>CM046882.1:147603142-148872093 GCA_025667525.1 Glebionis coronaria
TGTGTTAAACTGAGAAAGAAAACCAATTTCACCCTCATAGTTCAACTCTCGGATTACTCTAAGTAGTTCTTCTGCATCTGGATCAGGCACAAAGTGTTCCCCTTTTGCAAGCTTTGGAAGCTTAAATAGTTGCCTAAACTGACGCAGATCAAATGTCAAGGCTATGTTGTTCAGAGTAAAGGATATTATCTTCTTTGACAATTGCTTTGCTTGTGTGATTGAGGCAGTTGCCCAAAATTCATGCATGTATACTTCAGGAACCGATGCAGTGACACGTAATGCATCCTTTATTGGTGAACAATTTAGGATGTCTGTTGCGATTTTGAATGCCGCCAAAGAAGGATCAAAATCGTCTCTCAGACGAAAATTGTTTGGTGCATGTTGCATTCGAGCATTAAGTGGAACGAGGATAAGATCTAATTGTTTTTGTTCTTCTTCGGTTATCGACATTTTCCTGTTTTTAGATTAACACGAGCACACTTGATATATATATATATATATCTCATAAACTATGTAAATCCTAAACATTTTAGATAAATCACAACAAATGTCACCATACATGTTTGAGTAACAAAATACAAGCATTGTTCATAAAGACAAGGTTCATACATGCAGAATCACATCTAAGATAGAAAGATATGCCAAAGACAATTTATTATAATGAAGTCACAACCTAGCATAAGTTACTAGAAGTATTTGGATTTCTTGGTTGTCATAACCAGAACTTCAATAAGTTTAGGTTTGGTTTCAACCACAACCTCAATTAGTCTTGGTGGGATTTCAACCACAACTTCCGTGGGCTTTGGTTCAGTTTCAACCACTACTTCAGTAATTTTAGGAGTAACTTCAACCCAGATTTCAGTAGGCTTGAACACAGAGTTAGACAACGATGAGACATTGTCTTCCATGGCCTGGATGCAAAACACAAGACATTGAATAATTAATTTGTATCTCTTTTGTTTACACAATAGTCAACTTATTAAATAAGATGACCTTCTGTAATAAGAAACCGTTCAAGTATTCTTATGAGATAAAATTATTCAATTTCAATATGACTTGGTCTCGTTTTAAAGGCCCTAATTTACTAAAAGCCTAAAAATGGGAGTGAAGACTAGGCAGATTTCATAAGAAAGTCTTAGGCATATGTACAACACTTAAAATCCATAACCAACGTAACAAGTGTAACAACAATATAGACCTATAACGCAAGCCAAAAGATATTCAAGGCAGATGCATTTCAAAACTAAAGTCACGATAGTGTTTAATATGTTTTATCAAACTTGTAAATTTTGTCCATTTAAACAATGCATCGTGTTGTTCCTATCGTAGTGAACTCATGTATTAAGTCCATCGAACTAAATCCATCGTACCAACCCATCGCACTCTAGCCATCCCATCCTACCCATCGCAGCATACTCATCGCATCCTAACCATCGCATCCTACCCCATCGCATCCTACCCCATCGCATCCTACCATCACATCCTACCACATCGCATCCTACCATCGCATCCTACCCATCGCATTGGAGCCATCGTAACAGACCCATCGTAACGATCCATCTTAACAGACCATCGCAACGATCCATCGCAACGGACCATCGCAACGATCCATCACAGTGGACCATCTCAACGATCCATCGCAACGAACCATCGCAACGATCCATCACAATGAACCATCACAACGATCCATCGTAATGGACCATCGCAACAGGCCCATCGTAATGAGCCATCGCAGTGAGTGGATAAGGTAAAGCCATCGCAATCAATGCGATGAGAATGGATCGTAGCCATAGATCGCATTCTTGGTGATAGAACCGAGGTAGATCTTAAGTGAGCGATTACGGGACAAGGACGATGTTATAAGCCAACCTGTTAAAATCCAATGTTTATCTAGGCAATATGAACACATCCCAGCACTAAAAACTCGTTTTATCAACAATCAAGAAACCCTAAATTGGTTCAAATTCGTATGGATATTCGTCTGAGTTAATGATTATAGCATGAGATATAAACACCTAATAAACATAAGCAAATGAATATAGTTATACCTAGATCAGAGATAAACAAAGGCACGATAAGACAGATAAACGAGTGGGGGTATGAAGCTATAACAATGGCGGACGAGTCTATGTTTTGAGTTTATGTTAAGACAGATAAACAAGTGGGGGGGGGGGGGGGGGGGGGTGGGATATGTATTTGACTGTGGTCAAACCAATTTGCAATAAATTGTAATTTGGTCCCCCTTAGTTGCAATTTTACAATTTGTGTTCCCCCAAGGTGTAAAATGTTTAACCAAGACATGTAGCAACACGTGAAATAGCTAACACCTAAACCTGTAACGTCTTATCTTAGAAGGCAAACACGACATCAAACTCCTAAAGCTTAATTTCAAACAGGCAATACCTCAAGCCACATAAAATAACAAAGCATATAGAATTGAGAATGGCTGGTTTTATAGTTTCTGAAAATCCTTTTTGAAGATGCATTTTAATTCCAAAAGCAATATAATATTTGCTCCCCCTTAAACATAGACCCGTTTTCTATTTAAAGAGCTGTAGTCATTGTTTTTAGAAGAACAAATATACGAGAAGACTTTTTCCGGTGTAGTGATTTTAAGAACGATTCTAGTGGCAATAAGATTTCTCTTATTTAGACAAAATAAGGGCACTGATACGTACACAAATTTGTGTTAGACCAAGTTATAAAGTAAACTTGGCCCCTTACAAGGTTTTAAAGTAAACCTTGCCCGAGAAACTTAATTCCCGTTGTGAGCCAACGTTTTCAAAAGAAATACGTGACTTTAATGCGAAAAGCGGGTTGCAGTCAGAAATAACTACAAGCCATAATGGGCATGTTTTAAAACTTGTACAACTTTTATACGGACTCTATTTATGGCGCCGTGTCAATATTAATCGACATTTCTAAAGTCGTAAATATTACCGTACTAAAAGACATGCCCGATTTGAAAACGAAAAATATTTTTGGATTTTCTTGATTTTATATTTTTTATGGATTTTCTATGTTTTATATTTTTTTTTATGGTTTTTCTATGTTTTATATTTTTGTATTTTTCTTTTGATGGTTTAAATATATACGATAATATACAAAATCACGACCAAAGGATACTTGAGAATAGTTTACCACTACTATTCTTCAGATTCTTCTGCCAACTCCTTAAGTGTCGCTGGTGAAAATGATTTCATGCCTAGCTTTTCGATCAAAAACTCGATACGTCCTCGATCTAAGGCCTTTGTGAATATATCTTCCAGCTGATACTCAGTGTTGACGAATTATAGTTCGATCACTCCATTTTCCACTTGCTCCTTGATGAAGTGGTAGCGGATGTCAATGTTCTTTGCTCGAGAGTGTTGAACGTAGTTGCAGCATAGAGCGATTGCACTTTTGTTATCACAGTACATCGGGATTTTGTTGAATCCAAGACCGTAGTCAGTCAATTGTGACCTCATCCAAAGAACTTGAGCACAACAACCGGACATAGCAATGTATTCAGCCTCAGTACTTGATATCGCATCGCTTTTATGCCTTTTTGATGCCCAACTAACAAGTCTATCTCCAAGAAGTTGCACACTGCCAGAAGTGCTACGTCTGGTATCTTGACACCCGGCATAATCTGCATCTGCATATGAAATTAGTGCAATAGAGGAATCCTTTGGATACCACAAACCACGATGAAGTGTTCCTTTTAGATACCGAAAGATCCTTTTCACAACATGTAAGTGCTTTTCGGTAGGCCGAGCCTGATACCGGGCACACATGCCTATAGCAAATTGCAAATCAGGCTTGCTAGCAGTCAGATAGAGAAGGGTGCCGATCATTCCACGGTAAAGTTTAGGATCCACAGCTATCCCTTCCTTATCTTCATCTAACTTGGATCTCTCCACCATTGGAGTATCCACGGGGTCACAGATTTCAAATTGATATTTCTTTAAGGATTCAAGAGCAAATTTGGATTGATTAATAAAGATGACTCTGTGATTCTGAGAAATTTGCAACCCTAAGAAAAATGAAATTTTTCCCATCATCGACATCTTAAAGCGTGTGGACATAATTTTCTCAAAACGGTCAGACAAACGTTGATTAGTAGCAGCAAATATTATATCATCAACATAAATTTGTACCAGTATCATGTCGTTGTCCTCCTTGAGAATGAATAATGTGGGGTCCACTTTGCCTTTGGAGAAGCCTTTGGAGATGAGATACGACGATAAGATATCGTACCACGCGCGTGGAGCTTGTTTCAACCCGTAAAGAGCCTTCTTGAGCTTGTACACGTGATTAGGATACTCTGAATTGACGAATCCATTCGGCTGGCTTACATAGACATCTTCCCATAATTCACCATTGAGAAATGTCGTCTTAACATCCATTTGGTAGACGATCATATTCATGTGAGGAACAACATAGGCAAGGAATAGTCTAATTGCCTCCAATCGTGCAACAGGAGCAAAGGATTCTTCAAAATCGATACCCAAAGCTTGTTTGTAACCTCTAGCAACCAATCTAGCTTTGTTTTTCAGCACACTACCTAACTCATCGAGCTTAACCTTGTATACCCACAACAATGTCAAGATTTCAACGTTGCTGGGTAACGGAACTAATACCCACACTTCAAGACATTGGAATACATTAAGTTCCTCTTGCATGGCTTCAATCCATGATGATTTAGTCATGGCTTGTTTCCAGTTTTTAGGTTCAGTGTCTGAAAGAAATGCATCAAAATAGCAATATAACGCATGTTCTTGGAGTTGATGGCGTGTTAAGACTGGTCGATTGATGTCACCAATAATATTGCGGATTGGGTGATCCTTTGTCCATTTAGTGTTGTGAGTTTCAATCCCTGGTGGTCGAGAGTGAACAATTGCAGGAGCTTCCTCTGAGGTAGACGCACCGGTAGGGTCTTCAGGTATATGTGAACCAAAGAAGGGAAGCTCTTGTAAGTGAGCATATTCCAGATCGTGATCATATAGGTCCTCTTCAACATCATTAGGAACGAGTGGGGGTGATGATTCAGGTGTTGTTTGAGAATTGGTGGGGGATGAGACATCTTGTTCAAGAGTAACAGTAGATGCCTCAGATAGATTTCCATTATCTTGAGCAACAACTACGGGAATCGGAGCTACTGCTATAGGTGCTGGAGAATCATTACTCTGTGGATCGAAGAATTTATCAAACATAGGTTGAAATAACTTATCCCACTCGGACCTTGTTGGTGGTATAAATGATGGAAAAGTATGATTGTTGGGAATTAATCCGGAACTGATTGTACCAGTTCCCATCTCGTGTAAAGCGGGTTCAGAGCTGTGTTGCTTAGAAGCCATCGCTGTCAGCTCATCAAAATCGACATCCAAAGTTTCTACAATCTTGCCAAGACGACGGTTATAAATCCGGAAGCTTTCTTTGCAGGTGAGTAACCAATGAAAATTCCAATATCAGCCTTCGGTTGAAGTTTTCCCAGATTCTCACTATTTGTATTTGGATAGCAAAGTGCACCAAACACATGAAGATATGAAATATCGGGTTTGTGTCCATGAAGTAGCTCATATGGAGTTTTACCATGACGTTTGCGAATGATGGAGCGGTTTTGGGTATAACATGTGGTTGCCACTACTTCGGCCCATAAGAATAAAGGAGCATTCGCATAAATCAACATAGTTCGAGCAGCTTCCATAAGTGTATGGTTACGTCTTTCAACGACACCATTTTGTTGTGGAGTGCGAGCCACAGATGTTTCATGAGAGATACCAACCTTTTCATAATAATTTTGAAGAGTCTGATTAACGAACTCAGTGTCGTTATCAGTCCGAATGCGGCGAACAGTAGCATTACGGCGTACTTGGATCATCTTTAAGAAAGTAATGATATACTCTGGTGCTTGATCCTTGGATGCTAAAAACTTTACCCATGTAAACCTTGATAAATCATCCACTATAACGAGGATGTATTTTCTACCACTCACACTAGCTGTACGCATTGGCCCGCAAAGATCCATGTGCAAAAGATACAGTGGTTCTTGGTTGGTGTCTTCTGTTTTAGGTTTGTAAGATTTCTTGGTGCTTTTACCCAATGAACACGCGGAACATAAATGATCCTTGTCGAACTTAAGTTTTGGAAGACCACGAACAAGTTCGTTTCTAGCCAAATGGTTAATAGCATCAAAGTTAAGATGAGATAACCGTCGATGCCACAACCATGACTTGGTCTTAGATGCTTTGGAGAGTAGGCAAACAGGAGAGGCGGCCATCATGTTTTGAATAGACAAAGTATAGAGATTATCCCCTCGAGAACCCTTTAACAAATCATTTCCTGCAAGATCGCGAAAGAAGCAAGTATGTTGTCGAAAGGCCACTTCAAGGTTTGAATCGCAAAATTGTCCTACTGAGAATAGATTGTGACCAAGTCCCTCCACATAATAAACCCTTGAAATCGTGACATTCCCAATTTGGTATTCACCATAACCCATAATCTTTGCAATATGGTCGTTGCCGAATTTAACCGTTCCTAGAAACATGCTGACGAAATTTCTGAGCATCGAGCGGTCTCCAGTCATATGTTTTGAGCACCCCGAGTCCAAATACCAAAGAATAATTTGGATGACCTGAAAATATTACCAAACACAGACGATGTATCGGATTCTAATTGTTCTTCTGAGTTAGCAGGTACAGATACAATTATCTTAGATTTGCTATCAGACGAAAATTTAGGTTTCCAGATTTTCTTACTAGTGGTTGGCTTAGATTCTATTTGTCTAGTATTCTGAGGTACTTTTTGACTGGGGACATTACCACTGGTAGGCACAATAGTGGGGGCAGACCTAGTTAAAGGGCGCTTTTTCCATTTCTTAGTGCTAGTGTTCCTATTTAAAGGACGCTTAGACCTAACTTCCGTGGATGTGATCCTAGTTAAAGGGCACTTAGTTCCATTTGCAGTAAAGGTCCTACCAGTGGGTTTCCATTGCCACCCAACTTGGGTAAATTTCTTCCCTGTTGGAATCCATTCAAGATTGTTCTTAATAGCATGCATTTCATTCACGTGATCAACAAGGCATAAATCATGATGCTGAGAAAACATGCATTCATTACAATTCCAACATTTCGCATTAGAATTCACATTTTGCTTAGGTTTCCACTCATAAAGAGGACCTTTTGTCTTAGCTACATGATTCTTTTTATTTAAAACTGAAATAATGTTCCTAGGGTGCACTTCTACTTTCTTCTTCTCAGTCCTATTAGTGGAAGGCTTGATCCTATCTTTCTTGTCTTGAGATCCTTTAGCCTTAGTGGACACAGTTAATCCCGTAGAAGTCAAGGGAACATTAGTTACAAATTTTGACTTAGCCTTGATGGGTGTGTTTAAAACAGGCTTAGCTCCTAGGGTCTTATTGAGTGGAGTAATGGCAATGGTGGTTTGTTGTTTAGATGGTACAGATATCGGTTGCCCAATGTACTCTAAGTTTGCTAAACAATCATGAACGTGATCCACATATAATAAAAGCTCATATACACTATGACTTGTGGGATCACGTTCACGCATTTCATCAACAATCTCTCTAGCTAGATCAGCATGTTCTAAGGCATTTTTCATATACGTGGCAAACTTAGTGGTACTCTTCTTAAATTTTGGATCCCGATATAGCACACGTGGGTTGGGTTTGAGAGCACTAGAGGTCGAGGCAGAGACAGTAGCTGGATTATCAACACTTTCTTGTCCATTGAGTTGAAGTGTCTCCTTTAATTCTGCTAGAACCATGTTTTTGTCTATGAGCTGAATTTTTAGGTCAGAGGTTTCCTCACATTTCTTGTTCAGTTTGTCAATTAAAGACTTTTGCTCTGTCGCATTAAACGCGAGGTGTTCTTCTATTGAACCAGAAATTTGTGAGTCTTCCTGCCTTACTTGTTCACGCTCTCCTAGTATAGAATTAATTCTATTTTCTAGGACATGATTCTTAGTCTCTGCAGCCTCTAGTTCCGTTTTTGTTTCTAGTAGTTCTCTCTTAAGTCTCATCATCTCTTCTTCTAAATTCTGAACCATCTGAATCATCTTGTCACTTGTCTCAATGGAGTTTCCACCATCATTTAGTTTTGAAAGAGTTTCATTTTTAGATTGATTCTTAATTTCAAGAGATATAGAATGTTGTTGAAGCTCGTTAAAACTTTTTGAGAGTGTATTATACGAATCTTGAAACATTAAAAATTCAGCGTTGGATTCATGACAAGAATGATTTTCTACAGTATTCACATGTTCAACAGTATTCACAGATTCATGCACATCATCAAAAATATTCACAGTAGATGAAATTTCATGAGTATATTTAACAGTAACAACTTGCATCACTTCGAGAGACACCATATGTTCTAAAAAGCGGTCATATTTTGATAAAATCTTTTCCTTTTCAATTAAGTGTTGTTCATAAGCATCATCCATTTTATTGAAAACTTTTTGAACTTCACCAATTTCAAAACTTAAATTACATGCTAGATCATAGACTCCTTGTTTAATATGGTCCACAAATGGAACGATCTCTTCTTCAAACACCGTTTTCATGTGTTCGAACGCCCATTCTCCAGCGGTTTGAGCCGTTGAAGTCGTACATTCCAAGATGACCTTGTAAAAATCGGTAAGGTATTGCCCAATCTCTTCCAAGATGAGCTTTACCGTACTAACCGATGGAAGATTCTTAGGAATTTCAATTGGTTTGTCCGAGTTGACAAGTGTAGGAATTATACTAAGGCATTCTCTAGTCGGCATGAAAGTGGATGTTTGGAGAGTTCTCTTTTTCATATTAAAACGAATTCTAAGATCTGTTGTGGCATTTTGTGCATTCATTTGAGCATAATCATATTCAGGATATGTAGAAAGTAATTTTAACTGCTTTTCATCATATGGTGTCATAGAATCACTTGAGAACACTATCGGATCTAATACCAATCCTAACTTTGTTGCATCATAAAGTCGTGGGTTGTGGTTAAGCGCTTGCTTTGCATATCCCGGGTTAGGTGGTAAGTCTATAAGACGCGATAGATTGAACTCTTTAAATGATGCATGAAACAAGTGTACTAGATGTGAAGCAGCATATTGTTTTAAAAGCTTAATTTCCGTTTCTTTTATTCTTTCAGACGTCTTAATTTCCAATTCAAGCTGTTTGGACTCAAGAATTTCAAAATCCATTTGAAGTTGTTGAAAATTAGTAACGACTGACTCTTTTTCTTTAAGTTCATTCGAAAGATTTGCTCTTAAACTCTCAATTTCAAGCAGATTGTCCATTTGAACTTTCCTAAACCTATCAAATTCAGGATTGGTTAAGGTAGTGGACACATGAGTCATTTCCAAGGTTTTAACCTTGTCCTTATGCAAAGCAAGCTCGGACAATAAAGTCTGATTAGCATTCATGGTTTCAAGGATCGTACTATTCATTCTGCTAAGCAAAGATGCCGAGACCCTAACCAAATCAGGTTGAGCAGACGAATTGATAGTCGTAAGAGCTCCCGGTTGTGGTTCACTCAAAGTCTGAGGACTTTCAATGTTATTGCTATCATTGTTTGTCTCGTCGATTGAGTTACTAACCACCGGAGGCTGTTCCGAATACTCAGACATTTGCTCAACTTGATAAGGTACAATACGAGTATCTGTAGTAGTATTTGGTACCTCAGAAATGGTATCAGCTCCATAGAGTGAAAGGTTTGCCATTAGAGCTGCTTTGGCGGTGTTAAGATCATCACAATCAGAGTCATATGCATCCACATCATCACATTGATATGTAGCATTGTTGGTGATGACTGTTGTGAGACCATCAGTTTCCGCTACTCCCGGATCTGCAAGGAATGCCAATTCTTCTTCATCAAGCTAACAACCTTGGGCTTGAGCATTCACCAGGTAAATCTTCTCCTTAAACCATGTGTCGTCCCTTCTCCTCTTAGGCTGCTTGCATTCTCGGGCCATGTGCCCTTCCCCTTTGCAGTTGTAGCAAATAACCACCTTCATTTTACCAGTGCTGTTTGCCCTTGTAGCAGTAGTAGTGGATGAACGTGCACTAGCAGTAGACGAATTTGATCTCCCTTGAAGTGGTTGCACCATGACCCTTCCGTCCTGAATTGTTGCCTGTTGTCGAGAGTTAGACAAGTTCCTTAACTGATTGTTAGTTGTTGCTGAACCTCGGTAACCTCGTTTGTTCAAAGTTTGACTTAAATATGCAGACATCAGAGCAAGGATTTCAGTAGGGCTATCTCCTTGTCTAAATTCAGGGACAGGGATGTCATCTTCACAGTAGAATGCTGATGCTGGTTGAGCAACAAACTGATTGGTTGGAGCACTTACTTGATGTGAGTAATGAGGTTGAGGAGCCTCAAGTTGTGGATAGGTACTAGCAAGGTTGGTGGGAGGTTGATACGGTGAATACTGGTGTGAAGCATACGGTGATGGGTGTGAATCTCCTTGTGATGATGATGTTGCTGGTTGGTGATAAGATGTTGGCGGAGGTGGCAAAATCGAGTACTGTGGAAAGCTTGGTGTTTGATACACAGGTTGATATGAAGATTTGTGTCCTAAAGCAAGCTGAGAGTTGTGGTATGACGGTGTAGGATGGTTTGCCAATAATGCCATTGGTTCATGATAAGGTCCTTGAGAAATTCGGTTTTGGTTCACATGCTTCTCATGTTGTTGTAAGAAAGCATAGAGTTGATCTAAATTGGACTTGTGTAGATCACGAATCATTTTGACATCAGTCACATATTGACTCCATTCAGGGGGTAGTGTGTTCAAAAACTTGGTGTTTAACTGAAACTGTTCAATCCTTAGATTATAGACATTCATGTCATTCATCAAAGTGGTAAAACGCCAATAAAAATCATGAAGTGTCTCCCCTGGAAGGTATGTGAACCTATCAAACAAATCATACAGTTGACACTCTCGTTCTTGCTTAGTGAGAGATGTCCCTTGTAGCAAAACCGCAATTCGATCCCAAAGATTCTTTGCTAATGTATGTTCACTCACCATTCGAAAGATATCGGGTGGAAGGGCTTGAAGAATTGTCTGAACAGCCCTTTCATCGGCATCTGCAATGATTTTATTGGCATCGGTTAACTCATGATACTCCCTTGGTCTTGTCACATTGTTGACGATAACCTCTCCCCAATCTAATGGTCCTTTATCAATTGATTGAAGCATAAGTCGACCATGTTGTTTGCCCATGATATATGTTCTCATACGGCCTTGCCATGCTTCAAATAGATCTTTGATGAGCAAAGGCGGGCGAGTATCGGTACCCGAAATGATCGATATATCGGTGAGTGAAGTCATAGTTGGCATAAATGAATGTGAATTCATTTTGTGATCCCTTGAAAAAAGATTATCAATTATGATCGAGCAATGAAATAAGATTATGTGTTTTAATGTTGTGTAACTAAAGATATTAAGATCTTTTGATTGTGTGTTTTTTGCTAATGTTTCCAAATAAAAACCAAGGTTGAAAATCCTCTAAGTGTTGAAAAACTATGGCTGATCGTACTCTAATCGGACTCCTAAATCGTGTTGCGATCGTACTCCCCTATCCTAGTGATCTATCGTACTCCCTCAACTGATCGTATCCTGATCGTAGTGAGATGATCGTACCCTGATCGTGGTGAGATGATCGAACCCTGATCGTAGTAAGATGATCGTACCCTGATCGTAGTGAGATGATCGTATACTGATCATAGCAAGACTGATCGTAGCCTGATCGTGCTGATGGATCGTACTAAGCAATGGAAATATGGATCGTACCTATAGATCGTACTACAAGATCGCACTGATGGATCGTACTGAGCAATGGAAATATGGATCGTACCTATAGATCGTACTACTAGATCGCACTGATGGATCGTACTGAGCAACTGGTTCTTGATCGTGATGGTGGATCGTAACTATAGATCGTACTACTAGATCGCAATGGTGGATCGTAGCGTGGATCTAAGATATGATCGCAACAATGGATCGTGACTAAGGATTGCAAGTAGAAACCCCCAGGGTTTATGAAAACACAAAGTCAGATCGTATCCCTAAAAAACAGTCCGAGACTTAAGATCACCAAGAAAGAAAGGATTTTTACCTTGAAAAAAGTGATTCTAACCAAACGAATATCACCAAATCGTTACTAGAACTATTTAGAAGATATGTAGATCACTTGGAATCAAAGAACACGTAAATTGTTTTGTAACTTTTGGAAAAATCAATCAAAAACACATGAACACACTTAAAAAAGTATGAACAACACAAAACCAATCTTTATTTCATCCCATGGCTCTTGATACCAATTGAAGAACAATGATAATCTTTATGAATCAAGAGGGTTGATGTTTTTCTAGAGAGAGAAAGTTAGAGAGAGAAGTGAAAGAAAACTTGTATATTGAAATGAAAGAAATGAACAACCAACACCTCTTTCCATGGTGGAAAGAGGTTTAAATACCCCAAGTCATTAATGGACTTGGGCTTCCGGCCCATGAACATGCTCATGGGTTGGGCTATTTAATAAATGAAACTAAACATAACTACGAGCCTATAACTACATTGTTGGAGTGATCGAGACTTTCTAAATGCGTAAAACGTATTTCCAACAATCTTGAAAGGTCAACTCATTCAATACTCTCTCGAAGTCTTCGGTCAAATTCTTAATGTTCCATTTGTAGGCACTTGTCGCTTCACGGATAAATGGAAGCTTAGTGCTCTCCTTGAATCCAACAATTGTCCTCCAAACGATCAAGAGGAAATTGATCTTGACTTCATTGTTGACATTGTCTCCAAAAAGCGTCATCGACCCGTTAAGAGAAGCCTTCATACTAAGGTACATTCGGTGAAACGTCATGAGGTTCTCTTAAGCGACCTTAATGATAATATGGTCCAATGGACCAATATCCTTAGGGAAAATGTGTTTTGTCTTGGTGGAAACCGGGATCATGTTCCGGCATGTTTAGTGCATATGTTATATTGCATCTTTACCAACACCAATTACAATTTGGCATATTTTATCGCTCAACGGATCAATTATGCTATTCACAAGCCTAAAACAAACCTTCCTTACGCAATGCTTCTCACTCGCCTTTTTAAAAGGGTTGGCCGTGATTTTCCAAATCTTGATCTTTCTCAGTTTCAACCGGTCAAACGGGTCATGCTACCTATTCAAGAGGTATATATGAGAAAGACAAGATGTGATCGTAAATCCGACCAACAAGAGTCCAATGATGAGGACATGGACATGCCAACAAGTGATGGTGATGGCATTGGCACAAGTGCTCCCATTGATTCTTCGAGTACTTCTCAACACTCCACAAACTCATTCGTGGATGGTTTAGATGACATTGCTTCCCCTCCTCATCATTCCACTAGTGAGGTTCCTAATAATCTCAATTTGGAGGAACTTTACCATCAAAATCTTCGAACCCAAGGTGATTTGCATGAACATCGGGTTGAGTCAAGGAAGGGAATCAAGTACTTAGGAAACATGATCAAGGGATAGGGCAAGAAGATAAGATGAAGACTTTGAGTTGTTTCAAAGTATACATGTTGGTAAACATGTAATGTGATGTTGAACATTTGATTCCTTTTACTTTATCTTGGATGTGTATTAACTAAATTTTACTTGTTTGGATTATTTGTTATTTATCCTAATGACTACGTATGCCTTTGTGATTATGATAGCTTTGTGCATCCTATGTGTTAGTTAGCTTCCTAGATTTTGGTCAGTAGTTAACTTTGGCTTGAAAATCCTTTGGTAAAAATATGGGCTAACCAAAGTTTGAGGAAGTGCCATTTTTGAACACCACTGGTCGCGGTTCCTTATAGACCCGTGGTAACTTATTGATAAGGAACCGCTGCACCTAGATAAGGAACCACCGGCTACTGTGTCCGACAGAATCTTTGCTTTACACTATTTTCCTTAATCTATGTAAACCTTGCTTGATTCTTTGCAAAAACCTGCACATTTCCTAAACTAGGTTAGCTAAATTAATTGTTCACATAAAATGTTTTTAACCCATTACTAGTTTGGATCATCCCCTCACCCTTTTATACCCACCTTGTTAGCCATGTTCTTCACACATCAAACCCTTCTTACTTAAGCCTCAAACCTTTCATTTCAACCATGGTTTCTAAAACAAGCTCAAACTCATCCAAAACCTCCACCTCAAAGAAAAATCTTAAGATTAAGATTAAAATGGCTAAACCTAACTCTTCACCCTTTCACACACCCAAGAATGAGATTGTCCCAATTACCATTTCTTCATCAAACTCACCACCTCTTGCTCCATGCAAGACTTCATCAACCCATGTAACCAACCATTCTCATGGTTCTACCTCCTCTTCATTCCAATCTAGGATGAATGAGCTTTCCTCACCCTTCACTCCAAGTAATCTCTTGGATGTGACTACTCAACCACAACCCATCCAAAGAATTCCCATTGTGAATGACTTTGATGATACCTTGGTGACTTCACCATTTACCCCTCCAAACTCACCCTTTTCACCCTTGGAGAGCATGCCTCCACACTCACGCACATCACCCTTGTAGAACATACCTCCTCCACCTTCACCTCCCTCAAACACTCCAAACTTGGGTGATCCTTGTTTTTAGGGGTATTTCATGCACAATGGCACTAATTGCTCTTGTTGCCTCACCAACTTATATCTCCTTGATATTATTAGAATGGAGATGATTGGGGCTCACATAGAGTTGCAAAGCTTTTTGTTGAGTCTCTTTGCCAATCATCCTCCTAGGAGATAAATGATGATTTTCCCTAATAAGTTTTTCCTTTAAACCAAGCCAAGGAAGATTACTAATCAAGACCTAGTTTTAATTTATCTTTAGTTTAGTTAATTGTTTTTCTTTATTTCCTTTATGTATCTCTTTCATGAGTGTTTTATGAGTATGAATTATGGACTTAGCATTGTGTGTTTCTATCTTTATGTGCACATTAATCAACTTTAATTCCAAATTAAAATTGAACCAAAATCTATCATAACCTCTAAAACTTGACTAAAATTGGTTCAAAATGTTATCTAAATATTTTGTCACCCTTTGTCAAGACATTCTTGGTGAATGTGTTGCTTTTATGCAACCCTAGCATAATTTAGTGCTAATAGAGGTAAAATTCCAAGTTTTGCAACTTTTTGAAAAAGTCTTAGTTTTTTCTCAAAACCCTGGAAAATCAAGGTTTCAAGTCCCCTACACGCGGCTCCTTAAATTCGCGCGGTTCCTTAAGTGATAAGGAACCACCGTTCCTTATAAGGTACCGCGGACAGAAAGTCATTTTATGGCTTGTTTTTGGTCTTTCTTCATCACCCTATTCCAAGTCAAGATTCCATGTTTACTCAATTTGGATAAACATTCCTTGACACTTTACATTTGATTTTCAAACCTTTGCCTTTTATACTTTCTTCTTATACCCCCACCTTGAGATTTCATTCTCACACCTCAACAATGCCTAACTCTCCCTTTCATAACCTTGACATTTCATTGTCACAAACCTCCTTACCCAAAGCTTCCTCATCCAAGCTTCCCAAGAAACCGAAAATATCGGTTAGACCTATTTGGATCAAGAAAAATGAACCATCTTCATCCAAACCACCCAAGAACCCCAACTTCTCTCCAATCAAGTATTGGAATGAGACCTACTTCATTAATCCCATCACCGGAGAAAAGGAAAATCCCCCCCCCCCCCCACGACCAAAACCTTTTGACACTCCTCAACTCAATGACCTTTCAACCTTCCCAAAGCTCACAAGGCATTGTAAAAACATTTCCTACCCACTCTCCTCACCACCACCAAACCCTAGGTGTGATGGCCTTCCCCCATCAACCGAATTTGTGTTGCATCATGGATCCTCGTGTGCTTGTTGTCGATTTCAACAAATTGAACTTGCTCATGTGTATGAGAAGTTAAATTTTCTTGAATTCCTCCTCACTCGACCTCCTCTTAAATTTTTCGTTCGCGTAGACAAAACTTTGAATGATGCATCATCGTCTTATTTTTCCAACTAAAGGACTACACTCCCTTGGAGTCATAAAACTTTAGTTGTTTTAGAGTCATTAGTGTTTTTAAGCAATCTTGGAAAATTATCACTATTAGACTAGCTTATGCTTTGTGGTTTATTTTCCATATCTTTTGCTTTAGATACTCATATTGTGTGTATGACTATCTACTTTGTTTGTCTTTTTCATATTTATGTAATATGAAATCTTTGTATTCTATTTGTTTTCTTTAGTTGATCATTCTCTCTTCTTTTTGAGTTGATCATGGTTAATCTTTACAATTGTTTATGGGTGATTCCATCAATTCTAAACTTTAACCCCTTGACAAATTTATCATCTTCATTGGTTGGATGTTTCTTGTCTACCTCCATTCAACCAACTGAACCTTGATTTTTTCATTTACCTCTTTAGACATACTTAGCAAATACTTGCTTCTAATTTGAGATTTCTTCTCCTTCTCCCTCTCAAGTTACTTAGTAGGTAGTGATCATATATACATTGGTGTTTCTTTCCTTTCCACTAACCTTTATGTAGCATGTCACCTTAGCTCATACACTTGGTACCCCAAGCAAGGGGGAGCAACCACCAAGGGGGAGCAACCACCAAGGGGGAGCTACTAGCAAAGTCCGGTTCTCTTCAAAGACTTGTGCTTACCTTTTTGCTACGACAAAGGGGGGAGAAATGATAGTGATAAACTCGTTAATAATTCGATATTTTGTGTTTCTACGTAAATGAGTTTATAGTTTGTCGTAATCAAAAAGGGGGAGATTGTTAATGCAAGTGATGCCTAAAAACATGATTAGTGTTAACTAATCTTTCTTAGTTTTGATCACAACAAACTATACATCACATTTAGTGTAAAACACAAAACGAATTATTTAACTAACACTATCATCAAGGTAATAATCATATCACTAACTTTTCTTAATCATACTTAGTGATCATCAAAGTGATTATCCTTAAAACTCACTTTTGTTAATATTACAAAAGATTTTTTAATAAACTTTCTTTTTAAGAAAATGTTTTATTAAAATGGAAAATGTAAATTTGAAAATGGCATATTCCATATGCCATAAGAATATCCTTTGAAGGTTTAAAAAACCTCAGATATTCCTACCCCACTAAAAGACAAAAAAAGGGAGCGGACTCTACTGGGCGGTACCTTAAATAGCTAGGCGGTTCCTTAGCGATATGGAACCGCCGGCTAGTTAAGGATCCGCGCCGAGCTAGCCGTTGGACTTTGTCTTCTATAAATAGTTGATCAAATCTCATTTTCCAACAAGCCTCTTGGACGTTTTTCTCAGCCCCGTTTCTCTAGTCTATAGGATAATCATTAGTAAATGATCACTTAAGGTGTTAAGTATGTTTAGATATGATTATCCTCTTGATCCCCTCCTTTACCTTGTCCAATGAGAAGATCACTCAGTCACTAGTGTTGTGAAAAAGATGAATCCATGAATTAGTCATGTTCATCATATTAGCCTTTTGTTTTTATTGATCCATTTGTATTTATGAATACTTGGACTAGTTGTGTTCATCCAAGCTATTTGTGAATACTTGGATTTGTTGTGTACATCCATTGCATATGTGTTTGCTTGGATTTGTATTGTGTAGATCCAAGCTACATGTGTGTACTTGGATATGTCTAGTTGAGTTGTAATAGATTTGTGTAGTAGTTCTCACTAAACTATAAAGTGATGTGGTTGTGTCTTGTGAGTTCTCACTAAACTTGAAAGTGATTAGTAGTTGTGTTGTGTAAAGTTATCACTTAGCTTCAAAGTGAAGAGTCGTGAAGATTGGTTCTAGCTTTGGATTAGAACTCGACATCTAGCCTTGTGTCGTAAAATGGTAAAGTAGGCAACGTCGTGAAGATTGGTTCTACCTTGAGATTAGAACTCGACATCTAGCCTTGTGTCGTTAAATTGTAAAGTAGGCAACGTTGTGTAGATTGGTCCTAGCTAATGATTAGGTCTCGACATTTATCTTAGTGTCGGGAAATAATGTAAGCGACAACGTAAGGCTTTCTCCGCCAAGAAGGGAGCTTGTGGATATAGTGGAAATATCGAGTAGGTGTACTCGAGGAGTGGAGTAGAAACGAGGATAGAGCCTCGTGGTCGAACCACTATAAATCTTGGTGTCCTGTCACTAGGTTTTCTCTTTCCTTACTCTTTACTTATTTCATTTTCATCATACTTACCTATTACCATTGCTAATGCATTTGAATTGAACCTAATCATTATGCAACTTAGCTTCAAGTAAAAGATAGTTTTTGATACACACTTAATTCAAAGTAATTTAAATTAGGTGACTAATAGAAGAGAACTATTCAACCCCCCCCCCCTTCTAGTTTCTACACGTTGTTTCGACCGTTCTTTGATGAATTCTTTACTCCTCCAAGTATTGTTGCTCCAGAACCTGAGGTAATAGCTCCGGTAACTGAAGTTGTCGCTCCAGCAACCAAAGCCCAATCAAATACGTCTGCACCTACAATTGGTCAAGATATACCTTCAGCAAGTAATTCTCAACCAACACCAGAATCAACTACCCACGTCATGCCTATTGATGATGAAGAGGATGATGATGATCACGACTTGGAATTCGCTCAAATGCGTGAACTTCCATTCTTTGGTCTACCAATTCCTGACTCTAATCAAGCCGGGTCGTCCACCTCAGAGGAAGCTCCTACTACGGTTTTCTCCAATCCACGGATTCGTGAACATGATAGAAAGTGGACAAAGGATCATCCTATAGATTCTATTATTGGTGACCCTAATCGTCCGATATCCACACGAAGTCAGTTACAAGAAAGTGCAATGTTTTGTCATTTTGATGCTTTTCTCACTAAAGTTGAACCTAAGACATGGCAACAAGCTTTTACTCAGTCCTGTTGGATAGAAGCTATGCAAGAAGAACTTAATGAATTTATATGTCTTGAAGTATGGGAACTTGTCCCATGCCCGGATCAAGTGTAGTTACTCACTTTGAAATGGGTTTACAAGGTGAAACTCGACGAGTTAAGCGGAATATTGAAGAACAAAGCTCGACTAGTAGCTCGTGGATACAAGCAATTATTAGGCATCAACTTTATAGAAACTTTTGCACCGGTTGCCCATTTGGAAGCTATTAGACTATTCCTCGCTTATGCAGCCCACATGAATATGATCGTCTATCAGATGGATGTGAAGATGGAATTTCTGAATGAAGAAATCAAGGAAGAGGTCTATGTTCAATAGCCGGATGGTTTTGTGAATCCCAAATATCATAATCATGTGTACAAGCTTAAGAAGGCTTTTTATGGGTTGAAGCAAGCTCCACGCGCATGGTATGATCTATTGTCACAATTTCTCATTACGCATGGCTTCGCTAAAGGCAAGGTGGATCCCACGCTGTTCATTCAGAAACGCGGTAAAGATATGATTATGGTACAAATATATGTTGATGAAATTATATTTGCTGCCTCGACCCAAACCTTATCCGATGATTTTGGTACACTCATGTCATCCAAGTTTAAGATGTCAATGATGGGCAAGGTATCATTCTTCTTAGGACTTCAGATATCTCAGAGTCCCAGAAGCATCTTTATCAATCAATCCAAGTATGCCCTTGAATCTCTTAAGAAATATAAGATGGAATCTTGCGGCCCCGTGGATACTCCAATGGTGGAACGAACTAAGCTTGATGCAAATCCACATGGAATTGTCGTTGATCCGACACTTTATCGTGGAATGATCGGTACCTTTTTGTATATCACATCTAGTCGACCCGACCTTCAGTTGCTATATGTATGTGTGCTCGGTATCAAACTCGACCTACTGAGTTACACTTGGCTACTGTGAAACGGATCTTTCGATATCTAAAAGGAACCATTAATCGGGGACTTTGGTATTCGAAGGACTCTTCGATTGCAATTATGGCATATGCAGATGCGGATCACGCGGGTTGTCAAGATACAAGGCGTAGCACGAGTGGAACTTTGCAACTACTAGGAGATCGGCTATTCAGTTGGGCATCTAAAAGGCATAAAAGCGCTGCAATTTCTAGTACGGAAGCAGAATACATAGCTATGTCCGGTTTTTGTGCTCAAATTCTTTGGATGAGATCGCAATTAACCGACTATGGTCTAGGTTTCAACAAAATTCCGATGTACTACGACAACAAGAGTGCAATTGACATATGCTGCAACAATGTTCAATTTTCCCGGTCGAAGCATATTGACATTCGCTACCACTTCATCAAGGAGCAAGTGGAAAATGGAGTGATAGAGCTTTACTTTGTTCGATCTGAGTATCAATTAGCGGATATTTTCACGAAGGCTTTAGATCACGCTCGAATGGAATTTTTGGCCGACAAGCTAGGTTTGAGAACTTTTTCGCCCGAGAATCTTAAGGAACTGCAGATGAAGCAAAACAATAGTGGTGGTAAACATTCTCCGTATCCTTAGTGATCATCTGTATATATTGTTTGTATTTTTAACCACAAAAGCAAAATATAAAAATATAAAAGCATATAAAAACCCTAAAAATTGAAAAATTTAAGAAAAATCCAAAAATATTTTTACTTTATTTTTCAAAGGCATGTCTTTTGGTACGATAATATTTACGGCCTTAGAAATATTGATTAATATCGACACGGCGCCATAAATAGAGTTCGTACAAAAGTTGTAAATATTTCATAAAACATGCCTAAATGGCTTGTAGTTATTTCTGACTGCAACCCGGTTTTCATATTAAAGTCAAGTATTTCTTATGAAAGCTTTGGCTCAACAACGGGAATTAATTTTTTAGGGAATGGTTTACTTTATAACCATGTAAGGGATTGTGTTTACGTTATAACATAATCTAACACGGATAAATGTACGCATCAGTTGTGACAATCCGTCAATTTATGGTTGATATTTTATTCTCAATATTATTTAAAAACAATTTACAATATGAACTCACATATTTTTGGGAAGAAATTTAGATTTACATCTTGGAGTAGCATCGACTACGTCTAAACCGGAGGATTCAACGTTACGTGCTTACGTTTACATACACCGTCTTTGGTGACAGTCCGACATTTCAGAAAATAAATTTATTCGTGAATATTATTTTGGAGTTTTAAATTTGTGTTGGTTCATAAACTCACAAATTTACGAGAAGAGACTAGGACTTACGATTTTATTTTAACGTCCTTTACGACTAAACCAGAAACCTTAGGATTACGTATTTATGTTTTCGAACTCCATTTTTGATGAAACAATTTTTATTGGATTCGTTTTATGACGTCGATTCATAATTTATAAAAACGTTTTTCGTAAAACAACCCGAGGGCACGCAAATCGAGGAAACTAGAATCGAGGAGTACCCGTAAATAAATGGGATGAGACAAGTGGGACACTTGTCCCACCCCACTTCAAAACCGGCCCAAACTACACCACCACATCACATTTTGCTAGCTAAGATAACACTTGTCCTACTTAGCTTCATTTGAAAGCTAAGCTTTCCACTTAACCACAAAACAACTAGCTACAAACCACCATTCTCATTTCCTACATGCAAAAACAACTCTCCTCTCTCTCTCTCACACTCATTTGAGCCGTCCCATATTCATCATCCAACACCATTTGATCTAAATTTCACCACAAAATCTCATGTTATTCATATACATGTTGATGCCCTTTTGAAGCCCTATTGATTGGTGCAAGTTATAACATCCAAGGAGGAGTTTTCATGGAGTAGGAGGGCTGATTTTCCACAAGGTTCTCATGAAGAATGATGGTCATGAAGGTGGTCTTGGTGTATCATAAGTTTCTCCATCCAAAATCATGCCAAACTCATAACCTACATCAAGTTGGTGGTATAAAGATTGTCCTCCTCAACTTCTTGTTATTTTGATTATGTAAACATGTATTTTATTTCCTATTGTATATATTTATGATGATTATATGATGATAAGAATGTTATGTGGGGATTTGTTGTTGATAAACATGATTAAAAAGGTGAAAAACCATATGAAACAAGGTTAAAATCTTGGTTAAATTTAATGGCTGTATAAAACAGTAAAGAACCATATGTTTAAACTGATAAAATGATGAATTAGAATGGATTTACAGTAAGCTATGGGTCTTGTACACATGTGAGAGTTTGCCATGCAATGGAATCAAAATAATGAGTGAGATATGATCAAAACAAGTTTAGGGTATAAATCTGAAGTTACTGTTTTGGAAGATTTTTAGAAAATACTTAAAGGATGATTCAACAGTAGCTATAGAAGAGTTAAATGTAGCACATATCATGTAGTTTATGTGATAAAAATTTGAGCTTCTATCTCGATGTAGAACTCAAGATATGGCAATTTTGGTGAAGATGAAGTTAAAAATCAGATTTTTGGAAATTAAAGAATAATACTATTATATAAGCACTCACATTTTAATATATAAAATGTAAAATAAAAACCCACTAACTTATAAAACTTATTTATATAAATATATATAAAAGGTTAATCAAATGGATAAATTATATAAATGGTGGTGAAATAATGTTTATAAGTAATAAAAACTATAAATATGATTTTTACGACTTTTTCGGCTATTGCCGTAAAATTAACGTTTTTGTTAAATAAAACTTAGATGGTTGGACCCGTCTAATGAAAACTTTATAAAACTTATATACTGATATATAAACATGTATAACAAGTAAAAACCGATAAAACCCGAACTATATAACATACGGACATTAACGGACTAAATTAACGTTATTGGACTAATAATACAACAAAAATGGACAAACACTTATAAACTTATTATTGGGCTTAACCCATTTGAGCCCAACATGGGAAGTATATATACTGATAATATAGGTATAAAATGGGTTAAAACAAGTTAAAGAACTTATAATAAGTTTATTGGACTTAAAACACGTAAATAGGTAAAACTAGTAAACTAGTATAAAAGCTATCGACATATAACACTAAAATGAGTAAACAAGAATATGTAAACCCACTTGATCATCATATATAAATAATCATCATATGTATACATAATTGTTATTTTTATAAAGTCATTGGACAAACGTCTAAGACCGATTATTATTTATATAGGTTTCCGTGATTGAAGCACGTACCGTACGTCCGAATTGCCGATAACCCACCTTCCCACATCAACGTGAGTTCATAGCCTCGCACTCTTTTAAATGTTTTATAAATGCTTTATAAACCCGCGAGGGAGATAACATGTTAGTTTTTATAAACTTAGGACACCATTTGTCCCGATTGTTTGTTTATTGATTTTGGACCCGAATGATTGAATGACCCGATTGTATGACCCGATAAATGATTAATGGACCCGATAGATGAAATTAAATGGATTATTAAAGTTAGGTTATGTCACTAAAAGTCCCATTAGCATGAATTGTGAACTACCGGGAGTTGGTAGACGCTTATGCATTTAATAGTACTATTTGGGGACGATCACCCCAGTTCGCGCCTTGACGGTTGATCCCCGTCGTGCCACATTGATTGGTAAGCGAATTAATGTATGAGAAGATTTCCATAGCGTGACCTTTGTGACGACACGCTACTTTTGATGGGCAAAATTGGTATCGGGTTAGCTACCCGTTTTGGTTTTAGTAAGGTAACAATGTCATGCGGCTTATAATAATCCAATCACCAAAATATTACTAGACGCTCCGAATTACGATGTATTGCCTGACTAGCAATACTGGGTCATACTATTGATATTATGATTGTATTTTGGTTTTCATAACCATATTCATATAACGGTTTTTATCTGATTTTATACAACGTCATAAGACGTATTGTATGATGTTTTTACGACATTGGCTCGTATAATGATTTTTACGGCAAATGCCTATATTATGATTTTCGATAAGGATTTATATAAAATGACTTTGGCTATTTTATGGCCTATTACAAAGACTTGTATAAAATGATTTTGGCTATTTTACAGCCTATTACAACGATTTGTACGAATTGATTTTTGGTACTAATTTTATACCAAAGTTATATTGATGGAATTTATTAAACTCTATGAATTCACTCGGCGTTATCGCTGATCTTTTCTTTTAACATGTTTTATCTCAGGTACTTGAAGGTAATTCTCGGGAAGACAACAAGAATTCATGGCCCGCACTTAAACAATAATTTCCATTCAAATACTTTGTAAAACTTTGTATGAAACAATATGACTTGGGACCGATGTAACTTTGATGTTTATGAATGGAAATGCTTTTATTATTAAACGACGCAATTTTTATGCGTTGTCTATGATGTGAGTAATGTGCTATCCCGTAACACCAACTAGTCTTCCGCTGTATTGAGTTGTATGAATTTGGGGGTGTTACAGTTTGGTACCAGAGCTCTCGTTATAGAGAACGAAAGATTTTTAAAACTAAGGTTTTGATTAAGACATTTCAAAATCTTTTAACTATAAACATTTTTCTAAAAATGTCTAAAAATCTTTTGACTATAACGGTGCCGAAGAATTCCCGAGTTACCGAAAAGGCCACTCGTGGTTGTCTAAATATAGAAGATTGTGAGATATAGTTATGTTGGAATTTGTAAGTATAAGTATTCTATTTAAGTCATTTTATGACTAAATTTATCTTTGTCTGAAGAGGTTGTAGTGATGGCAATTATGAAGGCAGACACCGCCTCATACATTAGTAAACGTCTAGCTATTGCAAAGGTCATCATCTGAATTTGATTCGATTTGGTCATCGTTGACAGACTGACCAAATCTGCTAATATCATTCCCGTTAATGATAAATGCAAAAGAGTTATGTAAACATAGCATGCCTGTATCGATCATCTATGTCAAGATCCTCGCTTCGCATCGAATTTCTAGAGATTTGCTCAGAAATCATTGAGAACGAACCTTGATTGAGAGTACTATGTACCACCCCAAATCGAAGGGACGAGGTAAAGTAACGATACAAGGTAATATAAGTGCTGTTTTGTGTTTGAATGATTGACCATTGGTAATAGACCATATAATCGTTTTCCTTTGGAAAGATTTTCATTGATGATCATCATATTAGGATCGAGATCGAATCTTGTTAGGATCTAAATCTTAGAGCATCTATAAGCCAGAGTTGAGATGAAGACACCCGACATACACCCATTGTGAGTTGGACATGTCTTTTAGGTTTAAGGTTTCCTATGATGGCGAACCTAACCTTACAAAGTACCCGACCCGCGAAATCTGAAATGATTGTTGAAATTAGGATTTGATTATTAACTGCCGATAATGGGCAAGAGGTTATGTGAATGTGAAATGTATACCTTGAAGTGCCAAATGGGTAGCGAAGTTATGCCACAATTTTTAACCTTGGAAAGATGAATTCATGATCTGACAAATCATGGGATATAAGTCCCCGTCGTATGGGACAATTGAAATGATGTAAAAGTTGGGATTGAAAGGCATATAAGCTGGATCTACCCTAGGACTTCAAGAACCGCGTGAATTATGTTTCGTAAATCAAACTTGATGGAATATCTATCAACTGAAAATCTGAATTCTTCTTAGTAAAGCTTAGATCGGCCAAAGTTGCATTCATCAGAAACCCGTGAACATCATGGATAGAGAAAGTAAGTCAACATTTAGCCTGATCATATTCCTATAGTTATGTTTGATGAAACTCGCGTATTATAAAGGATTACACTTGTGAGAAAAGACCGAATGTGGAGGAAATACCCAAATGGCTTTTAACTCTATAAGAAGCGAGTAGTAAGATGATCTTTGAGGACAAAGATCCTGTTTAGGGGTAAATGCTGTGACAATCCGTCAATTTATGGTTGATATTTTATTCTCAATATTATTTAAAAACAATTTACAATATGAACTCACATATTTTTGGGAAGAAATTTGGATTTACATCTTGGAGTAGCATCGACTACGTCTAAACCGGAGGATTCAACGTTACGTGCTTACGTTTACATACACCGTCTTTGGTGACAGTCCGATATTTCAGAAAATAAATTTATTCGTGAATATTATTTTGGAGTTTTAAATTTGTGTTGGTTCATAAACTCACAAATTTACGAGAAGAGACTAGGACTTACGATTTTATTTTAACGTCCTTTACGACTAAACCAGAAACCTTAGGATTACGTATTTATGTTTTCGAACTCCATTTTTGATGAAACAATTTTTATTGGATTCGTTTTATGACGTCGATTCATAATTTATAAAAACGTTTTTCGTAAAACGACCCGAGGGCACGCAAATCGAGGAAACTAGAATCGAGGAGTACCCGTAAATAAATGGGATGAGACAAGTGGGACACTTGTCCCACCCCACTTCAAAACCGGCCCAAACTACACCACCACACCACATTTTGCTAGCTAAGATAACACTTGTCCTACTTAGCTTCATTTGAAAGCTAAGCTTTCCACTTAACCACAAAACAACTAGCTACAAACCACCATTCTCATTTCCTACATGCAAAAACAACTCTCCTCTC
This sequence comes from Glebionis coronaria, assembly GCA_025667525.1. Lineage (NCBI taxonomy): Eukaryota > Viridiplantae > Streptophyta > Magnoliopsida > Asterales > Asteraceae > Glebionis > Glebionis coronaria. The sequence goes on from CM046882.1 coordinate 147,629,621, forward strand.
TCTCTCACACTCATTTGAGCCGTCCCATATTCATCATCCAACACCATTTGATCTAAATTTCACCACAAAATCTCATGTTATTCATATACATGTTGATGCCCTTTTGAAGCCCTATTGATTGGTGCAAGTTATAACATCCAAGGAGGAGTTTTCATGGAGTAGGAGGGCTGATTTTCCACAAGGTTCTCATGAAGAATGATGGTCATGAAGGTGGTCTTGGTGCATCATAAGTTTCTCCATCCAAAATCATGCCAAACTCATAACCTACATCAAGTTGGTGGTATAAAGATTGTCCTCCTCAACTTCTTGTTATTTTGATTATGTAAACATGTATTTTATTTCCTATTGTATATATTTATGATGATTATATGATGATAAGAATGTTATGTGGGGATTTGTTGTTGATAAACATGATTAAAAAGGTGAAAAACCATATGAAACAAGGTTAAATTTTGGTTAAATTTAATGGCTGTATAAAACAGTAAAGAACCATATGTTTAAACTGATAAAATGATGAAGTAGAATGGATTTACAGTAAGCTATGGGTCTTGTATACATGTGAGAGTTGGCCATGCAATGTAATCAAAATAATGAGTGAGATATGATCAAAACAAGTTTAGGGTATAAATCTGAAGTTACTGTTTTGGACGATTTTTAGAAAATACTTAAAGGATGATTCAACAGTAGCTATAGTAGAGTTAAATGTAGCACATATCATGTAGTTTATGTGATAAAAATTTGTGCTTCTATCTCCATGTAGAACTCAAGATATGGCAGTTTTGGTGAAGATGAAGTTAAAAATCAGATTTTTGGAAATTAAAGAATAATACTATTATATAAGCACTCACATTTTAATATATAAAATGTAAAATAAAAACCCACTAACTTATAAAACTTATTTATATAAATATATATAAAAGGTTAATCAAATGGATAAATTATATAAATGGTGGTGAAATAATGTTTATAAGTAATAAAAACTATAAATATGATTTTTACGACTTTTTCGGCTATTGGCGTAAAATTAACGTTTTTGTTAAATAAAACTTAGATGGTTGGACCCGTCTAATGAAAACTTTATAAAACTTATATACTGATATATAAACATGTATAACAAGTAAAAACCGATAAAACCCTAACTATATAACATACGGACGTTAACGGACTAAATTAACGTTATTGGACTAATAATACAACAAAAATGGACAAACACTTATAAACTTATTATTGGGCTTAACCCATTTGAGCCCAACATGGGAAGTATATATACTGATAATATAGGTATAAAATGGGTTAAAACAAGTTAAAGAACTTATAATAAGTTTATTGGACTTAAAACACGTAAATATGTAAAACTAGTAAACTAGTATAAAAGCTATCGACATATAACACTAAAATGAGTAAACGAGAATATGTAAACCCACTTGATCATCATATATAAATAATCATCATATGTATACATAATTGTTATTTTTATAAAGTCATTGGACAAACGTCTAAGACCGATTATTATTTATATAGGTTTCCGTGATTGAAGCACGTACCGTACGTCCGAATTGCCGATAACCCGCCTTCCCACATCAACGTGAGTTCATAGCCTCGCACTCTTTTAAATGTTTTATAAATGCTTTATAAACCCGCGAGGGAGATAACATGTTAGTTTTTATAAACTTAGGACACCATTTGTCCCGATTGTTTGTTTATTGATTTTGGACCCGAATGATTGAATGACCCGATTGTATGACCCGATAAATGATTAATGGACCCGATAGATGAAATTAAATGGATTATTAAAGTTAGGTTATGTCACCAAAAGTCCCATTAGCATGAATTGTGAACTACCGGGAGTTGGTAGACGCTTATGCATTTAATAGTACTATTTGGGGACGATCACCCCAGTTCGCGCCTTGACGGTTGATCCCCGTCGTGCCACATTGATTGGTAAGCGAATTAATGTATGAGAAGATTTCCATAGCGTGACCTTTGTGACGACACGCTACTTTTGATGGGCAAAATTGGTATCGGGTTAGCTACCCGTTTTGGTTTTAGTAAGGTAACAATGTCATGCGGCTTATAATAATCCAATCACCAAAATATTACTAGACGCTCCGAATTACGATGTATTGCCTGACTAGCAATACTGGGTCATACTATTGATATTATGATTGTATTTTGGTTTTCATAACCATATTCATATAACGGTTTTTATCTGATTTTATACAACGTCATAAGACGTATTGTATGATGTTTTTACGACATTGGCTCGTATAATGATTTTTACGGCAAATGCCTATATTATGATTTTCGATAAGGATTTATATAAAATGACTTTGGCTATTTATGGCCTATTACAAAGACTTGTATAAAATGATTTTGGCTATTTTACGGCCTATTACAACGATTTGTACGAATTGATTTTTGGTACTAATTTTATACCAAAGTTATATTGATGGAATTTATTAAACTCTATGAATTCACTCGGCGTTATCGCTGACCTTTTCTTTTAACATGTTTTATCTCAGGTACTTGAAGGTAATTCTCGGGAAGACAACAAGAATTCATGGCCCGTACTTAAACAATAATTTCCATTCAAATACTTTGTAAAACTTTGTATGAAACAATATGACTTGGGACCGATGTAACTTTGATGTTTATGAATAGAAATGCTTTTATTATTAAACGACACAATTTTTATGCGTTGTCTATGATGTGAGTAATGTGCTATCCCGTAACACCAACTAGTCTTCCGCTGTATTGAGTTGTATGAATTTGGGGGTGTTACATCAGTGCATTTATTTGCTACAACAATAGAAATCTTGTTTTTATGAAGCTATCATCTCTACAACCATAGCAATCTACAATTGGTATCTACATACTCGACGATGCGGCTACTCAAACGACGACTACAGCTCTTTCAATAGAACACGGGTCAACAATTGAGGGGGAGCAACTGTCAAGCATTCAGAATCTTCGATGCCGAAAGTGCCAAGTTCACAAACTGGTGTCAAGACATGACTTTAGACGTGACGAGGCGACCAATATTTTCCGACAAGAACCATGTGAACTTATCATATTATGTTCTCATCAATCAGGTCCAACCTTGTCTATTCATTCTTTATTTGGTGAATATGTGATCATATTACAAATCGGTATCGTATCTCACAAATTGGTCTCATGAAGATTAAACGGAATTGCATTTTTCTTCCCAAAATGTGATTTAATATGGGAAATTTTCACAAATGGTTTGACTTAATGTGATGGCTCATCCCGACATATGCGAAATGTTTTCGAATATCGTGGCATATGTTAAGGGGGAGCAAAATGGATTTGCCATACCAAAATGGATTTCATTGTGACATATACTTACCCTAAACCCATTTATATCACGAAGATGAAGATTGTGGTGATATAAGGATGGTAGGATAGGTTAAGTCCTATGATTCTTCCACAACCGGAGGAATCTTCCCAAGGACATTCCATAGCTAGAAATAGTAGTCCTTAGGAAAGATGGAGAAAGATTGTGAACGTAGCTGAATGCCGACCAAGTACTTAAGTTAGCACTGGAACAATCACAACAAGGTGCTAGTTATGACGTATTGGTAAGCATTGAAGGGGTTGAAGAATGAAAAAGAATTGTAAACATAAAGGGTCTAAAGAAAGAATCCCTCCTTACAACCTTAGGCAGAAACCGGGTCAACACATATGCTATTGAGATCATTTTAATGATGCTCGATATTGAAGATAGACATCATGGACCCAGTGATGCATTGTACCCATCCCAGGTAACTCAGATATCTCTTAAAAGGTATTTGTTTTATTTACACGGAGACAACACATTATCTATCGATTTATTCACTCCGAGTAAATTGGTATTGAAATGGTGGCACTCCTCTCCAGCCTCCGATCACTAAAAATCCAAAAGGCACGATCGAGTCTAGAGCCATTTGAGATCATCAAATATCTCATTAGGACACATTTCCATATTTCCTTCCTTCTTCACACACTGTGAAAAGTAAGGAAGATATTAAGATTCCTACACAAAATCTTCATGATATTCCTTGAACATCCGAGTAATACGAAAGTATTTACAATGAAGATGGAACTCCTTCTTGAGCGAATATCAAAAAGCTCATGGTAGGTGACTTGTGCGATTCTTTATGAATCAAGCTTGTGATAACTGGAAAGCAACAGTGGTTTAATTCTTAAATGAACAAAAACACGTTCCAGGCCTCTATGCAATATCTTAGTTATCTTGCCAGAACACTCAGAGTGACACACTATAGTTTTCACAATGATAAGTGGAAATCCTTCTAGTGTTAACCTCAAACAGCACTTGGTAGGTGACTTGCAAGATTCTATATGAATCAAGCTCGTGAAAACTGGAAAGCAACGATGGTGCGATTCTTTAATGAATCAAACTTGTTCCAGGAATCAGAATTGATGGGTTCAATCATGTGGATAATTTTATCCAAATGATTCACTCTTTACGTTCGCAGTCAGCTTTGGACGTTCGATTAAAGAGAACGGGTTACCCACGAAATCTTGTCAAGGAGATTTTTAATTAAATCTACCTACCACAAGTACGATATTTAATATCGTCCAACGGTCTTCATCGACCGTAGGTAAAATGCTACCGAAATAGAATGAAATGTTCAAAGCCATTTTGTTTGTGTCTACTTATGTTGTGGCATTTGAAGACGGTGGTGTTGCGGAATCCGAGAAGAATACGCCCCCGCATGCTTATACTTTATGCACTTAATACTTCATTTAATTCTAGAAAGCCTAAAAGTCAAGTCTTCCGCTGTATCAAACTCTGAAGCTTTCAAGAATTACAAAGGTATAAGTATGTGGGACGTGAAGTCACGAAAAGGCGAAGATCACAAGTGAAAGATGCAAAAGATCAAGGCAAGAGATTAATGCTAAAGATTGATATCAAAAATCACATCAGCATGTTCACCTGAAAAGAAAAAGAAAAGAAAGACGAAGACTACGAGCTTATGACAAAGCATAGTATGGTAGGATTATTTTATTATTATAACTTAGGTAACGCCCTTGTTTGGAGTGACCTCCCTTAGGGGGAGATTGTTGGAAATACGTTTTTAAGTATTTAGGAAGATTCGGTCACTCCGAAAATATATTAAATAGTAGCTCGTAGTCTAGATATCTTTATAGATATTAAACAAGGAAAAGCCCGGTCCATGCTTGTATGGCCGGCCCAATTGTAAGCCCAAGCCCATCTTATGGGCTTGGTATATAAACCCTCTCCTTAGATGGAGAGGGTGGTGGTTTCATTTTAGTTTTACACATACTTATTCACTTTCTCTCTCTAGAAGTGTGTGTGAAATCATCTATCTTTCTATCTCTTTCTATCTCTAAACATAAGCATGATTTACAATATCTTACAGTAGTCACGATGGTAGGTGTCGTCATGATATCTGAATATAGTAGCATTTCTGTTATCCCATATATTTGTGATGATTAAACAAGAAAGAAAGGTAGATAAAAGATGAATTCTAGAGAGAGAAGTAGTGAGAGAGAGTAGAGAGAAGTGTGTGAGAAACTTGGTGAATATTAGATTAGGAGAATAGAAAAATGAGACAACAAACCTCTCCTTACATGCAAGGAAAGGTTTATATAGCCTTGCCTACATGTGGCATGATGGGCTATATGATAATGGGTCGGGCTTTCCTTTTGGGATTTGGTTACTTATGAATGAACCTTAGCTTAAAGTTAAGCCCGTAATACACGACTAATCTACTACCTACTACAACGTTCTAATATACGATACATAATAAACATATGACCGAGCATTCTGGTTTGACTCAATATTTTGAGGCTAACAATCTCCCCCAATGAGAGGTCTTACCCTTTGTGAGAGGTCATTACCCTTTGTCATTTGGAGAATTGTAGAGATTACTAATCTTGCCATAAATGAGTCTTGAACGTGTAATAGTAGTCTTGTTTCTTCATGTTGTGATCTTTGAGCCTTTGTAGTTGATATTGAATGAGTTTGCTAGGTTAAATTGTTCGTTTCTCGGTATCTTAACGAATTGATTTCCGGTTCAAAGTACGACTCAGTTGATTTTGGTGAAACAAATATTTTTGGTTGTTTTAAAATAAAATGTGCAAGACTTAAAACTAAATGACGCTAAAGTAAATCTAAGTCTAATTTAAAATAAAAGTGCCAGTATTTATGTAACACCCCATTTTGATAATGGAATGTCACGCGTAATTATGGCGTGTCATCAAAGCATACAAGGATAAATGTCTAAAACATTACATGACCATAGGGATAACCGGAATCAAACATCGGTTCCCAACATAAGCCCAAAACATAATAAAGCAAAAGAAATGAATGAAAGACTAAACAAGCATAAGTATATGAGGGCAAGAAGGAAAAGAAGTCTCTAGCAGCTTCCATCCTATGCACGTCCTCCAATGCTCGAGTCTTCCCTAGGGTACCTGCCGTTTTGGGACATGGAAAAGAAAGTAACGGCTGAGCAAAACGCTCAGTGCACGGATAAAGACATAGCATGAATGACTAAGCATAATAAAGACTTAATAGCAGCGGAAATGTATAAGTCCTGGAAAACCTGGAACATGTTCATAAAACTGGTTTTATAGTTTGAAAAGCCTTATGTTTATCTTATGAGAACTGTTTAACATATTTTACCATTAGCCAATATAGGTCATGAAAATCCATCGTGCATGAATACTTGGAGGGGTGACCTCATCATGCAAATTAGAGTGGCTGCCTCTAATTTAATATACTGGTTCTGGGTAGGAGGGATCAGCTCCTTGTGAAGGATGCAAGGCACACACCAAATTCACCATGAAATCCTGACTGAAACATGTAACTAGGATGCACCCATATGCCCCACATGATAAATATGATAATATGGCCAAAAGCTGAAGGGACGCCACGAGCAATCACTCCGCCGTGGTGAAGTCATAACACCAGTGCCTCTAGTGTTATGGTTATGGTACCTCCATAACTAGGTGAAACTGGTCATGCATGTATATGGCTTTAGGTATTCTAATTAAACATAAGCAATTCAAAAACATATAAAACAAATACTGGGAAAACAATTGGCTGCATACGGGGGAAATCCTAATAAGGAAAGAATGTCCATACTGAAAGGACGGGAATCCGTACCTCAAGTCCAGTGAATGAACGGAAGAAAGACTCCTACTTCTGGATCACTAACGCTACATGAAGACACACGTGTATAAGTATCGAATCACTGATTACATACTGGGTTTTATGTCTCATCTTAGCTTACTTTGTATGTTTTAGGTCATGGTTTACTGTTTAAAGCCCTATCTGTGTTTACCTTGTACTCTGATTAATCTGATAAAGTATTACTGGTAATTCATGTATTATTATACTTACTGTGCAATAATAAGTAACTTTCCTAAAATAGCAGGTTTCCAAAAATAGAAAGTTTCCAAAAATAGAAAGTTTCCAAAAATAGAAAGTTACCTAAAATAGCAGGTTTCCAAAAATAGAAAGTTTCCAAAAATAGAAAGTTTCCAAAAATAGAAGGTTTCCTAAAATAGAAAGTTTCCAAAAATAGAATTCACTGCATAAAATAGATTAGTTTCTAAAAATAGAAAGTTTCCAAAAATAGATCAGCTGCCTTAATTAAATAAGTTTCCATGATTAGATTAGCTGCCTGAAATAGATAGATTTCCATATATAGAAGGTTTCCATTAATAGATTAGTTGCCTTATTTAATTAAGTCTCTATAAATAGAAGTTTCCATAATTAGAATTAAGCTGGTTGCATAAGCTAAAATATAAGTCTAAGTGTTTATATGCTTATTTCTTAAGTCATATGATATAGTGTATAGTTTAATTATTATTTCATGCATTTTAATTAAACTATAGGTTAAGCATTTTAATTAAAGTATAACATGTTTTAATTAAAATGGAATAACTTACTTAGGTTAAAATGTATATTAATATGTATTAATAATATAACCTAAGTCATGTCTAAATTAATTAATTATAAGCATGTTTTAAATAATTAATTACTTATAACTTATAACATAAAAATACTTAGGTTAAATTAATATCATGCTAAATTAATAATTAAAAATAACCTAAGTTATGGTTTAATTAATATCTCATGTTATTAATTAATTTATATCCTAAGTTCATAATTCATAATATTAACATGTAGCATAAATCATGATTTAACCAACGAACCATGAACCGGGCATGAAATCGACACCGTACCCCGAACCAAATCGGGGTTCCCCTTGGTTCCTTGCTGCCGTGGGACCCACACCACCAAACCGGGACCATATGGTCTCGGTGGTGGCTTAATGACCAAGCCGTGACCCCCTAGGGCACGGGCTAGGCGGCGGCCAAACTAAAACACCCATAAACACCCTTTTTAATTTACCCCTTAATCAAATACATGTTTATTTTATGTTTTTAATTAGGTTTTAAAAACATCATGTTCTTAATTAATTTTACTAAATCAAATCAAAAGAAAAGATTAAAAAGAAAGGTTAAAAAGTTATACCGAATGTGTGGATCAATAGAGGATGAACAAACACGATTTCTAGCAATGATTTTATTATCCAAGATCATCAAACACCCTCCTATGGTGTCTTGAAGGTGGCGGCACACAAGAACAAGGGAGGAGGAGGAAGAACAAAATTAGGGTTTTAGTTGTTTTTAATAAAATGTGATAAATGAAAGACTTTTTCCCCTTAACCCCCTTGTTTAGTAAAAAATGATGGGCTAGGCCCATTTCTCTTCCTTAATTCGTGGATATGGGGCCCACAAGGGGTAGCCCAAATGTTTTCCGTGTCTAAAATATTATAGTGTGCTCTCGTGTTCGTGTTTTACGTGTTTTAATTTGTTACGTGTTTATTCGTGTTTATTGGTGTTCATGTTTAGTGTGTTCTCGTTAAATATTTACCGTACCTTAACGTATTTATTTATGCTCGTAATTATATTATATGTATTTACGTGATTATTTTAGTTCGTGTTTTAATGGTGATCATGATTTAATTATGTTCCCGTGAAATACTTATTAACTGCTTATCATGAGTTCGTACGTAAACGATACTTATCATGTTATACACGTATGTACTTACTTGATTAATAGAACATGAATGTGATCAATACTGAATAAGGTAAGTTTTAATCTAGGACGTACGATCTTAAGGGCACTATTCATGGTAAAAGCATGCGGGTTTTACAATTCTTCCCCCCTAAAAAGAATAATTCGTCCCCGAATTATAGATAAAGTAACTGGAAGCGAAACATACCCGAATCAAACTGGAAAGGTATGCAAAATAATGGAAATCAAGGTGACATGGTAGAAGGGAACGTGGAACGTGACCTGTCTTGAAAAGACATGGAACGTGACGTGACTGAAAGGACATATCTAATCGATAAGAGAAAAATGGATAAGAAGTCCGGATGAACTTGTCCGTTTCCAAGTGGCCTCCCTCTTGGAACGGTTCATTCAGAAGATCCTGACACTAATGATAAATCTTGGTCCTCCTGACCTTGACTTGGAATACGAAGAAATTCTTGGTTATCAACGGAAGGTAGATCCCCTAAATTCGATCGAGGAAAATAAGAGTTAACGTGCAAGGGTAACTGAAACGTTACGATGCAAGACAATCTGACTTAACTGATAATTAGAAATGATGCGCGAGACATAAAGAAACGTAGTACGTGAAAAATTTTGAACGTGATACGTGAAAAATTTTGAACGTGCTACGTGGAGATATGGCGAGTGTAGTATGAGTAAACATATCGTGATCCATGATACGTGTAACATATCTTGATCATGATATGAGGAACGTGGAATGAACATGACATGTGAGACATATCGTGATCATAGAATATAATGGCGGTAACGCCAAACGCTACAAGGTGAGACGTGGAATATGACGTGAAACGTCTATCTGATGATGGAGAGTTATACTAAACTTGGGTCTGGTCTCACAAGTTCTTGCAAACTTCCCAGAATGAGAAAAGAAATGAACGTAAAATCGTAAGCCAAAATACGATCATGAACATGAATAGTGTCATGAACGTGAGCGCGAAAGCAAGTCGTGGAATTAGAATGAAGACGTGAAGTAAGTTAGGAGTACAATTACGAATCTTTGTCTGACCCGATAGCTGAGGGATTGCCAAGTGCTCGGATGAGCCTTGGCTGGAACATGTTCGTTAAATCTGTTGGTTCTGAAATCCGTACGGATGTAAGGATTCTGCAGACTTGATCAAACTGTTGACAATAACCCAGATAGCATCATGCTTCTTCTGAGTTTGCTGAAATCTGGTAACTAAAATCCATGGAGATCTTGTCCCTTTTCGATTCACAATTTCATATGATGAAAACATCCCAGTTTGTTGGTGTCCTATCTTAACCTGTTGGTATGTCAGGTACCTAGATATGAACGTAACTGTATCTTGCTTCGTAGAACTTGATACCTAGGAGTTTGCGAAACTCTGAGTCTCTGAATCTAGACTTCTCCTAGCGTATAATTTTCTAGAACACCTAATGTAGTGTAGGGTTCTCTCCTTTACGCATAAGCTGAGTCATGGTAAGATTAACCATAGAAACCCATGTGATTCTGTATGTCACTGTAATCAAACAGAATTGATATTGGAAAAAAAAATCAGGGTAGAATTTCTCTTGTCATAGAATTTGCAACATAGTGCAGATATGGTCTTCCTGTTCTTCTCTAGGCTTAGAGGAAATCAGGTTATCCTCAATGAAAACGCTGATGAATTTGTTTAGGAGTTCATGGAAACTCAATTTATTAAGTCCATAATGCGGTTGGAGCATTGATGAGACTAATTCAAAATCATAAATCTAGCATGACCGAGTCGTGTACGAATAGCAGTCATGGACATGTCCTGCTTTTTCACTCGTCAATGTTGGCAGCATGATCGTGAGTTCGATCTTGGAAAAGTGATTAACACCATACGGTTGATTGGACATGTTGTCAATATGTGGAGGAGAATAACTGTCATGAATGGTGATTTGTTTAAGTCGACGGTAGTCGACACATAATCTCATGGTACCATCCTTCTCCTTGAAGGTTCTTCTGGAGTGTAAGGAACAATTTTGGAATAATCCGTTGGTTATGCGTAAAAGGACCTTAGTAGTCGTGTGTTACTGATAGCTAGAAAATTTTAGCAATTATGGCTAACAAAGCACGTGCTTGAAAAGCATAGATAATTTGTACAGATTTTCCTGATGGAAAATCAAGCTGAATGTATTCAGGAGCCTGAACATTACTGTACATAATTATGAATCATAGCATGGTGTGGTGTTCATAGTACATAATTAGGATAAAATTCATCTCGTGTCTGTCCGAGGAAATGCGTTAGCAGCTTGGATCTCCTCATTAAGCTGAATGTAAACCTCCGTATACATGGAAATATGAAGGGCGTCCTTCATTGTCCTGAGTATATGAAATATGGTGAAAGAAATGAAAGTGTCATCGATAACGTGACAGTTCTCACTGAAGTGCCGGTAATGGTACTTAAATTCTTGTGGCCTGATTAATACATGGCACAACAAAAAGGATATACACTGGGAGGGTACCCTGGATTTCTTAGAAATGTTCCACAATTGGACATGAGTCATGTGTCTTGACTTCTGTCTTGGAAATATACGCATGATATATGTCTTGGCTGGTGTCTTGACATGTTTCTTCAAAAGTATACGTGAGACATGTGTCTTGACTGATGTCTTGACACGTGTCTCGAGGTGTGAACAAATAGAACTACAATACTAGGTTAGTATGCCAAAATTGGCGAATTGATTGGCGCGCTAACCATTGTAATACCCGATCACGTCCGTGACCGTGTTCTATGGTGATTACCAGGATGGTTGCCGTGACAGTAATGGTTACTATCATCGTGTCTGTCAGTTCCATGACTGTCATTTTCATGATTGTAATTCATGTAAGTATTCAACTGAGTGGCCGGCTGGTACCGGTTCCTACTCATGTGACTGAAAAGACAACTGCACGGTGTGTGACATCTGATAAAATAAGGACATGGATTGTGATGGAAATCCTCCGGTGGTGAAGCATCATCTCGTCCGACCGCTTCGATCTAACGCCTTTGTCTTCGTCTTTTAGGATCTCCAGGTTGTAAACATCATCAGCATCTCGTAGCGTCTCCAAACATCAGCAACATCAACCTTTAGTAGCATCTCCGAGTTATGAGCGGCATCAGCATCTTGTAGAAAATCAACAAGTGGAATACGCCTAATAAGATTTAGAATCGTATAGTGAATACTCATGAAGTATTTTCAGAGAAATAGACATGGAATATGGTAAGTGTAATACACATGGAATACGGTACTGGAGTACACATGGAATGCACATGAAATGATCGATATGGGTTGATCATCTAACATGATTCGCATGAAATAATTGATTAACGGTTTGAAGACCAAACTGGGCTGATCATCATGATAGCCTAGCAATATTAGCATAGACATCGTTCTGGTTACATAGGAAAACACCTAAGAGTGTGGTGGATCGAAATCCAACAATGATTATCATGAAAGCATGATTAATGAAAACCAACCATGACTGTTATGAAACAGGATTTAATGAAACCCTTCCATGTTTAGTATGAGGGCATGCTCAACATGACGAGAACGTAATCAAAATAAAACTTAAGACGTACTGAATCATGAAGATGAAATCATCATGTAAATATTGGAATGAAATTAATCAAGATGGAGTATAAAACGTAATCAGCATGAAAATGAGGTTAACCATGATAGTATGAAACCATAATCGTCATAAGGATCATAAAAAAAAAATTTAATGAGTGTTCTCGGAATAACATGATTGTACTGAAATAAAATTTAAAAAAATCACTGGTGGGAACGACTGGGGTCAATTCCCAAAACAAAGTTGATATGATTACTCTGATTAGAGCGTAATATAAATAAACGTGAAACAAAATTTATGCCATAATCATGAAAAAAAATTTATGCGTAAAAACAGTGCATAAATGCATGATGTAGTTTATAAAACTTATATGCGCGAAGGTAAACGCCTATGGTCAGTTTACCCAAAACAAAATGACAGGGCGCGGGGACGCCTATGGGTCGGTCCCAAAGTTAAAAGTTTCGATAAAAGCACATGCGACTAAATAGGGCCAGTCCTGTACCAACCATTACTTACTCAAAATTCCTGCAACAGATGACATATGATATAAATGCATGAATGCATGAAACATAAATAACTAAAAATCATTGTCAAAACTTAACAGAAAAAATTTTATGTGAAAAATATGACACTGACACATAACTAAGTATGGATGACGGTTGTTCATTCCATATTAGTAAAACAATACTGGTAAAAACATCATGGTTAAAACAACAATATGCTGAAAACGTCATGGTTGAAACAAAAAGGTGCTGAAAAGATCAATACGTGGAATAACAAGTGTTGACTTAGGAAGCTCCTGGTGACTACCCACTAGTCACAGGTCAAGTTTTAGAGCCTACAGGTCGAAGCCTTGGCTCTGATACCATAATTGTAACACCCATTTTGATAATGGAATGTCACGCGTAATTATGTCGTGTCATCAAAGCATACAAGGATAAATGTCTAAAACATTACATGACCATAGGGATAACCGGAATCAAACATCGGTTCCCACCATAAGCCCAAAACATAATAAAGCAAAAGAAATGAATGAAAGACTAAACAAGCATAAGTATATGATGGCAAGAAGGAAAAGAAGTCTCTAGCAGCTTCCATCCTATGCACGTCCTCCAATGCTCGAGTCTTCCCTAGGGTACCTGCCGTTTTGGGACATGGAAAGGAAAGTAACGGCTGAGCAAAACGCTCAGTGCACGGATAAAGACATAGCATGAATGACTAAGCATAATAAATACTTAATAGCAGCGGAAATGTATAAGTCCTGGAAAACCTGGAAAATGTTCATAAAACTGGTTTTATAGTTTGAAAAGCCTTATGTTTATCTTATGAGAACTGTTTAACATATTTTACCATTAGCCAATATAGGTCATGAAAATCCACCGTGCATGAATACTTGGAGGGTGACCTCATCATGCAAATTAGAGGGGCTGCCTCTAATTTAATATATTGGTTCTGGGTAGGAGGGATCAGCTCCTTGTGAAGGATGCAAGGCACACACCACATTCACCATGAAATCCTGACTGAAACATGTAACTAGGATGGACCCATACGCCCCACATGATAAATATGATAATATGGCCAAAAGCTGAAGGGACGCCACGAGCAATCACTCCGCCGTGGTGAAGTCATAACACCAGTGCCTCTAGTGTTATGGTTATAGTACCTCCATAACTAGGTGAAACTGTTCATGCATGTATATGGCTTTAGGTATTCTAATTAAACATAAGCAATTCAAAAACATATAAAACAAATACTGGGAAAACAATTGGCTGCATACGGGGGAAATCCTAATAAGGAAAAAATGTCCATACTGAAAGGACGGGAATCCGTACCTCAAGTCCAGTGAATGAACGGAAGAAAGACTCCTACTTCTGGATCACTAATGCTACATGAATACACACGTGTATAAGTATCGAATCACTGATTACGTACTGGGTTTTATGTCTCATCTTAGCTTACTTTGTATGTTTTAGGTCATGGTTTACTGTTTAAAGCCCTATTTGTGTTTACCTTGTACTCTGATTAATCTGATAAAGTATTACTGGTAATTCATGTATTATTATACTTACTGTGCAATAATAAGTAACTTTCCTAAAATAGCAGGTTTCCAAAAATAGAAAGTTTCCAAAAATAGAAAGTTTCCAAAAATAGAAAGTTACCAAAAATAGAAAGTTTCCAAAAATAGAAAGTTTCCAAAAATAGAAAGTTTCCAAAAATAGAAGGTTTCCTAAAATAGAAAGTTTCCAAAAATAGAAATCACTGCTTAAAATAGATTAGTTTCTAAAAATAGAAAGTTTCCAAAAATAGATCAGCTGCCTTAATTAAATAAGTTTCCATATATAGAAGGTTTCCATAATTAGATTAGCTGCCTGAAATAGATAGATTTCCATATATAGAAGGTTTCCATTAATAGATTAGTGGCCTTATTTAATTAAGTCTCTATAAATAGAAGTTTCCATAATAAGAATTAAGCTGGTTGCATAAGCTAAAATATAAGTCTAAGTGTTTATAAGCTTATTTCTTAAGTCATATGATATAGTGTATAGTTTAATTATTATTTCATGCATTTTAATTAAACTATAGGTTAAGCATTTTAATTAAAGTATAACATGTTTTAATTAAAATGGAATAACTTACTTAGGTTAAAATGTATATTAATATGTATTAATAATATAACCTAAGTCATGTCTAAATTAATTAATTATAAGCATGTTTTAAATAATTAATTACTTATAACTTATAACATAAAAATACTTAGGTTAAATTAATATCATGCTAAATTAATAATTAAAATAACCTAAGTCATGGTTTAATTAATATCTCATGTTATTAATTAATTTATATCCTAAGTTCATAATTCATAATATTAACATGTAGCATAAATCATGATTTAACCAACGAACCATGAACCGGGCATGAAATCGAAACCGTACCCCGAACCAAATCGGGGTTCCCCTTGGTTCCTTGCTGCCGTGGGACCCACACCACCAAACCGGTACCATATGGTCTCGGTGGTGGCTTAATGACCAAGCCGTGACCCCCTAGGGCACGGGCTAGGCGGCGGCCAAACTAAAACACCCATAAACACCCTTTTTAATTTACCCCTTAATCAAATACATGTTTATTTTATGTTTTTAATTAGGTTTTAAAAACATCATGTTCTTAATTAATTTTACTAAATCAAATCAAAAGAAAAGATTAAAAAGAAATGTTAAAAAGTTATACCGAATGTGTGGATCAATAGAGGATGAACAAACACGATTTCTAGCAATGATTTTATTATCCAAGATCATCAAACACCCTCCTATGTTGTCTTGAAGGTGGCGGCACACAAGACCAAGGGAGGAGGAGGAAGAACAAAATTAGGGTTTTAGTTGTTTTTAATAAAATGTGATAAATGAAAGACTTTTTCCCCTTAACCCCCTTGTTTAGTAAAAAATGATGGGCTAGGCCCATTTCTCTTCCTTAATTAGTGGATATGGGGCCCACAAGGGGTAGCCCAAATGTTTTTCGTGTCTAAAATATTATAGTGTGCTCTCGTGTTCGTGTTTTACGTGTTTTAATTTGTTACGTGTTTATTCGTGTTTATTGGTGTTCATGTTTAGTGTGTTCTCGTTAAATATTTACCGTACCTTAACGTATTTATTTATGCTCGTAATTATATTATATGTATTTACGTGATTATTTTAGTTCGTGTTTTAATGGTGATCATGATTTAATTATGTTCCCGTGAAATACTTATTAACTGCTTATCATGAGTTCGTACGTAAACGATACTTATCATGTTATACACGTATGTACTTACTTGATTAATAGCACATGAATGTGATCAATACTGAATAAGGTAAGTTTTAATCTAGGACGTACGATCTTAAGGGCACTATTCATGGTAAAAGCATGCGGGTTTTACAATTTAAAAGCGTGACGGAAAATTAAAGGGCACTAAAAGTAAATAACGCAAACTTAAATCTATCTAAGGCAAACTTAAAACGCAAATAAAACTAAAACTTAAACTAAGGCAAGGCTAAAATAAATCTAAGGCAAGAAATTTTAAAGTGCAACTAAATAAAAAGGCGGGAAAAATAAAGCTCGAAAATTAAAAACAGAAAATTAAAAACAGTAATTAAAAGAACCTGAAAAATAGCTCATCCGGAATAATACCCTCATTCGGAATAAACATTCATCCGGAATGTCACCTTCGTTCGGAATGTTCTTCTTCACTCGGAATATTTTCCCAAAACTTTGATCCGGAATAAAATGCTTACACGGAATATGTCACCTATCCGGAATAAACTTCTTGATTCGGAATGTGGCTTTGATCCGGAATGTTGCCCTTGATCCGGAATATCTCTTGATCCGGAATAATATTCCGAATAGAACTCCTTGATCCGGAATATGTCACTTATTCCGGATGGAAGCCCTTGATCCGGAATATCCTGTTAATTCGAAATGTCTGATATTCCGGATGAACCGTTTGATCCGGAATAATAAATTATTCCGAATAAACTAATTGATCCGGAATGTTCTTGCTGATCCAGAATAATGCCTTGATCCGGAATATTGGATATTCCGGATGAATCACCTTGGCTAAAACCTTGATCCGGAATGTTGAAGATTCCGAATAGAGCACTTTGATCCGGAATAATTAATTATTCCGGATGAACGACTTTGATACGGAATATTTTCAGCAAACACCTTCACACGGAATAACTTTTGGCCTTTGATCCGGAATGTTCCTGGGAACAGTAAGCAGACAAGCGAAGAATAAGGGATACAAGGATAATACGAATCTAATAAAAACTTAACAAAATCAACCACAAGATTAAATCAAACTAATCACAAAACATCTACTAATGATAAACAAACAATCCAAATCAATAAAACTAACAAATATAACCAAAATAATCAAAACCCACTTTAATCAAAATAAAAACACAAGAACATGAACATGAACATGAACAATAAACATAAAGATCAAAGATTAAAGAAAGGTAGAATGAGAGATGAACAATAAAAATAAAGATTGACAAGAATTAAAAGAACACTTACTTGAAATTAAATGTATTTAAGGTGCAAGACAAGGTATTTAAATGGACATGAAATTAAATGTGCAGGAAAGTAAAATGGAAGAAATAGTTTGTCAAGCTATCCAACCAAATGAAAATGAATTAATCCTAATCTATATATAGGGGAGGTTAAGGAGTGCTTAGGAAGCTTCCTCCTTCTTTCATCTTTTCCTTAATTGCACACTTATGTCCTTCTCTTCTTAATCTTTTGTTAATCTTGGACTTTAATGGCTTTATCTCGGGATTTCTTTGAACTCGTCTTGTAGTTCTTCGATAAATTAGACTTGAGTTCTTCGGCTTTAAGTAAACTTTCGTCTTTTGACTTTTTCTTCGATAAATCTTCAGAATTGGTCTTGGACTTCCGTTCTTTTTGCACTCTTGACTTCTTGACTTCATCTTTCGTCTTTTCACCTTTTCGTCCTAAATCACAACAAAAACATAACCCACGCATAATTCCGACATAAATGACATAAAATGCACGTTTTGGCTCGGTTATTATTGTAATTAAGTGGTAAAAGGATGGGTGTTTACACACATATCAAATCCCCTACACTTGACCATTGCAATGTCCTCATGCAATGCATTAGTTACAAAGCACGTTTACATTTTTCATCAAAATCAATCCACCTTGGCCTTTATTAAAGAGATAGAAAACTATAAATATTCAAAGAAAAGAAATCAAAAACATATCTTGGGTTTTGGAAATTTCATGAATAATCATCATTCTCAAGTTTTCACTTTCTCCAAACCAAGCTTAAAAACGAGATCATTGTTATTATAAGTTAGAAAACTAACACGAACTCATGTGGGCCAATTATTCACTTAGACTACCTTATTCCTAGGTGTATCTCTTATATTTTATTGTTGTCTTGAATGATCACGAGGATGCATTTTTGACTTATTTCGATAGTTATTTAGGCTGAAAATAAAGTGGGACGATTTAATCAATAGTTAGCTAAAGGGCAAAATCTTTTAAAACTGCTTCTCGGGACCTCATAAAGTTCATATCTTGGCATAACTCGCTTCGCGATTTGAGACCTTTCTCGGACCGATATTTGGCAGCGACTTCATACTTCAAACCTTGAGAGACGTTCATGAAATAATGGTCTTCTCTTCATATAGGAATTTCTTCACTTGAAGTTTTGAGAGATTCTTCATATATGGACCACGACTTCTTCATTTTTCTCCAATCTTTATTTTGGACTTTGATATACAACGATCCGCCTCCTTTTTGGACTTGGCTTTATTTATCCTCATACCTTGCTAGGGTCTTTTCGGATAGACTTCTCCATGACTTTTGGGGAGTTTTTGCTTTTCGTCGTGTATCTCGATCCTTATTTTCTTTCTCAAATCGTACAACCTTATTTATTGCAGATAAATTTATTAACAAGCGATGGGAGAATAGGCTTATAATTAACTCACATAAATTCACGAAAGAATACCAAACTTATAATTGGCTCTATCATCTCTCGTTCTCCACAGTTTAAAATCTCAAGGAATGAGACTCGTGGATGCTTAGCCTGTTAAATCAAAGTTTTGGGTTTTCGAGTCGCCTATAGGATCTTGCAAATTCTTAGACTTTTTCAAGTTTAGAAATCGCATCTTAAAGTTCCCTTGATAAACGACTCTCTATGATCAATTATAGGAACTTACGAAAAGTTCTTGTTCTTAACCCGTGAGAGTTAATACTTTCGCGTTTTATAGCTCCCTATATAAAATCCTAGCAAAACTTGACTTAAACACGTTAAGGATACTAGCTAGAGTAAACTTAGATAAGTAAACTCGGGTTAAGTCAAAAGATTCACAACGTTTGAAAATTAAAACCACTTTATTAAAGATTTATTCTAATAAAGAGAGAAAATAACTATACAAAGGTAAAAACTAATAGGCCAAAATAGATCAAAAATTTTGAAAAATGTCGAAAAATTGATTTTCCGGTTAAAATGAGGACAAATACAAGGAAAAGGCCACTTAACTTCGATAGAAGTCCCCCCTACACTAAGATAAACATTGTCCTCAATGTTTAAGCATGTGGAAGTAAACTCCCCTACACTTAGGACATTGTGCACGTTGTTTAAATCTTGTTAAGGGAAAGACATCTAAAGAGATTCCTATTTTAATATTGAGAAAATATAAAATAGTGAATCGAAAAGAGTTTAGGATAGAACCGGGAAGAAGGGAACACGGAATCACGGGTCGTCATGAATCATCAAGAGTGGATCATTGAGCGCTCGAATTCCTGATTATAAGAAGAGAGGAAATAGCAAACACCAATGGGTCTCCCCTAGACTTAGGATAAAGAAAGCTAAAAGATAGATACATGGGTTGCCTCCCAAGAAGCGCTTGATTTTTGTTAACCGAGTCGTGAGCCTGACTCGACCTTGATCATCATAGGAAGAAGCATGAAACATATCCACCGGGATCAAAGACATAGTTTTCGTCCATCAAATAGCACAAGCTTAAGGCGAACAAGTCAAGCCAAAGAAGAGTAGGCAAGGTTCCCTTAAGCAAAGACGGAGCACGGTGGGAGCAAGGGTGAAGTGGTGCAAGCATATTTCCATAAGTTCCAAAGATATTTCCTTTTATTTCATCAGGTGGATACTGAGATGGCTGCAGAATATCGATACCGGGGTCGAACACCTTTTCCTTTAAGGGAAAATAGCACTCAGGCTCAGCAGAATGTGAAGAAGATCCGCGAAGAAGATGCATGATAGGTGTGTAAACACCCATCCTCTTACCACTTAATTCGGGCTAAAACGAGACCAAAACACGTATTTAATATCATTTGTTTGGAATTATGCGTGGTTTTTGTGTTTATTGTGTTTTCAGAGCCAACCGGATGAATATTGAAGAAAACATGGGATTGCACGGGATTTATCGAAGAAAAAGACTCAAGATGAAGTCTATTGTCCAAGAGATGCAAAAGATTTGAAGTCACTGGGCCTATTTGAAGATTTATCGAAGAAAAGGACCAAAGACAGAAGATTTACATAAGTCGAAGAAACTCAAGTCTATTAAACGAAGAAATTAAAAGACGAGTTGAATTTAATCGTCGACAAATCCCGAATCAGAATCGAAAACGTCAACTTTTCTGAAAAGACGAGAAGACAAGAAGAAAGGGAGAAAGCCCACTCACCAACCAACCACTAGGACTATATATAGGGTTTTCCTTCACACATTAGAGAGTTAGTTTTTGTTTTTCTTCTTTCCCAGGTTCTTAGGGTCGTAGCATCACCATCACCACTAGGGTGATTGGTGATTTCAATTTTTGTTCTTCAAATCTTATAATTTTAATCTTTGTTTTGTGATTGTTAAAACCTTAATCATTCAATACATCTTTCCATTTCATCTTGTTCTTCATCATCTTTATATTGCAAGTTCTTAAGTTTTTATTTGATTCAAGTTTGATCTTAAAAAGTTGTTGATTTAGTGTTTTTATTGGTGGGATTTGTTACTTATGGTATTTAAATGATTATTGGTTGATTTGGTAAAACCTTTTTGAGTATTTGGGTCGATTTGATTAAAACTTGTTTTCCCTGTAACTGCTACAGTTCTTCATCTAAACTTTCCGCATAGACGAATTCCTATTTCCCTTACTCGGAATATTTTCAATATTCCGCATAGCCAGCTTCTTCATTTCCTTACTCGGAATATTTTCTATATTCCGAGTAGAACTTATCTTTCCGCATAGAATATTTTTCCGAATAGGCATGTTTTTCCGAATAGAGCATTTTTCCGATTAGGCATGTTTTTCCGCTTAGAAGGGTTATTCCGCATAGAACACTTTTTCCGAATAAGTCCATTTTTCCGCATAAGCAAAATTTATTCCGAATAGAGTAGATTTTCCGCATAAGCCTGTTATTCCGATTTGAGATTCTTTTCCGAATAGTACTATTTTTCCGCATAGAACAACTTTTCCGCATAGGGTTAATTTTTCCGAATAGGCCAATTTATTCAGAGTAAGGCTAAATTCCGCATAGAGCTAGTGTATTCTGGATCATCATTTATTCCGTATAAAGCTTATTTTCAGTAAGTTGGTTTCACTGTTTAATTTATCTTAATGTTCTATTCAAGTAATTGTTTTATTTAAATTCAAGTTTAATTTCATTAACTGTTTTGATTCAGATTTTAATTTGCTTCAGTCATTTATCTTTTTAATAGAATAGAAAACCAAAACCACTTTTTGTCACCAAGAACAAATCATTCCACTTTAAGCCGAGATCAATTCGAGAGGATTCCGAGAAACGAACTTTTCAAAATAGAAAATATCATGTATCAAATGGCGCCGCTGCCGGCTCTTCTCGTTAAGATCAAAAGTTTTTTGTGAGAACTTGGATTTTGGGATCCGTTCCCCGTGAACGTTACTTTTTCATAAAAACTTTCAAAAACACTAAAAAAAATATAAAATTTTCAAAAATACAAAAAAAAATAAAAAAAACATAAAAACCAAAAATATTTTTGCTTTGTTTTTCTTTGTTCGTTCTTTTGCAGGTGTATGCGCACTCGATCCACGTCATATCAAGAGCCCGAGCCTCTCGATAACTTAGACATGGCCGGTGTACCACCTCCGAACAATAACAACAACAATGAGCCCCTTCCGGATAATCGCCCGATGATTGAACTGCTGCAAGATCATGTCGATGGCAACACGGATCCAATTGTCATACCTCCAATTGCCGCCAACAATTTCGAGCTAAAATCAGGCTTTATCCAGATGGTCTCCGCTCAACCATTCTTGGGACGTACCATTGATGATCCACACGACCATATTAAGAGATTCTTGCAACTCACCAACACGGTCAAATTCAATGGTGTTCCACAAGAGGTTATAAGGTTATAACTTTTTCCCTTTTCTTTAGAGGGACAAGCCCGGCATTGGCTTGCTAAGGAACCGCCACAGAGTATTCTCTCGTGGACGGATTTGGAAACAAAGTTTATCAATTACTTTTTCCCACCCTCTCGTATTACCGCATTGCGGAATGAAATCATATATTTTGAACAAAAGTACGATGAGTCGTTCAGTGAATCTTGGGATCGTTTTAAAGATCTTTTAAGAAAATGCCCACAACATGGTTTTACCAAAGTACATCAAATTAATACTTTTTACAATGGTTTAAGCATGAGTGACCAAGATTCACTGAACAGTGCCTCAGGGGGTAATCTATTGGCTAAGACTTCCAATGCTGCTTGGGACATCATTGAGAACAAATCTCGTGTGCAAACCAAGAGTGTTAGGACCAATGTCGCTAGTGCTAGCACAAGTGACAGCGACAAGCGATTGGACAAAATCAATACGCTTCTTGAATCGCTTGTCACCCACACCGTCAGCAACAACAACAGCAACAACGCTAAAAACGCTCAAGTGAACGCTGTCAGCCAACCTTGTGAGATATGCGGTGGTCCTCATTCTTACACTACTTGTACTGCAACCCAAGACTACCCTGCTGAGAATGTGAATGCAGCTTATGGAACCTATCCTCAACCCGCTTATCAAGCTAGACCTCAAGGTGACCGTAATTTGCTAAGCTACCGCTCTAACAATTATCTTTCCCCACCTGGCTTTCCCCAAAACAACCCAAACCAACAACAAAACCTCAATCGCCCTCCTCAACAACAACAACAACCTCGACAACCATACATACCTCCTCACAAGCAGCAACAACCACCTCAACGTAACAATCAAGTCTACCAACAACCTGCTTACCAACCACCTGCATACAACGCTCCTCCCAACCAAACTACCACTGCATTACACCAAGAGGTTGCAACCTACATGAGGACCAATGATGTAATTGTGGAAAATCTCCAACAGGAAGTGCGAAACTTGAAAGCAGACTTGGTCAAGCAAGGAAACGATTTGAGAGCAGACATGAGAAATACGTTGGATAGCCAAACTAATGATCTGAGGAACATGATGGCTAGTTTCTTCCAAGGTAATCAAACCTCTTCTTCGGGTACTCTTCCGAGTAACACCGTTGCGAATCCTAGAGGGGAGATGAAAGCAATCACCACTCGAAGTGGCAAAGGTACCAAGGAACCCGAGCTTCCTATACCTCCACCGGTGGTTGTGACTAAGGAGAACGAGTCACCTGCTCCTATTCCTCCTCCTTCTCCTTCTCCAATTTCTCCACCTCTTCCTTCTACCCCTCCTCCACCCGTGGTTGTGAGTGATCCTATTCTCCCAAAGCCTTCCTCTTCTTCCAATATACCTTATCCATCTAGGTTGAGGAAAGAGAAGCAAAAGAGCAAGGATGATATTCAGGTTTCGAACTTCCTTAAAATGTTCAAACAATTGAATTTCAATATCTCCTTCGCTGAGGCTCTCGCTCACATGCCCAAATACGCGAAAATGTATAAAGATCTTCTGAGCGACAAGGAAAAGCTCCTCGATATTGCCAACACCCAACTTAATGAGAATTGCTCTGCAGTGCTCTTAAGGAAATTGCCAACCAAGCTTGGTGATACGGGTCGTTTCTTAATTCCTTGCAATTTCCCGGGAGTAGAGAATTGCATGGCCCTAGCCGATCTAGGTGCCAGTATTAATCTCATGCCTCTAAGTGTTTGGAAGCAATTATCTCTCCCAGAGCTAGTCCCTACGGTTGCTTATCTAGGTGCCAGTATTAAAATGACTTTGGAAATAGCTAACCGTACGGTTGCTTATCCAGTGGGGATAGCCGAAGACGTCATTGTAGGAGTCGACAAATTCACCTTCCCTGCTGATTTTGTTGTCGTCGACTACGAGATGGACCCCCGTGTGCCACTAATTGTTGGTCGTCCATTCTTGAGGACCCGTCGCACTCTCATTGATGTTGAAGCCGGTGAGCTTATCATGAGAGTGGGTGACGATAAAGTAGTCTTCAACATGGGAAAGTTGTCTAAACAGCCTTACTCATATGAGAGTGTTAATTGTATTGACGTTCTTGATGAGGCCTGTGAAGAACACTTTAATGATGCTTGCAAAAGTATTCCCACCTTTCTTCCCAATGTTGAGACCGTGTCCTCCATTGATTCATCGTTGTCTCTATTTGGAGATACTGATTTATTTTGGAACAATCTTGAAGATACCATGGGAGATGTGACTTTAGCCAATGATGATTCTCCTACCGATGGGGACGAAGACATGCATTTCTTTGAAAGCCTTCTTAACGAAGACAATCCTTCTCCTCCATCTCCCACGGTCATTGCTATCGATACTCCGACTTCTAATACGCCTCCCGTCGAAAATCCTCCGGATTTAGAACTTAAGGAGTTGCCGCCCCATCTCGAGTATGTATTCCTCGAAGAAGAGAAGAAGTCGCCAGTCATCATTGCTAAGGATTTGAAGGATGAAGAGAAAGCCCGACTTGTCGCCGTGTTGAAAGATCATAAGAAGGCTATTGCTTGGAAAATCTCGGATATTCGGGGAATTGATCCTCACTTCTACACCCACAAAATTCTCATAGAGGACGACTTTAAGCCCACAATTCAAAGCCAACGAAGGGTGAATCCAAAAATACATGAAGTCATCAAAACAGAGGTTATCAAACTTCTTGATGCGGGTATGATTTACCCTATTTCGGATTCACCATGGGTTAGTCCAATCCATTGTGTGCCCAAGAAGGGCGGAATAACCGTTGTTCCCAACGAACACAACGAGTTGATTCCCAACGAACACAACGAGTTGATTCCCACTCGTCTCGTTACTGGGTGGAGAGTTTGTATAGACTACCGCAAACTCAATGATGCCACGAGAAAGGATCATTTCCCTCTACCTTTTATGGACCAAATGCTTGAACGTTTAGCGGGTAATGAATATTACTGCTTTCTTGATGGTTTCTCGGGTTATTTCCAAATACCCATCGATCCCCAAGATCAAGAGAAGACTACATTCACTTGTCCCTATGGCACTTTTGCTTACAAAAGAATGCCTTTTGGCTTATGTAATGCGCCCGGGACTTTCCAAAGGTGCATGTTAGCTATCTTCCATGACATGGTTGAACAAACCATGGAAGTCTTCATGGATGATTTCTCGGTCTTCGGGGATTCCTTCTCTTCTTGCCTTGCCAATTTGGAACGTATGCCCAAGCGGTGTGATAGGTGTGTAAACACCCATCCTTTTACCACTTAATTCTGGCTAAAACAAGACCAAAACATGTATTTAATATCATTTGTTTGCAATTATGCGTGGTTTTTGTGTTTATTGTGTTTTCAGAGCTAACCGGATGAATATTAAAGAAAACATAGGATTGCACGGGTTTTATCAAGGAAAAAGACTCAAGACGAAGTCTATTGTCCAAGAGGTGCAAAAGATTTGAAGTCAATGGGCCTATTTGAAGATTTATCGAAGAAAAGGACCAAAGATGGAAGATTTACATATGTCGAAGAAACTCAAGTCTATTTAACGAAGAAATTAAAAGACGAGTTGAATTTAATCGACGACAAATCCCGAATCAGAATCGAAAACGTCAACTTTTCTGAAAAGACGAGAAGACAAGAAGAAAGGGAGAAAGCCCACTCACCAACCAACCACTAGGAGTATAAATAGACTTTTCCTTCACACAATTAGGGAGTTAGTTCATTTTTTCTTTTTCCAGTTCTTGTTGGTTCGTTCCTTCACCAACACCATTAGGGTGTTTGGTGATTTTTCTTCTTTCTTTCAATCTTGTAAGTGTGAATCAATACTCTTGTTACTTTTCCATTAATTAATCCATTCCATCTTTCTATTCATCTTGTTCTTCATCATCTTTTTAGTGAAAGTTCTTAAGTTTTTATTTGATTCTAGTTTGATTCTAAAAAGTTGTTGATTTAGTGTTTTTATTGGTGGGATTTATTACTAATGGTATTCAAATGATTTGTGTTTAATTTGGTAAAAACCTTTTTGCTTGTCAAGACTGATTTTGGATTAACCGATTCCCCTGTTCTTCGCATTTCAACAGTTCTGAGTTTCCCAGATTCCGAATAGGAATTCTGGGGGTGTCTCTATTCGGAATATTTCAATCATTCCGAGTAGAGGTTTTATTTCTTCTTTATTCGGAATATCCCAGATATTCCGAATAGCACATATTTTCCGCATAAGAGTTCATCTTTCCGAATAGCTTGACTTTCCGCATAGACGATTTTCCGATTAGAGTCATTTTTCCGCATAGGGTATTTTTCCGAATAGTACATGTTTTTCCGCATAGGGTATTTTTCCGAATAGTACATGTTTTTCCGCATAGGGTATTTTTCCGAATAAGCAAGTTTTTCCGAATAGAGTACTACATTCCGCATAAGCCAAGTTTTCCGCATAAAGGTAATTTTTCCGAATAGGGTTTTTCTTTCCGCATAGCATCATTTTCCGAATAGAACCTGTTTTCAGCATAGACATCTTTTTCCGCATAGCACTTATTTTTCCGAATAGTGTAATCTTTGATTAGGGTATTTTTCATTTACTATTTGTTTTAAATTCTTAAGTCCAGCTTTACTTTTTAATAGAATAGAAAACCAAACTCCTTTTTGTCACCAAGAACAATCATTCCACTTTAAACTGAGATCAATTCGAGAGGATTCCGAGAAAAATTTTGAACCCATTGCAAAATCCGTGTATCAAATGGCGCCGCTGCCGGCTCTTCTCGTTAAGATCAAAAGTTTTTTGTGAGAACTTGGATTTTGGGATCCGTTCCCCGTGAACGTTACTTTTTCATAAAAATTTTCAAAAACACTAAAAAATATAAAATTTTCAAAAATCCTAAAAAGTAAAAAACATAAAAACCAAAAATATTTTTGCTTTGTTTTTCTTTGTTCGTTCTTTTGCAGGTGTATGCGCACTCGATCCACGTCTTATCAAGAGCCCGAGCCTCTCGATAACTTAGACATGGCTGGTGTACAAAACAACAATAACATACCACCTCCGAACAACAATAATAACAACAACAACCCACCTTTCAACAACATGAACAATAACAACAACAATGAGCCCCTTCCGGATAATCGCCCAATGATTGAATTGCTGCAAGCTCATGTCGATGGCAACACGGATCCAATTGTTATACCACCAATTGCCGCCAACAATTTCGAGCTTAAATCAGGCTTTATCCAGATGGTCTCTGCTCAACCATTCTTGGGCGTACCATTGATGATCCACACGACCACATCAAGAGATTTCTACAACTCACCAACACGGTCAAGTTCAATGGAGTTTCACAAGAAGTTATAAGGTTACAACTTTTTCCCTTTTCTTTAGAGGGACAAGCCCGACATTGGCTTGCTAAGGAACCGCCACAGAGTATTCTCTCGTGGACGGATTTGGAAACAAAGTTTATAAATTACTTTTTTCCACCCTCTCGTACTACCGCTTTGCGGAATGAGATTATAAACTTTGAACAAAAGTACGATGAGTCGTTCAGTGAATCTTGGGATCGTTTCAAAGATCTTTTAAGAAAATGCCCACAACATGGTTTTACCAAAGTACATCAAATTAATACTTTTTACAATGGTTTAAGCATGAGTGACCAAGATTCACTGAACAGTGCCTCGGGGGGTAATTTATTGGCTAAGACTTCCAATGCTGCTTGGGATATCATTGAGAACAAATCTCGTGTGCAAACAAAGAGTGTTCGGACCAATGTTGCTAGTGCTAGCACTAATGACAGCGACAAGCGATTAGACAAAATCACTACGCTTCTTGAATCGCTTGTCACCCACACCGTCAGCAACAACAACAGCAACAACGCCAAAAACGCTCAAGTGAACGCTGTCAGCCAACCTTGTGAGATATGCGGTGGTCCACACTCTTACACAACTTGTACCACCACCCAAGATTACCCTGCTGAGAATGTGAATGCGGCATATGGCACTTATCAACAACCTGCTTATCAAGCTAGACCCCAAGGTGACCGTAACTTGCTTAGCTACCGCAGCAACAACTATCTTTCACCACCTGGTTTCCCTCCTACCAACCCAAACCAACAACAAAACCTCAATCGCCCTCCTCAACAACAACAACAACCTCGACAACCATACATCCCACCTCACAAGCAACAACAACCACCTCAACGAAACAACCAAGTCTACCAACAACCTGCTTACCAACCACCTGCATACAATGCTCCTCCCAACCAACCCACCGCTCTTCACCAAGAAGTAGAAACTTATATGAGGACTAACGATGCGATAGTGGGAAATCTTCAGAGAGAGGTGCTCAACCTGAAAGCAGACTTGGTCAAGCAAGGAAACGATTTGCGAGCAGACATGAGAAACACGTTGGATAGTCAAACTAATGATCTGAGGAACATGATGGCTAGTTTCTTTCAAAGTAGTCAACCCTCTTCTTCGGGTACTCTTCCGATTAACACCGTTGCGAATCCAAGAGGGGAGATGAAAGCAATAACTACTCGAAGTGGTAAAGGTACCAAGGAACCCGAGCTTCCTATACCTCCACCGGTGGTTGTGACTAAGGAGAACGAGTCACCTGATCCTATTCCTCCTCCTTCTCCTTCCCCAATTTCTCCACCTCTCCCTTCTACCCCTCCTCCACCCGTGGTTGTGAGTGATCCTATTCCCCTAAAGCCTTCCTCTTCTTCCAATATACCTTATCCATCTAGGTTGAGGAAAGAGAAGCAAAAGAGCAAGGATGATATTCAGGTTTCGAACTTCCTTAAAATGTTCAAACAACTGAATTTCAATATCTCCTTCGCTGAGGCTCTCGCTCACATGCCCAAATATGCAAAAATGTTTAAAGATCTTTTGAGCGACAAGGAAAAGCTCCTCGATATTGCCAACACCCAACTTAATGAGAACTGTTCTGCAGTGCTCTTAAGGAAATTGCCAACCAAGCTTGGTGATCCGGGTCGTTTTCTTATCCCTTGCAATTTCCCGGGAGTAGAGAATTGCATGGCCCTAGCCGATCTAGGTGCCAGTATTAATCTCATGCCTCTAAGTGTTTGGAAGCAATTATCTCTCCCAGAGCTAGTCCCCACCAAAATGACTTTGGAATTGGCTAACCGTACGGTTTCTTATCCAGTGGGGATAGCCGAAGACGTCATTGTAGGAGTCGACAAATTCACCTTTCCTGCTGATTTTGTTGTCGTCGACTACGAGATGGACCCCCGTGTGCCACTTATTGTTGGTCGTCCATTCTTGAGGACCGGTCGCACTCTTATTGATGTTGAAGCCGGTGAGCTTATCATGAGAGTGGGTGACGATAAAGTAGTCTTCAACATGGGAAAGTTGTCTAAACAGCCTTATTCATATGAGAGTGTTAATTGTATTGACATTCTCGATGAGGCTTGTGAAGAACACTTTAATGATGCTTGCAAAAGTATTCCTACCTCTCTTCCCAATGTTGAGACCGTTTCCTCTATTGATTCATCGTTGTCTCTATTTGGAGATAGTGATTTATTCTGGAACAATCTTGAAGATGCCATGGGAGATGCGAATTTCGCTACTAATGATTCTCCCACCGAGGGGGATGAAGACATGAATTTCTTTGACAATCTTCTCACTGAAGACAATCCTTCGCCTCCATCTCCCACGGTCATTGCTATCGATGCCACGACTTTGCAAACGCCTCCCGTCGAAAATCCTCCGGATTTGGAACTTAAGGAGTTGCCGCCACATCTCGAGTACGTGTTCCTTGACGACAACAAAAAGTCGCCCGTCATTATTGCGAAGGATTTGAAAGAAGAAGACTCGCCTCGTCGCTGTGTTGAAAGATCATAAGAAGGCTATTGCTTGGAAGATTTCCGATATTCGTGGAATTGATCCTCACTTCTGCACACACAAAATTCTCATGGAGGACGACTTTAAGCCCACAATTCAAAGCCAACGAAGGGTGAATCCAAAAATTCATGAAGTCATCAAAACAGAGGTTCTCAAACTTCTTGATGCGGGTATGATTTACCCTATTTCGGATTCACCATGGGTTAGTCCAATTCATTGTGTGCCTAAGAAGGGCGGAATAACCGTTGTTCCCAACGAACACAATGAGTTAATTTCCACTCGTCTCGTTACTGGGTGGAGAGTTTGTATAGACTACCGCAAACTCAATGATGCCACGAGAAAGGATCATTTCCCTCTACCTTTTATGGACCAAATGCTTGAACGTCTTGCCGGTAATGAATATTACTGCTTTCTTGATGGTTTCTCGGGTTATTTTCAAATACCCATCGATCCCCAAGATCAAGAGAAGACTACATTCACTTGTCCCTATGGCACTTTCGCTTACAAAAGAATGCCTTTCGGCTTATGTAATGCGCCAGGGACTTTCCAAAGGTGCATGTTAGCTATCTTCCATGACATGGTTGAACAAACCATGGAAGTCTTCATGGATGATTTCTCGGTCTTCGGGGATTCCTTCTCTTCTTGCCTTGCCAATTTGGAACGTATGCTAAAGAGGTGCGAAGACACTCGCCTGGTTCTAAATTGGGAAAAATGCCATTTTATGGTAAAAGAAGGCGTCGTGCTTGGACATAAGATCTCGAAAGCCGGTCTTGAAGTAGACCGTGCTAAAGTCGATGTTATCGCAAAGTTGCCTCCACCTTCAACCGTGAAAGGTGTGAGAAGTTTTCTGGGTCATGCGGGCTTCTACCGTCGATTCATCAAAGATTTTTCGCAAATCGCTCGCCCGATGACCCACCTCTTGGAAAAAGATACTCCTTTTATCTTTTCCAAAGAGTGCCTTGAAGCCTTTAACTCACTTAAGGATAAGCTAACTAAGGCACCCGTCTTGGTTACCCCTAATTGGGAGCTTCCCTTTGAGTTGATGTGCGATGCTAGTGATTTTGCTATTGGAGCGGTTCTTGGACAAAGAGTGAACAAACACTTCCAACCGATCCATTACGCTAGCAAGACAATGACGGGGGCACAATTGCATTATACGACAACCGAAAAAGAGCTTTTAGCTGTTGTCTATGCTTTTGAAAAATTTCGCCCCTATCTTGTCCTTTCTACCACCATTGTGTATACCCATCATTCCGCGCTGAAGTACTTGTTGACAAAGCAAGATTCCAAACCAAGACTTCTTCGCTGGGTTTTGCTGCTCCAGGAATTTAAAATTGAAATTCGTGATAAAAAAAGGAGCAGAAAACCTATCCGCGGATCATCTCAGCAGACTTGAGGATCCTTACCAAGGGGATCATCCGAACAAAGAAATCAATGATTCTTTCCCCTTGGAGACCTTAATGTGTATAAACTCGAAGCCGAATGAAACCCCGTGGTTTGCGGATTTTGCAAACTATTTGGTGGGTGGAATTCTCAAGGAAGGGTTGACGTCTCAACAAAAGAAAAAGTTCTTCACCGACATTAAGACTTACTTTTGGGACGACCCTTACTTATTCAAACAATGTGCCGACCTGATAATCCGTCGATGTGTTGATGGACCGGCAGCGTCTGAAATTCTTGATGCTTGCCACAAAGGACCCACCGGTGGTCACTTTGGTCCCAACTACACCGCCAAGAAAGTGTTTGATTCGGGATTTTATTGGCCCTCCATATACCGTGACGCTCACGATATGGTCAAACGATGTGATGTTTGCCAAAAGCAAGGCAAAATCACACATAAAGACGAGATGCCTCAGAATTTCATTCAAGAGTGTGAAATTTTTGATGTTTGGGGTATCGACTTTATGGGGCCATTCCCCTCTTCTAAAGGAAACAAATACATCCTTGTAGCCGTTGACTACGTTTCAAAGTGGGTTGAAGCCAAAGCTTTGCCTACTAATGACGCAAGGGTGGTTTGTAACTTTTTGAAAGCTCTTTTCGCTAGATTCGGTGTGCCTCGCGCCATTATTAGTGATCGTGGGACTCATTTCTGCAATGACCAATTTGCTAGAGTCATGGCTAAGTACGGTGTAAATCATCGTCTTTCCACAGCCTACCACCCACAAACTAATGGCCAGGCTGAAATATCCAACCGAGGACTGAAGCGAATTCTTGAAAGAACTGTGGGAGAGCATCGTGCCGCATGGGCTGATAAACTCGATGATGCTTTGTGGGCTTTCCGTACTGCTTACAAGACCCCGATCGGCTGTACGCCTTATCGTCTTGTGTACGGGAAAGCGTGCCACCTCCCCATTGAGTTGGAGCACAAGGCTTATTGGGCCTTGAAGTGGGCTAATTTTGATATCAACAAAGCCGGTGACCTACGCAAGATCCAACTCAATGAGCTGAATGAACTTCGAAATGAGGCTTATGAAAACTCTTTGATCTATAAGGAAAGAACTAAGCTCATTCACGACTCCAAGATCAAAAACCGAGAGTTCCATGTTGGAGACAAAGTCTTACTTTTTAACTCTCGGTTGAAAATCTTTTCGGGCAAGCTCAAATCTCGTTGGTCCGGCCCATTCACCATTGCCCAAATTTTTCCATATGGTACTCTCGAGCTTGCTCAACCTAATGGACCGAATTTTAAGGTGAATGGCCAACGAGTGAAGTTGTACTTTGGTGAGGACACCTCTCACGAGGTGATTCCATCCCTCACCACGTTCCCCATGAACTAATTTTGGGTCGAGTCAGGCTCGTGACTCGGTTATCAAAAACAAGCGCTCCTCGGGAGGCAGCCCGAGTATCTATCCCTTTAACCCCCTAAGTGTAGGGGAGGACCTATTTTGGTCGTTTGTGTTTGTGTGGTGATGTGATTACAGGGATAACTGCAATCTTGGAAATCTTTGAAGAACCGTGCTCCCGTGTTATCCGAAATCCGGTTCTATCTCTCAACTATCGTGATTCAATTTTCTTCATACTCACATTTGAAATTGATCACTTTAGTCGTCTCTTCCTTAACTCGAGTTAACCAACGTGCACAATGACATAAGTGTAGGGGAGATTTTTCCCACATGCTTAAACATTGAGGACAATGTTTATCTTAAGTGTAGGGGAGACTTCTATCGAAGTTTTAAGTGGAGTTTTCCATGAAAATGCCTTCATTTAACAAGAAAATCCTATTTTCAACATTTTTCAAATTTTTTATTAACTTTGGCCATTTAGTCGTAATTTTTAAATTTTTATTGTTGCTTTCATATCTATATATCCCGCAATAAAGTCAAAAATATTGATAAGTGGTGTAGCTAGTTTAGAAATCTTTGACATATTAGGCCCGTTGCGTTTATTTTGACTCAACCCGAATAGACTTATCCAAGTTTATTCTAGCTAGTATCCTTAACCATGTAGACCTTAATTGGTTTATTAGGCTAAGTGTCCACGAGTCTCATTACTTGAGATTTTAAATTGTGGAGGACGAGAAATGATAGAGTCAATTATAAGTCGGTATTCTTGCGCAAGCTCACTTGGTGTAATTATTTGCCTATTCTCCCATCACTTGCTAATAATTTATCTGCAATAAGTAAGGTCATACGATTTGAAAAGTTACTTAGCTTCTAGCCCAAGATCGTTTAAAAGTTGCTCGGTAATGATAAGAGTTCATAGCCAAGGCATAACTTATGAAGCGGGGTGCGAAGATTGGCGAGTCCGAAAAGGCCCTAACAAGGCATGAGGATTCAATTTTATTGCTGAAGATCTAAAGTGATGTGAAAAGCATTATTCCTAAAGTCAATATGAAGGATCAAGACTCACGACGAAAAGCAATCAACTCCCATAAAGATCATGGAGAAGTCTATCCGAAAAGACCCTAACAAGGTATGAGGATAAATAGATCCAAGTCCGAAAAGGAGGCGGATCGTTGTATCTCAAAATCCCAATTAGAGATTGAAGAAATAATCATGAAGTCGTGGTCAACAAAGTTGGATTACCCCTCAAAAGTCTCCAAGTGAAGAAACTCTATTATGATGAGAAGACCATTATCTCAAGAACGTCTCTCGAAGATATGAAGTATGAAGTATATGCCAAATATCGGCCCGAGAAAGGTCTCAAATCGTGAACCAAGTTATGCCAAGATATGAACTTTTTGATATCCCGAGAAGCAGTTTTAAGAGATTTTGTCCTTTAGCTAACTATTAATCAAATCGTCCTACTTTGCTTTCAGCCTTAATAAACTATCGAAATAAGTCCAAAAATGCATCTTCATGATCATTCTAAGACAAAAATAAAATATAAGAGATACACCTAGGAATAAGGGAGTTTAAGCACTTAATTAAGCCATGTGTGTAAGTGTTTGATTTACTAACTTATAATAACAATGATCTCGTTTTTAAGCTTAGTTTGGGGAACGTGAAACTTGAGGGTGATAAATCTTCGCAACACCAAAGCCCTAATGTAAGTCCTTGATTTCTTTACAAGTTATTTCCATCCTTTTGTTTATTTTAAAGCTTTAATTTCTCTTAGCATTTTAATTTTTGTTTAGTAGAATTTAAATAAGGCCAAGGTTGATAAATTATGAGAAAAATGTAAAATTTGCTTTGTCACTAAGCATTGCATGAGGGCATGGCAATGGTTAAGTGTAGGGGATTTGATAGGTGTGTAAACACCCATCATTTTACCACTTAATTCTGGCTAAAACAAGACCAAAACACGTATTTAATATCATTTGTTTGCAATTATGCGTGGTTTTTGTGTTTATTGTGTTTTCAGAGCTAACCGGATGAATATTAAAGAAAACATGGGATTGCACGGGTTTTATCAAGGAAAAAGACTCAAGACGAAGTCTATTGTCCAAGAGGTGCAAAAGATTTGAAGTCAATGGGCCTATTTGAAGATTTATCAAAGAAAAGGACCAAAGATGGAAGATTTACATATGTCGAAGAAACTAAAGTCTATTTAACGAAGAAATTAAAAGACGAGTTGAATTTAATCGACGACAAATCCCGAATCAGAATCGAAAACGTCAACTTTTCTGAAAAGATGAGAAGACAAGAAGAAAGGGAGAAAGCCCACTCACCAACCAACCACTAGGAGTATAAATAGACTTTTCCTTCACACAATTAGGGAGTTAGTTCATTTTTTCTTTTTCCAGTTCTTGTTGGTTCGTTCCTTCACCAACACCATTAGGGTGTTTGGTGATTTTTCTTCTTTCTTTCAATCTTGTAAGTGTGAATCAATACTCTTGTTACTTTTCCATTAATTAATCCATTCCATCTTTCTATTCATCTTGTTCTTCATCATCTTTTTAGTGAAAGTTCTTAAGTTTTTATTTGATTCTAGTTTGATTCTAAAAAGTTGTTGATTTAGTGTTTTTATTGGTGGGATTTATTACTAATGGTATTCAAATGATTTGTGTTTAATTTGGTAAAAACCTTTTTGCTTGTCAAGACTGATTTTGGATTAACCGATTCCCCTGTTCTTCGCATTTCAACAGTTCTGAGTTTCCCAGATTCCGAATAGGAATTCTGGGGGTGTCTCTAATCGGAATATTTCAATCATTCCGAGTAGAGGTTTTATTTCTTCTTTATTCGGAATATCTCAGATATTCCGAATAGCACATATTTTCCGCATAAGAGTTCATCTTTCCGAATAGCTTGACTTTCCGCATAGACGATTTTCCGATTAGAGTCATTTTTCCGCATAGGGTATTTTTCCGAATAGTACATGTTTTTCCGCATAGGGTATTTTTCCGAATAGTACATGTTTTTCCGCATAGGGTATTTTTCCGAATAAGCAAGTTTTTCTGAATAGAGTACTACATTCCGCATAAGCCAAGTTTTCCGCATAAAGGTAATTTTTCCGAATAGGGTTTTTCTTTCCGCATAGCATCATTTTCCGAATAGAACCTGTTTTCAACATAGACATCTTTTTCCGCATAGCACTTATTTTTCCGAATAGTGTAATCTTTGATTAGGGTATTTTTCATTTACTATTTGTTTTAAATTCTTAAGTCCAGCTTTACTTTTTAATAGAATAGAAAACCAAACTCCTTTTTGTCACCAAGAACAATCATTCCACTTTAAAATGAGATCAATTCGAGAGGATTCCGAGAAAAATTTTGAACCCATTGCAAAATCCGTGTATCACGGTGCGAAGACACTCGCCTAGTTCTGAATTGGGAAAAATGCCATTTTATGGTAAAAGAAGGCATCGTGCTTGGACATAAAATCTCGAAAGCCGGTCTTGAAGTAGACCGTGCTAAAGTCGATGTTATCACTAAATTGCCTCCACCTTCAACCGTGAAGGGTGTGAGAAGTTTTCTGGGTCATGCGGGTTTCTACCGTCGATTCATCAAAGATTTTTCTCAAATCACTCGCCCGATGACCCACCTCTTGGAAAAAGATACTCCTTTTATCTTTTCCGAAGAGTGCCTTGAAGCCTTCAACTCGCTTAAGGATAAGCTAACTAAGGCACCCGTCTTGGTTACCCCTAATTGGGAGCTGCCCTTTGAGTTGATGTGCGATGCTAGTGATTTTGCTATTGGAGCGGTTCTTGGACAAAGAGTGAACAAACACTTCCAACCGATCCATTACGCTAGCAAGACAATGACGGGGGCACAATTGCATTATACGACAACCGAAAAAGAGCTTTTAGCTGTTGTCTATGCTTTTGAAAAATTTTGCTCCTATCTTGTCCTTTCTACCACAAGTGTGTATACCGATCATTCCGCGCTGAAGTACTTGTTGACAAAGCAAGATTCCAAACCAAGACTTCTTCGCTGGGTTTTGCTGCTCCAGGAATTTAAAATCGAAATTCGCGATAAAAAAGGAGCAGAAAACCTAGCCACGGACCATCTTAGCAGACTTGAGGATCCTTACCAAGGGGATCATCCGAACAAATAAATCAATGATTCTTTTCCCTTGGAGA
This sequence comes from Glebionis coronaria, assembly GCA_025667525.1. Lineage (NCBI taxonomy): Eukaryota > Viridiplantae > Streptophyta > Magnoliopsida > Asterales > Asteraceae > Glebionis > Glebionis coronaria. The sequence goes on from CM046882.1 coordinate 147,666,999, forward strand.
CCTTAATGTCTATAAACTCGAATTCTAATGAAACCCCGTGGTTTGCAGATTTTGCAAACTACTTGGCGGGTGGAATTCTTAAGGAAAGGTTGACGTCTCAACAAAAGAAAAAGTTCTTCACCGACATTAAGACTTACTTTTGGGACGACCCTTACCTATTCAAACAATGTGCCGACCTGATTATCCGTCGATGTGTTGATGGACCGGCAACCTCGGAAATCCTTGATGCTTGCCACAAAGGACCCACCGGTGGTCACTTTGGTCCCAACTACACCGCTAAAAAAGTGTTTGATTCGGGATTTTATTGGCCCTCCATATATCGTGATGCTCACAATATGGTTAAACGATGTGATGATTGCCAAAAGCAAGGCAAAATCACACATAAAGACGAGATGCCTCAGAATTTCATTCAAGAGTGTGAAATATTTGATGTTTGGGGTATCGACTTTATGGGGTCATTCCCTTCATCTAAAGGAAACAAATACATCCTTGTAGTCGTTGACTACGTTTCAAAGTGGGTTGAAGCCAAAGCTTTACCTACTAATGACGCAAGGGTGGTTTGTAACTTTTTGAAAGCTCTATTCGCCAGATTCGGTGTGCCTCGTGCCATTATTAGTGATCGTGGGACTCATTTCTGCAATGACCAATTTGCTAGAGTCATGGCTAAGTACGGTGTAAACCATCGTCTTTCCACAGCCTACCACCCACAAACTAATGGCCAGGCTGAAATATCCAACTGAGGACTGAAGCGAATTCTTGAAAGGACCGTGGGAGAGCATCGTGCCGCATGGGCGGATAAACTTGATGATGCTTTGTGGGCTTTCCGTACTGCTTACAAGACCCCGATCGGCTGTACGCCTTATCGTCTTGTGTACGGGAAAGCGTGCCACCTCCCCATTGAGTTGGAGCACAAGGCTTATTGGGCCTTTAAGTGGGCTAATTTTGATATCAACAAAGCCGGTGACCTACGCAAGATCCAACTCAATGAGCTCAATGAACTTCGGAATGAGGCTTATGAAAATTCTTTGATCTATAAGGAAAAAACTAAGCTCATTCACGACTCCAAGATTAAGAACCGAGAGTTCCATGTTGGAGACAAAGTCTTACTTTTTAACTCTCGGTTGAAAATCTTCTCGGGAAAGCTCAAATCTCGTTGGTCCGGCCCATTCACCATTGCCCAAATTTTTCCATATGGTACTCTCGAGCTCGCTCAACCTAATGGACCTAATTTTAAGGTGAATGGCCAACGAGTGAAGTTGTACTTTGGTGAGGACACCTCTCAGGAGGTGATTCCATCCCTCACCACGTTCCCCATGAACTAAATTTGGGTCGAGTCAGGCTCGTGACTCGATTATCAAAAACAAGCGCTCCTCGGGAGGCAGCCCGAGTATCTATCCTTTTATGCTTTAACCCCCTAAATGTAGGGGAGGACCTATTTTGGTCGTTTGTGTTTGTATGGTGATGTGATTACAGGGATAAATGCACTCTTGGAATCTTTGAAGAACCGTGCTCCCATGTTATCAGAAATCCGGTTCTATCTCTCAACTATCGTGATTCAATTTTCTTCATACTCACATTTGAAATTGATCACTTTAGTCGTCTCTTCCTTAACTCGAGTTAACCAACGTGCACAATGTCATAAGTGTAGGGGAGACTTTTCCCACATGCTTAAACATTGAGGACAATGTTTATCTTAAGTGTAGGGGGACTTCTATCGAAGTTTTAAGTGGACTTTTCCATGAAAATGCCTTCATTTAACCAGAAAATCCTATTTTTCAACATTTTTCAAATTTTTAATTAACTTTGGCCATTTAGTTGTAATTTTTAAATTTTTATCGTTGCTTCCATATGTATATATTCCACAATTAAGTCAAAAATATTAATAAAGTGGTGTAGCTAGTTTTGAAATCTTTGACATATTAGGCCCGTTGCGTTTATTTTGACTCAACCCGAATAGACTTATCCAAGTTTATTCTAGCTAGTATCCTTAACCATGTAGACCTTAATTGGTTTATTAGGCTAAGTGTCCACGAGTCTCATTACTTGAGATTTTAAATTGTGGAGGACGAGAAATGATAGAGTCAATTATAAGTCGGTATTCTTGCACAAGCTCACTTGGTGTAATTATTTAGCTATTCTCCCATCACTTGCTAATAATTTATCTGCAATAAGTAAGGTCGTACGATTTGAAAAGTTACTTAGCTTCTAGCCCAAGATCGTTTAAAAGTTGCTCGGTAATGATAAGAGTTCATAGCCAAGGCATAACTTATGAAGCGGGGCGCGAAGATTGGCGAGCCGAAAAGGCCCTAACAAGGCATGAGGATTCCATTTATTGCTGAAGATCCAAAAGTGATGTGAAAAGCATTGTTCCTAAAATCAATATGAAGGATCAAGACTCACGACGAAAAGCAATCAACTCCCATAAAGATCATGGAGAAGTCTATCCGAAAAGACCCTAACAAGGTATGAGGATAAATAGATCCAAGTCCGAAAAGGAGGCGGATCGTTGTATCTCAAAATCCCAATTAGAGATTGAAGAAATAATCATGAAGTCGTGGTCAACAAAGTTGGAGTACCCCTCAAAAGTCTCCAAGTGAAGAAACTCTATTATGATGAGAAGACCATTATCTCAAGAACGTCTCTCGAAGATATGAAGTATGAAGTACATGCCAAATATCGGCCCGAGAAAGGTCTCAAATCGTGAACCGAGTTATGCCAAGATATGAACTTTTTGATATCCCGAGAAGCAGTTTTAAGAGATTTTGTCCTTTAGCTAACTATTGATCAAATCGTCCTACTTTGCTTTCAGCCTAAATAAACTATCGAAATAAGTCCAAAAATGCATCTCCATGATCATTCTAAGACAAAAATAAAATATAAGAGATACACCTAGGAATAAGGGAGTTTAAGCATTTAATTAAGCCATGTGTGTAAGTGTTTGAATTGCTAACTTATAATAACAATGATCTCGTTTCTAAGCTTAGTTTGGGGAACGTGAAACTTGAGGATGATAAATCTTCGCAGCACCAAAGCCCTAATGTAAGTCTTTGATTTCTTTGCAAGTTATTTCCATCCTTTTGTTTATTTTAAAATTTTAATTTCTCTTAGTATTTTAATTTTCATTTAGTAGTATTTGAATAAGGCCAAGGTTGATTAATTATGAGAAAAGTGTAAAATTGCTTTATCACTAATCATTGCATGAGGGCATAGCAATGGTTAAGTGTAGGGGATTTGATAGGTGTGTAAACACCCATCCTCTTACCACTTAATTCGGGCTAAAACGAGACCAAAACACGTATTTAATATCATTTGTTTGGAATTATGCGTGGTTTTTGTGTTTATTGTGTTTTCAGAGCCAACCGGATGAATATTGAAGAAAACATGGGATTGCACGGGATTTATCGAAGAAAAAGACTCAAGATGAAGTCTATTGTCCAAGAGATGCAAAAGATTTGAAGTCACTGGGCCTATTTGAAGATTTATCGAAGAAAAGGACCAAAGACGGAAGATTTACATAAGTCGAAGAAACTCAAGTCTATTAAACGAAGAAATTAAAAGACGAGTTGAATTTAATCGTCGACAAATCCCAAATCAGAATCGAAAACGTCAACTTTTCTGAAAAGACGAGAAGACAAGAAGAAAGGGAGAAAGCCCACTCACCAACCAACCACTAGGACTATATATAGGGTTTTCCTTCACACATTAGAGAGTTAGTTTTTGTTTTTCTTCTTTCCTAGGTTCTTAGGGTCGTAGCATCACCATTACCACTAGGGTGATTGGTGACTTCAATTTTTGTTCTTCAAATCTTATAATTTTAATCTTTGTTTTGTGATTGTTAAAACCTTAATCATTCAATACATCTTTCCATTTCATCTTGTTCTTCATCATCTTTATATTGCAAGTTCTTAAGTTTTTATTTGATTCAAGTTTGATCTTAAAAAGTTTGTGATTTAGTGTTTTTATTGGTGGGATTTGTTACTTATGGTATTTAAATGATTATTGGTTGATTTGGTAAAACCTTTTTGAGTATTTGGGTCGATTTGATTAAAACTCGTTTTCCCTGTAACTGCTACTGTTCTTCATCTAAACTTTCCGCATAGACGAATTCCTATTTCCCTTACTCGGAATATTTTCAATATTCCGCATAGCCAGCTTCTTCATTTCCTTACTCGGAATATTTTCTATATTCCGAGTAGAACTTATCTTTCCGCATAGAATATTTTTCCGAATAGGCATGTTTTTCCGAATAGAGCATTTTTCCGATTAGGCATGTTTTTCCGCTTAGAAGGGTTATTCCGCATAGAACACTTTTTCCGAATAAGTCCATTTTTCCGCATAAGCAAAATTTATTCCGAATAGAGTAGATTTTCGGCATAAGCCTGTTATTCCGATTTGAGATTCTTTTCCGAATAGTACTATTTTTCCGCATAGAACAACTTTTCCGCATAGGGTTAATTTTTCCGAATAGGCCAATTTATTCAGAGTAAGGCTAAATTCCGCATAGAGCTAGTGTATTCTGGATCATCATTTATTCCGTATAAAGCTTATTTTCAGTAAGTTGGTTTCACTGTTTAATTTATCTTAATGTTCTATTCAAGTAATTGTTTTATTTAAATTCAAGTTTAATTTCATTAACTGTTTTGATTCAGATTTTAATTTGCTTCAGTCATTTATCTTTTTAATAGAATAGAAAACCAAAACCACTTTTTGTCACCAAGAACAAATCATTCCACTTTAAGCCGAGATCAATTCGAGAGGAGTCCGAGAAACGAACTTTTCAAAATAGAAAATATCATGTATCAATGCACAACCTCGTCCTCAGAAGGTGGACAAAGAGGTGTTAAATCATATGTGCTGCGGATGTTGGTGTCGACCGGTTGCTTCTCCTTTGAAAGAATTTTCTTCAAATCCAAAGTTGGATCAAGACGATAATCTTCAAAATCAAAAGGAGGAGCATCACTCTCATGAGGGAAGTAAGTATTGAGAAACGTAGAGAAGTCTTCCTCAAAAGAGTAATCATCCAAAGTAGGATCATGTGATGGCGGAGGATCTTCATCATGTGAAGAATCACTCGAAAGAGTATCGGCCTCATCAAAATCATCATAAATGGGCAGGTCGGGATACTCGGAAGTAAGGTCATCATAATTATCCAAATCTGAGCTAGAATCATCACCATAAGCATCAAAGATCGATGGAGAATCATAAATGGGAGAAGGTTCCAAATTGGATAGAGAATCATCCACATCATCTTCAAAAAGTGGATTATCAATGAAAGACTCGAATAGAGGATTGTTGTAGATGAAAAAATCATCGAGCACTTTAATCATATTCGCAAATTCTCGTCCAAAGGATTTGCTTGTAAGCTTCCCCATTTTAAAAACTTGTGCATCATCCCCGACTCTTAAGATTAACTCACCTTCGGAAACATCAACTAAAGCTCGTCCGGTTCTCAAGAATGGCCGACCAAGTATTAAAGGAATACGAGGGTCCATTTCATAATCAACAACGACAAAGTGGACCGGGAAAGTAAATGTGCCAACTTTAATGAACACGTCTTCGGCTATACCAACGGGGTAAGCGAAAGTGCGATTTGCAAGCTCAAGAGTCATCCTCGTTGGAGTAAGGTCGGGTAATGAAAGTGTTTTCCAAACACTCAAAGGCATGAGATTTATACTGGACCCGAGATCAGCAAGGGCAGTAAATTCTTCGGTTTTGTTAAAGATGCAAGGCAACACAAAACGACCGGGATCTCCAAGCTTTTCCGGAAGTTCTTTAAGAATAACTGCAGAACAGTTTTCATTTAAGCGTGTGTTGGCGAGCTCAATCAACTTCTCCTTCTTGTTAAGCAATTCCTTGAATGCTTTCACAAATTTCAGCATGTGGACAAGTGCTTCGACAAGGCTAATGTTGAAATTCATTTGAGAGATCATCTTCAAATAATTTGACATTTGACAGTCATCCTTGGTTAGCATTGTGGTCTTGCCTAGCCATGAAGGATAAGGGATATTGGGTTTGGGTGGTGAAGGTGCAGGTGTAATAGGTAAAGGTTGAGATGTTGAAAGGTTCTTGTTGAGGACATCGTCATGACGAGGCGGAGACGGTAATGGTGTACTAATACTAGGTGTAGGAGGAGTAGGGATAAATGGTGGTGGAGGAGGTGTAGATGATGGGGGCGGGATAGGTGGTCCTACTATGGTAAATCCACTACGGGTAGTAATAGCACTCACATTCGCTCGCGGATTGGTGACGGTGTTTGAAGGTAGAGAACTCGACGAAGAAGGTTGAGTTGTGGGCAAGAAACTAGCAAGCATATTCTTCAAATCATTTGTTTGATTGCTGAAGGAGGATTGGATATTATCTCGAAGCTCGGATCTAATGTCATTCCCTTGCTTGGTAATATCTCCTTTCAGATTGATAATTTAGCTCTGCAAATTCTTGATTTGCTCACCTTGGGTTCTCATGATGGCTTCAACATCTTGATTTATGGGTGGGGCTTGTTGAGCGGGTGGGTGATAAGGATTGGAAGGTCTTGGTGGGATTTGGTTGCTTCTAGTATAGTTGTTGTTAGGGTTTTGGTTTTGAGGAGAAAAACCGGGGGAAAGGTAGTTGTTTGATCGGTAACTCAGAAAATTTCGATCCCCTAGAGGTCGAGCTTGGTAATTTTCCGGTGAATAATTACCATAAGCTGCATACACATTTTCCGGATTTCCTTGAGTAGAAGGAAAATCAGTGTATGAGTGTGGACCGCCGCATGTTTCACAAGAAGGTGCAACCGCTTTAACTTGATGTTGTTGGTTTGAAGCGAGAAGCAAGATACTTTTGTTCATTTCGGTCATCATGCAGGTGAATTCGGTCATGTCGGGGCTTGCTGAAGTAGAAGAAACATTGACTCTCGGGTTGTTCCTTGAAGAAGCGGAGGAATCCCAGTTTTTGTGATGAGTAGTCATGTTCTCAATAAGCTCTCTACACTCCTCGAGTCTCCTTTTCATAGATGTGCCACCGGCGGCTGCATTAATCGTATCACGATCACGAAAAGTCAATCCGTTGTAGAAAGTATCAATTAGGGTCACAGGGAGCATGTTGTGGTTTGGACAACGATCGATCAAAACATTGTATCTTTCCCAAGCATCACGAAAAGTCACGAAAAGTCAATCCCTTGTAGAAAGTATCAATTAGGGTCACAGGGAGCATGTTGTGGTTTGGACAACGATCGATCAAAACATTGTATCTTTCCCAAGCATCAAAAAGAGATTCATCGGGGTCTTGCATGAAACCGCTGATTTGATTGCGAAGGCTCGTGACCATGGATGGTGGAAAGTAGCGCGACAAAAAGCGTTGAGTCATGTCATCCCAAGTATGAAAAGAACTCTTTGGAAGACGATCAAACCATTTCTCGGCGTGGTGTGATAAAGTATGTGGAAAGAGTTGAAGGCGAAGAACATCCATTGTGGCACCGGGCAACTTCATGCTTTGGGTGATTGTAATGAACTTGTCGAGGTGTTTGTTGGCATCATCATCAGGCATTCCGGCGAATGGATTAGTTTCCACTTGCTGAATCATGTGGTGCTTCAACGAAAACTCCGGAGCCGTTATTTGCATCGGTGCAATCGGTCCTCCTCGTCCAAACATGCTAGGATGACAAAGCTCCTCCATTGTCCGAAGATCGGGCTGTGGATGAACATTGTTGTTATTGTTATTGAGGTACGGTGGATTATTGTTGTTGTTAACACCTGCCATACTTAAATCTTCTCGAGTCTCGGGCTCTTGATAATTAGAAGATCTGGTACGCATACACCTACAAAGGCAAAAGAAAACAATACCAAATGCAAAGGCAATATATATACACAATAAAAATAACATCTTTTTGGATTTTTGAAATTTTTAATTTTTATGGATTTTTAACAATTTTTAATTTTTATGGTTTTTTGAATTTTTTAAGCAAGAAAATAACGCTCACGATTGATCGGATCCCAAAAAGCAACGCGTCTCTCACAGAAAACCGTTAATCTTTACGAAAAGAGCCGGCAGCGGCGCCATTTGATATTGAATGAGTTTGCTAGGTTCAATTGTTCGTTTCTCGGTATCTTAACGAATTGATTTCCGGTTCAAAGTACGACTCAGTTGATTTTGGTGAAACAAATATTTTTGGTTGTTTTAAAATAGAATGTGCAAGACTTAAAACTAAATGACGTTAAAGTAAATCTAAGTCTAATTTAAAATAAAAGTGCCAGTATTTAAAAGCGTGACGGAAAATTAAAGGGCACTAAAAGTAAATAACGCAAACTTAAATCTATCTAAGGCAAACTTAAAACGCAACTAAAACTAAAACTTAAACTAAGGAAAGGCTAAAATAAATCTAAGGCAATAAATTTTAAAGTGAAACTAAACAAAAAGGCGGGAAAAATAAAGCTCGAAAATTAAAAACAGAAAATTAAAAACAGTAATTAAAAGAACCTAAAAAATAGCTCATCCGGAATAATACCCTCATTCGGAATAAACATTCATCCGGAATGTCACCTTCCTTCGGAATGTTCTTCTTCACTCGGAATATTTTCCCAAAACTTTGATCCGGAATAAAATGCTTACACGGGATATGTCACGTATCCGGAATAAACTTCTTGATTCGGAATGTGGCTTTGATCCGGAATGTTGCCCTTGATCCAGAATATCTCTTGATCTGGAATAATATTCCGAATAGAACTCCTTGATCCGGAATATGTCACTTATTCCAGATGGAAGCCCTTGATCCGGAATATCCTGTTGATTCGGAATGTCTGATATTCTGTGATAGGTGTGTAAACACCCATCTTTTCTACCACTTAATTACAATAATAACTGAGCCAAAACATGTATTTTATGTCTTTTATGTCGGAATTATGCGTGGTTTTTGTTTTTGTTGTAATTTAGGACGAAAAGGTGAAAAGTGGAGAAAACACGGGAATTCACGGGCATTTACGGACTTTTATTGAAGAAAAAGATGAAAGACGAAGTCGAGAAATCAAGAGTGCAAAAGGAACGGAAGTCCACGACCAATTCTGAAGATTTATCGAAGAAAAAGTCAAAAGACGGAAGTTTATCAAAAGCCGAAGAATTCAAGTCTATTTTATTGAAGAATTTAAAGACGAGTTCAAAGAAATCCTGAAGCCAAAAGTCCCTTAAGTCCAAGTTTAAAGAAGATTAGTAGAAAAGGACTAAGTATGCAATTAAGGAAGATTAAAAGAAGGAGGGACTTAATGACGCAATTAAGAGAAAAGGAAAGAGGGGAGGAAGCTTCCTTAATCCTCCCCTATAAATAGTCATTAGTTGTAATCTTTTCATTTTGTTGGCTAAGTGTGACAATTAGTCTTCCACCATTTAATTACCTTGCACCTTTAATTACCTTGTCAATTTAAATACTTGTCAAATTTAATTACCTTGTCTTGCACTTAATTACCATTTAATTTCAAGTAAGTTTCTCTTTTAATTCTTGTTAAGCTTTATCTTTATCTTGTTAATCTCATTCTACCTTTCTTTAATCTTTGTGTTGATTTGTTTATGTTCAAGTTCTTAATTTTTGTTGATTTGATTAAAGTGGTTTTGATTATCTTGATCTTTATTATTAGTTTTGTTGTTTTGGATTGATTGTTTATGCTTAATAGTTGTTTATTTGCTAGTTGATTTAATCTTGTGGTTGATTTAGCTTGGTTTTATTTAGATTCGTGCCTTATTTTCTTTTCCTTGTTCTTCGGATCTGTATTCTGTTCTTCCCCAGATTTATTCAGCATAGCCTTATATTCCGAGTAAGGGTTTAGCAGAGATTGCTATTCGGAATATCCATTATTCCGAATAGGGAGGGTTTTCAGCATAGCAAGAATATTCCGCATAACCCCAACAATCCGAATAGGGGGATTTTCCGAATAGGAAATCATTCCGAATTGGGGGAATTTTCCGAATAGGAAATCATTCCGAATAGGGGGATTTTCCGAATAGGAAAATTATTCCGAGTAAGGCTATATATTCCGAATAGAGCTGACTTTCCGAATAGACCTGGATTTTCCGAATAGGAAGTTGATTCCGAGTAAGGCTCACATTCCGAATAGGGTGACAATATTCCGCATAGGGACTTATTCCGAATAGACTTGATATTCCGGATAGGGATAGTATTCCGAATAGGCCATTATTCCGAGTAGGGTATTATTCAGGATAGGTGACATATTCCGAATTGCCAAATATTCCGAATAGGGTTTATTCCGGATAGAGCTTATTTTCAGTTTCTTTAATTTAGTTTTTAAGTTTCTGCCCTTTTTATTTTAAGCTTTATTTTTCCCGCCTTTTTCCTTAGTCGCACTTTAAGTTTATTTGCCTTAGTTTAAGATTTAGTTTTAGTTGCGTTTTAAGTTTGCCTTAGTTAGATTTAAGTTTGCGTTATTTTCATTTAGTGCCTTTTAATTCTCGTCTCGCTTTTAATTACTTGCACCATTTACTTTATTAGCTTTAGATTTACTTTAAGAGCACCTTTACTTTAATTGTTCTGCACATTTATTTTAAACACTAAAACGACACAATTTTGTTTCCACCAAAATTAAACTGAGTCACACATTAAACACAAGTTTTTCAATTCGAAGAGACAGACGACAAAGAATCTTTTTACCTGGCCAAAAGCCGTGTATCAAATGGCGCCGCTGCCGGCTCTTTTCGTAAAGATTAACGGTTTTCTGTGAGAGACGCGTTGCTTTTTGGGATCCGTTCACTTGTGAGTGTTATTTTTCTCGCATAAAAAATTGATAAAAATCCATAAAAATTAAAAATTTCAAAAATCCAAAAAGATTTTATCTTTACTGTGTATATATATTGTCTTTGTGTTTGGTTTCTTTTTCTTTTGCATTTTCAGGTGTATGCGTACTAGATCTTCCAATTATCAAGAGCCCGAGACTCAAGAAGGTTTAAGTATGGCAGGTGTTAACAACAATAATCAACCACCGCACCTCAACAATAACAACAATGTTCTTCCACAGCCCGATCTTCGGACCATGGAGGAACTTTGTCAACCAACAATGTTTGGACGAGGAGGACCGACTGCGCCGATGCAAATCAACGCTCCTGAGTTTTCATTGAAGCACCACATGATTCAGCAAGTACAAACAAACCCATTTAGAGGATTGCCTGATGATGATGCCAACAAACACCTCGACAAGTTCATTACAATCACCCAAAGCATGAAGTTGGCCGGTGCCACAATGGATGAACTTCGCCTACTACTCTTTCTACACACTTTATTACATCATGCCGAGAAATGGTTTGATCGTCTCCCGAAGAATTCTATTCACACTTGGGATGACATGACTCAACGCTTTTTGTCGCGCTACTTTCCACCATCCATGGTCACAAGCCTTCGCAATCAGATCAGCGGTTTCATGCAAGACCCTGATGAATCTCTTTTTGATGCTTGGGAGAGATATAATGTCTTGATCGATAGATGTCCAAACCACAACATGCTCCCTGTGACCCTAATTGATACTTTATGCAACGGATTGACTTTTCGAGATCGTGATACGATCAATGCAGCCGCCGGTGGCACATTCATGAAAAGGAGACCCGAGGAGTGTAGAGAGTTAATTGAGAACATGACTACTCACCACAAAAACTGGGATTCCTCTGCTTCATCAAGGAACAACCCAAGAGTCAATGTTTCTTCCACCTCAGCAAACCCTGAGATGACCGAACTCACCCGCATGATGGCCGAAATGAGCAAAAGTATTACGCTTCTCGCTTCAAACCAACAACAACAACAAGTTAAAGCGGTTGCTAATCCTTGTGAAACATGTGGCGGTCCTCACCTATACACAGATTGTCCTTCGACTCAAGGAAATCCGAAAAATGTGTATGCTGCTTACGGTAATTATTCACCGGAAAATTACCAAGCTAGACAACAAGGGGATAGAAATCTGCTGAGCTACCGTTCCAACAACTACCTTTCACCTGGTTTTTCTCCTCAAAACCAAAACCCCGCCAACAACTACAATAGAAGCAACCAAATCCCACCAAGAGCTTCTAACCCTTATCAACCACCCACCCAACAACACCTACCCATTAAACCCGATGTTGATGCCATCATGAGAACTCAAGGTGAGCAAATCAAGAATCTACAGAGCCAAATAATCAATTTGAAAGGGGATATCTTGAAGCAAGGAAATGACATCAGAACCGAGGTTCGTGATAATATCCAATCTTCCTTCAGCACTCAAACGATTGAATTAAAGAATCTATTGGCTAGTTTCTTGCCCGAAGCTCAACCTTCTTCTTCGGGTTCTCTACCTTCAAACACCGTCAGTAATCCGCGAGCTAATGTGAGTGCTATAACTACGCGTAGTGGAATTACCATTGTCGATCCACCTATCCCACCACCATCATCTACACCTCCTCCACCACCATGTATCCCTACTCCTCCTACACCTAGTAGTAGTACACCATTACCGTCTCCGCCTCGTCATGACGATGTATCTCGAAAGGACCCTTCAACATCACAACCTTTACCAACTACACCTTTACCTTCCCCTTATCAACCTAGAATCCCATACCCTTCTCGCATAGGCAAGAACAATGATCTAACCAAGAATGACTGTCAAGTATCGAAATATGTGGATATGCTATCTAAAATGACCATCAACATTAGCCTTGTTGAAGCACTTTGCCACATGCCAAAATTTGTCAAAGCATTCAAGGAATTGCTCAGCAAGAAGGAGAAGCTGATTGAACTCGCCAACACACGCTTAAATGAAAACTGCTCAGCAGTTATTCTTAAAGAATTACCGGAAAAGCTTGGAGATCCCGGTCGTTTTGTGTTGCCTTGCGTGTTCAACAAAACTGAAGAATTTACTACCCTTGCTGATCTCGGGGCTAGTATTAATTTGATGCCACTAAGTGTTTGGAAAACACTATCATTACCCGACCTCATTCCAACAAAGATGACTCTCGAACTTGCAAATCGCACTCTCGCTTACCCCGTTGGTATAGCCGAAGACGTGTTCATTAAAGTTGGCACATTTACTTTCCCAATCGATTTTGTCGTAGTTGATTATGAAATGGACCCTCGTATTCCTTTAATACTTGGTCGGCCATTCTTGAGAACCGGACGAGCTTTAGTAGATGTGGCTGAAGGTGAGTTAATCTTACGAGTCGGGGATGATTCAAAAGTTTTTAAAATGAGGTAGCTTACAGGAAAATCCTTTGGAGGCCGAGAATCAGTGAATATGATAAATGTGCTCGATGACTTTACCGTCTATGACAATCCTCTATTCGAGTCTTCCACTGATAATCCACTCTTTGAAGATAATGTGGATGATTCTCACTCTACTTTGGACGCTTCTCCCATTTATGATTCTCCACCGGTCTTTGATGCTTATGATGATGATTCTAGCTCAGATTCGGATGATTTTGATTGTACTTTTGAGTATCCCAAGCTGCCTACTTTCGATGATTTTGATGAGGCTGATACTCTCTCGAGCGATTCTTCACATGATGAAGATCCTCCGCCATCACTCGGTCCTACTTTGGACGATTATTCATTTGAGGAAGATTTCTCTGAATTTCTCAACACATACTTCCCTCATGAGAGTGATGCTCCTCCTTTGGACTTTGAAGATTATCGTCTTGATCCAACTTTGGATTTGAAGAGCATTCTGTCAAAGGAGAAGAAACCGGTTGACACCGAAGTCCGTTGCACATATGATTTGACACCTCTTTGTCCCCCTTCTGAGGACGAGGTTGTGCTTCTTTGCGGATCTTCTTCACACTCGGTTGAGCCTGAGTGCTATTTTCACTTGAAGGAAAAGGTGTTCGATCCCGGTATTGAAGTCTTTAAGCCATCTCAGTATCCACCTGATGAAATAAAAGGAAAAATCTTTGGAAATCTTGAAGACATGCTTGCACCACTTCACCCTTGCTCCCACCGTGCTCCATCACTGCTTAATGGAACCTTGCCTACTCTTCTTTGGCTTGCCTTGTTCGCCTTAAGCTTGTGTTATTTGCTCGATGAAAACTATGTCTTTGATCCTGGTGGATATGTTTCATGCTTATTCCGTTGATGATCAAGGTCGAGTCAGGCTCACGACTCAGTTAACAAAAACCAAGCGCTTCTTGGGAGGCAACCCATGCATCTATCTTTTCGCTTTCTTTAACATAAGTGTAGGGGGGACCCTTTGGTTTGCTTTCCTCTCCTCACTTCTTAATCAGGGATTCGAGCTTCAAACGATCTACTCTTGATGATTCTTGATGACCCGTGATTCCGTGTTCTACTTCTTCCCGGTTCTATCCTAAACTCTTTTCGATTCACTATTTTATATTTTCTCAATATTAAAATAGGTATCTCTTTAGTTGTCTTTTCCATAGCAAGATTTAAACAACGTGCACAATGTCCTAAGTGTAGGGGAATTTACTCCCACATGCTTAAACATTGAGGACAATGTTTATCTTAAGTGTAGGGGGGACTTCTATCGAAGTTAAGTGGTCTTTTCCTTGTATTTGTCCTCATTTTAACCGGAAAATCAATTTTTCGACATTTTTCAAAATTTTTGATCTATTTTGGCCTATTAGTTTTTACCTTTGTATGGTTATTTTCTTTCTTTGCTAGAATAAATGTTTAATAAGTGGTTTTAATTTTCAAACGTTGTGAATCTTTTGACTCAATCCGAGTTTGCTCTAGCTAGTACCCTTAACGTGTTTAAGTCAAGTTTTGCTAGGCATTTATATAGGGAGCTATAAAACGCGAAAGTCTTAACTCTCACGGGTTAAGAACAAGAACTTTTCGCAAGTTCCTATAATTGATCCTAGAGAGTCGTTTATCAAGGGAACTTTAAAATGCGATTTCCAAACTTGAAAAAGTCTAAGAATTTGCAAGATCCTATAGGCGACTCGAAAACCCAAAACTTTGATTTAATAGGCTAAGTATCCATGAGTCTCATTACTTGAGATTTTAAACTGTGAAGAACGAGAGATGATAGAGCCAATTATAAGTTCGGTATTGTTTCGTGAATTTATGTGAGTTAATTATGAGCCTATTCTCCCATCGCTTGCTAATAAATTTATCTGCTAATAAATAAGGTTGTACGATTTGAAAAGTTACTTAGCTTCTAGCCCCAGATCGTTTAAAAGTTGCTCGGTATGGATTAGAGTTCATAGCCAAGGCATAACTTATTGAAGCGGGACGCGAAGATTGGCGAGTCCGAAAAGGCCCTAACAAGGCATGAGGGCTATGTTTTGTTGCTAAAGATCCAAAGTGATGTGAAGAATCATTTATCGAAAATCAATATGAAGGATCGAGACACACGACGAAAAGCAAATACTCCCCAAAAGTCATGGAGAAGTGTAACCGAAAAGACCCTAACAAGGTATGAGGATAAATAGATCCAAGTCATAAAAGGAGGCGGATCGTTGTATATCAAAGTCCAAAATAAAGATTGGAGAAAAATGAAGAAGTCGTGGTCCAAGTATGAATCTCTCAAAACTTCAAGTGAAGAAATTCCTATATGAAGAGAAGACCATTATTTCATGAACGTCTCTCAAGATTTGAAGTATGAAGTCGCTGCCAAATATCGGTCCGAGAAAGGCCTCAAATCGCGAAACGAGTTATGCCAAGATATGATCTTTATGAGGTCCCGAGAAGCAGTTTTAAAAGATTTGGTCCTTTAGCTAACTATTAATTAAATCGTTCACTTTATTTTCAGACTAAATAACTATCGAAATAAGTCAAACAATGCATCCTCGTGATCATTCAAGACAACAATAAAATATAAGAGATACACCTAGGAATAAGGGAGTCTAAGTGAATAATTGGCCCACATGAGTTCGTGATAGTCTACTAACTTATAGTAACAATGATCTCGTTTTTAAGCTTGGTTTGGAGAAAGTGAAAACTTGAAGATGATGATTATTCATAACATTTTCAAAACCCAAGGTATGCTTTTGATTTCTTTATTTTTTATGTTTTATGTTTTTGATTTTCTATTTCTTTAATAAAGGCCAACGTGGATTGATTATGATGAAAAGTGTAATCTTGCTTTGTAACTAATGCATTGCATGAGGACATTGCAATGGTCAAGTGTAAGGGATTTGATAGGTGTGTAAACACCCATCTTTTCTACCACTTAATTACAATAATAACCGAGCCAAAACGTGTATTTTATGTCTTTTATGTCGGAATTATGCGTGGTTTGTGTTTTTGTTGTAATTTAGGACGAAAAGGTGAAAAGTGGAGAAAACACGGGAATTCACGGGCATTTACGGACTTTTATTGAAGAAAAAGATGAAAGACGAAGTCGAGAAATCAAGAGTGCAAAAGGAACGGAAGTCCACGACCAATTCTGAAGATTTATCGAAGAAAAAGTCAAAAGACGGAAGTTTATCAAAAGCAGAAGATTTTAAAGTCCCTTAAGTCCAAGTTTAAAGAAGATTAGAAGAAAAGGACTAAGTATGCAATTAAGGAAGATTAAAAGAAGGAGGGACTTAATGACGCAATTAAGAGAAAAGGAAAGAGGGGAGGAAGCTTCCTTAATCCTCCCCTATAAATAGTCATTAGTTGTAATCTTTTCATTTTGTTGGCTAAGTGTGACAATTAGTCTTCCACCATTTAATTACCTTGCACCTTTAATTACCTTGTCAATTTAAATACTTGTCAAATTTAATTACCTTGTCTTGCACTTAATTACCATTTAATTTCAAGTAAGTTTTTCTTTTAATTCTTGTTAAGCTTTATCTTTATCTTGTTAATCTCATTCTACCTTTCTTTAATCTTTGTGTTGTTTTGTTTATGTTCAAGTTCTTAATTTTTGTTGATTTGATTAAAGTGGTTTTGATTATCTTGATCTTTATTATTAGTTTTGTTGTTTTGGATTGATTGTTTATGCTTAATAGTTGTTTATTTGCTAGTTGATTTAATCTTGTGGTTGATGTAGCTTGGTTTTATTTAGATTCGTGCCTTATTTTCTTTTCCTTGTTCTTCGGATCTGTATTCTGTTCTTCCCCAGATTTATTCAGCAAAGCCTTATATTCCGAGTAAGGGTTTAGCAGAGATTGCTATTCGGAATATCCATTATTCCGAATAGGGAGGGTTTTCAGCATAGCAAGAATATTCCGCATAACCCCAACATTCCGAATAGGGGGATTTTCCGAATAGGAAAATTATTCCGAGTAAGGCTATATATTCCGAATAGAGCTGACTTTCCGAGTAGACCTGGATTTTCCGAATAGGAAGTTGATTCCGAGTAAGGCTCACATTCCGAATAGGGTGACAATATTCCGCATAGGGACTTATTCCGAATAGACTTGATATTCCGGATAGGGATAGTATTCCGAATAGGCCATTATTCCGAGTAGGGTATTATTCAGGATAGGTGACATATTCCGAATTGCCATATATTCCGAATAGGGTTTATTCCGGATAGAGCTTATTTTCAGTTTCTTTAATTTAGTTTTTAAGTTTCTGCCCTTTTTATTTTAAGCTTTATTTTTCTCGCCTTTTTCCTTAGTCGCACTTTAAGTTTATTTTCCTTAGTTTAAGATTTAGTTTTAGTTGCGTTTTAAGTTTGCCTTAGTTAGATTTAAGTTTGCGTTATTTTCATTTAGTGCCTTTTAATTCTCGTCTCGCTTTTAATTACTTGCACCATTTACTTTATTAGCTTTAGATTGACTTTAAGAGCACCTTTACTTTAATTGTTCTGCACATTTATTTTAAACACTACAACGACACAATTTTGTTTCCACCAAAATTAAACTGAGTCACACATTAAACACAAGTTTTTCAATTCGAAGAGACACACGACAAAGAATCTTTTTACCTGGCCAAAAGCCGTGTATCATTCCGGATGAACCGTTTGATCTGGAATAATAAATTATTCCAAATAAACTAATTGATCCGGAATGTTCTTGCTGATCCGGAATAATGCCTTGATCCGGAATATTGGATATTCCGGATGAATCACCTTGGCTAAAACCTTGATCCAGAATGTTGAAGATTCCGAATAGAGCACTTTGATCCGGAATAATTAATTATTCCGGATGAACGACTTTGATACGGAATATTTTCAGCAAACACCTTCACATGGAATAACTTTTGGCCTTTGATCCGGAATGTTCCTGGGAACAGTAAGCAGACAAGCGAAGAACAAGGGATACAAGGATAATACGAATCTAATAAAAACTTAACAAAATCAACCACAAGATTAAATCAAACTAATCACAAAACATCTACTAATGATAAACAAACAATCCAAATCAATAAAACTAACAAATATAACCAAAATAATCAAAACCCACTTTAATCAAAATAAAAACACAAGAACATAAACATGAACATGAACAATAAACATAAAGATCAAAGATTAAAGAAAGGTAGAATGAGAGATGAACAATAAAAATAAAGATTGACAAGAATTAAAAGAACACTTACTTGAAATTAAATGTATTTAAGGTGCAAGACAAGGTATTTAAATGGGCATGAAATTAAATGTGCATGAAAGTAAAATGGAAGAAATAGTTTTTCAAGCTATCCAATCAAATGAAAATGAATTAATCCTAATCTATATATAGGGGAGGTTAAGGAGTGCTTAGGAAGCTTCCTCCTTCTTTCATCTTTTCCTTAATTGCACACTTAAGTCCTTCTCTTCTTAATCTTTTGTTAATCTTGGACTTTAATGGGTTTATCTCGGGATTTCTTTGAACTCGTCTTGTAATTCTTCGATAAATTAGACTTGAGTTCTTCGGCTTTAAATAAACTTCCGTCTTTTGACTTTTTCTTCGATAAATCTTCAGAATTGGTCTTGGACTTCCGTTCTTTTGCACTCTTGACTTCTTGACTTCATCTTTCGTCTTTTTCTTCGATAAAAGCCCGTGAATGCCCGTGTTTTCTCCACTTTACACCTTTTCGTCCTAAATCACAACAAAAACACAAACCACGCATAATTCTGACATAAATGACATAAAATGCACGTTTTGGCTCGGTTATTTTTGTAATTAAGTGGTAAAAAGGATGGGTGTTTACACACATATCAGTAGTTATCTTTCGACTTTGTCTTTAATCTTGAGATCTTCAAATCATCCTTGACTTGTCTTTTCCATCTTGCGATCTTGTGTCTTTATCCACATGCTCACACTATTAATTGTCGAATATGTCTTTAGGCATGAGTATGTGGTTTTGAATCTTTGACTTTGCTGAGTACATCGTGACGCCACCTTCTCGAGACAAAACATAGACACGGACTGAAGGGCTTTGACATTCGTCCTAAATCGGTAGCGTTTTACCTCCGGTCGGTGAAGACCGTTATACGATATTAAATATCGTACCTGTGATAGGTAGATTTAGTTAAAAATCTCCTTGACAGGGTTTCGCGGCTGTACTAGCCGTTCTCTTTACTCGACCTCTCAAAGCAAGACTGCGAACATAAAGAGTGAATCAATTGGATAAATATCCGCTTGATTAAAGTCGTCAATTCAAATTCCTGGAACAAGTTTGATTCATAAAGAATCTTACCATTGTTGCTTTCCAGTTGACACAAGCTTGATTCATAAGAATCTCACAAGTCACCTACCGTAGCGCTGTTTGATGTTGACGCTAGAAGGATTTCCATTCGTCACTATGAATATTAATGAATATCACTCTTAATGTTCTGGCAAGACCATAGAGATATTGCGTAGAAACCTGAAACGAGTTTGAATCAATTCAGAATCAAACCACTGTTGCTTTTCAGTTTTACACATGTTCAATTCATAAAGAAGCTTGCATATGACCTACCGCGGTGCTGTTGATGTTAACACTAGAAGGATTTCCACTCATCATTGTAAATACTAAGTAGTATCACTCTGAGTGTTCTAGCAATATCACAAGGATATAGCGTAGGACTCTCTTGATCTTCATCCGTGTGTCCTAACGAGATTTGATTGATCTCTTGGCTCTAGACTCGATTTGTGCACTTTTAGTGGTCGGAGGCTGGAGCAGATGCCACCGATTCAATATCAACTATCTCGAAGTGAGAAAGTCAATAGAAGTCATGTTGTTCTCCGTGACAATAAAACAAACTTCTTTTGAGAGAAGCCTGAGTAGCTAGGAAAGGGTTATGCATACATCACTGGGTCCATGATGAGTTGTCTTCATGATATGTTGACCCGGTTTCTGCCTAAGTTGTATGGAGGGCTTCTTTGTTTACACCCTTTATCCTTACATTTCTTTTTCATTCTTCAACCCCTATAATGCTTATCAAGACATCATTACTAGCACCTTGTTATGATTGTTCCAGTGCTAGCATCATTACTTAGTCGGCATTCAGCTACGTTCACATTCTACTCCATCTTTCCTAAGGACTTCTAATAATCTATTGGATTATCCCTGGGAAGATCCCTCCGGTTCTGGTTGGATCATAGGACTTAAACCTAACCACCCTTTTGACACCAATAACGTCCTAAATTAAAGATGTTGTGGGTATTTGGTCGTAACCATAACCACTTCAAATGTCTAACAAGATGTTTGAAAAACATTTAACACCTTGATAGTTTTGTCGTTTCAGAAATGCTCCCCCTTCACATGTGCATCGATAATCGAAAGTGTTTCGCACATGTAGGTAAGAGTTAAAGTGCTTGAGTCTTATATAATATCACATTTTAATCACATTTTCTCCCCTTATCTCTAATATATAAAATATTTTGATATTAGAGATACCAAATTTTATTAAAATATATTTTGAAAAATAGTCTTGAAAATCTCCGGGAGAAAGATGTGTTAATCTTTTTCATGAAGTTAAAATGCTCCACCTCAAAAACTGATCCAATTGAATTGTCATTGTGAGGATGTGATCCACATTTCTCTTTTTAAGGATGGGAGTTGTTGAACACACAATTTTTGAAAGATTTTGAATAATCATTGAAAAATTCTTGAAAAAATTGTGTTCAACGCTTTTTGGAAAATCCTATTTCTTTTTGTCGAAGAGGTTTTTCTAAAGCATAAACTTGAGTTCATAGACTTTGAATGTCTTGACGAATCCACTCAAGTGTAAGAAGATTTCTCTTCTTTTGCTGAGGGTAAGCGCACTAAGTCGTACACTCCCACGTGAATATTGATCCGGGTTGCAATCTGAAAGTGATTACAAGCCAATGTGTTGAGCTCAAAACGTTGAATGTTTTGTGACAAGCTCCACCCAAGATAGATTGCTCTACCCGTTGTTAGAAAAATTGTCCAAAATAGACATTTTTCTTTTATTGAAAGAAGAAATGACATGTTTTGAAAAATATTTACAACTTTCATTCGAGCTTTATGTACACACCCGTGTCGTTATTGAGCGACATTTCTAGGCACGTCAATATTATCGATACAGAAAGACATGTCGAGAAGAATATTTTTGGATTTTGAAAGATTTTTAATTTTGTGTTTTGTTTTTATATGTTTTATATTTTTGTATTTTGCTTTTTTCAAAGATATTTACAGGTAGATGTTTGATAGATAAATCAAGCAGGCACCTTTGCCAGAATCTCCAGGTCTGCTGGAGTCAAACATCTCATACCAATTTGCCTAACAAGGTACTCAAACCTATCTTTCGACAGAGCTTTCGTAAACAAGTCGGCTAATTGGTAATCCGTTCCAACAAAGTATAGTTCAAAGATACCTCTTTCAAATTGTTCCTTTATGAAGTGATATCTGACATCAATGTGCTTCGTGCGGGAATGTTGTACCGGATTGCAGGAGATGGGTATGGCGGACTTTGAGTCACAGTACATAGGTACTTTATCAAAGTGGAAGCCATAATCCGTGAGTTGTGTTCTCATCCATAGAACTTGAGCACAACACGCAGATAGAGACACATACTCCGCTTCGGCTGATGACAATTATTAGATATGTAATTCCTACTTATGTTTTAGAGAGAGAAAGAGATAGAGAGATGGTTGATTTCACACAATTCTAGAGAGAGAAAAATGAAGTTTACTATCTGTAAAATGAAGAACCACTACCCTCTCCATCAAAGGAGAGGGTTTATATACCCAAGCCCTTGTCATGGGCTTGGGCTTACATTTGGGCCGGCCTACACATGTTGTAGGCTAGGCTTGGTCTTGTTGGTTAAGTAAAGATAAATAACTAAACTACGACCTATTACATGGACTATTGTTGGAGTGACCAATCCTTCTTAATACGTAAAACGTATTTCCAAAAATCTCCCCCTAAGGGAGGTCACTCCAAACAAGAGCATTACCCAAGTTACAATAATGAGATAAACCTAGCATACTATGCTTGTCTTGAGCTCGTAGTCTTTGTCTTTCTTTTTCTTTTTCTTTTCTGGTGAACATGCTGATGTGATCTTTGATATCAATCTTGAGAATTAATCTCTTGCCTTGATCTTGTGCATCCATCACTTGTGATCTTTGCCTCTTCGTGACCTCACGTCCCACATACTTATACCTTAGTAATTCATGAAAGCTTCAAAGTTCGATACAGCGGAAGACTTAACTTTTAGGCTTTCTTGAATTAGATGAGGTATTAAGTGCATAAAGTATAAGCATGCGGGGACGACTTCTTCTTGGATCCCGCAACGCCACCGTCTTCAAATGCCGCAACATAAGTAGACACGAACGAAATGGCTTTGAACATTTCATTCTAATTCGGTAGCAATTTACCTCCGGTCGGTGAAGACTATTGGACGATATAAAATATCGTACTCGTAGTAGGTAGATTTAATTAAAAATATCCTTGACAAGATTTCGCGGGTAAACCCGTTCTCTTTACTCGACCGTCCAAAGCTGACTGCGAACGTAAAGAGTGGATCATTTGGATAAAGTTATCCGCATGATTGAAGCCGTCAATTCTGATTCCTGGAACAAGTTTGATTCATTAAGGAATCGCACCATCGTTGCTTTCCAGTTGTCACGAGCTTAATTCATATTGAAACTTGCAAGTTACCTACCAAGTGCTGTTTGAGGTTAACACTAGAAGGATTTCCACTCATCACTGTGAACACTAAGGTATCACTCTGAGTGTTCTGGCAAGATCACTAAGATATTGCGTAGAGGTCTGGAACGTGTTTAAATTCAGTTAAGAATTAAACCACTGTTGCTTTCCTGTTATCACAAGTTTGATTCATAAAGAATCGCACAAGTCACCTACCATGATCTTTTTGATATTCGCTCAAGAAGGATTTCCATCTTCATTGTAAATACTTTCGTATTACTCGGATGTTCAGGCAAGATCATGAAGATTTTGCGTAGGACTCTTAAAATCTTTCTTACTTTTTATAGTGTGTGAAGAAGCAAGGAAATATGAAAGTGTTTCCTAATGAGATATTTGATGATCTCAAATGGCTCTAGACTCGATCGTGCATTTTGGATTTTAGTGATCGAAGGTTGGAGAGGAGTGCAACCTTTTCTATACCAACTTATTCGGAGTGAATAAATCAATAGATAATGTGTTGTCTCCGTGTGATTAAAACAAATACCTTTTGAGAGATATCTGAGTTAGCTGGGATGGGTTGTGCATTGCATCACTGGGTCCATGATGTCTATCTTCAATATCGAGAATCATTAAAATGATCTCAATAGCATATGTGTTGACCCGTTTTCTACCTAAAGTTGTAAGGAGGGCTTCTTTCTTTACACCCTTTATCTTTACAATTCCTTTTCATTCTTCAACCCCTTCAATGCTTACCAATACGTCATAACTAGCACCTTGTTGTGATTGTTCCACTGCTAACTTAAGTACCTGGTCGGCATTCAGCTACGTTCACAATCTTTCTCCATCTTTCCTAAGGACTACTATTTCTAGCTATAGAATGTCCTTGGGAAGATTCCTCCGGTTTAAGAAGAATCATTGGACTTAACCTATCCTACCATCCTTATGTCACCACAATCTTCATCGTCGTGAAATAAATGGGTTGAGGGTAAGTATAAATCACCATGAAATCCATTTTGATGTGCAAATCCGTTTTGCTCCCCCTTAACATATGCGACGATATTCGAAAACATTTCGCACATGTCGGGATGAGCCATCACGTTAAGTCAAACAATTTTTGATAATTTCCCATATTAAATCACATTTTCTCCCCCATATTAAAAATATTAACCCAATCGATGTTTTTAATATCAATTGATTTAATGAAATTTTAACAAAGGTTTTGGGAAGAAAAATGCAAGTTCGTTTAATCTTCATGATACCAAATGTATGAGATATGATACCGATTTGTAACATGATCACATACTCACCATATTAAAAAAAATTGACAAGGTTGGACCTGATTGATGAGAACATCATATGATAAGATCAAATGGTTCGTGTCGGCATATATTGTTCGGCTCGTAATGTCTGAAGTCATCTCTTGACACCACGTGTACGATTGGTATTGTTTTCTTGACACCAGTTAGTGAGCTTGGCACGTTCGGCATCGAAGATTCTGAATGCTTGACAATTGCTCCCCCTCAATTGTTGACCCTTGTTCTATTGAAAGAGTTGTAGTCGTCGGTTGAGTAGTCGCATCATCGAGTATGTAGATACCAATTGTAGATTGTAATGGTTGTAGAGATGATAACTTCATAAACACAAGACTTCTCTTGTTTTAACAAATAAATGCACTGAAACTTACATCGATTTGTGTTAGACCAAGTTATAAAGTAAACTTGATCCCTTACAAGGTTTTAAAGTAAACCTTGCCCGAGAAAATTAATTCCCGTTGTGAGTCAAAGCTTTCATAAGAAATACTAGACTTTAATGTGAAAATCGGGTTGAAGTCAGAAATAACTACAAGCCATAAGGGCATGTTTTATGAAATATTTACAACTTTTGTACGAACTCTATTTATGGCGCAGTGTCGATATTAATCAACATTTCTAAGACCGTAAAGATTATCGTACCAAAATACATGCCTTTGAAAAATAAAGTAGAAATATTTTTGGATTTTTATGAATTTTTCAATTTTTATGGTTTTTTTTATATGGTTTTATATTTTTCTATTTTGCTTTTGTGTATAAAAATATAAACAATATATACGAATGATCACCAAGGATACGGAGAATAGTTTACCACCACTATTCTTTCGCTTCATCTGCCAGTTCCTTTAGAGTCTCAGACGAGAAGGTTCTCATTCCTAGCTTTTCGGCCAAAAATTCAATTCGAGCGCGATCTAAAGCCTTCATGAAAATATCCGCCAATTGATACTCATATCGGACAAAGTAAATCTCGATCATTCCATTTTCCACTTGCTCCTTGATGAAGTGGTAGCGAATGTCAATGTGCTTCGACCAGGAGAATTGAACGTTGTTGCAGCATAAGGCAATTGCACTCTTGTTGTCACAGTACATCGGAATTTTGTTGAAACATAAACCATAGTCGGTTAATTGCGATCTCATCCAAAGAATTTGAGCATAGCAACCTGACATAGCTATGTATTCTGCTTCCGTACTTGAAATTTCAGCGCTTTTCTGCCTTTTCGTTGCCCAACTGATTAGCCGATCTCCTAGTAGTTGCAAAGTTCCACTCGTGTTACGCCTTGTATCTTGACAACCCGCGTGATCCGCATCTGCATATGCCATAAGTGCAATCGAAGAGTCCTTCGAATACCAAAGTCCCCGATTAATGGTTCTGTTAAGATATCCGAAGATCCGTTTCACAGTAGCCAAGTGTAACTCAGTAGGTCGAGTTTGATACGGAGCACACATGCATATAGCAAACTAAAGATCGGGTCGGCTAGCTGTGATATACAGAAGAGTACCGATCATTCCACGATACAGTGTCGGATCAACGGCAACTCCATGTGGATCTGCACAAGCTTTGTTCGTTCCACCATTGGAGTATCCACGGGGTCGCAAGATTCCATCTTATACTTCTTTAGCGATTCAAGGGCATACTTGGATTGATTGATAAAGATGCCTCTGGGACTCTGAGATATCTGAAGACCTAAGAAGAATGATACCTTGCCCATCATTGACATCTTAAACTTGGAAGACATGAGTGTCCCAAATTCGTCGGATAAGGTTTGGGTCGAGGCTGCAAATATAATATCATCAACATATATTTGTACCATAATCATATCTTTACCTCGTTTCTGAATGAACAGCGTTGGATCCACCTTGCCTTTAGCGAAGCCTTGCGTAATGAGGAATTGTGACAATAGATCATACCATGCGCGTGGAGCTTGCTTCAACCCATAGAGAGCCTTCTTAAGCTTGTACACATGATTAGGATATTTCGGATTCACAAAACCATCCGGCTGTTGAACATAGACCTCTTCCTTGATTTAACCATTAAGAAATGTCGTCTTCACATCCATCTGATAGACGATCATATTCATGTGGGCTGCATAAGCGAGGAATAGTCTAATAGCTTCCAAACGGGCAACAGGTTCAAAGGATTCCATAAAGTCGATGCCCAATAATTTCTTGTATCCACGAGCTACTAGTCGAGCTTTGTTCTTCAATATTCCGCCTAACTCGTCGAGTTTCACCTTGTAAACCCATTTCAAAGTGAGTAACTGCACCTGATCTGGGCATGGGACAAGTTCCCATACTTCAAGACGTATAAATTCATTAAGTTCTTCTTGCATAGCTTCTATCCAACATGATTGAGTAAAAGCTTATTGCCATGTCTTAGGTTCAACTTCAGTGAGAAAAGCATCAATATGACAAAACATTGCATTTTCTTGTAACTGACTTGTGTGGATACCGGTCGATTACGGTCACCAATAATAGAATCTATAGGATGATCCTTTGTCCACTTGCTGTCACGTTCACGAATCCGTGGATTGGAGTAAATCGTAGTAGGAGCTTCCTCTGAGGTGGACGACCCAGCTTGATTAGGGTCGGGAATTGGTACACCAAAGAATGGAAGTTCACATTTGAGCGAATTCCAAATCGTGATCATCATCATCCTCTTCATCCTCAATAGGCATGACATGGGTACTTGAAACATGTGTTGGTTGAGAATTACTCGTTGAAGGTATATCTTGACCAATTATAGGTGCAGACGTATCAGATTGTGCTTCGGTTGCTGGAGCGACAACTTCGGTTATCGGAGCTATTACCTCAGGTTCTGGAGCAACAATACTTGGAGGAGTAAAGAATTCATCAAAGAACGGTTGAAACAACGTATCCCATTCAGTCCTAGAAGGTGGTGTAAATGATGATGAAGCAGGGTTGTTTAGGACAAGACCAGAACTAATGTTACTGGGTCCCATTTCATGAAGTGCGGGTTCAGAGCTGCTTTGCTCAGAAGCCATTGCTGTCAGCTCAACAAAATCAACATTCATAGTTTCGAGGATCTTACGAGACTTACGGTTGTAGATTCAGTATGCCTTCTTTACGGGTGCGTACCAATGAAAATACCAATATCAGCCTTAGGTTGAAGTTTTCCTAAATTGTCACCATCATTATTTGGATAGCATAGAGAACCAAATACATGAAGATATGATAAATCTGGTACTTTTCCATGGAGAAGCTCATAAGGTGTTTTACCATGGCGTTTACGAATTAGTGACCGGTTTTGGGTGTACACTGCTGTAGATACTGCTTCTGCCCATAAAAACAATGGAGCCTTTGCGTAAATTAACATCGTTCGAGCAGCTTCCATAAGTGTGCGATTTCGCCTTTCAACGACACTGTTTTGTTGTGGAGTGCGTGCAACGGATGTCTCATGAGATATGCCAACTTCTTCATAATAATCACGCAAGATTTGATTCACAAATTCGGTTCCATTATCTGCACGAATGCGTCAGACAGTAGTGTTGAGACGCACTTGAATCATCTTGAGAATTCCGTGATGAATTTAGGTGCCTCATTTTTTGTTGTAAAAAATTTCACCCATGTAAACCGAGAGTAATCATCCACAATAACGAGGATGTACCTTTTACCACTAAGACTTTCAACACGCATTGGCCCACAAAGATCCATATGCAACAGATAAAGTTTCTCTTGTTTGGTGTCTTCAGTCTTGGGTTTGTATGATTTCTTAGTACTTTTCCCCATTGTACACGCGGAACACAAATGATCCTTGTGAAATAAAAGTTTAGGAAGACCACGAACAAGTTCGTTTTTTGCCAAATGATTAATAGCGTCAAGTTAAGATGAGATAACCGTCGATGCCATAACCATGACTTAGTCTTCTATGCTTTGGAGAGAATACATACGGGAGAAGCGGCCATCATGTCTTGTAGAGACAAAGTGTACAAATTATTTCCTCGAGTACCTTTCAATAAATCAACCCCTTCCAAATTGTGTATGAAGCAGGTAAGCTCTCGAAAAGCAACTTCTAGGTTTGCATCACAAAATTGTCCCACAGAAAATAAGTTGTGACCGAGACCTTCCACGTAATACACTCTTGAAATTATAACATTCCCAATATGATATTCACCATAACCCATTATCTTTGCAATATGATCATTACCAAATCGAACCGTACCAAGAAACTTGCTGACGAAATTTCCGAGCTGAGAGCGATCTCCGGTCATATGCTTGGAGCAACCAGAGAACAATTTAGACCACCTATTTTCAATAACGACAGTAGACAATGCATTGGAAACTATTGGTTCCGGAGTGTTAGCAGATAGAGATATAAGATTATCAGAATTGCTAGCTTTTATGAGACCTTTAGATTTCTTACGTTTTCTAATGTGAGTTTTAGCACTAACAGGTTTTACTGTTCCAACTTTCTTAGGTTTTGGATTATTCGCGGGCACTACAGTGGGAGTAGACCTATTTAAAGGGCACTTGTTTCCTATAGTAGTGTCAGTGTTCCTAGTTAAAGGACACACTTGTTTTTTGGTAGCCTTGGTACTCCTAGTTAAAGGGCACGCTTTCTTCGTTGTAGTGGGAGTGATCCTAGTTAAAGGGCACGCATTTCCTACTATAGTGAAAGTTCTACCAGTGGGTCGCCACATCCAACCAATTTGGGTTAACACTTTCCCAGTCGGTTTCCATTCTAATCCATTTTTCCGGGCATACATCTCATTCACATGGTCAATAAGGCAAGAATCATGACAACTAGAAAACATACATTCATTGCAATTCCAACATTTCAAATTAGAATTCACAGTAGGCTTAGAACGCTGCACAACCGCAGAGCCTTTAGGTTTAGCTACATGATTCTTTTTATTTAAAACACAAATAACATTCCTAGGATGGGCTTCTACTTTCTTCTTCACTTGACTACTAGATGGGGGCAAGATCCTATCATTCTTATTGTTTCTTTTACGCTTAGATCTTTGATCCTTAGTAGTGGTGCTTACTCCTGTAGAAGGAAACACGGGAATATTAGAAGCTGGTTTTGATTTCGCCTTATCTTTAGTGACCAAAGTTTGAGATGGTTTAGTCCTAGGGACCTTATTAAATGGTGTGACGACTATAAGGTTCCTTTTAATTGCACTAGAGGAAGATGCTGAGACAGTGGCTGCGTTATCCACAACATTCTTACCTTTTAGATTACGAAGTGTTTCCTATAACTCAGCCAAGACGAGATTTTTATCACAAATTTGTTCCCTCAAATCAGATACTTCCACCGAATTTCGATTCAATTGTTCAGTCAAGGATTGATTATGTGCAGTGTTATCAACACATGCGGGCTTTCCTGAATCGAAGAGTCGTGTATCTTTCTGTTTAAAGTTATCAACTTTGGACAAAATCTTGGAAACTCGATTATCTAGATCAAGTTTAAAATTCTCAGCGGCCTCAAGTACGTTCACACAGTTAAGATCCTTAGATTTCTCTATGTCTATCGGCAAAGATTTAGCAACTTTGTCATTTGGTTGACGCTGATTTGATTGTAAATTCAATCGAAAATTCTTTTCAAAGTTTGCATCATCGATATTAACACCTTCGAATGACGTTTCAAAGATTTCTTGAAAAAATTGTTGCTTATATTCAAGCAAAATACAATGTGTTTGAATATCATCAAAATGTTTTGAAAGTGAAGAATATGAATCTTGAAGCTTTAAAAATTCAGCGTCATATTCGTGACAAGTACTATCTACCACAGTATCCACAGATTTAACATTATGCACAATAGAATCATTATCAACACTTTTATTCACACAGACGGAAACTATATCATGAGACATCACTTGCTTCAGAAGCTGATCATTTTGGCGTGAAACCCGTTCTATTTCAAGTAAACTGTTTTCATAAGCATCATCCATTTCATTGAAAACACGTCTAACTTCTTCTATTTCCAAAAGCAAATCTTGATCAAGATTACTAAGACAAGCTTTAACATTCTTTACAAACGGAACAATTTCGTCTCGAAACGCAGCTCTAGTGTGCTCAAAATTCCATTCACCTTCCGTTATGGCCGAAGCCGTCGTACGTTCCAAAATAACCTTGTCAAAATCGGCTAAGTGTTGGTGTACCACATTTAAGTTAACGGACGCCTTACTTACCGGTGGAATTAACTTTGTTAAATCCGTTTTGACAAGTGTAGGATGTAACACTCCCAAATTTCGGATAGCAGCGGAAGGGTCATTGGGAGTATTACTTCATAGCACAACACACAAGTTACAGAAAACGACTCAAAAAGAGACGTTTGATAAGTTTAATCCATTCGATTTTTAAAACATTTGAGTTTACAATCAGGTCGCAACAGTAATATAATAATCAATACTTTCAAAAAGTTTATCGAATGGTAATAAGTATTTTATTGCCTTTAAAATATCTTGTGCGACTCCATACTCCAGCTGCTGTTAAACCTGAGTACTTGAGAAATACATGCTAAAAACGTCAACACAACGGTTGAGTGAATTCATAGGTTTGCAAGTAAAAGCAATGGACCACAAGATTTCAAGTATCCAGTTTATCAAAGTCAGATAGCATCAGTTATCGCATTTAGCTCATGAAACCGAACATTAACATCCGTTATTCCGTTCAAGTTTCAAATACAATGCGTCCAGTCGGTTTTTCGTTAAACCCGGACGGAGATGTCAATCTCAATAGATCTATTCACAGCATTCGCGTTTACTCGACCAGTATAGTCGGTCCAAGTAATTAACGGTTCATGACTAAGTGGGACAAAATAAGCATACAGTTCAAACACTTGCGTCCATACGTAAAAAGTAGCATGTATCCCCCTCGCGGGTTTAATAAAACAATTAAATAAGTAAAAGCGAGGCTATGAACTCACCTTATCCATAACGATATCGGACGCGAATAACGATCAAGATAATAGTGATAGGAAGTGAAACGATGAAATAAGATCTAGCGATAAACCACGAGCTTCTAACGAAGACCCTAAATAAAATGTCGCTTCTTAGAAATATAAACGACAAAAATAAACGAATTTTACTAAGTTTATCTAAAAAAATATAGTTTGGATTAGTTTTTAAAAGAATAAAATGAAAAATGGTTAAAAGTGTTATTTTAAAAATCGATAATATTTAAATGTAGATAGCTTAATAATCAAGGGCTAGATATGCAAGTATGCAATTTAATTGCATGTTATTGACGTGAAGTGATCATCACTTCCATTTGAATACTAGTTAACGAAGTAAAATATTCGTTCTTAGTATTTCATTTAACTAATCGTAATATTTGGTAAGATTAAACAATACCTTAGCTCGATGTGAAACACAAGTGAAACGTAGTCGATGCACGAGTACTAACAAGGATAATTCAGCCCGAGACTCGAAGCAAAACATGAATTTGAACCCGCAGCTGATAAACTCGCAACTCTTTCGCATATAAACGATCTAGAGACGTAGAAGCGTACTTGCGGTGCGGTGTGCTGAATATTCCAAATCTAAATCAAGTCCTCTTAATTTTGTAAGTATAGGGGTTGTGTTAGACGGCATACTAGAGCCTATAATCTTGTCAACATGATTGTTTAGATTTTTGTTTCAATGAAGAAATGCCACAAAAGAATACTAGCAACAAGAATCTTTCACTTGATCAATACTTAAGCTAGATAATTTTTAATATCAAGGGTGTATAAAGGGAGTTTGTATTTCGGCAATAGAAAGGAAAAAAAAATAAACGTGATGTGTTGTAAAAACTATCAAAATTATTATTCCATATGAGACAACAGGTTTATATGGTTAATGTTATAAGTACAAGTGTACATAAGCTTTCACAAATACACGACACATATGTTTGTTGTTGCTGCCATCCCATGTGAAGGTGGGATAAAGGTTATATTTTATTAGACTTTACCCATAAATTTTAAAAGTCGGTATTATCGAAGTCAGATATTTTTAGCGTTACGCGATTTAGAAGATACAAGTAAAACACGGAGAAATAAACGCTCAATATAAAATAAAAACTTTAGCATTCGGACAATGTTGAGATTTTGATACAAAAATTGAGGCTTGAATTATATAAAACGTTAAACATTATAGAAACGAATGACGTTTAAAAGTTTATTGTAAATTTATGAAGAATGCACGTAGATCGAATAATTAAAAAGACAACAATAAAAATATTTTTACGCCATGAGGAGAATATTTATGATCGATGTCTAATCTAGACATTGCCGGAAAATAATAAAAGATATTCGATATGTTAAAGCAATAACCTTGTCGGTTAACCGAGAATTCATTAATTATTTTTTTATAAAAACAAACAAGATAAACAACAGTCGATTTATAAATATTAATCCAAAAACTATGAATTGTTACAGTCTACCCACCATAAAAGAACTTTGTCCCAGAGTTCGGTTGTTTTACATGTTCATGATATGTTCAAGAAAAGTGAGAGTACTTTTAAGTTCACATGAGTCGATACAGGCTCGGAATAGTCCATACAAATGTATCAAAAATATAAAAAAAAGTTTAAAAAGTCATTCGTACAAGAAAATAATGATACGAATTGAAATAACAATAAACAATGGATGAATCGTACAATCGAATTATTAGTCGAAAGAGAAACAGTGTGGGAATAACACATGCTTAAGCCCACTCATTTACAAATCATTAATTACATGGGTTCGTCAGGTCCATCTAATTAAGATTTAGAAACTAATGGATCGGTAATCTATAATTTCCTTGTTCAAACGAGTGACGAATTCGTTTCAACAAGATAATTATAAATTAGCCTACCTCAATATAGTGCACAAAGCACGAGATCAAGACCAAAACAAATATTCTAATAAAGGAAATAGTCTCCTTTGCGGCATGATTCTTCAAAATCATCCGGAGTGATAAAAAAATCATGGAACACAATAAATTATGTTTCAAAACAAATAGGTCCCCAAGTTGGCACATCACGATCCAACTCGTACTCCAATCAACTGAAAGACTTTACAACGGTGGTCTATAAAACAACATATACGATTCCAAAGAACAAGACGAGTATTAGTGAAATCGACACTTGACGGTGAGTTCACGCTTATATAAAATAGTTATCATAAACGTTATGAAAAGATAAATGAGACCATTGCTTCACCCACAATGTCTTAAAATAGCTAAATGTTTATATAAATAATCCTTTCATATAAACATACTAACGAAAAAACAAAATATATATACCAATATACATATTTTATAAGTTTTCGGGAAGCATGCGTGCACAGATAATGTTTAAGGCAATAAAATCGTTTTATCAAAAGAGCTGTTATAGTCTAGGTTTCATAAAAATGACCTAGTTCTCTATAACAAGTGCTCTGATACCAATCTGTAACACTCCCAAATTTCGGATAGTAGCGGAAGGGTCATTGGGAGTATTACTTCATAGCACAACACACAAGTTACAGAAAACGACTCAAAAAGAGACGTTTGATAAGTTT
Source organism: Glebionis coronaria (assembly GCA_025667525.1). Classification (NCBI taxonomy): domain Eukaryota; kingdom Viridiplantae; phylum Streptophyta; class Magnoliopsida; order Asterales; family Asteraceae; genus Glebionis; species Glebionis coronaria. Next base: position 147,700,690 of record CM046882.1, read on the forward strand.
AATCCATTCGATTATTAAAACATTTGAGTTTACAAGCAGGTCGCAACAGTAATATAATAATCAATACTTTCAAAAAGATTATTGAATGGTAATAAGTATTTTATTGCCTTTAAAATATCTTGTGCGACTCCATACTCTAGCTGCTGTTAAACCTGAGTACTTGAGAAATACATGCTAAAAACGTCAACACAACGGTTGAGTGAATTCATAGGTTTGCAAGTAAAAGCAGTGGACCACAAGATTTCAAGTATCCAGTTTCTCAAAGTCAGATAGCATCAGTTACCGCATTTAGCTCATGAAACTGAACATTAACATTCGTTATTCCGTTCAAGTTTCAAATACAATGCGTCCAGTCGGTTTTCCGTTAAACCCGGACGGAGATGTCAATCCCAATAGATCTATTCACAGCATTCGCGTTTACTCGACCAGTATAGTCGGTCCAAATAATTAACGGTTCATGACTAAGTGGGACAAAATAAGTATACAGTTCAAACACTTGCGTCCATACGTAAAAAGTAGCATGTATCCCCCTCGCGGGTTTAATAAAACAATTAAATAAGTAAAAGCGAGGCTATGAACTCACCTTAGCCATAACGATATCGGACGTGAATAACGATCAAGATAATAGTGATAGGAAGTGAAACGATGAAATCAGATCTAGCGATAAACCACGAGCTTCTAACGAAGACCCTAAATAAAATGTCGCTTCTTAGAAATATAAACGACAAAAATAAACGAATTTTACTAAGTTTATCTAAAAAAATATAGTTTGGATTAGTTTTTAAAAGAATAAAATGAAAAAGGGTTAAAAGTGTTTAAAAATCGATAATATTTAAATGTAGATAGCTTAATAATCAAGGGCTAGATATGCAAGTATGCAATTTAATTGCATGTTATTGACGTGAAGTGATCATCACTTCCATTTGAATACTAGTTAACGAAGTAAAATATTCGTTCTTAGTATTTCATTTAACTAATCGTAATATTTGGTAAGATTAAAAAATACCTTAGCTCGATGTGAAACACAAGTGAAACGTAGTCGATGCACGAGTACTAACAAGGATAATTCAGCCCGAGACTCGAAGCAAAACATGAATTTTAACCCGCAGCTGATAAACTCGCAACTCTTTCGCAGATAAACGATCTAGAGACGTAGAAGCGTACTTGCGGTGCGGTGTGCTCAATATTCCAAATCTAAATCAAGTCCTCTTAATTTTGTAAGTATAGAGGTTGTGTTAGACGGCATACTAGAGCCTATGATCTTGTCAACATGATTGTTTAGATTTTTGTTTCAATGAAGAAATGCCACAAAAGAATACTAGCAACAAGAATCTTTCACTTGATCAATACTTAAGCTAGATAATTTTTAATATCAAGGGTGTATAAAGGGAGTTTGTATTTCAGCAATAGAAAGGAAAAAAAAATAAACGTGATGTGTTGTACAAACTATCAAAATTATTATTCCATATGAGACAACAGGTTTATATGGTTAATGTTATAAGTACAAGTGTACATAAGCTTTCACAAATACACGACACATATGTTTGTTGTTGCTGCCATCCCATGTGAAGGTGGGATAAAGGTTATATTTTATTAGACTTTACCCATAAATTTTAAAAGTCGGTATTATCGAAGTCATATATTTTTAGCGTTACGCGATTTAGAAGATACAAGTAAAAGACGGAGAAATAAACGCTCAATATAAAATAAAAACTTTAGCATTCGGACAATGTTGAGATTATGATACAAAAATTGAGGCTTGAATTATATAAAACGTTAAACATTATAGAAACGAATGACGTTTAAAAGTTTATTGTAAATTTATGAAGAATGCACGTAGATCGAATAATTAAAAAGATAACAATAAAAATATTTTTACGCCATGAGGAGAATATTTATGATCGATGTCTAATCTAGACATTGCCGGAAAATAATAAAAGATATTCGATATGTTAAAGCAATAACCTTGTCGGTTAACTGAGAATTCATTAATTATTTTTTTATAAAAACAAACAAGATAAACAACAGTCGATTTATAAATATTAATCGAAAAACTATGAATTGCTACAGTCTACCCACCATAAAAGAACTCTGTCCCAGAGTTCGGTTGTTTTACATGTTCATGATATGTTCAAGAAAAGTGAGAGTACTTTTAAGTTCACATGAGTCGATACAGGCTCAGAATAGTCCATACAAATGTATCAAAAATATAAAAAAAAGTTTAAAAAGTCATTCGTACAAGATAATAATGATACGAATTGAAATAACAATAAACAATGGATGAATCGTACAATTGAATTATTAGTCGAAAGAGAAACAGTGTGGGAATAACACATGCTTAAGCCCACACATTTACAAATCATTAATTACATGGGTTCGTCAGGTCCATCTAATTAAGGTTTAGAAACTAATGGATCGGTAATCTATAATTTCCTTGTTCAAACGAGTGACGAATTCGTTTCAACAAGATAATTATAAATTAGCCTACCTCAATATAGTGCACAAAGCACGAGATCAAGACCAAAACAAATATTCTAATAAAGGAAGTAGTCTCCTTTGCGGCATGATTCTTCAAAATCATCTGGAGTGATAAGAAAATCATGGAACACAATAAATTGTGTTTCAAAACAAATAGGTCCCCAAGTTGGCACATCACGATCCAACTCGTACTCCAATCAACTGAAAGACTTTACAACGGTGGTCTATAAAACAACATATACGATTCCAAAGAACAAGACGAGTATTAGTGAAATCGACACTTGACGGTGAGTTCACGCTTATATAAAATAGTTATCATAAACGTTATGAAAAGATAAACGAGACCATTGCTTCACCCACAATGTCTTAAAATAGCTAAATGTTTATATAAATAATCCTTTCATATAAACATACTAACGAAAAAACAAAATATATATACCAATATACATATTTTATAAGTTTTCGGGAAGCATGCGTGCACAGATAATGTTTAAGGCAATAAAATCGTTTTATCAAAAAAGCTGTTATAGTCTAGGTTTCATAAAAATGACCTAGTTCTCTATAACAAGTGCTCTGATACCAATCTGTAACACTCCCAAATTTCGGATAGTAGCGGAAGGGTCATTGGGAGTATTACTTCATAGCACAACACACAAGTTACAGAAAACGACTCAAAAAGAGACGTTTGATAAGTTTAATCCATTCGATTATTAAAACATTTGAGTTTACAAGCAGGTCGCAACAGTAATATAATAATCAATACTTTCAAAAAGATTATCGAATGGTAATAAGTATTTTATTGCCTTTAAAATATCTTGTGCGACTCCATACTCCAGCTGCTGTTAAACCTGAGTACTTGAGAAATACATGCTAAAAACGTCAACACAACGGTTGAGTGAATTCATAGGTTTGCAAGTAAAAGCAGTGGACCACAAGATTTCAAGTATCCAGTTTCTCAAAGTCAGATAGCATCAGTTACCGCATTTAGCTCATGAAACCAAACATTAACATTCGTTATTCCGTTCAAGTTTCAAATACAATGCGTCCAGTTGGTTTTCCGTTAAACCCGGACGGAGATGTCAATCCCAATAGATCTATTCACAGCATTCGCGTTTACTCGACCAGTATAGTCGGTCCAAATAATTAACAGTTCATGACTAAGTGGGACAAAATAAGCATACAGATCAAACACTTGCATCCATACGTAAAAAGTAGCATGTATACCCCTCGCGTATTTAATAAAACAATTAAATAAGTAAAAGCGAGGCTATGAACTCACCTTAGCCATAACGATATCGGACGAGAATAACCATCAAGATAATAGTGATAGGAAGTGAAACGATGAAAAAAGATCTAGCGATAAACCACGAGCTTCTAACGAAGACCCTAAATAAAATGCCGCTTCTTTGAAATATAAACGACAACAATAAACGGATTTTACTAAGTTTATCTAAAAAATATAGTTTGGATTAGTTTTTAAAACAATAAAATGAAAAAGGGTTAAAAGTGTTATTTTAAAAATCGATAATATTTAAATGTAGATAGCTTACTAATCAAGGGCTAGATATGCAATTATGCAATTTAATTGCATGTTATTGACGTGAAGTGATCATCACTTCCATTTGAATACTAGTTAACGAAGTAAAATATTCGTTCTTAGTATTTCATTTAACTAATCGTAATATTTGGTAAGATTAAAAAATACCTTAGCTCGATGCCGAAACACAAGTGAAACATAGTCGATGCACGAGTACTAACAAGGATAATTCAGCCCGAGACTCGAAGCAAAACATGAATTCGAACCCGCAGCTGATAAACTCGCAACTCTTACGCATATAAACGATCTAGAGACGTCGAAGCGTACTTGCGGTGCGGTGTGCTCAATATTCCAAATCTAAATCAAGTCCTCTTAATTTTGTATGTATAGGGGTTGTGTTAGACGGCATACTAGAGCCTATGATCTTGTCAACATGATTGTTTAGATTTTTGTTTCAATGAAGAAATGCAACAAAAGAATACTAGCAACAAGAATCTTTCACTTGATCAATACTTAAGCTAGATAATATTTAATATCAAGGGTGTATAAAGGGAGTTTGTGTTTCGGCAATAGAAAGGAAAAAAAAGAAGAAACGTGATGAGTTTTACAAACTATCAAAATTATTATTCCATATGAGACAACAGGTTTATATGGTTAATGTTATAAGTACAAGTGTACATAAGCTTTCACAAATACACGACACATATGTTTGTTGTTGCTTCCATCCCATGTGAAGGTGGGATAAAGGTTATATTTTATTAGACTTTACCCACAAATTTTAAAAGTGGGTATTATCGAAGTCCGATATTTTTAGCGTTACACAATTTAGAAGATACAAGTAAAACACGTAGAAATAAACGCTCAATATAAAATAAAAACTTTAGCATTCGGACAATGTTGAGATTTTGATACAAAAAATGAGGCTTGAATTATATAAAACGTTAAACAATAGAAATGAATGATGTTTAAAAGTTTATTGTAAATTTATGAAGAATGTACGTAGATCGAATAATTAAAAAGACAACAATAAAAATATTTTTACGCCATGAGGAGAATATTTATGATCGATGTCTAATCTAGAAATTGCCGGAAAATAATAAAAGATATTCGATATGTTAAAGCAATAACCTTGTCGGTTAACCGAGAATTCATTAATTACTTTTTTATAAAAACAAACAAGATAAATAACAGTCGATTTATAAATATTAATCCAAAAACTAAGAATTGCTACATAGGAGACATACTAGGAGGGTTTTCATTTGACAAACTTTGGGGCACAAGAACTGTCAATTCAGCTAATTTCTTTTGTAAGCAAGCGGGTCTTTTTAGACAATTGATCTTTGTTATACTGATCATAATCAATCATATGGGATTTTGAAAGCATTTTAGAATGAGTTTCTTCCGCAAGTGACTGTGTCTCCTCAGTACTACAAACAAAAGGTGCTTCTTTCGATTTGCCAATTAGGGTCATATCATAAAGACGCGGAATATATTCCTGAGCTTGTTTTGCATAACCGGGATTAGGTGGTAAATCTTGAAGACGCATAAGTTCGAGTTCTTTAAATGATTTAGTTAAAAGATGAACCTTTTCTGTGGAAGCGTATTGTTTTAAAAGTTGTTGTTCTTTGAATTTAAGAAGTTTGGTAGCATTAATTTCCGATTCAAACTTTTTAGACTCGAGAGTTTCGAAATCCATTTTAAGTTTCTGAAAATCATTGACAACCGACTCTTTTACTTTTAATTCATTGGAAAGGTTAGCTTTTAATGATTCTATTTATTTCAAGTGTTCAATCTTTTCAAAACGAAATTGGTCAAATTCAGAACATGTTATTTTCTCTGCTTGAGGGACCATTTCAAAAGTTTTGACTTTTTCTTTATGCAACGCAAGTTCAGCAGTTAGGGTGGAATTGGTATCTATAGATTGTCTGAGGTCCATATGCATTTGATCAATAATATGTTTAGGTACCATGACCAAATCATGTTGAGCATAAGATTCCATACCTGTCGTAGCATTTGGTTGAGGTTCACTCAAATGTATAGGATTAGGTACCACATTATTTGAGTAACTAGTTCCTGAATGTTGTTCGAGGTTGTCATTTTCATGCCCAACTTGATGTTGGTTATCATCTATACCAAGACTGGTTGTGGTGGGTACCTCACTGACGACATCAGAACCGTAGTGAGAGAGATTTGCAACGAGAGCAGCTTGGGTAGAGTGAATGTCGCGTCAAGATCATCTGCTTGATAAGCTGCATTAGAAGTGGAAACGACTGCAATGCCTTCAGTATTTGCTGCCCCTGGGTCTGCAAGAAATTGTAACTCCTCTGAATTCAAAATCTTCCCCTTAGACTGAGCATCGACCAAATACATCTTTTCACGAAACCACGCGTCATCCCTTCTCCTTTTCGGCTGAGTGCATTGCCTAGCCATATGACCTTGTCCTCGGCAATTGTAGCAAGTCACAACCTTTTGAGGACCAATGGGACTTCCATTTACATTAGCTTGTGAATTCACAGCTTGATCATTCACTGTCTTTGTAGGAGGTCCATATGAATTTTGCCTTCCCTGAATAGGTTGCACTGTTACTTGACTATCTTGAATAGTAGCTTGTTGTCGAGTATTTGAAGAGGTGCGGAGCTGATTGTTTGTTGGTGGAAATCCTCTAGTTGCAACAAGTTTTGACAAGTAGGCAGTGAGATGGTTTTGAACATCAGTTGGCGTATCATTTGGAGTAAAGACCGGTGCTTGGATTGGTGGAAGTTCATTAGAGTAGAAGGCTTGTGATGGTTGTGCTTCAAGTGGAAAATATCCTTGCTGGAGAGTATAGCCCATTGGAGAAGTGTTGGCTTGTGATGGTGATGTCTGATATGGTGGTTGCTGTGGAAAAGATTGTTGATGAACACTTTGTTCAAATGCTTGCTGTGGCATCATTGGTGGTTGATAAGATGGTTGTTGTGGTTGCTGATAGGTGTGTGGTGGTAGCTGCTACAAGTATGATGGTTGTTGATAAGTATAAGCCATGTTTTGTTGAGAAGCATACATAGCAAGTGGATCATGAACTTGAGGTTTAGACAACCGAGCCTCGATCACATGGCATTCGTGTTGTTGAAGAAAAGCTTGAAGTTGATCCACATTGGTGTTATGCAAGTCCTTAGCCAATTTAACATCCGTCGCGTACTTTTTCCATTCTGAAGGAAGAGTGTTCAAATACTTGGTGTTCAATTGAAACGTAGGAATTGTCATGCCATATATATTGAGCTCATTCAACAATAGGGTAAATCTCAGATAGTAATCATTGAGAGTCTCCCCTGGCACATAGGCAAACTTATCAAAAGTATCATAAAGCTTACACTCTCGTTCTTGTTTAGTTAACGAAGTGCCTTGCATTAGAACACGAATTCTATCCCATAACTCTTTGGCAACTTTATGTTTGCTGACAAGTTTGTAGACATCTGGAGGAAGGGCTTGGAGAATGATGTTTGTAGCATAGTTATCACATTTGTCTTGAATCTTCATATCTCCAATCAATTCACCCGTTGTGCGAGGACGAGTATGATCGCAATACCTGTCGGAATGTTTGATCGCAATACCTGTCAGAATGTATGATCGCAATACCTGTCGGAATGTATGATCGCAATACCTGTCGGAATGTCAGACTGCAATACCTGTCGGACTGTCAGATCGCAATATCTGTCGGAATGTGGCTAATTAAATTTTGGCAGAGTACCGTTTCAAAATTGCCTTATACCCGATCGCAATGTACGAAGCAAGGAGCTATCGCAATGTTTTGATCGGAATAAGTGTCGAAATGTCCTACGATCGCAATGTAGAAATCCTTGGTTATTGCGATGGATGCCAACTTTGCGACGGAGACCAAAATACCACGTTTCTCGGACAGTACAAAACAAATTCGGAATTTCAATCCTAAAAACGAATCAAACACCCAAAAATTTGTGTTTTTAACCAAAAATACCAATACCAAATCACTATAACAAGTAACTAGATAACGTATACCAAGATTAAAGCATTAAAACACAAAAAAAAATTAGAACTTGTGAATTCGGATCAAATAACCGTATAAATCAAGAACACGAACACAAAAACTAAGCACTCATCCCATGGCTCTTGATACCATTTGTAGGATATGTAAATCTTTCTTATGTTTTAGAGAGAGAAAGAGATAGAGAGATGGTGGAACTCACACAATTCTAGAGAGAGAAACAAAAGTTTACTATGTGTAAAAATGAAGAACCACTACCCTCTCCATCAAAGGAGAGGGTTTATATACCCAAGCCCTTGTCATGGGCTTGGGCTTACATTTGGGCTGGCCTACACATGTTGTAGGCTAGGCTTGGTCTTGTTGGTTAAGTAAAGATAAATAACTAAACTACGAGTTATTACATAGACTATTGTTGGAGTGACTGATCCTTCTTAATAAGTAAAACGTATTTCCAACAATAATGATGTGTAATCCTGCTTCTTGGTAGACCATCCCACAAGCTTATCTTGACCTAGAAATTATGCACCACCAGAAGTACTGTAACACCCCATTTTGGAAATGGAATCTTACGCATAATCATGGCGTGTCATAAAAGCATACAAGGATAAATGTCTAATCATTATTTGACCATAAAAGGGGAAATACCGGAATCAAACATCGGTAACCCCAAGGTAGAGCTCATCACACAAAAACATAAAATACTGTAAAAGGAAAGGACGAAACAATGTCCATAGCAAACTGTATTAAAGTAAAGGAAATGCATAAAGTAAAGAAAGACAGTAAAGCTTCCAGTCCATATGCACGTACGTTTGAGATCTACGAGCGTCCCTGAGTACCTGCCGTTTTGGGAACATGAAAAGGAAAACGGCTGAGCAAGACGCTCAGTGCACGGATGTACAATATAGCATGAAATAGGATAAGCATGTAACATATAACAGCGGAAGACTAAGTTCTGAGTAAACTGGTTAAGTATTAAGAAACTGGTTTTATAGTTTGAAAAGCCTTATGTTTATCTTATGAAAACTGTTTTAACATAAATATACCATAGCCCATATAGGTCATGAAAAGGTCACGTGCATGAATACTTGGAGGGGTGACCTCATCATGCTGATTAGAGGGGATGCCTCTAATTAATATACTGAGTTGGGTAGGAGGGATCAACTCCTTGTGAAGGATGCAAGGCACACACCACATTCACCATGAAATACTGAATAAAACATGTAACTAGGATGCACCCATGCGCCCCACATGATATAATAATATGGCCAAAACTGAAAGGGACGCCACGAGCAATCACTCCGCCGTGGGGAAGTCATAACATTGGTGCCTCCAATGTTATGGTTATGGTACCTCCATAACTAGGTGAAACTGGTCATGCTTGTATATGGCTATAGATTATGCTAATTAAACATAAGCAGTTCAAAACAATAAAACAATTACTGGGGAAAACAGTTGGCTGCATACGGGGAAATCCTAATAAGGAAAGAATGTCCATACTGAAAGGACGGGAATCCGTACCTCAAGTCCAGTGAATGAACGGAAGAAAGACTCCTACTTCTGGATCACTAACGCTACATGAATACACACGTGTATAAGTATCGAATCACTGATTACGTACTGGGTTTTATGTCTCATCTTAGCTTACTTTGTATGTTTTAGGTCATGGTTTACTGTTTAAAACCTTAAACTGTGTTTATCTTGTATTCTGATTAATTTGATTAAGTATTACTGGTATTTCATGTATTATTATACTTACTGTGTAATAATAAGTAACTTTCCAAAAATAGCAGGTTTCCAAAAATAGAAAGTTTCCAAAAATAGGAAGTTTCCAAAAATAGAAAGTTTCCAAAAATAGAAAGTTTCCAAAAATAGAAAGTTACCAAAAGTAGAAAGTTTCCAAAAATAGAAAGTTTCCAAAAATAGAAAGTTTCCAAAAATAGAAAGTTTCCAAAAATAGAAAGTTTCCTAAAATAGAATTTACTGCTTAAAATAGATTAGTTTCTAAAAATAGAAAGTTTCCAAAAATAGATCAGCTGCCTTAATTAAATATGTTTCCATATATAGAAGTTTCCATGATTAGATTAGCTGCCTGAAATAGATAGATTTCCATATATAGAAGGTTTCCATTAATAGATTAGTTGCCTTATTTAATTAAGTTTCTATAAATAGGAGTTTCCATAATTAGAATTAAGCTGGTTACATAAGCTAACATATAAGTCTAAGTGTTTATAAGCTTATTTCTTAAGTCATATGATATAGTGTATAGTTTAATTATTATTTCATGTATTTAATTAAACTATAGGTTAAGCATTTTAATTAAAGTATAACATGTTTTAATTAAAATGGAATAAAATACTTAGGCTAAAATATGTATTATTATGTATTAATAACATAACCTAAGTCGTGTCTAAATTAATTAATTATAAGCATGTTTTAAATAATTAATTAATTATAACTTATAACATAAAATACTTAGGTTAAATTAATATCATGCTAAATTAATAACTAAAAAAATAACCTAAGTCATGGTTTAATTAATATCTCATGTTATTAATTAATTTATATCCTAAGTTCATAAATCATAAATTTTAACATGTAGCATAAATCATGATTTAACCAACGAACCATGAATCGGGCATGAACTCGACACCGTACCCCGAGCCAAACTCGGGGTACTCGTGCCCCCTTGCTGCCGTGGGTCCCACATGCACTAACCAAGACCAAAAATGGTCTTGGTGGTGGCGGCTAAAAGCAAACCGAACCCCCCCTCGGGTTGGTTATACTAGGCGGCCAAAACAAACACCCTCTTATATCATCCTTTGATTTTAATTTACCCCAAAACATGTTACATCAATGTTTAATTATCATGTTTTAATAAGAATATTAATAACATGTTCATGAAAATAATCAAAGATTTAAAAGAATTAAAAAGAAAGGTTTAGAATGATATACCAATACGTAGCTTGAAAGAGGATGAACAAACACGGTTTATAGCAATGATTTTCAAGATCAAAATCAATCAACAACCACCTATGGTGGTCCTTAAGGTGGCGGCACAAAGAGAGGGCAAGGAGGAGGAGAGAAACTTTTTAGGTTAAATGTTATTTTGCTTGAAATGTAAAAATGAAAAGCATATTTACCATAACCCCCCCCCCCCCCTTTCTTGTAAAAGTCAAGGGGCTAAGCCCATTTTGGTTAGTGTGTCGTGGGTATGGGGGCCCCACATGGGGTACCCGTACCTTTTCTCGTGTCCCGATGTTTCGTGTTCGTTCGTGGTTAAACGTGTTCGTGTTTAAAGTGTTTCTGTTTATTTTATCATGTAGTTTATCGTATTCTTAACGCTCGTAATTATATTATATGTATTTACATAATTATTTTAGTTCGTGTTTTAAAATGGTGATCATGATTTAATTATGTTCACGTGAAATATCTATTAACTATTTATCATGAGTTCGTACGTAATCGATACTTATCATGTCATACACGTATGCACTTGCTTGATTATTAACACATGAATGTGATCAATACTAAATAGGGTAAGTTTTAATCTAGGACGTACGATCTTAAGGGCACTATTCATGGTAAAAGCATGCGGGTTTTACAATTCTTCCCCCCTAAAAAGAATAATTCGTCCCCGAATTATAGATAAAGCAAACTGGAAAGAAGTAACATACCCGAACTCAAAATATGAAGTGAGGGTAAGAAGCCCGGATAGACTCCTCTGTTTCCCAAGTGGCTTCCCGCTCGGTATGGTCCCTCCAAAGAATTTTGACAAATGGAATCGTCTTCCTTCTCATGACTCGTTCTTGCCTGTCAAGAACTCGTTCGGGTTCCTCTATAAAAGTGAGATCTTCACGTATCTGTTCCAGTGGATACTGAACCATGTGAAGGGGATGATACTTGTACCCTCTGAGTAAGGACACATGGAACACGTTATGCACGTGTGAAAGTTGAGGAGGTAACGCCAATCGGTAAGATACTTCACCGATTCGTTCAATGATATCAAATGGTCCGATGAAACGAGGACTGAGTTTCCCTTTGATCCCGAAGCGTTTAACACCACGTGCCGGCGAAACCTTGAGGAAGACGTGATCTCCCACATTAAAATGTATGTCCCTACGATGCTTATCGGCGTAACTCTTCTGACGTGACCGTGCTTCCTGCAGTTTCTGTTTAGCTACTTCGATCTTCTCATTGGTCATTTCTATAATCTCTGGTCCTTCGAGTGTTCGCTCTCCCACTTGATCCCAGCAGATTGGAGCGCGACACTTCCTGCCATACAACATTTCGAAAGGAGCACATTTAATACTTGCGTGCCAGCTGTTGTTGTATGCAAACTCTACCAAACAGATGTAATCGTCCCAATCACCTGTCCATTCCAACGCACACGACCTTAACATATCTTCCAATGTCTGAATTGTTCGCTCCGACTGTCCGTCCGTTTGAGGATGAAAGGCCGTACTCAGCTTAAGTTGTGTACCCCAAGCTTTTTGCAGACCTTTCCAGAATCGCGACGTGAAACGAGGATCTCTGTCTGAGACGATGCTGGATGGAGTACCGTGGAGTCTCATGATCTCCCTTCTGTAAGTATCTGCGAGTTTACTTACCGGATCTTCCTTGCGTATCGGTAAGAAATGAGCTGATTTGGTGAGTCAATCAACAATGACCCAAATAACATCGTGCTTCTTCTTGGTAGGCGGAAGACCGGTAACAAAATCCATGGTGATTTTGTCCCACTTCCACTCTGGAATATCCAACGGTTGAAGGAGACCGCCCGATCGCTGATGCTCAATCTTAACCTGCTGGCAGGTAAGACATTTGGAGACATAAGTGGCTACATTCTGTTTCATACCACTCCACCAAAAGTGCTGTCTGATGTCATGGTACATTTTTGTCGACCCAGGATGTATAGAAAATGGGGAGCTGTGAGCTTCAGCTAACAATGCTCCCCGGAGTTCTTGATTGTCAGGAACACAAAGTCTCGTGCCCTGCCAAACGATACCGTCTGCGTCCATTCTGAATTCTGTCTGTTTCTCCAAATTCTGAATTATCGCCCAAATTTCTCCATCATCCTTCTGCTCTTCCTTGATCCTAGACAGTAACTCGGGTTCTACTCTAAGATTCGCCCAGTATCCGTGCTGCCCACGTACCATGATTTCGATGTCTAGCCGCTCCAAGTCTCTTATGTTTTGTCCTTGATTTCAATGCCGTTGATCATTCCGGACTTTCTGCTGAGTGCATCTGCTACTACATTAGCCTTCCCGGGATGATACTGTAGGTTAATATCATAATCCTTCAACAGTTCCAACCATCTCCTTTGTCTCATGTTCAATTCTCGTTGAGTGAAGATATACTTCAAGCTCTTGTGATCCGTGAAAATGTTGCATGATTCTCCGTATAAGTAGTGCCTCCATATTTTCAATGCGAACACAACTGCAGCAAGTTCCAGGTCATGCGTAGGGTAGTTTTCTTCATAGGGCTTAAGCTTCCGTGAAGCATACGCGATCACTTTCCCATGTTGCATGAGAACACAGCCCAGTCCCTTCCCCGATGCATCGCTATAGATCTGAAATCCACCTAAACCAGATGGGAGAGTAAGAATAGGTGCAGATACTAACTTCTGCTTTAGGTCTTCGAAGCTCTTCTCTCGTTCTTCCGTCCAGACGAATTTCTCTCCTTTTCGCATCAGTTTGGTGAGAGGTAATGCCAAGCGGGAAAAGTTCTCCACGAATCTGCGATAATATCCAGCTAAGTCTAAGAAACTGTGGACTTCTGTCGCTGACGTTGGTCTTGGCCATTTAGTGATAACCTCAACCTTAGCTGGGTCCATTGTGATCCCTTCTGCTGATACAATGTGACCTAAGAATGCCACTTTGTTTAACCAGAACTCACACTTGGATAATTTCGCATACAGCTGCTTCTGACGAAGAATCTGTAGTACCGTACGGAGATGGTCTTCGTGTTCCTCCGTGGACTTTGAGAAAATCAGGATGTCATCGATGAATACAATGGCAAACTTATCAAGGAATTCGTGGAAGATTCTGTTCATCAGATCCATGAATACTGCTGGAGCATTAGTCAGGCCGAATGGCATGACTACAAACTCATAATGGCCATAGCGGGTACGAAAAGCAGTCTTCGCAATATCATGCTCTTTAACCCTTAGCTGATGGTAGCCTGACCTTAGATCGATCTTTGAGAAGTGTTTGGCTCTTTGAAGTTGGTCAAACAGATCATCTATACGTGGCAGTGGATATCTATTGCGGATGGTAATCTTATTAAGTTCACGGTAGTCTATGCAAAGTCGCATGCTGTCGTCCTTCTTTTTAACAAACAAGACCGGTGCGCCCCATGGAGATGCGCTTGGTCTAATGAACCCTCGTTCAAGAAGTTTCTGCAGTTGGTCCTTCAGTTCTTTTAGCTCTATGGGAGCCATACGATACGGAGCCTTAGAGATTGGTTCAGCTCCTGGAACAAGGTCGATGTTGAACTCCACTTCTCGTGCAGGTGGTATGCCTGGAAGTTCAGCTGGAAAGACGTCTTGAAATTCCGAAACTACTGGTTGATCCTGAATCGATGGGGATTCAGCATCCATGTCGTGAACCGTAGCTAGATAACCCTCACAGCCATGTGACAGTAATGCATGTGCTTGCAAGGTAGATATGACTTGTACAGACCGTCCGGGTATGAACCCGTTATGAATGTACTCTGGTGCATTAATGTCGCCGAAGATCACCCGATATGAGTGGCAGTCTATGGTAGCATGGTGTTTGGATAGCCAGTCCATGCCGAGAATCATATCGAACTCAATGATGTCTAGGGGAAGTGCATCTACTGCACGAACTTTATCGTCAAACTCTAGAGGAAGACTCTTGTATACATGAGTTATTAATACAGAGTCCCTCAAAGGCGTGGAAATGGTAAGCCTATTTTCTAATGGCAAGGGAAGTGTCCTGATGTTCTTGGCATAAGTAGTGGAAATAACTGAGTGAGTGGCACCCGTGTCGAAAAGAACACATGCAACTTGGGCGTACATATACAAAATTCCAGTAATGGTACCTGTAGATTTGTTTGCCTGATCACGAGATGTCGTGTAGACACGCCCAGTGGTAGGAGGCGGCTTACTATCAGCATTACCCGAGGTACCCTCCATTTCACCCTTACGGCAATCTCTCATACGATGGCCAGGGAGGCCGCACTTGTAGCACGCGTCGGAATCACGACGACATGGGCCAGGGTGTCTGCGATGGCAAGTATTGCAAAGAGGATGAGTGAATCCTCCAGCAGGAGTCCTTGCTTGCTGAGGGCCTGCTGATGACAAAATGTGTTAAAATAAAGTATATGCACGAGTATAAGACATATGCATCATAAGATGTTCACCAGTGTTAGCTGAACGGTTAGGCTGAGAACCCCTGTGGTTCTGGTCCTTCCCGTTACCGTGGTTCCTGCTGTTGTTGGAGTGTCCAGCGTTATTACGGTAATTATCATTACCGCTACGCCTTTCCACAACAGAACGGTCGTTAGTGTGACCGTTTCCTTTGGGCTGATGAGGCTGCTGCTGAGTAGCCGGCTGAGACCGGTCTCCAGTTTTCTACCTCTTGTCGGGTCTTTCAGCTTCCCCGAACTCATCTCGTTCCTGCAACATCTCTAGCTTCCTTGTTACGTCGGCCACTTGTGCTACTGTATTGAACGTAGCACACACCAGATTGTTCGCGACCGAGGTGCGAAGTGCCCACCTAAAGTGGTGTGCCTGCTCCTCAGGAGTACCAGCTGCTGCTCCCAGGAAACCAGCTAAGCAAAGAAAGCGCTGCATGAATTTGTTGCTATTCTCGCCCGCTCTCTGACGTATCCCATGGTACTCTCGCTTGAGCTTGTCCTGCTCTGCCTTGGGAAAGAACTGCTCCATCACTCTCTCCTTGAATTGGGCCCATGTCAAACCAGCGACCCAATCATCACCTCCTTCTGACTGCGTCAAGGCTAGCCACCAGTTGAGTACATCGCCTTCAAACCGGTAGCATGCCAATCTCGCCTTGAATGCGGGGTCACATCCCATAGCATTGAAAATCTTCTCGATATGAGTCAACCAGCTTTCAGCATCGCTGGGGCTATCAGTCTTTTCAAAAGCTCTAGGACGGAGCTTGTTGAATCTTTCCAGCCACACTGCTAGTGTCACTGGGGGAGGAGGAGGAGGAGGTGCCTGATTCTGCTGCTGCTGATTGTTGGCAGCTTGGACTTCAGCACGGATGTCATTCCTCAGTTGAGGAAGCAAGGCTTGCATGGCAGCCTGAATTGCAGCATTGAGCTGCTCCTGTTCGCGTGTGAGAACCATCTGACAGTATAACAATAAAACATATGATTAACAGTTCGAAACATAAAATATAAAATATATACATGAAAAAAAAAATTTCTACTAAAAATTTCACGAGAAAAATTTTATGCAAGAAAATTTTTGTATGAATGCATGATGCAGTTTTATGAAAACTTTGGATGCTCGAGAGTGAACGCCTCTGGTCAGTTCACTCAAAACGAAAGACATATCGAGGGGACGCCTATGGGTCGGTCCCAAATCTAAAAGTTTCGATAAAACACATGCGACTAAATAGGGCCAGTCCTGTACCAACCATTACTTAGTCAAAAATCCTGTAACAATGACATGTATATGTATGCTTAAAAATGATGAATGCATGAAAACAACTGTCAGTTCTAGGAAGACCGTAGTGACTACCCACTAATCACAGGTCATATTTGAGAGCCTACAGGTCGAAACCTTGGCTCTGATACCATAATTGTAACACCCCATTTTGGAAATGGAATCTTACGCATAATCATGGCGTGTCATCAAAGCATACAAGGATAAATGTCTAAGCATTATTTGACCATAAAAGGGGAAATACCGGAATCAAACATCGGTAACCCCAAGGTAGAGCTCATCACACACAAACATAAAATACTGTAAAAGGAAAGGACGAAACAATGTCCATAGCAAACTGTATTAAAGTAAAGGAAATGCATAAAGTAAAGAAAGACAGTAAAGCTTCCAGTCCATATGCACGTACGTTTGAGATCTACGAGCATCCCTGAGTACCTTCCGTTTTGGGAACATGAAAAGGAAAACGGTTGAGTAAGACGCTCAGTGCACGGATGTACAATAT
The DNA here is from genome assembly GCA_025667525.1 of Glebionis coronaria. Taxonomy (NCBI): domain Eukaryota; kingdom Viridiplantae; phylum Streptophyta; class Magnoliopsida; order Asterales; family Asteraceae; genus Glebionis; species Glebionis coronaria. Next base: position 147,717,857 of record CM046882.1, read on the forward strand.
AGCATGAAATAGGATAAGCATGTAACATATAACAGCGGAAGACTAAGTTCTAAGTAAACTGGTTAAGTATTAAGAAACTGGTTTTATAGTTTGAAAAGCCTTATGTTTATCTTATGAAAACTGTTTTAACATAAATATACCATAGCCCATATAGGTCATGAAAAGGTCACGTGCATGAATACTTCGAGGGGTGACCTCATCATGCTGATTAGAGGGGATGCCTCTATTAATATACTGGTTTGGGTAGGAGGGATCAACTCCTTGTGAAGGATGCAAGGCACACACCACATTCACCATGAAATACTGAATAAAACATGTAACTAGGATGCACCCATACGCCCCACATGATATAATAATATGGCTAAAACTGAAAGGGACGCCACGAGCAATCACTCCGCCATGGGGAAGTCATAACATTGGTGCCTCCAATGTTATGGTTATGGTACCTCCATAACTAGGTGAAACTGGTCATGCTTGTATATGGATATAGATTATGCTAATTAAACATAAGCAGTTCAAAACAATAAAACAATTACTGGGGAAAACAGTTGGCTGCATACGGGGAAATCCTAATAAGGAAAGAATGTCCATACTGAAAGGACGGGAATCCGTACCTCAAGTCCAGTGAATGAACGGAAGAAAGACTCCTACTTCTGGATCACTAACGCTACATGAATACACACGTGTATAAGTATCGAATCACTGATTACGTACTGGGTTTTATGTCTCATCTTAGCTTACTTTGTATGTTTTAGGTCATGGTTTACTGTTTAAAGCCTTAAACTGTGTTTATCTTGTATTCTGATTAATCTGATTAAGTATTACTGGTATTTCATGTATTATTATACTTACTGTGTAATAATAAGTAACTTTCCAAAAATAGCAGGTTTCCAAAAATAGAAAGTTTCCAAAAATAGGAAGTTTCCAAAAATAGAAAGTTTCCAAAAATAGAAAGTTTCCAAAAATAGAAAGTTACCAAAAATAGAAAGTTTCCAAAAATAGAAAGTTTCCAAAAATAGAAAGTTTCCAAAAATAGAAAGTTTCCAAAAATAGAAAGTTTCCTAAAATAGAATTTACTGCTTAAAATAGATTAGTTTCAAAAAATAGAAAGTTTCCAAAAATATATCAGCTGCCTTAATTAAATAAGTTTCCATATATAGAAGGTTTCCATGATTAGATTAGCTGCCTGAAATAGATAGATTTCCATATATAGAAGGTTTCCATTAATAGATTAGTTGCCTTATTTAATTAAGTTTCTATAAATAGGAGTTTCCATAATTAGACTTAAGCTGGTTACATAAGCTAACATATAAGTCTAAGTGTTTATAAGCTTATTTCTTAAGTCATATGATATAGTGTATAGTTTAATTATTATTTCATGTATTTAATTAAACTATAGGTTAAGCATTTTAATTAAAGTATAACATGTTTTAATTAAAATGGAATAAAATACTTAGGTTAAAATGTGTATTATTATGTATTAATAACCTAACCTAAGTCGTGTCTAAATTAATTAATTATAAGCATGTTTTAAATAATTAATTAATTATAACTTATAACATAAAATACTTAGGTTAAATTAATATCATGCTAAATTAATAATTAAAAAAAATAACCTAAGTCATGGTTTAATTAATATCTCATGTTATTAATTAATTTATATCTTAAGTTCATAATTCATAAATTTTAACATGTAGCATAAATCATGATTTAACCAACGAACCATGAATCGGGCATGAACTCGACACCGTACCCCGAGCCAAACTCGGGGTACTCGTGCCCCCTTGCTGCCGTGGGTCCCACATGCACCAACCAAGACCAAAAATGGTCTTGGTGGTGGCGGCTAAAAGCTAACCGAAACCCCCTCGGGTTGGTTATACTAGGCGGCCAAAACAAACACCCTCTTATATCATCCTTTGATTTTAATTTACCCCAAAACATGTTAGATCAATGTTTAATTATCATGTTTTAATAAGAATATTAATAACATGTTCATGAAAATAATCAAAGATTTAAAAGAATTAAAAGGAAAGGTTTAGAATGATATACCAATACGTAGATTGAAAGAGGATGAACAAACACGGTTTATAGCAATGATTTTCAAGATCAAAATCAATCAACAACCACCTATGGTGGTCCTTAAGGTGGCGGCACAAAGAGAGGGCAAGGAGGAGGAGAGAAACTTTTTAGGTTAAATGTTATTTTGCTTGAAATGTAAAAATGAAAAGCATATTTACCATAACCCCCCCCCCCTTTCTTGTAAAAGTCAATGGGCTAAGCCCATTTTGGTTAGTGTGCCGTGGGTATGGGGGCCCCACATGGGGTACCCGTACCTTTTCTCGTGTCTCGATGTTTCGTGTTCGTTCGTGGTTAAACGTGTTCGTGTTTAAAGTGTTTCTGTTTATTTTATCATGTAGTTTATCGTATTCTTAACGCTCGTAATTATATTATATGTATTTACGTAATTATTTTAGTTCGTGTTTTAAAATGGTGATCATGATTTAATTATGTTCACGTGAAATATCTATTAACTGTTTATCATGAGTTCGTACGTAATCGATACTTATCATGTCATACACGTATGCACTTGCTTGATTATTAGCACATGAATGTGATCAATACTAAATAGGGTAAGTTTTAATCTAGGACGTACGATCTTAAGGGCACTATTCATGGTAAAAGCATGCGGGTTTTACAAGTACTTTTATGTGTATCAAGACACCCTGCATGATCAGAATCTGAATAGGCCGTTAGAAAGAAACCGGTTTCCCTCGGATACCAGAGTCCCAAATGAATGGTATTCTTGAGGTACCGAAAGATCTGTTTAACCTCCTTGAGGTGCTTTTCAGTGGGTCGTGCTTGATATCGTGCACAATAACACGTAGCATGTGATATATCTGGTCGGCTTGCTGTTAAGTACATGAGGGAGCCGATCATTGAATGATATTTAGTTTGATCTATGGCATCTCCCTCCAAATCAGCATCTAGGGATATGGTTGATAATGGTGTCCCAACGGGGTCACATGAGGTCATACCATGCTTTTTGATTATCTCTTGACAATACTTAGCTTGGTTAATAAAGATACCACTTGGGGATTGGTGAACTTGAATTCCTAGAAAGAATATTAGTTCGCCCATCATTGACATTTCAAATTTGTTGTGCATGACTTTTTCAAACCATTTTGAAAGTTTTGGGTTTGTAGACCCGAAAATAATGTCATCAACATAAATCTGCACAAGCAAAATGTCATCCCCATATTTATAAGTGAATAAAGTTAGATCAATGGAACCTTTTGAGAAACCTTTGAAGACCAGAAATTTTGAGAGCTCGTCGTACCACGCCCTTGGAGCTTGCTTGAGTCCATAAAGTGCTTTGTGGAGACGATACACCTTGTCAAGATAATGAGGATTGACGAATCCTTCCGGATGCGTGACATAGACTTCTTCCTTCAAAGGACCGTTAAGAAACGCCGTCTTTACATCCATTTGATACACGATGAATCCCTTATGCGCAGCATAAGCAAGGAAAAGCCTAACCGCTTCCATTCGAGCTACTGGTGCAAATGATTCTTCAAAATCAATACCCTCTTTCTGACCATACCCTTTAGCTACTAGCCTAGATTTATTCTTGATGATCGCGTTCTCTTCATCCATCTTGTTTTTCCAGATCCATCGAAGATTTAATGGTATTACATCGTATGGTCTGTCAACAAGTTCCCAGACTTTAAGTCTTTCAAATTCTTGAAGTTCATCCGTCATCGATTCAATCCAAGCATGATCATCCATGGCTTCTTTGATGTTTTTCGGTTCAGTTGAACTCAAGGCGAGTGCGAACATACAAACATCGCAATCGTTGTTAAGCTATCGTCTTGTACGAACGGGCTGTGAAGGGTTTCCAATTACTTGAACCAAAGGATGATCTCGGGTACAATGATGTGTTGAAGGATTTCGTTGGTAGAACGTGTGCATATTTGACGGATCAACATGGCGAGTAGAAGACTCTCCAGTTTCGTGTGCCGGTGTACCGAATGGGTTGATTAATTCGTCTTCGTCAGATAATGCATTGTCAGCTTGATTTGTGTTCTCTGGAGCAATGACAGTATTTGTTGATGTTGTAGGAGCGGTTGTTGATGTGATATTCTGAGGAGATAAATCTGCAGCAACCCGTGTTAAAGTAGATAAAGTTGTATCCTTTTGTTGACGATGATCGGTATCATCATCCTTATCATGAGTGACAGCGGAAGACTTTGATACAACTTGTTTCTCCCCCGTGAAATATTCATCATACATTGGTCCATATAACATTTCCAACTCTTCAAGTGTCGTGTTGACTGTCATATCTACTCTTGGAACATTTTCTTGAACCAGCGTTGAACTTGACGGTTCATTGCTGTGGTCTTGAGTTCCGAGTTCTGTACGGTTGTGAACGGAAGTCGTTTGTCGTTGTGGATCGAGACTTAAACTGTATTGTTCAAGTTCCATTTCTTGTATTTCATCAAATCAGATATGAATAGTCTTGGCTATCAATTTTATTCTCTTGTTGTAAACTCTATATCCCTTAGACTGAGTTGCATATCCCACAAGAATGCATGCATCGCCTTTTTCTTTCATCTTGTCCAAGTTTTCACCATCCCGTATAATGTAACAAGTACATCCAAAAACGTAAAAGTGTTTGAGTGAAGGTTTTCGATCATGAATTATGTGATATGGTGTCTTTTCATGTCTAGGAATAATTAAGGATCGGTTTTGTGTGTAGCATGCGGTTGACACGGCTTCGGCCCAAAAGTATAATGGTAGTTTTGAAGCGGATAATAGTGTTCGAGCAGCCTCAACTAAAGTATGGTTTCGTCTTTCAACAACACCGTTTTGTTCGGGTGTTCGAGCAATAGATGTTTCATGTTCAATCCCTTCGGCTTCAAAATAATTCTTCAGAGTTGAATTCAAGAATTTTGTGCCTCTGTTAGTACGTACCACTTTTACTTGAGCTTGAAGACCACGTTGTATCAACTTAAGGAAGTTAATGATAACCTCAGGTGTTTCATCCTTGGATCTCAAGAAGTGATTCCATGTGTACCTTGAGTAGTCATCGACAATTACCATAACGTATTTCTTCCCATTGATGCTTTGAACACGCATGGGTCCACACAAATCGATATGAAGAAGATCTAACCGTCCTTTTGAGCTTGGTGTAGTCTTTGTCTTGAAACTACTCCGTTTAGCTTTGCAAAGCTCACAAGAAGAACAAAGATGATCATTGATGAATTTCAAGCATGGAAGGCCTCTCACAATATCTTTCTTGGAAAGAAAGTTGATGGTATCAAAATTGAGATGAGAAAAACATTGATGCCATAACCATGCCTGAGTCGTTGAGGCTTTAGCCATGAAGCAAATTGGAGTTGAGGAAGTTGTGTCTTGAAGTGATATTGTGTAAAGATCAGTACCCCGTGAACCGGTAAGTAAGTCATTCCCATTATAATCATGAACAAAACATGTCTTCTTTCTGAAAGCAACCTCCAAATCTGCATCATGGAATTGACCAATCGAGAAAAGATTGTGATTGAGCCCTTCGACGTAGTATACACTTTTTATCTTTATATTCCCCTGAACCAAATCTCCATATCCTAGGATCGGTGCAAATTGATCATTTCCGAGTCGGACCGTACCTAGGAACTTCTCCATGAAGTTAATTAGAAGCTTGAGATTCCCGTCATGTGCTTCGTGCATCCGGAGTCTAGTATGAAGAGAATTATTTGTATCACCTACAGAAGAGTTAAAACATGATGGAGCATTTGCTAAATTGGATACCACAGTAGTTGTGATTGTTTAATCATTAGTGTCCTTAGCAACATTGAAAGGCATACTAACACTCGTTGTCACATTTTCTATCCTAACATTAGGCATCCATTTATATCCTGGAGGACATTGATTAGCAAACCACCATTTCCAAGACTTGCTAGCAGACTTATATAATTCCTTAATTCTGCTTCTAGGTTTCTTAGTGGTGGAGTCTGATGCATTAGTTTTCTTAGTGGGGGTTGCACCAGAATGGTTCACTTTGTGTTTGGGTTTACTAGCACTAATAGGCATCGCAGTTTGCTTCTTAGTTCTAGTAGCTACATTTTTGACATTATTCGAAACACACATAGCATGAATGGCATTAGCACACTTTCCACATTTCACACAAACAAACTTAACATTCAAAGTATTCAAAGTCGAATCATTCAAATCGTCATTACACGCGATTACCGACGTTTTATTCTTAGAAACATTGAAAATCCTAGGGTGGTCTTCTACTTTCTTCATCTTCCCTTGACTTTTGTTTTGCCAAACCTTTTCATTCATGCGAGTGCTCTTAAGCTGAGGTCGGCTAACACTAGCAGTGGGGACTACTCCTGTAGTAAAAGAGACACGTCTATTAGTGTTTCTAGAAGTCTGAGGTGATTGACTTTCTTTGTTGTGTGTGGGTTTAGTGTCCAATCAATACATCCCTGGTTTAATCATATTTGTGTTCTTAATGCTTTGTGATCGAATATGTGTTCTGAGAGTATTCTGTGGTAACCTATCCTTCCCATCCTTCTTGGGGGCAAACGCAGGTTTTGCAAATGCAGAATTAGAGAAAATAGATGGTTTTCCCAAGACAGAGGGTCTAGTCACTTTGTGCGCATTGGGTTGTCTTACAACAGGTTTCTTAACACTAGGTTCCACAATTTTCCCACCCATCTTAGCAACGAGTTTCTTCAACTCTGCTATCGCTATTTCCCTATCTTGTAACTGAGCTTTCAACCCTTTAATTTCCAAACTCTGTTCATTCATTTCTCGAAACGTTTTGGAAAGTTTTTCTTCCAAGTTATTATCATGTGGAAAACTACCAACGTCTTTTTGCAAAGCAAGTTCAAGAGAATGACAATGTTTTTGAAGGAAATCAGTTTTGTGTTGAAGTAACTCAAAAGCCTTTTTATCAATATTTTCTTTACGTTTCGAAAGCTCAAGTTCAAGACGCTCACATTCTTTGATTTTATCAAGATATTTACATGCAACATCAGAATATTCATCCGCATCAGCACAAGATTCAAGAGTAACACACAAAATATATTTGGAGAGACATTATTCTAAGAGTAAATCATATTCATTAAAAAAACGGACTTGTTTATTTGAAGATCGTCAATTTCTTTCTCAATAGACTCAACACATTTAAAATCATCAAACATTTCAGACAGAATTAATCTTTCAAATTCAAGCATATTTTCTTTTAATGTGGTCGTGTTCGGTATTAAGATTTGTTTGATAAGCACAGTTATATCTTGAGGAATTGGTTTTTTCCACTCGTCATTTTGTCGTTGTTTCTATTCATTGTCAACAATGGATTTAATATTATCAATGTAATGTTGTAGAAACCCAAATGTCTGCCTACTCTTGCTTTTAGAAGCATCAAGAGGCAAGTAGTTGATGAACTTAGAAACGTTTGTTTTCTTAGTATCAAAAGCTTTCTTCCATTGAATTCTTCTTTGTTTGCATTCTAAGAACAATTCCTCATGAGACTTCTGTTTTTTTGTAGTGAAAAGACCATATAGACTATTCTCATAAGCATAATTGTATGGTTTCACAAAACTCTTTATTGACCGTTGATCTACTCTCCTCTTCCCAAAGGTATGTCCCATCATAACCAAGAGGATATTCAGGATCGGTCCATTCGGACTCATCCATATAAAGGCATGGGTTCGCAGCTTGAGCTTGGGCAAGGTACTCAGGACTTGCAAAGCTAGCTTGACCCTTAAACATAGACGGAGGTGCTATCATTCTAACGATTTGAATAGAGTCATGCGTTTTATAAACAACTTTCTTCAAAAATTCGACTTGGGCCTCTTGTTCCGTTACTTTTTCAGTATCTTTTTCATGTCGACTTTTGAAATCTTGTTTTAACGTTTCAACCTCTTGTTTCTTAACCTCAAGAATTTTAGCAGAGTCGGTGTTATTTATTGAAAATCGTTGTTCAAGTTTCGTTAACTTTGGTGGTAGCAAGGTATGTTTTTTGACGTTCATCCATTAATAAAACATTAAATTGACGTTTCTCTTTGGTTAATAACTCAAGAGTTTCGTTGTATTTCTTTTCAAGATCATCCTTTTGACTTTTAACGCACTGCCCTTGTAATCCTCAAGCTCTTTAGTCTTTTGAAGAAGCTCAGCACTATAGCTTTCAAGGGTCTCATTAGATTTAATTAGAGCGGCTTTGCATTCTTCAAAATTTTGAGTGAGCGTTGCGTTTGCCTTCTTTAATTGCTTTTGACTTTTTCTAGTTTTATTGACATCTTTTTGCAAACTAGCAATTAAATTAGCAAGCGTGACACGCTCCTCATCATCATACTCATTTGCATGATGATCATCCCTAAACTCATTATTGCACTTGTCTAATGAATCAGGTGTGGTATTACTATCAACAGTTTCCATCATACATGTGTTATTAATGGCATTGGGTAGCTCACTATGCTCATGAATATCACCAAACACATTATATTCGTCAGTGGTGTGTACCTTATCGAGTGGCTCAGTGTCAAAGATAGGGCCATTGTCATCTTCAGTGACTTTGAGAACTTCTTCAACCTTTGCCATGTACGAGTAATGTGCTTTTAATTCTTGGTCGGAGGCTTCATCATCAGTGTCATCAAGCATTGCTCCTTCCTCAGCCGACAATTTGACCCCTGCTTCCATCTTCTTGCATAACAACATCTTCTCTTTATGATAGCTAGAGTCCCTAACCCGTTTCGGCTTTCAGCATTCCTTTGCTATATGCCCATAACCTTGGCAGTTATAAAACTTAATCCCACTTTGTTGAACCACTTGCGTTCCAATAGTTTCCCTATTCCCAGTAGCAGCAGCAATCCTCTGAGTATCATACTTGGTAGTTTGTCGATCATACCTTGTAGAAACCTCAACATGTGTTGGATTACGTCGATCATACCTAGAAGGACTTTCACCACGTCGACGTGTATCATACCTGGGAGGACTCTCAACATATTGGTTCTTTGTGTTAGATGATGTTCGAAGATTGTTGGTGGTGGGTTTGAAGATTTTCTGGTAGGTCTTCATAATGAAAGCAATTTGTTGTTTTGATGTAGTGGTTTTACTACTCTTTAGGAAAAGAGAGCAAAAGTGGAAAGTATTAAGCACGACGATTTAGGAAAACCGTGTACTAATGACCCTAAGTGGGGATCGTTCTCAAGGAGACTAGTGTGTTATGAGTGTAATGATTTGGATAACTTTGTGATTATATTTATGAGAAAGAAAAAAAATAGAAATGGGATGAGAAGAGAATGACGGTTACGATGTCGAATTAAACTAAGACGAAAAAGGTGTACACGTAAAACCGTAAAAAGCACCTAAATTAAAATTTTACCCTAAAAAATCCTAAAAATCACTAAAAATCCACAAAAATATTCTAAGAGTTTACAAAAAATCCAAACTCGCCAAAACCTTTTAGTTAATTAAATAATGACTTTTTAATGCTAATTAAAGCCCTAAAAATCAAAATTAACTATTAAAAAGTCCAAAACAAGATCTTAAAGTTTTTACACCTTTAAAATAACCTAATTAAGCTAAAAACTATTTTTCAAAATTTTTAAACCACTAAAAACTATTTTTAAACAATTAAAAACTATTAAAATCAATTAAAACTTAAATTAATTCTAGAAAATAATTAAAAGACTCTAAAAATATTTGGAGAGTTGCAAAATTCCTAATTAAGTGTCTATAATCTAGGAAAAATATAAAAACTTAGAAAATCAGACTTTTAATTTTTAACAATAAAATAATATTAAAATATTATTAAAAATCCAAAAATCATAAAAAAATTCTAAAAACTTGCAAACTAGCTTAATTTAACCTAAATAACTCAGAAATGAAAGTGAAATTACCTAAATACCCTTAATGGGCCTAGAAAATGGGCTAAACCCAAAACAGATCCTTATTGGGCCAAAATGGGCCCTAAATGAAAAAGTGTCCAAAATAAGCCCAAAAAGCACTACTTGACTCAAAATTTGATTTTAAACAACTTTTTCCAAAGGCCCAAAAGCTGAAAGTGTGAAATAAGCTAGCTTATACCAAACAGTTTATTCTTAATGGGCTTTTTGGCCCATTAAGCTATAAGCCAATGCCATAAGCTCAAATTAGACACACAAGCTTCTTTTCTCCTAAATAAGACTTCTATAAAAAGAAATTTGAAATAAGCCCAAGGAATAAGCCTGAAAATGCAATAAGCAATCTACAAAAAACGACAAAATAGTCGTTTTTGAGTTCTAGGCCACCCCAAAAGCTGATTCAAGTTTCTAAAGCTTTTAAATGACTTAATTAAGCAAAATCAACAAAGAGTTTTCAAATAAGCTGACTCAATAAGATGGAAAAAGCAAATAAGCACTTATGTAAAAGTCAAATAAGTTGGTTTTCTAGCAAAAAGTCAAAGTCAAAGTCCAATAAGCTCGAGTCTAATCAAATGGGTCAAATAATGAAGATCTATCACAAAAAATAAGTTGTTGTAGGTTTGGATAAGCTAAAATAGCTTATTGATAAGCTGAGTACAAATGAACACTAGCAGGGGCTAGTTTTGGGTGTTGAGCAGTGGAAACTTTTTCCACTGCTTGACTTGTTTGACTTTTTGTCTTTAGTGAACTTTTTTGAGATTCAGATTACATAAAGGCACCCAAATGATCTTTGGATCAAAAGGAGTCAATAACAATCAAAAGATCACAAACACAATCACCCAATTGATACAGTTTAATCAATAAAGTACCAGATCTAGCACAGACTTAGCACAATAAGCAGTTGAGCACTTATAAGCAGTTTTAGCAATAATCAGCCAACCAAATTCAACCAAATGCATACACAAGCTATTATAAACTCAAATAAACAAGTCTAAACAGTTTTCATGCAATGGCTTTAAGCCTAAATCAAGATTCAAGCTTATGAATGTTATTGATGAACACTAAACACTAGCAGATTCACTTTGCTGATGTATTTGACACACAAGCCAGATTCAACACCTCAAATCTCACAAACAGGTTACAATAATGATGTTTTAACTGCTTTTAACCCTAAGCATGCATAAACTCTAGGTTTTCCCAATTTCTTAGGTCAAAAACAGTTATAATCAACAAGTTATAGCAAATTGTTTGATTTGGTGGTTTAAGTCCAATAACTTGCAGCAAAATACTCTCAAACAAGTGTATGACAGATAACAAACACAAACAACACCTTTTAACAACACAATAACAAGATTCAAGCTTAAACAGGTAGTCCCAAACACCCCTTTATCTTTTCAAATCAAATTTTAAACAAGAAAAAGTGTGATTCAGTTAACCCAATGATTAATCTAGCATACAAACAACATTATCATGCAAGACTAAGCAGATTCAAGCCAAGAAATCAACAAGAACACCAATAGAGCACAAATCCACAAAAATTCCAATATTTATCAAATTTTCAAGGATTTAAGACAAACCTCATGGATGTACATCCACACCCACGAATTTATGAGCTTATGTGCTAGCTAGAACAAGCACAAGCTTCCACAAACAACCCTGCTAAGATTCAACAAGGTAAGTAGCACAATATCAAAATTAGAAACTTAAAAAGCCTTGATTAATGCAACCTTGTTACCCCACACTTGATTATCCCCAAGTTATAAGCCTCACCACACCTTAATATCACAATTAGGATGCTATGATCAGCCCTATAACCCAAGAATTCCAAGGTTTGAACAAGAACTTAGCAAAATATCAAGCTTGAAGGAAAAATTCAAACTTTTGCACTCTCCTTAAAACAGGTTTTGAGATTCAAATTCAGTGAACAAATAACATAAACAAGCATAAAAATAAGTGGCACTTGGTCTTTCTTCAACACACTTAACACAATTTCATTAAACTGAAAAGAGGATTTACAAGTGTTTGAACAAGGAAAAACCAAAAGCAGGTAAAATGTAAAGACCTAATGCCTTTATATAGGCTACAATGAGACTAAGGAAGCTGTGAAATAACATAAACCCTAGTTGTGAAGTCCCCAATTTACCCTTTGAAAATTTGAATATCTTGGAATCATGTGACGGATTCTTGGCTGTTTGTGGAACTGGCAAGGGTGGAATTTTGATCAAAGGGTCCAAAGTAAGCTTAGGATGTAAGCTGCTTGTGGGATGTTTGATTCTTTTGGCTATTTTGGCATCTTCTTCCTTTTTGCAGCAGGGCATGTCCCATGTGACATGCGTGGTGAGGTGGCAAAGGATTTTGGAGTTGGGTTATGATTATGACATCCTTAATCTTAAATCTGGAATAGATTAAGGATTAATTTCAAGTAACTAAGAAATCCCCAATTTGGATTAAGAACACCAAGAACAGGTTTTTGATCTTGTTTTATGTTTAAATGTTGTTTGGCGCGTGTTTAAACTTAAGTAATATTAAGTTAAACCGGATGGTGAGTGGGATGGTGATGTGGAAAAAGGGTGAAGTGTGATTGGTTGAAAGGAGTTAGTGGGACAGGTGTCAAGCTCCCATAGGTCTAGATGTCTTAGGTTGTCTACCAGCTTAAACCCTCCATCTTTCAGCAACTTGTCATTTCCATCTTAATTGCAATAAACCCGTTTTCCTTTGTAATCAAAGTTTCCTTTTTCACACTTCTGTCCCAAATACTTTTCCAAAGTATTTTCAGGGGTATTTCTTGCCATTTTGTGATTCTTGAAGGACTGATTTGGCATTTTCTTCAATGGTAATGGTCTTGACTTGTATGATTGGCATTTTGGAGGACTGAAATTGCCAAGTCTTGTTTGATGACGGACCATTCTTGCCAAATGTTGAAAGTTAAGGGTCCTTTTTGTAATTTTGGGATTTTCAAAGGACCAAACTTGTAATTTCTTGTACTTTGAAGGACTTCATGATGTATTTGACTTTTTGGAGGATAATGGTTGACAATTTAGCTTTGTTGAGGGGCTAAATTTGTCAATTCTTCAAAGTGGAGGGCCTTTTTGTAATTTTGACAAACTTTAGGGACCAAACTTGTAACTATGAGGATACAAGGGTATAAAGTTTCAATTCTTCCATATTGGAGGACCCTTCTTCATAATTCTTCAAATCTTCAAGGGTTTTTCTTGGGAAAGTCTTCATTAGGGCTTGGTTCATTGTGCGGCTTCGTTTCCCGTGTTCGTTTTTGCATGATTCTTGTGATCTTTTGTAATTTTTTCAATATCCGTACCTAAAATACACAAGCAACAAACACAAGCATATATATGGGTATTTTGATGATATTTAATGCATTTTAAGCCCTTTTTGGACGATGAGACTATGTATAAAAGCAGTCTCATCACTCCCCCATACTAAACCATTACCGTGCCCTCACGCAATGCTAGAATAAAGTATCGTAGCACCTCCAAAATTCATTTTTATTCACTTTATTGAGCGATAAACTAGCTACACTACTACTATTGCTACTAGTACTTGTGTTTTAGACATAATGTATGATTTTCATCGCAAAATGGGACATTTAGGTTCATAGAATAAGAACACGTGAATGCTTCGTTAGAAATAATTTCATCGTCCTCGATCTTCACCTCAATTCCATTCTAAGCGTGCAACGAGATCATTGTCATTATAAGTTAGTAATGCTAACACTACTCATATGCCCTAATCACGTACTTATCCTCCCAATTTCCTAAGTTGTATCTCTTATATTTTATTATGTCTTGAATGTTTCACAAGGATACATTGTTTGACTTATGCGATAATAGAGATTTGTGTCTAAAAATAGAGTCCTAACGGTGTAACCAAGACCATCAAATCAATAACCCCTCCTAATAGACAACGATGTCAAAAAATTAAGTTGACAAGAAGAATCGATAAACACGGTTTTATAACAGTTTTGAACATGAGACTTATTACCAAGACTTTTATACGCCCCCTAACGGAAGGGCCTTATTATCTTTGGTTTACCTCCATCTTTTATTCAACTTCGCCATGAAGATTTTATTATGACTTCGGTCTTGCCTTGCCTTTTATTATCCACCTCATCGGTAGTTTTATTAGCCAAAGACGTATATCCTCACGCTAAGGCGAATTTTGGATCTTTAAAGCTTCGAAGATTAAGGCTTGGTTCACTTTCAATTTTGCATAGATTTTTCGGCCTTGTGGGGCTTCAAATTGTTTGCTTGATTTAGGTGAGCACTTGAAATCTTATTATTGGGTGAACCTTTTGATTATTCGGGTGCCAATACTTCAAAACCGTGACGCTGGCGATACCTTAATGTCTTTCCAATTTAGTTACACGGAAGATACTAGAAAAGACTAGAAACCCAACAATCCCAACTAAACCGCTAAGTCAATATTTATTAGGCAAAAAATATTTACATGCGAAGGGAGAATAAGCAAACAACGAGAACACGTGAGGTTTTGAAAGAATACGAGTACTCTACGTTTAGCATAGTAGCTTATAATTAACCCTATCATTTCTCGTCCTCGTTTAAGAGACTTAGCCTAATTTGAAGTTAAGGAATCAAAGCTAAGTGCTCAACACGCACGGTCGACTAAAAAATTACTCTTATTCTCGCCATCGGAAAACCTACATTCGTGTCTTCAAACACTTATAAAGCATGAGAAAATTTTTAAAATTTGGCCATTTTTAGCCTTATTTTTCAACAAAACGATAAACAAAAAGATAAACTTTGGAAAGCGTGAAGGTTTAGCAAGGCAAGTATCTATTCACCCCCCCATACTAAAGTTAAACATTGTCCTCAATGTTTCGAGTCTAGGGGTGCAAACACCCCCATACTAGAGACGTAGTCGAATGCCTAATCTAGCATGGAAAGGGTGTAACCGTTAAATTTAAAGCCGTTTATGAAGTGTGCTAAAAACCTAAGGTTAGAACATCAAAGGATATATCATGGATATTGAGAAAGTCTTCAAAGCAAACGATCGAGTGCTCCCATAGAACAAACACGGGAGGCTCCAATTGTGAAGATCATGATCATCAAAAGTCCACAATTCACAAACAACCACGGAACAAAGGTTGGACGGGCACAAATCCCCACATGTTACTACATTAGAAAGCGATAATATATACATAGGATAAGCATGGGACTCCCCCACGAGGCACCTCATTTTTTATTACCGAGTCATGAGCTCGACTCGATCCCCTCAATACTAATTATCATTGGGGAAGGTGACTTGGTCGAGGTAGTTCAAGGATGGAACTTCCCCGCCAAAGTAGTGCTTCAACCTATGTCCATTCACATTGCAATTGGGGCCATCATTTTGAGCTAGCTCGATGGTCCCATATGGAAATACTTGAGTCACGGTGAATGGACCGGACCAACGGGATTTCAACTTACCGGAAAAGATTTTCAAGCGAGAATTAAAAAGCAAAACTTGATCCCCAATGTTAAAAACCCGGTTTTTAATTT
This sequence comes from Glebionis coronaria, assembly GCA_025667525.1. Lineage (NCBI taxonomy): Eukaryota > Viridiplantae > Streptophyta > Magnoliopsida > Asterales > Asteraceae > Glebionis > Glebionis coronaria. The sequence goes on from CM046882.1 coordinate 147,733,284, forward strand.
TAGAATGATGCAACTTTTTAGTTTTTTTCTTTATAAATCAATGAATTTTCATAAGCAATGTCCCTCAATTCATCCAATTCATTTAATTGCATTTTCCGGTGTTTTCCCGCGGTCTCCATATCATCATTACAATGCTTTAGGGCCCAATAAGCCTTGTGTTCCAATTCGATTGGCAAATGACAATTTTTTCCATACACAAGCTTATAGGGAGTGCACCCAATGGGCGTCTTATGAGCGGTCCTAAAGGCCCATAAAGCATCGTCCAACTTATCCGACCAAGATTGTCGGTTTTCCCCAACGGATCTCTCCAAGATCCTCTTCAAAGCTCGGTTTGAAACCTCGACTTGCCCACTCGTTTGTGGGTGATAAGCCGTAGAAAGCCGATGTGTAACCCCATATTTCCTTAGGACCCTTTCGAATTGGTCGTTACAAAAATGGGTTCGACGATCGCTTATGATCGCACGAGGGGTTCCAAACCGAGAAAACAAGCTTTTCAAAAACTTGACTACCACACGAGCATCATTGGTGGGCAAAGCCTTAGCTTCCACCCACTTAGATAGGTAGTAAACCGCAACGAGGATGTACTTATTACCACTAGATGATGGGAACGGCCCCATAGAGTCTATACCCCAAACGTCAAAGATCTCACACACTTGGATGATGTTTTGTGGCATTTCATCTTTTTGTGAGGCTTTTCCTTTCCGTTGGCATGAGTCACATGACTTCACAAGATCTTGTGCATCTCGGTAAATAGTAGGCCAAAAGAAGCCGGCATCAAACACATTCTTAGCCGTGAGATTAGCACCGTGGTGACCACCCGTGGGTCCCTCATGGCAAGCTCTAAGGATGTTAGAAGCTTCGGTGCCAAATACACAACGTCGGATGATTTGATCCGCACAAGTTCGAAACAAGTAAGGGTCGTTCCAGAAGTAGAACTTGACGTCACGAAAGAATTTTTGTTTTTCTTGAGTCGTCATACCCTTGATGATGAAGTTACCCGCATGGTAATTTGCAAAGTCCGCAAACCATGGGGTAGATGAATCAAGCTTAGAATTCACTACACCCAGTGTCTCGAGCGGAAATGTTTCGGTGATTTCCTTGGGCTCGTAAACGCTTTGGTGAGGATCTTCCAAACGAGAAAGATGATCGGCCGCTAGATTCTCGGCTCCTTTTTTGTCAACAATTTTGTGTTCAAATTCTTGAAGGAGGAGAATCCAACGAAGTAATCTCGATTTTGAATCTTGTTTAGCCATGAGATACTTGATAGCCGAATGATCCGTATACACTATGCATTTTGTCAAGACGAGATAAGGTCGAAATTTCTCAAATGCATACACCACGGCAAGGAACTCCTTCTCTGTTGTAGTGTATTTTAGTTGAGCCTCGGTCATCGTCTTGCTAGCATAGTGAATAGGCAAGAAGTGCTTTTCATGACGTTGCCCCAATACGACCCCAATAGCGTAATCACTAGCATCACACATGAGCTCAAAGGGGAGGTTCCAATTGGGAGCAACAAGAATGGGAGCTTCGGTAAGTTTCCTCTTAAGGATTTCAAAGGCTCGTACAAAATCCTCGTCAAAGACAAAATGTGCCTCTTTTTCAAGAAGATGTGTAATGGGTCGAGAGATCTTTGAAAAATCCTTTATGAATCGACGATAAAAGCCCGCGTGGCCTAGGAAACTCCTAACTCCCTTAACGGTTTTGGGATGAGGTAATTTGGCGATGACGTCTACCTTAGCTTGATCTACCTCAATCCCCGCTTTCGAGACCTTGTGCCCTAAGATGATTCGACTCTTAACCATAAAATGACACTTTTCCCAATTGAGCACAAGGTTGGTTTCCTCACAACGTTTCAACATTCTCTCAAGATTCGACAAACACGAAGTGAACGAACTACCAAACACGGAAAAGTCATCCATGAAGACTTCCATCGTCTTCTCGATCATGTCATGAAAAATAGCCATCATGCACCTTTGAAAGGTTCCCGGTGCATTGCAAAGTCCGAATGGCATTCTACGATAGGCAAACGTTCCATATGGACACGTAAACGTAGTTTTTTCTTGATCACGAGGATCGATGGGAATTTGGAAGTAACCGGAAAAACCATCTTAAAAGCAATAGAAATCGTTTCCCGCAAGACGCTCCAACATTTGGTCCATGAAGGGCAAGGGAAAATGGTCTTTTCGAGTGGCTTCATTCAACTTTCGATAGTAAATGCACACTCTCCATCCGGTCACGAGTCTAGTGGGAATTAACTCGTTGGCATCGTTTGGCACAACGGTCATTCCTCCCTTCTTAGGGACACAATGAATAGGACTCACCCAAGGGCTATCGGAAATAGGGTAAATCATTCCCGCGTCAAGGAGTTTAAGGACCTCCTTTTTGATGACGTCGTGAATTTTGGGGATCACCCTCCTTTGACATTGGATTGCGGGCTTGTAATCCTCCTCCATTAAGATTTTGTGGGTAAAAAATTTGGGATCGATTCCCTTAATGTCGGATAACTTCCACGCAATTGCCCCTTTGTGATCCTTTAGAACATCGACAAGTGCGGTTTTTTCATTATTCGAAAGTTCCTTCGCAATAATAACCAGCAACTTGTCGCCCTCCTCCAAATAGACATATTCGAGATGAGGAGGTAAATCTTTCAACTCGAGGATAGGTGGTTCCTCAAGTGAAGATTTGGGCTCGATACTCATAACCTCCTCGGGTGGAGGAAATGGGAAATCGTTGAGAAAATCCTTGATAATCGAGAAGTCCTCATCGTTATCGAGGTCTTCGTTACAAGTACGTGGAACATCGAATTCTTCCAACGTAAAACCACCACCTTCAAATAGAGTGAAGGTTGGTGTCGAATTATCAAGAATTGGATCTAACATAGTGGGATTGCCACTAGTTTCTTCATCACCAAAACCTAGAACTTCTTGTGAAATTTTTCTTGCAAACCACGTCGATCATATCAACTAGGTTTATGGTTGCAACGGAATAAACATGAGAAATTTAAGAGTTTTGAGTTGCGTTTATAACAAGTTCCTCGTCGTTGAAACGTAAGGTGATCTTTCTAGCATGAACATCGATCAAAGCCATAGACGTATCTAAAAACGAACGACCTAAAATGATAGGAACTTGAGGATCCGTGGGGATATCAACAACGATAAAGTCTACGGGATAGTAGAACTTCCCCACTTTCACAAAAACGTCTTCCGCCAATCCACGTGCGGGAATCGTGGAATGGTCGGCCAACTCGATAGACATTAGTGAAGGAGTAAGATTAAGAAGATTGAGCGACTTGAAGATTGCAAGTGGCATTAAGTTAATGCTAGCACCAAGATCGGCCAAGGCGAAGCATTCTTCCATATCTTGGATTGCACAAGGGATCAAAAATTTACCGGGATCACCGACTTTTTGAGGTATGCGATTAAGATAAACCGACGAACAACTAGACAATTGGTGCAATTTCTCCTTGTTGTTCAACATACTCTTAAAGTTAGCGGCAAATCGAGGCATCATGACCAAAGCATCGGCGAAACTCACATTAAAGTGCAAATCACGAAACATTTTCATAAAAAGCTCAAATTGGTAATTGTCGCGCTCTTGACGTTTCTCTTTTCTAAGTCTCGATGGATAGGGCAAAGGTGGTGTGGGTTAAGGCATAGGCATAGCCTATGGAATCTCGGGTTCCAATGTTGGTAAAGGGTCAACCGTAGGTGTGGCATGAGCGGTACTTCGTGGGATTAGGACATGCTCCTTTTGGACCACCACCTCGGGTTCTTCCTCAATTGCTTCCTCCGTAGGAGCAATTGGTTGAGGAGTCGGTTCCTTGAGTGTCTTACCACTACGTGTGGTAATCACATTCATCTCACCCTTAGGGTTTGATACGGTGTTGCTAGGAAGACTACTCGATGACGGTTTACACATAATTGCCTCAAACATAGATGAGATTTTATCTTCAAACTTGGATTGCCTCTTCTCGGCTTTAACCATTTCTTGTTTTATCTCATGTTGCCCTTGTTCCATTTTTTGTTGGTTTTGTTGTAACCTAGTTACGGTTCCTTCCATCTTGTTGGTATAGATCTTAAGTTCATTAGCTAACTCATTTTTCAAATCTTTCTTCAAGTCGTTCTTAAACTCGGATCTTAGGCTAATGATTTCTCTTTGAATATTGTCAAACCTAGCATCATTCCCATTAGCGTATTCAACAAATTCATTTGGAAGATCTTTCAAAGTTTGCAAACCTTTGTTGTTGTTTTGAAAATCATTTTGATTTTTGTTTGAAACTTGATTATTAGCCCCTTGATTACCATAGTTTCCATTGTTGAAATTGTTTTTGAAACCAACTTGATTATTGCGATAGTTGTTGTTAGCATTTTGATTTGAACCAAAACCCGGTGGAGTCAATTAATTAGAGCGGGTAACTTGACCTTTTTGGTTGTAATTTCCCGTGGCCGCGTAGGCACTCGAAGTGTTACCATCGTTGGTAATGCACTCGGAGAAATCATGACCTCCACCACAATACATGCACGAAACCTCAACCGCTTTAGCCGTAGCGGGAGCACTTGGTTCACCAACTTTAAACTCAATCAAAAGTCCTTTTAGCTTATCAAAAATCTTGTTTTCCAAGTTTGCCTCAATTTGGCAAGCATCGATGGTAATAGACAAAGAAGGTGAAGCCGAAGACGAAGCCTTATGAACACTAGACGTGCTACGAGGACTATACACCTTAGATCTATTCTCAATTATCACCAAAGCTTCCTCGACCGTTTTACACAAAAAATTACCACCCGCGGCGGCATTTAAATAATCCCTTTCATGATCATTAAGTCCATTGTAAAACGTGTCAATTTGATGCAAGTCGGAAAAACCGTGATGAGGACATTCATGTAACATCTCCTTAAACCTATTCCAAGCCGTTGAAAAACTTTCATTAAAATCTTGTGAAAATTTTGAAATCTCGTTTTTCAAGTGCGTAGTCTTAGAGGGCGGAAAAAATTGGTTCACAAACTTAGACACGAGATCCTTCCACGTCAATATAGAATTGGGTGGCTCTTTCTCTAACCAAATTTTAGCGGGCCCCGCTAAGGAATACGGAAAAAGCATCATCTTAATCGAGTCATTCGAGACATCCTTAAACTTGCAAGTGGCGGTAAGACGATTGAATTGGCGGATATGGTTGTGTGGATTGTCCTTCTCATCACCACGGAATTTGTTGTTTTGGATCATCGACAACAAACCCGTTTTCACCTCAAAATTCTCCGCAAGGATAGCGGGAATCACAATAGCGTCTCCATAACCCTCGGTGGGTGCTTGAAGTAACTCCATCATAGTTCGATTTTCCATGGTTGGTGCTTCTCTTACAATGGGTTCGTCAATAGGAGACTCCTCACTAGAAAGATTGGGAGTGGGAGTTTTGTTCTTTTGTTTACGGGCGCGTCTTTCTTGATTACGAGTTAGCATAAACGTCACGTAGAACGAGGGGACGAGCAAAGAATATTCTTTTTGGTGTTTGGTATTTTTCAATTTTTTTGTGGTTTTTGATTGTATTAACCTTTTTGGATTTTGGTGAATGTATTAAGTAGACACAAATCTACAAATCTCCTCCTTAATCAAATCTCTTGATTAAAGAAGCCTCAAGGAATGAAAACTATCACGTGAAGTGAACGCCTTCGATGACTTTAGAACGTTGGTGGAACACCAAAACGTTCAAGAGGTTTTAATCAATAGAAACCAAGAAAATATATATGATACTTAGTAATACTTTGGGCGGCAAAACCCTCGATTAGCTCTCAAAATCAAATACTCACAAGCAAGCGGAGAAACGAGGCGGCGCGAAGCACTTAAGAGCCTTTTTCCTTAGGATATATTTTATAATATCCACCTTATACCCACCTTATAGTTTGTATTTTTCAAAATTGAGCTTCACGAAAGTATTTATCTATTTTTGCCTTTTTTCTTTGGTTTGAGATTCGAATACAATGATTGGGTAATGACCTCCCAAGTCAAGGCTGTGATTTCTCACGTATTTGGAGTACTTGTGAATTTATTGTTCTACGTATACAATATAGTAATAGTATTCACACAAAAATCGAAAACCGATAATACGTATTAGTAGAGTGCTACTAATACAAATACTATTTTGGTTAGTATATAAAAACAACAATTCCAAATCAAAACACAACACGCCTCCCCGGCAGCGGCGCCAAAATGATGTAGTGGTTTTACTACTCTTTAGGAAAAGAGAGCAAAAGTGGCAAGTATTAAGCACGACGATTTAGGAAAACCGTGTACTAATGACCCTAAGTAGGGATCATTCTCGAGGAGACTAGTGTGTTATGAGTGTAATGATTTGGATAACTTTGTGATTATATTTGTGAGAAAGAAAAAATAGAAATGGGATGAGAAGAGAATGACGGTTACGATGTCGAATTAAACTAAGACGAAAAAGGTGTACACGTAAAACCGTAAAAAGCACCTAAATTAAAAATTTACCCTAGACATTCCTAAGAAACACTAAAAATCTACAAAAATATTCTAAGAGTTTACAAAAAATCCAAACTCGCCAAAACCTTTTAATTAATTAAATAATGACTTTTTAATTCTAATTAAAGCCCTAAAAATCAAAATTAACTATTAAAAAGTCCAAAACAAGATCTTAAAGTTTGTAAACCTTTAAAATAACCTAATTAAGCTAGAAAGTATTTTTCAAAATTTTTAAACCACTAAAAACTATTTTTAAACAATTAAAAACTATTAAAATCAATTAAAACTTAAATTAATTCTAGAAAATAATTAAAAGACTCTAAAAATATTGGGAGAGTTGTAAAATTCCTAATTAAGTGTCTAAAATCTAGGAAAAATATAAAAACTTAGAAAATCAGACTTTTAATTTTTAACAATAAAATAATATTAAAATATTATTAAAAATCCAAAAATCATAAAAAAATTCTAAAAACTTGCAAACTAGCTTAATTTAACCTAAATAACTCAGAAATGAAATTGAAATTACCTAAATACCCTTAATGGGCCTAGAAAATGGGCTAAACCCAAAACAGATCCTTATTGGGCCAAATTGGGCCCAAAATGAAAAAGTGTCCAAAATAAGCCCAAAAAGCACTACTTGACTCAAAATTTGATTTTAAACAACTTTTTCCAAAGGCCCAAAAGTTGAAAGTGTGTAATAAGCTAACTTATACCAAAAAGCTTATTCTTAATGGGCTTTTTGGCCCATTAAGCTATAATCCAATGCCATAAGCTCAAATTAGACACACAAGCTTCTTTTGTCCTAAATAAGACTTCTGTAAAAAGAAATTTGAAATAAGCCCAATGAATAAGCCTGAAAATGCAATAAGCAATCTAAAGAAAACGACAAAATAGTCGTTTTTGAGTTCTAGGCCACCCCAAAAGCTGATTCAAGTTTCTAAAGCTTTTAAATGACTTAATTAAGCAAAATCAACAAAGAGTTTTCAAATAAGCTGACTCAATAAGCTGGAAAAAGCAAATAAGCACTTATTTAAAAGTCAAATAAGTTTGTTTTCTAGCAAAAAGTCAAAGTCAAAGTCCAATAAGCTCCAGTCTAATCAAATGGGCCAAATAATGAAGATCTATCACAAAAAATAAGTTGTTGCAGGTCTGAATAAGCTAAAATAGCTTATTGATAAGCTGAGTTCAAATGAACACTAGAAGGGGCTAGTTTTGGGTGTTGAGCAGTGGAAACTTTTTCCACTGCTTGACTTGTTTGACTTTTTGTCTTTAGTGAACTTTTTTGAGATTCAGATTACATAAAGGCACCCAAATGATCTTTGGATCAAAAGGAGTCAATAACAATCAAAAGATCACAAACACAATCACCCAATTGATACAGTTTAATCAATAAAGTACCAGATCTAGCACAAACTTTGCACAATAAGCAGTTGAGCACTTATAAGCAGTTTTAGCAACAATTAGGCAACCAAGTTCAACCAAATGCATACATAAGCTATTATAAACTCAAATAACAAGTCTAAACAGTTTTCATGCAATGGCTTTAAGCCTAAATCAAGATTCAAGCTTATGAATGTTACTGATGAACACTAAACACTAGCAGATTTCACTTTGCTAATGTATTTGACACACAAGCCAGATTCAACACCTCAAATCTCACAAACAGGTTACAATAATGATGTTTTAACAACTTTTAACCCTAAGCATGCATAAACTCTAGGTTTTCCCAAATTCTTAGGTCAAAAACAGTTATAATCAACAAGTTATAGCAGATTGTTTGATTTGGTGGTTTAAGTCCAATAACTTGCAGCAAAATACTCTCAAACAAGTGTATGACAGAAAACAAACACAAACAACACCTTCTAACAACATAATAACAAGATTCAAGCTTAAACAGGTAGTCCTAAACATCCCTTTATCTTTTCAAATAAAATTTTAAACAAGAAAAAGTGTGATTCAATTAACCTAATGATTAATCTAGCATACAAACAACATTATCATGCAAGACTAAGCAGATTCAAGCCAAGAAATCAACAAGCAGATTCAAGCCAGATTTTTAAGGATTTAAGACAAACCTCATGGATGTACATCCACACCCACGAATTTATGAGCTTGTGTGCTAGCTAGAACAAGCACAAGCTTCCACAAACAACACTGCTAAGATTCAACAAGGTAAGTAGCACAATATCAAAATCAGAAACTTAAAAAGCCTTGATTAATGCAACCTTGTTACCCCACACTTGATTATCCCCAAGTTATAAGCCTCACCACACCTTAATATCACAATTAGGATGGTATGATCAGCCCTATAACCCAAGAATTCCAAGGTTTAAACAAGAACTTAGCAAAATATCAAGCTTGAAGGAAAAATGCAAACTTTTGCACTCTCCATAAAACAGGTTTTGAGATTCAAATTCAGTGAACAAATAACATAAACAAGCATAAAAATAAGTGGCACTTGGTCTTTCTTCAACACACTTAACACAATTTCATTAAACTAAAAAGAGGATTTACAAGTGTTTGAACAAGGAAAGACCAAAAGCAGGTAAAATGTACAGACCTAATGCCTTTATATAGGCTACAATGAGACTAAGGAAGCTGTGAAATAACATAAACCCTAGTTGTGAAGTCCCCAATTTGCCCTTTGAAAATTTGAATATCTTGGAATCATGTGACGGATTCTTGGCTGTTTGTGGAACTGGCAAGGGTGGAATTTTGATCAAAGGGTCCAAAGTAAGCTTAGGATGTAAGCTGCTTGTGGGTTCTTCTGGCTATTTTGGCATCTTCTTCCTTTTTGCCACAGGGCATGTACCATGTGACATGTGTGGTGAGGTGGCAAAGGATTTTGGAGTTGGGTTATGATTATGACATCCTTAATCTTAAATCTGGAAAAGATTAAGGATTAATTTCAAGTAACTAAGAAATCCCCAATTTGGATTAAGAACACCAAGAACAGGTTTTTGATCTTGTTTTATGTTTAAATGTTGTTTAGCGCGTGTTTAAACTTACTTAATATTAAGTTAAACCGGTTGGTGAGTGGGATGGTGATGTGGAAAAAAGGGTGAAGTGTGATTGGTTGAAAGGAGTTAGTGGGACAGGTGTCAAGCTCCCATAGGTCTAGGTGTCTTAGGTTGTCTGCCAGCTTAAACCCTCCATCTTTCAGCAACTTGTCATTTCCATCTTAATTGCAATAAACCCGTTTTCCTTTGTAATCAAAGTTTCCTTTTTCACACTTTTGCCCCAAATACTTTTCCAAAGTATTTTCAGGGGTATTTCTTGCCATTTTGTGATTCTTGAAGGAATGATTTGGCATTTTATTCAATGGTAATGGTCTTGACTTGTATGATTGGCATTTTGGAGGACTTAAATTTCCAAGTCTTGTTTGATAAGGGACCATTCTTGCCAAATGTTGAAAGTTAAGGGTCCTTTTTGTAATTTTGGGATTTTCAAAGGACCAAACTTGTAATTTCTTGTACTTTGAAGGACTTCATGATGTATTTGACTTTGTGGAGGATAATGGTTGACAATTTAGCTTTGTTGAGGGGCTAAATTTGTCAATTCTTCAAAGTGGAGGGCCCTTTTTGTAATTTTGACAAACTTTAGGGACCAAACTTGTAACTATGAGGATACAAGGGTATAAAGTGTCAATTCTTCCATATTGGAGGACCCTTATTCATAATTCTTCAAATCTTCAAGGGTTTTTCTTGGGAAAGTCTTCATTAGGGCTTGGTTCATTGTGCGGCTTCGTTTCACGTGTTCGTTTTTGCATGATTCTTGTGATCTTTTGTCATTTTCTCAATATCCGTACCTAAAATACACAAGCAACAAACACAAGCATATATATGGGTATTTTGATGATATTTAATGCATTTTAAGCCCTTTTTGGACGATGAGACTATGTATAAAAGCAGTCTCAGCATGTTTCATCTCCTGATTCTTCTGAGCTTGATCTTCATCACTATCCTCTTCAGATGATGACTCAGATGGTGGTGATGGTGCTCTTGGTTCTTTGCCGCGTGATCTTGTAGATGATGAAGACTTGGATGATGTGGAATATCGTGGTGAGGATGATTGAATGGAGTATGACTTTTGAGTACGAGATCGATGATCTTGAGTGGTAGGCACTAGAGCAAGTGGATTAGCCGTCTCTGCAACTCGTTCAGCTCAAATTTCATTTGCCTCATGCTGAAACTGTTTCAAGATATCAAAGAGAGTGTGATAGTTTACCTTGTCTAACTGTTTCTATTGTTTCACCAAAGTAACTAAACGTGTCCACTCTGGTTGAAGTTGCTGAAGAAACTGCACATTGACTTGCATGGTGGAGACCTCCAAGTTGTTTCTTGTCATATCGTTCATCATTTTGTAGAATCGTGAATAATAAGACTCAATTGATTCTCCATCCAATGCAGTAAACTTACCAAATTACAAAACAAGTTTGTTTTAACATCTTGCTTGTTGAGTGATTCTCCTTGTTGCAAGCGTTCAGTAGCCATCCATATTTCTTGTGCCGTAGGACATGCATCAACCGTGGAATAAATATCATCTCCAATTCCACTTAGAATCATTTTGATCGCTTCTTTTTATACATCATACCAAGCACGCTTCTCTGGTGTAAGATCAGATAAAGTTTCTTTTCTTGTGGTTACGGGTACTTCTGTAGTAGTGTTTGTGGCCGGTGTATGAGGGACAGTTATATCGGAGAAAACATATGGTCCATTGTTAATACATTGCCTCAATGCATCACCATTAGGTCTTGTATCAAGATAACGAATAAAACGTGATTGCCATTGAGCATATCGACCGGCCACAAGCATTGGTGGTCTCTCTTTGTTACCCGCCACCATTATGTTGTTGCTCGTCACACGATATTCTACAGTAGAATCCATCTCAATATTCTCTGAAATGATGAAGTGAATATGGATCTTAAGTAGATGTGTTGTGATTGTTGTTGTGATTTAAATTCCGAAAATTGTAGTTTTTCTTCAGTCCGACAATAAATTCCCCAGTCCGACAAAACGGTAGACCAAAAAATTTTGTTATCGCCAAATTTTGAAATCGAGCTAGAAATGTCCTAAAACTAGTATGGAAAAATTTGAATTTACTTGACGGGAAACGATATTCGTGTAAACGATATTCTGAAACTAGTATAGATGGTGGTTAAGTCTATAAAATACTTGAACAAAATTTAGCAAAACATAGCATCGGAATGTCCATCGGAATACCCATAGAAATGTTGTCGGAATGTAGTATCGGAATACTGTCGGAATGTGGTATCGGAATGTTGTATCGGAATGCCTATCGGAATCACTGTCGGAATACGGCTGTCGGAATATGGCTGTCGGAATAAGGCTGTTGGAATCCCTGTCGGAATCACTGTCGGAATAACCTATCGGAATACATAATCGGAATAACGGTCGGAATACTAAAACCCTTTTCCGATGGAGTGCTATCGGAATAACTGTAGGAAAATTAAACCCTTTTCCGATGGAGTCCTATCGGAATGCTTGTTCTTTTCCGAAACTTTAGGTAAAAAATGATATTTTTTACAAGAAAGCCGTGATTTTAACCAACCAAAATCAACCAAATCCCTACCACAACTATGTAGGAGATGTAAATCAAGATGTAAAGCACGAAAAACACAAAAAGATTTGAATTCGAGATGATGTATGGATTAAATCATACGAATCAAATGATATAACAACAATCAATCACAAAACTACCCCATGGCAATTGATACCAATTGTTGTCCCATATATTTGTGATGATTAAACAAGAAAGAAAGGTAGATAAAAGATGAATTCTAGAGAGAGAAAGTAGTGAGAGAAAGTAGAGAGAAGTGTGTGAGAAACTTGGTGAATATTAGATTAGGAGAATAGAAAAATGAGACATCCAACCTCTCCTTGCAAGGAGAGGTTTATACAGCCTTGCCTACATGTGGCATGATGGGCTATATGATAATGGGTCGGGCTTTCCTTTTGGGCTTTGGTTACTTATGAATGAACCTTAGCTTAAAGTTAAGCACGTAATACACGACTAATCTACTACCTATTACAACGTTCTAATATATGATACATAATAAACATATGACTGAGCATTCTTGTTTGACTCAATATTTTGAGGCTAACAATTTCAAAGTTGAGTAAGTTTTAGCTTACACAATTCAAAAAGTTTTCAAAATGCATATGCAATGCGGTTTATGTCTCTTTTTAACAATGCTTGTTAAAATATGTGTAGATACTTAAGTGACTTAATAACTCGGAGGTTATAAATCAGCGTACAGTTAGTCCACATAATATGCATGCTCTATATGCTATATGCCTAACTATAAGGGTTCCCGAAAATCAATTTTCTTTTTAATTGATTTAAAATTTCAGTTATAGTCTAGTTTAAATTTTTATTATTAAAATTTTTTAATTTTGATCTGGTTCTCTATAACCATGCGCTTTGATACCATTTTGTAACACCCCCATAATGGTCAAATGCAGCGGAATAGTACATGGGGTGTTACTTTGGTGGATCGATAGCACACAATATATAGGGAAATGATCATAATAGTCATTTAAAAACATATCATATGAATTAAATTGTACACATTTAGTATCTTGTCTTAAAACAACATTTATTAATAATGTGAAAAATATCCCAGCCCGTTGGTAACATGATTCTTCAATGATGCTAGAATCCCATGCATGAACCTGTTTATTTTCCTGAGAAAACATATAAAATAAAATGTGGGGGTCAACACGAAGTTGGTGAATTCATAGGTTTAATTAAATAAATAAAAGTATTGATATGCCAAACACCACGATCATAGTAGGACAATCACAACCAATACTATAGTAGTTCCTATTGCCCTGTAATAGAAGCTAAAAATGATGCTCATTACGCCCATTGGGTCTATCCTGATGTTGTTTCCCTCAGTCCGACAATGAAATAAACCTGTTGCTTGGCCTAAGCGTTTTTTGATAGCAAGTCACGCAGGCCAGGTGTTGTCATACCCGAATAGATCTATTCATAACATTTCACGCTACACTATTAACTATTGCAGTCCACGGGAATGGGGAAAACAATAGGCAATAAGTTGTTATATGTTGATGTTACCCGTGCATGTTTGCATATCAAAAGTTAAGTATGTTTTCTCCCCAAGTTATAAATACAGTAAAGATGTAGCCATGAACTCACCTCAGTGGTAATGATTTAGTGATGATGTCACTGAATAAACTAGCACAGTATGATCACGAAGTGATGAAATTACCTAAGTAATTTAGATGACTTAGCAGATGTAAAACAATAATGCATGATAAATGTACTGATGAAAATGCATGATCACAAATTAATAAGTTGTTACGATGGCTTAAGTGTTTCAATTTATAGTGTGCTGTCAATAATATAATATATTTTTAGTTTCTAAAAATATATTTAGATTGTCTAATAAAAGGGTAATAAATTAAATAAATAGATTTTTATCTAATTTAAATAATTGTAAGAAATTAATATTCTATTAATTTTCTTAAGGCTCTAAATATATTTAATATGATTTGTCGGTTTATAAGGTTTCGTAAGTAAATCTTAATAATTTATTTAATTATCTAAAATGACTTAATTTAATTTATTAATAAAATAGTTTATTAATACTTTTAATTAAATTAAAATTACTAGTAAGTCCTCGTAATATAATAATTTTCAAAATAACCCTTAAAGTTTAGTTCGTTAAGTATTTCACCTCGTTAGTCCTCGTTCGTTAACTTTATTTCCAAAACACACCCCTAGGGATTATAATACTTTCACTATATGGCAATTTAGGTCCCTAGGTTTTCTTAGTCTCGAAATATTTACAAACCGAGTCCCTAGGGCTCGGTTTAACTTTATGAATTGGCAAAACACCCCCCTCAAGTCTCGAACATATTAAAAATAGGGGTTAGGGCTCGAATTAAGTCTGGATAATGACATAACTAGTCCCTCATAACTCGAGAGTATATATTAATGTTTCTAGGGCTTGTATTACGTTTCCAAAATCACACATTTAGCCCCTTAAGTCTCGAAAACATATAATAAGGTTTCTAGGGCTTATATTAAGTTTCCAAAGTGACACTTTTAGCCCCTAGAGTCTCAAAATATTTAATAAAAAGGCTAGGGCTTTTATTAAGTTTCCAAAGTGGCACATTTAGTCCTTATGGTTTGGTGAGTTCACGGTTTAAACACAAACGCACCCTATATTTTCAGAAATGACGATTTTGTTCCTCGAACTTCTTTAAGTCACAAAATGTATTTATATGTTTTATTTACTTATGTTTTTGACTTATAACTTTCACCAAATAGCAAGGATGGCCCGAAAAGTCTCCTAAAATGCGATTGGGCTTAGTTGGCCCAATAGGGTCTCGGTTTGGGTTTCATGGGCCTAACGGGCTAATCTTTTGGGCTTGTCTAGTCTTAATAAGCGTACTAATTATATACTAGTTAATGTGGGCTTATGGGATTATTAATTTAGGCTTATATGTGGGCTTATATGTCGCGGCTTATATGAGCTTATATGGCTTATTGTCTCGGCTTATGTAAGTTTATGGGCTTATATGACTTGGCTATTTAACTAGGGCTCACATAAGGTTTCTATAAGCAAGTTTCTTACTAGTTCATAGTGTTTTGAAGAATGTTTTCCACGAACACAATATAAGCCGTGGGCTTATATGTTGTTAGTGGTTTGTCTTAGGGTATTTTACGTGTGCATGCATTCCTAGCTTCATTTCCATGGCTTATAGATGCATGACAAGTAATAAGAGGTATGAAAGATTGAAATGAGGTTAGGGAGGTCTCATACTTACTTGTTTCAAGAAAAGATGGTGGATGATCAAGTTTCAAGGCTCCTACTTGTCGGTTTCGTCCTAAACGTGACCTATGGAGGTCTTGGCTTGACTTGAATGCTAAATATCTTGTGTAGACTTGCACTAAATGCTTTGAGAAGACAAAGATCTTGTAGGAGTAAATGTTTGGTTTCATCTAGGTGTTTTGTGAAGTGGTGATCCGAATTTTGGAGTGAAGTAAATGAGAAGTATGATTGTAGTTTGCTAAATATCCAAGTATGAAGAGGATGTATGTGGTCTAGGGTTGAGCCACAGTAAGTAAGCAAAATACCCAAGATTTGAGGTGTTTGCAAAGTACTTGGAGGTACTAGGTTGTTAATGCAAATGTGGGTACATTTGGCTTTTGGTGTGTCTTTAGCCGTCACATACATGCATTCCAAGGGGACAAACTGGACTTGCATAGTATTTGCGATTAAGGGAAGGTTGTACATTGCAAATGGTTTGTGTGGCTTGAGGTCTTCACACATCTAAGGGAAAGAAAGGGTGCTAGGTGTCTTAGTTATCACACTACTTGCATATCTAAGCCTTGAAATTTGTTAGTACTTCCTATTAATGTAAAGTTGTAAATATGGTCTTGGTTTTTGAATATGGCCGACGGTTTTAAGCCAGTCAAAGGAAAGAGTGGTTTAAATAGTGTAAGTTTTAATTAGAGTGAGTTGTACAAGGTTTATAAAGTCAAATGTATATTTGAAAGAGGTTTTAGGTAGGTATAGTTGTGTATGGTATAGTATTCGGCTAGATATATAAGTCTAGGGTAGTTTTAGGCTCAAATTTTGTGTCTTGGTATGGTTACTAGGAGTCTAGGTATAATATAGTAGAAGTAGGTTCAAGTCCTAATTGGTTTTGGTTAAGTTTAGGGATCCTTGGTGAAAGTATAGTCATAATTAAATAAAATTATTATTTACTTTATTAAAATGTAAGACACTTAGAGAAAATGAGTTAAAGTGGGTATTTGTAATGTTTAATAATAAAAAGTAGTTGATGTCGTATCGTGGTACTGTTTATGAGGTGAGGAAAATATATAGATATATATTTTAAAGCTTAAAATAATTCCTTAATAATTGTTATTAGTTGTGATCATGAGTTTAGATTTTTATAAATCAATATGATGAATGCTTATGATCAAGTGTTTCAGGTGACTTAATAGTCTAAATATATGATTGTATAAAGCCTTGTATGCTCATATAATGTAGCCATACAAATGTTCTTATGATTAAATACTCATAATCATAATGTAATGTCATGTGATCAAATGTTTCCATGTTCTGATGATTTAAATGATATATGCTCATGTATGATGCATATGATTGCACAAAAGATTTCATGCAAAGGTGGTAATATATATAGATATCATGAGGTGACGTGTACAATGATGTCATAGTCAAAACCTGAAATTTATAGGTTTTACAGTCGAGAAATAATAAATTCGTAAAAGAAAAATCACTAGTTTCGACCGACTCAAAACTATGATTAAAAGGCTCTTCGTTTGAAGATTTTTCCTTGACGGTTTTGACTTGGTTCTTTGGAGGGAATAATTAAGATTTCTCAAAATACGTGCTCATCGAACTAACACATCCCTCCGAAATCACGTCTCTATCACCTTTGAAAAATAAGGGGTCTAAAATCTTCCTTTAAACTTTATCGTATTTTACGTCAAAATCTTTTGGAAAATTTCTTCATTTTGAATAAAAAGTTTTAGGTGCATCATTATTTAAGACCTTAACGGATGGTGAAAGTCGAACAATTTTCTCTTTAAAAACATTTTTCAAATCTCCGTTTGAATCAATCTTAATTTCCTCATCTCCAAATTTCAAAGTGATCGTTTTCCCCCATACTAATCTCGGCACGTGCCGTCGACAAAAATGATCGTCCTAAAACAATGGGTACACGAAAATCGCACTCGTAATCAGAAAAGACGAAATCCGCCGGAAATAAAAATTTGTCAACGCGTACGAAAACATCTTCCGCAATCCCTAATGGTAGCGAGTTCTATGGTCATATTAGTAGGGGTAAGGCTCGGTAAATTCAATTTCTTCCAAATTGAAAATGGTATATAATTAATACTCGCACCGAGGTCAGCTAGTGCAGAAAAATTAAAATCCACTTCAGAATACAAGGTATGATAAAACGGCCCGGGTCCTCATGTTTCTTGGGATATCCCATAGAATTAACTGTGGCACATTCGTCTGTAAAGGCGATGCTCCTCAAATGAATAAAAGGTTTCGTCGTAGAAGTCGAAGGTGGGATATGAGGAACACGTTCTTCATCCATGGTAGTCTCCGTCTTCTTTTTTATAACACTAACTGACGATTTTTAAACTCTAAATTTCAAAAGTGAAGGGTCGATATTACGAGACGAACGTTTAGGATTAGACGTAATAGATTTAGTCCTTTTTTAGGGTTAGGAACTGGAGCTGCTGCTATGGACATTCCTCCATCCCCCAAATTCCTTCAGGTAAAAGAACTGACAAATCAAGTGTTAGTTCTTCAGTCACAGGTAGTTAAGCTTCAAGTAGAAATTGCTTCAGCTGAAGCTGGAGTGAGCAGATTGAATGCAAGGCCAACTCCACCAACTATTCACGATATCAAGAAAATTGTGGTAGCTGGCCATAAGGATTTGGTTACTACTATAGAATTGAAGACATCCATGGAATCGCTAGTGGACTCCATCAATTATGCCACCATGAAGTTCCCTGCTGAATTTGTTCCAATACCTGGCCAGGTAAACGAGCTATGTGATTCTGTGTCTAAAATTAAGGACAGGGTAGCCAGGCTGGAGCAACAAAAACTGACTATATCTGAAGAAGTCCAAAAAAGCTTGCTGCTCTTGATGGCGTCTAGCTCTGCTGGCCAAGGTATCTTCTTCTCTAGACACTCTTGCTGCCTCTCTCCCTCATGGTGTTTCAGTAGAAGTTGTTATGCATTCTTCTACTGAGGGGGAGAAAACCACTACAATTTAAGCATTATTTCAAAGGCATGCAAGAAAGAAAGCTCAAAAGCAACCAGTATCACCATTTGCTGAAGATATCTCCCCTAAGTCTAAGGGGGAGTCTTTATATAAGAAGGTCATATAGATGGGTTAACCACCAGTGATGAATCATTTGATGAAGGCTCTAGAGTCATCCATCCAAAAAATAAAGGTGATCGCACACTCCATGAGAGACTAATCAAGTCTGGAGTAGTCACTCAAGAAGACATCAACAAACTAGTCAAACTTAATGAAGCTGAGAAAGTAAAGAAATTAAAGCAAGATCTGTACCATGAACTTGGAGAGACGATGGTGGAGAACATCTACAAAAGGAAGATGCTTTATCAGAAGTTCTGCTTGGTCAGATTAAACAGATGAAGTCCTTCAAAAAGTACAAATATCGATATGCTCACTACTAGAGGCAATACTAATCTCAAGTTTTACAAAGCCGATAACACTGATGATATTCGGGATGACTTCCAAGCGAAAGAACTTTCTCTTACTGAATGGCTAGAGATGGAACAAAAGTTGGCTAAGAAAAAGACAAAGAGATGGGATGAAGTGCTAACAAGAATTGCTCATTCTAAGCGAAACCATGACAAGATATGTGAGTTCCTCAACATTAATGTTGACATTTCACTGGAGGATCAAGACCCTATCCTGGAACCAAAAAAATTGGCAAGTCAAATCAAATATGGAGTTGGTGATATCTTTGTCATCATAAAGAAATACAAAGGATTTGTTCAGTTTCAGGATCATCTCCTTGGACATGTAATTGAAGAACCTGAACTAGGGATGATCTTATTTAATCATCCTGAAAGACAAGACTTTGTGGGCATCATTGACTTGAATGATATGAACAATGAACTTCTATGGAATGTCCAAAGAATCTTCTTCTTTCACCATAGAGGTCAAGGATTGACTGAACATGTTAACACCTTCAGTTTATGTCTACTAGGAGCGGTGGACATAAGAAACATGAATCCACTGGTTCTAACTCTATGTATTGAAAAACTTAGAGCTTTAAAACAATAGGATAATCATTTGTAATTTTATCTTGAATTTTGTAACTTTTATGAATGAATGATTATTAGATGTTTATAAGTATATTTATTATTCAGTGCAAGTAAGAAGAAGTTGTTATGCTCACTTACTACCGACTTTAACTTAGGCTATTTGTATATCTAAATATCGGGAGATTGTTGGGCCAGTATTTACTGACACTGAAGCAATTATAGGATTTGAATATAAAATCCCCTAAGTGTTTCATGTTCAGCAGAATGGTGGTTCTGAAACATGACAAGAGGAGCAAATATTCCCACTAAAGAATGATTTGCTGAAGAAAGTTCAACCTTCCTCTTAAAGAGAACTTAGAAGACCAAAAGTCTTTGTTTTAGTGACTAGGCGGTCTAGTTGCTGAAGAACAAGTCCTAAAGAAGAGCTTTCAGTTCAGTTTGGTCTGACAATACCAAACTGAATGATGTCGATCTCCTCTAGGATACTGAAGACACTTCAGTCATCCTGAAGGTTTACATTAGGCGGGAAAAGGTTTTCTTTAAGTCAAAGAAGATCTCATTTGTAAAGGTTGCTTATAATGTTAAGTATAAGTACAACCTTTATCATTTCCTAGATTAGTTTAATTGTACTTTGTACTGTTTATCCAACATGGGAATTCAACCACCCATTGGATAAACATTTGCATGATAACATGTAAAATGTAAACCTTAATATGCATTTCCCTTAAAAGGGATGCATCTAGGAGAGAATCAGTTAACTCTTGTACTCGAAAGATAGAACTCTTCCAAGAGCCATTCTATCCTAACATCAACCAAACCATAAGGAGAAAAGCTTATGAACGTATTGGTTGAGGCTTAAACTCATAACCTAGATTTGTAGTTTAAGTAGAGGAGATTATCCAACATTCTCATTCAACCACTTTGCTATTCCGTAAGCAAAGTGGGTTGTAGAAACTAGAAAGGGGGGGGGGGTGTTGAATAGTTTCTCTTCGGTTTATATCCTAATTAAAATTCCTTTCAATTAGGTTTGTCTCAAAACTACCTTTTACTTGAAAGCTAGTTGCATAATGATTAGGTTCAATTCTAATGCATTAACAATGACAAGTAATATATGTGAATGACATGATAGTAAGAATAAGTAAAGAGTAAGGAAAGAAGCAACCTAATAGGAAGACACCAAGATTTATAGTGGTTCGGCAACGAAGCTCTATCTTAGTTCCTACTCCACTCCTCGAGTACACCAAACTCGAGATTTCCACTATATCCACAAGCTCCCTTCTTGGCAGGATAAAACCTTACAACGTCGCTTACATTATTTTTCCGTCACTAAGCTAAATGTCGAGATCTAATCTTAGCTAGGACTAATCTACTCAACGTTGCCCACTTCATTATTTAACGACACAAGGCTAGATGTCGAGTTCTAATCGAAAGATATAACCAATCTTCACAATGTTTCTTACTTCACCATTTAACGACACAAGGCTAGATGACGAGTTCTAATCGAAAGGTAGAACCAATCTTCACAACGTTGCCTATTTCACCATTTAACGATACAAGGCTAGATGTCGAGTTCTAATTTAAAGGTAGAACCAATATTCACAACTCTTCACTTTGAAGCTAAGTGAGAACTTCACTAGACACAACTATATCACTTTAAAGTTTAGTGAGAACTCACAAGACACAACCACATCAGTTTATAGTTTAGTGAGAACTCCACAAGACACAACTACATCACTTTGAAGTTTAGTGAGAACTCACAACTCATTCCTATTACAACTCAATAAAACATATATCCAAGTATACACATGTACCTTGGATCTACACAACACAAATCCAAGTATACACATATACAATGAATTTACACAAGATTAGATCCATGTATTCACAAATACATTAGATCTACATAAGAATCAAATGAAAACAAATGATGAATATGACTAGATCTTTAGGAGAGGATCTTCATCAAGGCTTCATCTTCAATCACATCACAAGTGTGTGAGTGATCTTCTCATTGGACGAGGTAAAGAAGGAGATCAAGGGGATAATCATTAGTAAACATACTTAACACATTAAGTGATCATTTACAAATGATTAGGAATTAGAAAAGAGAAAGATGGAAGAAAGATTATCCAAAAAGGGTTGTGGAAAATGCAGGTTTGATCCATTATTTATAGGATACAAAGGCCAACGGCTCTCTGATCGTGGTGCCTTAAATATGCATGTGGTTCCTTATCATTAAGGATCAGCATAGCCCTTTAAGGGACTGTGCTCCCGCTCCCTTTTATCTTTTAGTGGGGAAGTAATATCTGAGGTAACTTTTTACCTTCAAAGAATATTCTTATGGCATTTGGAATATGCCATATTGAAATTTACATTTTCCATTTTAATAAAACATTTTCTTAAAAAGAAAGTTTATTAAAAAATATTTTGTCACATTTGACAAAATGTAAGTTTAGGATTTACCACTTTTATGATCACTAATCATGATTAAGATATGTTAGTGCAATACTTAAATGATTATTACCTTGATGATAGTGTTTGTAAAATAATTCGTCTTATGACTGTATTTGATGATAAATGTCTTTTTAATTTGTCGTGATCAAAACTAAGAAAGATTAGTTAACACTAATAATGTTTTAGGCATTGTTTTCCATTAACAATCTCCCCCTTTTTGATTACGACAAACTATAAACTCATTTATGTAAAATACAAAATATTTCGAATTATTAACGAGTTTATCACTATCATTTCTCCCCCTTTGACGAAGCAAAAAGGATGCAAAATTCGTTGTAGAAGAAAAGAATCGGACTTTGCAAGAAGCTTCTCCTTGGTGCTTACTCCCCCTTGCTTGGGGCACCAAGAGAATGAACTTATGTGACATGCTACACAAGGTTAGTAGAAAGAAAAGAAACACCAATGTATATATAGTCACTACCTACTAAGTAACTTGAGAGGGAGAAAGAAATAAATCTCAAATTAGACATAAGTATTTGCTAAGAATGTCCAAGGAGGGTGTTTTGACAAAATCAAAGTTTAATTGGTGGAATAGAGGTAGAAAAGAAACATGCAAACCAATTAAAGTGATAGTATGTCAAAGGGTTAAAAACTTAGAATTTGTGGAATCACCCAAGAACAATTGTAAGTTTTAACCATGATCTACTCTAAACAAAGTGTGAAAACAAATGGGAAAGTAAGTAACACACGTAACATTCATATTACACAAATATGAAAGAACAAACAAGGGAAATATTTATACACACAATATTAATATTTAACACAAGACATAAGGAAAATAAACAACAAAAGCACAAAATACTCTAGTAGTGATAATCCTCCAAGATTGCTAAAGTTGACTCAAACAATTAAGACACAAAGTCTGCACTAATTGGAAAAATAAGACGATGAGGCGTCATTGCAAGATTTGTTCAGGGGAACAAATACTTTAAGAGGAGGTCGAGTGAGAAGAAATTAAAGAAAATTTAGCTTGTCATACACATGAGCAAGTTCAACTTGTTGAAATCGACAACAAGCACAAGAGTTTCCATGATGCAAAACACAGTCGTTAGATGGGGGAGGACCATCAAGATGAGAAGGTTGTGGTGGAGAGGGAGATAATAGATAGGAGATGTTTTCACAATGCCTAGTGAGATTGGGGAAAGAAGTTAGGTCATTTAGAGATAATATGTTGCAAGGTTTGCAAGAAGAGGAATCGTGATGATCCTTGTTTTTCTTGACGGTCGAACCAAGATTTTCGGTTTCTTAGAAAGCTTAGAAGAAGAAGCTTTGGGTTTAGAGGATTGTGACAAAGAGATGTCAAGGTTAAGATTAGGAGAGTTAGGCATTGTGAGGGATGAGAATAAGAACTCCCAAAATAAGAGAATTTAAAGAAAGTAGACAAGGCAAAGATTTGAAATGAAATCAAAAGTTTGCAAGGAATGTTTAGACAAAATTGGTAAAAAAGGAATCTTGAAAAAGACTGTGGTCAAAGAGGAAAGACAAGAAATGAGCCAAAAATGGCCTGCTATTCGCGGTTCCTTAAAGAAACCTTCGGTTCCTTATATATAAGGGACAGTACGGTCGTTGGGGATCCGCATACAGTGGACATAAAAAATCGATTTTACAAGGTTTTGAGAAAAACAAAGACATTTTCAAAAAGTTGTAAATCTTGGACTTTTACCATTTTTAGCACTAGATTATACTTTGGTTGCACAAAAGGCAACACACTCACAAAGAGTGTCTTGACAAAGGGTGACAAAATATTTAGATAACATTTTGATCCAATTTTAGTCAAGTTTTAATGGGTGTGATAGATTTAGTTTTAATTTTAAATAAATTGAGGTTGATTAGTGTGAGCACATATATTTGAAACACACAAATACTAAATCCAAAACACAACTTCATGAAAACTCATGAAGGAAAGAAAATACAAGAAATGAAAAACAAACTAACTATTACAAAGTTAGCTAAACTAGTTCTTGATAGATAGTCTTCCTTGGCTTGATTTTTCTTTTTGAAAACATTTATCTTTAGAAAATCATCATTCATCTCCTAGGAGGTGGATGATTAGTAAATAGGTTCAACAAGAATCTTTGCAACTTGATGTGAGCCCCAATCATCTCCAACCTAAGGATATCAATGAGGTGGAAGTTGTTTAAGCAACAAGGACAATTGGTTCCATTGTGCATGAAAAAGTCAAACAAGTGTGGATCACCCAAGAAGCGGGAAATGGGAATACCCAAAAGTGGAGTGTTTGTTGGTGGAGAAGGAGGAGGCATGGTGTTCAATGGTGAGATGGGTGAATTTGGTGGGGTGAAAGGTGACAACACTACATTCATCCTAGATTGGAATAAAGATGAAGTAGAACCATGTGAGGTTAGTACCATGAGTTGAGGAAGTCTTGCATGGAGCAAGAGGTGGTGAGAGTGATGAAGAGATGAAAATAGGAGAAGTTTCACTCTTGGGTTTGTGAGAAGATGGAGAACCAAGTTTAGGAAACTTGAATTTCATCTTAAGGTTTCTTTTAGATGAGGTTTGTTTGGAAGAGTTTGATAATCTTGAGGACACCATGGTTGCATGTCAAAGTTTAGAAGAAGGTTTGAAGGATGAAGAAGAAGATTAAACAAAGGAGGTTTAAGAAGGGAAGGAGGTGATCCAAACAAGTAATAAGTTAATAATCAATTTGGTGAACAATGAATTTAGGTAGGCTAATTTAGGATAAAGCTGGTCTTTTAGCAAAAACTTTATCAATGTTTACAAAGATTTAGGGAAAACAGTGTAAAGCAAAGATTCTGTCGAGACCAGAGCCTGCGGTTCCTTATATAGGATTGTGGTTCTTTATCACTAAGGAACCATAGTTATTTAAGGTACCATGGACAGTTGTCTCAGAAAAGTGATGTTCCAATTTTTGTCAAACCCCCAAATTTTTCACAAGTCTATATCAAGCCAAAGTTGACTATGAACCAAAATCTAGAGAGCTAACTAACACAAAAATGCACAAAGTCATGCAAATCGAAAGATCGATAGCATGAACGAATTAGGATTAAAATAACTAGCAATCCAAACATAAAGTATTAGTTAGAGAACACCAAATCCTAAGGACGAGATAAATAAATAAGTCCAAGAGCCACATGTGGTAACAACATGAACAATTCTTCAACACACTTTCATTCACTAACATTTCTCCATTGTCTTGATCCACCCCTTAGATCTCCTAGAAGACGATGCTTGAGATAGAATTCATAGTCGAAATCAATTTCTAGAGAAGACAATTGAGAGATGGTAGATGACAAATTATTTCTAGAGTTGAGAGAATTGTCTTGAGAGAAATTTCCATCTTCATCTGAATCATGTTTGGGTTCAAGTGAGAGGTTTCCTTCAATGGTAAGCATAACTCGATCCACTAAGTAAAAGGATGAAGCATTTAAAGGTGCAAAGTCAAGGAGAATTTTTCTAAGAAGCCGTGAGAGAATCATAGCAAAAGGGAGACTAGAGTGAGACCGTTGAGAACAAATCTTATTCTTCTAGCCATGAAAAATGCAAGGTTGTATGGAGTAGAAGTTGCAACACAATACAACATATGTGCAAGACAAGCAGGCACATGGTTGCGATCACAACCAAGACACATTGCATTTTCCCTAATGATTTTGGCCCACGGGATCATAAAATAATTAAGATCGTTAGTGAGTAATTCCCAAGGAGTGAGAGCACGAACTTCTCCTTCAAGTTTACCAAGAATAGGATGTTCACGAGGTTTAGCAATAACACAAGAGATGGCCGAAGCCGAGGGTAGCTCGATCACGTAATGCACATCAATAGGGGCTGATTCTAAATAGTTTATACTCTAATAATCGGTGAACCTACATTGAACTTTGTATGGAACATTGAGAATTTCATCAAATTCTACAAGAGAGTATACAAAGGTTTTCCCCTTGATGGAAAATCTTATTGATAAACCATTATTGATGCACATTAATGTTTATGAGCTAAAGAATCCCAAAAGGAAGGATGGAAAGATTGGCTCATAAATATCAAGCAAGCAATCAAAACCAATGGATTTGAACATGAATCAAATGAAGTCAAGTCCAAGAAAGTTAGAAGGAACAATGCATCCTTCACGAAAACTACGAGTCTCTAGAGATCGATAAGTATTTTGAAAGGAACGAGATCGACATGAAGAAGAAAGATTAGGCATGTATTCTCTAGTTTTCTCATGATCTTTATGAGTTTCCAAATGCATGATCAAGTACCTAAACATAAAGAAAATATTGTTCCAATTACTCTTATGTTATATAAAGACTTAAAAATCAAATTCATGAAAGTGTGTTTAATCAATTTCTAGATAAACAAAGGGTTAATCCTTGTCATTTTCATGTTCACAATGAACTTAATTCATTAGTGACTATTACATATGAGTAATGAAAAATCAATCATGAATTTGAACAAAGGTTTTTGAAAAACATTTTTAGGTAAGCATTAACAATGTAGTTACCAGTTTTGTTCATGGGTTCATATCAATACCAACATTTTACTAAAAATATTTAGTCAAAATATGGATTGTAATATAAGTGGGTTTTAGTTAAATCTCAATGAATTCGAACCTACGGAATCATAGTAATATAACTATGTCAACCCACATTCCTAGCAAATTTCTAATTCAATATTAATTTTAAAAATCCCCAATTATGAAAATAAGAACCCTATAACAAAATAAAAGAAACTGAATGAATGTACTTATGATTAACTGATGCTGGAAGAGGGATGAGTGAAACCTACAACTTGGAATCAATTAATCTTGAGTAAATTGGAGTTTTTGAGGATTCAACAATGGTAGGATGAAGGGAACCCGTCTCCTCTATTGAGAAGAAAGGGAGGGTTTGTTTGAAAAGGTGTTTTTAATTAAAACCTGAATACTTTGGTCGCCTGATGGGGCCACGGTGCTTTATTGATATGGCACTGTGGTTTAGGACCGTGACAATTAAGGATCCGCGCACAGTGGCAGGTTTTTAACAAAGAAACACAAGGAATTTATCAAAACCTTGTTTTTTCTAAAGTACTTAAAATATATCTTAAGACATTTGGAAATCGTTAGATCACTTCAATACAAGGAGATAATGCCAAGTGAATGATTATGAGTGGAATCGAGACTGAAAGAGATTGAAATGGAGAAACGACTACTCGTAGCAAAGAGGTAAAATAAAGAGAATCTAAGCGGAGTGAATCAAGACCAAGGTCAATGCTCAAGAACCAAGTGACAAACCTCAAGTAGCGGAAATGAAGAGCTTGTGTCATTTATAGTGGTTTAAGACGTGCCTTTTCGGCGAAATCTTAAACGGCTTTGGTAATGAACTATATCAAGCAATTTTGTACAAAATAGAATAAGAAAATTTTGAATAGTAGTCTTAATGCTATTAAAGACAATGAGCAAAATGTAGATTCACTTTCTCTCCCACATTATCGGAAAATTATCATTGCTAGGGATTACAATGACAACATCCTTGGAATATTTCAATTCCAAATGTGTAATATCCTCATTACGCCTTATGGAGTAATTGGGTATCTCAAGGGATTAAACAATCATCCTAGAGATGAGCTCAATTGCACACATTATACATGATATATGGCCTACTAACCATATGAGTGCAAACCATGGATATCATGCTTGATACTTTAAGCTACTACTAACTCACTTCTACATCTCCTAAGTGAGTCAAGTATCCAAGCAATGAAGGTTTGAGAGGATATGAGAATAGAATCACATACCACAAAAAGATGTCAATGCAAGGATGCCAAGGACAACCATATAGTCAAGTAATGATCAAAAGAATGATCAATAGGGCGTGTGGAAGGACGAGAACTTACCTTAGCTTCAAAGAGCACTCCAAGATTTCAAGGAGCTAATGCAAGGCCTAATCTTGATTAAAGTGACTACTAAGTCTTCAAGGAATAGTATCACTCTTATCCATCTAAGCATCATAATTCAATGATGTTGGGAATCAAAGAAGATGAGTCTTCTACAAGTGTAAGCAACTCAATCCACAATCACTTAAGTGACAGATCTTCATGAGTATACACAGAGCAAGATGCAAACTAGTAGATACATTTCAAGGGTAATACTAAAATGTATATGTTAATGCAATAATGACTAAAAACGTTACTTGCATTTTTCGGTCTCGCTTAGTTTTGATTACGACAATATGTAAAAACAAGCATTTACGAAAACAACGAAAAACGAATTCTTGAGTTCAAGTTTTTTCATTTTACCCATTTTCACTTAAGGTATGGATAAACAAGTACTAACCTTAATCAAGTGATCAAGTGATTTAATCTTTTCTTAAAACTCACTTTTTATTAAATGTGACAAGTTTTTATTAAACTTTATTTTTAAGAAAATGTTTTATTAAATTAATTATTTGAAATTTGAAAATGGCATATTCTTATTCTGTTAAGAATATCCTTTCAGGATATTTTTATACCCAGATAAGACCTCCACCACTAAAGGACAAAAAGGATCGGAGTCTAGTCCGGCGGTACCTTAGCGCCTAGGCGGTACCTTATCGATAAGGTACCGCGGGCTATGATAAGGTACCGCGGGCAGATATAGCCGTTGGCTCCTTTATCCTTTATATAGTGGACCATTCTCAGCTTTTCACCTCACCTCTTTTGCACATTTATTTCCAGATTCAAACCCCTTCTTTAATCACTCAAATCTTTGATCATTTGTTTGATTATTACTTGTTTAAGAAGTGAATCTTGTTCTTCCATCCCTTCCTCTCCAAGTACAAAGAGAAGAACACTATCCTAGTGAAGTGTTGAGTCCACCACCAAAGATCCATTGAAAATCAATTTTTATATACTTGTAGTTGTGTCATAGTTGTGAAGATCCAAGTAGTTGTGTCTATTTGGAAGTTGTGTATGTACTAAGTATAGTTGTGTAGATTGGTCCTAGCTACGATTAGGGCTCGACTTTTAGCTTAGAGTCAGAAATTGGTTAAGCGACGTGTACGGTTTTCTCCACCATAAGGAGCTTGTTGTGTAGTGAACTCTCGAGTAAGGAGTACTCGAGGAGTGGAGTAGGAACGAGGAGTGAGCTTCGTTGCCGAACCACTATAAATCCTTGGTGTTCGGTTTGATCTTTCTTTACCCTTAACTCTTTACATTCCTTATTCTTTTTGTATATACATGTGTTAATATTAGATTAGCTACACTATCATTCTTTATTCTTTGTGGATATATTTTTGTTAGTATTAGTTTAGTTACACTATCATTGTTCATATTTGTGCATAAGAAGATTTCACATATTTCCTCAAGCCTAAGTTTTTTGAAAAAAGGATTTTTGGAAACCATATTTTAACAAGTAAATTATAAGAAACTATTCAACCCCCCCCCCCCCCCCCTTCTAGTTTCTACAGTATAAGTTCCACTAATCTAGATGAGATGCAATATTAATAATAAAAGGCCTATTTTCAATGAAAAATAGTTTTGACCAAAGAGAAACTTTAGTACAACAAAACCTTCAAATTTCAGGAGACAATGGATTGATCCAAGTTTTAAAGTACAATATACTTCAAAGACCTTTAGTGACCATCGCTCTGATACCAATTGTAGAAACTAGAAGGGGAGGGGGGGTGAGTAGTTTCTCTTCGATTTATATCCTAATTAAAATTCCTTTCAATTAGGTTAGTCTCAAAACTACATTTTACTTGAAAGCTAGTTGCATAATGATTAGGTTCAATTCTAATGCATTAACAATGACAAGTAATATATGTGAATGACATGATAGTAACAATAAGTAAAGAGTAAGGAATGAAGCAACCTAATAGGAAGACACCAAGATTTATAGTTGTTAGACAATGAAGCTCTATATTCGTTCCTACTCCACTCCTCGAGTACACCTTACTCGAGATTTACACTATATCCACAAGCTCCCTTCTTGGCGGAGAAAACCTTACAACGTTTTCTGACGCTAAGCTAAATGTCGAGACCTAATCTTAGCTAGGACTAATCTACACAACATCTTCCACTTCATCATTTAACAACACAAGGCTAGATGTCGAGTTCTAATCGAAATATAGAATCAATCTTCACAACGTTGCCTACTTCACCATTTAACGACACAAGGCTAGATGTCGAGTTCTAATCGAAAGGTAGAACCAATCTTCACAGCATTGCCTATTTCACCATTTAACGACACAAGGCTAGATGTCGAGTTCTATTTAAAAGGTAGAACCAATCTTCACAACTCTTCACTTTGAAGCTAAGTGAGAACTTCACTAGACACAACTATATCAATTTAGAGTTTAGTGAGAACTCACAAAGACACAACCACATCACTTTATAGTTTAGTGAGAACTCCACAAGACACAACTACATCACTTTGAATTTTACTGAGAACTCACAACTCATTCCTTTTACAACTCAATAAAACACATATCCAAGTATACACATGTATCTTGGATCTACACAACACAAATCCAAGTATACACATATACAATGGATTTACACAAGATTAATCCATGTATTCACAAATACACTAGATCTACACAAGACTCACATGAAAACAAATGATGAATATGACTAGATCTTTAGGAGAGGATCTTCATCAAGGCTTCATCTTTAATCACATCACAAGTGTGTGAGTGATCTTCTCATTAGGCAAGGTAAAGAAGGAGATCAAGGGGATAATCATAAGTAAACATAGTTAACACATTAAGTGATCATTTACAAATGATTAGGAATTAGAAAAGAGAAAGATGGCAGAAAGATTGTCCAAAAAGGGTTGTGGAAAATGCAGGTTTGATCCATTATTTATAGGAGACAAAGGCCAACGGCTCTCTGATCACGGTGCCTTAAATATGCTTGCGGTTCCTTATCACTAAGGATCGGCATAGCCCTTTTAGGGACCGTGCTCTCGTTCCCTTTTATCTTTTAGTGGGGAAGTAATATCTGAGGTAAGTTTTTACCTTCAAAGGATATTCTTATGGCATTTGGAATATGCCATATTGAAATTTACATTTTCCATTTTAATAAAATATTTCTTAAAAAGAAAGTTTATTAAAAACTCTTTTGTCACATTTGGAAAAATGTATGTTTAGGATTAATCACTTTTATTATCACTAATCATGATTAAGATATGTTAGTGCAATACCTTAAATGATTATTACCTTGATGATAGTGTTTGTCAAATAATTCGTCTTATGATTGTATTTGAAGATAAATATATTTTTAATTTATCTTGATCAAAACTAAGAAAGATTAGTTAACACTAATAATGTTTTTAAGCATTGCTTTGCATTAACATGGGTTATAGACTCTTTATTGAGTTTTTAATAAAATGCCTATACGTTGAAAAGTATTTGGTATTGTTGTTTTAATCGTTTTAAGTTTATAATAGATTTGTTAAAACAACTCACTTGAATCTTATAAGCAAGATATTACTTAAGGTTGATAAGTAATATTGTGTTAAAATGGACCAACACAAATGAACCATTTTCAATGATTCCAAGGAATTGAGGTTCAGTTCCAACCATGTCGACAATGAACCTTTTCTTCCGGTTTATGAAATTTGCCACCTCTAGGATAAGAGCATAATTTAATGCACCACCCCTATATTCTAGGGTTTGTGGTATTACTTGAACCATATTGGATCTTGATTTTAAAAACTTAAATGATCAATTTTATAAAAAATGAGTACGTTTTATAAATCAAACTGCTATGATACCACTTGTTGGTCCCTTTTAACACGATACCACTTATCAACCTTAAGTAATATCTTGCTTATTGAATTCAAGTGTGTTGTTTTGTAAATCAATAACGAACTTAAATAATTAAAACAACAATACCAAATACTTTTCAACGTATAGAGATTTTATTAAAACTTAATAAAGAATCTATGACACTCATTGCTTGCGGAATAGCAAAGAGGTTGAATGAAAATGTTGGGTGATCTCCTCTACTTAAACAACAAACCTAGGTTATAAGTTTAAGTCTCAGCCTAAACATTCATAAGCTTATAACTTTATGGTTTACTTGAAGTTAGGTGAGAATGGGCTCTCGGAAGAGTTGTATCTTTCAAGTACAAGAGTTAGCCAATTCTATCCTAGATGCGTTCCTTTCATAGGCAACACATATTGGGGTTTACATGTACACAAATAAACGTGCATTGATTATCTAGTGGGTGGTTGAATGTCCCACATGATAATCAGTACATGGTTTAAATATTTTAACTATGAAAAGACTAAATGTTGTACTACTTATAACTATCTTTATAAGCAACCTTTTCCCAGTGAGATCTGCTTTGTTGTGCGAATTAAAGCAGATCTTTTTCCTTCCTATGTAAACCCTCAGGATGATTGAAGTGTCTTCAGTATCCTAGAGGAGATCGGCATCATTCAGTTTGATATTGTCAGACCAAATTGAACTGAAAGCTCTTTTTCAGGACTTGTTCTTTAGCAACTAGATTGCCTGGTCACTAACACAAAGACTTCTTGTCTCCAAGTTCTCTGGAAGTGGAAGGCTGAACTATCATCAACAAATTAAAACATTCTTCAGTAGGAATCTTTGTTCCTTTGGACATGCTTCATCAGAACCACCTTTCTTCTGAGCATAAAACACTTAGGGGGTTTTATATTCAAATCCTAGAGTTGCTTTGGCGTCAATTAATATTGAACCAACATATTTATTTTATGGAAAACTACACTCGAGTGTTTCCAAGAGCATTAGAATGTTGTTAAACGCTAACCAATGTTATTATATTATTATCACATGTCCAATTGGGAGTTATAGGATTATGTACACGTAATAATATATGTCTGAAAGTCTTCCTGAGCCTAAGGAGACGCACAAGTAATTTGTTAAGCAATAAATATAATTAATATAGTGTTATATTAGTTAATTGCTAAACCATTAACCTAAATAAGGAAAGTCAGGAATAGGGAAACCTAAGGGAACACCTCTTTGGGCTTATAGTCGGTCGAAGCCCACCTCCTTAAAGAGATGGGATTAAAACCTTAAATAGTTAAGGTATGGGACTATAAAAGTAGGTCTTGGAGTCACCATTACTCATAAGTTTTATCTTTAAATCTCTCCATATCCCCTCTTTGTTGTCGATCGACTTAACACCCCTGAAGGGTTTCGGTTCGCGATCGATTTTCCAAGGGAAAAAGAAACAAGGGTTTCTAGCGTTGATTCATTCACGTGGTCTGGTTTATTGGTCGTTTAACAGAATGTACTAGCATACTTATTGCTTGTACAAATGGTTTGTGTGTGTATACTTAGAGAGATCATTGTTTGATCTTAAATGATTCGATAATGGCATTCTAATCAATTGTTTATACACGATTTTGTATTTATTTCGCTGCATACCCGTGATTATTAATGCGTTAATACCGTTAATGTTTTATGAATTGACAAATTTCTTTAACGATGACAATGTCATCGCTAAAGGTTTTACACAGAGGCGGACCTAGGTGGTGTCTAGGTGGTGCCCGGGAACCACCTTAGAAAAAAAATTCTTTGACGAGCGATGTAGTAATTTTTGTAGGAACCACCTTGTAAAATAACAGGGAACCACCTTAGAAAGCTCAAATCTAAAAATAGAAAAGATAAAAAGTAAAAGAACGAAAAAAAGAGCTATGACCACTTGCCAGAATCGCTGATCTGTTGCTATGGTATGTGAAGAAGGTGAAGTGATGGAGGCCCAAGTATTGAAGAACAGGCTGACTTGTTTCTGGAGGCCCGAGATCGCGTGACGAAGAGGGGTTTAGTAAAACGGGCATAACTTTTGCATCCTAAGTCTGTTTTCAGCCCGTGACCTGTCAAAACGTGCGTAAAAAGGAGGCGGACGATGATGTAACCACCTTTTATCTGGTTGCGGATTTTCCAAGGCCCGAAAAGCCTTTTTACTATCAATTTTTTTTGCATATTTATGTTTTTTTCACTTTCAGTTGGACTTTGTCTTTGGGCTACGGTCCAGCCCGTTGGATTTTTAAGGTTTTTCTTTGTTTACAGTCATTATTTAATGAATCTGTTGTAACCCTAGCAAGACAGTTATCATTTTAATAAAAGTTAAACCACTGGACGTTGTGTTGTCGTGTTTTACCCTAATTTTCGGGCATTCTTTAGAATCAACGATTATTAGTAGAATTGTTTCTGGCATTCTTGTAGAATCAACAGATCCAATTAATTATCTTTGCTACTTTGTTTTTTAGTCTACATCAGTTGGTATCAAGAGGCAAAGTTCCTGATCAAGATGCCTCTAAGGAGAACTAGGCCTATTCACGATGTGAATGAACAGGAATTTGAGCAGCGTATGATGGACAGCATGGAGGAGCGATTCGATCAAATGGTTGATCAATTGACCGACCAGATGAACACTTTGATGAGAAATAGGAGGCCTTGTAATCGCCATCATGAGGACGAAGATGCAGATCTGGAAGAAAATCCGTTTGGTGATGGTTTGTCTGATGATGAACAATCAGTAGGGTGACGGAGGAGAGATCGCAGTAAGAATAATGATAAGCGTTGGAGACTGGAATGAGGGTTAATATTCCGGAGTTTAATTGTGACACTTTAAAGCATGGTGACTTTATCAATTGGCTTGTTTCTATTGAAGAAGTATTTGAATTCAAAGAAGTTCCAGAAAACAAAAGGGTTTCGTTGATCGCTACCAAGTTACGTGGTCGGGCATCCGCGTGGTGGCAACAATTGAAACTGACGAGGAACAGAGTTGGGAAGTCAAAGATCACGAGTTGGTAGAAGATGAAGAAGGTCATGAGGGATAATTTTATTCCTCATAACTACCAACGAATGATGTACCAGTGGTTACAGAATCTGATACAGGGGCCTAAGTCTGTTGAAGATTATACAACTGAATTTTACCAACTAATTGCAAGAAATGATGTTCAAGAGACAGAAGATCAGCTTGTCTCTCGATACATTGGTGGTTTAATAGTCCAGATCATGGATTCTGTTAACATGTTTGATCCGGTGACACTTTCAGAACCGACGAGTGGGGAGTGATGGTTGTAAGATTACGTCTTTTAGGAAAAAGAGCGTAAAATATAGGGTAAGCACGACGATTTAGGAAAACCGTGTGTAAATGACCCTAAAGTGAGTTCGTTCTCGAGGAGGCTAGTGCGTTGTCTAATGAATTGATAAATGGTTTGTGATTATATTGAGTAAAAGAAAAGAGAACTGGGGTAAGAAGAGAATGACGGTTACGAAGACGGATTAAGCTAAGACGAAAAGGTCGTTCACGTAAAACCGTAAAAAGCTACAAATTAAAAAATTTTACCCTAAAAATTCCTAAAAATTGCAAACAAATCCTAAATAATGTAAAAAGAGTTTATAAAAAATCAAAAATCACCCAAACCTTTTAATTAATTAAATAATGATTTTTAATGCTAATTAAAGCCCTAAAAATCAATTTAATTACTAAAAAGCCCAAAATGAGTTTTATCACTTTGTAAACCTCTAAAGCAACCTAATTTAATTTAAAACTATTTTAGAAAAATTTTAAACTAACCAAAACTATTTAAAATGATTTAAAAACTATTAAAATTAATAAAACTTAAAATAATTATAAAAATAAATCTAGGGACTATGAAAATATTCTAAAAGTTGCAAAACTCCTAACTTTAGATACCTGAACTAGAAAAAATGAAAAAAATAGAAAAAACCAACTTTCAATTTTTTATAATAAAATAATAATAAAATATTCAAAAAAATTCAAAGTTTATAAAAAAATACTAAAAAATTACCAAAAATCTAAAATAATGTAACTAAGACAGAAATGCAATCAAAAGTTTCCAAAACCTTTTTAATAATTTTATATTAATTTCTAAAGTTTGTTAAAAACCCTAAAATCATATAAAATCAAAAATTAGCTAAAATGAAAACTTTAATGGCTGTAAACCTCAAAAATATAATTAAAAACAAAAAAACTATTTTTCCAGATTTTTAAAATGCTTTTTCCTATTTTTTTATTTACTTTCTAAAATTTAAACTTAAAATAATCCTAGAAATATAATTAAACACGTGAAAAATAAATTTTCTGCACCAAAAAGTCCTAAACCTAAATAAGAATAATGGAAAAATGCTAAGTGGTAAAAATCTACTAAGAATAAGCTGAAATCATCTTATTACTAGGCAGCTAGATTTAATAAGTTAAAAACCAATACTCCTTAAATAATTAAAAGTCCAAGTGATAACAAGTCAAAGTCCCTAGGGCAACTGGTTATCACGTTGGAGTGTGAGAGGAGTGGCGCAGGTTCGAGTCCTGGCCACGTCCTTTTTGCAAAAAACTTTTTTTTCTTTTTTAAACTTTTAAAACTCAATTACAGTAACCTAAACTACTCTAAATCACAAACTTTATCAAAAATAGGCTAGAATTAAAGTTGCTAGAATCAAAACAATGCCCAGTTAGGCTGCTTGATGAACACAAAGTGAAAAACGTATCTTCACTTGTGAAGATAGAACAAGAGGGCTTGTTCAATGAGGTTTGTTGATGTTTGATGGACAATGGGGGCACCCCTACACTCAGTTTGAGTGTAGGGAGTCAAATATAGCACAAAAAACACAAGCACTTAGCAAAATTCAAGCACAATAAGCCCTAATCAGTCACTGTGTTTCTATTATGGACTGATGAGTCCTTTGCTGGTTCAAATGGCACAAACCTGAAATTCAAAGCTCACAAACTTTCACACCACTTAACCAATACACATACAACCAATTACAAACCCTACTTGGACCTATCTTCCAACAATTAATCAGATTTAATGAGCAGATTTCTACAAAAACAGGCAGAAAAGGCACTTGCTGATTTTTAACTAGTTTTACAAAACTTGGACATGTAAACTTTTGATTAAACACACCAAACTAGAAAGGACAACACACTTATACTAACTGAGCCAAAGAGAGTGTGTGTGAGTGATTTTTAACAGGTTTATACACCTTTAACCCTATTAGATCCCTAATCCCAAACACCTCTTAAATTTCAGAAATTTAATTTTTTCAAATAAAATCAAAACAAACTCAAACCAAATTGCTTCTAATCACTACTAACATGCATAATAATCCTAAATAAGCATAAACTAACAGATTAGATATCAATAACACAAGTTCTTCACACAATCATGTAAGCTCACATACAATTTCAGAAAATAAGCCAAGAGGGGGTTCAAGTTGATTACCCAAGCTGATGGTATCTACTGGCTTGTATTGAGAGCTTATGTGAGCTGAGTGAAGTGTAGAGAGTGGCTTGTATTGAGAGCTTATACAACAAGCCTTGAAACTTATGACTTGGATTCACTTTCACTTCACCAAGTCACAAGCTCAAGCTTATGAAAAGCTTTTTCAGAAAACAAGCTTATACAACAAATTTCTGAAAATCTTTAATAAGTGAAAAACTTTGGGTAACAAGAATAATGTGGATGGAACACAGATTTTCTTAACTAAATACCAACTTTTAAATAAAGAAAAGGAATTACTTTTAACAA
This sequence comes from Glebionis coronaria, assembly GCA_025667525.1. Classification (NCBI taxonomy): domain Eukaryota; kingdom Viridiplantae; phylum Streptophyta; class Magnoliopsida; order Asterales; family Asteraceae; genus Glebionis; species Glebionis coronaria. Next base: position 147,770,595 of record CM046882.1, read on the forward strand.
AATACCAACTTTCATTCAACTTTAAAAAGGGATTACAATTAGAATTAAGAAAATTTGGAACAATGAAAATGGGACACAAGCAGTCCTATTTATACAAGCTAATAGAAAATTCTAGATGCTAAAAACCCTATTACATGAACTGCCTATAATGCCCTTGGGTCAAACGAATTTCAAAACTGGTCTTGTGCCATCTTGTGATCTTGTACTTGGAGAGTGATGTTTGTGGACTTCCAGCTAGCAAAAAACAATCTTGGCCCTTCATAGAGTACTTTGGAAACAAGGAATAGTCTTCAGCCATTGATCATGTCGGGTTTTGGGTTTTGAGGGGAAAGTGACGTGCAGGGGAGGCCCCCACACTCACATGGGTGTGTTGGGTTCACGTTTTGGGTGTGGGATGGGATGGGGATATGGTCAATTAGGTTTCTGGAAAGTTATAACAAAAACCCCTTTGTATTTAAGTTAATTGGACCTGGGATTAACTAGGGTTCTTGGGAGGATTAGGGGTGGGGTTTAATCTGATTTTGGGGTTAAGGGATTTAAATAAATGTTTTGGTAGGAAATTAAGTAATAAACTAATTCAGTTTATTAACTTCAAAGTGGAAAGTGGACGTGGAGAGAGTGGTGAGGTGTAGGGCTGTGAGTGGATGGTAGGGGTGATGTGGAGGCATGATTGGCTGAGGTGGGTTTCATGGTCTGGCAGTTTTAGTCCCCCAAGTTTCCATTTGTCTTCACTTAGTATTAAACAGCTCCAAACTTCCTTTTCTTTGTTAATAACTTTGCATAACTTGTCAATTTTGGCACAAGTTTCATACAAACTTTTATAAGGATCACAAATGTCATTTGGGCATTCTTCAAGGGCTCATAGTGTAATTTCTTGACATTTAAGGGAACACAATGCAATTTATGAGTTTTGCAAGGGTATAAAATGCCAAGTCTTCAAAAGATGAGGGACCATTCTTGTAAAATCTTCAATCTTCAAGGACCATTTTGGAAATTCATGAATCGGGTCCGGTTCATTGTGCGGATTCGTTTCCCGTGTTCGTTTTTGATTGATTCTTGTGATCTTTTTGTCATTTCCTCAATATCCGTACCTAAAATACACAAGCAACAAACACGAGCATATATTTGGCAGTTTTAATGATATTTAATGCATTTTAAGCCCAATTTGGACGATGAGACTATGTATAAAAGCAGTCTCATCACTCCCCCATACTAAACCGTTGTCGTGCCCTCACACAATGCTAGAATAAAGTATCGTAGCATCTCCAAAATTCATTTTTATTCGCTTTATTGAATGATAAACTAGCTACACTACTACTACTACTACTTGCGTTTTAGACATAATGTATGATTTTCATCGCAAAATGGGACGTGTAGGTTCATAGAATAAGAACACGTGAATGCTTTGTTAGAAATAATTTCATCGTCCTCGATTTTCACCCTAATTCCATGCCAAGCGTGCAACGAGATCATTGTCATTATAGGTTAGTAATGCTAACACTACTCATATGCCCTAATCACGTACTTATCCTCCAATTATTCCTAGGTTGTATCTCTTATATTTTATTTTGTCTTGAATGTTTCACGAGGATACATTGTTTGACTTATGCGATAATAGAGATTTAGGTCTAAAAATAGAGTCCTAACAGTGTAACTAAGACCATCAAATCAATAACCCCTCGTAATAGACAACGATGTCAAAAAAATAAGTTGACAAGAAGAATCGATAAACACGGTTTTATAACGGTTTTGAACATGAGACTTATTACCAAGACTTTTATACGCCCCCTAACGGAAGGGCCTTATTATCTTTGGTTTACCTCCATCTTTTATTCAACTTCGCCATGAAGCTTTTATTATGACTTCGGTCTTGCCTTGCCTTTTATTATCCGCCTCATCGGTGGTTTTATTAGCCAAAGACGTATATCCTCACGCTAAGGCGAATTTTGGATCTTTAAAGCTTCGAAGATTAAGGCATGATTCACTTTCAGTTTTGCATAGATTTTTCGGCCTTGTGGGGCTTCAAATTGTTTGCTAGATTTAGGTGAGCACTTGAAATCTTATTATTGGGTGAAGCTTTCGATTATTTGGGTGCCAATACTTCAAAACCGTGACGTTGGCGATACCTTAATGTCTTCCCAATTTAATTACACGGAAGCTACTAGAAAAGACTAGAAACCCAACAATCCCAACTAAACCGCTAAGTCAATATTTATTAAGCAAAAAATATTTACATGCGAAGGGAGAATAAGCAAATAACGAGAACACATGAGTTTTTGAAAGAATACGAGTACTCTACGTTTAGCATAGTAACTTATAATTAACCCTATCATTTCTCGTCCTCATTTAAGAGACTTAGCCTAATGTGTAGTTAAGGAATCGAAGCTAAGTGCTCAACACGCACGGTCGAGTCAAAAATTACTCTTATTCTCGCCATCAGAAAATCTACATTCGTGTCTTCAAACACTTATAAAACATGAGAAAAATTTTTAAAATTTGGCCATTTTTAGCCTTATTTTGGGACAAAACGATAAACAAAAAGATAAACTTTGGAAAGCGTAAAGGTTTTGCAAGGCAAGTATCTATTCACCCGACCCCCCATACTAAAGTTAAACATTGTCCTCAATGTTTCGATTCTAGGGGTGCAAAACACCCCCATACTAGAGACGTAGTCGAATGTCTAATCTAGCATGGAAAGGGTGTAACCGTTAAATTTAAAGCCGTTTATGAAGTGTGCTATAAACCTAAGGTTAGAAAATCAATGGATATATCATTTGGATATTGAGAAAGTCTTCAAAGCAAACGATCGAGTGCTCCCATAAAACGAACACGAGAGGCTCCAATCGTGAAGATCATGATCATCTAAAAACCACAAGTCACAAACAACCACGAAACAAAGGTTGGAAGGGCACAAATCCTCTCACATTAAACTAATTAGAAAGCAATAATATGTACATGGATAAGCATGGGTTTTCCCCACGAGGCACCTTGTTTTTGATAACCGAGTCAAAAGCACGACTCGAATCCCCATAAATGTGACCATTTAGGGATTATCTTGGTATGGTCAATTTTTAGTGGGGCTTACATGATAAACAAGGCCCAAAAACAACCGGTATTAAGGACTAAGTCCTTTGATGGTGCAAAATACCGGGATCGAAGATGGCGTTCTCGTTTTCATTGGAAAAACAAATCAACGCCACTTCATCATGTGTCAACACAAACCCAAAGGGTTTCAAGAAAATAGATGAGAAGAAATAGAAGGGTGGGACAATGGGTAAGTCATAAAAACATTGAGCTACTCGAGGTAGACTCGCACCAATCAAATAGAAAGATTTTCCATTTATTGCATCGGTGGAAGACCGAGATTTCCCTTTATAAGCAATTCCGGGATCAAATATCTCATCCTTGGTGGAGAAAGGGGAGGGAACATAAGGGGCTTCCCCCACACTAAGCCCACATAAAGCATCGTCAAAAGGAGAAGACGAGCTTGTAGCACTCAAAACACGAGGTGATGACGGAGTTAGCATTGTATAAAAATCTTTTAAATCCAATTTAAAATCTTTCCCTTTTTCATCTTTTAAACTTTCCTTATGAAAACCCGACTTAATTATGTCAAAAATATTTGGTGTTTCTAAAGCGATGTTAGTCACACTAAAAATTCTCACATTTGAAAACCGTTTTGGTTTAGGTGGTGGCAAGTTCTCAAAACGTTTGTCAACAAAGAAAACTTTCCCATCGGGATCAACATATTCATCATCCGAAGAATCATTCGTGATTGGAATCGTAGGCTTAACACTCTTAACCTCCACCGGCGGAGGGGACTGGAAATCGTTTTTATCATCAACTCCTAAAACTCTTTTTGAAATCCTTTTACAAATGTTTTTGATGGGACTAACATTGTTCAAAGACGTGATAGAATACACATGAGAAAGTGTGGAGTTTTGAGTTGCATTTATGACGAGTTCTTCCTCACTGAAATGAAGAGTGATTTTCCTAGCATGCACATCGATAAGTGCTCTCGAGGTATCCAAAAATGATCGACCTAAAATTAAAGGAACTTTAGTATCGATGGGGATGTCAACAACAATAAAGTCCACGGGATAGTAGAACTTTCCAACTTTCACGAAGACGTCCTCGGCTACTCCACAAGCTAGAATCATAGAATGAGCGGCCATCTCGATTGACATTCTTGAAGGAGTGAGATTTGGAAGATTGAGCGACTTAAAAATCTCAAGAGGCATCAAATTAATACTAGCACAAAGATCGGCCAAGGCGTAGCATTCCTCCATGTCTTGTATTGCACATGGGATTAAAAACTTGTCGGGATCACCGACTTTTTGAGGTATGCGGCTAAGAAAAACCGATGAACAACTAGACGATTTTTGCAATTTCTCTTTGTTATTCAACATACTTTTGAAGTTCGCGGCAAATCGAGGCATCATGACCAAGGCGTCGGCAAAACTTATATTAAAATGCAAGTCACGAAACATTTTCATAAAAATTTAAAATTGATAATTATTTCGTTCTTGTGCCTTTTCCTTGTTTCGTCTTGAAGGGTAAGGTAAGGGTGGTGTGGGTTGGGGCATAGGCAAAGGCCTTGGAATCTCGGGTTCCACTATTGGTATTGGTTCAACCGTAGGTGTGGTTTGAGCGGTACTTCGTGGGCTTGGAATTTGCTCCTTTTCGACCACCACCTCGGGTTCTTTCTCTTTTTCCTTCTCCATAGAAGTACTTGGACGAGAAATGGGTTCTTTGAAAGTTTTACCACTACGAGTAGTAATAACCTTCAATTCTCCTTTCGGGTTCACGATGGTATCACTAGGAAGACCACCTGAAGAAGAAGGTTTACACATGATAGCTTCAAACATTTTTCCCATTCGGTCTTCAAACTTAGATTTCCTAGCATCCGCTTTTAACAACTCTTGCTTAATCTCATGTTGACCTTGCTACATTTTTTGTTGATTTTGTTGGAGACGTTGAACATTTCCTTCCATTTTATTAGCATGAGTCTTAAGTTCATTAGCAAGTTCGTTTTTAAGCTCATTTTCAACTCGGATCTTAAGCTAACCATTTCACGTTGCATATTATCAAACTCAGCATCGTTTGCTTTAGCATAATTCAAAAATTCTCCTTGAGGATTTTTGGTGTGATCATTTTGAAAACCTTGTGTGGTAGTTTGAAAATCACGGTTTTGGTTTTGGTTTGAAATTTGCCCATTTCCACTTTGATAATTACCCTTGTTGTAGTTACGTTGATTGCCTTGATAATTACTACCTTGATTGTTGTTTCGATAGTTATTAGCATTTTGATTTGGTGGAGCTTGATTTTGGCGGGAACCTTGACCGTTTTGGTTGTAAGTTCCCGTTGCTACATAAGCACTCGAAGTGTTACCATCCGCGGTAATGCACTCGGAAAGATCATGAGCTCCACCACATGAAAAACAACTCTTAGCAACCGCTTTAACCGAAAAATTCGAAGCTTCTTGAGCTTTCCAATGGGACATAAGATTAGCAAATCTATCAAAAAATCGATTTTCCTCATTAGCTTCATCTTAAAAGGCATTAATGCTACGAGACGATGATGACGATGACGAACCCAATTTGGCAACACTCGGTGTGTTACGAGGGCTATAAACCTTAGACCTATTCTCAATTATCACCAAAGCTTCCTCAACCGTTTTACACAAAAAATTACCACCCGCGGCGGCATTTAAATAATCTCTTTCATGATCATTAAGTCCATTGTAAAACGTGTCAATTTGATGCAAGTCGGAAAAACCGTGATGAGGACATTCATGTAACATCTCCTTAAACCTATTCCAAGCCGTTGAAAAACTTTCATTTAATTCTTGTGAAAATTTTGAAATCTCGTTTTTCAAGTGCGTAGTCTTAGAGGGCGGAAAAAATTGGTTCACGAATTTTGAAACGAGATCCTTCCACGTCAATATAGAATTGGGTGGCCCTTTCTCTAACCAAATTTTAGCGGGCCCCACTAAGGAATACGGAAAAAGCATCATCTTAATCGAGTCATTCGAGACGTCCTTAAATTTGCAAGTGGCGGTAAGACGATTAAATTGGCGGATATGGTTGTGTGGATTGTCCTTCTCATCACCACGGAATTTGTTGTTTTGGATCATCGACAACAAACCCGTTTTCACCTCAAAATTCTCCGCAAGGATAGCGGGAATCACAATAGCCTCTCCATAACCCTCGGTGGGTGCTTGAAGTAACTCCATCATAGTTCGATTCGCCATGGTTGGTGCTTCTCTTACAATGGGTTCGTCAATAGGAGACTCCTCACTAGAAAGATTGGGAGTGGGAGTTTTGTTCTTTCGTTTACGTGCACGTCTTGCTTGATTACGAGTTAGCATAAACGTCACGTACAACGAGGGGACGAGCAAAGAAGATTCTTTTTGGTGTTCTTAACTTTTTCAATTTTTTGTGGTTTTTGATTGTATTTTACTTTTTTTTGGATTTTTGGAATTGTATTAAGTAGAAACAAATCTACAAATCTCCTCCTTAATCAAATCTCTTGATTAAAGAAGCCTCAAGGAATGAAAACGATCACGTGAAGTGAACGCCTTCGATGACTTTAGAACGTTGGTGGAACACCAAAACGTTCAAGAGGGTTTAATCAATGGAAACCAAGAAAATATATATGATACTTAGTAATACTTTGGGCGGCAAAACCCTCGATTAGCTCTCAAAATGAAATACTCACAAGCAAGCGGGGAAACAAGGCGGCGCGAAGCACTTAAGAGCCTTTTTCCTTAGGATATATTTTATAATATCCGCCTTATACCCACCTTATAGTTTGTATTTTTCAAGATTGAGCTTCTCGAAAGTATTTATCTATTTTTGCCTTTTTTCTTTAGTTTGAGATTCGAATACAATGATTGGGTAATGACCTCCCAAGTCAAGGTTGTGATTTCTCACGTATTTGGAGTACTTGTGAATTTATTGTTCTACGTATACAATATAGTAATAGTATTCACACAAAAACCAAAAACCGATAATACGTATTAGTAGAGTGCTACTAATACAAATACTATTATGGCTATATATAAAAACAACAATTTCTAAATCAAAACACAGCACGCCTCCCCGACAGCGGCGCCAAAATGATGGTTGTAAGATTACGTCTTTTAGGAAAAAGAGCGTAAAATATTGGGTAAGCACGACGATTTAGGAAAACCGTGTGTAAATGACCCTAAAGTGAGTTCGTTCTCGAGGAGGCTAGTGCGTTGTGTAATGAATTCATAAATGGTTTGTGATTATATTGAGAAAAATAAAAGAGAAATGGGGTAAGAAGAGAATGACGGTTACGAAGACGGATTAAGCTAAGACGAAAAGGTCGTTCACGTAAAACCGTAAAAAGCTACAAATTAAAAAATTATACCCTAAAAATCCCTAAAGATTGCAAACAAATCCTAAATAATGTAAAAAGAGTTTACAAAAAATTAAAAATCACCCAAACCTTTTAATTAATTAAATAATGATTTTTTAATGATAATTAAAGCCCTAAAAATCAATTTAATTACTAAAAAGCCCAAAATGAGTTTTATCACTCTGTAAACCTCTAAAGCAACCTAATTTAATTTAAAACTATTTTAGAAAATTTTTAAAGTAACCAAAACTATTTAAAATGATTTAAAAACTATTAAAATTAATAAAACTTAAAATAATTATAAAAATAAATCTAGGGACTATGAAAATATTCTAAAAGTTGCAAAACTCCTAACTTTAGATACCTGAACTAGCAAAAATGAAAAAAATAGAAAAAACCAACTTTCAATTTTTTATAATAAAATAATATTAAAATATTCAAAAAAATTCAAAGTTTACAAAAAATTCTAAAAAATTACCAAAAATCTAGAATAATGTAACTAAGACAGAAATGCAATCAAAAGTTTCCAAAACCTTTTTAATAATTTTATATTAATTTCTAAAGTTTGTTAAAAACCCTAAAATCATATAAAATCAAAAATTAGCTAAAATGAAAACTTTAATGGCTGTAAACCTCAAAAATATAATTAAAAACCTAAAAACTATTTTTCCAGATTTTTAAAATGCTTTTTCCTATTTTTTTATTTACTTTCTAAAATTTAAACTTAAAATAATCCTAGAAAATTAATTAAACACGTGAAAAATAAATTTTCTGCACCAAAAAGTCCTAAACATAAATAAGAATAATGGAAAAATGCTAAGTGGTAAAAATCTACTAAGAATAAGTTGAAATCAGCTTATTACTAGGCTGCTAGATTTAATAAGCTAAAAACCAATACTCCTTAAATAATTAAAAGTCCAAGTGATAACTAGTCAAAGTCCCTAGGGCAACTGGTTATCATGTTGGAGTGTGAGAGGAGTGGCGCAGGTTCGAGTCCTGGCCACGTCCTTTTTGCAAAAAACTTTTTTTTTCTTTTTTAAACTTTTAAAACTCAATTAAAGTTTATCAAAAATAGGCTAGAATTAAAGTTGCTAGAATCAAAACAATGCCCAGTTAGGCTGCTTGATGAACACAAAGTGAAAAACGTATCTTCACTTGTGAAGATAGAACAAAAGGGCTTGTTCAGTGAGGTTTGTTGATGTTTGATGGACAATGGGGGCACCCCTACACTCAGTTTGAGTGTAGGGAGTCATAAATAGCACAAAAAACACAAGCACTTAGCAAAATTCAAGCACAATAAGCCCTAATCAGTCACCGTGTTTCTATTATGGACTGATGAGTCCTTTGCTGGTTCAAATGGCACAAACCTGAAATTCAAAGCTCACAAACTTTCACACCACTTAACCAATACACATACAACCAATTACAAACCCTACTTGGACCTATCTTCCAACAATTAATCAGATTTAATGAGCAGATTTCTACAAAAACAGGCAGAAAAGGCACTTGCTGATTTTTAACTAGTTTTACAAAACTTGGACATGTAAACTTTTGATTAAACACACCAAACTAGAAAGGACAACACACTTATACTAACTGAGCCAAAGAGAGTGTGTGTGAGTGATTTTTAATAGGTTTATACACCTTTAACCCTATTAGATCCCTAATCCCAAACACCCCTTAAATTTCAGAAATTGAATTTTTTCAAATAAAATCAAAACAAACTCAAACCAAATTGCTTCTAATCACTACTAACATGCATAATAATCCAAAATAAGCATAAACTAACAGATTAGATATCAATAACACAAGTTCTTCACACAATCATGTAAGCTCACATACAATTTCAGAAAATGAGCCAAGAGGGGGTTCAAGTTGATTACCCAAGCTGATGGTATCTACTGGCTTGTATTGAGAGCTTATGTGAGCTGAGTGAAGTGTAGAGAGTGGCTTGCTGTGGGAATCCAAAGCAGGACCCCAAGCCCTAAAAATATCTTCAAACAAAGTGAATAATAATGGAAATGGTGAGACTTGTTTGCTTTTTGTTCCTGCACAATCACAACCAACAAGCAAAAAAAATCCAAGTATCAAAATGCCATAAGCTTGTAGCTTATGGCTTTTGATACAGTAAGCTTAGTAAAAAAAATTGAAAAAACAGATTTTTCAAAAAAATCTTTTTGAGACCTGTAGAAACTAGAAGGGGGGGTTGAATAGTTTCTTATATTTACTTGTTAAAATATGGTTTCCAAAAATCCTTTTTCAAAAACTTAGGCTTGAGGAAATATGTGAAATCTTCTTATGCACAATATGAACAATGATAGTGTAGCTAAACTAATACTAACAAAAATATATCCACAAAGAATAAAGAATGATAGTGTAGCTAATCTAATACTAACATATGTATATGCAAAAAGAATAAAGAATGTAAATAGTTAAGGGTAAAGAAAGATCAAACCGAACACCAAGGATTTATAGTGGTTCGGCAACAAAGCTCACTCCTCGTTCCTACTCCACTCCTCGAGTACTCCTTACTCGAGAGTTCACTACACAACAAGCTCCTTATGGTGGAGAAAACCGTACACGTCGCTTAACCAATTTCCGACTCTAAGCTAATAGTCGAGCCCTAATCGTAGCTAGGACCAATCTACACAACTATACTTAGTACATACACAACTTCCAAATAGACACAACTACTTGGATCTTCACAACTATGACACAACTACAAGTATATAAAATTTGATCTTCAATGGATCTTTGGTGGTGGACTCAACACTTCACTAGGATAGTGTTCTTCTCTTTGCACTTGGAGAGGATGTGATGGAAGAACAAGATTCTCTTCTTAAACAAGTAATAATCAAACAAATGATCAAAGATTTGAGTGATTAAAGAAGGGGTTTGAATCTGGAAATAAATGTGCAAAAGAGGTGAGGTGAAAAGCTGAGAATGGTCCACTATTTAAAGGATAAAGAAGCCAACAGCTATATCTGCCCGCGGTACCTTATCACAACCCGCGGTACCTTATCGATAAGGTACCGCCTAGGCGCTAAGGTACCGCCGGACTAGACTTCGCTCCTTTTTGTCCTTTAGTGGTGGAGGTCTTATCTGGGTATAAAAAATATCCTGAAAGGATATTCTTAACAGAATAAGAATATGCCATTTTCAAATTTCAAATAATTAATTTAATAAAACATTTTCTTAAAAATAAAGTTTAATAAAAACTTGTCACATTTAATAAAAAGTGAGTTTTAAGAAAAGATTAAATCACTTGATCACTTGATTAAGGTTAGTACTTGTTTGTCCATACCTTAAGTGAAAATGGGTAAAATGAAAAATACTTGAACTCAAGAATTCGTTTTTCGTTGTTTTCGTAAATGCTTGTTTTTACATATTGTCGTAATCAAAACTAAGCGAGACCAAAAAATGCAAGTAACGTTTTTAGTCATTGTTGCATAAACAATCTCCCCCTTTTTTATTCCGACAATACATAAACTCAATCACACAAAAACAAGATTTTCGAAGACGAGTTTATTCATTTCTCCCCCTTTGTCGAAGCAAAAAGGTTGCGTAAGCCGGTGTTGAAGAAACGGACTTTGCAAAGACTCCCCCTTGGTGCTTACTCCCCCTAGATTGGGGAACCGGGGAATCGAGATATGGTGACAAGCTACATAGAAGGGTTAGTTGAACAAAAGAAACAACCAACAATATATAGCAATAGGTCACATAAATAAAATTAAAAGAGAAGAAAACACAAAGACAAAGATCCAAGATAGGTTACTAAAGGAACATCATACAAAGAAGTATGGAAAAGAAAAAAGGAACAAGCCAAAAGCATAAATCTAATCCTAGTTATTCTAGAATTCTAAGATTTGCTTGAATTTGGTGTCTTGAGGATAAGCAATCAATGCTTATATGAAAGACAAGGTAATAGCGGAGGGTGGTGGTGGTGGCTTGTTGGAGATCTCATAATCAAAGTGAAGAGGAGGCTTGATTAAGAGACTCTTGATGTAGCTCAACTCCTTATAGATGTGTGTCATAGCAAGATGTTGATATTGACAACAATGACAATATGTTCCATGGTGCATGACATTATCATGAGAAGGAGGAAGAACACTAAAGGGTGGTGGTGGAAGAAAGAAAGTTCCACAATCAACATTCTTTGTAGGAGAAATATGATTAAGAGTGTTCTTGGGTGGGTTTGGATTGAAAGCAATTGGAGAAAATGGAGGAGATTCAAGGCTTTCATTGGGAGAATAAGACATTTTGGATGTGAAGTAATGCAAAATGCTTGTGGTTTAAATAGGGAAGGCTTAGGGTATTTTTGGGGTGGTCAAAGGGTTTGAAACAAAGATTCTCAAAGATGTTGGAGCAAATCTGGAGTTTTAGACAAAAACCCGAAAAAGGAAGGCCACTGTAGGCGGTTCATTATCTATGGTGGCGGTACCTTATCAATAAGGTACCGCGGTTCACATATGGAACCGCCTGCAGAAGCAGGGTTTGGTGTTTGGAGAAAGATTTTTCAGCAAATCTTATTTTTCTAGTCTAACTTATGATATGGATGTGCTTAAAAGCAAAGATAGACAAAGAAAACATATGAAAACTTACCAAATAGAGATTTGACCAAAATACATGGATTAAAAAATCAATGTAGGAGGTGTGTAAGACAAGACCTTAAGTCATGACACAATGATCCTCCATGATTCAATCTTGTTCTTGCTATGATTGAGAAAATCATACATATGAAAAATCGTTTTTAGATTGAATTAACAATGTCAAACGAATTTCTCAACCATTTTCGAAAGAGACTTTGAGAGTTTTGAAAAGGAGAGGAGAAGATTTTGCAAAAGGATTTTAAAAGACTCAAGGACTCAAAGTGGTAATAGAAAACACACAAGAAGAAAAGAATTTAAGGAAGATGTTCCATTAATCCTAGACCTAGACGCAAGTAATAAAAAGGTTCCCTCTTTAATGTATCAGAAGATACGCTTAACCGCTTCAAGGTGAGAGGTTTTGGGAGCCTCTTGGAAGCGAGCCCAAAGGCAAACACTAAACATGATATCTGGTCGACTTGTCGTTAGGTACAACAAACTACCAATCATACCTCTATATTTGGTGTTGTCTACCGACTCACAATCATCATCTACGGTGAGTTTAGTATCCGAGGCCATAGGGGTCTTCATTGGTCTAGATTCTTCTAATCCAAATTTCTTTAGCATTTCTTTAGCGTACTTAGATTGACTAAAGAAAATACCATCGTCCATTTGTTTAATTTGGAGTCCTAAAAAGAAGTTAAGTTCTCCCATCATACTCATTTCAAACTCATCATGCATGATTTTGGCAAAGTCATCACACAATTCTTGACAAGTTGAGCCAAATATAATGTCATCAACATATATTTGTACGATTATGAGGTGAGGACCTTTCTTCTTTGTAAAGAGTGTATTGTCTACCATACCCATGGTATACTCATGTTTAACAAGAAACGCTTTAAGTCTATCATACCAAGCTTTGGGTGCTTGTTTGAGTCCATAAAGTGCTTTCTTAAGCTTGTAAACATGGTCTGGTTTCTCAAAATCAATGAAGCCGGGAGGTTGAGCCACATATACCTCCTCATTGATCAAACCGTTAAGAAATGCACTCTTTACATCCATTTGTTGAAGCTTAATATCTAAGGCACAAGCGTAGGCTAAAAGGATTCTAATTGATTCTAATCTAGCTACCGGTGCATATGTCTCGTCATAATCAATCCCTTCTTGTTGATTATAGCCTTGAGCTACAAGTCTAGCCTTGTTACGAGACACAACACCATTCTCATCTAGATTATTCCTAAATACCCATTTGGTTCCTATAATGGTAGAACTTCTAGGTGGAGGAACAAGTTCCCAAACATCATTGGCAACGAATTGATTCAATTCTTCTTGCATCGCAATGACCCAACTCTCATCCGTCAAAGCTTCTTTAACATTCTTTGGTTAAATCAAGGAGACAAAACAAAAGAAGTTGCTTTGGTTTTGGACTTGAGATCTTAGGGTCCTTTGATTTAAGTCACCAATGACATTATTGAGAGTATGATCCCTAGACTCCTTAATGTTTACTTCCTTTTCAACACTAAGGTCTTCAACTCCTATTTTTCTAACCTCTTTGGCTTTAACTACTTCTAATTCATCCAAGTCATCATCAACCAATGGTGGTGTCTTGGGTGAAGGAGGGGTTTCATCAAAGGTTACGTTGAGTGATTCTTCAATAACCCCTGAGGTTCTATTTAGGACTATGTAGGCCTTACTAGTTTAGGAATAACCTAAAAGGATACCTTCGTAAGACTTTGGGTCAAACTTGGTAAGGTAGTCTTTGGTGTTGAGGATAAAGCACTTGCTTCCAAACACCCTAAAGTATTCTAATGAGGGTTTCTTACCTTTAAGAATCTCATAGGGGGTCTTTCCTAGGAAAGGTCGAATAAGAATTCGGTTGAGAATATAAGTCGATGTATCCACGACATTGCACCAAAACTTTTGAGGCAAAGATTGCTCGTTTAACATCATCCTACTCATCTCTTGGAAAGTCCTATTCTTCCTTTCAACTACGCCATTTGATTGTGGAGTGCGAGGAGCCGAGAAGTTATGGGTAATACCATGAGCTTCACAAAAGGCACCAAATTGCACTTCATTATCAAATTCCCTACCATGATTCGTCCTAATAGAAACAATTGAACATCCTAGTTGATTTTGAATTCTTCGACTATAGATTTCGAAGAGATCGAAAGCTTCATTCTTAGATGCCAAAAATCTAGTCCAAGTGAATCTAGAATAGTCATCAACTATAACTAGGGTATAAAGGTTACCTCCATAACTCCGTATGGCGGAAGGTCCAAAGAGATCCATATGTAGGAGCTCTAAGCACCGAGAGGTCGAAACTAAATTCTTGGCTTTGTGACTTGAGTGAACTTTCTTTCCAACTTTGCAAGCATCACAAAAGTGACTATCAAACTTAATCTTGGGGAGGTGTCTTACCAACTCCTTAGAGACTAAAGATTGAATTAAACGCATATTAGCGTGACCTAATCTCCTATGCCAAAGAGTAGAACTATCATCTATAGTCGCAAGACATATGTTGTCTTTTGACTTCTTATTAACCTTCATGACATAAAGCCCATGCTTTCTAACACCTTTTCCAATGACTTTTCCATCTTTTACGATTTCACTGTCATGTTCCGAAAAGATGACCTTACACTTATTATCACAAATTTGACCTATACTTAAAAGGTTAAAACCTTATCTACGTGCTCAACATTTTCAATGGTCATGGAGTCAAGAGAAACCGTACCTTTGCCAATGATATTACCACGTAGACTACTAGCGAATGTGACGTTACCTCCATCATATGCTTTGTAATGTGAGAACAAAGTTCGATTACCCGTCATGTGTTTAGAACATCCACTATCCTTAATCCACTCATCGGGCTCCAAATCAATTCCCAAGCATATCTAGGTAACAACACACAAGATCAAACATATGGTCCCCAATATCTCATGGGTCCAAAATTGTTAGTTCCAAACATCCCTTGCATTTGGTTGGGATGCATGAATGAGGAGGGGATTCCCCATGGAGAACAAAATGGAGGAGGGTAGTAATTCATGTAACCATTTTGTTGTTCATTACTTCTCCTAGGTGTGTTTGATCTAGGTTTAGAGTTATTATTATTCCTTCTAGGTGTTGGAGTTTTACATCTAGGCCGTGAGTTGTTTTGATTATCTCTTGGTAATAACATGCCAAAGATCTAAATCTTTTGATTTAAATCTTTTGATTTCACATAAGTTTCAAATATATTTTTTTAATAAATAAAACTATCGGTTTCAAAAAGTGGTGGTCTTTGCATAGATTGACCTTCTAGGTACTTGTTGGAATCCATAGATCGATTCAAGTTTTAAAATACAATATACTTTAAAAAATCTTGAGCAACCCGCTCTGATACCAATTGTAGAAACTAGAAGGGGGGGGGGGGGGGGGGGGGTTGAATAGTTTCTTATATTTACTTGTTAAAATATGGTTTCCAAAAAACCGTACCTTTGAAAATTTTATTATATTTACTTGTTACAATATGAACAATGAAAGTGTAGCTAAACTAATACTAACAAAAATATATCCACAAAGAATAAAGAATGATAGTGTAGCTAATCTGATACTAACACATGTATATGCAAAAAGAATAAAGAATGTAAATAGTTAAGGGTAAAGAAAGATCAAACCGAACACCAAGGATTTATAGTGGTTCGGCAACGAAGCTCACTCCTCGTTCCTACTCCACTCCTCGAGTACTCCTTACTCGAGAGTTCACTACACAACAAGCTCTTTATGGTGGAGAAAACCGTACACGTCGCTTAACTAATTTCCGACTCTAAGCTAAAAGTTGAGCCCTAATCGTAGCTAGGACCAATCTACACAACTATACTTAGTACATACACAACTTCCAAATAGACACACCTACTTGGATCTTCACAACTATGACACAACTACAAGTATATAAAATTTGATCTTCAATGGATCTTTGGTGGTGGACTCAACACTTCACTAGGATAGTGTTCTTCTCTTTGCACTTGGAGAGGATGGGATGGAAGAACAAGATTCACTTCTTAAACAAGTAATAATCAAACAAATGATCAAAGATTTGAGTGATTAAAGAAGGGGTTTGAATCTGGAAATAAATGTGCAAAAGAGGTGAGGTGAAAAGTTAAGAATGGTCCACTATTTAAAGGATAAAGAAGCCAACGGCTATATCTGCCCGAGGTACC
This sequence comes from Glebionis coronaria, assembly GCA_025667525.1. Lineage (NCBI taxonomy): Eukaryota > Viridiplantae > Streptophyta > Magnoliopsida > Asterales > Asteraceae > Glebionis > Glebionis coronaria. The sequence continues at coordinate 147,786,763 of CM046882.1, forward strand.
TTATCACAGCCCGCGGTACCTTATCGATAAGGTACCGCCTAGACGCTAAGGTACCGCCGGACTAGACTCCGCTCATTTTTGTCCTTTAGTGGTGGAGGTCTTATCTGGGTATAAAAAATATCCTGAAAGGATATTCTTAACAGAATAAGAATATGCCATTTTCAAATTTAAAATAATTAATTTAATAAAACATTTTCTTAAAAATAAAGTTTAATAAAAACTTGTCACATTTAATAAAAAGTGAGTTTTAAGAAAAGATTAAATCACTTGATCACTTGATTAAGGTTAGTACTTCTTTGTCCATACCTTAAGTGAAAATGGGTAAAATGAAAAATACTTGAACTCAAGAATTCGTTTTTCCTTGTTTTCATAAATGCTTGTTTTCACATATTGTCGTAATCAAAACTAAGCGAGACCGAAAAATGCAAGTAACGTTTTTAGTCATTATTGCATTAACAAGACCTTTAAAAAAACAACAAGCCTTGAAACTTATGACTTGGATTCACTTTCACTTCACCAAGTCACAAGCTCAAGCTTATGAAAAGCTTTTTCAGAAAACAAGCTTATACAACAAATTTCTGAAAATCTTTAATAAGTGAAAAACTTTGGGTAACAAGAATAATGTGGATGGAACACAGATTTTCTTAACTAAATACCAACTTTTAAATAAAGAAAAGGAATTACTTTTAACAAAATACCAACTTTCATTCAACTTTAAAAAGGGATTACAATTAGAATTAAGAAAATCTGGAACAATGAAAATGGGACACAAGCAGTCCTATTTATACAAGCTAATAGAAAATTCTAGATGCTAAAAACCCTATTACATGAACTGCCTATAATGCCCTTGGGTCAAACGAATTTCAAAATTGGTCTTGTGCCATCTTGTGATCTTGTACTTGGAGAGTGATGTTTGTGGACTTCCAGCTAGCAAAAAACAATCTTGGCCCTTCATAGAGTACTTTGGAAACAAGGAATAGTCTTCAGCCATTGATCATGTCGGGTTTTGGGTTTTGAGGGGAAAGTGACGTGCAGGGGAGGCCCCCACACTCACATGGGTGTGTTGGGTTCACGTTTTGGGTGTGGGATGGGATGGGGATATGGTCAATTAGGTTTCTGGAAAGTTATAACAAAAACCCCTTTGTATTTAAGTTAATTGGACCTGGGATTAACTAGGGTTCTTGGGAGGATTAAGGGTGGGGTTTAATCTGATTTTGGGGTTAAGGGATTTAAATAAATGTTTTGGTGGGAAATTAAGTAATAAACTAATTCAGTTTATTAACTTCAAAGTGGAAAGTGGACGTGGAGAGAGTGGTGAGGTGTAGGGCTGTGAGTGGATGGTGGGGGTGATGTGGAGGCATGATTGGCTGGGGTGGGGTTCATGGTCTGGCAGTTTTAGTCCCCCAAGTTTCCATTTGTCTTCACTTAGTATTAAACAGCTCCAAACTTCCTTTTCTTTGTTAATAACTTTGCATAACTTGTCAATTTTGGCACAAGTTTCATACAAACTTTTATAAGGATCACAAATGTCATTTGGGCATTCTTCAAGGGCTCATAGTGTAATTTCTTGACATTTAAGGGACCACAATGCAATTTATGAGATTTGCAAGGGTATAAAATGCCAAGTCTTCAAAAGATGAGGGACCATTCTTGTACAATCTTTAATCTTCAAGGACCATTTTGGAAATTCATGAATCGGGTCCGGTTCATTGTGCGGCTTCGTTTCCCGTGTTCGTTTTTGATTGATTCTCGTGATCTTTTTGTCATTTCCTCAATATCCGTACCTAAAATACACAAGCAACAAACACGAGCATATATTTGGCAGTTTTAATGATATTTAATGCATTTTAAGCCCAATTTGGACGATGAGACAATGTATAAAAGCAGTCTCATCAGGGAGTTCTTCTTCTCCTGCAATAACAGGTGCTTTTGGTTCGGGTAATGTGGCATCTCGTTTTACCCCAAGTCAGGCTAAAGCAGTTGGTGAGAATACTGGACCGGTTCCTAAGGCGTCCGGAAGTGGTGGGTTCAAGTGCTTTAACTGTGGTGAACCTGGTCACCGACAGTCGGAGTGTAAGAAGGCTGGGAAGAGGCAGTTATTTATTGAACCTGAGGAAGATGATGATGTGGCTTATGATGAATATATGGGAGACGCAGTTTATGATGCAAAACCTGAGTTTGAGGAGGAGTATGTGTCTGGAGATGTGGGGGTGAATTTGGTGGTAAGGCGCTCCTGCTTAACACCTAAAGCTGATGGTGATGATTGGCTCAAACACAACATCTTTCAGTCAACTTGTACCATTATGGGTAAGGTTTGCACTTTTGTATGCGATTCACGTAGTTGTGATAATTTGATAGCTGAAGAAGCAGTCCAGAAATTAGGGTTGAAAACTGAGGATCGTCCCACACCTTATAATTTACAGTGGCTTAAAAAGGGTGGGAAGATAACAGTTTCCAAGCATGTCCAAGTTTCATTTTCTGTAGGAACAACCTATAAGGATAATCTTTGGAGTGATGTGATACATATGGATGCTTGTCACTTGTTGTTGGGTTGACCTTGGGAGTATGATCGTGATGTAACTCACCATGGGAGAACTAATACTTATAGTTTCCTGTGTGGGGGTGTGAAGATTACTTTGATGCCAAATAAACCCAAGGAAGTAGTTAATAAACCCATTGGTACTTTACTAACTCTTTCGCAATTCGAAGACGAGCTGGAGGTGGGAGGTGATGTTTTTATATTAATAGGGAAGGAGGTTTCTGAAGACGGTGAAGTTCCTGAAGCCATGATTCCTTTACTTGAGGAATTCTTTGATGTTTTCCCTGATGAATTACCTGATGGTTTGCCACCATTGCGTGACATACAACATCATATTGATCTAGAGCCTGGGTCACAATTGCCTATCAGGCCACATTATAGGATGAGCCCGGGAGAACATGAGGAGTTGCAGGCAGGTTGAGGAGTTGGTTTCCAAGGGTCATGTTCGTGAGAGTATGAGCCCGTGTGCTGTTCCTGCCCTATTGACTCCAAAGAAGGATGGTACATGGCGTATGTGTGTTGATAGTCAAGCCATCAACAAGATTACTGTGAGGTATAGGTTTCCTATTCCTCACCTTAATGATTTGCTTGACCAGATTAGTGGTGCTACCATTTTCACGAAGCTGGATTTGAAGAGTGGGTATTACCAGATTCGTATTAGACCTGGTGATGAGTGGAAGACCGCTTTCAAGACCCGTGAAGGGTTGTATGAGTGGTTGTTCATGCATTTTGGTTTATGAAACGCACCAAGCACATTTATGCGTGTGATGAATCAATTGCTCAGGCCTTTCATTGGCAAGTTTGTGGTTGTTTATTTTGATGACATTCTTATCTATAGTGCTTCTTATAATGAGCATGTCGATCATGTGAGGCGGGTCTTGACCTTGCTTCGGAAGGATAATTTTTATGCAGCCACGAAGAAGTGTGTGTTCATGACCCCTAAAGTTTTGTTTTTAGGGTATCTTGTTTCTGGTGATGGCATACAGGTGGATGAGTCTAAGGTAGCAGCTGTTCAGGAGTGGCTAACTCCAACTACCATTACTGAAGTTCGGAGTTTCCATGGTCTTTCTTCTTTCTATAGGCGGTTTATCCTTAATTTCAGTTCCATTATGTCCCCTTTAACAGACTGTATGAAGGGAAAGTCATTTGTGTGGACGGGGGAAGCAGAGATGGCTTTTCAAGTTGTCAAGGAAAAGCTTACTACAGTGCCAATCCTGGTATTGCCTGATTTTTCTAAAGTTTTTGAGCTTCATATTGATGCTTCTAAGGTTGCAATTGGTGGAGTTCTTAGTCAAGGTGGGCAGCCTGTTGCCTATTTTAGCGAGAAGTTGACAGGGCCAAAGTCCAGGTACTCTACTTATGACTTGGAGTTTTATGCAGTGGTCCAAGCTGTGAAGCATTGGCGCCATTATTTGTTTCATAAGGAGTATTTTTTGTTCACTGAACATGATTCCTTAAGGCATATTCTTACTCAAGATAATGTTTCAAATAAGCATGGGCGTTGGTTGGCTTTTCTTAAGAAATTTACTTTTGTGGTGAAACACAAAACAGGTGCTTCCAATCGTGTTGCTGATGCCTTAAGTAAGAAGAGTAGTTTACTTATAACCATGCAGGTTGATGTTCCAGGACTGGATGTCATTCGTGACATGGTGACTGTGGATCTATACTTTTCAGTTGTTCTGCAGGATTTGCAATCCGGAGAGAAAACAGATTTTCTTATGCATGATGGGTTCCTATTCAAAGGGAATCAACTTTGTATTCCCGATTCAAGTCTTCGCTTGCAAATTATTAAGGAGTCGCATGGTGAAGGACATGTTGGTCGTGATCGCACTTTACAGTTGGTTCAAGCTTCTTATTTTTGGCCTACTATGAGGAAGGAAGTGGATCGTTACGTCAAGAGGTGTCGTATTTGTCAAGTTTCAAAGGGGACGGCTACTAATGTAGGACTTTGTATGCCTTTGCCATTTCCTTTGCAGCGCTGGGTTGATATTATCATGAATTTTATGTTGGGGCTACCTCGTACTCAAAGGGGTAATGATTCAATATTTGTTGTTGTTGATCGTTTTTCTAAGATGGTTCATTTTATTCCTTGCAAGAAGACAACAGATGCAGTTAATGTAGCCCAACTTTTCTTTAGGGATGTGTACCGTTTACATGGTTTACCTTCCTCCATTGTTTCTGATCGGGACACCAGGTTTTTGAGTCATTTTTGGCGTAGTTTGTGGAAGATGGTGAATACTCAACTTAATTTCAGTAGTGCTTATCATCCTCAAACTGATGGGAAAACTGAAGTTTTTAACAGCTCCTTTGGTAACCTGTTAAGGTGTTTGGTGGGTGATCATGTGAAGGCATGGGATCAGAAGTTGTATCAAGCTAAGTTTGCTCATAATCATGTTGTTAATCAGAGCACTGGGTTTAGTCCATTCCAGGTGGTTTATTCTGCTCAGCCACGTGGTCCTCTTGATCTTATGACTCCTCAGATTTCTAGGTCTGTTCTGAAGAAAGTGTAGGGATTTTTTGAGGGGTTGCATGATGCTCATAAATCTGTTCGTGACAACTTGGTTCGCGCTAATTCGAAGTACAAGCAAGATGCAGATCAAAAGAGGAGACATGTTGACTTTGAAGTAGGAGACTTTGTGTGGGCTGTTTTGACTAAGGATCGTTTTCCAGTTGGTGAATATAATAAGTTGTCTGCTAAGAAGATTGGTCCAGTGGAAATTGTGGTTAAGATGAACTCAAATGCTTATCGTTTGAAGTTGCCTAGCCATATTCGTTGTTCTGATGTCTTTAATGTGAAGCACTTGTTGCCTTACCATGGTGATTCTTCAGATGATGATACAGTTGGGAATTCGAGGGCGAATTTTTCCTATCCAGGGGGAATGATGGAGGCCCAAGTATTGAAGAACGGGTTGACTTGTTTCTGGAGGCTCGAGATCGCGTGACGAATAGGGGTTTAGTAAAACGGGCATAACTTTTGCATCCTAAGTCCATTTTCAGCACGTGACGTGTCAAAACGTGCGTAAAAAGGAGGCGGACGATGCTGTAACCACCTTTTAGCTGGTTGGGGATTTTCCGAGGCCCGTAAAGCCTTTTTACTATCAGTTTTTTGCATATTTATATTTTTTTAACTTTCAGTTAGACTTTGTCTTTGGGCTACGGTACAGCCCGTTGGATTTTTAGGATTTTTCTTTGTTTGCAGTCATTATTTAATGAATCTACTGTAACCCTAGCAAGACAGTTATCAGTTTAATAAAAGTTAAACCACTGGCCGTTGTATTGCCGTGTTTTACCCAAATTTTTGGGCATTCTTTAGAATCAACGATTATTAGCAGAATTATTTCTGGCATTCTTGTAAAATCAACAGACGCAATTGATTATCTTTGCTACTTTATTTTTTAGTCTACATCAGGAAGGAGATGAAAGTTAGTCAAAGTCCTTAATTTTATTGAATGTAGTGCAAGAAGGTTACATTAGTTGCTTTTATTTTGCTTTTAGTAACTTTTTATTTTGGATTTAGCAAAAGACATAATTTTGTTTTGTACAAAGAGCAATATTAAAATGGGTTAAAGTAAGATTTTTTTCTTTTTGTAAAGTTATAAGTTGTCATTGTTCGTAAAACAATCTTAAGAGACCTCGTATGGTGCATGGTGAGAGGCGTTTTCTTCACAACGTCAGACAAAAACATCACATGTCATATCGAGGCATGCGTTTTTACCTCCCACGCTAAAATAGCCAGCTCAAATGGTGGGCGGAAAATCGACGTTAAAACGCCAGTGGGCTACATTTTCATGGCTATTTTGCTTTTTTTTTGCTTGGTTATGGTTGCTCTGTCCACGTTCGATTGCTGAGGAAGTAACACAAAGAATATGGCCTTTTTTAGGGTTGAATACCTAATGCTCTAAATATTTGGTTTATCACAACAAAATCATTTTTCTCCTAGTTAGATATACATACATATTGTCAATCAACAGTAAAAATGGGTTTTCTATTTTATTCATCTTTTGAAATTACAAATAAAATTGCGCAACTTTAGTGTAGAGTTCGACAATATACTAATTAACCCGGATCATTCACTAGTTGACTTTCCGACCCGATTGATTTTATTGTATCGCCTGAGTAAAGGAACCATCTTAGATTTTCTTTTAGGTCCGTCACTGGTTTTACATAATCGTTGAGCTTTAGCTACTAGTACTTTTTAGCCACAATTTGTAGTGGCTAAATGCATTTAGTCATGACTGTGCAGCTTTAACCCATTGACAGTTTGTCTTGGCCAAAATCATTCGTTTAGTCATATTAAATCACCATGCGTGTTGTCTATCATTTGATATCTATCCATCATTTAATAATCAAGCAATTAAACTAGTTAATTAGATCACGAACAAGAAGAAACAACGTTGTAATGTGAAGTTAGGGTTTGTTTGTAGGTTAGTTATAGAGATTATATATAATAGGAATAGAGTAAAAATTTTATACTTGCATATTTTCTGAACATTGTAATTTTATATTAAAAACTTATAATTTGGAGAAATATGTAAATATACAAGTTTATTAGGTTTATTTGCAATTCCTTCTATATATATTATATTGAGTTGTGGTTATGTTTGGCGCATGAGCTTATCGTAACATAAGCTTACTGTTTTTAAAAAATAAGCTATTGTTAAAAATAAGTCTCGTTTAACTAATAGAGAGCTTGAAGGAGCATGTTTAAAAGATAAGATTCTAAATAAAATGCTAATTAAACTAACATGTAAAAAGAAGCTTAAGTTACATGTTCTAACATCTCTACGATCTACTTCAACTTCTAAAAATACCAAACGTACCCGTAGTATACTGGAAAGATTAGATTTCCAACACCTCCATAACTATTCTTGTGATGAGTTTATATTTCTTGGCATGAAACAGATATTTTTCAAATATGAAATAAAACCGATAATAGGAATTAAACAAATAACTGACTTATTAGAAAATGTATATTCCCATATAATTCAAAAATTAATCTCAACCCAATATATAAATACATGTATCTTGGGAAACAAGATGGGCTGGCCCTAATATGCAGCATATGAATTCGGCTGCTAGGGCCCAAATGTGCACTATATAGAATATGAAGATTTGAAAAGAATTGCTGGTTTTTAAGTTTATGATACCTAACATCGTAGTCTTTGTATACTACTTGATTTATGAAATCGAGCTTTGAAAGGAATTGGTGGTTTAGGATTTTTGGAGATTTTTAGGGGCAGGATTTAGGTTAAAGAATGATAGGGTAAAATCAATTGCGTGAAGTGTGTTTGAAAAAACTGTATATGGCAGGTATATCATCAAATAGTTGATAAAAAAACATTATCCAAACGTCAATTGATTAGATATTTTAAAGAGAAAATTGCGAAAAAACCTGCTTTATATAAAAAGTAGGTTAGCTCGATCACTTCTATGTAAGTCATCTTAAGGTTGGCCTTCAAGATCAATTTTTCTATAACATTCTCAAAGTCATTTTCTATAAATATTTACAAGCTTTTTCTACATATTATTAATATCCTTGCTCTATCATATCCATCCTATTATCAACTTCATATATCATATCATACCTAAAAAAACAAGATAAAAAGAGGTAGTGTCTGAAGGAAGAATGAGCGACCAAGAGAATCTTGATGAATTGGGGAAGAATGGGAAAAGGTTATACTCGCTGTCTGTCACTTTTTATTTTGAAGTAAATGCATAATTCTTTTCTCCACAAAAACATGGTCCACATTTCAAAAATGATTCTTCACCCTCGTTACGTAACTCTGATTGGTTATACGTTGAACCATGTTGGACTGCTGGAACCCACAAGCCACTATGTTGGCAACTCCATATTAGATTAAGGCACGTGCTTTTTACACGTATTAGAATTATGTGAAGTTGAGAACGACCATATATATGTCATACGTCTTTTCATAAATAAAGTTTGCTAGTAATTTCAAAATTGTTAACTAACACACCGAAGAAGGAAAGTATTGTTAGACAGTAATAAACACGGTGCTGATAAAATCCAATAATCTTAGAATAAAATCCGAAGGTGATGGCTACAATCAAGGCTTTATAGCTACTTAATTTTTAAATCTTATTGATGGATGATGATGTTTATTCCATATTCTCGTTATACGTACTATGCATGTAGAACATGATTATCAAAAGAAGCATAAATTTTACAAACTCGTGGGTTAAAAATCAAAAACTATAAAGAGGGGAAAAACCCAACTGGCATGGTAACGCACCTTAACAACCTTCAAATCTATTTTTAAATCCGATGCATAGATTTATTTTATTTAATTTTAAGTTGACTCAAAAACCGTTATTATTGTTCAAGCTTAACTTTGTTGTAAGTGAAAATGATATCTGTGTAATATAATTTTTTTACGATAAAGCAATGTCGCCCCACTATCTAAATTGGACGTAGTCAATTTAAGTAATCAATCAATATTAAACAACATGCATGCACGATTGAACAATCTTTTTGCAAAAGAAAATTGGAATAAACAGTTGTATGGTGCTACATTCAAGTTGTCTTCTTCCCAAAATACAATAAAATTGCATGCACTAAAGTATAGAGATGAAAAAGAAGTATGATAATTAATGGAAGGTTACGTTAGGGTGGATTTTGAAAGATGTCTACTCTATTTTGTGCTTGTACCTTTCCTTGGACCAGTTCCCTTTTATCTGCCTTAAAGAAGTAAGGCTTTGTAATCCTGTTATAATCCATTGATGAGATCTTTAATCCATAAATAAGTCGCCATATTTCATCATGAACTCAAATTGATCTTAGTTAGTTTTGATTGCTTAAATTGGTTTCTGGAACGAAGGAAATATGTTACGCCATGCATAATTAATACAATGTTTCAAAACCTAGTTAAAATGAAATCCATCTAATGTAATATGAACAATAAGAACTATGGGATGAATATTTACTCTTGGTGGCTTTATCTGAACAGTTTGACGATGCTTAGCTACCTAGATTATTGTGGAGTCAATCTGCATTCGTCTAGATGCCCTCTGTTTATGAAGGTTCTACAGAAAGTTCCCAACTCTTATTATCAAAAAGATATTAGGTAGTTGGCCCAAGCCCAGTTGCATTGTATCCATTCACACACTTATTTTTGTACTACAATTTGTTTTGAAAATACAATAAGGGCGCGTTTGGTACAGAAAATTTCAGAGAAATGAAATGAAACAGAGAATAGAATTTAAGAGAATAGAAATCAGTAGAGAAATTTGATTAATTATGTCGTTTGGTAACAACAAAGACTTGACTAAAAAATGTCCAAACTTCAATTTTGACATTTTATACAATTTTTTTAACAACTGTTTGTAAGATAGGAAAAAAAACAAGTTTTATATAGTTACAAAAAAAACAAGTTTTATAAAAAAAACAAATACTCCGTATAAATTTTCTACAACAATAAGTAAGGTGTTATTTAAAGATTTGACCATTTATTAAAATAGTAGTTGGTTTTATAAAAAAGAACATAGCCGTGATCCTATTTGGTGCCTAGATTCTTTATTATATTTATTAAGGTGTTGTCATTTTTTAAATAATGCATAGGGAAAACCATTTCCATTCAAGTTGAGGTGGAAATAACATCACAACAAAATACACTAGAGAGAATTTAGCAGGAGAATTAATTCTCCACCTTTTGTTTTCCTTGACATACCAAACAAAAGAAATTTAGACATTTCCATTTCTTTGTCTTCTTTTCTCTTTACCAAACACACCCTAAAGAGCTAGCCAGAGGGGCGGTTCGAGGGTTGCTAAAACACTCGAGCCAATTACAAAAACTTGTTCTTCGCTTACAAGAGATCCTAGTGAAAGAGTACAAGTATAGCTTAATGTCATTTAGTATTAGCTCTTTCTTTGGGCTTTTTTTTAACCAAATGAATATTCATTTCTAAATCACCAATGAACCCAAATAGTAGGTTGGACTACCGCATTAAGGAGGAGAGGTTGACCAAGTCGGTAATGCAAGAGAAGTGCCTATTGCTAATATTCCACATGTGGGCTGCATGTTCCAGCCCAGCTGGCGCGATGCACTGGGTTTACATCCACTGTGGGCTGCAGGTTGTGGGTTCGATCCTTGTGGTCGTCGCATTATGCATAAATTTAACTCATACGTCACACTGGCACACGTGGGGAATTCTCCCTGGAAACCCCTTTGGGGGCTGGGTTTGCCCGCTATGCGAAGCTCGAACTCGGGGTGCTCGTTGAAATATTGCGAGTATGCTTCCGTTTAATTATTTTCCGTTTCCAAAAATAATATTCCACCTATTAAAAATTATCAATACAAGTATCCATCACCACTTTGCATTGGCAGAACATGTGAAACTTCATCTTCCATCATCACATATTGGACATCTAACCGCTTAGATATCCTTACCTATCATATAATACAAGTTCGATCAACTTATTAAAGAGTCCCTCTAAAACCCCAAAAAAAATTCCTTTGGCGATTAAGGCCTTGTTTGTTTTTTACAAAAAAACTCTTCTTACCTCTTCTCACCTCTTTTCTCTGAAGCAAACAGACGTTTTTTGTTTGTTTTTTTTCAGACAAAAGAGCTAAAAAGCTCTTTTTTCCTCTTCTAGGTATAGAGTATCTCCTTCCTCTTTTCTTCTCTTTTTCAAACACAAACTATCATCTCAGCCATCACCACTATCTCACCCATCACCACCTCATCTCAGCCGCCACCACCACCATCCCGTCCGTCAGAGGCCATCATCCCTTCCACCGCCGACCACCATCTCCTCAGCTGCCATAAAAGGTATGATTTGTTTTATGATTTTTTTTTGCTATTTTTGTGTTTAATCTCGTGGGTATTAAATTTAGAGGTTTTCAATTGTAATCCATGCTATTTAAGATTGCGGGTATCTTAAAAATTAGATCTTGTGGGTACCCTATTCATCATTTAAGGTTGTTGGTATCTTAAAAATTAGATCTTGGGCAGGTACCCTATTAATGTTATTTTGTTTTAGGTTGTTTGAATGATGGATTCTGTGATTGTTTTAGGTTGTTTGAATGATGGATTTTGTGATTGTTTTTTTGCTAATAAAGTGTTACGAATCTATCGATCTTTAGGTTAGTGTGATTGTTTTAGGTTAGTACTAAACTAGGCACTCGCCCCAAGTAACACAATAAATTGTTTTTTTGCTAATAAAGTGTTACGAATCTATCGATCTTTTGTAATTACAGTAATTGGGCTTTATTCTCCTTGCATTTTTTAAGTTTCATCCTTTTTATGGCCGAGCGTTAAGGCTAATATGAGTTAATTTAGTTTTAAGGCATTACTTCGACCACAATTCAGGTATGCATCAATGGAAGGTCCAAAACAAGTTGCATCAAAGGAAGGTCCCAAACTACGTAAAAATTGGTCTGATGTAATGATCAAACTCTTACTAGATACGTGCATTGAAGAAATGAACACAACAGGCGTGAATGGCCTTAGTTTGCATAGACAGTCGTTGGCTAGGCTATGCAGGGTGTTCAAAGATAAGTTTGCCCTCGAATTCAATCAAAAAGATATGAAGAACGGATCTGACAGCCTAAAGGCGAAGTATGTGGGATGGTTATACTTGAAGAATAAAACTGGAAACCTCTATAATCCGGAAACAAAGATGTTTAATCTATCACCGGAACAATGGGAAGATTTTAAGCAGACTCATATAAGAGCCGCGTCCTTGCAATCAAAACCGTTGCCTTACTCAGAGCTATGCCAAATTGTGTTTCAAAATGTTACTGTGAATGGTGATGTTCAATGGACCAATACAGGACAAGAGTTGGCGTCTGCATCTGTATCTGCGACATCGGCATCTGGACCAACGACATCTGCAAGGCCATCGACATCTGGGGCATCCACATGTGGAGCATCGACATTTGGGGCATCGGCTCTTAGGGAACATGTTGGATCACTTAATATGGGCGATGAACCTTTAGTTGATCTAGCGAATGATGTTGATGATGACGATTATGGAAACTCTCATGCACATAATATCCATGATGAAGTTCGACCTAAGAAGAAGGCAAAGACGTCTCGTGTTACCATGGACGACTTGACGGCTGATATGCAATCTGCACTAAGACGTATGGCTGAAACCACGGATGGCCCAACAAGTGAGCAATGCTATGAGAAGCTAAAATTAGTTGGTTTGCAATCGATGGATCCTTTGTTTCTAGATGCTTTTAATATTTTTGGTCAATCAAAACTCATGCGAGAGGAGTGGATGACATTGCCTTCAGACCCGAATGTGTTAAAGGCTTGGATCGAGATGACGGGTAGACAACTAGGGATTTTTAAGTAGGGAGGTCGTCTTCTAATGTGGTTGAAGACATTTGTTTCATCTGTCCTTTTATGCTAGCACTTTTTATATGGTTTATCTATTTGGTATTTTAAACCTTTTATGTATTTGGTATTTTTAACCCTTATGTGGATGGTTTATGTATTTGCTATTTTAAACCTTATGTGTTTGGTATTTCGAACTTTTTATGAATTTGTTGTTTGTGTACTGTGCTTTAAAAATACTCTTGTTTGTGTACTGTTCCTTAAGAGGATGAAACCGCTCTAGAGTATAGCAACAACTGGAACTGGAAAGTTGCTCATATCCCTATGGTTACTGATGTGGTTGGTGTGTTGCATGTAGTCATTTCGTTGTTATCGGTAGTATTTATCGGTAGTTTCTTTCACATCTATTTAGGAAAGTGCACTGTAACCTCTATTGCGTGTACAACACATTAACTGTAACGCTTTTCTTGTTTGGTTTGATGTTTTGGGAGGAGAGGATTGGTTGTGACAGAAGTATTTGGGTTTCATGATTCGGCAAAACTTGTTATGCACGTACGAACCATTATTTGTATAACCTGCTAGGCTTCATTTTCAGTTGAATCTAGTGGCTAAACTGGTTTAACTCATTAGTGATAAGATGTGCCGAAACTTCCCCGTCGGTGTGTACAATTAAGTACCCACCCTGTTAACAGTGTTTACTAGGTCCCTGGTTTGAATCCTTGAGTAATTCTTTGTTAATTTTTTTTTCTTTATCTTTCAAGCAATTACACACGTAATATATTTCTTAATGCTGAAAAGGAATGGTGTTCTGTACTAGAAACTGAATCGATTCTCATAAAAACTTCCTGCTCCTATAGGAAGGAAGCAGTGACTGAAATTGAAGAAAATTGTTCTGTACTAGAAACCGAATCGAGAGATATAAGCCAATTGATAGTAACTGGAAAGTTTATATTCTAAGAGTAAAATATTAGTTTAAAATCACATTAGTTTTGTGTGCCTCGACACTTGTATGATTATTCTACTCCACATTATCAGTTTCTATATTCTAATTCCAAAACTCATTACCCCAAATCACATAACTCAGTTCAATTATGAATGGTGAAACAAAAAAAAGAACCTTAAAAACAGGTCCAAAACCCCCTTGACCAAGCTTATTATTAGGATGAAAATCCCTAGTTGCAACAACAAGTGTTTGGAAACTGAACACTTTCTGTTCTTGAGCTGTAATCTTTCCCAATTCTTCTGCTTCTTTTTCTTGACTCTCTGTATCTGATCACCAATCAAATAACCCATTATTAAAAATGCAATCTTTATAGAAATAAAACATCAAAAAACAAAAACCCATGTATAAAAATGCAATCTTTACAGAAACAATTGTGATCTTTAATATAAAACCCATGTTTACCTTTGCATGGGAGCCCGTATCATAACCATCTCATCTACTTCCTTCTTTAACTGCTGCACCTTTGCATCTTTCTCTTCTTTAGCAGACATTCCAGTAACTACCATTTTTTGAAGATTTCTCTTCAACGATCTGAGCTATATCAGATGACCAAGGATGCCCATCAGACGATTAAGTATCTCCGTTGTGTGTTTCCCATGAATAGAGTGAGCTAGTCTTGCAACTTTAGTCAGCTTTTGCTTTATTTTAGGAGTGATTCTTTTTTAACAGCCTGACCTGAGTTATCAGCTTCAGGAATCTCCATACTCGGTGGCCTTGTTTCCGCAACAGTCTTCTCCAAATCCTTGAAAGCTTTTTCAAGCATCGCTATTGCGCTTTTTGGTTTTGCTCTTGAACCTTCCTTTCTCACCATATGAGCGGTCTTCGATTGCCGGGGAGTCTCAAAACCCATATCTGCCTGTGGAAGAATTAAGCTTTTGTCCTTTGACTGGGTCAACTCCTCTGGGTGTTTAGAAAAATTCACTTTAGATTTTGACACATCGACGCCCTTGTCAGCGGTCATCTGACTCGCAGGCACAAGGTCTTGACTTCCATCTTTCACTTTCGAACCTTGTTTTTTGGATTGAGAAGCTACAGTTTTCTGCTTGCCAATGTTCTTTGCAGTTCCAAGGGCTATTACTGTATATTTCAGATCATCTTGGTTAACAATTGGTAAAGTTATACTACGGGACGGAGTGATGGGGTTCTTGTCTGCTGATGCAACAATTTTCTTTGATTCCTTTTTGCTAACTTTCATCTATTTATTTGGCAATTGCCATCATTGCTTCCACCATCACCTTTTAATGAATCCTTGCTTCTTCTCCTCTTTTTTGGTTGCTCAGTTGGCAAAGATGGAGGCTCATTCGCGCCCTCTAACGCCCCGCGGTGGACAAAGAATCCATCATGTTTTAAAAAATATTTTTTTAAAAAAAAAACCGGGTTAACCCGGGTTGACCCGGACCCGATGACTCGACCGGGTCAATTTAAAAACCGGGTTTTAAAACATTGCTTGACACCCATTAGTACACATATCTTAAAGCATTTTTTGATATTTTAATGCATTTTTTGTTCATTCTGAAAGTCTTTAATCAATGCTAGAAACCCTAATCTTAACTTAATCAACACAAGGTATTACTTTTCAAACGTAATCTTATTATTGTATAATAAAGAATTACAAGTGTTATAGATAACACCGTTTGATGACAATGTGTTGTGCACACTTTGAACAACTATAAACCCTAACTTATGAATACAGTCGTAGCTGTTTTATTCACTAAGTTCTATGCAATAATGTTATGAATATCTCAAAGTGTTGAACATTAATGCATGGATACACATCCTATTTATAGTGTTACGAGATTGACCTAAATAGTATTTGATGGTGACTACACAAGCTTTTACAAGTTCCCACATCAGTCACATGATGTCCTTCTTTTCTTGGTAGTCTTCCATTATGCTTTAAGGAAACAGTTGTCAAAACAGTTTCCTTTTTCTTCATAGTCTCGAACACACAAATGGCATGTCCAAAGTGTGTTGAGTGTTAACAGGGTATTGCCACCCCTGTTAACCCTCAACCCCTCAGAGTCCCTGATACATCTTGGCTGTTATCCATCACAGCCAATGAGTATGTCTTCAAGTAATCTTTGACTTCCTTGACAATGTCTCTGACATGGACTCCTCTGAGGTTGCTCACAGAGACTTGGATCTCTGTGAGTCTTGCGAAACTTGCCTGCCTCCTAGGCACATGCAAGGGACTATCTAACAGCCTAATTATGTTTAAATCAATGATCAGGGAATCTAACAAGTTTCGATTCCCAACAATCTCCCCCTATTTAAACATAAATAATGCTAGATCTAACTAAGTTAAGGTAAGTGAGTCAACAGCTTCTTCTTACTCATAACAGATCTAAACAAACATACCTCATGATTTTATTAATACTTAAAGAAAATTACAATTACATTACATAAGTAAAATAAAAGGTGAAGGTAAAATTGGGCTGTGAACATCTTCAATAGTCATCATTTTTAATCCTTTCTTCAGATTCAACCAAGTCCAATCTGTTATCTAATTCTTCCTGCAAAGTCTTTGCAAACTTCTTGGAATACTCTGTGTTGATCTTGAGTGACTTCTTGTGACAAAGTAGCTGAATTGTTGAAGCTAAGTACAACTCATCTTCTCTTTGAAAAGCATATTGGCAAGCCCTGTTCATAAATGCCATTCCTCTTTCAGGCTCTGTATATGTTTGACCATCAACAGGGCCAACTATACCATTGGGTAGGATCAAATCCCTGTGCATGCCATCCACTTGAACATCATCTGTAACAAAAGTTTCTTTAACAAGTTGATAAATTCTTCTTCTTTTGTTGCCAGTCTTTGGGGGTTCTTGTTCAAAAAGCTGTGGAGGAGGATCAATCTTGAGTTTGGCAGCTGTTTCTTTGATCCAGGTAAATTTGGCCTTAATAGTCTTAAGCAGAAGAAGATTGGCCTGTCCAGTTCTTTTGGCAGCTAAGGCTTCAAGTTCGAACCATTCTGATAACCCAAGTGTCTTTAGCCTGAAGTTGTCAAACACATTCATATTTCCCTGTTGGTTATCCCTCCATAAGATCATCTGTGGGGTGTTTGTGGATTTATGAATGGTGTATTTGAACTTGGTTATCTTGCCAGGGGCATATCTGTTGTTAACGCAGGCATCATAGTCAGCTTTGACTTTCCTTAGTGCCTCAGCGCGTTTTGCTTCCGTTTCCCTCAACCTTTGTTTTTGCTTTTCTCTTTCAGGTGGAGTCATCTTCCTTAGAGTAGCTTCATTCAATTCTTTGGCTGTCTTGAGTTCATTTAATCTCTTGAATTCCTCAGCCTGTTTCTCTATTTCTTCAGGGGTTAAAGGAATCTCATTGGAAGGTGTAAAGGTTGAGAATTGGGAAAGGTATATGGTGGATCCTCCTGTATCTAGCATCGCAGCTATCTTCTTGAGTTTGGTGTCTGTGTCAACCAAAACTATCTCCTTTCCTTTCTTCGAGACAGAGGACTCCACACTTATGTTTTTCAAAACATCAGCTCTTCTGATAAATGTTGTCTGAGCCTGAGTTTGAATTGCATTGGGAAGGGAGCTAACAGTGAACTTTAGCTTCTTGGCAGCTGGTTCATCATCATCCCCAGGCTCGCTGGTGTTAACCAAAACCAGGGACTTTGATGAGTCAGCTCCATCTTGATTCTGTTGCTCCCCCTGAGTGTTATCCTCATCATCAGGTATTATAACAGGTGTGATGACTTGGAGAGGAACAGGTGTAATGGTGTTGTTAGCTGATGATGAGCCTTGTTTAGCAGATGCAAGGTTGAGTGTTGTTTCTTTCTCCCCCTCACGTTCATCCTGGCTACGCAGACGTTTGGATGAACGTGTCTGAAAATGCCTTGCAATCTGTTCAACAGAGGCAGCCATAGCACGTTGCCTCTTCCTTGAAGCCCTGGCAATCTTCAGCAGAAGGTTGCCATTCGCATTAGTGTTGGCCTGAACTCGACTGACAATGAAGTTTGCATGACGATATTGCCTGTTGCGAACAACTTCAAATTGTCTGTGCATAGTTAGCTCATGCTCATGAAGTAAGGCAGGGACCTCTGAGTCAATGACATCCTTCATTCTTGTTGAAAGATGACTAAGTCCCTATGCTACACCTTTCCTTGCACCATCCTTGATTGGCTCAGTAACCGCCTCAGCCCCACAGCCTTTTGTATGATTCCAGGGAATGTAACAGTGAAGTTGTGCATTTCAGACTTGATCACATCCAACTTCCTTGATAAGCGTTCAATGTCAGATTGGTGATGAACAGGCTGAAGATTTTTGATGTTGAGGCTTTGTTGAGCATAATCATCCCCCCTTGGTAAAAGATCAAAGTTAGTTTGGGCAGGATGATCAAACAAGAGAAACTCCGCTGTTGGATCATAGGTTGGGCGTTGGAAAACTGTTGTTGTTGAGGTAGCAGAGTTTGGAGTAACAACAGCGTCCTTGGGAGGAGGAGTCTTATCGCGAGCTGGTGTGGACACAACTATTTCTTTGGGAGGAGAGACAGATAGCTGGTCTTCCTCATCTTCTTCATCCTCCTCCTCAAACATCCCTTCAGGGATTTCATCTTCAGGCATTGACTCAAGATCAGAGACATCATCCTCCAATGATAGCATTTCTTCATCAGTATTTAACAGAGGCTCTTCATCATTGGGTTTGTCTTGAGTGATTGTATCAGCCTCCTTTTCTTGTTGTACCTGAGATTCAGTAACTGGTTGTACAATTTCAGCCTGCAAATTGTTTTAATTAGTAACAGGGAAAAGATAAGGGGAATGGTCGCCATTTCGCTGTCCCAGAGAGACTGAGGGTGATTACTCAGCCACTCCAAAGGATAAATCCTTGGGATTCTTTTAAGTGTGAAAAAAATATGGTTAATGATCGCCATTCTCTGCCCCTAGGAAAGCTGAGTGTGATTATTCAGCACCCCCAAAAGGTTAAAACCTTTGGGACTCTTTTGATTGTGAAACATATGTTGTTTATGGATCGCCATTCGCTACCCCTAGGAAAGCTGAGGGTGATCATTCAGCCCCCCAAGGTTAAAAAACCTTTGGGACTCTTTTAAGAGTGAAACATATGTGGTTAAAGGTCGCCTGTTACGCTGCCCCTAGGAAAGCTGAGGGTGATGATTCAGCTCCCCCTGAAAAGGATAAATCCTTTGGGACTCTTTTAAGGAGGGAACCAAGAGGCTGTGTGAAGTACAGCTGATCAAGGTTGAGACATAAGTGTATTCAGGTTGTTGTTAGTCTGAATACTGTCTAGAGGGTGCAGGGTCATCGGGGTGCTTTATAAACACAAATGAATCATTCCCTGGTGCAAAGACAGGGTGTGCAGAAGTCTTAAAGAGTTCTAAGTGCATGGACAGACTTCTATGGGTCGAGGATTACCCTAACTTCACCACTCTCTCCTACAGAAAAATGAGAGTGGCTGCTTGTGAACCTCTAAAAATGTACACTGATTACCTGTGAGATATCAGCTGGATTAGGCTGGTTTCCTGTCGTCTCAGCTGACTTTGAGACACTAGACTCCTGTTGTTGGTCAGCAGATGTATCTGATTCCACATGAGTATCTGGAACAGAGGAGGTGTCAGTCTTCTTTCCCTTGGCCTTAGTAACAGCTTTGGTGTGGGAAGAAGAGGAGATTTTCTTCTTCTTAGGCTGTTGGCCAGAAGAAGCCTTGGACTTGGTAGTGTGCTGCCTAGAGGTCAAAGACTTAGACTTGCCAGACACACTAGAAGTATTCACCTTCTTAGAAGAAGGAAGCAAGGCTTCTCAGCTGTTGGTAGTTTGTTGGCCACATTCATCATATGAGAGGTGATAGGGACATCTTCAGCTCCTATTTCTTTGTAGATGGCACCAGTGATACGGTAGGGCTTCAGAGCAGTCCACGCAGTGTTGTGGTAGTTGTCTCCCAACAGACTTTCAAATATCTGAGACAGGAAGCGAACATAGCAGATATTCTTTTCCCTGACTTGATTTCTTCCCTTCAGCTGTTCTACAAGGTTGGAGAAGAGAATGCTTCCAAAATCAACATCAGCTCCCCAGATCAGCCCATATGAAATAGCTTGATGGTTAAAGGACATCTGATCTTGGGATCCCTGCATTCCTCCCAGGGATTTAACAATGTGGGTGAAGAGGACACGCCACATGGGAGTGAAATACTTAATCTTCAAAAGAAGATTTAAAGAGGACCTCAGCTGGTGTAAGGGCAGGGTTTACATCATGGCAGGGTTTGAGTGTGGTCAGGGCTTCTTTGACAGCCTTTTTATCAACAACCTTAAGGCATTCATCTCCATGTTTCAATCCAGCCACACTCGAGAAATCTTTAAGGGAGAAAGCGAATTGGTGTTCATTGCATGAAAGGCTAAAAGTTATTGTGTCATCTACCACTTCAGCAGAGTACCAAAATTCCCTAAGGTATTCTTGGTAAAAGGTGGATGGGGATTTGGTGAAGGCTTCACTTAGGTCACAATTTTGCATGAAGCTAACCAGATCTGAGTAGGTGCAATTGGGAGCCTTTATCCATCCAATGGCGTTGTTGGAGGCGAGGATGCTTTCGTTGATCTCGAAGTTGACATTTGCTGCTTTGGGAACTGAATACGCCATGGATTTAAGGTCGAAGGTGAAAGAAAAATGGAGGATGGGTTAAGAGAGAGAAGTACTTAGAGAGAGAAATAGATTTGAGAAATGAGAATGGTGGTGGGTGAGAAGAGAGGAGAGACAATATATATATTCAAACTACGTAAACAGTTATTCAACCGCATTAAATGCAAAGTGAGAAAATGACTGCTCAAGTGGGTCCCTTGACCTTTCAAAACTTATTTGTCTCATCGTTATTCGAAAAATAAATGATTAAATATTTGAGAATGTTTTTTGCATTTACTTGGAAAGTAACTAACTAGTTTCATGTGAAAAACATTTAATATAGAATCAATCATTTAATGAACACATTTAATATCAAGCCACAGGCTTTGCGACATTGAGCATCCCTAGCTCAGCAACTAGCCTATTGAACGAAGGTTCAACCAAAGGCTTTGTAAAAATATCAGCTAGTTGCAGCTCTGTGGGAACAAAATGCAGCTCAATATCTCCCTTCATTATATGATCCCTGATAAAATGATACTTGATATCAATGTGTTTGGTACGAGATTGAAGAACAGGGTTGTTGGATATGGCAATGGCGCTGGTGTTGTCACAAAATATTGGCACTTTGTCATATAGAATTTCATAGTCAGCCAATTGACTTTTCATCCAGAGCACCTGAGCACAACAGCTGGCTGCAGCGACATATTCTGCTTCAGCTGAAGACATAGCCACAGAGTTTTGCTTCTTAGCACTCCATCCAACCAATTTTCCTCCTAGGATTTGACAGCTGCCTGCAGTGCTTTTCCTGTCAATACAACATCTAGCATAATCTGATATCTGAATAGGCCTTGAGATCAAAGCCTGATTCCTTTGGATACCATAGGCCTAGGGATGGTGTTCCTTTGAGATACCTGAAAATTTTCTTAACAGCCACTAGATGGGATTCTTTTGGGTTAGCTTGGTACCTTGCACAAAGACATGTGGAGAATTGGATATCAGGACGACTAGCTGTCAGATACATGAGTGACCCAATCATGCCTCTATATAAAGTCTCATTAACAGAGACCCCTGACTCATCAGGGCCCAAGTTGTTGGGTGGAAGCATGGGGCATTTCACTGATGCACAATCAGCTAAGTCATATTTTTAAGTAAATCCTTAACATACTTTTCTTGACAAATTGAAATTCCCTTAGGACATTGTTTAATTTGAAAGCCCAAAAAGTAAGTTAATTCACCCATCATACTCATCTCATATTTCTTGGTCATTAATTTAGCAAAACGTTTACTAAGATTGACATTCGTTGACCCAAAGATGATATCATCCACATAAATCTGCACAATGATGAAATCACTCTTATCCTTGAAGGTAAAGAGTGTTTTATCAATAGAACCCCTGACAAATTTATTTTCAGTTAAGAAATTGGAAAGAGTTTCATACCACGTTCTTGGAGCTTGTTTCAGCCCATACATGGCCTTGTGAAGTCTGTATACATGGTTGGGAAACTCGCTGTTCTCAAATCCTTCAGGTTGTGCAACATACACTTCCTCAGCCAAATCACCATTGAGGAATGCACTCTTTACATCCATCTGATACACAGTGATGTTCATATAGGCAGCATAAGCAAGGAAGATTCTAATGGCTTCAAGTCTTGCAACTGGAGCAAATGTTTCATCATAATCAATTCCTTCAGTCTGAGAAAACCCCTGTGCCACCAGTCTAGCCTTGTTTCTGATGATGTTCCCAATTTCATCCATCGTATTTCTATAGATCCATCTAGTGCCTGTGATATTCTTTCCAGGTGGAGCTGGCACTAGTGTCCATACTTTGTTCCTTTTGAACTGATTGATTTCTTCTTGCATAGCAGCTACCCATCCTTCTTCTACCAGAGCCTCAGCTACTCTTTTGGGTTCAATTTGTGAAAGAAATTCAGCAAAAAGACATTCATTGGCTGAGGCAGACTCTGAGTCTTGGATTCGCTGTCTAGTTGTGACCCCTGCATTAGGTTCCCCAATAATGTTGACAAGAAGAATGTGTTGATCTCTTGACCACTTATTTTAAGGAGTTGGGGACTCAATGACAGGAACACTTGTGGGCACAGCTGGTACAATTTGAGTTTCATCCTGCTGACTAGGAGGGCTTTCTTCAAAGACTACTTCAGTTTCATAGTCTTCTTCAGCCACATCAAGAGGTACATCTTCATTATCAGCAGGAGAGTCTTCAGGGATTTGAAGAATTGGTGAGTCATCAATAGCATTAGAAGGAGAAGGACTACCAGAGGTTTGTGGTTCTTCTTCATCAAGTTCCTGAGAAGTAGGAACTTCTATGTTGTGAGTAGACAGAGGGTCAAAGGCAGGGACATAAGGAGTGAGAGTGTTGGAGTGATGATGACTGGTAGGTCTTGGTTCTGTGAACTCATCACTTGGGAAAGATACATTTTCATTAAAATCAATTTCATCACCCTCTGTTCATGCTCTCTGTATGACTTCATCATCTTCATTGAATCTAACATGGAAGGTTTCTTCTACTTCTTGTCTTCTGATGTTTAATACTCTGAAGGCTTTGGCTGTCGGAGAGTATCCCAAGAAGAAACCATCATCAGCTTTTTTATCAAACTTTCCAAGTTTATCCCTGTAGTTATAAATGAACACAGGGCATCCAAACACATGAAAATAGCTGACATCAGGAGATCTATTTCTGAAAACTTCAAAGGAAGTTTTACCATGTCTTTTGACAATGATTGATCTGTTTTGTGTGTAGCAGGCAGTGTGAACAGCTTGTCCCCAAAATTACTTTGGTAAGGCTGCACCATTCAACATAGTTCTGATTGCTTCAATCAAAGTCCTGTTTCTTCTTTCAGCCACACCATTTTGTTCAGGGTGCCAGCTGAAGAGAAGTTCTGTGAAATTCCTTTTTCATCACAAAAAGATTCAAGTTGATGGTTCTTGAATTCAGTACCATTATCACTTCTTAGAGCTTTATCTCTAACATCATTCATATTTTCAACCTGTCTGATGAAGGACATGATGGTTTCAGCTGCATCACTTTTCCTTCTGAGGAAGAACACCCATGTGTATCTTGAAAATTCATCAACTATAACCAAGGTGTATTTGTTGTGATTAATGGTCTGAGGTTTGACAGGCCCAAACAAATCCATGTGAAGGAGATGTAAGCACTTGTCAATAGAGAATGATTGCCTAGTCTTGAATGAAGACCTGTGATGCTTTCCTTTGACACAGGCAGAACAAGTCTTGTATTTAGAAAACATTACTGAAGGTAGACCATCAACCATGTTTTGTGTGGCTATCTTGTTGATGTTCTTGAAGTTGAGATGAGACAGTCTTTTGTGCCACAGCCAATTGACACTTTCAGAGGCTTTAGCAAGAAAACAATTTGAGCTGTCTTCAGAGCAAATAGCCATGTTGATGACATAAACATCTCTTCTTCTAGGTGCAATAAGTACAACATCTTTGTTTTTGTTGAATATGGTTCCCTGAGTCTTAGTAAACAAAACCTTATAGTCAGCATCACACAATTGGCTGATGCTAATAAGATTGTGTTTAAGACCATTCACATATGCAACCCTGGTAAATGTAATCCCATTGCAGTTCACTGAGCCATATCCTTTTGTGTCACCTGAAGAGTTATCTCCAAACACCACTTTAGGACCTGGCTCCTTTGAGTATCTGTGCAGGTATTGTTGAATCCCTGTCATGTGTCTAGAACAGCCACTGTCTAGATACCATACCGATTCCTTGAGATATTTCTGCACAGATACATAGAAACAGGTTAGTTCCTATGGTGAACCCACTTTCTAGTGGGTTCCCTGAATTGCTGATTAGCAACTCTTGTGTTCCTGTAGAACTTCTGGCGTTGGGAGGGACAATTCACTGTTTCATGGTTATAACTTCCACAAATATCACACCCAGGGAAGTCACCACACTCGTCTGAGTGATGGTGTGTGAACCCACAAAATTTATAGGGAGGATAAGGTTTGTAATTTCCCTGTTGTCTTTTGGAACTCTGTGGTCTATCCCTAGAGGGTGTCTGAGCTCTTTTAGCTGCCATGTGTCTGTCATGATCTAAAGTCATATGGTGAGAGTTTTTACATACATTGCAATAAGGTTTGATTAACCTTTCCCCTTTGGGTTCACCTAGGACTGACTTAGGTTCATGTGAAGTAGAGCATTCAGCGGAAGGCTTAATGTGTTGTTTCAAGAGTTCTACTTCTTTCATTAGAGACAACAGGCGATCTTCAGTGGTAGGGTCAACCTTATTCACAACTTTAGTAGCAACAAGCTTAAAAGCTACTTGTTTACCAGTTATTTTAGCAGGCACATGAAAAACTTTAGCTGGAGGTTTCTCAATATCTGATCTAAGTTCACCCTTAGCAGCTCGAGAGGAACTACTAGGTTCAACTCCAGAGAGTTTGGTCAAAGGTGGTAACTCAGTCACATCTTCAGAGACAGGGTCATTAGTTAAAGTGGTATCTGACATATGAATTGTCTCTGTAGATTTGAAGACAATGTCTTTGGGTTTGGTGAGAATTCTCAGCTTATTTTTCTTAGCAGATATATCCCTTTTTAAGTCAGCAGGCACTTCATCATTAAGCAATTGATCTATAGTGAACCTAGCACACAACCATTTTTCAATAACCTTATTTAATTCAGAGGCTTGATCATTTAAAGCAATGTTTTTCAAGGTTAATCTAGCTACTTCATTTTGCAGGGATATTTTCTCTAAATTAACCCGCCTGAGAGTTTCACATTCAGATTTAGCATTTAGCAGTTCAGATTTAACAGAGTGAAACTTATCAAGTAGGTTCTTTCTTTGTTCCTCAACAAAGTGTAAATCAACAATGGTGTAATCAAGGACATGCTTACGTTCATCACTATCAGACATGGATAAAAGCCTGTGTACCTTTTTCATTATGATGTCAACCCATTGTCCTGATCTTGCATCACCTTTTCCAACAGCAGGTTCATCCTCAGCTATCGCCATGAAAGCCCTGACTCTGGTGGTATCTTCTTCATCTGAGGTCAGTGGCTCATCATTCCAATCATAAGCTTCAGCAACCAACCCTTTCTCTGTCTTTTTATCACCACCCTTCTTTTTGGACAGAGCTTCAAGCTTCAAGTTCATTTGCTCTAACTCAGCTTTAAGTGCCTTGTACTTATTTTTGTAATCCTTCTTCTCAGTGTCTGATGAATTGGATTGGTGAGATGAGTTGTTATGTTGTTTGAACTTGTAAGGTTTGGATGAAGATGATGGATAAGAGGGTGAGGATGTGTTGGTGGAAGGACAGTCTTTTTGGAAATGTCCAAGCTTTCCACAGGCAAAGCAAGTTTCTTTTGACCTGTCAGTTGGTTTTCTAGCTGATCCTATTCTTCCTGATCTTTTGAAGAATCTTCTTTGGTTGGCTAGCAAGGCTCTTTCATGAAACTCTGCATTAAGGTCCGTCAAGAACTCTTGGCTGCTGCGAGTGTCTTCTTCAACATCAGAATCGCTGTCATGAGGATGTGTTGCAGAGATCAGGGCTTTAGAAGATGCTCCTTGGACAACAAATCTTTCAGTCTTTGACTTGTAAATGGTATCAATCAGCCCTTCTTCATAATTATACTTTCCATAAAGCTGAGCAAGGGTATCATTTTTTATTGAGTTGTTAGCTCTCTGAGTCTGATTCATACTCAGCCACTTTCTTGGAAGGTTGTTTACAAATGTGGCATTGATCTCAGCTTGACCAATAGTGACATCATTCATAGCTAGGTCATTGAGAAGAATCTTCAGCCTTGTATAGGTTTGCTGAACCTTTTCAACTTCAAGTGACTTGAAGGCATTGAACTGAAGTCTGAGTGCCTGAATCTTTGTCTCTCTTGTTTCAGAGGGTCCTTCATGGCCAAGGATGAGGTTTGTCCACATTTGTTTGGCCGTGGGACACTAAATGACAGACTTCATGATGTGTTTGGGAAGACAAGATATTATGATGCTTTTGAGACGTTTATCTTGGTTTTCCAATTTTCTATCAGCTGGAGTCCATTGTTTGAGAGGTTTGGGAAGAGGGTTTTCTTCAGTGGATGTAAGTGCCATGGGAATATAAGGACCATTTTCTAAAATCTCTAGAAGAAAAGGTTCAAGTCCATCGAGATACACAAGAAATTGACTCTTCCAACTGGCAAAATCTTCTTCATCAAAGACTGGTACACTTGTGACGTGTGATCCACCTCTTGAGTCAAGAAGTTGGGGTAGATCATCGTCATTGGCAGGAGTGTTGAGTCTTGGTGAAGATGGGTTTGTGGAAGGTGATTGTGGTGGGTTAGAAGTTTCTGGCATGGTGGATATTGATTATAAAACTGAGAACGATGTTTCTTGAAGGTTTTAATATCAAACACTGCTCTGATACCAATTGAAAGTCCCTAATCAATGCTAGAAACCCTAATCTTAACTTAATCAACACAAGGTATTACTTTTCAAACGTAATCTTATTATTGTATAATAAAGAATTACAAGTGTTATGGATAACATCGTTTGATGACAATGTGTTGTGCACACTTTAAACAACTATAAACCCTAACTTATGAATACAGTCGTAGCTGTTTGATTCACTAAGTTCTATGCAATAATGTTATGAATATCTCAAAGTGTTGAACATTAATGCATGGATACACATCCTATTTATAGTGTTACGAGATTGACCTAAATAGTATTTGATGGTGACTACACAAGCTTTTACAAGTTCCCACATCAGTCACATGATGTCCTTCTATTCTTGGTAGTCTTCCATTATGCTTTAAGGAAACAGTTGTCAAAACAGTTTCCTTTTTCTTCATAGTCTCGAACACACAAATGGCATGTCCAAAGTGTACTGAGTGTTAACAGGGTATTGCCACCCCTTGTTAACCCTCAACCCCTCAGAGTCCCTGATACATCTTGGCTGTTATCCATCACAGCCAATGAGTATGTCTTCAAGTAATCTTTGACTCTCTTGACAATGTCTCTGACATGGACTCCTCTGAGGTTGCTCACAAAGACTTGGATCTCTGTGAGTCTTGCGAAACTTGCCTGCCTCCTAGGCACATGCAAGGGACTATCTAACAGCCTAATTATGTTTAAATCTATGATTAGGGAATCTAACAAGTTTAGATTCCCAACACATTCATATGGTACAACAGCAAAATCATTGTCACAAAATTTGTTTAATACATTATTGATATTTTAATGTATTTTTTGAACAGGTCTCATTATAGATTATAATCAACAACTTGCGCTCATTATTGTTATGTACACATATCTTCGTTGCGTTCGGTCAAGGAAAGGGAAAAGAAAAAGAGTTAATACTTCATCAACGTCGGGTCATCAATTTACATTCGAGTTATTGCAAGGAAATGATAGACAATGTATTGAGTTGCTACGCATGTCACGTGGTTCTTTTATTCGTCTTTGCACACACTTTAGAGTAAGAGAGTGGCTCAAGGATGGAAAACATGTATCGGTTGAAGAAAAAATGGCTGTGTTTTTGATGATGATAGGTCACAATCAACGGTATGTCGTCATAAAAAACATATTTCAGCATTCAACTCAAACAATTCACAAGTTTTTTCATGAAGTGTTGGCTAGAATGGTGGTGTTTGCCAAGGAGATTATAATACCAACAAATTTTAATCTTATTCCAAATGTTCCGAATCATAATAGGAGGCTACGACAAATATTTAAGGTAATTAGTAACTATTTTAGTTTTGTGATAATTTGTTTCGCATTAAATTTTGAATATTAACTTTGTTTAAGTGGGGAGCCGTCAGTGCACTAGATGGAACTTTGATACATGCATGTGTCCCTAAAAACAAACAACAGTTGTATAGAGGAAGAGGAAAGGGGGAGTGTTATCAAAATGTTTTGGGAATATGCGATTTTAATATGATGTTTACTTTTCTTGTGGCCGGGTGGGAAGGCATAGCTCATGATTCTCGAATCTTATCAGAAGCAATAAGAAATCGAAATGCACCATTTCCATTACCTCCTCCAGGTACATATCATAATTTATATTTATAATTATTTTGAACTATTACATACATATATATATTTATTTATTTATTTATCGTAAAAAAATATTCACAGATAAGTATTATCTTTGTGACGCCGCCTACGCACACACACGGGGGTTTATGGCACCATATCGCGATGTGAGATATTGGTTAGGTGAATTTCGACAAAGGCGTGCATTGAATACTAAAGAAAAGTTTAACCACTCGCATGCAAAACTTAGAAACGTTATTGAACGTGCTTATGGTGTTTTGAAAGCACGTTTTCCGATATTAAAGAGGATGCCACCATTTTCACTAATAACATAAAGAAATATCACAATTGCATGTTTTGCACTTCATAATTTTATACGCAAAGAGGGTTTGGATGATGAGTTGTTTGCTACATATGATCAATTAAATGTGCAACTTGACAATGAAAATGTATTAGTTGAAGACGATGAAGGTATTGAAGATCAAGTTGTTCAACCACAAGGGAATGAATCGGACCGAGAATATATGACTAATTTAAGAGATCAAATCGCGACACAATTGATGCAAGGTAGTTGAACGGTTCATTATTATATATGTTTTAGTGTTTGTTTTTTATAGTTTATTATGTAATGTGGAATTTTTATGTTTTTTTGTATGTTTTTTTTATTTTGAATCATTATATATCGTTGTTAATACTTCACTTTTTAAGCAATTACGTGTTTTTATATTTTAAATTATTATATATCGTTGTTAATATTTTATTATCATATGAAAAAGGAATTTATCAAATAACGAAACTTTCTAATGAAAAAAGATAAAGACAAAAGAAAAAGAAAAAAGAAGTATTTCAAAAGCAAAGAAAAACAAACGGTCTTTTTTTTTGTAGATGAAGACTTTAGATGTACCTCTTCTTCTGCAGACATGGTTTGCAGATGAAGAGGAAAAAGCTCTGAAAAACAAACGAGGCCTAAATCTCCCTATGCCTAAATCGCTTTTTCAACCGTCTTCTCTTAATCTATGGACCTAGTGTAACATTAATTCCTGCTTTTAATGTTGCATGCGTAAAAAATTATTGCTTTTTAGGTTTTAGGTTTTTTTTATCATAATAGTTTTCTAGGGTTTTTAATAACATCAAATAGTTAAATATTTTTACCTCAATATTCTTTCAATTTTGCTCAATTTAGTGCTAATTAACATCTGATATTGCAAATTTTCATAAATTTTACAGGTGAAATTGAGCAAGTAACGAAAAACGAGAGTTTTATGGTGAAAATAGACTAGAAAAAGCGTCAAGCACATATTGTTGAAGACACCGATTGCGTATATGCATTCTACCCTACGGTGTAGATGCATTCTACCCTACGGTGTCGATGCATTCTACCCTAAGACATAGGAAAGATGATGTCAGACTTTCTATATTTCAAGACCCTACGGCGTACACATACATTTTGTCTACGGTGTAGGTATTGTTTTCCTGACAAGATTTGTAAAACCCGCTTTAGATACCTTAGATAATTAAATGCATGAAAACACGGTCAAATTAAAACTTCACGATTAATTAATATACGACAAGTATCATGAACATTTAATATAAATATTACGTATATTAATTAATTACTACAAGTATTACGTATGTTATTATTAACTATAATACACGATAAGTATTTACGTATAACGTTAAAACATGACAATAAATAAAACACGACACTAAAACACGAACACACGCGGCAATTATTTAAAACACGAAAAACATATTATACTTTAAGGGGGTCTTTGTTTTGGCCGGTCATACAAGAAGAAAAGAACAAAGGCCTTTAGCCCGACCCATTAAATCATTATGACTAATAAACAAAAACCCCAGGAAAAGTCAATTCCCACTTTTACAAAAATATAAAAAAAAACCTAATTGGTGCTCTCCTTGGCCGTCGACTTCAGCAAGAAAAGGGAGGAGAAAGGCTGTGTGATCTTTGATTAATTTTACGGTTTGTGTTCGTGGCATTGAATCCTTAACCATTACGTTTTCGGTATTGTATAAACCTTGATCCTTTTATTTTATCTTTAATTCATGAACTTATGTCATTAATAATAAGAACATGTCAATGTATGAATTAAAACATGTAATATTCTAGGTCTAAATCGGGGTTTGGTTGGATTTGTCATGAGAACCGGGCCACAAGGGGTCTCGGTGGGTATTGTCAAATGTCGGGGGTTGTTTACCTTTGTCAGTCGCAACCAACAACCCCACAGCAGGGGTGTGGTTGGTCCATCAGTGGGAAGCTGCGACAGACAGTGGGTACCAGGCTACAGCCAGTGGATATTCCTAGGGCTAAGCAGGGCAGACCTAAAACCGACCCGGACCGGACCAAACCGAACCGGACCGAGCAATTTTGGTCCGGTCCTCGGTCCGGGATTTTCGACGAATTCGGTCCTCGGTCCGGTCCGGTCCGGTTCGGTCTTACCTAAATCTCGTCAAATATGTCTAATAGGACCGGACCGAGGACCGAACTGGACCGAACCAACTCGGACCGGACTAGACTATTTCGATCCGGTCTCGGTCTGGAGTTTTGGACCATTTCGGTCCTCGGTCCGGTCCGGTCTTGGCCGGTTCAGTCTGATCCCGAACCGATTCTCAGCCCTAGGTACTCCACTTGTGCAGTGGCTAGCGTTGGCTGGTAGCAGCAAAGCGACAGCCGCTTAGGCTGTGGTGAGGTGTTTGGTTGTTTTATGTTTCAGGCATGCCGAGACTTGGTGTCTCGGTGTGGCTCGGTTCAAGGGCTCGGGTACAACTCGAAACACGGGTAGGTGTGTTTGGGTCATAAAGACCAAGATTTATTCTTTTCGTCAAGATCCTTTGGAGGAACCGTTCCAAGAGGGAAGCCACTTGGGAAACGGAGGAGTCCATCTGGATTTCTTATCCTCATTTCCTTTCATAATCCGAATATGTTCTTTAAGCCACGTCACGTTTCAGGTTCCTTTCAGCCACGTCACGTCCATGTTCTTTCCAGCTTATCGTATCTCTAATTCGAGTACGAATTTTTTTTTGAGGGGAAGAGTTGTAAAACCCGCTTTAAAATACCTTAGATAATTAAATGCATGAAAACACGGTCAAATTAAAACTTCACGATTAATTAATGTACGACAAGTATCACGAACATTTAATATAAATATTACGTATATTAATTAATTACTACAAGTATTACGTATGTTATTATTAACTAAAATACATGATAAGTATTCACGTATAACATTAAAACATGACAATAAATAAAACATAACACTAAAACCCGAACACACGCGACAATTATTTGAAACACGAAAAACATATTATACTTAAAGGGGGTCTTTGTTTTGGCCTGTTATACAAGAAGAAAAGAACAAGGATGATACAGTATTTTTGTACACTTTATTTTAAGAAAAACAAAGCGACAAAAGCGGGTAAGTATTAAGTATCACATTTTATGAAAAACGCGAATACTCGTCGTTGAGTTCGTTCTCGAGGAGGTATGGTGTTTAGCCAACAATTATAGACGTTATTTAATAGAGTGATTATGTTTTTGGAAAGAAAGAAAGAAAAGAAAACAGAAACGAATTACGCTAAAAATGGTCGAAAACGCTTAAACGTACGAACGTGAAAACGCGACCAAACGAAAAATTTCACCTAAAAAATTATTAAAAATCACTAAAAAAAACTCTAAAAAGTCTAATTAAAAATAAAGCGTAAAACAAAAATTTTGAAAGCTTTTAAATTAATCTATATTAATTTTTAAACTTAATTAAAAACCCTAAAAAAATAAATTAACTAAGAAAAAGACAAAAGAAAAACTTTTTTTATTTGTAAACCTAAAATATATTATTTAAAACCTATAAAATATTTTCTACAAATATTTTTAACTTTTATCTATTTTTAAATGTCTAAAAACAACTTTTAAAAGAAAATAATCATTAAAAATAATAAAATAATGAGAAAATTAATTTTACTTTTTCAAAAATACTATTTTACTTAATTAAAGCTGGGAAAAATGAAAAAAAGTTGAAAACAGTACTTTTAAGCCTAATAAGACAAAAACAGTTTATTTAAAAACTAATTAAAACTTAAATTAATTCTAAAAAAAAAATAAATAAAGTAAAAAATGAAGTTACTATTCTAAAAATCTAAAGTATATTACTCAAACTATGAAAATTGGAAAAACTAAAAAACACTGATTTTTATCACTAAAAGACAAAAATAGAATTAATTAAAACTAATTAAAACTTAAATTAATTCTAAAAATACCAAATAAACATAAAAATAAAAATAAACTTTTTGAAAAATCTTAAAATAATTAATTTAACTGGGAAAAAATGAAAAATCTTGGAAATACTAAAAATGCCACTAAAAACAAAATAGTCAAAATTTGAAAGTGACATGTTATAGACATCTTTTGTCTGTAGCTAAGCAGTGGGAAAAACCAAACAACCAGTGGGAACCTGGTTCCCACTGCCCAGTCACAGAAAACAATAAATGCTCCTTTTGAGCTTGGTTACTGGTCCGTTTTGGATAACAAGAGCACCCCCACACTCAAGTGAGTGTGGGGAGTCAAGAGCAAGTGACAAAACACAAAGTTTAACACTAATATGCATACGAATCAAGGTAAACAGCAAGTTAAGGCAACAAGTGGTGGGTCTGGCAGGTTTCTGTGGCAAAACAGTACCCCTAGATGGCCTCAAATGCAACCCTAAAGCCTAGTTACTTATGATTCCAACTTATAGACACTTAGGATACTCTAATATCCAATAATTAGCCAATACTTAAGCACCAAACTCAAAGACTAGCCCTAAAGCAACCCTAATAACCTACTGTGCACACAGCAGGAGTGCATTTGGCATTCGGGTGAGATACAAATTACAATATTGGGCATAAAAGTTAACCAAACTCAAATTCCCCCCTCAACAAGTCACTTTAAACCTATCTATAACAGATTTCCAGGTTTTAACACACAAATTCTCAAAATAAAACCTAAATCTACCCTACTATCTATCATATGCCAAAATTACTAGTTGCAAAACCCAAGAACTAACGCAATGAGACCTATTTTTTGCAGTCTACCCTATTTAGTCTAAAATTGGAACACACAAAATTAACTATAGATGCAATATAGTACAACTAACTCCCTCTAAAACAACTAATCATGAAGAGTGGCAGTTTGAGTGCTTTTGAGCAATATCAGTGTTCACAACCTACTCATTTGATTAACAAATGGTGTAAGTTGATGAGACCAGATCAAGATCACACCCAAAGCTCTAAAATGACCAGGACTTCACTCCAAGAGAAACAAAAACACAGTAGACTAACTGCCTATAGCAGAATGTCAATCTAATCACAAGTGAAAATGCAATGAATTTTTCAACTTAACCTACAAACTTTTTACTCAAATTGCCTACCCCTAAACCTCACAAATGGGTGCAGAGTTTAGCTAACCTTGAGGGTTTATTACTACCCCTAAAACACCCCTTTATAAGTGAGGTAACCAATCTTTTCAAAAAATTTTGTTTAAAAACACCTCGAACACTTATCATATCAACTAATAACGAACAAGAATCAAATAAATGAAAGGTTAAATTCACATATCATATACGTCATTCACAAGAACACAAAGTCACGTAAGATAAATACCTTTGGCAGAAAAAGTGAGATAAAGAGGGAACTTACCTCTAGGGCATACGATTCCATACCCTAGGAAAATAGAGCTTATGTGTACGCATGTACACAAGCATTCCAATTCACCTACTGAGATTAACAAACTTAAACATACACAACAATTCAAGCAATCTGATTTTCTTAACTTTCTTAAAAAAAACTTTCTCACAATACTTAAACCTTGAACAAATTTTAAAACTCAAACCAAAACTTACATGAAACCTTTCCAGGATAAAAAGATGAACAAAAAAGTAACAATAAGCTTGAAGATGAACTTACAAGCTTATTGGTTCTCACAAGATTTCACAAAATTTTTGAGAAAACCTTTGATAAACTGTAAATATAAATGGGCTTCAACCAAACTTGCATAAAAATAAACTAACTACACTACAAACTACCGTAAAAGGAACTCAGCTTGAATTTATACAAATTAACTTTTTCATTAAAATTTAAATTTTTTTACAAGAAACAAAGCTGGAACAATTCTAAAGAGTAAACTAGGAGCCTTTATATAAGAGGCTTTACACAATTCTAGAAACAAGAAACATTTAAAACCCTAAGGTGTCATCTTCCAACAATGCTCTTCGTTTGAATTTGGTCAACAATGGGTATCATGTGATTCTGATGTTGTTGACTGTTGTGAATGATATTTTAACCGTCCAAAGATTCGTAGGAAGAAAGGAATTGTTGTGGGTCGTTGATCCACTGTTAAGATTCCTCAATTACTATATTTAGTGCGACAGGGGAGCATGAATGGGGGGCCCTACCCATGAGCTGGCTAATGTTTGAAGGTGGAAAGGAGTCAAGCATATTGTTAATCATGGATCTGCACTTGATTAGCCAAAACCCCCTTGTTTAGAATGATTGATTGGATTAGGGTTCGTTTATGGGAACAGTGGATCGTATGATCTATTTTGGATTTACTATGGCTGTTAACCGCCATATTTTAGTATAATTAAACCATTTTAAAAGTTTAACTAATAAAAGATATGGGTTTGGGTAGTTGGGTAACTGGGTAGGATAAATGGGTATGGGTGGGTACCCGTGACGTGACAGTTGGTGAATGGTGGAGTAGGGTTATGTTTTTGGCAAGTTTAGTCCTTTATCTTCCCTTTTTGTGTCATACAATGTTTCAAATAGACTAAACTCCCATTCCTTTGTTATAAAGTTTGGCCAAGTTGTCAAAATTAGAACAATGATATTATTAACTTTCACCAAGGACCACAAGTGTACAAAGGGCATTCTTCAAGGGCTTAAAGTGTCATGTCTTCATCCCTCAAGGATCATTCTTATAATTATAGCATCCGCCAAGGGCCTTTCTTGCCAAATCTTCAAAGATGAGGGAACAAAGTTGACAAATTGATACAAGGTATTTGCAATGGGTTCAAAATAATTCTCGGAATCCTCTCGAATTGATCTCGGTTTAAAGTGAAATGATTTGTTCTTGGTGACAAAAAATGGGTTTGATTTTCTAATCTATTAAAAAGGGAAATGAACAAAGTGAAGAAAGACTTAATCTTAAAACAATCAACAATTAAAAGGCAACACTTGAATTTGAACAAAACAGCGACTGAAAAATTACCCTATGCGGAATGTTCCCTATTCGGAAAAGAATTTCTACTCGGAAAATATTCTATGCGGAATATCTATATTCGGAATAACAGGCTATTCGGAAAAATAAGTCTATGCGGAAAAATTGTTCTATGCGGAAAAACATGACCTATTCGGAATAAATAGTCTTATGCGGAATGTGCGAAAATTCCGAATAAAGTAAAAATCAAGAAGACTACTCGGAATGAATTTTATTCCGAATAAGAGAAGAGTGAAAAGCCCTATTCGGAATATCCAATATTCCGAATAAGGGAAGCAGAAAATCGTCTATTCGGAATATTTCAGGGGTAAGAATAGTAGCAGATGCGCAAGAACAGGAGACATGGTTTGAATCTAAAATCAAGATGAATACGCAAAAAGGTTTTACCAAACTAAACAATAATCATCTAAATACCATAAGTAATAAATCCCAACAATAAAAATACAAAATCAACAACTTTTTAAGATCAAACTTGAACCAAATAAAAACTTAAGAACTTGCCATAAAAAGATGATGAAGAACAAGATGAATAGAAAGATTGGATTGAAAGATTAATGTAAAAGTTAACAATAGTAATGATTAAAACTTACAAGATTGAAGGAAAAATTAAAAATCACCAAACACCCTAATGGTGTTGGTGATGAAACGAACCTAAGAAACTGGGAAAAGAAAAATGAAAGCTAACTCCCTAAAATGTGAAGGAAGAAACTATATATAGTCCTAGTGGTTGGTTGGTGAGTGGGCTTTCTCCCTTTCTTCTTGTCTTCTCGTCTTTTCAGAAAAGTTGACGTTTTCGATTCTGATTCGGGATTTGTCATCGATTAAATTCAACTCGTCTTTTAATTTCTTCGTTTAATAGACTTGAGTTTCTTCGACATATGTAAATCTTCCATCTTTGGTCCTTTTCTTCGATAAATCTTCAAATAGGCCCATGGACTTCAAATCTTGTGCATCTCTTGGACAATAGGCTTCATCTTTTAGTCTTTTTCCTTGTTAAAACCCGTGTAATCCCATGTTTTCTTTAATATTCATTCGGTTAGCTCTGAAAACACAATAAACACAAAAACCACGCATAATTCCAAACAAATGATATTAAATACGTGTTTTGGTCTTGTTTTAGCCAGAATTAAGTGGTAAAAGGATGGGTGTTTACACACCTATCAAATCCCCTACACTTAACCATTGCCATGCCCTCATGCAATGCTTAGTGATAAAGCAAATTTACACTTTTCTCATAATTAATCAACCTTGGCCTTATTCAAATACTACTAAATAAAAATTAAAATATTAAGAGAAATTAAAACTTAAAAGGAAACAAAAGGATAGAAAACCATTTTCACTTGAAAATAGCTACATGGAAATAACTTGCAAAGAGATCAATGACTTACATTAGGGCTTTGGTGCTGTGAAGATTTATCACCCTCAAGTTTCACGTTCCCCAAACTAAGCTTAAAAACGAGATCATTGTTATTATAAGTTAGCAATTCAAACACTTGCACACATGGCTTAATTAAATGCTTAAGCTCCCTTATTCCTAGGTGTATCTGTTATATTTTATTTTCGTCTTAGAATGATCATAAAGATGCATTTTTGGACTTATTTCGATAATTTATGTAGGCTGAAAGCAAAGTAGGACGATTTTATCAATAGTTAGCTAAAGGACAAAATCTCTTAAAACTGCTTCTCGGGATATCAAAAAGTTCATATCTTGGCATAACTTGGTTCACGATTTGAGACCTTTCTCGGGCCGATATTTGGCATGTACTTCATACTTCATATCTTTGAGAGACGTTCTTGAGATAATGGTCTTCTCATCATAATAGAGTTTCTTCACTTGGAGACTTTTGAGGGGTACTCCAACTTTGTTGACCACGACTTCATGATTATTTCTTCAATCTCTAATTAGGATTTTGAGATACAACGATCCGCCTCCTTTTCGGACTTGGATCTATTTATCCTCATACCTTGTTAGGGTCTTTTTGGATAGACTTCTCCATGATATTTATGGGAGTTGATTGCTTTTCGTCGTGAGTCTTGATCCTTCATATTGATTTTAGGAATAATGCTTTTCACATCACTTTGGATCTTCAGCAATAAAAATGAATCTTCATGCCTTGTTAGGGCCTTTTCAGACTCGCCGATCTTCGCGCCCCGCTTCATAAGTTATGCCTTGGCTATGAACTCTTATCATTACCGAGCAACTTTTAAACGATCTTGGGCTAGAAGCTAAGTAACTTTTCAAATCGTACGACCTTACTTATTGCAGATAAATTATTAGCAAGTTATGGGAGAATAGGCAAATAATTACACCAAGTGAGCTTGTGCAAGAATACCGACTTATAATTGACTCTATCATTTCTCGTCCTCCACAATTTAAAATCTCAAGTAATGAGACTCGTGGACACTTAGCCTAATAAACCATTTAAGGTCTACATGGTTAAGGATACTAGCTAGAATAAACTTGGATAAGTCTATTCGGGTTGAGTCAAAATAAACGCAACGGGCCTAATATGTCAAAGATTTCTAAACTAGCTACACCACTTATTAATATTTTTGACTTTATTGTGGGATATATACATATGAAAGCAACAATAAAAATTTAAAAATTACAACTAAATGGCCAAAGTTAATAAAAAAATTTGAAAAATGTCGAAAAATATGATTTTCTGGTTAAAAGTAGGCATTTTCATGGAAAAGTCCACTTAAAACTTCGATAGAAGTCCCCCCTACACTTAAGATAAACATTGTCCTCAATGTTTAAGCATGTGGGAAAAATCTCCCCTACACTTATGACATTGTGCACGTTGCTTAACTCAAGTTAAGGAAGAGACGACTAACGTGATCAATCTCAAATGTGAGTATGAAGAAAATTGAATCACGATAGTAGAGAGATAGAACCGGATTTCGGATAACACGGGAGCACGGTTCTTCAAAGTTTCCAAGAGTGCAGTCATCCCTGTAATCACATCACCACACAAACACAAATGACCAAAATAGGTCCTCCCCTACACTTAGGGGGTTAAAGGGATAGATACTCGGGCTGCCTCCCGAGGAGCGCTTGTTTTTGATAACCGAGTCACGAGCCTGACTCGACCCAAAATTAGTTCATGGGGAACGTGGTGAGGGATGGAATCACCTCCTGAGAGGTGTCCTCACCAAAGTACAACTTCACTCGTTGGCCATTCACCTTAAAATTAGGTCCATTAGGTTGAGCGAGCTCGAGAGTACCATATGGAAAAATTTGGGCAATGGTGAATGGGCCGGACCAACGAGATTTGAGCTTTCCCGAGAAGATTTTCAACCGAGAGTTAAAAAGTAAGACTTTGTATCCAACATGGAACTCTTGGTTTTTGATCTTGGAGTCGTGAATGAGCTTACTTCTTTCCTTATAGATTAAAGAATTTTCATAAGCCTCATTACGGAGTTCATTCAGCTCATTGAGTTGGATCTTGCGTAGGTCACCGGCTTTGTTTATATCAAAATTAGACCACTTCAAGGCCCAATAAGCCTTGTGCTCCAACTCAATGGGGAGGTGGCACGCTTTCCCGTACACAAGACGATAAGGCGTACAGCCGATCGGGGTCTTGTAAGTAGTACGGAAAGCCCACAAAGCATCATCAAGTTTATCAGCCCATGAGGCACGACGCTCTCCCACGATTCTTTCAAGAATTCGCTTAAGTCCTCGGTTGGATATTTCAGCCTGGCCATTAGTTTGTGGGTGGTAGGCTGTGGAAAGACGATGATTTACACCGTACTTAGCCATGACTCTTGCGAATTGGTCATTGCAAAAATGAGTCCCACGATCACTAATAATGGCACGGGGCACACCGAATCTAGCGAAAAGAGCTTTCAAAAAGTTACAAACCACCCTTGCGTCATTAGTAGGTAAAGCTTTGGCTTCAACCCACTTTGAAACGTAGTCAACGGCTACAAGGATGTATTTGTTTCCTTTAGAAGAAGGGAATGACCCCATAAAGTCGATACCCCAAACATCAAAGATTTCACACTCTTGAATGAAATTCTGAGGCATCTCGTCTTTATGTGTGATCTTGCCTTGTTTTTGGCAAACATCACATCTTTTAACCATATCGTGAGCGTCACGATAGATGGTGGGCCAATAAAATCCCGAATCAAACACTTTTTTGGCGGTGTAGTTGGGACCAAAGTGACCACCGGTGGGTCCTTTGTGGCAAGCATCAAGGATTTCTGACGCTGCCGGTCCATCAACACATCAGCGGATAATCAGGTCGGCACATTGTTTGAATAGGTAAGGGTCGTCCCAAAAGTAAGTCTTGATGTCGGTGAAGAACTTTTTCTTTTGTTGAGACGTCAACCCTTCCTTGAGAATTCCACCCGCCAAGTAGTTTGCAAAGTCCGCAAACCACGGGGTTTCATTCGACTTCGAGTTTATAGACATTAAGGTCTCCAAGGGAAAAGAATCATTGATTTCTTTGTTCGGATGATCCCCTTGGTAAGGATCCTCAAGTCTGCTAAGATGGTCCGC
Source organism: Glebionis coronaria (assembly GCA_025667525.1). Taxonomy (NCBI): domain Eukaryota; kingdom Viridiplantae; phylum Streptophyta; class Magnoliopsida; order Asterales; family Asteraceae; genus Glebionis; species Glebionis coronaria. The sequence continues at coordinate 147,826,966 of CM046882.1, forward strand.
GGCTAAGTTTTCAGCTCCTTTTTTATCGCGAATTTCGATTTTAAATTCCTGGAGCAACAAAACCCAGCGAAGAAGTCTTGGTTTAGAATCTTGCTTTGTCAACAAGTACTTCAGCGCGGAATGATCGGTGTACACAATGGTGGTAGAAAGGACAAGATAGGGGCGGAATTTTTCAAAAGCATAGACAACAGCTAAAAGCTCTTTTTCGGTTGTCGTATAATGCAATTGTGCCCCCGTCATTGTCTTGCTAGCGTAATGGATCGGTTGGAAGTGTTTGTTCACTCTTTGTCCAAGAACCGCTCCAATAGCAAAATCACTAGCATCGCACATCAACTCAAAAGGCAGCTCCCAATTAGGGGTAACCAAGACAGGTGCCTTAGTAAGCTTATCCTTAAGCGAGTTAAATGCTGCAAGACACTCTTTAGAAAAGATAAAAGGAGTATCTTTTTCCAAGAGGTGGGTCATCGGGCGAGCGATTTGAGAAAAATCTTTGATGAATCGACGGTAGAAGCCCGCATGACCCAGGAAACTTCTCACACCCTTCACGGTTGAAGGTGGAGGCAACTTTGCGATAACATCGACTTTAGCACGGTCTACTTCAAGACCAACTTTGGAAATTTTGTGTCCCAGCACGATGCCTTCTTTTACCATAAAATGGCATTTTTCCCAATTCAGAACAAGACGAGTGTCTTCGCACCGCTTAAGCATACGTTCCAAATTGGCAAGGCAAGAAGAGAATGAATCCCCGAAGACCGAGAAATCATCCATGAAGACTTCCATGGTTTGTTCAACCATGTCATGGAAGATAGCTAACATGCACCTTTGGAAAGTCCCGGGCGCATTACATAAGCCAAAAGGTATTCTTTTGTAAGCAAAAGTGCCATAGGGACAAGTGAATGTAGTCTTCTCTTGATCTTGGGGATCGATGGGTATTTGGAAATAACCCGAGAAACCATCAAGAAAGCAGTAATATTCATTACCCGCTAATCGTTCAAGCATTTGGTCCATAAAAGGTAGAGGGAAATGATCCTTTCTCGTGTCATCATTGAGTTTGCGGTAGTCTATACAAACTCTCCACCCAGTAACGAGACGAGTGGGAATCAACTCGTTGTGTTCATTGGGAACAACGGTTATTCCGCCCTTCTTGGGCACACAATGGATTGGACTAACCCAGGGTGAATCCGAAATAGGGTAAATCATACCCGCATCAAGAAGTTTGATAACTTCTGTTTTGATGACTTCATGTATTTTTGGATTCACCCTTCGTTGGCTTTGAATAGTGGGCTTAAAGTCGTCTTCCATGAGAATTTTGTGTGTGCAGAAGTGAGGATCAATTCCACGAATGTCTGAAATCTTCCAAGCAATAGCCTTCTTGTGATCTTTCAACACGGCGACAAGTCGGGCTTTCTCTTCATCCTTCAAATCCTTAGCAATGATGACTGGCGACTTCTTCTCTTCTTCAAGGAATACATACTCAAGATGGGGCGGCAACTCCTTAAGTTCCAAATCCGGAGGATTTTCGACGGGAGGCGTTTTTAAAGTCGGAGTATCGATAGCAATGACCGTGGGAGATGGAGGAGAAGGATTGTCTTCGTTGAGAAGATTGTCAAAGAAATTTATCTCTTCATCCCCATCGGTGGGAGATTCATTAGTAGCTAAATTCACATCTCCCATGGTATCTTCAAGATTGTTCCAGAATAAATCACTATCTCCAAATAGAGACAACGATGAATCAATGGAGGACACGGTCTCAACATTGGGAAGAGAGGTAGGAATACTTTTGCAAGCATCATTAAAGTGTTCTTCACAAGCCTCATCAAGAACGTCAATATAATTAACACTCTCATATGAATAAGGCTGTTTAGACAACTTTCCCATGTTGAAGACTACTTTATCGTCACCCACTCTCATGATAAGCTCACCGGCTTCAACATCAATGAGAGTGCGACCGGTCCTAAGGAATGGACGACCAACAATTAGTGGCACACGGGGGTCCATCTCGTAGTCGACGACAACAAAATCAGCAGGAAAGGTGAATTTGTCGACTCCTACAATGACATCTTCGGCTATCCCCACTGGATAAGCAACCGTACGGTTAGCTAATTCCAAATTCATTTTGGTGGGGACTAGCTCTGGGAGAGATAATTGCTTCCAAACACTTAGAGGCATGAGATTAATACTGGCACCTAGATCGGCTAGGGCCATGCAATTCTCTACTCCCGGGAAATTGCAAGGGATAAGAAAACGACCCGGATCACCAAGCTTAGTTGGCAATTTCCTTAAGAGCACTGCAGAGCAATTCTCATTAAGTTGGGTGTTGGCAATATCGAGGAGCTTTTCCTTGTCGCTCAGAAGATCTTTAAACATTTTCGCGTATTTGGGCATGTGAGCGAGAGCCTCAGCGAAGGAGATATTGAAATTCAGTTGTTTGAACATTTTAAGGAAGTTCGAAACCTGAATATCATCCTTGCTCTTTTGCTTCTCTTTCCTCAACCTTGAAGGATAAGGTATATTGGAAGAAGAGGAAGGCTTTAGGGGAATAGGATCACTCACAACCACGGGTGGAGGAGGGGTAGAAGGAAGAGGTGGGGAAATTGGGGAAGGAGAAGGATGAGGAATAGGAGCAGGTGACTCGTTCTCCTTAGTCACAACCACCGGTGGAGGTATAGGAAGCTCGGGTTCCTTGGTACCTTTGCCACTTCGAGTAGTGATTGCTTTCATCTCCCCTCTTGGATTTGCAACGGTATTACTCGGAAGAGTACCCGAAGAAGATGGTTGACTACCTTGGAAGAAACTAGCCATCATGTTCCGCAGATCATTAGTTTGGCTATCCAACGTGTTTCTCATGTCGGCTCTCAAATCGTTTCCTTGCTTGACCAAGTCTGCTTTCAAGTTTCACACTTCCTGTTGGAGATTTTCCACGATCACATCATTGGTCCACATGTAGGTTGCAACCTCTTGGTGTAATGCAGTGGTGGTTTGGTTGGGAGGAGCATTGTATGCGGGTGGTTGATAAGCAGGTTGTTGGTAAACTTGGTTGTTACGTTGAGGTGGTTGTTGTTGCTTGTGAGGAGGGATGTATGGTTGTCGAGGTTGTTGTTGTTGTTGAGGAGGGCGATTAAGGTTTTGTTGTTGGTTTGGGTTGGTAGGAGGAAAGCCAGGTGGGGAAAGATAGTTGTTTGAGCGGTAGCTAAGCAAGTTACGGTCACCTTGAGGTCTAGCTTGATAAGCAGGTTGAGGAGAGGTGCCATATGCCGCATTCACATTCTCAGCAGGGTATTCTTGGGTGGCAGTACAAGTGGTGTAAGAGTGAGGACCACCGCATATCTCACAAGGTTGGCTGACAGCGTTCACTTGAGCGTTTTTGGCGTTGTTGCTGTTGTTGTTGTTGACGGTGTGAGTGACAAGCGTTTCAAGAAGCGTAGTGATTTTGTCCAATCGCTTGTCGTTGTCGCTTGTGCTAGCACTAGCAACATTGGTCCGAACACTCTTGGTTTGCACACGAGATTTATTCTCAATGATGTCCCAAGCAGCATTGGAAGTCTTAGCCAATAGATTACCCCCCGAGGCACTGTTCAGTGAATCTTGGTCACTCATGCTTAAACCATTGTAAAAAGTATTAATTTGATGTACTTTGGTAAAACCATGTTGTGGGCATTTTCTTAAAAGATCTTTAAAACGATCCCAAGATTCACTGAATGACTCATCGTACTTTTGTTCAAAATTTATGATCTCATTCCGCAAAGCGGTAGTACGAGAGGGTGGGAAAAAGTAATTGATAAACTTTGTTTCCAAATCCGTCCACGAGAGAATACTCTGTGGCGGTTCCTTAGCAAGCCAATGCCGGGCTTGTCCCTCTAAAGAAAAGGGAAAAAGTTGTAACCTTATAACCTCTTGTGGAACACCATTGAACTTGACCGTGTTGGTTAGTCCTCATATAAGTTTCCACTTCTTGGTGAAGAGCGGTTTAAAATAATTATTTTAAAATAATTCTGATATAAGAATTATTTTATTTTATTGTGGAATTTTATTTTGATCTCATATAAGTTTCCCCGGCAGCGGCGCCATTTGATACAAGGTATTTGCAATGGGTTCAAAATAATTCTCGGAATCCTCTCGAATTGATCTCGGTTTAAAGTGAAATGATTTGTTCTTGGTGACAAAAAATGGGGTTGATTTTCTAATCTATTAAAAAGGGAAATGAACAAAGTAAAGAAAGACTTAAACTTAAAACAATCAACAATTAAAAGGCAACACTTGAATTTGAACAAAACAGTGACTGAAAAATTACCCTATGCGGAATGTTCCCTATTCGGAAAAGAATTTCTACTCGGAAAATATTCTATGCGGAATATCTATATTCGGAATAACAGGCTATTCGGAAAAATAAGTCTATGCGGAAAAATTGTTCTATGCGGAAAAACATGACCTATACGGAAAAAGGGGTCCTATTCGGAATAAATAGTCTTATGCGGAATGTGCGAAAATTCCGAATAAAGTAAAAATCAAGAAGACTACTCGGAATGAATTTTATTCCGAATAAGAGAAGAGTAAAAAGCCCTATTCGGAATATCCAATATTCCGAATAAGGGAAGCAGAAAATCGTCTATTCGGAATATTTCAGGGGTAAGAACAGTAGCAGATGCGCAAGAACAGGAGACACGGTTTGAATCTAAAATCAAGATGAATACGCAAAAAGGTTTTACCAAACTAAACAATAATCATCTAAATACCATAAGTAATAAATCCCAACAATAAAAATACAAAATCAACAACTTTTTAAGATCAAACTTGAACCAAATAAAAACTTAAGAACTTGCCATAAAAAGATGATGAAGAACAAGATGAATAGAAAGATTGGATTGAAAGATTAATGTAAAAGTTAACAATAGTAATGATTAAAACTTACAAGATTGAAGGAAAAATTAAAAATCACCAAACACCCTAATGGTGTTGGTAATGAAACGAACCTAAGAAACTGGGAAAAGAAAAATGAAAGCTAACTCCCTAAAATGTGAAGGAAGAAACTATATATAGTCCTAGTGGTTGGTTGGTGAGTGGGCTTTCTCCCTTTCTTCTTGTCTTCTCGTCTTTTAAGAAAAGTTGACGTTTTCGATTCTGATTCGGGATTTGTCGTCGATTAAATTCGACTTGTCTTTTAATTTCTTCGTTTAATAGACTTGAGTTTCTTCGACATATGTAAATCTTCCATCTTTGGTCCTTTTCTTCGATAAATCTTCAAATAGGCCCATGGACTTCACATCTTGTGCATCTCTTGGACAATAGGCTTCGTCTTTTAGTCTTTTTCCTTGTTAAAACCCGTGCAATCCCATGTTTTCTTTAATATTCATCCGGTTAGCTCTGAAAACACAATAAACACAAAAACCACGCATAATTCCAAACAAATGATATTAAATACGTGTTTTGGTCTTGTTTTAGCCAGAATTAAGTGGTAAAAGGATGGGTGTTTACACACCTATCACAAATCTTCAAACTTCAAGGGTATTTTTGGAAAATCATCATTCGGGTCCGGTTTATTGTGGGCTTCGTTTCCCGTGTTTGTTTTTGCTTTGTTCTTGTGATCTTTTGTTGATTTTATGATATCCGTACATAAAATACAAAATGAACAAACACAAGCATATTTTGGGGTATTTTAATGATATTTTAAGCGTTTTAACCCCGATTTGGACGATGAGACTATGTATAATTGCAGTCTCATCACTCCCTCATACTAATCTATTGCCGCGTCCCTACGCAATGCTACAATTAAGTATCTTAACACTTCCAAAATTCATTTTTATGTGACATTTATTGAAAACGTAAACTTTAATAAACTACTACATGTGTTTTAGACAATATGTATTGTTTTTATCGCAAAATGGGACGTTTAGGATCATATAATAAGAACACGTGAATGCCTCATAGAGATAAGTTCGTCTTCCTCGATTTTCACCCAATTCCATGCTAAGCATGTAACAAGATCATTGTCATTATAAGTTAGTAAAACAATCATTACTCATGAGTGTTAATTACGTACTTAGACTCCCTTATTCCTAAGGTGTATCTCTTATATTTTATTTTGACTTAATGATCACGAGGATGCATTTGACTTATTTTGATATTTTATAAAGGCCGGAAATAAAGTAGCACGATTTAATTAAAAGTTAGCTAAAGGACATGATCTTTTAAAATGGCTTATCATAATCTCCTTAAGTTTATATCTTCGCATAACTCGTTTCACGATTTGAGACCTTTCTCGGACCAATATTGGGCATGTACTTCATACTTCGAATCTTGGAAGAAGTTCTTGAAATAATGGTCTTCTCTTCATATATGGAATTTCTTCACTTGACCACGACTTCATCATTTTTTTTCAATCTTTATTTGGGATTTTGATATACAACGATCCGCCTCTTTTTCGGACTTGGATATATTTATCCTCATACCTTGTTAGGGTCTTTTGGATAGACTTCTCCATGATCTTTTGGGGAGTATATTGCTTTTCGTCGTGTGTCTCGATCCTTCATATTGATTTTGGAATAATGATACTTCACATCATCGTGGATCTTTAGCAATAAAATGGAGTTCCTCGTGCCTTGTTATGGCCTTTTTGGAACTTTGCTAATCTTCGCATCCCGCTTCAATAAGTTATGCCTTGGCTATGAACTCTATTCGAACACGAGCAACTTTTAAACGATCTTGGGCTAGAAGCTAAGTAACCTTTTAAATCGTACGACCTTACTTATTGCATTTATTTAAACAATAGCGTGGGGAGAACAAGCATAATTACTACACATGAGATCGTGAAAGATTACGTAACTTATAATTAACTCTATCATTTCTCGTCCTCATTTAAGAGACTTATCCTAAAAAGTTAAGGAATCAAAGCTAAGTGCTCAACACGCACGGTCGAGTCAAAATTACTCTTATTCTCACCAACAGAAAACCTACATTCGTTTCCTAAACACTTATGAAAACATGAGAATTTTTTTAAAATTTGGCCATTTTTAGCCTTATTTTGCAACAAAACGAAAAACAAAAAGACAAACTTTGGAAAGAGTGAAGGCATAGCAAGGCTAGTATCTATTCACCCCATACTAAAGTTAAACATTGTCCTCAATGTTTCGAGTCTAAAGGTAGAATACCCCCATACTAGAGACGAAGTCGAATGCCTAATCTTGAGCATGGAAAGGGTAAAACGAATAACCTAAAAGCCGTTTATGAATTATGCTAATAAGATAAACATTAGAATATAAAAGGATATCATCGAATATCATAATCTCCAAAGGCAACGATCGAAGCTCGATTGATCCGTAAAATGAACACGAGAGGCTTCAATGATGACGATGAACCTAATGGATCACAATCACAAACAACCACGAAACAAAGGTTGGAAGAGCACAATTCCCCGCATTACACTATTAGAAAGCAATAATATTTACAAGGATAAGCATGAGAATCCCCCACGAGGTACCTTGTTTTTTATAACCGAGTCAAAAGCTCGACTCGAATTTTCATAAATGTGATCATTTAGGGATAATCATGGTTCGGTCATTTTTGGTGGGACTTACATGTAATCATGGCCCAAAAGCAACCTTGAATAAAGGCAAAGCCTTTATACGGGGATCGAAGATCGTATCCTCACATTTTGTTGAAAATAAACTACGCAAAGCCGGAGGATACGTCTTGTAAGGAAGAAAACTCCTTACAGCGTACTTATAGTACGTTGGGTCATCAAATCCGAGGGGGTGGGTAGGCTCACTCTGAAACAAGGGTAAATCATGCAAAATAGGAGTTTCAAAGTCTCCCCCCCGGATTGAAGGTAAAAGCCTCATTAAAATCCTCATTCTCATCGAGAGGCGGTCCATCGGTGAACCCCTCAAGAATGGAAACGTCACAAGTAGAAGGAGAAGTCTCATCCGTATGAGACTCCGAGAGGGTGACTAGAAAATCCGGTTCATCGAGTTTAGGATCCTTAGTATCCTCACTTTCGATTTCCTCGAACGTCTTATCAAAGAGAGGATTTACGTCACCAAAAATGGACGCGTCATCAAATTCGAATAAAGGGTTGGATATAATTTTAAAATTGTTGTTTTGAACGTCCTCGTCGATTAGTGACTCGTCATCACTAGCGGAAAAATCATCGTCATTGAAAAGCGGGTTCGAAAAAGTCGTTGATTCTCTCCCCGAAGTGTCAATAGGAGAGACATCATCACATGATATAGAATCACACTCACTATCGTGATTTGCTTCGTTAGAATCTTCGTGGAAAAATTCATCGAGAGCAAAATCACTTACCTCATCTTCGGAGAAAACCGTAGGCTCACTTTGGACTGGAATAGGGATCTCGACACTATGATTAGTGCCAAGATTCGTCTCCCCCATACTTAGAGAGGCATCGGTTTTCGTAGTAGGTATAGGAGTAGTTTTTCCATGATAAGGGTCGAGATGGAAAACATCGCTATCATCATTGTCGTATGGGTAATCATATGGAATCACAAGAGACGTAGAGGCATAAGTACTTAATCTAGATGCTTGCTCTTGTTGCTCTTCCATTTCTCTCTCTTCCCTTATACTTCTAAAAATATCCCTCACACCTTGCAAGAGTTCTTCTCCATGGTCTTGTAAGAAAGCGGCAAAGGAATTTTGTCTCTCGTTACTTGACTCATGAGAATTTTGGTGTTCAAAATGGTATGTGGGGCCTCAAAATTATCAAAACCAGAATTATAGTATGTATTGGGTTCATCATAATCCATTGGTTAGAAAGAAAAAGTATCATGAGGGCCCCCCACAATTGTCGCAACACGAATTTCGAGAAAAATCCGGTTCTTCGTATGGATAACCACCCCCATTGTCGTAATTGTAACCCATGTCGTTTGATTCATCAACACCGGAAAATTGATTGTCGAAATACGTATTTTGGTTCATCGGTTGACAATCGTACCCATAGTGAGGTTCGTTTCCACAATTCTCGCACGACGGTGGGTATTTCGAAGATTGGCCAACGAAATTCAGATTCGGCTCATGATTGCGACGATTTGGGTATTGAATTGGACACTCATAGTGCCAATGGGAAGGGCTTCCACAATATAGGCAATGAAGGTGACGTTATTCATTAGAAGTATACAAACAATTGGTCGGATTACATGAGGGACAAGATCTAAAATCTATGTTGATCCCTTTGGTTGGATCTATATTCTGTTAAGAATGAGTATAATAGTTTGTAATCAAACTAAAACACTTTGAGCACTCTTACTAACACTAAATAAGTTATGCGGAATCTAACTTATAAAGCACAGAAGAACAAAATTACTTTTAACTATTCGATTCTCATATTAATCGACTTGTATGAGGTACATGAAAGACATTGTACCTATGTTCCTTTTATAGAGTAAGGAACCCTTGAAACCTTAGAATATTCTATAAAGATAACTATATCACAGACGATATATTATCAATATTCTAACTATTTAGGTATATCACATAAGATATACTCTAACTATAACTATGACATATCTTATACAAAGATATATTCGTCCTAATCATCATAGCAGTACTTACTTTATAAGTAGCAGTACTTACTATGTACCGCGTTAATACTAACGGTACTTACATAACACTAACAGTACTTGGAATATACTAACGGTACTTGACACTTAACAAATAATTCCGAACAATCCTCCCCTAAACAAGAAATGATAACTTGTTGTCTTCTTGTTTCTCTTGTACTGGATGTATTAAAAATACATGTCTTCAGTCTTTCCTTCATCCTTGGATTGAACTTGGTAATTTGTATTTGTATCCAACTGAATGTAGCCAAACACTTCAAATATAGATCTTCTTCTGATAAGATAATCTTCAAACGTTATAAGCATCATCTTTGTCTTCAAACTATGATCTTCTTGTGTCTTCTAAACATTCATCTATCTTTGCAGCATCAATATTTGTCTTCTTGAGTTTAGTCCTTGAACTCTTGATCATAATCTTTCTCTTGATTTGATGATAACAAAACCTTCTAATTATATCTTTTAATACTTCTTTGTCAACAATCTTCATACCTGAAATAAAACAGTTAACAACAAACACCAATCTGTATTGGCTTCATGATTTTTAGCAAATCACCAGCTATCAACGGATTTGATAAATTCTTTACCAGTTAGCCGTACACTCTGGAATAGCCAATACTTTATTCACAAAGAATAAGGTGTAATTAAAACCTTACAATTTTTGTAAAATTGTCAACCATCAACGGATTTGATGAAGTCTTTACCTAGTACCGTTTCTCTAGGACTAGCCAACTCTTTGTCTTGAAACAAGGTGAGTTAGAACCATATAGTTTTTAGCAAACTATCAGCTTTTAACGGATTTGATAAGTCTTTACCACAAACCGTTTGCTTATGGACTAGCCACTTCTTATGTGTGTTAGACATGGTGAACTGAGAACCATTTATGAAGTGTGACTAAAAGTCAAACACTTAAGATTCTTTCTCAGCTTATTCCTCATATTTCAAATCCTTGATTTGTTGTTTAACCATACTGATCAAATCCAAAGCATCAGCAGACTCTTCTGTAACTTCTAATTGTTGTTCTAACATCCTTTCCAACAATTTCCTTTTGAAGGGGTAAGTCTTATCTTGCAGCATATAATATGTAACATCATCTACATCCAAAATATGCAATCCACATGACCTGTAATATCTCCAGTAACTAGGAACCTGATCCTCTAATACCTTCAACATTTCTTGATCACAGTTGTGTGGCTCATACATAAAGAGAAATTCCCTATATAATAGTGATACTTCAGTTTTACCTGCACTGGCTTCTTCAACTAACCTTACAAGATCTTGAATATCTTGTCTGTCAAGAATGTGAAGAATATCGTCCAAAAGTCTGAATATCCTTTTTGTACCACCAGATCTCTGAATTCCATGAACTTCAAGTCCTTGATCTATAGAGTAAATCCACTTAACAATGGATGCTCATTTTCCAAAAATCTCTGTATCAATACATTGATCTTAAAATTTTACAATCTTCAAGTACTTCCTTAAGCTCTCATCATCATCACTATCTTCTGCTGTAGTTTTAGCTCTCTTAGATTTCTTCTTTAGCTTTGTTGATCTTTTCCTTTTAACACTCTTGGAAATTCCTTCAAGTTCTGTTGAACCCTCTTCCAAGCTTGTATATACCGTTTCCTCAGTATGTACTGTTGTATGTACTGTTGACTCTGTATGTACTGCTTGTACATTTTCAGTCTGAGCAATACCTTGAGTTTCAACTCCTGTATTCATCCTTTGAGCAGTCTCTTTCTCCCTTGAACTTACTTTCTCCATTCTATTCTTCCTCACATAAGTGGTCTTGATAGGTGGAGATGTACTTGTAGGTTCAACAGTACTTGGCTCAATTCTAGGAGTACTACCAAATTGTCTTTGTTGTTGTAGACGTTTCTTGAATTCTTCAACAGCTTTCTTGTTTGCTTCAGATCCAATCTCAACAAAATTCAATTTAGTCCTCTTACTTTGCTCATACAATGTCTTGATTTCTTCAAAATTCTTCTTGACCAGCTGAATATGAGTAAATCCTTTTACTTTATTTAGAAAGTTCATCATTTGATTTCTAATCTGCATAGTAGTTGGAGGCTTTATCTTTTCTTTCCTTTTCTTTTCAACAAAGAATCTTTGTTGCTCCCTTATCAGATCATCAATCAATCTTGATTTCTTTTCTTCATCATATGCATCTTTTTCTTCAGCTATCAATGAGTCTGCAAGAAGCTCACTTGCATGTATCTCAGCTTGAATCTTGTCATACTCTTGTATGTTCCATTCTTGCTGTATCCTTTTAGCTTCTAGCAAATCTTGCTTTGCTGCAAGTTCTTCCTGCAATTCACTTTCACGAATTTGTGCTTGCATTATATAAGCAAATTCCCTATCATGGTCTATTTGATTAAATCTGTACATGACTTTGTTTATATCATCATCTGAATCACTTTCATCTTCAGATTCTGACAATAATTGCTTCTTCCCCTTATCATTTGGATTTATCTTAGGTAGCTTCTTCTTCAGCTTGGCAGCTACTTCTTCATTAGCTAGCTGTTGAATGACTATACCTTTTGTAGGGTGTGAAGCTTGAAATTTCTTACCTTGAATTTGATCCTTTGTGGCAAGAACTTCTTGTTGTGTCATTTTATCCACTTCTGCTTGTTTAGTCTTCTCAACTAAACTCTTCTTTAGATCTCGCAGCAATTGGGCTAAAGTCTCATTTTCTCCAAATGAAATTTGACTTTCTAGTGAAGGATAATCACCAACGGTACTTGCAATTGGCTTAGCAGTACTTGCAATTGGCTTAGCAGTACTTGGGTCTTCAACAATGTCAGCAGTACTTGTAGTCGGCCTAGTTGTCTCAGCAGTACTTGGATCTTCAACAAAGTTGACTTCACCAGTATTAGACACACTTGTTTCTTCAATCACTTGTGTATCCCCAGATACTTTATCTTCTATTGAAGCCATCATATCAACATGCACTTCTTCAGTCTTATCTGATTTATTGCTTTGTGGTGATGGATCAGGAAACTGATTAGAAATTTCCTCCAACTTCTCATAGAAAGCACTCCAATTAGCTTGAAGTGGTGATTGAACTGATGGTTCTGGCTGAGTTGCCAATGTTTCTGCAACTTGTGGCTCCTCTGGTTGATTTACCAACTTTTCTTGAACTTGTGGCTCCTCTATCTGAGTTACCAACATTTCTTGAACTTGTGGTTCCTCTAGAGTAGGTTGTGGGTCTTGCTGTTGAATCTCCATATATGAAGGTCCATCCACACCAGTCTCTAAACCAGTTCCATCTTTAAAAGTCCCCATGACATCTTCATCCAATTCAAAATTGATGTCATTTCCAGATATCCTTGTTTGATTATCAGAAGAAGGTAGTTGTTCTTCATTATTCCTTCCATGTTCTTCATTATTCCTCCCCAGTTTGGTTGCATTCAGTTTCCTTTTCTTGTGGTTCCTGAGTTTTTGATTCTTAATTGCAGATTTCTGAGCAGATCTATATTGCCTCATCCAAGATGACACTTTGTTCCTTAACTTGAGTAGGCTAGCTTCTAATTCAACAATTTTCTTGTCTTGAACAAGCTTATCTTTCTGCAACACCTGTACCTGTTGGGACAAACTTGTACACAAAGCAGTTAAATTTGCAACATCCACCACCTCTGGTGCTTATGCTTGTGGTGAACCACTAGCAGCAATAGAAGCAGCAGGTGTGTGGATCATCTCATCAGTGTTTGGTGGAACACCAACATTGTGAGAAGAAGATTGTGAATCTTCTAGAGAGTGGGAGCTCTGGTGAGAAGGAGTTTGCTGAGAAGCACTAGCATTGCTAGGTTCCTCACCTTCTTGATGGGCAGGTTGGGCTAAAATATGAGCAAACGATGGTGTTACTGTTCCTGTAAAGGCATTGCCTTGTTTGGTCAAGAAAGAGAAAGTTCTCTTTGTGAATGAAGGAACATCCCATGTATCAGTTAATGCTGGTAGGTTAGGTATTTGGTTACTAACTAAAGTCTGAATGAATCTAGGATACATTAAAAACTTCTTAGTCCCTTCTAAATTCCTAGTCATGCCTTCAAAAATTAATTTTGAAAAATTAAAAACCCTGTTATTTGCTAGACAAATACCAGCAGATGCCAATGCAGCAAGTATTTGATCAAAAGATGTACTTTTTGAACTTAAACAGTGAATAATAACATGAAAAAGCAATTTCCATTGAGGTAAAAATAATGCTTTAAAGAAAGTAAGACTTTCCCTACCACCCCCATAGCCCATGTCTGCAAGGCCATCATGAATCTCTGTATTATTAAGCATACTAAGTCCATTTTCGTCATTAAGTCTCAAACTTTCTCGTAGCAGTACCTCAGTGACCTATATATTTCTATGATTTACCCTAGCCTTAATGCAAGGTTGATCAAAACGAGTACCTAACACAACAGTATCCCAAAATTGTTCAACAATGGGTATAGAGACAACTGGACTTACAGTAAGTGCGAAGCGAACATGACTTCGAGATAGGAAACCAAGCATCTCATGGAAACCAAGAGAGTCATCATTCGTAGCAAGATTCGCAACCAAATTATGCTTAGAGATTATTTGTAAGGCAGCCATTAGTATTTTTGATGATCGAAAGATTAGAGAGAAGGTTATAGAATCAAGAGAGAAAAATAAAAGATTAGGTGAATCAATTGTGTAATTGGGGTAAGTATTTAAGTAAATAACAAACCCAAGCGCGAAGAAACCGCCAAATTTACAAAAGAGACCCTTAACGGTACAACAGACATGTAGCGGTACATGGAACATAAGCAGTACTTGGTTTTGTGCTAGCGGTACTTGGAGTGACAACGGTACCTCACAATTTTGACCAGTTCATGCTTTCCAATAGACATGTAACCTCTTTTATCTTTTTCTATAAACCTGCAATAACATCAAAAACACAAAACATAGACTATACAATAAGAATTATATAAAACTTGTACAGCTATTACCTCCCCTCAACATATGCAGCATGTTATTGGTTGAGCATACCAATGTGTGTTGCCAGGAATTCAAATCTATTTGCATCAAATGCCTTGGTCAACAAATTATCTACATTGTTGTCTGTATGAATCTTCAAGACTTGAATAAGCTTTTTGTCATAAGCATCTCTTATAAAGTGATGTCTTATTTCAATATGCTTAGTCTTGGAGTGAAATACTGGATTCTTGACAATGCATATAGTACTTTCATTATCAATATAAATCTTGGTGTTCATGAAGTTAAACCCATAGTCCAACAATTTATTTTGAATCCAAAGTACTTGTCCACAGCAATGAGCAGCAGCTACATATTCAGCTTCAGTTGTAGAAGTAGCAACAATGGTTTGCTTCTTACACTGCCATGATATGAGTCTTCTGCCTAGGAATTGACAACATCCTGTTGTGGATTTCCTATCATGATTTGCTCCAGCATAATCACTATCTGAGTGAACTTCTAATTCAAAGGGATACCATAATCCTAAATTAGGTTGACTTTTAAGATATTTAAAAATCTTCTTCACAGCATATAGATGTGACACCTTTGGATGAACTTGGAATCTGGAACAAGCACACACAGCAAACATGATATCTGGTCTTGAAGCAGTAAGATACACCAATGAACCAATCATTGACCTATAGAGATGAATGTCAACATCTTCTCCATGTTCATCTTTTGATAAAGATTTCTTGGCTTCAAAAGGTGTGCTTGTACTCCTTGTATCCATACATGAAAATTTCTTTAAGATTTCAACAACATATTTATCTTGGATGATAAATATTTCATCTTTCCTTTGTTTTACTTGTAGTCCCAAAAAGAAAGTTAGTTCTCTCAAAGAACTCATTTGAAATCTTCCTTTCATCAAAGCTTCAAACTCTTCACACCATGTCTTCTTGGTAGAACCAAAAATGATGTCATCAACATAGACTTGAACTAGAATGATGTCTTTAGCATTTTTCTTGATGAACAGAGTTTCGTCAATGGTTCCTCTCCTATATCCATGTTCTAGCAGAAAGTTGGATAAAGTTGCATACCAGGCTCTTGGAGCTTGATGCAGACCATAAAGTGCTTTGATAACTTTGTAGACTCTATTGGGGAATTTAGAATCTACAAAACCTGGAGGTTGTGAAACATATACCTCCTTTGAAATAGTACCATATAAAAAGGCACTTTTCACATCCATTTGATAGACTATAAATCCCATATATGATGCAAAGGCCAAAAATAACCTAATGGCGTCTATCCTTGCCACTGGTGCAAAAACCTCATCATAGTCTATCCCTTCTTCCTGTCTGTAGCCTTGAGCAACAAGTCTTGCCTTGTTCCTCACAACAACCCCTCTTTCATCCTTCTTGTTCCTGAAGACCCATCTAGTACTAATGACTCTTTTACCTGAGGGAAGATCCACAAGAATCCAAACCTTTTGTAGCTCAAATTGTGTTAATTCTTCTTGCATGGCATCTACCCAACTTTCTTCATCAAGATCCTGAGAGATATTTTTGGGCTCTACTTGAGATAAGAAACAGGCAAACAAACAATGCTGAGTATCTTTATGATTTGTTCTCTACTGTTGTGACATGACTCACTAGTGCATGAGTTTCAATATTGGTTTGCAGTTGTCTTCGTGCATGAGTTTCAATATTGGTTTGCAGTTGTCTTCTGGTTTGTACAGTAGATTTTGGATCACCAATAATCTATGTAGCAGGATGGTTGTTGTTGACTTTATGAGTGGGAATAGAACTGACTGGAATTTTAGTTTCTAAATTGCTAAAATCAGTTACTACACCCTGCTCATCATAGGAAGCTTTGGAGAAGATTCCTTCAGCTGGACTGGCATATAAGTCTTCATCGTCCAATACTTGCAAAATCTCTTCTAGTGAGTCAGCAGATTTAGCAGATTTTGACTTAGCAGTACTTGCAGATGAAGTACCGCTAGGTATAGTATGTACTGCTGAGTGTTGTGACTCAAGAGACTCTTCTCCTGAATTCTTATTAGCAGATGTAGCATTCTTTTCTTGATCTTGAAGCCTCTGAAGCTCCTGGGAGGCTTGATCATCATTTGATGGCATGGTTTGCTTCTTGGGAGTTGCAGACATGGGAGTAACAGTAGGCATGTTTGGCACATAGATATGAATATCATCATCTGATGAAGAACCATCTTCTTGAGTACCTGCATTAGTTGCACTTGACTCCTCACCTACATTGTTAGTTTGACAATCCTTTTGCAAAGATTATTAATCCATGGAGTTGGTTAGATAATCTAAATCAAACATCCAAGCATAACCTATTCCTGGAACATTGGGTTTATTTTCTAAGAAATTGACATGAGCATTTTCTTCAACTTTCTTAGTTGCCAAATTGTAAACCCTATATGCTTTACTTTTCAATGAATATCCTACAAGATATCCTGGATCAGACTTTCCATCAAACTTTCCCAAATAATCAAGAGTATTTAGTATGGACACATGACACCCAAAAGGTTTTAAATGGCTTATGTTTGGCTTTACATTAGTCAAGAGTTCATAAGGTGTTTTGTTTTGAGGCTTAGTTACTAGGACTCTATTTAACACATAACATGCAGTATTGATTGCTTCTGCCCAAAAGGTATTTGGCAAAAGTGAATCAGCCAGCATAGTTCTAGCAGCCTCAATTAATGTCCTATTCTTCCTTTCAGCTACTCCATTCTGTTGTGGAGTTCTAGGATTACTAAATTGCCTCTTAATTCCTTTAGACCCTCATCAAAATCAGCATTCTTAAATTTGTTCCATTATCAGTCCTAATGATTAAAACCTGTTTAGTGAACTACTTTTCAACGAAAATGATAAAGTCCTTTAGTAATTCACTTGTTTCACTTTTAAGGGCTAAAAAGAAAACCCAACTGAATCTACTATAATCATCAGTTATGACTACACAAAAGGTCTTATGGCTAATGCTTTTGATAGAAACTGGACCAAATAAATCCATATGCAAGAGATGCAAAGGTTTTGTCACAGTGTTTACAGTCTTGGTCTTACAAGAGGCTCTATGTTGTTTTCTTTTTTTACAAGCAGCACATGTGAAATTATTTTGAAAAGATTAGTTAGGTAAACCTCTAATCAAATTCCTTTTTTACCAATCTATTAAGATTCTTGAAATTCACATGACCTAACCTTCTATGCCATAAGTTCGACTCATCTAAAGAAGCCTTAGCTAGCAAACATGTAATACCACCTGTTGGAGTAATAGTATGAAGATTAAAGGTGTACATATTTTCTTGCCTGGGTACTTTAAGTAGTATTTGAGATTCTTTGGGCATCTCAAAGTCTTTGGACAACACCAAGCAGTCTTTGTCTGTGAATAGCACCTTGTTCTTCTTATCACACATTTGTGATACAGAAAAGAGATTGAACTCATTCAATTCTTTTACAAAGAAGACATCTTCAAATTCCAACTTTCTTGTGATTTTCCCTTTGCCAGTTATTCTACCTTTGCTACCCCCAAAGGCTACTGGACCTCCTCAGAATTCTTCTGTGACAATCCATCAATTTATGGTTGATATTTTATTCTCAATTATTATTTGAAAATATTATTTTAATGTTATATTATGAACTCACTTATTTTTGGGAAGTAATTTGGATTTACGTCTTGAAGTAGCATCGAGTACGTCTAAACCGGAGAATTTTACGTTACGTGCTTACGTTTACATACACCGTTTTGGTGACAGTCCGACATTTCAGAAAATAAAATTTTCCGTGAATATTATTTTGAGATTTTAAATTTGTGTTGGTTCATAAACTCACAAATTTACGAGAAGAGATTAGGACTTACGATTTTATTTTAACGTCCTTTACGACTAAACCGGAAACCTTAGGATTACGTATTTACGTTTTCCAACTCCGTTTTTGATGAGACAATTTTTATTAGATTCGTTTTGTGCCGTTGATTCATAATTTATAAAAACATTTTTCGTAAAACGACCCGAGGGCACGTAAATCGAGGAAACTAGAATCGAGGAATACCCGTAAATTAGTGGGATGAGACAAGATAAATCTTGCCCCACCCCACTAGCATGGGACGGCCAACTTGGATACCACATCAAAGATGTGGCACCCTTGTAACAACAAAGCTTACACTTGTAAGCTAAGCTTACAAGTTAAGCCAACCTTCCCACCAACACATCAAAACTAGCAACTAAAACCATTTGTTAATTTTCTCCATGCAAAACAACCTACAAACTCTCTCACTCTCTCAATAATGCCGTCCCATCCTCACCATAAACACCTCACTTTGATCAAATTTAACCACAAACATTTATTATAATTAACATATGTTAATCTCCATTCAAAGAGATGAAGATTGGTGCAAATTATAACATCCAAGGAGGAGTTTCTATGGAGTCTTGGGGCTGATTTTCCACAAGGAGTTCTTGAAGAATGGTGGTCTTGAATATGGTCTTGGTTTATCACAAGTTTCTCCATCAAAATCCATGTCTTGATCATAACTTACATCATCATGGTGGTATAAAGATTGTTCTCCCCATCCTTTTGTTAATTTTGATTATGTAATCATGTATTTTCTTCTTAAATGTATATATGTATGATGATATATAATGATAAAAATATTATGTGGGGATTTGGTGTTGATAATCATGGGTAAAAAGATGAAAAACTATATGTAAAAAGGTTAAAATCATGTTTAAAAATAATGGCTGTATAAAACAGTAAAGAATTATATGATAAAGTGATAAAATGGCTTGAATAGATTAATATACAGTAAGCTATGAGTCTTGTACACATGTGAGAGTTGGCCATGCAATGGAATCAATAGGATGAGTGAGATATGATCAAAACAATATTAGAGTACAAATCTGCATAGACTGTTTTGGACGATTTTTAGAAAATACTTAGAGGCTGATTCAACAGTATCCATAGAAGTGTTAAATGTAGAACATATCATGTAGTTTCGGTGAACATGAAAGTAAAAATCAGATTTTGGGAAAATTAAAGTATAATAGTATTATATAAGCACTCAAATAAAAATAGTATAAAATGTGAATTAAAACCCACTAACTTATATAATACATTTATATAAATATGTATAAGGATAAATGAAATGGTCATTTTATAGTTTGATAAGTTTTATAAGTTATAAAACTATAAACATGATTTTTACAACTTTTTCGGCTATTACCGTAAAATTAACGTTTTTCGCCAATTAAAACTTAGACGATCAAACCCGTCTAATGTAAAGTTTTTAAAAGTCATATACTGATATATAAGTATCTAATACAAGTAGAAAACCGATAAAAACCCAAACTATAGGACATACAGACATTAACAAGCTAAGTTAGCATATAAGACTAATAATACAACAAAATGGGCTAAAACACTAATAAAAAGTACTTATTGGGCTTAACCCATTTGGGCCCAACATGTAAAGTATAAATACTGATAATACAAGTATGAAATGGATTAATACAAGTTAATGAACTTATAATAGGCTATTGGACCTAAAACAGGTAAATAGGTAAAACTAGTAAACTAGTAAAAGGTTACCAATACATAACACAAAAATGAGTAAATAAGAATATATAAACCCACGATCATCATATATATAAAATCATCATATGTATACATAATTGTTATTTTTATAAAGTCATTGGACATGAGTCTAAGACGAGTATTATTTGTCTAGGTTTCCGTGATTGAAGCACGTACCGTACATCCGAATTGCCGATAACCCGCTTTCCCGCCTCAACGTGAGTTCATAGCCTCGCACTCTTTTAAATGTTTTTATGAAATGTTTTATAAACCCGCGAGGGAGATAACATGTTAGTTTTTATAAAATAGGACACCATTTGTCCCGATTGTTTGTTCATTGATTTGGACCCGAATGATTGTATGACCCGATGAATGATTAAATGACCCGATAGATGAAATAAAATGGATTATTAAAGTTAGGTTATGTCACTAAAAGTACCATTACCATGAATTGTGAACTACCGGGATTTGGTAGAAGCTTATGCATATAATAGTACTATTTGGGGACGATCACCCCAGTTCGCGCCTTGACGGTTGATCCCCGTCGTGCCACATTGATTGGTAAGCGAATTTATGTATGAGAAGATTTCCATAGCGTGACCTTTGTGACGACACGATAATTTAGATTTGGAAATTGAGTTTCGGGCTAGCTACCCGTTGTTTGTTGTAGTAAGGTAACAATGTCATGCGGCTTATAATAATCCAATTAACGAAATACTGCTTTAAGCATTAAAATACGATATATTGCCTGACTAGCAATACGGGGTCTTACTATTGATATTATGTTCGTGTTTTGGTTTTCATAACCATAATCATATAACGGTTTTTATTTAACTCCATACAACGTTATAAAACGTATTGTATGATATTTTTACGACATTGGTTCATATAATGATTTTGAGGGCGAAAGCATATATTATGATTTTGACAAAGATTTGTATAAAATGATTTTGGCTATTTTATGGCCTACTACATGGATTTGTACAAAATGATTTTCGGTAATAATTTTATACCGATGTTATATTGATGGATTTTATTAAACTCTATGAATTCACTCGGCGTTATAGCTGACCTTTTCTTTTAACATGTTTTATCTCAGGTACTTGAAGGTAATTCTCGGGAAGACGACAAAGAATTCATGGCCCGCACATAAATATTAATTTCCATTCAAATGCTTTGTAAAACCTGTATAAAATACAATGACTTGGGACCTATGTAAATTTGATATTTATGAATTGAAATGCTTTATTAATAAACGACGCGATTTTTAAGCGTTGTCTATGATGTTAGTAATGTGCTATCCCGTAACACCAACGAGTCTTCCGCTGTATTGAGTTGTATAAATTTGGGGGTGTTACAGTTCGTTACCAGAGCTCTCGTTATAGGGAACGAAAGATTTTTAAAACCAAGGTTTTGAATAAAACATTTCAAAATCTTTTAACTATAAACATTTTTCTAAAAATGTCTAAAAACCTTTTGACTATAACGGTTCCGAAGAATTCCCGAGTTACCGACAAGGCCAGACTGAGAAGTGTTATTTTAATATATATATAACTTGGATTATATATATATATATATATATATGATGTAATTTTATTACATGATTGTTTGATGATTATTTTGATATTTATACGAGGTATTTATACGACATAGATTGTCACAAGGAACCCTAAATCTCCTAGTAAATTAATCGAAGCTATTCTCGTAGGAATTCTAGCTATCCTAGATCTAAACCAAGTTGTGGATATTTATGATCCCAACAAATGATTTATATTCGTAGAAACGTTAATATTAGTTGATTGTGATATTGAAGAAGAATTGGCGAGATTAAAACTGATATCGATGTCATGACGATCTTTCCTTATAGAGTGGAGTTTGACAAAACGTTACCACCTAGAAAGATGTCATCTGATTCGTTGTCATCCAACTATTAAATTGAAATCGAAAGGGTGAATGTTGCACTTGAGGCTGTCATTGGAACCATTACCCAAAAGCCTCATGCCACTAGTACCTTTCCGAGAAGTCTAGTTGAATGATCAAGTCATTTCATACTAGTGACTCATTTGATAATTACTGATAAAGGAGTTATAGGATTGGAAATGAAGTGTTGTTCATAACGAGCTTTGATTGCCCTATTAAGGTTTATGAATAAGGTTGAAAGTATTGGAGAATGATGTAGGATATCGCATTGAGTATGATTTGGTTGAAACTGGAATAAAGAAAAATTTAATTCGTATGGAATATGAAATTGTTAAGAGGAAGTCGTTAAGTTTTGTGATTGAATTATAAGGTTTTAATTGATTGTTGATTCGTGTTAATGGTTGTTCCTAGGCCATTGTCCACTAATGAGGATGCCCAGTGTCCAATAAATAAATTGAAGAAATCTTCTTCTGAATTGGGACCGATGGATCTTTCAGGACATGTGGAACACCTAATGACTCTTGTAGGTTAGTATTCATTGTGGTATCTTTTAAAAATCCCTAACTTAACTGAGATATCAGTTGGTAGGATGAGTTCTGAGAATTGTATGACATAGTGACACGTAATGTGTTACGGTACAATTTTGACTTGTTTGTGATTAATGAAAAGACTACCTTTGATTGCTAAATCCTACATGTATCGATGATATCTATCTTTTATTGCTTCATCCTAATGTTCGCATTAGTGATGCAACCATTGAACAAGTACTCTCTCGATTTGAGTTACGTTGTGGATTAATCTTTTTGAGCGCCATCAAGGTCATGAACCTCATGATTATTTGGCTAAGCTCATCTCCTATTATATTGAAGTTAGTTCTTGGTGAACAACTCGTCATCACTCTTTTGCAGATCACTGATTGTTTTTACAAGATAAAACAGTATCCCTTGATAAAAGATTGAATTTTCATCACCGTAAGGATTATTTAAAGTGAGATTTATAAGTGATTGTTATTGAAATAAAGTTGTTTATAAAACACCTTGGAAAACTTAATTGTTTTCATAACAAAGAAAATCTTTGTAAATTTATTTTTGATTCTTATTTAAGAATTAAGCATGAAAGTGTTTATATTATAAACATGATGATAAAATTTTGACGAACTGGGTATTGCATCGTTAATCTTGAAATTGTATATAGTTGCGTGCCTACATACAATTTGGAATGGACCATGCAAGGCTGATTAGTAGTCACCATAAAACTAATGAATGAACACTACATTTTCTTTGAAGATTGTGAAAGATTAAATTTTATGAGATCTGCAAGAAGTGAAAAATAAGGACATAGTGTTAGGGACACCTACATATGTGCCTGTAGCATCTATTCTTCTGAGTCGAATTTACTCATCTGTGGAAATTGTCTTATTTGACAATTGACAATTCTTTCTTGTCCAATTCTCCCGTAGCGAGATTCTTAGGAAAAGTATCTGATTATCGAGTGTTGATACCCGACTGGATGTATCAACGTTCCTATCATTTCTTATGATTTGATTTCATTTGAATGACCCGGGTAACGATCCGAGGAGCTTTCGAATGCGTACTCAAATTATGAAAACTTGGGATATATTCATATTCGTTAAATGTTTTCGTCTGTATCTGATTTGAAATTCTCTCGCATAGATTATGCGTTGACCTTACTCTTTTAATGGTAGTTGTGTCTCCGTATATCCTTGAATTTGTGAAGGGTTATGAGTTATTATTAGTCTTTTGAGAAGTTCACATCTTATCGAAGGCAATGAAACTGGAAAGTTGATAGTGCCAGTAGAATGGATTGATTGATTATGACATGACGACATTGTCTTAATTGATAGAATGGATTGATTGATTATGACATGACGACATTGTCTTAATTGATAGGAACTCGAATTGAATTCCCCTAAATAATAAGATGTTGATTATCAAAAGTGATGATGACCATATCCTGCATTTAGACTTGAAATTATACCATGAATGGTTATGAACTAGTCATAGATATTATAATCTAGAAAGAACCTAATATGAATTTATTAAAAGATGTTTTCGTTATCTGAAAATTTAGAAGGTACTTGTTGGTGAATTACCTAGACTTTCGTCATTAAGGCAAGTTGAAATTGGTATTGATCATATTCCCGGTGCTGCACCTGTGGCTTGTGCACTGTACGTCAGCACCATCTAAATTAAAGGAATTACCGTACAACTGAGAGAGTTGTCGGAGAAAGATTTTATTCTACCGAGCTCGTCATCATGAAGAGCTATGGTATTATTATTCCTTATATTTATAGATTAATGTGAACTGAGTAAATTGACAATCGAAAACGATATCCATGACTCGAAATGGAAGATTTGTTCGATCATTTACAAGGTTCTAGCGTATGTTTTAAAGATTTGATCCATGGCATGGTTATCATCAACTTCGCGTCCGCAAAAAAAAGATTATCTATTCCAATCATTACATCGAGAACTTGTAATGAACATTATGAGTTTCACATGATGACGTTTGGATTGACTAATACACACGTAGCATTCATAAATTTGGTGAATCACGTGTGAAGGCTGTAATTTGATAAATTCATGCTTGCGATCATTAAGGACCATTTGTTTGTTTATAAGAATAAGAATGAGTTAATAATTATTTATAGATTACCCTGAATTGGCCGAACAATAAAAACATGTACCTTGAATACTTAACATGAGATTAAAGACTTAATCCCTTACATTATTTGACCGTGTGATTAAAAGATAATGGAATCTATATTGACTCTTCAAAAATTAAGAGCCCTTTTAAGATTTTGGGTTTTACCAAAAAGAAAGTGCAAATGTGTTTTGACAAATGTTTTGACAAAGGATTTTTAAGGGATTATTCCCTTATACCCAGAACATTTAACTAAACTCCTGTTTAGGGGTAAATATTCGTGTATACCTCAAGACAACCTAAGAGGGATTGAGGAAACCTTTTAAACCATGACTTAAAATTTGAAATGACAATTTTTACTTTTCAACTAAGAAAATTTTGACCAAAATATAAACAAAGATTTTTCGAACATTTACGAATCCTATTAATTATTTTTGATAAATCAACAAAAATCGTGTTAATTAAATTAAAAATTATTTTTAACATTTTCATATAATTGGACGGACTAAGAAATTTAAAATCTTTACGTTTTCGTTTCATAAAAAATGAATATTTATTATTTAATTAGTCGTAATAATTATCGACGCTTTAGACGTCTGATTGAGTAAAACGGATAAAAATGATAGTTGAGAAGAAACTAAAACTTAGAAAATGTGAAGAAAGAAATTTTTAATGAATGTAAATACTGACACGTTATGTAGAAAAGGATCAAGAACCAATTAGGATGTGTTCCTTAGTAATGAAGGTGCAAAATAAAATTGCCGAACAATTTAAATATGAACGATGTTTGTAAAAAGGATAATATAGATAATAAAAGGGGTTCGCGGCTAATGTAAACCATTAGAACTGAGAAGCCGATAGCGTTAAATGTTTTAAAGACCACTTGTGATTGTCTAAATATGGAGGATTGTGAGATATAGTTATGTTGGAATCTTGTAAGTATAAGTATTCTATTCCTGTCAGTTCTGATTTAATGTATCATTATCAGAAGAAGTTGTACTAATGGCAAATTATGAAGGCATACACCGCCTCATACATTAGTAAACGTCTAGCTATTACAAAGGTCATCATCTGAATTGGATTAGATTTGGGTCATCGTCGACAGACTGACCAAATCTGCTAATATCATTCCTGTTAATGATAGATTCTTGACGAAGAAATTGACTCTTTTGTATTTAAAGGAGTTGTGTAAACATGGTGTGCCTGTATCGATCATCTCTATCAAGACCCTCGCTTCGCATTGAATTTCTAGAGATTTGCTCAGAAGTCATTGAGAACGAATCTTTATGAAAGTGCTGTGTACCACCCCAATCGAAGGGACGAGGTAAAGTAACGATACAAAATACTATAAGTGATGTTTTATGTTTAAATGATTGACCTTTGGTAATAAGTCTTATAATCTCTTTCCTTAGGAAAGATTATCAATGATAATCATCGTATTAGGATTGAGATCGAATCTTGTTAGGATCTAAAAATTAGGGCATCTGTAAGTAGTAGTTGAGATGAAGACACCCGACATACACCCATTGTGAGTTGGACATGTCTTTTAGGTTTAAGGTTCCCTATGATGGCGAACCTAACCTTACAAAATACTCGAACCGCGAGACCTGAAATGATTATTGAAATTAGGATCTGATTATTGATTGCCGATAGTAGGCAGGAGGTTATGTAAATATGAAATGTAGATCTTGAAGTGCCAGATGGGTAGCGAAGTTATGCCAAAAAATTTAACCATGGAAAAATGAATTGATGATCTTGAAGATCATGGGATATAAGTCCCTGTTATATGGGACCATTGAGATGATGTAAAAGATTGGTTTGAAAGGCATCTAAGTTGGATCTACCCTAGGACTTCAAGAGCTGCATGAATTATGTTTCGTATATCGAACTTGATAAATATCTATCAAGTGAAAATCTGAATTCTTCTTGATAAAGTTTAGATCGGCGAAAAGTTGCATTCATCAAAAACCCGTGAACATCATGGATAGAGAAAGTAAGTCAACATTAAGCCTGATCTTATTCCTGTAGTTATGTTTGATGAAACACGCGTATTGTAATGGATTACACTTGTGAGAAAAGACCGAATATGGAGGAAATACCCACATGGCTTTAACCCTATAAGAAGCGAGTAGTAAGATGATCTTTGAGGACAAAGATCCTGTTTAGGGGTAAATGCTGTGACAATCCATCAATTTATGGTTGATATTTGATTCTCAATTATTATTTGAAAATATTATTTTAATGTTATATTATGAACTCACTTATTTTTTGGAAGTAATTTGGATTTACGTCTTGAAGTAGCATCGACTACGTCTAAACCGGAGGATTTTACGTTACGTGCTTACGTTTACATACACCGTTTTGGTGACAGTCCGACATTTCAGAAAATAAATTTGTCCGTGATTATTATTTTGAGATTTTAAATTTGTGTTGGTTCATAAACTCACAAATTTACGAGAATAGATTAGGACTTACGATTTTATTTTAACGTCCTTTACGACTAAACCGGAAACCTTAGGATTACGTATTTACGTTTTCCCACTCTGTTTTTGATGAGACAATTTTTATTAGATTCGTTTTGTGCCGTTGATTCATAATTTATAAAAACGTTTTTCGTAAAACGACCCGAGGGCACGCAAATCGAGGAAACTAGAATCGAGGAATACCCGTAAATTAGTGGGATGAGACAAGATAAATCTTGCCCCACCCCACTAGCATGGGACGACCAACTTGGACACCACATCAAAGATGTGGCACCCTTGTAACAACAAAGCTTACACTTGTAAGCTAAGCTTACAAGTTAAGCCAACCTTCCCACCAACACATGAAAACTAGCAACTAAAACCATTTGTTCATTTTCTCCATGCAAAAAAACCTACAAACTCTCTCACTCTCTCAATAATGCCATCCCATCCTCACCATAAACACCTCACTTTGATCAAATTTAACCACAAACATTTGTTATAATTAACATATGTTAATCTCCATTCAAAGAGATGAAGATTGGTGCAAATTATAACATCCAAGGAAGAGTTTATATGGAGTCTTGGGGCTGATTTTTCACAAGGAGTTCTTGAAGAATGGTGGTCTTGAAGATGGTCTTGGTTTATCACAAGTTTCTCCATCAAAATCCATGTCTTGATCATAACTTACATCATCATGGTGGTATAAAGATTGTTCTCCCCATCCTTTTGTTAATTTTGATTATGTAATCATGTATTTTCTTCTTAAATGTATATATGTATGATGATATATGATGATAAAAATATTATGTGGAGATTTTGTGTTGATAATCATGGGTAAAAAGATGAAAAACTATATGTAAAAAGGTTAAAATCATGTTTAAAAATAATGGCTGTATAAAACAGTAAAGAATCATATGATAAACTGATAAAATGGCTTGAATAGATTAATATACAGTAAGATATGAGTCTTGTACACATGTGAGAGTTGGCCATGCAATGGAATCAATATGATGAGTGAGATATGATCAAAACAATATTAGAGTACAAATCCGCATAGACTGTTTTGGACGATTTTTAGAAAATACTTAGAGGCTGATTCAACAGTATCCATAGAAGAGTTAAATGTAGCACATATCATGTAGTTTATGCCATAAAATGTGAGCTTCTATCTCCATATAGAACTCTAGATATGGCTGTTTTGGTGAACATGAAAGTAAAAATCAGATTTTGGGAAAATTAAAGTATAATAGTATTATATAAGCACTCAAATAAAAATAGTATAAAATGTGAATTAAAACCCACTAACTTATATAATACATTTATATAAATATGTATAAGGATAAATAAAATGGACATTTTATAAAAATGGTAGTTTGATAAGTTTTATAAGTTATAAAACTATAAACATGATTTTTACAACATTTCGGCTATTACCGTAAAATTAACGTTTTTCGCCCATTAAAACTTAGACGATCAAACCCGTCTAATGTAAAGTTTTTAAAAGTCATATACTGATATATAAGTATCTAATACAAGTAGAAAACCGATAAAAACCCGAACTATAGGACATACGGACATTAACAAGCTAAGTTAGCATATCGGACTAATAATACAACAAAATGGGCTAAAACACTTATAAAAAGAACTTATTGGGCTTAACCCATTTGGGCCCAACATGTAAAGTATAAATACTGATAATACAAGTATGAAATGGATTAATACAAGTTAATGAACTTATAATAGGCTATTGGACCTAAAACACGTAAATAGGTAAAACTAGTAAACTAGTAAAAGGTTACCAATACATAACACAAAAATGAGTAAATGAGAATATATAAACCCACTTGATCATCATATATATAAAATCATCATATGTATACATAATTATTATTTTTATAAAGTCATTGGACATGAGTCTAAGACGAGTATTATTTGTCTAGGTTTCCGTGATTGAAGCACGTACCGTACATCCGAATTGCCGATAACCCGCTTTCCCACATCAACGTGAGTTCATAGCCTCACACTCTTTTAAATGTTTTTATGAAATGGTTTATAAACCCGAGAGGGAGATAACATGTTAGTTTTTATAAAATAGGACACCATTTGTCCCGATTGTTTGTTCATTGATTTGGACCCGAATGATTGTATGACCCGATGAATGATTAAATGACCCGATAGATGAAATAAAATAGATTATTAAAGTTAGGTTATGTCACTAAAAGTCCCATTACCATGAATTGTGAACTACCGGGATTTGGTAGACGCTTATGCATATAATAGTACTATTTGGGGACGATCACCCCAGTTCGCGCCTTGACGGTTGATCCCCGTCGTGCCACATTGATTGGTAAGCGAATTTATGTATGAGAAGATTTCCATAGCGTGACCTTTGTGACGACACGCTAATTTAGATGGGCAAATTGAGTTTCGGGCTAGCTACCCGTTGTTTGTTATAGTAAGGGAACAATGTCATGCGGCTTATAATAATCCAATTAACGAAATACTACTTTAAGCATTAAATTACGATATATTGCCTGACTAGCAATACAGGGTCTTACTATTGTTATTATGTTTGTGTTTTGGTTTTCATAACCATAATCATATAACGGTTTTTATTTAACTCCATACAACGTTATAAAACGTATTGTATGATATTTTTACGACATTGGTTCGTATAATGATTTTGAGGGTGAAAGCCTATATTATGATTTTGACAAAGATTTGTATAAAATGATTTTGGCTATTTTATGGCCTACTACATGGATTTGTACAAAATGATTTTCGGTAATAATTTTATACCGATGTTATATTGATGGATTTTATAAACTCTATGAATTCACTCGGCGTTATCGCTGACATTTTCTTTTAACATGTTTTATTTCAGGTACTTGAAGGTAATTCTTGGGAAGACGACAAAGAATTCATGGCCCGCACATAAATATTAATTTGCATTCAAATGCTTTGTAAAACCTGTATAAAACACAATGACTTGGGACCTATGTAAATTTGATATTTATGAATGGAAATGCTTTATTAATAAACGACGCGATTTTTAAGCGTTGTCTATGATGTGAGTAATGTGCTATCCCGTAACACCAACGAGTCTTCCGCTGTATTGAGTTGTATAAATTTGGGGGTGTTACATCTTCAAATTCAGCAAGAAAATCTTTGTTCCCTGTCATGTGTCTTGAGCATCCACTATCTACAATTCCTTTATATTTTAATTCATCAATGAGATGCCCCTGCACACAAATAAAACTCATTAGTTTTTACCAGGGACCCAAGCCACATTTGGCTTGGATCTTGTGGGACCTACAAATTTAAGAGTTTGTATTGAAGCATTTCCAGTGATGCTACTTTTACTCTTATACTTCATGCTTTCATTTATGTAGTCAAATTCATAGGGTGACTCTATGTGCTTTGACTTCTTTGACTTAAGTACTGCTTTAGCGGTACTTTCTTTAACACATGGTATATCTCTTTTAGGAACCCACATTTGTACTGGTTTGTTCTTGTCCTTACTTCTAGGTATTTTAACTTTTTCAAAAACTTTCTTAGAAGTCTTGGATAAAGTTGGTTTTACAGACTTAAACCAACAGTACTTGAGTTTGGTCTAGCAGTACTTGTAGATTTAGGCTTGCCGGTACTTGGTTTACCAGACTTTAAGGATACAAGTCCTTGCTTCATAAGTACTGCCCTAGGAACAAAACTTTTGGTAGGATTATTTTTAACATTTTTAACTACCCTTGTGTGATCAAACTTAGGTTTGTCATCTTTAAGTTTCTGTTTCCTATAACCCTGTGCATTTTTCCCATTACTGTTTTTCATGACCCTTTGTGTAGCCTTCTATTTCACAATTTTATCTTCATGTAATGTACAGTCTTTGATAAAATGACTTAGACTACCACAAACATAACATCCTTTTATTCTTAAAGAAGACCCAAAAGGTTGTTTTGACTTTACTTTTTCAAAACCTAGCCCACCCTTTTTGGTTTTAGTATGTTGTTCATTGTTTTCCAATATCTTGCTAGGAGTTTTTACCTGCTTGGGAGAAGAACTAGTCTTAGATTCCTCAGAAACAAAGTTGTTCATTAAAGGTGGATAAACAATATTCTTGGTCACATCAGTATTTTCTTGAGACACAGTATTAGAGTTAAAGACATTATTAATCTAAGGTTCTTATAACTCTATACTAGTACCATTACAAGAGGGCATGAAAATTCCTGATACTGGTGGAGGAACTGCCTTCATTCCTTCAGCATATCTATCATTTTCAGGTGTATCATCTACCTCACTAGAACTATCAAAAATCCCTTTTGTTAAGTCCTTGTTAGTTAAGGTTATCCCAGGTTGATCCTCAATATATCCTAGGCATGTTTTATCATAATACCCCATTTGTGAATTAATTAATTTTTCCAATCCCTTAGAGGATTGTTGCCAATGACTAATTACTTCCCTCTCTTTACAAAGACTGGTTTTTAAAGCTTCATTTTCTGAATTTATTTTTAAAAGTTGTCTTTCAAAAGCTTTTATTTCCACATCTTTTTCCCTCATTTGAAGAGTCAAAATCCTTATTTTCTCTTCATAGTTTTGTTGAGACTTTTTGTACAAAACTATATTATCTTCTAGTTTAACAACACCCTGTTTGAAAGCCTCTACTTCTAAAGTGCATGTGTTAACCTTCTGATACTGTTCCTCTAGTTCTACTTTTAGACTATTAAATTTAAGAATACAATCTTTAAAACAAGGGTGTACCTCAGTATCTTCATGTGAGAGAGCCATTAATCAAAGCTCTTCTTCTTCTTCTTCTTCTGCCCAATTCACCACTCCATCTACAGTAACCAATGCTTTGGTTCCTTTACGACTCCTGCTGTTTCCTTTTGGAAAGCTTTCAGTTATTCTCGGACTGGTTCTATAGCTGTTCTTGGACTTCAGATTGCTAGTCTTAGCTTTATCTCTATTGCATTCTCTTACAAAGTGTCCATTCCTTCCAAAGTTATAGCATTCAATTTTATACTTTTCATATCCTAATGGCTCATTAGGATCAACAGTCATTTTTCTTCCAGTCTTCTTGAAGAACCTATTAGATCTTACTGACACCATAGCAGCTTGTTATTTAAGATCCATCTCTTCAACATCAGCATCATCCATTTGGAACAAGTCACTGAGAGTTAATATTGGCCTGTTGTCTTGTCCAGCAAAGAATGAGAAGGCATCATTGTTACTAAACAATGGTAAAGTCCTTCCATGTGGATTTTTAGAGATCATTGGACTGCTTTCAATACTTTGTGGGTAAGTACTGCTTGTAAGTCCTCCAGCGGTATTTGTGAAGTATGTACCGCTGCTAGATCCACTAGCGGTATTTTGAAAGTAAGTACCGCTGTTCCCATCTGACACAAAAGCCAAATTAGACTTTGAAGCAGTTGCTGTCTTTACTTCAGTGCCTTTCACATCCATCTCATATGCTCTAAGATTGTTGTAGAGATGATCAAACGAAATTGTTTCCAAATCATCTCTTGTGATGAAGTGCATAGCCATTGCTTTCCACTCTGGTGGAACACTTCTTAAGAATTTTAGATTAGCTTCTTCATTAGGGATTACTTGTCCATAAACTGCTAACTGAATAAGCAACTTGTTGAACCTTCCATATCAACCATGTATTCCCTCCAAACTGGTAATTGAGAAGTTATCAAATTCTTGCTTAAGAACAATCTTCTTGATTTTCTTAGATTTGTCATTGCCTCCAAATCTAAGTTTTATAGCATCCCACATAGCTTTGGCATCTTTATAATGATGAAAGCTTGGTAGAATGTCTTCAGAAAGAGCCATAGCTAAAGCAGTTCTGGCTTTTCTTTCTCTGATCTCTTCTTGTATCTGCTCAGCAGGCACAGTGTAGCTTCTTTGGTGTGTTCCCATTCTTGATAACTTGCCACATAGTATGGTCTGTGTGATTCAAGTAATGTTCCATCTACATAACCCAAGTCTCATAATTGTCACCTTTGAGAACTGGGAGTTTAACAACAGATAGAGTATGAGAAGGTGTTGGTGTAGAGGTAGCTACATCATTCACAACTTGAGCACCTTGTGCTAGTGTAGGATGCACAACTTGTGGTTCTCCTTGTGGCAGAATAGGATCAGTGTTCTGAACATTATCCAAGTGAGCATTATCACCATCTGGTTGAGACATTGAGATTTGGTATGTGTGGAGTGTATGGGGTCGTGTTCTTCTTTTTCAGAGTTTCTCAACAAGCTCTGATACCACTTGTTGACCCCTTTGGTTGGATCTATATTCTGTTAAGAATTAGTATAATAGTTTGTAATCAAACTAAAACACTTTGAGCACTCTTACTAACACTAAATAAGTTATGCGGAATCTAACTTATAAAGCACAGAAGAACATAATTACTTTTAACTATTCAATACTCTTATTCATCGACTTGTATGAGGTACATGAAAGACATTGTACATATGTTCCTTTTATAGAGTAAGGAACCCTAGAAACCTTAGAATATATTATAAAGATAACTATATCACAGATGATATATTATCAATATTTTAACTATTTAGGTATATCACATAAGATATACTCTAACTATAACTATGACATATCTTATACAAAGATATATTCGTCCTAATCATCATAGCAGTACTTACTTTATAAGTAGCAGTACTTACTATGTACCGCGTTAATACTAACGGTACTTACATCACACTAACAGTACTTGGAATATACTAACGGTACTTGACACTTAACAAATAATTCCCAACAATCTACATAGTCGATATAATCTCTGCACCTTTCGCATATACAACATGGACATGATCCGTAACTAAAAAATCGTCTCCCGCAACCTAGGCAATGAAAATCCATGGAGAATTAAAAGTTAGAGGGGTTGAGAAAAAGAATTATGAAAATAGAGGGAAAAATCGAAGAATCTATTTGTGTTTTTGGTTTTTTTATTTTTTTGGAATTTTAGTGTATTACGTAGAAATTAGTCTACAAAAATTATCCACTAATCAAAGGTCTCGATTAATGAATCCAAGAAGAATGAAGGTAATTACGTGAAGTAAAAACCCTCGTCGACTTTTAAACGATGGCGGAACGCCAAAACGTTTCGAGGTTCAATAATTAAAATCACAAAAATAGATTAATAATACTTGATGTGGCAAACCCCTAATTAATCATCACTTTCAAAATACGCACAAGCGAGCGGAGAAAACGAGGGGGCGCGATAAGAGCCTTTTTCATTAGGCCGTGAAATACAACCGCCTTATAACCACCTTATAGTTTGTATTTATCGAGATTAAATCAATTAAGAGTATTTATCTATTTTGCCTTTGACTTTCGTTTGAATTCGATACACTCGATAATGACCGGAACACCCACTATCGAGGTGCGATTTCTCGCCTATTTGGATAATTACTGTGTATTAGTCGTTCTACGTAAATACAATATATTATGCACAATAAAAACGAGAAAACGATTTTGTGTTAATAGAGTTCTATCTAACACTATTTATTTGTATGGCTAAGAGTATAGAAAAATAAAAAGAAGTATTTACGATAAAAAGGTAAACATTCAAACAAAAATGATAAATAAATATCGTTAAACACACCTCCCCGGAAGCGGAGCCATTTTTGATGGTAATTTTATACACTTTATTTTAGGAAAAACAAAGCGACAAAAGCGGGTAAGTATTAAGTATCACGTTTGGTGAAAAACGCGAATACTCGTCGTTGAGTTCGTTCTCGAGGAGGTATGGTGATTAGCCAACAATTATATACGTTACTTAATCGAGTGATTACGTTTTTGGAAAGAAAGAAAGAAAAGAAAATGGAGACGAATTACGCTAAAAATGGTCGAAAACGCTTAAACGTACGAACGTGAAAACGCGACCAAACGAAAAATTTCACCTAAAAAATTATTAAAAATCAATAAAAAACACTAAAAAGTCTAATTAAAAAGATAACGTAAACAAAAATTTTTGAAAGCTTTTAAGTTAACCTATATTAATTTTTAAACTTAATTAAAAACTCTAAAAAAATAAATTAACTATGAAAAAGACAAAATAAAAACTTTTTTATTTGTAAACCTAAAATATATTATTTAAAACCTATAATATATTTTTCTCAAAATATTTTTAACTTTTATCTATTTTTAAATGGCTAAAAACAATTTTAAAATGAAAATAATCGTTAAAAATAATAAAATAATGAGAAAATTAATTTTACTTTTTCCAAAATCCTATTTTACTTAATTAAAGCTGGGAAAAATGAAAAAAGTTGAAAACAATACTTTTAAGCCTAATAAGAAAAAAAAAGTTTATTTAAAAACTAATTAAAACTTAAATTAATTCTAAAATAATTAAACAAAGTAAAAAATGAAGTTACTGTTCTAAAAATCTTAAAGTATATTACTCAAACTATGAAAATTGGAAAAACTAAAAAACATAGATTTTTATCACTAAAAGACAAAAACAGAATTAATTAAACCTAATTAAAACTTATATTAATTCTAAAAATACCAAATAAACAGAAAAATAAAAATTAACTTTTTGAAAAACCTTAAAATAATTAATTTAACTGGGAAAAAATGAAAAATCTTGCAAATACTAAAAATATACCACTAAAAACAAAATAGTCAAAATTTGAAAGTGACATGTTGTAGACATCTTTTGTCTGTAGCTAAGCAGTGGGAAAAACTAAACAACCAGTGGGAACCTGGTTCTTACTGCCCAGTCAAAGAAAACAATAAATGCTCCTTTTGAGCTTGGTTACTGGTCCATTTTGGATAACAAGGGCACCCCCACACTCAAGTGACTGTGGGGAGTCAAGAGAAAGTGACAAAACACAAAGTTTAACACTAATATGCATACAAATCAAGGTAAGGCAAGTTAAGGCAACAAGTGGTGGGTCTGGCAGGTTTCTATGGCAAAACAGTACCCCTAGATGGCCTCAAATGCAATCCTAAAGCCTAGTTACTTATGATTCAAACTTATAGACACTTAGGCTACTCTAATATCCAATAATTAGCCAATACTTAAGCACCAAACTCAAAGTCTAGCCCTAAAGCAACCCTAATAACCTACTGTGCACACATCAGGATATTTGTTGGTGCATTTAGCATTCGGGTGAGATACAAATTGCAATATCGGGCACAAAAGTTAACCAAACTCAAATTCCCCTACAACAAGTCACTTTAAACCTATCTCTAACAGATTTCCAGGTTTTAACACACAAATTCTCAAAATTAAACCTAAATCAACCCTACTATCTATCATATGCTAAAATTACTAGTTGCAAAACCCAAGAACTAACACAATGAGACCTATTGTTTGTAGTCTACCCTATTTAGTCTAAAATTGGAACACACAAAATTAACTATAGATGCAATATAGTACAACTAACTCCCTCTAAAACTACTAATCATGAAGAGTGGCAGTTTAAGTGCTTTTGAGCAATATCAGTGTTCACAACCTACTCATTTGATTAACAAATGGTGTAAGTTGATTAGACCACATCAAGATCACACCCAAAGCTTCGTCCAGGACTTCACTCAAGAGAAACAAAAACACAGTAGACTAAATGCCTATAGCAGAATGTCAATCTAATCACAAGGGCAAATGCTAAGAATTTTTCAACTTAACCTACAAACTTTTTACTTAAATTGCCTACCCCTAAACCTCACAAATGGGTGCTGAGTTTAGCTAACCTTGAGGGTTGTTTACTACCCCTAAAACAAGCTCTCCCAAACACCCCTTTATAAGTGAGATAACCAATCTTTTCAAAAGTTTTTGTTTAAAAACACCTCGAACACTTATCATATCAACTGATAAAAAACAAGAATCACATAAATGAAAGGTTAAATCCACAAATCATATACGTCATTCACAAGAACACAAAGTCACATAAGATAAAAACCTTTGGTAGAAAAAGTGAGATAAAGAGGGAACTTACCTCTAGGGCATACGATTCCATACCCTAGGAAAAGAGAGCTTATGCGTACGCATGTACACAAGCATTCCAACTCACCTGCTGAGATTAACAAACTTAAACATACACAACAATTCAAGCAATCTGATTTTCTTAACTTTCTTAAAAAAACTTTCTCACAATACTTAAACCTTGAACAAATTTTAAAACTCAAACCAAAACTTACATGGAACCTTTCCAGGATAAAAAGATGAAAAAAAAGTAACAATAAGCTTGATGATGAACTTAAAAGCTTATTGGTTCTCACAAGATTTCACAAAATTTTTGAGAAAACTTTTGATAAACTGTAAATATAAATGGGCTTCAACCAAACTTGCATAAAAATAAACAAATTACACTACAAATTACTGTAAAAGGAACTCAGCTTAAATGTATAATAATTAACTTTTTCATTAAAATTAAATTTTTTTACAAGAAACAAAGCTGGAACCATTCTAAAGAGTAAACTAGGAGCCTTTATATAAGAGGCTTTACAAGATTCTAGAAACAAGAAACATTTAAAACCCTACGGTGTCATCTTCCAACAATGCCATTCGTTTTGAATTTGGTCAACAATGTGTATCATGTGATTTTGATGTTGTTGACTGTTGTGAATGATCTTTAATCGTTGATCCACTGTTAAGATTCCTCAATTACTATATTTAGTGCGACAGGGAAGCATGAATGGGGGCCATACCCATGAGCTGGCTAATGTATGAAGGTGGAAAACAGTCAACCATATTGTTAATCATGGATCTGCACTTGATTAGCCAAAACCCCCTTGTTTAGAACGATTGATTGGATTAGTGTTCGTTTGTGGGAACAGTGGATCGTATGATCTATTTTAGGTTTATTATGGCTGTTAACCACCATATTATAGTATAATTAAACCATTTTAAAAGTTTAACTAATAAAAGATATGGGTTTGGGTAGTTGGGTAACTGGGTAGGATAAATAGGTATGGGTGGGTACCCGTGACATGGCAGTGGGTGAATGGTGGAGTAGGGTTGTGTTTTTGGCAAGTTTAGTCCTTAATCTCCCCTTTTTGTGTTATACAAAGTTTCAAACATATTAAACTCCCATTCTTTTCTTATAAAGTTTGGCCAAGGTGTCAAAATTGGAACAATGATATTATTAACTTTCACGAAGGACCACAAGTGTACAAAGGGCATTCTTCAAGGGCTAAAAGTGTCATGTATTCATTCCTCAAGGATCATTCTTGTAATAATATCATCCTCCAAGGGCCTTTCTTGCCAAATCTTCAAAGATGAGGGACCAAAGTTGACAAATCTTCAAACTGCAAGGGTATTTTTAGAAAATCATCATTCGGGTCCGGGTCATTTTGCGGCTTCGTTTCTCGTGTTTGTATTTGCTTTGTTCTTGTGAACTTTTGTTGATTTCACGATATCCATATCTAAAATACACAATGAACAAACACAAGCATATTTTAGGGTATTTTATTGATATTTTAAGCGCTTTAAGCCCGATTTGGACGATGAGACTATGTATA
Source organism: Glebionis coronaria (assembly GCA_025667525.1). NCBI lineage: Eukaryota > Viridiplantae > Streptophyta > Magnoliopsida > Asterales > Asteraceae > Glebionis > Glebionis coronaria. Next base: position 147,865,568 of record CM046882.1, read on the forward strand.
ATTGCAGTCTCATCAAAGGACCTTTAGCCCGACCCATTAAATCATTATGATTAATAAACAAAAACCCCCAGGAAAAGTCATTTTCCACTTATACAAAAATATAAACAAAACCCTAATTGGTGCTCTCCTTGGCTTTCGGCTTCAGCAAGAAACGGGAGGAAAAAGGCTGTGTGATCTTTGATTAATTTTATGGGTTTGTGTTCGTGGCATTGAATCCTTAACCATTACGTTTTCAGTATTGTTTAAACTTTGATCCTTTTCTTTTATCTTTAATTCACGAATTTATGTCATTAATAATAAGAACATGTCAATGTATGAATTAAAACATGTAATATTCTAGGTCTAAATCGGGGTTTGGTTGGAATTGTCATGGGTACTAAGACCACAAGGGGTCTCGGTGGGTATTGTCAACAGCTAGGGGCTGTTTGGCTTTATCAGCCGCAAACAACAACCTCACAGCAGGGGTGTGGTTGGTCGATCGGTGGGAAGCTGTGACAAACAGTGGGTACTCAGCTACAGCCGGTGGGTACTCCACTCGTGTAGTGGCTAGCACCGGCTGGCAGCAACAAAGCCACAACCGCTTAGGCTGTGGTGAGGTGTTTGGTTGTTTTGTGTTTCGGGCATGCCGAGACTTGGTGTCTCGGCATGGCTCGGTTTAAGGGCTCGAGTACAACTCGAAACACGCGTAGGGTGTGTTTGGATTTAGACTTTGTAAATTAATTAATTAATTTAATAGGTGTATTAAATTAATCATGTATAAGTGATTTTATAAAATTAATTTAGAATATTAAATTAATCATGTCATGTGAGTTTAATTAATTAAACTTGGGATACATAATTAAATAGTTAATTATTCATGATATGTACATGGTTTAATTAATAAATAAACTTAGTCTATAATTAAACATGGTCATTCAAATAAACTTTATGTTCAAATCATTATTAATAATAATTATTCTGGGTATAATCACAAGTACATTAATTAATTTATTTAAGAACTTAGCTTAATAAATTAAATTCATTTTAACCAAGGTTTAATTAAATTAATAACATGATTTAATTTATTTATATGATAAATCTTTTAAGGTAAAATTTAATTATTAAAATCATATAATATTATTTATTTATGGTTACTTATGACATCATGTATTATTATTATTATTTAATAATCTTATGTTAAGACTAAGTATTGAAAATTATTAAGCTTTACTATATAATTTATCATGACATATAATATGCTTATTAAAACTATAGGTTATCTCATTTAACATATTTAATAAGCTTATTATTAATTATAGAAATACACTAAATATGGAAACATGTTATTTATGGAAATATATTAAATATGGTAACACGCTATTTATGGAAATATACTAAATATGGAAACATGCTATTTATGGAAACATACTAAATATGGAAACTTTTTATTTTTGGAAACTTACTAATTATGGAAACTTTACTTACTATTTAAGGAAACTTGCTATTTTGGAAAGTTACTATATATGGAAACCTGCTATTTTTGGAAAGTTACTACATATAGAAACCTGCTATTTTTAGAAGGTTACTCATTATGTTATAACAAGTATTATAACACTTAAAACATGAAATACACTAATCTAAAACACATGAAACATTAAGAATCACATGATAAAACAAGAACAAGTCAAACAAGCTAAGAACACGTCAAGTAAACTAAATGACCAGTATGTATATTTAACACATACACTTATTCATGTCCCCTTTATTATGTAGCTATCGTTAAGTCGGAGTGATCTTCCACGTTCGTTTTTCGTCTTCATTTACTGGACATAAGTTATGGATATTCCGCCCTTCAGTAAGGACACTCTCTTTCCTTTATTAGGATTCCCCGTTTGCAGCCTTCTGTTTAGTTTACGTGTCTTAAACACTGATGCATGGTGTTGGTAACAAGTTTTAAATTTATAAACACGCATTACCGCATTGACTAAAAACGCACGGGCAAGTATAACCCTTTCGTTTGTGTATAGCTTTTTGTGGTAACACCGAGATCGTTCACAGGGATTTGGAAAACCTATGATTATTCTAAAATGAAACTATAATCGTTGATTGTAGCAATTGTTGACAAACAAATAATAAGTAAAAATGATGAGATAAATAATATGATTAAAGGTACACTTGGTAAAGACTAGTTTGAGCATTCGTAATGGTATGATTGTGATGACACGTTAACATTTGTGATTATGATAATTAGATGGATAATCCAATCTATTGTTTTCAAAAGCTTTAATCTTCGTCAAGACCTTGGTTAAAGAAAACAAGCATTAGACTTAATCACTCAATTTAAGACTTAATCCAATTTCAACACATTCGATTCACGGTCGTTTCACGAATTTGCTAACACTTATAATTATGTTTCTTGATAATCAAAACTTCTTAAGAAATGATCAATACAAAAGAGAGCTAATCATAGACAAACCGGCTATGACTTGCTGATAGAAAATAACCCTTTCGACCTATGAAATCTTTACCAACAAATTAAGTTTTGATAACAATTGTCACATGAAACATAAACATCAATGGATCATAGGAAAGCTTGACATTGAATTAAACATAAATCACAATCACAACCATCACTTCATACTACAAACATCATCCTACCAAGTGTAGAATGAAACTTAGCTACTCATAACGAATGATGAAATAAACTCAGAAATAAAAGTATTATAAGTCATAATCAAGAGTCTTACAAAGTGGAAAAATGTTACTAATGGTTAGGGTAATGATCCCTAAGAGCTTTGTGATGATAACTTTGCTTATCGGACTCAAAAACTGACTTTTCGAGCACCACCTTGTTGAAATCCGGGAATGGGAGTTTGGACAAGGATGAGAGAGTTTATTTGATGTAATAATGAGGAGATACTTGAGTTGTGAAAAGATATGTTGTTACATGACCCCAAGAGTCTTATTTATAAGCTAGTTGATGACATAGAGTGAATGCATGGCTTGGAGCCAAAGACAAATATTTGGAACCAAAGTATGTCTAGAAACTTCTTGTGTAGTCTTGCATGAATGTAGACACATTTTTGCCTAGACAAATGTTGGAGCCAACTTCACTCATGATGGAGGAAAATCAAATCCCATTTGATGGTGGAGGAAAATTAACTCCCATTTGATGGTGGCAACTTCACTCTTGCCAGTGGCAAGTTGGATGTATGTTGATGGTGGCAACTTTCATGCTGAATATCTTTATTTGCTCCTTGGAAATACTTGTCCTTGCACCTGAAATTGATCTTCAAGGGCTTGTAACTTGTACACGGGTCTTGAACTTGACTAGGATTCTTCGTACTCGTACAATTCTTCATTTTTATGTTGTTTTATACTCCATTCCTGCAATTGGCTACACAAAGACTTTCAAACACGATTGGGCACAAATATGCACAAAAGTATCATATAATTAACCAATATACATGTACAAAAGTACGGATAACACTCCTAAAAATATGTTGGATTTAGGCGTTATCAAATCCCCTCACACTTAAGTTTTGCTTGCCCTTAAGCAAGAAGAAAAGAAAATTAAATCCAAAGGTACACGTATCTTTACAAAAATTCGATGCAAGTCTACCAAGTACATGTACATGATAAAACTCGTCGACTTAATTTTTTAAGGTTGAAAAATTGAGATATAAAGTCAATACCCATAAAAATCTAGAAAGTCTTTTGATAGGTGTGAAAACACCCATCCTTTTACCACTTATTTCTTGCTAAATCGATACCAAAACGCGTATTTAATGTCATTTGTTTGGAATTATGCGTGGTTTGTGTATTTGTTGTGTTTTCAAAGCCAACCGGATAAATATTGAAGAAAACATGGGATTGCACGGGTTTTATCAAAGAAAAAGACGAAAAGACGAAGTCTATATTCCAAGAGATGCAAAAGATTTGAAGTCAATGGGCTTATTTGAAGATTTATCGAAGAAAAGGACCAAAGATGGAAGATTTACATATGTCGAAGAACTCAAGTCTATTAAATGAAGAAATTAAAAGACGAGTTGAATTTATTCGTCGACAAATCCCGAATCGAAACCGAAAACGTCAACTTTTCTGAAAAGACGAGAAGACAAAAAGAAAGGGAGAAAGCCCACTCACCAACCAAAGACAAGTCATATAAATAGACCTTCCCTTCACATTTTTTTCAACTAGTTTTCCTTTCTGTTATTTTCATTCCTAGTTCGTAGGACACCAACTCCATTAAGGAGATTGGTGGTTTTTTATTTTCTTTGATTCCTCCACAATCTTGTTAGTTTAATCTTTCCAATTTTTGTTTGAATCTTAATCATTAATACAAGTTTCCATTTAATCTTTCTTTCTTCTCTTGTTGATTCAAAGTTCTAAGGTTTTTTTTATTGGTTTTGATCTTCAAAAGTAAGTGGGTTTTGTGTTTTTGTTGATTTGGTTTGATGTTTATCATTAGTAAATGATTGGTGGTTAAATTGGTTTAAGTTTTGGTTTAAAACTTGGTGGATTTGGTTAAATTCGTGATCAAAAGTTATCCCCCTGTTCTTCGCATATGTCTGCTTTCCCGGATTCCGAATGAAGGATTGGGGGTAAATATTCCGGATCAACATTTAGTTAAGATTATTCCGAATAAACTTAGTGTTCCGAACCAGCATTTTCATTTAGTTATTCCGGATCAGTGTGTTCATCCGAAATAATCAATATTCTGGGTGAATCGTTTTGTTCCGAATGAGCATTGTTTAATTATTCCGAATCGGTTATTCCGGATAAATCACATTATTCCGAGTCAGTGAATCGTTTTTGGTTCCGAATCAAAATTTTTGTTTTAATATTCCGAATAAAGGAATATTCCGACTAAAGCCCTTTTTGTTTTTAATTATTCTGAGTCAAGCTAATTCTTCCGAATGAACCAAATGTTCCGAATGAAGCTTTTTGCCAAATATTCCGAATGAGCATTTTTGTAATTTTTATTCCGAACCAAATAATCTGTCCGAATGAAGCTGTTGTTCCGAATCAGTAAATATTCCGAATGAGCAGATTCCGAATGAAGGTTATAAATATTCCGAATAGCAGATTCCGCATGAAGCACATTATTCCGAATAAATAGATTTGTTCCGGATCAGTGTTTATTCCGAGTCAACCAACATTCCGAACGAAGGAAGTATTCCGCATGAGTGTTACATTCCGAATGAAGGATTTTTCTGCATAGACTTATTATTCTGCATGAATTTTGATTATTCCGAATAAAGGATTGTTATTCCGAATCAGCTGTTTCTCCAAGGTATTTTCTTTACTGTTTAATTTTAATTCAAGTTCATTTTCATTAATTGCTTTTAGTTTACTTTTATTACTTCTCGCACTTATCTTTTTAGTATATATAGATCAAAAGCTCCCCCTTTTAGTTACCAAGTACAACAATTCCACTTTGAACCGTGATCGATTCGAGAAGATACCGAGAACGAAACAACGACAAATATAATTGGGTATGAGCAACACAAAGAAAGATCTTGCAACAAACCTTTTTATTAACTAACCAAAAATCAGTTATTAAAATGGTGCCGCTGCCGGCTCTTTTCTTAAGGATCAACGGTTTCTTGTGAGAAAAATTGGATTTTGGGATCCGTTCTTTCGGGAACGTTATTTTCAAGCACAAAAATTTTCAAAAACCCATAAACATATAAAATTTTCAAAAATACAAAAACATTAAAAAACCTATAAAAACCAAAAATATTTTCTCTTGCATTTTCCTTTTAGTGTATGCGTAATCGATCAACGTCTTATTCAGAGCCCGAGACTCTCGGCGATTTAGACATTTGCCGGTGTACACAACAACAACAATAATAACCCACCTCACCCCAACATGAATAATCCACCCCTACCCGACCTACGAACCATGGAGGAGCTATGCCAACCTACGATGAACGGACGTGGAGGCCCGATTACACCGATGCAAACCACGGCTCAGGAGTTTTCGTTGAAGCATCACATGATCCAACAAGTGCAAACTGAAATTAGGTTTTTAAGCTCGTATGAAAGTTCGTTAAACCGATCTTTTCGAATTGATTTCCGGTTCAAAGTGCGACTCAATTATTTTTGGTTAAGAAAAAGTGAAGTTGATTATCTATAACTAATTAAAAAGTAAATGCGAAAAGTATTTAAAAATAAACTAAAGACAAGTAAAAATAATAAAAGTAAAACAAGGTGAATATTAAAAACTAAAAATTAAAACGATATTAAAACGAATATTAAAACAAATAATAAAACGAAATTTAAAGCGAAACAATTAATAAAAATAAAACTAAAGGAAGAAATCAACTATCGACTCGAAAATAAAGTTTACTAAATGAAAAAGGAGAGAATAAAACTAAAACGGTACTTTAACGCTAAACGAGGGAAAACCTAAAGCGGGTACTAAATAAAAGATAAAACTTGAACTTTACGAAAAAATATTAATACTAAAAATCGACGAAAAATTCAACTAAAAATACGTAACTTTCAAAAATAAAATCGGAAAAACTTTCAGATAAAACTAAACAAATACGGAACAATACTATTAAATAAACAAGCTAGCAGGCTAGCTGCTGGAAGCTAGCAAGCTAGCTGCTTGATTTGGCGCTAAAACATTAAGCTTGCATGCATGCTGGACAATACATCGCACTCAATTCCATCGTACTCAATTTGTAGCATCGCACTTTTGTAATAAATTCCCATCGCAATATGCATGTTTGATACAATCGTAATGTTGGATCGTAGCCAAGGATCGTAACAAGGATCGTAGTCACGGATCATACCCACGGATCGCACCCACGATCGCAACAAGTGATCGTGGTGAGGATTATGGAGTGTGATCGTGGTGACGATCGTACTATGGATCACAGTAATGGATCGCAAGTAGAAACCCTCGGGGTTTATGCGATCACACTTACTGGATCGTACTGGTAAAACCCTTTAGCATTACGATGACAACAATAAGCAAATAAGCAAATACCAAATAAGCACTTATCTAAAAATTTAACCAAATCAAATTTAAGAAAAAGCTAATAGACCAAAATTTAAAAACTTTTAAAAATACTAAATAATAAGAATATTTAAAAACAACTTTTTATAAAAATTAACTAAAAAGCACTTAATCAAAAATAAGAAAATTAACACAATAAGCACTAAAACACTTTAAGCTATAAAAATCAAACATTAAAAGATCAATAAGCATAAATTTGAAAACTTTTAAAATACGAAATAGGAAAACTTTAAAAAGACTAAACTTTTTAAGAAAACTAAAAAGTAAATAAGCTAAATACAAAATAAGCCAATAAGATTGTCAAACTTATAGCCTAAATCGTATACAAGCCTAGATGGAAATAGAAAGATGAACTTTTTAATCAAATAAATAATAAGATTAAGCAAAACGAACCCTTAATCCTAACCAAAATCAAATCAAAACAAGAAAAGTAGGATGAGAAAGATAAAGAAAAGCTTGATTAAAGGTAAAGATTCAACAACAAAATTAAAAACACTTACTTGAATTAAAGGAATTAAAGTGCAAAACAATTAATTAAAATGACATGAAAAATAAAGTTGTGCAAGTAAAGAAAAATGGTGGAAAGACTAATTGTCACATTAGCTAACAACTTGAAATGAAATGAGATGGTGTCTATATATAGGGAGAAGGGAAGCATGTGTTGCTTCCTTCTTTCTTTCTTTCTTTCTTTTCGTCTTTTCGTCTTCTTAATTCTTCGACTTTTTCGACGTTGTCTCGGGATTAATTAAACTCGTCTTGAAAATTCTTCATTAATAAGACTTAAGTTCTTCGGCTCTATTAAACTTCCGTCTTTAGACTAGTTCTTCGATAAATCTTTAAAATAGGTCTTGGACTTCCGTTCTTTTTTTCCACTCTTGATCTCTTGACTTCGTCTTTTGTCTTTTTCTTCGATAAAAGCCCGTGAAAGCCTGTGTTTTCTTGCCTTTTCACATTTTGGTCCTAAATCACAACAAAAACACAAACCACACATAATTCCGACATTTACGACATAAAATATACGTTTTGGCTTGGTTATTATTGTAATTAAGTGGTAAAAGGATGGGTGTTTTCACACCTATCAAGTCCCCTACACTTGACCATTGCAATGCCCTCATGCAATGCATTAATTTCAAAGCACGGTTTACATTTTTCATCATAGATAACCCACCTTGGCCTTTATTAAATACTAAACACTAAGAAAACTTTAAAAAACAAAACAAGTAGAGAAATCGAAGACTTACATTGGGTTTTTGGTTGTCATGAATGTTCATCATTCTCAAGTTTCACGTTCCCCATACCAAGCTTAAAAATGAGATAATTGTTATTATAAGTTAGCAAACTAACACGAATTCATGTGGGCCAATTATTTATTTAGACTCCCTTATTCCTAGGTATATCTCTTATATTTTATTTTTGTCTTGAATGATCACGAGGATGCATTGTTTGACTTATTTCGATAGTTATTTAGGCCGAAAATAAAGTGGACGATTTAATCAATAGTTAGCTAAAGGACAACATCTTTTAAAACTGCTTCTCGGGACCTCATAAAGTTCATATCTTGGCATAACTCGCTTCACGATTTGAGACATTTCTCGGACCGATATTTGGCAGCGACTTCATACTTCGAATCTTTGAGAGACGTTCTTGAAATTATGGTCTTCTCTTCATAATAGGAATTTCTTCACTTGAAGTTTTGAGAGATTCTTCATCTTTGGACCACGACTTCTTCATTTTTCTTCAATCTTTATTTGGGATTTTTATATACAACGATCCGCCTCCTTTTTGGACTTGGATCTATTTATCCTCATACCTTGTTAGGGCCTTTTTGGATAGACTTCTCCATGATCTTTTGGGGAGTATTTTCTTTTCGTCGTGTGTCTCGATCCTTCATATTGATCTTTGATAAATGATTCTTCACATCACTTTGGATCTTTAGCAACAAAATGTAGCCCTCATGCCTTGTTAGGGCCTTTTCGGACTCGCCAATCTTCGCATCCCGCTTCAATAAGTTATGCCTTGGCTATGAACTCTAATCCATACCGAGCAACTTTTAAATGATCTTGGGCTAGAAGCTAAGTAACTTTTCAAATCGTACAACCTTATTTATTGCAGATAAATTTATTAACAAGCGATGGGAGAATAGGCTTATAATTAACTCACATAAATTCCCGAAAGAATACCAAACTTATAATTGACTCTATCATCTCTCATTCTCCACAGTTTAAAATATCAAGAAATGAGACTCGTGGATACTTAGCCTATTAAATCAAAGTTTTGGGTTTTCGAGTCATCTATAGGATCTTGCAAATTCTTAGACTTTTTCAAGTTTAGAAATCGCATTTTAAAGTTCCCTTGATAAACAACTCTCTAGGATCAATTATAGGAACTTGCGAAAATTTCTTGTTCTTAACCCGTGAGAGTTAAGACTTTCGCGTTTTAAAGCTCCCTAAATAAAAGCCTAGCAAAACTTGACTTAAACACGTTAAGGATACTAGCTAGAGTAAACTTAGATAAGTAAACTCAGGTTGAGTCAAAAGATTCACAACGTTTAAAAATTAAAACCACTTTATTTAAAATTTATTCTAGTAAAGAAAGAAAATAACTATACAAAGGGAAAATCTAATAGGCCAAAATAGATAAAATTTTTTGAAAAGTGTCGAAAAATTGATTTTTCCGGTTAAAATAAGGACAAATATAAGGAAAAGCCCACTTAACTTCGATAGAAGTCCCCCCTACACTTGATATAAACATTGTCCTCAATGTTTAAGCATGTGGGAGTAAACTCCCCTACACTTAGGACATTGTGCACTTTGTTTAAATCTCGCTAAGGAAGAGACAACTAAAGTGATTCCTATTTTAATATTGAAGAATATAAAATAGAGAATCAAAAGAGTTTAGGATAGAACCGGGAAGACGGAAACACGGAATCACGGTTCGTCAAAAGTCATCAAGAGTGTGTCTTTGAAGCTCTAATCCCTGCACATGATAAGAAAGAAAACAAGAAACACCAACGGGGCTCCCCCTGCACTTATGGTAAAGATAGATAGATAATTGGGTTGCCTCCCAAAAAGCGCTTGTTTATATTAACCGAGTCACGAGCCTGACTCGTCCCCGAATTAAATGGTCCATGGGGAAGCCTCGAATGTAATACCGGGATCAAAGACCTTTTCCTCGTTCCCAGAGGACATCAACAAAGGAGAGGCGGGGGGATAAGTCTTAAATGGGAGAAAGGTTCTTTCTACATAGGAAAAGTATGTGAAATCAAGATCCACAGGAGGTGGGGTGGGTAAAGTAAGCACATTGTCATCCCCCAAAGACAATGGATGGTGAGCACTTAGCAAAGCCGTAATGTTATCAATCATGAAATATTGAATGTCACCTCCCGGGTCAAAGCACTCATCCTCCGTAATAGTGGCTAAAGGGGAGGATGAAAGGTGCTCGGGAGGGGGACTTGGGACAATACCTTCCTGCAGAAAATTATCAAAAATAATATCCCCCTCTGTGTCATCATCATAAATACCCGGAGGTATTGAGTGAATGTCGATTTTTTCCAGCAATGGGTCATTATCTTCTACGGGAGGAATAGATGGAGGTAAAGACTCGGAAAGAGGAGGAGAAGTCAACTCTTCGATTTGAGCAATAAGAAGATGCACTTTCCGTAATTTATCGCGGAGAATCACGTCTGCCACCTCATCATCAAGAGCAAGTTCATCGGTGAACTTCTCGTAAGCCGGAGAGAATAAATCGTCATCGCCCGCATCTCCCGGTGGAGATTGAGAAATTTCAAAAGTGAAATTCTCATAGCGAGGAGAAAAATCGTCATCGTTAGGATCGACCTATTTCGTAAGAGCAACGTCGTCCTCAGACTCCATAGCAGTTGGCATGTCACAAACCTCATCATCAAAGAATTTATCGAGGCCAAAATCACTAATCTCACTCAATGAATCATCAGCCTTAGACGCATTAGGAATATCGAGAGTAGGAGTAGCAACTTCAGAAGATGGGTCGAGAGCGTAGACATCATCGTCGTCATCATCATCATAATAGTATTGACGCACAAGAGGAGGGGTATAATCACTAAGATTAGATACTTGCTCTTGTTGCTGTCGCTTTTACTCCTCCCATGCTTCGTTTAGCTGAACAACGGCTTCTTGAAGTTTCCAAAGAATGGCTTGTCTTTCTTCATTCAGAGTAGTGAGTTGTTGGGCAATATGAATTCTCTGAGAGGATTGATGATTGAGGTTGGGGTGTAGGGGCTCACAGTTATGAAAACCAGAATTATAGCACGGATGTGGCTCATAGTAAGTCATCGGTTGAGAAGAATTATAACACGGATTTGGTTCATAATAATCCATCGGTGAAGAAAAATGAGGACACGGATCTGGCTCATAATAATCCATTGGCTGACAATAAGAAGTATCGTGAGGGCCCCCACAATTTTGGCAACATGGGTATGGAGAAAAACCCGATGCTTCTTGTAGATAGCTATTACCATTGTCATAATTGTAACCCAGTTCTTGCTCGCCATGAGGCGGGTGTCGAATTGGACACGAAACATGCCAATGAGAATCGCTTCCACAATAAAAGCAAGGGGGGCTAGGAGGTGGATTTAAAAAGGACGAATTAGTCAAGTTGCACGATGGACAAAATCCCAATTGTGAATCGATTGAAATAGGAGGAAGGTCGTTTCCGCATTGCTCGCACGTACACCATTGACATGAGTCGTTCCCGTATAATCGTCTCCCACACCCGACGCAATGGACATAAGAATCCATAAAGAAAAATAGATAAGCAAGAAGAATATTTTTGGTGCAAAACTTTGAAAAAGAGATGCTTTTTTATGATTGTTCAAATTTTTTTGGTATTTTTGAAAATTTTGGACACGAAAAATAACGTTCAAAAGTGAACGGATCCCAAAAGCCAACGCGTCTCTCACAAAAAAACCGTTAATCTTCACGAAAAGAGCCGGCAGCGGCGCCATTTGAAATTAGGTTTTTAAGCTCGTATGAAAGTTCGTTAAACCGATCTTTTCGAATTGATTTCCGGTTCAAAGTGCGACTCAATTGTTTTTGGTTAAGAAAAAGTGAAGTTGATTATCTATAACTAATTAAAAAGTAAATGCGAAAAGTATTTAAAAATAAACTAAAGACAAGTACAAATAATAAAAGTAAAACAAGGTGAATATTAAAAACTAAAAATTAAAACGATATTAAAACGAATATTAAAACAAATAATAAAACAAAATTTAAAGCGAAACAATTAATAAATATAAAACTAAAGGACGAAATCAACTATCGACTCGAAAATAAAGTTTACTAAATGAAAAAGGAGAGAATAAAACTAAAACGGTACTTTAAGGCTAAACGAGGGAAAACCTAAAGCGGGTACTAAATAAAAGATAAAACTTGAACTTTACGAAAAATATTAATACTAAAAATCGACGAAAAATTCAACTAAAAATACGTAACTTTCAAAAATAAAATCGGAAAAACTTTCAGATAAAACTAAACAAATACGGAACAATACTATTAAATAAACAAGCTAGCAGGCTAGCTGCTGGAAGCTAGCAAGCTATCTGCTTGATTTGGCGCTAAAACATTAAGCTTGCATGCATGCTGGACAATACATCGCACTCAATTCCATCGTACTCAATTTGTAGCATCGCACTTTTGTAATAAATTCCCATCGCAATATGCATGTTTGATACAATCGTAATGTTGGATCGTAGCCAAGGATCGTAACAAGGATCGTAGTCACGGATCGTACCCACGGATCGCACCCACGATCGCACCCACGATCGCAACAAGTGATCGTGGTGAGGATTATGGAGTGTGATCGTGGTGACGATCGTACTATGGATCACAGTAATGGATCGCAAGTAGAAACCCTCGGGGTTTATGCGATCACACTTACTGGATCGTACTGGTAAAACCCTTAAGCATTACGATGACAACAATAAGCAAATACCAAATAAGCCCTTATCTAAAAATTTAACCAAATCAAATTTAAGAAAAAGCTAATAGACCAAAATTTAAAAACTTTAAAAAATACTAAATAATAAGAATATTTAAAAACAACTTTTTATAAAAATTAACTAAAAAGCACTTAATCAAAAATAAGAAAATTAACACAATAAGCACTAAAACACTTTAAGCTATAAAAATCAAACATTAAAAGAACAATAAGCATAAATTTGAAAACTTTTAAAATACGAAGTAGGCAAACTTTAAAAATACTAAACTTTTTAAGAAAACTAAAAAGTAAATAAGCTAAATACAAAATAAGCCAATAAGATTGTCAAACTTATAGCTTAAATCGTATACAAGCCTAGATGGAAATAGAAAGATGAACTTTTTAATCAAATAAATAATAAGATTAAGCAAAACCAACCCTTAATCCGAACCAAAATCAAATCAAAACAAGAAAAGTAGGATGAGAAAGATAAAGAAAAGCTTGATTAAAGGTAAAGATTCAACAACAAAATTAAAAACACTTACTTGAATTAAAGGAATTAAAGTGCAAAACAATTAATTAAAATGACATGAAAAATAAAGTTGTGCAAGTAAAGAAAAATGGTGGAAAGACTAATTGTCACATTAGCTAACAACTTGAAATGAAATGAGATGGTCTCTATATATAGGGAGAAGGGAAGCATGTGTTGCTTCCTTCTTTCTTTCTTTCTTTCTTTCCGTCTTTTCGTCTTCTTAATTCTTCGACTTTTTCGACGTTGTCTCGGGATTAATTAAACTCGTCTTGAAAATTCTTCATTAATAAGACTTGAGTTCTTCGGCTCTATTAAACTTCCGTCTTTAGACTAGTTCTTCGATAAATCTTCAAAATAGGTCTTGGACTTCCGTTCTTTTTTTCTACTCTTGGTCTCTTGACTTCGTCTTTTGTCTTTTTCTTCGATAAAAGCCCGTGAAAGCCTGTGTTTTCTTCCCTTTTCACATTTTGGTCCTAAATCACAACAAAAACACAAACCACGCATAATTCCGACATTTACGACATAAAATACACGTTTTGGCTTGGTTATTATTGTAATTATGTGGTAAAAGGATGGGTGTTTTCACACCTATCACAAACTAATCCATTTCGCGGAATTCCGGATGATGATGCCAACAAACACCTCGACAAATTCATTACCATCACCTAAAGCATGAAGTCACCCGGTGTTTCTATGGATGAACTTCACCTTCAATTATTTCCCCACTCGCTTTCTCACCATGCCGAAAAATGGTTTGACCGTCTCCCAAAGAATTCTATTCATACTTGGGACGACATGACTCAACGCTTTTTGTCGCGCTACTTCCCACCATCCATGGTCACGAGCCTTCGTAACCAAATTAGTGGATTCATGAAAGACAATGATGAATCGCTCTTTGATGCTTGGGAACGATACAATGATTTGATCGACCGTTGTACAAATCACAACATGCTCCCCGTCACTCTCATTGATACTTTCTACAATGGTCTCACATTTCGTGATCGTGACACGATCAACGCCGCCGCCGGTGGTACCTTTATGAAAAGGAGACCGGAGGAGTGTAGAGAGTTGATTGAAAACATGACTACTCACCACAAGAATTGGGATTCATCCGCATCCTCAAGATCTAATCCGAGAGTCAATGTTTCATCTACTTCTTCCACCACCGACATGTCCGCCATGGAACGTGCTATTCTTGAAATTAGCAAAAGTATGCAAATTTTGGCTACTAACCAAACTCAACAAGCTAAATCCGTTGCTATCTCTTGTGACACATGTGGTGGTCCTCGTTCTTACAATGATTTTCCTTCTACTCAAGGCAATTTTTGTGAAAACGTTAACGCGGCATACAGTACTTATCCCACGGGAGGCTATCAAGCTCGTCCTCAAGGAGACCGTAGTTTTCTAAGTTATCGTTCAAACAACTATCTTGCACCACCCGGTTTTACTCCTCAAAACCAAACCTAACAACAAAGCTATAACCGAAATAACCAATCCCAACCTCGTGCTAACAATCAATATCATTCCCAAAGAAACCCATACCCATCTCAAGGAAATTCTCAAGCTTACCAAGCTCCACCTCTCAATCAACTGATGGAATTGAATCAAGACGTCGAGACGTTCATGAGGACTAATAGAGAGATGGTGACGAATCTTCAGAGTCAATTCATCAACTTGAAGGGAGAAAAGGCGAAACAAGGGAGCGATATTCGAGTCGAGCTAAGGAATGACATGGTGAAACAAAGCAATGATATTCATGCCGACATGAGAGACTCTTTCAGCACTCAAGCGGATAATATACGTGATATGCTCGGTTCGCTCTTCCAAGGTAATCAACCCTCTTCTTCGGGTACTCTTCCGAGTAACACCGTGGCTAATACAAGAGGGGAGATAAAAGCAATCACCACTCGTAGTGGAAAAGGTTATACGGAACCCGAGCTTCCTACACCTCCACCCGTGATTATGAACAAGGAAAAAGAGCAACTTTCCACACCTCCTTTGCCTTCTACCCCCATTCCCCCACCACCCGCGGTTGTGAGTGATCCTACTCCCCTAAAGCCTTCCTCTTCATCCGATATACCTTATCCTTCAAGGTTGAGGAAAGAGAAGCAAAAGAGCAAGGATGATATTCAAGTTTCAAACTTTCTCAAAATGTTTAAACAACTGAATTTTAACATCTCCTTTGCCGAGGCTCTCGCCCACATGCCTAAATATGCGAAGATGTTTATAGATTTTCTTAGTGACAAGGAGAAGCTTCTTGACATTGCTCAGACCCAACTTAATGAGAATTGCTCCGCGGTTCTCTTAAGGAAATTGCCCACCAAACTTGGTGATCCGGGTCGCTTCTTGATTCCTTGCAACTTCCCGGGAGTAGAGAATTGCATGGCCCTAGCCGATCTAGGTGCCAGTATAAACTTAATGCCTTTAAGTGTTTGGAAGCAATTATCTCTCCCCGAGCTAGTCCCCACCAAAATGACTTTGGAGTTAGCTAACCGTACGGTTGCTTATACAGTGGGGATAGCCGAAGACGTCTTCGTTGGCGTTGCCAAATTCACCTTCCCGGTGGATTTTGTTGTCGTTGACTACGAGATGGATCCTCGTGTTCCATTAATCGTTGGACGTCCCTTCTTGAGGACCGGTCGCACTCTCATTGATGTAGCCGCAGGCGAAATAATCATGAGAGTTAGTGACGACAAAATTGTCTTCAACATGGGTAAGATTTCTAAGCAACCTTATTCATATGAGAGTGTAAATGCTATTGATGTTCTCGATGAGGCTTGTGAAGAACACTTTCATGATGCTTGCAAAAGTAATCTCTCTTCTCTACCCAATGTTGAGACCGTTGCCTCAATAGCTCCGTCATTAACTCCATTTGGAGAAAGTGACTTGGATGATTTTGAAGCTAGCTTGGGTCCTCCCGATCTTAAGTATGATGATTCTCCCACCGATTGGGATGAAGACATTCGTACAATTGAGAAACTTCTCAATGAAGACCCGTTTTCTCCTCCTTCTCCTAAAGAGGTGACCAATGATGATCCATCGTTAGTTACACCATCTATTGAGGATCCTCCTACTCTTGAGCTTAAGGACCTACCTCCTCATCTCGAGTATGTTTTCTTAGAAGGAATTGATCAACTTCCCGTTATCATTGCTAAGGACCTAAAAGCCGATGAGAAAACTCGTCTCATTGAAGTTCTCAAGAAACATAAAAGAGCTATCGCTTGGAAAATCTCCGATATTCGCGGAATCGATCCTCACTTTTGCACACATAAATTTCTCATGGAGGAAGACTTTAAGCCCACAATTCAAAGCCAACGAAGGGTGAATCCTAAAATCCATCACGTTATCAAAAAAGAGGTTATCAAACTTCTTGATGCGGGCATGATTTATCCTATCTCAGATTCACCATGGGTTAGTCTAGTCCATTGTGTGCCTAAGAAAGGCGGAATCACCGTTGTGCCCAATCAAAACAACGAGTTGATTCCTACACGTCTCGTTACTGGGTGGAGAGTTTGTATAGACTACCGCAAACTCAATGATGCCACGAGAAAGGATCATTTCCCTCTTCCTTTTATAGACCAAATGCTTGAACGTTTAGCGGGTAATGAATATTACTGCTTTCTAGATGGTTTCTCGGGTTATTTCCAAATACCCATCGATCCCCAAGATCAAGAGAAGACAACATTCACTTGTCCCTATGGCACATTTGCCTACAAAAGAATGCCTTTTGGCTTATGCAATGGCCCCGGGACTTTCCAAAGGTGCATGTTGGCTATTTTTCATGACATGGTTGAGCAAACCATGGAAGTCTTCATGGATGATTTCTCGGTCTTTGTGGATTCCTTCTCTTCTTGCCTTGCCAATTTAGAACGTATGCTTAAGCGGTGCGAAGACACTCGCCTTGTTCTAAATTGGGAAAAATGCCATTTTATGGTAAAAGAAGGCATTGTGCTAGGACACAAAATTTCAAAAGCCGGTCTTGAAGTCGACCGTGCTAAAGTGGATGTCATAGCCAAATTACCTCCACCTTCAACCGTGAAGGGTGTGAGAAGTTTTCTGGGTCATGCGGGCTTTTATCGTCGATTCATTCAGGATTTCTCTAAAATCGCTCGCCCGATGACCCACCTCTTGGAAAAAGATACTCCTTTTATCTTTTCTAAAGAGTGTATCAAAGCCTTCAATCTTCTTAAGGATAAGCTAACTAAGGCACCAGTCTTGGTTGCCCCTAATTGGGAGCTACCTTTTGAGTTGATGTGCGATGCTAGCGACTTTGCTA
Organism: Glebionis coronaria; assembly: GCA_025667525.1. Taxonomy (NCBI): domain Eukaryota; kingdom Viridiplantae; phylum Streptophyta; class Magnoliopsida; order Asterales; family Asteraceae; genus Glebionis; species Glebionis coronaria. The sequence goes on from CM046882.1 coordinate 147,883,340, forward strand.
TTGGAGCGGTTTTGGGCCAAAGAGTGAATAAACACTTCCAACCAATCCATTATGCTAGCAAGACAATGACGGGGGCTCAATTGCATTATACGACAACCGGAAAAGAGCTTTTAGCTGTTGTCTATGCTTTTGAAAAATTTCGCCCCTATCTTGTTTTATCCACCACAATCGTATGCACGAACCATTCCGCGTTGAAGTACTTGATGACTAAGCACGACTCTAAGCCAAGACTTCTTCGCTGGGTTTTACTCCTTCAAGAATTCAACATTGAAATTCGTGACAAGAAGGGAGCTAAAAACCTAGCCGCGGATCATCTATGTAGACTTGAGGATCCATATCAAGGGGATCATCCGAACAAAGAGATCAATGACTCTTTTCCCCTTGAGACCTTAATGTCTATAAATCTCAATCTGGATGACACCCTGTGGTTTGCCGACATTGCAAACTACTTAGCGGGTGGTGTTCTCATCAAAGGGTTAATATCCCAACAAAAGAAAAAGTTCTTGAATGATGTTAAGACTTACTTTTGGGATGACCCTTTTCTCTTCAAACAATGCGCTGATTTGATTATTCGCCGATGTGTTGACGGACCGGCAGCTTTAGACATTCTCGAGGCTTGCCACAAAGGATCCACCGGTGGTCACTTTGGTCCCAACTACACCGCCAAAAAAGTGTTTGACTTGGGATTTTATTGGCCCACCATTTATCGTGATGCTCACGAGATGGTTAAACATTGTGATGCTTGCCAAAAACAAGGCAAGATCACACATAAAGATGAGATGCCTCAAAATTTCATACAAGAATGTGAAATCTTTGATGTATGGGGCATCGACTTTATGGGGCCATTCCTTTCTTCTAAAGGAAACAAATACATCCTTGTCGCCGTTGACTACGTTTCTAAATGGGTTGAAGCCAAAGCTTTACCCACTAACGACGCAAGGGTGGTTTATAATTTCTTGAAACAATTGTTTGCTCGATTCGGTGTTCCTTGTGCTATAATCAGTGACCGCGGGACTCATTTTTGCAATGATCAATTTGCAAGAGTCATGGCTAAGTATGGTGTCAATCACCGTCTTTCCACCGCTTACCATCCTCAAACCAACAGTCAAGCCGAGATATCCAACCGTGGATTGAAGCGAATTTTGGAACGTACTGTGGGAGAGCATCGTGCCTCGTGGGCCGATAAACTTGATGATGCTCTATGGGCTTTCCGTACCGCCTATAAGACACCGATTGGTTGTACACCTTATCGTCTTGTGTACGGGAAAGCATGCCACCTTCCCATCAAGCTGGAACATAAGGCATACTGGGCCTTGAAGTGGGCTAACTTCGACATCAATAAAGCCGGTGATCTTCGCAAGATTCAACTCAACGAGCTACATGAATTGAGGAATGAAGCTTACGAGAACTCATTGATCTATAAGGAGAAGACCAAGATTATCCATGATGCTAGAATTAAGAACCGAGAGTTCGACGTTGGTGATCAAGTCTTACTTTTTAACTCTCGGTTGAAGATCTTCTCGGGCAAGTTGAAGAGCCGATGGTCTGGTCCATTCACCATCGCCAATGTCTTTCCCTATGGCACCATTGAGCTTTCTCAGCCAAATGGGCCCAATTTTAAGGTGAATGGCCAGCGTCTGAAGTTGTACTTTGGTGAGGACATCTCTCATGAGTTGATTCCATCCCTCACCACGTTTCCCATGAATTAGTTCGGGACCGAGTCAGGCTCGTGACTCGGTTAACAAAAACAAGCGCTCCTCGAGAGGCAACCTGAGTATCTATCCCCCTTTCCCGTTTTTCATCCTAAGTGTAGGGGGGAGCTATATAGGTTGCTTGTGTTTGTATGGTGATGTGATTACAGGGATAAGTGCACTCTTGGAATCTTTGAAGAACCGTGCTCCCATGTTATCCGCAAATCCGGTTCTATCTCTCAACTATCGTGATTCAATCTTCTTGATACTCACCTTTAAACTTGATCACTTTAGTTTTTGTGACAACCGTGGTTTTGAGGTTCGTCACTTGGTCTTACTTTTAGGTTATTTTATGTTGGACTACTTGATTTTTGTGCTTACGTGTTTATTTTGTGTGATCGAGGTTGGTGTGATTATCGTTTATGAGTATAGGGTACTCATAAGTAAATCGAGGAACGGTTAATTCATGTTCATGAGATCACAAGTGGTGACTATGAAATGAAAATGGTGATATTGTGGTGTTTACGTATACGTATAAGTATTATAGTAATAGTATTTTTTTTAGGATTTACGGTTTAGCATTTAGAGGTCTCGGGTGAGGTAATTATTCATATGAATATTTTTCGGGATGGTTTTAAGTCATTTAGGACTTAAATATAAAGTTTATTTCAAAATTTGAAATTTATTATAAAAGTGTATATTTTACGTCTTTTACGGTAAAACGCGTAAATTTGACTAGTTTTACAGTTTTGAGGTTTTGGAAGTTTTAGGAGCTGAAATAAATTAAGGTAAATTTAGGTAATATTAATAAGATATTAAGTAACAATAAAAAGAAAAAAAAATAAAGAAAAAAACGAAATTAGGGGTGTTTGGGTCGGTTTAGAAGAGAAAAAAAAGGAAGAAGAGGAAAAAAAAAAGGAAAGTGGGCTTTGGGTTGGACTAGGATTCACCCATACCCTATATAATGTATATACTAAACCAAATTCATTATTTTTCTCCTGGAGATGAAGGAAATTCGTGAGTCTTATAAAAAATTTAGGGTTCTTCATAAAATTTGGGGGTTTTCATAAATCCAAGGTAAATCTTCAAATCCCTTTTTAATTAAATTGTTTTTATGTTTTATTTAATAATCTTATGATGGATTTAGGTTAGGGTTTAATATAAAAACAGTAAATTAATGTTGTATTAATCATAATATGATGATTACATAAATTAGGGCTTGTAATTAGAGGGATTAGGGTTAATTAATGAGGTTGATTTTGTTAAACCCGTTTTTAAAAACTGGGCAGATTTTTGAGTCAATTGTTTTGATCATATCGGGAGTTCTATAAACTCTTATTTTACAATCCAAGTACCCCTGGAAATGTATTTGAAGTGGCTTTCCAATGCAAGAAACGAGAACTAAATTGGAGGTCGGGAAGTGGGTCAAACACAGGTTACAACAGTCGGAGGTCAAAACAGTTTTGAATTCAGCCTGTTTTCTTTTTAAGTTTTAGGTTGTTTGGGGCACTTAGGGTTGCATTGGGATCTTCTCACGAACGTGAGAGATGGTTTATATATTTTAGTTAATATCTGCACTTGGGCTAAGGTGGTGGTTTAGGGTAAGACCCCTTAATGGTAACAAACTTTTAGTACGTTTAAAATCAGGAAATCTGGAATGACGAAAGTAGATATATATATATCGGGGCCTTAACAGTAGCTTTAAGGTTAGGGAAAGTGGGAGGTGTTAGCCAACATATGTAAGGGTGTGAATATTTCTTTTACAGAAACCATGGGTAGGTTTAAGTGGGCGTTTGACCTAAAGTTTTGAGACCTAAAAACTGGGACTGTTTTGGGTAAAATATGAACGGGTTAGTTATTAAACTTAACCAAGTTAAGGACTTGTTAAGGAAGGGTAATGGAGTAATTAGAGCTTATTAATGAGGTAAATATGTGAGAATGGGTTAGATGTCCATCATAGGTTAATGAGCCATCTTGATGATTGGTTCGTTTATTGATTTCGTGTTTTTGGTTTGTTAGCTTGTTGCTAGTGCAAGGACGTGTGAAGGAGCTATCAGGTGAGTTTCATAGTCCCATGTTTCCTATTGATTTTGACTTACAGATGGGATGGAAGAGACACTGTTTTGAGTTATTTTCTAAATTGATGCTGTGAATGTGTTTGTGATTTGAGATGGACTTGTGTGTACATTATGTGATTAACTGCTATGTGATTTTTGATTGTGTGTGATTTGGATTGGGGGACATGTGCCGTCTCAGTTATTGTGGTTTGACAAGGTAGTGGCCTTGTGGTTTGACAAGGTAGTGGCCTTGTGGTTTGACAAGGTAGTGGCCTTGTGGTTTGACAAGGTAGTGGCCTTGTGGTTTGCCAAGGTAGTGGCCTTGGGATAGGTACATAGGGTGACCATCTAAGGTACCATGATGTTGTTTAGCAAGGTAGGAGCCTTGGATTGGTTTCGTATGATTGGTCTTGATTGATAGTTGTTAATACATAATTGTAACACATTGTCCATATGTTCTTTTGTTGATGATTGTTATTCACATCTTGTAACTGATTTAGCGTTGGAGTCTAAACCTATGACTCTCACCAACTTTATATTGACGTGTTTTAGTGTCTCTGTTAGGTGATACTATGGTTAAGCATGAGAAAATAAGTGGCTAGGATGGGAGAAGCATAGGATTGCATGTAGAAGGAGAATCCCCGTTTCCTTCTTAGTTTTATTTGATTGTTCTTTTAATAAGTGATACTATGGCACACATTTGTTTGTTGGTATGTTATTTGTTGTCTTGGGTAAGAAGTAGGACTGTTACTTACTTACCTAGACCCCTTGCATTTGTTGAGATATTGTCATGACCTTCGTGTCACCATTTTTATGACATTTCTTATTTCATATAGTTGTCTCTATAGACACGCCATGTTGTGATGATATCTATACGTCGCGCCCCATGTTCTGCCATGGTGGGGTGTGACAGAATGGTATCAAAGACAATGGTTATAGAGAATTAGGTTGCCTAGTCACGTAGCCTAGTCTATAGCTTAAGGGTCCTTGCATATAGGCGTCATAGGAGTATGTGTGCATTTTATTATAATTGATGTGTTTGAATGTTATTTATTGTGATGTTTTTACTGGTATGAATTGAACCATAGTAAGTTCATACTTAGCCACATGTTATTTTCTTTTCGAGTTGTGAGTAGTGCGGGTTTAACCATAATCGCCCACGCTAGTCATTGTCGTATTTTACTTATAATGTACATTATAGTACATAATTTGGTACATAGTATTTTCTATCTTTTGTTGGGTTATTTTACATACCTGAGGTATGTTACTTTTCTTTTGATGTTTAAGTCATGTTCCCTAAGAATCGTGTGGTGGTTCGAGCTACTAGGAGTACACGGGTAGGAAGGATTTTAAGATGTTTCCACTCTTACGGGCGACATGACTTATAACTGATTATGTTTTCGTTTTGGATTTAGTCTATGCTGTTTTAGCTAGACTATGGATTTTTGTATTCCAAGAGTATTACTATGTTATTTTAATAGATGGAGTTTTTGACCTTATTGTTTATGTGGTTATGAGCTTATGTGAGTAGATGGATTTATGTGTTATATGTTGTATTGATTCTTATAAGTGTCATCATAAGAGGGAGTGCATTGGGGAAAGGGTAATTGTATAAGTATGGTGGCCAACATAGTTATACAAGTACCACAACTTCAATGGGTTCTCAAGTATGATTGCATGAAAGAGGGTTAGTACATGCTTGTATATGGTGAGATGTAGAATTTGGGTATACGTATTATATATGGATTTATGTAATGGCTGCCTATGATATGGCTATTGTTCTTTTTGTGTTTTATGTTTTGGGTTATAGTTGTGGTGTGTGATTATGGGGTTACACGATATGGTTTGGTTTTGGAGGTGGGCATTATGCCTTGTTGTGGCACGGTGAGATGGTGATTAGTCATGTGGAAAAACGAGTGTATGACGTGATTGGTTGATCCGACATGTATGGTAACGAGTATGTTTTGGGTGATTTAATAGGTATATTTATGCGGATGTATATATACTACTATGTGTTAAGTTATGGTATATGGTCGTTCACTAGTTATTATAACTTGAACGTACCTTGTGTTTGTTCGTGTTTTATGGTGCTGGAGTTGATGGAGTTTCAACAACGTTTCGAATTTTTTGAACTGTGTCTTGTAGCGTATTCTTTGAGTTCATATTTCACGTGTACGTTTTAAAATGTTATTCTGGGTTTTAAGTCCGTTGAAATAAATGGAGATTTCTTTTGGGATAATGAAATCTTTTGGGTTGAGTCTTACATTTCTTTTGGTTGGTATATGGAAAAAGGGGGGACTTGGAAATCTACTATAGAGTTAGATAGTTGGTTGTATTCGGTAAAATAAGGGTAAGCTGTTCGAGTCACGTTTGAAACAAGATGTAACATAAGTTTTTTTTTATCAACACTTATTTATTTCAGATTCTAAAAGACTTTCATTAAAATAAAGCGAAGTAAAAATTCTTTCTACTTACATAGTTTATATAATCGGATTTAACTGATTCATGCCATTTATAGTTATTGATACAAGGTTAAAAGGAGTTTATGAATATTTCACATACAATTATATCTTTCATTGAAAAGGATTGCATTGATCACTAAGTCTATTCTTTAGTTTTTAAAACAACTAGCATAAAATTGTTTTGGTCATAACTTATTCGTTTTTAAAGCTTTTTGGGTGATTCAAAAGCCTAAAATTATGTACTCGGAACGTACTTTTCAAATATTCAGAATGTATAGTCATGGGAGGTCAGTGGACTGGTCGGAATTGTTGTACAAGTGTCGGGTTTAAGGTTGAGTTTGAATAGTAGTTTTATTTTTATGATTTGGGATGCACGGGATACCTAGTCTTTGAGTTGAGTTTTGAGATCGTCTAAAAGGTTGTTTGTAGATGGTTTGAGTCACATAGATGTGGGGAGGTAAGGAAAAAAAAATTTAAAATATATATATATATATATATATTCTTTTGGAAAGTCGATCTTTTGCACGGTTTAAATAATATGTCGCGGGGCGTAATATGTTTTGGTTGCCATTGGGTGTTTCTTGGATTATTTTTCGTTGTCATGGGTCATTTGGAATTGATACATGTTTTGGGTTTGAGTTTTCTTTGGAGTCTCGTGGTTTTTGATTTGTTTTAATTGGTGCACGTGAAATGTCGTTAGTTATCCGTGGGTTTAATTCGTCGATCGTATCTGGTGTATTCAGGATGTAGTTTTGGTTTTGTATGGTTTAGGAGCGTTGAGGTAGAACCATGAATAGAGCAAGTAGGAGAAGTGAGAGGAGTTGTAGTTAGTGTCATCCAAGGCAAATCGTTGATGGAGTGATTTATAAACAAGAGCTGTTAGAAATTGCAAGAAATTTATTCGTATTGCCGCTAAGAGAGGGTGTGAGGAGGACATAGTTGAAATTGCTAAGGATGTTGTATGAACGCTTTGGGTTTACGGTTATGCATTTGGCTTCGCCAAAGCACTAGCGGTTCTCATGGAGTCAATGAACCGAGTGTGCATGAACGTATGTAAACGAGTTGTCATCGGGAGTATCGACGGCATCTTGATCTACTCAAATCTAAGAAGGGGAGTGAGGCGAATTATGTGTCGGTTTTGGAGTGGAGTTAAACGTGAGATTTTCAAGTGTGAGTTTTAGGATTAAGTTGGCCAAGACTAGTAGTCAGAGATGATGGCATATCGTGGAACCAGCAAGGGGCGAAGTGAAGAAGGACGAGGAATCATTTTGGAGGCTGAAGAGGTGGATTCAATGATGAGCAGATCTTGGCATTATCGGAAGGACTGGATGAATTCGCGAAGCATGACGACACGTGGAGCAAGGATTTGGATGTGTACGAGAACGACAAAGAAAGGCGATTGCTTATACGTTGCAGAACTGAAGACTTGGAAGAACTAGATAAGACTTAGTTAGTGGAGCTGGATTGTTATATCTGCCTAGAATGCTAGAGGCATTTGGTGTACGAGACGTGGAGAATGATCTATACGGATCATGAACATCTCCAACACATATTTAATCATCTTGATTGAACATTTGGCAAAGGTGATGGGTGGAGTTAATTGATGGAAGAAAATTGCAAGGCCAAGTACCATCTGGGAAAGGAAAGCATGGTTGATGAGACATGGAATAAGAAGAATGAAGTGAAGTTGAGACGAGCTTGAACTATATGGATGACGTATTAGGGTAGTTTGGATGGAGGATATAGGTTGCACGAGTTGAGTTGTCTAAAGCAGAGAACGCGTCAATATGTATGTTGCGTGGCTTGGACAATCATATGGAGATAGGAACCGGAGGTAAAACTTTGGTAGAGCTTAATGAGTAGAATAAAGCACAACGCAGGCTAATACTGTCGTAGTGTGGAAAAGGAAATGGCACCGACCTATACTGATTGTTTGGGAGGCTTAGTGTCGATAATCGAATGGATGAGGAGTTATAGGTGTGATGTGCCATAGAGATGAAGGGCTTGGTCTAACTGAGACAGGATGAACAAAAGTGAGAAAGAAGCGTATATGTGCTACTAATGAGCTATCCAAATTTAATGTAAGTGTTGATATAGAGTTTTGTAGCTCCATTTATGATCTTTGAAAAGATCGGACCATTAGCTTATGAGCATAGAATTACCTGGGGGAAATGAGTTGTATACATGATACATTTCATGTATTGAGGTTGGTAAAGGTTGTTTGAGAATGCATTTTGCATGTACGGTTATTCGGGACTTGTATTAATAAGAGTCTTTGTTTTTTTCAAAGAGTCATCTGTGAGATTTATTGACTGTGAGGTCAAGCGTTTGGCAATGAGTTTAATTATTTTTGGTTTGTATATGTGGTATTTTGAAACATGAATTAAATTTCACGTGGAAATGAGGGGAGTTCGTTTAGAACAAGTATCCTCATATGATTTGTTGTTTTTGTGTTTGATCCTAAGGAGTAAATCTCGGGACGAGATTTCTATTAGGAGGGAGTGATGTGACAACCGTGGTTTTGAGGTTCGTCACTTGGTCTTACTTTTCGGTTATTTTATGTGTGACTACTTGATTTTTGTGCTTACGTGTTTATTTTGTGTGAACGAGGTTGGTGTGATTATCGTTTATGAGTATAGGGTACTCATAAGTAAATCGAGGAACGGTTAATTCATGTTCATGAGATCACAAGTGGTGACTATGAAATGAAAATGGTGATATTGTGGTGTTTACGTATACGTATAAGTATTATAGTAATAGTATTTTTTTTAGGATTTACGGTTTAGCATTTAGAGGTCTCGGGTGAGGTAATTATTCATATGAATATTTTTCTGGATGGTTTTAAGTCATTTAGGACTTAAATATAAAGTTTATTTCAAAATTTGAAATTTATTATAAAAGTGTATATTTTACGTCTTTTACGGTAAAACGCGTAAATTTGACTAGTTTTACGGTTTTGAGGTTTTGGAAGTTTTAGGAGCTGAAATAAATTAAGGTAAATTAAGGTAATATTAATAAGATTTTAATTAACAATAAAAAGAAAAAAAAATAAAGAAAAAAACGTAATTAGGGGTGTTTGGGTCGGTTTAGAAGAGAAAAAAAAGGAAGAAAAGGAAAAAAAGGAAAGTGGGCTTTGGGTTGGACTAGGATTCACCCATACCCTATATAATGTATATACTAAACCAAATTCATTATTTTCTCCTGGAGATGAAGGAAATTCTTGAGTCTTATAAAAAATTTAGGGTTCTTCATAAAATTTGGGGGTTTTCATAAATCCAAGGTAAATCTTCAAATCCCTTTTTAATTAAATTGCTTTTATGTTTTCTTTAATAATCTTATGATGGATTTAGGTTAGGGTTTAATATAAAAACAGTAAATTAATGTTGTATTAATCATAATATGATGATTACATAAATTAGGGCTTGTAATTAGAGGGATTAGGGTTAATTAATGAGGTTGATTTTGTTAAACCCGTTTTTAAAAACTGGGCAGATTTTTGAGTCAATTGTTTTTATCATATAGGGAGTTCTATAAACTCTTATTTTACGATCCAAGTACCCCTGGAAAGATATTTGAAGTGGCTTTCCAATGCAAGAAACGAGAACTAAATTGGAGGTGGGAAGTGGGTCAAAAACAGGTTACAACAGTCGAAGGTCAAAACAGTTTTGAATTCAGCCTGTTTTCTTTTTAAGTTTTGGGTTGTTTGGGGCACTTAGAGTTGCATTGGGATCTTCTCACGAACGTGAGAGATGGTTTATATATTTTAGTTAATATCTGCACTTGGGCTAAGGTGGTGGTTTAGGGTAAGACCCCTTAATGGTAACAAACGTTTAGTACGTTTAAAATCAGGAAATCTGGAATGACGAAAGTAGATATATATATATCCGGGCCTTAACAGTAGCTTTAAGGTTAGGGCAAGTTGTAGGTGTTAGCCAACATATGTAAGGGTGTGAATATTCCTTTTACAGAAACCATGGGTAGGTTTAAGTGGGCGTTTGACCTAAAGTTTTGAGACCTAAAAACTGGGACTATTTTGGGTAAAATACGAACGGGTTAGTTATTAAACTTAACCAAGTTAAGGACTTGTTAAGGAAGGGTAATGGGGTAATTAGAGATTATTAATGAGGTAAATATGTGAGAATGGGTTAGATGTCCATCATAGGTTAATGAGCCATCTTAGTGATTGGTTCATTTATTGATTTCGTGTTTTTGGTTTGTTAGCTTGTTGCTAGTGCAAGGACGTGTGAAGGAGCTATCAGGTGAGTTTCATAGTCCCATGTTTCCTATTGATTTTGACTTCCAGATGGGATGGAAGAGACACTGTGTTGAGTTATTTTCTAAATTGATGTTGTGAATGCGTTTGTGATTTGAAATGGACTTGTGTGTACATTATGTGATTAACTGCTATGTGATTTTTGATTGTGTGTGATTTGGATTGGGGGACATGTGCCGTCTCAGTTATTGTGGTTTGACAAGGTAGTGGCCTTGTGGTTTGACAAGGTAGTGGCCTTGTGGTTTGACAAGGTAGTGGCCTTGTGGTTTGACAAGGTAGTGGCCTTGTGGTTTGCCAAGGTAGTGGCCTTGGGATAGGTACATAGGGTGATCATCTAAGGTACCATGATGTTGTTTGGCAAGGTAGGAGCCTTGGATTGGTTTGGTATGATTGGTCTTGATTGATAGTTGTTAATACATAATTGTAACACATTGTCCATATGTTCTTTTGTTGATGATTGTTATTCACAGCTTGTAACTGATTTAGCGTTGGAGTCTAAACCTATGACTCTCACCAACTTTATGTTGACGTGTTTTAGTGTCTGTTTCAGGTGATACTATGGTTAAGCATGAGAAAATAAGTGGCTAGGATGGGAGAAGCATAGGATTGCATGTAGAAGGAGAATCCCCGTTTCCTTCTTAGTTTTATTTGATTGTTCTTTTAATAAGTGATACTGTGGCACACATTTGTTTGTTGGTATGTTATTTGTTGTCTTGGGTAAGAAGTAGGACTGTTACTTACTTACCTAGACCCCTTGCATTTGTTGAGATATTGTCATGACCTTCGTGTCACCATTTTTATGACATTTCTTATTTCATATAGTTGTCTCTATAGACACGCCATGTTGTGATGATATCCATACGTCGCGCCCCATGTTCCGCCATGGTGGGGTGTGACAGTGTCTCCTCCTTAACTTCATTTAACCAACATGCACAATGTCATAAGTGTAGGGGAGACTTTTCCCACATGCTTAAACATTGAGGACAATGTTTATATTAAGTGTAGGGGAGTCTTCTATCGAAGTTTTTAGTGGACTTTTCCATTAAAGTGCCTTCATTTAACCAGAAAATTTGATTTTTCGACATTTTTCAAAATTTTTAATCTATTTTGGCCTAGTTGTATAGTTGCATTTTCCTTTGTTATGTTTATTTTCTCTCCTTGCTAGAATAAAATTTCAATAAAGTGGTTTTAATTTTTTCAAAGTCGTGAATATTTTGACTCAACCCGAGTTTACTTATCTAAGTTTACTCTAGCTAGTATCCTTAACGTGTTTAAGTCAAGTTTTGCTAGGCTTTTATATAGGGAGCTATAAAACGCGAAAGTCTTAACTCTCACGGGTTAAGAACAAGAACTTTTCGCAAGTTCCTATAATTGATCCTAGAGAGTCGTTTATCAAGGGAACTTTAAAATGCGATTTCTAAGCTTGAAAGAGTCTAAGAATTTGCAAGATCCTATAGATGACTCGAAAACCCAAAATTTTGATTTAATTGGCTAAGCATCCACGAGTCTCATTCCTTGAGATTTTAAATTTTGGAGAACGAGAGATGATAGAGTCAATTATAAGTTTGGTATCCTTTCGTGAATATATGTGAGTTAATTATAAGCCTATTCTCCCATCGCTTGCTAATAAATTTATCTTCAATAAATAAGGTCGTACGATTTGAAAAGTTACTTAGCTTCTAGCCCAAGATCGTTTAAAAGTTGATCGGTATTAATTAGAGTTCATAGCCAAGGCATAACTTATTGAAGCGGGATGCGAAGATTGGCGAGTCCGAAAAGGTCCTAACAAGACATGAGGGCTACATTTTGTTGCTAAAGATCCAAAGTGACGTGAAGAATCATTTATCAAAAATCAATATGAAGGATCCAGACACACGACGAAAAGCAAGTACTTCCCAAAAGATCATGGAGAAATCTATCCGAAAATTCCCTAACAAGGTATGAGGATAAATAGATCCAAGTCCTAAAAGGAGGCGGATCGTTGTATATCAAAGTCCAAAATAAAGATTGGAGAAAAATGAAGAAGTCGTGGTCCAAGTATGAAGAATCTCTCAAAACTTCAAGTGAAGAAATTCCTATTATGAAGAGAATATCATAATTTCAAGAACGTCTCTCAAGATTTGAAGTATGAAGTCGCTGCCAAATATCGGTCCGAGAAAGGTCTCAAATCGTGAAGCGAGTTATGCCAAGATATTAACTTTTTGAGGTCCCGAGAAGCAGTTTTAAAAGATTTTGTCCTTTAGCTAACTATTGATTAAATCATCCCACTTTATTTTCAGCCTAAATAACAATCGAAATAAGTCAACAATGCATCCTCGTGATCATTCAAGACAACAATAAAATATAAGAGATACACCTAGGAATAAGGGAGTCTAAGTGAATAATTGGGCCGCATGAGTTCGTGTTAGTTTGCTAACTTATAATAACAATGATCTTGTTTTTAAGCTTGGTATGGGGAACGTGAAACTTGAGAATGATGAACATTCATGACAATCTAAAACCCCAATGTAAGTCTTTAAAATACTTTACTTGTTTTGTTCTTTTGGTTTCCTTAGTGTTTAGAATTTAATAAAGGCCAAGGTGGGTTCTTTATGATGAGAAATGTAAACCGTGCTTTAAAATTATAGCATTGCATGAGGGCATGGCAATGGTTAAGTGTGGGGGATTTGATAGGTGTGAAAACACCCATCCTTTACCACTTATTTCTTGCTAAAACGAGACCAAAACGCGTATTTAATGTCATTTGTTTGGAATTATGCGTGGTTTGTGTGTTTGCTGTGTTTTCAGAGCCAACAGGATAAATATTGAAGAAAACATAGGATTGCACGGGTTTTATCGAAGAAAAAGACGAAAAGACGAAGTCTATATTCCAAGAGATGCAAAAGATTTGAAGTCAATGGGCCTATTTGAAGATTTATCGAAGAAAAGGACCAAAGATGGAAGATTTACATATGTCGAAGAACTCAAGTCTATTAAATGAAGAAATTAAAAGACGAGTTGAATTTATTCGTCGACAAATCCCGAATCAAAATCGAAAATGTCAACTTTTCTGAAAAGACGAGAAGACAAAAAGAAAGGGAGAAAGCTCACTCACCAACCAAAGACAAGGCCTATAAATAGACCTTCCCTTCACATTTTTTTCAACTAGTTTTCCTTTCTGTTATTTTCATTCCTAGTTCGTAGGACACCAACTCCATTAAGGAGATTGGTGGTTTTTTTATTTTCTTTGATTCCTCCACAATCTTGTAAGTTTAATCTTTCCAATTTTTTGTTTGAATCTTAATCATTAATACAAGTTTCCATTTAATCTTTCTTTCTTCTCTTGTTGATTCAAAGTTCTAAGGTTTTATTTTATTGGTTTTGATCTTCAAAAGTAAGTGGGTTTTGTGTTTTTGTTGATTTGGTTTGATGTTTATCATTAGTAAATGATTGGTGGTTAAATTGGTTTAAGTTTTGGTTAAAAACTTGGTGGATTTGGTTAAATTCGTGATCAAAAGTTATCCCCCTGTTCTTTGCATATGTCTGCTTTCCCAGATTCCGAATGAAGGATTTGGGGTAAATATTCCGGATCAACATTTAGTTAAGATTATTCCGAATAAACTTATTGTTCCGAACCAGCATTTTCATTTAGTTATTCCGGATTAGTGTGTTCATCCGGAATAATCAATATTCCGGGTGAATCGTTTTGTTTCGAATGAGCATTCTTTAATTATTCCGAATAAGTTATTCCGGATAAATCACATTATTCCGAGTCAGTGAATCGTTTTTGTTCCGAATCAAAATTTTTGTTTTAATATTCCGAATAAAGGAATATTTCGACTGAAGCCCTTTTTGTTTTTAATTATTCCGAGTCAAGCTAATTCTTCCGAATGAACCAAATGTTCCGAATGAAGCTTTTGGCCAAATATTCCGAATGAGCATTTTTGTAATTTCTATTCCGAACCAAATAATCTTTCCGAATGAAGCTATTGTTCCGAATCAGTAAATATTCCGAATGAGCAGATTCCGAATGAAGATTATAAATATTCCGAATGAGCAGATTCCGCATGAAGCACATTATTCCGAATAAATAGATTTGTTCCGGATCAGTGTTTATTCTGAGTCAACCAACATTCCGAACCAAGGAAGTATTCCGCATGAGTGTTACATTCCGAATGAAGGATTTTTCTGCATAGACTTATTATTCCGCATGAATTTTGATTATTCCGAATAAAGGATTATTATTCCGAATCAGCTGTTTCTCCAAGGTATTTTCTTTACTGTTTAATTTTAATTCAAGTTCATTTTCATTAATTACTTTTAGTTTACTTTTATTACTTCTCGCACTTATCTTTTTAGTAGATACAGATCAAAAGCTCCCCCTTTTAGTTACCAAGTACAACAATTCCACTTTGAACCATGATCGATTCGAGAAGATACCGAGAACGAAACAACGACAAATATAATTGGGTATGAGCAACACAAAGAAAGATCTTGCAACAAACCTTTTTATTAACTAACCAAAAATCAGTTATTATCTTTTATTTCTAACTATACTAATAACATATGAATTGAAGCAACATGTATCACGACTTAGCACATTGGCTAATCGATACCTTTTATTTCTTCTTCTTCCTTCAACTTCATAACATTATAGCTCATTGGCTATTTATTTGTCTTTTTGACTTTTTCTTTCTTTTTCTCCTTTTTTTATATATATTTTTTTCTTGGCTAAAACTCCTAGCCATGGATTAACATACTTACAAAGTTCATGTTGTATTGACAAACATGAAACTTGCAACTTTCTCCTATATTTTTGGATTTTTTTTCTACTATTATATGAGACTTTGACTTGGGTAAGTTGACACAAAAAATACATCTCAAATTTTCAAAAATTACCGATTGGATAACTTCTTAATTTATTTATATACATTGCTTGAAACTTTTTATTTACGAGGGCAAAACAAGAACAAAAGTTTTAAAATAGCCCAAAAATATGGTTATTAAGCATCTTTTTCTCGATTTCCCTACGACCCCCTCACACTTAAGTTTAGCATTGTCCTCAATGTGATAGAACTGAACAAAAGCAAGGGAATGAGAGAAAAAACCAGAATCACGGGCATATCATGCATCATACAAGAGTTTTGTCTTCGCCTTCAACTTGCGGTACCTACAAAAAAGATAAAATACACAAAAATACGAAAAATACTCTATTTTTGGGTTTTTATAGGTTTTTATAAAAGCGACACATGCTACACCCCCTCACACTTAAGCAAAACATTGGTTAAAAATGTGGGGTGGAAGCATGAATTTATTTTAAAAAGGAAAATCACACTTAAAAATTTAAAACACACGGGTTGCCTCCCGAGAAGCGCTTATTTTATTATTATTGAGTCATCAGCCGGACTCGTACTTCTTTTTATTTTTCTTTATTTTCTTTGAGCGGAAAATGTTCACTCCACTCCTCATGGTATAGTTTAAGACGGTGTCCATTAACAATGAAGCTTCCTCCATTCTTGTCATACAATTCAACATAACCGGACGGGTATCCATGTTTTACTATAAAAGGACCGTACCACTATTGTTTAAGCTTGGGGGCTTTGAATTTATAGCGCATATTAAACAAGAGAACTTTATCTCCTTTCTTGAATTCTTTTCGGATTCAAAGTTTCTTGTCGTGATAAGCTTTGGTACGTGCTTTGTACAATTTCGAATTCTCATAAGCTTGGAGTCTTAATTCATCGAGTTCATGTAGTTGCAAGAATCGGTTTTCTCCAGCGATTTTGAGATCGGGATTACAACTTCTCAATGCCCAATAAGCACGGTTCTCGATTTCGAAGGACAAATGGCACGTTTTACCGTACAATAAACGATAAGGTGTTGTGCCAATTGGTGTCTTATAAGGTGTTCAGAAAGCCCATAGAGCGTCGTCAAGTTTCCTTGACCAAACAGAAGGATTGTCCTTAACCATTTTTTCGAGTATTCGTTTTAAGGCTCTATTGGTATTTTCAACTTGTCCACTCGTTTGTGGATGATACGCGGTTGCAAAGCGATGGGTGACTCCATAACGCTTTAAGATTTTCTCCATTTATTTGTTGCAAAAATGGGAACCTCGATCACTAATTAAAGCTTTCGACATTCCATAGCGAGAGAAAAGCTTTTTCAGAAATTTGATTACGGCTCGTGAATCGTTCGTGGGTAAAGCTTCAGCTTCGGCCCATTTGGACACGTAATCAATAGCGACTAAGATATATTCGAACTTATGGGATTTGGGAAAGGGTCCCATGAAATCAATTCCCCATACGTCAAATATTTTGCTAACTTGGATGCTGTGTTGAGGCATTTCGTCTCTTCGTGAGAGGCTACCATAACGTTGGCAAACATCATAATTTTCGACTAGAGTATATGTAAAACCCGCATGCTTTTACCATGCATAGTACCCTTAGGATCATACGTACTAGTTAAAACTTTCCTAATATAGCATGATTACGATTACGTGTAAGGATTTTACGTATTACGTACGTGTTAGAACACGATAAGTATTTTATATGCACGATCACGTAATAATTATTTAACAATAATTAATCACGAACATGCGATCATGAAATCATGAACGTAATTAAAACACGAACTATTATTAATTACATATATATATATTTATTACGAGCGTAATTAAATATATTAGATCACGATATTTACGTAACGAGAACACTTAAAACACGAACACAAATAATCGCGAACGTGTAACTTATTAATTAGACACGGAAAACATTCGGGTTACCCTTGTGGCCCCATTACCACGAATTTAGGAGGAGGGATGGGCTTAGCCCATCAATTTTTCACTAAAAAGGAAAAGGGATATTTTTCACTACTCATTTAATCTTTACAGAAGATTTTTAAGAAAACCTAAAAACCCTCCTTCTCCTCCTCCTTTGTGCCTCCACCCTACAACCACCATGGAAGGAGATTTGTGATCTTGGATCTTGAAGATTTGTTGTTTGTTCGTATTTGTTCTTCACCCTTTTGATCCACGAATACGGTAAAACCTTTTTAAACCTTTTCTTTTAATTTAATCTTTTTATTAATTATGAACATGTGATGTTTTTTATAAAAACACATTAATTAATCATAGATCTAACATGTTTTGATGATTAAATAAATCAAAGGTTCGATTTAAGGGGTGTTTTGTTTTGGCCGCAGGCTGCAACCGACCCCAAGGGGGTTTCGGTTTGCTTAGCCGACCACCACCAAGACCATATGGTCTTGGTTGGTGCGTGTGGGTCCCACGGCAGCAAGGGGTACCCCGATTTTGTTCGGGGTACGGTGTCGATTCATGTCCGGTTCATGTTTTTAAGCTTAGATCCGGTTCATGGTTATGATATTTTTTTTATGTTATGAACTTATGTTAAAATTAAATTAATAAAAGATATGATTAATTTAATAACATGACTTAGGTTAATTAATTATTAATAATCATGAAATTATTTTAACCTAAGTATTTATATTATTAAGATTTATAATTAATTAATTATTTTAAAAACCATGGATATAATTAATTAATTAACATGACTTAGGTTATATTATTAGTATTTAATAATACATATTTTAACCTAAGTATTTAATATATTTAATTAAAACATGTTATACTTTAATTAAATATTATAACCTATAGTTTAATTAAATTACATGAAATAATTATTAAACTATACAATATATCATATGACTTAGAAAATAATCATGAAAACACTTAGGCTTATATACTTAGCTTATTTACCCAGCTTATTTCTAAGTATGGAAACTTTCTATTTTTAGAAACTTAATTAAATAAGGCAGCTAATTTATTTATAGAAACCAGCTATTTTTAGGAACTTATTTATTTAAGGCAGCTAATCTATTGATGGAAACTTATTTAATTAAGGCAGCTAATCTATTTATGGAAACTTTCTATTTTTAGAAACTTATCTATTTTAAGCAGTAAATCTATTTTTGGAAACATTCTATTTTTGGAAACTTTCTATTTTTGGAAACTTTCTATTTTTGGAAACTTTCAATTTTTGGAAACTTTCTATTTTTGGAAACTTTCTATTTTTGGAAACTTTCTATTTTTGGAAACATTCTATTTTTTTGGTAACTTTCTATTTTTGGAAACTTTCTATTTTAGGAAACCTGCTATTTTTGGAAAGTTACTTATTATTACACAGTAAGTATAATAAGACATGAAATACCAGAAATACTTAATCAGATTAAGCAGAGTATAAGATTTAATACAGTTTAAGGCTTTAAACAGTAAAACATAGTAAGAACACATAAAATAAGCTAAGACATGATATAAAACCAGCTATGTATTTAACTAGCAGATACTTATTTCATGTACGTATTTATGTAGCACTAGTGTTTCGGAAGTAGGATTCTCGCAGTTCGTCGTTCTCGTTCACTGGACATAAGGTACGGATTCCCGTCCTTTCAGTATGGACATTCTTTCCTTATTTAGGATTCCCCGTATGCAGCCAACTGTTTTCCTGTAGTATAAGTATGAGTTTGATTGCTTATGTTTAAATATGATTACCTATAGCCATATACATGCATGACCAGTTTCACCTAGTTATGGAGGTACCATAACAGTAACATTAGAGGCACTGATGTTATGACTTCACCACGGCAGAGTGATTGCTCGTGGCGTCCCTTCAGCTTTTGGCCATTTATTTATATTTATCATGTGGGGCGTATGGGTTCATCCTAGTTACACGTTTTTATTCAGAATTACATGGTGAATGTGGTGTGTGCCTTGCATCCTTCACAAGGAGCTGATCCCTCCTACCCAAAAACCAGTATATTAAATTAGAGGCAGCCCCTCTAATTTGCATGATGAGGTCACCCCTCCAAGTATTCATGCACGGTGGATTTTCATGACCTATATTGGCTAATGGTAAAATATGTAAAACAGTTTTCATAAGATAAACATAAGGCTTTTCAAACTATAAAACCAGTTCTGTGAACATGTTCCAGGTTTTTCAGGACTTATACGTTTCCGCTGCTATTAAGTCTTTATTATGCTTAGTCATTCATACTATGTCTATATCCGTGCACTGAGCGTTTTGCTCAGCCGTTACTTTCCTTTCCATGTCCCAAAACGGCAGGTACCCTAGGAAAGACTCGAGCATTTGGAGGACGTGCATAGGATGGAAGCTGCTAGGGACTTCTTTTCCTTTTGCCTTCATATAGTTATGCTTGTTTAGTCTTTATTCATTTCTTTTCCTTTATTTATGTTTTGGGCTTATGTTTGGGAACCAAATGTTTGATTGCGGTTATCCCTATGGTCATGTAATGTTTTATACATTTATCCTTGTATACTTTGATGACACGCCAAAATTACGCGTGACATTCCATTATCCAAATAGGGTGTTACAATTATGGTATCAGAGCCAAGGCTTCGACCTGTAGGCTCTAAAACTCGACCTGTGACTAGTGGGTAGTCACCAGGAGCTTCCTAAGCCAACGTCTGTTATTCTACGTATTGATGTTTTCAGCGCATTGTTGTTTCAACCATGATGTTTTCAGCACCTTGAGGTTTTAATCTTGATGTTTTCATCGATATTGTTTGGCTAATATGGATGGAAAACCGTCATTCATATTTAGTTATGTGTCATTGTTTCATGCATAATGTTCCTCGTGAACTGTGGCTATGTGGACTGAACCCCAGTAGTTCATATTTAGTCACATAAAAAAATTTTCTGATAAGTTTTGACATATGAGTTTCATTTATTTATCTTTCATGTATCATTGTTGCAGGGATTATGACTAAGTAATGGCTGGGACAGGACTGGCCCTATTTAGTCGCATGTGCTTTTATCGAAACTTTTAATTTTGGGACCGACCCATAGGCGTCCCCTCGCCATGTATTTTGTTTTGGAACCGACCCATAGGCGTTCCCTCGCACATATAAAGGTTTTATAAACTACATTACGCATTCATGCACTGTTTTTCATGCATAAAATTTTTCTCGTGATTTAAATTGGCATAAATTTTTTCATGTCCCCTCATAAGTTATTATGTTTTTATGTCAAGTATGTCTTCATACTGTCATGGTTAACTTTAGTTTCATGCTGATTATGTAATACATTCCTTCGTAATTGATGGTTTCATGTTTCTTCATGATAATTCCGTCTTTATGTTGATAATGTTTTACGCCTTTTTTGTTATTTACGTTGTCCCGCAAGACATTGTTGGATTTCATTGAATTGTGCTTTCATGATAGTCATGGTTGGTTTTCATTGATCATGCTGTCAGGCAAATCATCGTTGAATTTTGTGTAACCACACTTTAGCGTTTCTCTATGCAACCAGAATGAGCTATATACTGGCATTGCCAGGTTATCATGATGGTTTTCCTAACCGTTTAACTGATATACTTTCTTTAGATCATGATAAATGATCTACTCCGAACCGATCATTTCATGTGCATTCCACGTGTACTCCACGTACCGTATTTCATGTGTATCACATGTACCTTAATCCATGTGTATTCCACTTGCAATACTTCACGAGTATTCGCTAGTCGATTCTGAATCACCTCAGGCGTATTTTCAATTGCTGATATTCTACAAGATTGCTGATGCCGCTCATAACTGGGAGATGTTACTAAAGATTGACATTGCTGACGTTCAGAGACGCTACGAGATGCGGATGCTGTTCACAACCTGGAGATCCTACAAGACAAAGACAAAGGCGTCGGAGCAAAGCAATTGGACGAGAAGATGATTCACCATCAGACGGTCCCCATCAATCATTGTCCCTAATTCTTAGTTACATGTCACACGTCATTCGGCCGTCATTTTAGCCATATGAGTGCAATCCGGTACCAGACGGCCACTCAGCTAAATTGTTACATGAATCACGGTCATGAGAATGACCATCATGGGACTGACAGACAGGACGATAGTAACTACTACTATGACAGCAACTATCCTAGAAATCGCAACCGCAACTCTGGCCACTGACGTGACCAGAAATACAAGGATTCGTGGTCCAAACGATCCGCCACTTCTGGCATAATAACCTTATATTGTGGTTATATTTGTTTCACATCTCGAGACACATGTCAAGACATCAGTCAAGACACATGTCTCATGTATACCTCCTGAAGACACATGTCAAGACACCAGTCAAGACATATGTCATGCTTATAGTTCCAAGAAACGAGTCAAGACACATGACTCACATCCAACTATGGAACATTTCTAAGAAATTCAGGGTACCCTCCAAGGGTATATCTATTTTGTTGTGCCATGTATTAATCAGGCCACAAGAATTTTAATACCATTATCGGCGCGTCAGTGAGAACTGTCATGTTGCCGATGTCACTTTCATTTCTTTCACCATAGTTCATATATTCATGACCATGAAGGACGCCTTTCGTATTCCCACGTATACGAAGGTTTTCCTTCAGCTTAATGATGAGATCCAAGTTTCTAACGCATTCCCTCGGACAGACACGAGATGAATTTTATCCTAATTATGTACTATGAACAGCACACCATGCTAAGATTCATAATTATGTACAGAAATGTTCAGGCTCCTGAATACATTCAGCTTGATTTTCCATCGGGAAAATCGGTAAAAATTATCTATGCTTACAAGCATGTGCGTTGTTAGCCATGGTCGCTAAAATTTTCTAGCTGTAGTAAGACACGACCACTTAAGTCTTCTACGCATAGCCAGTTGATTATTCCAAAATCTTCCCATACATTCCAGGAGAACCTACAAGGAGAAGGATGGTACCATGAGATTATGTGTCGACTACCGTCGACTTAAACAAATCACCATTCATGACCGTTATTCTCCTCCACATATTGACAACATGTCCAATCAACCGTATGGTGTTAATCACTTTTCCAAGATCGAACTCATGATCATGCTGCCAATAGTGACGAATGAAACAGCAGGACATGTCCATGACTGCTATTTGTACACGACTCGGTCATGCTAGATTTATAATTTTGAATTAGTCTCATCAATGCTCCAACGGCATTATAAGAATGAGTTTCCATGAACTCATAGCAAATTCATCAGTGTTTTCATTGAGGATAACCTGATTTCCTTTAAGCCTAGAAGAAGAACAGGAAGACCATATCTGCACTATGTTGCAAATTCTATGACAAGAGAAATTTCACCCTGGAAATTTTTCCAATATCAATCCTGTTTGATTACAGTGACACGCTGGATCACATGGATTTGCACGGTTAATCTTACTATGACTCAGCTTATGCGTGAAGGAGAGAACCCTACACTACATTAGGTGTTCTAGAAAATCCTACGCTAGGAGAAGTCTAGATTCAAAGACTCAGAGTTTTGCAAACTCCTATGTATCAAGTTCTACGAAGCAAGATACACTTACGTTCATATCTTCATACCTGTCATACAAACAGGCTAAGATAGGACACCAACAGACTGGGATGTTTTCATCATCTGAAATTGTGAATTGAAATGGGACAAGATCTCCACGGATTTTGGTTACCAGTTTAACGCAAACTCAGATGAAGCATGATGCTATCTGGGTTATTGCAAACAGTTTGATCAAGTCTGCAGAATCCTTACATCCGTAAGGATATCAGAACAAACAGATTTATCAGACATGTTCCAGCCAAGGCTCATCCGATCACTTGGTAATCCCTCAGTTATCGGGTCAGAAATAAGATTCTCAATTGTGCTCCTTGTTACGTCCACGTCCTTGTTCTAAGTTCACGACTTGCTTTCGCGCTCGCGTTCATGACACTATTCACGTTCATGATCGTATTTTGGTTTACGATTTTACGTTCATTTCTTTTCTCATTATGGGTAGTTTGCAAGTACTTGAGAGACCAGACCCAAGTTTAGTATAACTCCCTATCCTCAGATAGACGTTTCTCGTCATAATCTATGTCTCACCTTCTAGCGTTTGTCGTTACCGCCATTATATTCTATGATCACGATATGTTTACTCATACTACACTCGCCATATCTCCACGTAGCACGTTCAAAAAATTTTCACGTATCACGTTCAAAATTTTTCACGTACTACGTTTCTTTATGTCTCGCGGATCGTTTTTAGCTAACAGTTAAGTTGGATTGTTTTGCACCATAATGTTTCAGTTACTCTTACACGTTAATTCTTATTCCCTCTATCGAATTTAGGGGATCTACCTTACGTTGATAACCAAGAACTTCTTCGTATTCCAAGTCAAGGTCAGGAGGACCAAGACTTATCATTCGTGTCAAGATCTTATAAAGGAACCGTTCCAAGAGGGAAGCCACTTGGAAACGGACAAGTTTATCCGGACTTCTTATCCGTTTTCTCTTATCAATTTGATATGTCCTTTCAGTCACGTCACGTTCTATGTCTTTTCTATACATGTCACGTTCCACGTTCCCTTTTACCATGTCACCTTTATTTCCGTTATTTTGCATACCTTTCCAGTCTGATTCGGGTATGTTTCGCTTCCAGTTACTTTATCTATAATTCGGGGACGAATTATTCTTTTTAGGGGGGAAGAGTTGTAAAACCCGCATGCTTTTACCATGCATAGTACCCTTAGGATCATACGTACTAGTTAAAACTTTCCTAATATAGCATGATTACGATTACGTGTTAGGATTTTACGTATTACGTACGTTTTAGAACACGATAAGTATTTTATATGCACGATCACGTAATAATTATTTAACAATAATTAATCACGAACATGCGATAAATCATGAACGTAATTAAAACACGAACTATTATTAATTACGTATATATATATTTATTACGAGCGTAATTAAATATATTAGATCACGATATTTACGTAACGAGAACACTTAAAACACGAACACAAATAATCGCGAACGTGTAACTTATTAATTAGACACGGAAATATTCGGGTTACCCTTGTGGGCCCCATTACCACGAATTTAGGAGGAGGGATGGGCTTAGCCCATCAATTTTTCACTAAAAAGGAAAAGGGATATTTTTCACTACTCATTTAATCTTTACAGAAGATTTTTAAGAAAACCTAAAAACCCTCCTTCTCCTCCTCATTTGTGCCGCCACCCTACAACCACCATGGAAGGAGATTTGTGATGTTGGATCTTGAAGATTTGTTGTTTGTTCGTGTTTGTTCTTCACCCTTTTGATCCACGAATACGGTAAAACCTTTTTAAACCTTTTATTTTAATTTAATCTTTTTATTAATTATGAACATGTGATGTTTTTTATAAAAACACATTAATTAATCATAGATCTAACATGTTTTGATGATTAAATAAATCAAAGGGTCGATTTAAAGGGTGTTTTGTTTTGGCCGCAGGCTGCAACCGACCCCAAGGGGGTTTCGGTTTGCTTAGCCGACCACCACCAAGACCATATGGTCTTGGTTGGTGCGTGTGGGTCCCACGGCAGCAAGGGGTACCCCGATTTGGTTCGGGGTACGGTGTCGATTCATGTCCGGTTCATGTTTTTAAGCTTAGATCCGGTTCATGGTTATGATATTTTTTTTTATGTTATGAACTTATGTTAAAATTAAATTAATAAAAGATATGATTAATTTAATAACATGACTTAGGTTAATTAATTATTAATAATCATGAAATTATTTTAACCTAAGTATTTATATTATTAATATTTATAATTAATTAATTATTTTAGAAACCATGGATATAATTAATTAATTAACATGACTTAGGTTATATTATTAGTATTTAATAATACATATTTTAACCTAAGTATTTAATATATTTAATTAAAACATGTTATACTTTAATTAAATATTATAACCTATAGTTTAATTAAATTACATGAAATAATTATTAAACTATACAATATATCATATGACTTAGAAAATAATCATGAAAACACTTAGGCTTATATACTTAGCTTATTTAACCAGCTTATTTCTAATTATGGAAACTTTCTATTTTTAGAAACTTAATTAAATAAGGCAGCTAATTTATTTATGGAAACCAGCTATTTTTAGGAACTTATTTATTTAAGGCAGCTAATCTATTTATGGAAACTTATTTAATTAAGGCAGC
This sequence comes from Glebionis coronaria, assembly GCA_025667525.1. Lineage (NCBI taxonomy): Eukaryota > Viridiplantae > Streptophyta > Magnoliopsida > Asterales > Asteraceae > Glebionis > Glebionis coronaria. Next base: position 147,908,846 of record CM046882.1, read on the forward strand.
TAATCTATTTATGGAAACTTTCTATTTTTAGAAACTTATCTATTTTAAGCAGTAAATCTATTTTTGAAAACTTTCTATTTTTAGAAACTTTCTATTTTTGGAAACTTTCTATTTTTGGAAACTTTCTATTTTTGGAAACTTTCTATTTTTGGAAACTTTCTATTTTTGGAAACTTTCTATTTTTGGAAACTTTCTATTTTTTTGGTAACTTTCTATTTTTGGAAACTTTCTATTTTAGGAAACCTACTATTTTTGGAAAGTTACTTATTATTACACAATAAGTATAATAACACATGAAATACCAGAAATACTTAATCAGATTAAGCAGAGTATAAGATTTAATACAGTTTAAGGCTTTAAACAGTAAAACATAGTAAGAACACATAAAATAAGCTAAGACATGATATAAAACCAGCTATGTATTTAGCTAGCAGATACTTATTTCATGTACGTATTTATGTAGCACTAGTGTTTCGGAAGTAGGATTCTCGCAGTTCGTCGTTCTCGTTCACTGTACATAAGGTACCGATTCCCGTCCTTTCAGTATGGACATTCTTTCCTTATTTAGGATTCCCCGTATGCAGCCAACTGTTTTCCCGTAGTATAAGTATGAGTTTGATTGCTTATGTTTAAATATGATTACCTATAGCCATATACATGCATGACCAGTTTCACCTAGTTATGGAGGTACCATAACCATAACATTAGAGGCACTGATGTTATGACTTCACCACGGCGGAGTGATTCCTCGTGGCGTCCCTTCAGCTTTTGGCCATTTATTTATATTTATCATGTGGGGCGTATGGGTGCATCCTAGTTACACGTTTTTATTCAGGATTACATGGTGAATGTGGTGTGTGCCTTGCATCCTTCACAAGGAGCTGATCCCTCCTACCCAAAAACCAGTATATTAAAGTAGAAGCAGCCCCTCTAATTTGCATGATGAGGTCACCCCTCCAAGTATTCATGCACGGTGGATTTTCATGACCTATATTGGCTAATGGTAAAATATGTAAAACAGTTTTCATAAGATAAACATAAGGCTTTTCAAACTATAAAACCAGTTTTATGAACATGTTCCAGGTTTTTCAGGACTTATACATTTCCGCTGCTATTAAGTCTTTATTATGCTTAGTCATTCATACTATGTCTATATCCGTGCACTGAGCGTTTTGCTCAGCCGTTACATTCCTTTCCATGTCCCAAAACGGCAGGTACCCTAGGAAAGACTCGAGCATTTGGAGGACGTGCATAGGATGGAATCTGCTAGGGACTTCTTTTCCTTTTGCCTTCATATAGTTATGCTTTTTTAGTTTTTATTCATTTCTTTTCCTTTATTTATGCTTTGGGCTTATGTTTGGGAACCTATGTTTGATTCCGGTTATCCCTATGTTCATGTAATATTTTTTACATTTATCCTTGTATGCTTTGATGACACGCCATAATTACGCGTGACATTCCATTATCAAAATGGGGTGTTACAGTATAGGCCTCTTTAAAAATTGTGGGCCAATAAAAACCAGCATCGAAGACTTTTTTCGCTGTGGTTGAAGGACCATAATGTCCCCAAGTAGGGCCATGATGACATTTATCAAGGATCTTCCTTGTTTCCGTGCCGTAAACACATCTCCTAATCATGCCATCGGGGCATACCTTGAAGAGATAGGGATCTTCCCAGAAATAGTGTTTTAGGTCGGAAAAGAATTTACATCGTTGGTGATAGGTTAAACCTTTTCTTAGAATTCTTCCAACAAGGTAATTTGCAAAATCTGCAAACCACGAAGATTCGTCTGTAGAGATTTTCATAAGAGTTTCATCGGGAAAATAATCGTCGATATCTTCATCCCTTAACTCTTCTATGTTTAGATTTTCAAGTCGCGACAAACGATCGGCTGCGACATTTTCAGCTCCTTTCTTGTTTTGGATTTCGATGTCAAATTCTTGGAGTAGTAAAATCCATCTAATAAGACGCGGCTTAGCATCTTGTTTTGAGAATAGATATTTCAACGCGGAATGATTGGTGAATACAATCGTTTTCCACAACACGAGATAGGATCGGAATTTGTCGAAAGCAAAGACTACGACAAGTAGTTCTTTCTTGGTGATTGTGTAGTTGAGTTGCACGCTATTTAGAGTTTTGCTCGCAAAGTGTATAGGACGGAAATGTTTTTCTTTCACGTTGTCCTAATACGGCTCCTACAGTGAAATCGCTTACATAACACATAAGTTCAAACGGTCGCGACCAATCCGGTGAAACCATGATCGGTGCAATCGTTAACTTGTCTTTAAGCTTGTCAAATGCCTTTATGCATTCTTCATTGAAATCAAAGACTATGTCTTTTTCAAGGAGTTTGGTCATCGGTCTAACGATTTTGGAAAAAATCTTTTATGAATCAGCGGTAGAATCCCGCATGACCTTGAAAACTTCTAACGGCTTTAATGTTAGTGGGTGGTGGTAATTTGGATATCACTCTGATCTTAGCAGTGTCTACAATCCGGCTCCGGAGAATTTGTGTCCAAGCACAATTCCTTCAGTCACCATGAAGTGACATTTCTCCCAATTGAGCACGAGATGAGCTTGTTTGCATCGGATGAGCATGCGCTCTAGATTAAAAAGGCAAGACTCGAATGAGTTTCCGAATACTGAGAAATCATCCATGAAAACTTCAATGGATACTTCGATCATGTCTTGAAAGACTACGATCATACACCTTTGAAAATTCGCAGGTGCATTGCAAAGACCAAAAGGCATACGTTTATAAGCGAACGTTCCAAAAGGACACGTAAAAGTGGTCTTGTCTTGATCGGATGGTTCGATAGGTATTTGAAAATATCCAGAAAATCCATCGAGAAAACAAAAGAATTTGTCCCCCGCTAGTCTTTCCAACATTTGGTCCATGAATGGTAGAGGAAAATGATATTTTCGTGTGGCATCGTTCAATTTGCGGTAATCAATACACACACGCCAACCGGTAACGGTTTTTGTAGGAACAAGTTCGTTATTTTCATTGGTCACAACAGTCATTCCTCTTTTTTTTGGAACGCAATGAATAGGACTAACCCAAGGACTATCCTCTATGGCATAGATGATTCCTGCCTCAAGGAGTTTGATGATTTCGGTTTTTACTATCTCCTTCATGTTTGGGTTAAGTCGATGTTGCCTCTCAATAACGGGTTTGGCATCGTCTTCGAGATTGATCTTGTGTTTGCAAAAATTTGGGCTAATACCCAGTACATCAGATGTTTTCCAAGAAAATGCTTCTTTGTGGTTTTTGAGCATAGAAACGAGACGCTTCTTTTGATCTTCCTCGAGCTTGGCTGAGATAATCACCGGAAGGAGTGAATCCTTCTCTAGATAAGCGTACTCGAGATGTTCGGGAATAGGTTTCAACTCAAGATCCGTCGGTGGATCATGAATAGATTTGTGAATTATAAAGTTCGACTTCGAAGGCAAAAATTCAAACGGCTTTTTTTCCTCTTCTTCGAGAGTTTCTTCGGAATCAAGGGCCATGAATTCTTGGAATTCACGATCACGATCGATATCGCTAATCTATTCCGAAGTTGTTTGGAATGGTGTGTTTTCATCAAGCGATGCGTTCAACTCTTCTTCCGTTATTTCATCGACAACATCCACGCGGAAGCATGTGTCATCATTGGAATGGGAGTGTTGCATAGCTTTATCGACTAAGAATGTGACTCGATCGTCACCAACTCCAAGGTTGAGTTCTTTATTCTTCACACGAATGATAGCATCGGCGGTATGCAAGAATGGTCGTCCTAAAATGAGAGGGACTTGATGGTCTTCCTCAATCTCAAGGATTACGAAGCCGGCGGGAAATATGAATTTGCCAACTTGAACAAGCATGTTCTCGGATATCCCAATGGGATATTGGTAGGTGTGGTTAGCCAAACGTATACTCATACTCGTAGGTTTCAAAGTATTGTTTGAAAGATTCTTGTATAATGAGTATGGCATAAGATTGATACTTGCGCCTATATCGGCCAAGGCATGACATTCGATATTTTTGTTTAGGGTGCATGGTATGAGAAAGCTTCCCGGATCTCCGAGGTTTGGTGGAAGTTTGCTTTGCAAGGCGGCATAACATTCTTCATTAAAAAACGCAGCAGAGATTTGCTCCGTCTTACTATGGTTGCTCACAAGATCTTTGAGGGATTTCCCATAGTTGGGCATGCCGGTTAAGATATCAACAAGTAGAACGTTGATCTTAACTTCCTTGATCATCTTAAGGAATTTGGCATTACGAGCCTCCATCTTTTCTTTTCGTAGGCGTTGAGGGTACGGAATTTTTGGTTCATACTCCTTCGGTGTGGGTATTGGAATAGGTGTGGTTTGTTTTGGTTTGGTTTTGGAAGGAGGAACGGTTTCTTCCTTCTCGGGCTCATCGGCCTCGTCTTCACTTTCATCGGTGAAAGTGGGAGCTTTGGTGTTCGGGTTTTGTGGTGGATCATAACTCAGCCCACTTCTTGTGAATACGGCATTCACATGTTCATTACGGGCGGGTGGCGGACGGTACGGTTTATGTAACACCCCACCATGGCGGAATATGGGGCGCGACGTATGGATATCATCACAACAAACGGTGTCTCTATAGAGAAAACTAAAATGCATATATAATGTCATAAATGGCGACACAAATGTCATGACAATATCTCAACAATGCAGGAGTCTAGGTAAGTAGGTAACAGTCCTACCACTTACCCAAGACAAACAACAAACATATAGGTGCCAACATGTATCACTTATAAAAAAAACATAAAGGTAAACTAAGAAGGAACGGGGATCTCCTTCTAAATGCAATCCTAAGGCATCCAAGTCTAGCCACTTCTATCCTAAAGCTTAACCACATTCACACCTGAAAGAGACACTAAAACACGTCAACATAAAGTTGGTGAGAGTTATAGGTTTAGACTCAAACGCCAAAATCATACCATAAGCTGTGAGTACAACCAAAAGTTAAAAACGTATGGACAATGTGATACTAACATGCATTAACAAACTAACATTCAAGATTTAACTAATCAAACAAAAATCAAGTCCAAATCCAAGGCTCCCAGCCTTACCAAACACCATACTCCCATAGGTACTCAAACACCTATGAACCAATCCCAAGGCCCCGCCTTGCCAATAACCCCTTGGTGCCAAGTCAAAACATAAACAATCAAGAATCAACTAGCATTTAATCATATAAGTATGCACACATAAGTCCATTACCAACGCCAAACATTCACAACATCATTTATAAATAACATAACAAAACAGTGTCTCTTCCATCCCATCTGGAAGTCATAAACATTAGAAAACATGGGACTATGAAACTCACCTGATTGAGCTTCTCCAAAAATCCGCGCACTAGCAAAAAGCTAACAAACCAAAAACACATAATCAAAACATGAACCAAACACTAAAATGGCTCATCAACCTATGATGGACATCTAACCTTCTCCCATATATATACCTCATATATATGCTAAGCATCTCATTACACCCTCTATAAAGCCCTTAACTCGTTTTACTTCATAACACATCCCGTTAACATTTTATAAAAAACAGTCCCAGTTTTAGTTCTCCAAACTATAAGCCAAACGCCCACCTAAACACACCCATGATCTCTGTAAAGGGAATACTTATGCCATTACATATGTTAGCTAACACCTCCCATTTTCCCCAACCTTAAAGCTACTGTTAAGGCCCCGATATATATATATATATATATATATATATATATATATATATATATATATATATATATATATATATATATATATATATATATATATATATATATATATATATATATATATATATATATATATATATATATATATATATATATATATATATATATATATATATATATATATATATATATATATATATATATATATATATATATATATATATATATATATATATATATATATATATATATATATATATATATATATATATATATATATATATATATATATATATATATATATATATATATATATATATATATATATATATATATATATATATATATATATATATATATATATATATATATATATATATATATATATATATATATATATATATATATATATATATATATATATATATATATATATATATATATATATATACTTTTGTCATTCCAGATTTACTGATTTTAAACATACAAAACGTTTGTTATGATTAGGGGGTCTTACCCTAAACCACAACCTTAGCACCAATGCAGATACTTACTAAAATATATAAACCATCTCGCATGTTCGTTAGAAGATCCCAATGCAATCCTAAGTACCCCCAAACAACCCAAAACTTAAAAAGAAAACAGGCTGACTTCAAAACTGTTTTGACCTCCGACTGTTGTAACCTGTTTTTGACCCACTTCCCGACCTCCAATTGAGTTCTCGTTTCTTGCATTTGAAAGCCACTTCAATTAACTTTTCAGGGATACTTGGATCGCAAAATAAGATTTTATAGAACTCCCAATATGATCAAAACAATTGACTCAAAATTCTGCCCAGTTTTTAAAAACGGGTTTAATCAAATTAAACTAATTAATTACCCATAACCCCATTAAATACAAGGCCTACTTTAGTAATCATCATGATATCATTAATATAAAATTAATTTACTGTTTTTAAATTAAACTATAACCTAAATCCATCATAAGATGATTAAAGAAAACATTAAACAATTTAAATTGAAAAGGGTTATGAAGATTTTACCTTTAATTTAATGGAAGATGAAAAAACTATGAAAACCCTAAAAACTCCAAGAACCGTCGACCTATTTTTTTTCTCCAGGGATTATGACTTTTGGTTTAGAATAAAACATTATATAGGGTATGGGTGAATCCTAGTCCAACCCATAGCCCACTTTCCTTTTTCTCATTTTTTCCTTTTTCCCTTTCTTTTCTTGCGTCTACCAAACCGACCCAACACCCCCTTATTTTGTTTTTTTTTTCTTTTTATAATTAATATATGTATTAATAATATTACCTTAATTTTCCTTAATTTATTTCAGCTCCTAAAGCCTCTAAAACCTCAAAACCGTAAAACTAGTCAAATTTACACGTTTTACCGTAAAAGACGTAAAATATACACGTTTATAAAAAATCTCAAATTTTGAAATAAACTTTATAAATAAGTCCTAAATGACTTAAAACCATCTCGAAAAATATCCATATGACTAATTACCTCATCCGAGACCTCTAAATGCTAAACCGTAAATCGTAAAAATACGACTTTCTATAATACATATACGTATACGTAAAACCACTAAATAACACCATCTCATTTCATAGTCACTACCATGTGAGCTCATGAACATGAAATCATCTCACATCGTTTCACTCACAAGGTACCCCGTATCGGAAACGATATCCAAACCACAATCTATACCCACCAATAAGCACATAAACACGTAAAGACACGTAACTAGCACAAAATAAAACTAAGTGACGAACCTCAAAAACAGGGTTGTCACATCACTCCCTCCTAATATAAATCTCGTCCCGAGATTTACTCCTTAGGATCAAACACACAAACAACAAATCACATGAGGATACTTGTTCTAAACGAACTCCCCTCATTTCCACGTGAACTTCAGTTCAAGTTTCAAAATACCACATATACAAACCAAAAATAATTAAACTCATTGCCAAACTCTTGACCTCACAGTCAATAAATCTCACAAATGACTCTTTGATAAAAAAACAAAGACTCTTATTAATACAAGTCCCGAATAACCGTACATGCAAAATGTATTCTCAAACAACCTTTACCAATCTCAATACATGAAATGTATCATGTATACAACTCATTTCCCCCAGGTAATTCTATGCTCATAAGCTAATGGTCCGATATTTCCAAAGATCATAAATGGACCTACAAAACTCTACATCAACTCTTCCATTTTACCAAAACGTACCACCCGTTACTATGGGTGAAACTTCCTACATAACTTTGTCACTAACTCTAGTGGTTTCCTCCTTTTCTACATAGCATCCCTTGTTGCTCTCATCCTTTCCACAACATCATTAACACATTAGTAGCCTCTTTTACCAATTCTAGTCCACAATAGGGACAACTCACCCTATCCTTTCATATAGTGCCTCAAATGGCATTTATCGACTTCTAGTATGATAACTATCATTATATGAAAAACTCAGGCATCGCTAACGAGTTTCCGAACTACCTCTAAATCAATCACCCATATCCAATCATGTTCATCAACTCCCTTCAGTCCGTACCCCAATCTACTTAAAAATTCCAATTTCCTTACAAAGTGACCTATGACGATCATTCACATATCCATTAGTTCTTCTAATCCAAATCATCTTATGATCTATACACATCATCAAAAGGACGGTTAACTTAGTTAGACCAAGCCCTTCGTCCCTATGGCACATCACACCTATAACTCCTCATCCATTCGATTATCGATACTAAGCCTCCCAAACAATCAGTATAGGTCAGTGCCATTTCCCTTTCCACACTACGACAGTATTAGCCTGCTTTGTGCTTTATTCTACTCATTAGGCTCTACCAAAGTTCTACATTCGGTTCCTATCTCGACCTATTTCATTCATGCTTCGCTTCTATACACACTTCCTTCTCTTTCCTCGACTCCTACCATACATCACGATGTGATGCTTCCCATCGTTTCTTCCCTTGCCATAATCCTTCATAAGGCATTCCTTACATATTAGGTTAACTTTTACACAAAACCTCCTATTCCATCGCATCTGTACGCAATCCTTCCAACTTCTCAACTACGTGACTTCTCATTCCTCTTGAAATAGGTGATGAATTAGTCAGTCTATCGACTATCACCCAACTCTCATCGTACTTAATTCTCCACCGCATTATGTATCCCTTCCACCAACTTCGTCCTTACATCGCCCTTTCTAAGCTACTCCTATCTATGTAGGAAGTATAGTCTACGTCCCTTTCCTCCCTACGGTTGTCCAAGCCACGCAACATAAATGTTGACGTGTTCTCTGCTTTAGACAACTCAACTCGTGCAACCTACATCCTTTATCTAAACCGTCCTAATACGTCATCCCTATAGTTCAAGTTCGTCTCAGCTTCACCTCATTCTTCTTATTCCATGTCTCATCGACCATGCTTGCCTTTCCCAGATGGTACTTGGCCTTGCAATTTTCTTTCGTCACTTAACTCCACCCACCACCTTTGCCAAATGTTCAATCAAGGTGATTGAATATGTGTTGGAGACGTTCATGACCCGTATAGATCATTCTCCACGTCTCGTATACCAAATGCCTCTAGCATTCTAGGCAGATATAACAGTCCAACTCCACTAACTAAGTCATATCTAGTTCTTTCAAGTCTTCAGTTCTTGAAACGTATAAGAAATCGCCTTTCTTTGTCATTCTCGTACACATCCAAATCCTTTCTACATGTATCGTCATGCTTCGCGAATTCATCCAGTCCTTCCGATAATGCCAAGATCAGCTCATTATCCAATCCACCTCTTTAGTCTCCAAAATGCTTCCTCATCCTTTTTCACTTCGCCCCTTGCTGATTCCATGATATGCCATCATCTCTAACTACTCATCATGGTAGACTTAATACTAAAACTCACACTTGAAAATCTCACGTATAATTCCACTCCAAACCAACACATACTTCGCCTCACTCTCCTTCTTAGACTTTGAGTAGACCAAGATGTCGTCGATACTCCCGATGACAACTCGTTTATACACGTTCATGCACAGTTGGTTCATTGACACCGTGAAAACCGCTAGTGCTTTGGCGAAGCCAAATGCATAACCATAAACCCAAAGCGTTCATACAACATCCTTAGCAGTTTCAACTATGTCCTCCTTGCACCCTCTCTTAGGGGCAATACGAATAAATTCCTACCTCGTTCTACTTGCAAAATTCTACACGCATTTTAAAAGACCAATGCTTCCTCTCATCACACCACTCAACTGCTTTCCACATCCAATCTACTACTAAGCAACTCAACTTTTACCTTGCATCCGTTGCAATTTCCATCAACTCTTGTTCTTGAAATCATTCCATCAACAATTTCCTTGGAAAGGCACTAACTCCAATTCCTCTCACTTCTCCTACTTGCTCTATTCATGGTTCTATCTCAAAATAATAGGAAAACCTACTAAATTTCAAGAAATTTTTAGAAAACATACATGCCTTACGAACAATATCCCCTTCCAACACTCTTTATGGCACGTTACTTGTGCCAACATCCATACATTTCACAAATCTCTATTCATCTCCCTTGGCACTCCTAATAGACCTCATGACCACATTAGTTCGTCTACGAACCTCTTTCCTCCCCACTAAGGGTATTCCGACCGTTCTCTCATGGTCACCTACTTAATAGTGTAGGCGCGACCAAGTCTTTCATACGACTACCTCAACGCTCCCGAACAATACGAAACCAAAACTACATCCTGAATCCACCAGATACGATCAATGAATCAAACCTACGGATAACTAACGACATTTCACGTGCACCAGCTAAAACAAGTAAAAAACCACGAGACTCAAAAGAAAACTCAAACCCAGAATGTGTATCAATTCAAAATGACCCATGACAACGAAAAAATAATCCAAGAAACACCCAATGGCAACCAAACATATTACGCCCCGCGACATATTATTTAAACCGTGCAAAAGATCGAATTTTCCAAAAGAATATATATCTTTTTTTTATTTTATTTATTTATTATTACCTCCCACATCTATGTGACTCAAACGGTCTACAAACAACCCTCTTGACGAACTCAAAACTCAACTCAAAAACTAGGTATCCCGTGCATTCCAAATCCTAAAAAAATAAACTACTATTCAAACTCAACCTTTAACCCGACACTTGTACAATAGTTTCGGCCAAGATACTGACCTCCCATGACTATACATTCTGAATATTTGAAAAGTACGTTCCGAGTACATAATTTTAGGCTTTTGAATCATCCAAAAAGCTTTAAAAACGAACAAGTTATGACCAAAACAGTTTTATATTAATGAAAGATAAAATTGTATGTGAAATCTTCATAAACTCAATTTGACCTTGTATTAATAATTATAAATGACGTGAATCGGTTAAAGCCAATTATATAAACTTTGTAAGTAGAAAGAAATTTTACTTCGCTTTATTTTAAAGAAAGTCTTTTAGAATTTGAAATAAATAAGTGTTGATTAAAAAGAAATCTTATGTTACATCTTGTTTCAAACACAACTCCAACACCTTACCCTTATTTTACCGAATACAACCAACTATCTAACCCTATAATAGATTTCCAAGTCCCCCTTTTTCTCAATATATACCGACCAAAAGAAATGTAAGACCCAACACAAAAGATTTCATTATCTCAAAAGAAATCCCAAGTTATTTCAATAGACTTAAAACCAAGAACACCATTTTAAAACGTACACGTGAAATACGAAACTCAAAGAATACGCTACAAGACACACTTCAAAAGATTCAAAATGTCGTTGAAACTCCGCCAAACTCGAGCACTAATAAATTGTTTAAACAAAAGAGAGCACTAGGTACGTTCAAGTTATAATAACTACTGAACGACCGTAAATCATAACGTAACGTCTATTAGTATATATAAATCCGCATATGTATACCTATTGAATCTCCCAAACATACTCGTTATCATACATGTCAAGTCAATCAATCTCTTTATACGCTCTTTTATACGAGTAATCACCATCTCACCGTGCTACAACAAGGCATAAAGCCCACCTCCAAAACCAAACCATATCGTGTGACCCCATAATCACACAACACGACTATAACCCAAAACATATAACACAAAAGAACAATGGCCATATCATAGGCAGCCATTACATAAACCCATATATTATACGTATACCTAAATTCTACATCTCATCATATACAAGCATGTACTAACCCTCTTTCATGCAATCATACTTGAGAACCCATTGAAGTTGTGGTACTTGTATAACTATGTTGGCCACCATACTTATACAATTACCCTTTCCCCAATGCACTCCCTCCTATGATGACACTTATAAGAATTAATACAACATATAACACATAAATCCATCTACTCACATAAGCTCATAACCACATAAACGATAAAGTCCAAAACTCCATCTATTAAAATAACATAGTAATACTCTTGGAATACAGAAATCCATAGTCTAGCTAAAACAACATAGACTAAATCCAAAACGAAAACATAATCAGTTATAAGTCATGTCGCCCGTAAGAGTGGAAACAGCTTAAAACCCTTCATATCCACACTCCTAATAACTCGAACCACCACATGATTCTTAGGGAACATGACTTAAACATCAAAAGAAAATAATATCTCTCGGGTACATAAAATAACCCAACAAAAGATATAAACTACCATGTACCAAATTATGTACTATAATGTACAATTTAAGCAAAATACAACAATGACTAGCGTGGATGATTATGATTCAACCTTCACTAGTCACAACCCGAAAAGAAAATAACATGTGGCTAAGTATGAACTTACTACTGTTTAATTCATACTAGTCAAAACATCACAATAAATAGCATCCAAACACATCAATTATTATAAAATGCACACATACTCCTATGACGCCTATATGCAGGGACCCTTAAGCTATAAACTAGGCTACGCGACTAGGCAACCTAATTCTCTATAACCATTATCTCTGATACCATTCTGTAACACCCCACCATGGCGGAATATGGGGCGCGACGTATGGATATCATCACAACAAACGGTGTCTCTATAGAGAAAACTAAAATGCAAATATAATGTCATAAATGGCGACACAAATGTCATGACAATATCTTAACAATGCAGGAGTCTAGGTAAGTAGGTAACAATCCTACCACTTACCCAAGACAAACAACAAACATATAGGTGCCAACATGTATCACTTATAAAAAAACATAAAGGTAAACTAAGAAGGAACGGGGATCTCCTTCTAAATGCAATCCTAAGGCATCCAAGTCTAGCCACTTCTATCCTCAAGCTTAACCACATTCACACCTGAAAGAGACACTAAAACACGTCAACATAAAGTTGGCGAGAGTCATAGGTTTAGACTCAAACGCCAAAATCATACCATAAGCTGTGAGTACAACCAAAAGTTAAAAACGTATGGACAATGTGATACTAACATGCATTAACAAACTAACATTCAAGATTTAACTAATCAAACGAAAACCAAGTCCAAATCCAAGGCTCCCAGCCTTACCAAACACCATAATCCCATAGGTACTCAAACAACTATGAACCAATCCCAAGGCCCCGCCTTTCCAATAACCCCTTGGTACCAAGTCAAAACATAAACAATCAAGAATTAACTAGCAGTTAATCATATAAGTATGCACACATAAGTCCATTACCAACGCCAAACATTCACAACATCATTTATAAATAACATAACAAATCAGTGTCTCTTCCATCCCATCTGGAAGTCATAAACATTAGAAAACATGTGACTATGAAACTCACCTGATTGAGCTTCTCCAAAAATTCGCGCACTAGCAAAAAGCTAACGAACCAAAAACACATAATCAAAACATGAACCAAACACTAAAATGGCTCATCAACCTATGATGGACATCTAACCTTCTCCCATATATATACCTAATATATATGCTCTAAGCATTTCATTACACCCCTCTATAAAGCCCTTAACTCGTTTTACTTCATAACACATCCCGTTAACATTTTATAAAAAACAGTCCCAGTTTTAGGTCTCCAAACTATAAGCCAAACGCCCACCTAAACACACCCATGATCTCTGTAAAGGGAATACTTATGCCCTTACATATGTTAGCTAACACCTCCCATTTGCCCTAACCTTAAAGCTACTGTTAAGGCCCCGATATATATATATATATATATATATATATATATATATATATATATATATATATATATATATATATATATATATATATATATATATATATATATATATATATATATATATATATATATATATATATATATATATATATATATATATATATATATATATATATATATATATATATATATATATATATATATATATATATATATATATATATATATATATATATATATATATATATATATATATATATATATATATATATATATATATATATATATATATATATATATATATATATATATATATATATATATATATATATATATATATATATATATATATATATATATATATATATATATATATATATATATATATATATATATATATATATATATATATATATATATATATATATATATATATATATATATATATATATATATATATATATATATATATATATATATATATATATATATATATATATATATATATATATATAATATATATATTATACTTTTGTCATTCCAGATTTACTGATTTTAAACATACAAAAAGTTTGTTATGATTAGGGGGTCTTACCCTAAACCAAAACCTTAGCCCCAATGCAGATACTTACTACAATATATAAACCATCTATCATGTTCGTTAGAAGATCCCAATGCAACCCTAAGTACCCCAAACAACCCAAAACTTAAAAAGAAAACATGCTGACTTCAAAACTGTTTTGACCTCCGACTGTTGTAACCTGTTTTTGACCCACTTCCCGACCTCCAATTTAGTTCTCGTTTCTTGCATTAGAAAGCCACTTCAATTACCTTTTCAGGGATACTTGGATCGCAAAATAAGAGTTTATAGACCTCCCAATATGATCAAAACAATTGACTCAAAATTCTGCCCACTTTTTAAAAACGGGTTTAATCAAATTAAAACTAATTAATTACCCATAACCCCATTAAATACAAGCCCTAGTTTATGTAATCATCATGATATCATTAATATAACATTAATTTACGGTTTTTAAATTAAACCCTAACCTAAATCCATCATAAGATGATTAAAGAAAACATTAAACAATTTAAATTGAAAAGGGTTATGAAGATTTTACCTTTAATTTAATGGAAGATGAAAAACTATGAAAACCCTAAAAAAACTCCAAGAACCGTCGACCTCTTTTTTTTTCTCCAGGGATTATGACTTTTGGTTTAGAATAAAACATTATATAGGGTATGGGTGAATCCTAGTCCAACCCATAGCCCACTTTCCTTTTTCCCTTTTTTTCCTTTTTCCCTTTCTTTTCTTGCGTCTACCAAACCGACCCAACACCCCCTTATTTCGTTTTTTTTTCTTTTTATAATTAATAATATTACCTTAATTTTCCTTAATTTATTTCAGCTCCTAAAGCCTCCAAAACCTCAAAACCGTAAAACTAGTCAAATTTACGCGTTTTACCGTAAAAGACGTAAAATATACACTTTTATAAAAAATCTCAAATTTTGAAATAAACTTTATAAATAAGTCCTAAATGACTTAAAACCATCTCGAAAAATATCCATATGACTAATTACCTCATCCGAGACCTCTAAATGTTAAACCGTAAATTGTAAAAATTCGACTTTCTATAATACATATACGTATACGTAAAACCACTAAATAACACCATCTCATTTCATAGTCACTACCATGTGAGCTCATGAACATGAAATCATCTCACATCGTTTCACTCACAAGGTACCCCGTATCGGAAACGATATCCAAACCACAATCTATACCCACCAATAAGCACATAAACACGTAAAGACACGTAACTAGCACAAAATAAAACTAAGTGACGAACCTCAAAACCAGGGTTGTCACAGTTTATCCGTAGATGGTTTTGGGTTTGTTTGAGTGTTGCTTGGTAGCGAACCAATTGGTCGATGAGCTAATTGATCGTTGATTCAATCGAGTTTGGTTTCGAGATCATTAATGGTTGTGGTGTGGTGTCTTTGTCCTCTTTCAACGTTGGCTTTGAGATCGAAGAATTGGTTCTTTATGAACGTGTTTGTCGATTTTTGAGATTCTATGAAAGCGAACAACGTTTTCTCTAGGGTCGACTCTTCGGGTTTCTTTTCGTTTGATGGACCGGAATTATCGTTCTCACGAGGTTGTGAGTTACGATTTTTGTTTTCGGGATACTCACGCCATATGCCGAGATTTCTACCGTAGTAGTTACCTCGATAACCACTTCCTAGGTATCCTCCTTGGGCGTAGTTTGCTTCTTGTGGCGGTTCTCTTATTGGTGTATCATCACACGCCGTGGATGGGTGTGGTCCTCCGCAAAGAGTACATTCGCTCGCGTCTCGTTCATTTTGTCTTTGATGGTTTTGAATTGCGAGTCGAATTTAGATGTGAGAGCGTCCATATTTTCCATGAGTTTGGAATTTTCGTCACTTTCAATGAAAGCAACGGTTTTCTTGAAAGGTTTGGTTCGGTTATCTTTGGACCAATCGAGTTTTAAGAGAACTCGGTCCTCGAGCAATTGATATGCTTCGTTGGGAGTCTTATAGAGAAAGAGTCCACCGGCGTCAAGGATTGCTTGCGTCGGTTCATTGAGACCATGATAAAAGATTTGGATGATGGTTCCTTTTAGTAAACCATGTCCATGACAACTACGAAGTAGGTCTTTCATTCGGTTCCACGCATCAATGAGTATTTCTTGTGGAAGTTGGGCGAAACCTCGGATTTCTCCCATGAGTCTTTAGTACATGGCGGGTGGAAAGAAACGGCTAACAAAAGCGGTTCTCATTTGTTCCTATGTTTCAATGGTACCGGGCGTCAACTCGTTGTACCAAACTCTTGCATCTCCGGATAGAGATGATGGGAAGAGTTTGAGTTTTATGGCATCTCCCTCGACGCTGGCTCCATAACGGAACATGCCACATATTTCTATGAATTCGGATATGTGCTTATGTGGATCGGCTCGTGTACGGTCGTCAAATTGGCGGTCTTTGATCATTGAAAGGTGATGACCTTTCACGGTAAAGTTTTCTCCAAGCTCAACTTGAACAATAGCAGCCTCGGGGGTAGGTGCTACTACTCGGTTAGCTGCCCACATTGATTGATCATCGGCCATTGGAAATGGTAGATCGTTAAATGGGTTATAGACGACAAAGGTGTCTAAGAGATTACCAAATGGTGGGTTTTTGGTTTTTGAGATTCGGTTTTCAAAAGAAACAAAGGGGTGTTTCTTACGGTTTTTCTTTCGAGATCGGTGAGTATAACGTTCGGGATCGGTGTATGGACTAAGCAATTCTTGACCGGAAGAACGTGTGTTCATTCAAATCTTGAATGACTTTTGAAAAGGATTACAAGAAATAATAAAACAAAATCAAACAAAATATAACTAATAAGAAAATAAGTAAATAGGAAATTAAATAAACCAAACAAATTAAAAACAAATTTTTTTTTTATCTGGGAACCTTGCCGGCGGAAGGAGGGTATTGCCGGACGGCAAATATCCTACTGTTTGTCGTTGCCGGCGGCAGAGCTAGCTTGCTGGACGGTAAGTTGGCTTCAGTTTGTTGGTTGCTGTTGCAGGCGACAATGGTCTCCTATCAGAAAAAATATTTTATTTTTTTTTAATTTTTTTTACTTTTGATTTTTGGGTTTGTTTGCAATGATGACACTATAATGGGTTTGATTATAGGATAATTTTAGAACTAAGAACACAATCAAATCCCCGGCAGCGGCGCCAAAAACTTGATGCGTGGTGTTGGTAACAAGTTTTAAATTTTTAAACACGAATTACCGGATTGACTAAAAACGCACGGGCAAGTATAACCCTTTCGTTTGTGTATAGATTTTATGTGGTAATACCGAGATCGTTCACGGGGATTTGGAAAACCTATGATTATTCTAAAATGAAACTATAATCGTTGATTGTAGAAATTGTTGACAAACAAATAATAAGTAAAAATGATGAGATAAATAATATGATTAAAGGTACACTTGGTAAAGACTAGTTTGAGCATTCGTAATGGTATGATTGTGATGACACGTTAACATTTGTGATTATGATAATTAGATGGATAATCCAATCTATTGTTTTCAAAAGCTTTAATCTTCGTCAAGACCTTGGTTAAAGAAAACAAGCATTAGACTCAATCACTCAATTCAAGACTTAATCCAATTTCAACACATTCGATTCACGGTCGTTTCACGAATTTGCTAACACTTATAATTATGTTTCTTGATAATCAAAACTTCTTAAGAAATGATCAATACAAAAGATAGCCAATCATAGACAAACCGGTATGACTTGTTGATAGAAAATAACCCTTTCGACCTATGAAATCTTTACCAACAAATTAAGTTTTTATAACAATTTTCACATGAAACATAAACATCAATGGATCATAGGAAAGCTTGACATTGAATTAAACATAAATCACAATCACAACCATCACTTCATACTACAAACATCATCCTACCAAGTGTAGAATGAAACTTAGCTACTCATAACGAATGATGAAATAAACTCAGAAATAAAAGTATTATAAGTCATAATCAAGAGTCTTACAAAGTGGAAAAATGTTACTAATGGTTAGGGTAATGATCCCTAAGAGTTTCGTGATGATAACTTTGCTTATCGGACTCAAAAACTGACTTTTCTAGCACCACCTTGTTCAAATCCGGGAATGGGAGTTTGGACAAGGATGAGAGAGTTTATTTGATGTATAATGAGGAGATACTTGAGTTGTGAAAAGATATGTTGTTACATGACCCCAAGGGTCTTATTTATAAGCTAGTTGATGCCATGGAGTGAATGCATGTGTTGGAAACTCACTTTATGTGACGACATTTCAGAATTCCCATTAGTTATCATAGTCACACGCGCTTAGACTAGACTAGGAACGTTGTATAGTTTAAGCAGCGTGTGTGACTATATATACCCCTCCTTAGCTTCCAAGGAGGGGTGTTGCTTGTGTCATTTTTCACTTTAATTCATTTTCTTTCTTTTACACACACAACCTCTCTTCTCTCTCTATCAACAATGGCTTCCACCACCATTTACCACTATATTAGACCACCGGACATATTATAGCAAATCCACAATTGGTATCAGAGCCTCGGTTCTATCCTTGGATCGTTCTTGTTTTCGATTTAGGTGGTCTTTAAAAAAAAATTTGGGTCCGAATATATCATCTTTGTCACGTCTTGTTCTTATTTGGTCCAAATCTGTCTTATTGTCACGTCTTGTTTTTTTAGTCACTTATTGTTACTCATCAGATTTGTCATGCATTATTATTGGTTGTCCAAACATTTTCCATGTTTATCATCTAGTGTCTTATCCATTATCACTGTCTCATGTTTTGTGTGTTTCATATCTGTCCAAACAGTCCAATTTTGTTTCCTGGTAAAAAATCAAGTCTGCATCTTTTCTTGTATATGGTATTACATTTTTCTTGTATTTTTTTTATATCTGGTCAAAAAGTTACCCAGATTCGCCCAGTATAACACTTTCAAAAGATGCATGATACCAATATATCAGAAATTGTACAGATAAGATGTGAGATGGTCATTCAGATCAGAATATTGCGATCGCAAAAATCAATGGTTTCTACATTGCGATCGAATATTCCGATGAAACTCATTCGGTGCATTCCGATGGAACACATTCCGACGATGCATTCCGACGGATGCATTCCGACGGGGTGTAGAGGAGACATTTCGATGGACTCATTATTTTTAACACATTGCGATGCAAGTTTAAACATTGCGATGGGTTTAAATGGTGACTTTGCGATAGGTTTCAAAAACATTGTGATGGCTAAAAGAAAACATTGCGATGATTTTTTTAGAAATCATTGCGATGAAACTTATTGACTTGCGATGAATCACAGTTTGACCAGTTTTAAGACCTAAAAGACTTGACCATGCTGTTTATACTTAGCCCGAGACAAGAACCAACAAATCCAATCCAATCCAGCCTTTTATCACCTCAACACCATATCTATACCTAACCCATCGACACTTAATCCCCATCTAAGACTCGACCAAAATCAGAAAACTTATAGATCTCAGATTGTTTAAACGATTGTTTTATCTTTCAAAAGATTTTTTTTCTCTCGTTTAAATCATTCATCACAGATCCATGTTTGGGTATGAACCCATATTTTATTTTCGAAACATAAAGAATGATTAATAACAAGTTTGTTACAATCACTCCTTTTTTTTGGATTAGAACAATTAAACCGACATGCAATAAAATCCATCACCTACCCGAGATCATTAGATTGATCTTGAAGTCACGACTAATTTATCTTCGTCTTGAATATATATGTGTGGTTCAGTGCTTAGAATAATGATTGTTATCAAGGATGAATTTTTTAAGCAACATGATGACCATACAGTGGGTTAGATTAGATGTTGGTGTTGTTAGCTGCGTTTGGTTTGATGATACTGAGTCAATTCGTGATGTTGGTGGGTTTGAATAAAGATGGGATTACTAAGAGGTGATGTTTATGGTTAGGGTTAGAGGACTGAGTGGATCTGCTTTCTTTTATCTCGGAGGTTTTGCTAAGATGGTGGCTGAGAGAAAAAGTTGGATGGAGGTGACTGATTAGATAATTAGGGTTATGTGTGATTAAAAGTTATTTATATCCACATGATTAGGGTTGTCAATTCACTTGAACTACCTAGTTATCTCCGTCCAATATTTTATTAATGGGCGAGTGTTTTTGTTTGGGCTGCCATCTGCATGAACGAAAGTGAATTGGGCCATGAAAGTATGTATACTACTACTCTTAACAAATGGTGGTACCACGTTTTTATGGTTTCTTATTGGATTTGGGTTAAGAGAATTGCTGATATGGGCCTAGTCTTCGTATAACAAATCTTTGGCATATATATTCTGACATAGATAAACATTTGTTTTAACATGTAACAAATGTCATGGTATTAGTATTTTTAATACTTTTTGCCAAACGAGTATAAGATGTAACAAAGAGACGTGACAAAATGACAAGAGTGTCTATTTTGACGAGACCAAAGAAATATGGCCATATTTCTAGTGGCTACGGATTTTTTTGGATCAGGTATTAATTATGTGAAGTTGAAGACGGATTTTTCGAAGGCGTGTATTTATTTTATCTTTCAAAGATAACTTGCTCGTGCTTAATCTTAGAATGAAGACTTGTTTATCTAGTTTCCGGGTTCGGGGTGGTTGGTTGATGACTCGGATAACTATCACTTAAAGGGGCTACATTGTTGTACTCAGTGTCACGCGCTTGGTCGACGTGGATAATTTCAAGAGGTGTTGTGCTTATAGACTTCTTCAGTGATGCATTGGGCACTTAGAGATTTCTCCACCGTTCCTCATTCAACAATTGTGCAAGCTTAAGTCACAAGATCGAGGGATTCTTATTCAGTTTCACGTTTGATGTATCTGGTTCATTCTATTAGTGGTCACTTCAAATTGCTTTCAAGTGGGTTGGTAAAAATGGCCATGGAGAGTTTATGAGAAGAGATTTTCGATCAACAGCTGATTCTCACAAAATATATAATTCAGCTTATTTATTATTCTCACGAGATTTCAAGTTCATGCGCGTACAATTTATTGATGGTTCCGAGTTTCGAAACCTTCAAGGGGGAAGAAGAAGACACATTGAACACACAACGAGTACACGTGATGAAGACATTCCGGGATGACATTTGTCATAGCCGCAGAGAAAATCAGTGTTTTAACTCGTGGCGTTATCAATCTCTAAACGGTACACTACTGATTCGATCTTTAATTGTTAGGTTGTTGCAATTATTCATCATCATTATCCTATATGCACTCCCGGGACTTAATTGACTCTAGTGCATCTCCGGAAGAAGATATGTGCATTTCTGGGACTTAATTGACTCTAGTGTTACGATGTCAACTTCATGAATGGGATAAAGTGTCTACTTCAGTATTTGAGCTTCATACTCGGGATTGATTTATTTTCTTCAACTATGTGGGGGAAGAAATGTCTTGATTCTTTCTAGTATGCATATCTTGATTTCTCAGGGGGAAGAAAAATTCAAAAGAATTATTCAAGCATGAGAAGAGAAGTTGTTGATCCACTTGGTGTGCCCCAAACTTTCAATCTCTCTTAGCAACGTTACCATGTTATATGATGGGATTTGCTTGTTAGATTCCGCTGTGCGCTTAATCATTCTAAGCTTTATTGAAAGCTTTGAAGTTGCTTACGAGGATTGTTGGTTTAGGGGCAAGCTATTTAAAAGCTTCTACATCAAGTTTATGTGGCATGAATTAGGGGGAAGTTAATTCAGAAGCTTCTCCTTAACCAGAAGTATATGGATTACTTAGCTCGTACCGTTACAGTATTTCTACTACAAGTTAAAGATGAGTCGTTTTGAAGTCAAAGGCCTCAGAAGACATCATCAGCATTGGACGCTTCATGAAAGCTCTTGTTCTTATCATTATGTACTTGTTAGGGAAAATATTGTAAGGAATTCTACACGTCGTCCCATGGGGGAAGATTGTTGGAAACTCACTTTATGTGACGACATTTAAGAATTCCCATTAGTTATCATAGTTACACACGCTTAGACTAGACTAGGAACGTTGTATAGTTTAAGCAGCGTGTGTGACTATATATACCCCTCCTTAGCTTCCAAGGAGGTGTGTTGCTTGTGTCATTTTTCACTTTAATTCATTTTCTTTCTTTTACACACACAACCTCTCTTCTCTCTCTCTATCAACAATGGCTTCCACCACCATTTACCACTATATTAGACCACCGGACATATTATAGCAAATCCACAGCATGGCTTGGAGCCAAAGACAAATACTTGGAGCCAAATCATGTCTAGAAACTTCTTGTGTGGTCTTGCACAAATGTGGACACATTTTTGCCTAGACAAATGTTGGCGGCAACTTCACTCATGATGGAGGCAAATCAACTCCCATTTGATAGTGGAGGCAAATCAACTCCCATTTGATGGTGGCAACTTCACTCTTGCCAGTGGCAAGTTGGATGTATGTTGATGGTGGCAACTTTCATGCTGAATATCTTTATTTGCTCCTTGGAAATACTTGTTCTTGCACCCAAAATTGATCTTCAAGTGCTTGTAACTTGTACACGGGTCTTGAACTTATCTAGGATTCTTCGTACTCGTACAATTCTTCATTTTTATGTTGTTTTATACTCCATTCCTGCAATTGGCTATACAAAGACTTGCAAACACGATTGGGCACAAATATGCAAAAAAGTATCATATAATTAACCAACATACATGTACAAAAGTACGGATAACGCTCCTCAAAATATGTTGGATTTAGGCGTTATCAAACACAAACAGTAGTTATATGATTAATATTTTTATTTCCTGAGCTATATACATGCATGCCAGTCACATCTAGTTATGGAGGTACCATAACCATAACACTAGAGGCACCGGTGTTATGACTCTTCTGCAGTGAGAGTGATTGCTCGCAGCGTCCCTTCCAGTTATTTAACCTATTTTATTATTATCATGTGGGGCGAATGGGTGCATCCTAGGAAAAGTTTAGCAAGATCACATGGTAACTGTAGTGTGTGCCTTGCATCCGTTATAAGAGCTAATCCCTCCAACCCAGTCAATAATAATTAGAGGCAACCCCTCTAATTGAATGATGAGGTCACCCTCTATGTATTCATGCACGCTGATACCTCATGACCTATATGGGCCTTTGAGAATATATAAAATACAATTTTGTAGTATAAAATAAACATAAGTCTTTTCAGAATATAAACCAGTTTATAAAACAACACCACGTTTTCCAGGACTTACATTATTTCGCTGCACTATCATTTCATACTTTATTTTGTTCTTTACTTATGTTTATGCTATTCATTTCATTGTCATTATATCCGTTCACTGAGCATATTGCTCAGCCGTATATTTTCTTTTCATGACCCAAACGGCAGGTACCCAAGGACAGACTCGAGCATGGAGAGGTCGTGCATAAGTTGGGAGCTGCCTTATACTTCTTTCCCTTTGCACTTCATTTACTTTATGCATCTTTGAGTTTATGTTTGGGGGCTGATGTTTGATTCCGGCTTTTCGTATGGTCTTTTATGTTTTAGGACATTTACGTTGCATGCTTTGATGACACGCCATAATTATCATGTAACGGTCCACTTATCAAAGTGGGGTGTTACAAGATTTGCTAGGCGACAAGATCAAGACTATTAGAGGTAAGAAGACCTATGGCATAGGATCTTGTTCCCTCTACATTGTAGACTTTAACGTGGTCTTGAAGTACTTACCTATTTGAAGACCTATACCGCAGGATTTTGTCTCCTCTACGCCATATGAATCTCGTTATATATATAAAGAAATATCATGTACCTAAGGCATAAGAATAAATATTACCTAAGTTGTCTCGAATAGTATAGGGACTCTCATTCGACACCAAAATCAAAAACCAACTTCATAATAGGTTTTAGGGTCGATTTTAGGGGTTCTCAAGGTCAGGTTGTGACCATATTCTACCACAATAAGGAAGGAATTTATATTTATCATCAAGTACCTTAATCATTCATCATCAAAAACTTTGTAAGATTTCCATGATTTATAATTACATTATGATTATGTCTATCTGATGTGTTATTGCTATGAAAGGCTCAACACCTTGGTGTTAGCCTAGCTATGATATTATTATCCATGTAATGGTGCGTGTTTAGTTTCTGCTTAACTGTTAAGGATATTTTTATGCATATTATGCAACCCTTGTGTTTTGGTAGTATTGGATTTTTACATGATTCCCTTAGCCTATAGGGGATGTACAGGAACTAACCATTGACAACTTCGGGAAAGGATTTACAATAGATAGGTTGGCAAGTATCCCAAGTGTACGGGGCTTACCAGTCACTGTTTTTTCTAAGTGACATTGTGGTATGGTTAGAATAATTTGGTCATATGAGTAGTTGAGGTTCTACCACTGTCGACTTATATACGTTATTAGTCGCGAAAGCGGTAGTAGGTATTTAGAAGACATATGGCAAGGCTTATTTAAAAAATAGACTTGTTGATTCCATAACCACTAAACAATTGACACAAGGGTTATTAGTAATTTATGTAGTGTGCTCCTACCTTGAGTTCCTACATGTAATTGGTATGTGTTTTTAGCCATGTTATGCGCGTAGCATATCTGTTAGTACAGTGATTGGTCAGGATCAAATGTAGATCTAAGTACTTTCCGAGAGGGCCTTAGATGCTTTGTGATGTAGAGGGATCTTGTACTATCAAGAGATATTATTGACGATTTCCTACACACGTCAAGTAACACCGTTAGTCCTTACCGCGAGGAAGGACCCCACAATTAGACTCCAGCGTGAGAGTAATTATTCATATCGCTCAAGATATATGTGTGTGTAAAGATGAGTGAGAAAATCGTACCTCGTTTGGAGTGCAAGTGGGTACTATTTATAGGAGAAAGTACTAGGCCTTTCCTTATTTCTCGGATAGTACTTGGGAGTGGGCCTTTGTGGTCCAAAGGCCTATTTTTCTGTTTGTAGTCTAATCATGTCCTGCAGATTATTCTTTTGAAGACTTATCCGCAGGGGTCTCGGACATAAGTATGTCCGATCATTACGCCGCGGCTCCGCTTGCCGGAAGCAGATCCGCCTAGAGCTTTTGCCACTATGGTGGGATTTTGTGTACTTAGGTCTAGGCCCAAGGTTTTGTGTATGGTTTTAGGCCCAATGGGCCGTATCCATGCTATACTCCATCAAGTCCCCCCAGTCCAGTAGTTCTTGCGGACATAGATGGGTTGTAGGACTTTTTATCTTCGTTCTTGGGGCTTGTGTCCGTGCTTGTTGTTTTTGCTTTCTCTAGGTGTTTGGAGCTTCTTCCTTCTCTCTTGGGCCCCTTAATTTTATCTCTCTTCTTTTACTATTGATTCTTTTATGAAATACTTTGTATTTATCACGTTTCTATGGCTATTCGTGGGGTCACGGACAGGTTTTTGTACTTTTGCTTGGTACCATTTTCCTTCTTTTGTATTCCGAGTGTTAGTCCCTTTGATTTTGTGTCCGCGGTTATTTTTTATTCTAATATAATCTTGCATGCTACAGTTGAGCCACTAATTGTCATTTAATGCTTGAAATGATGGTCGCCAACCAAGTCGATTATTACAGCTCATGATGAGCTTTGGTTGCCTTGATCTTGGCCGTTCGTTTTTGCGAGTGTATTCCACATGTACGTTTCTCGTTTGCTGCGCTAATATATTTAAAGTTATTGTCTCCCTCTCATTTAATTTTTGTTGCTTCCCTTCTCGTTTTTCTTTCACGGATATCTTCTTCTCTTGACATTTTTTCTCTTTGGGTTGCTTTTTTGTTTTGTTGTTTTGGTAATGTTGGTGATAGATTCACACGTGTATGTTCTTACTCAGCGTTATTTGGATGATTTTTGTAAGAAGTTTTATATTTCGTCGTGTGTTAACCCTACCCTGACTCGTCCGGGTTGCCGTGTTCGCGATGCCCCTCCTGGGCAAATTGCTGTCTACACCAAGCTTTTTGATTTTGCCTCTTATCGAATCTCTATTTCTTGTTTCTTTATTGATGTTCTGAGGCACTTTTGTTTTCACATCTCTCAGGTTAGTCCTTTGGCTGCTCTCAAGATTTCTCATTTTGAGATTGCATGCCGTATCTTGGACATTATCCCTACGGTTTTTTTTTTTCGTGTTTTCTACACGAATACTTCCAAGAATGGTTCGTTATCATTTTGCCGACATTCTCCTTACATTGCTATTTATGATAATATCCGCCCTCCCATTGATTGGTCAGACCATTTTTCTTTGTTGATGTGTCGGTTATTCCATTTTCGATGTCTTGGAATGATTTTGGTTTTGGTAAGGATCCTGTGCCTCTTATCTCCCATGATTATAGTGTAGGTGATGTGCAGTGTTTGTTGATGCATCATGTTGCACCTACTCCTAAGCATTCGGAAGCTTTTTTGTTCTCTATTGGCATCAACCATTATCATTCTCTTGGGAGGGATCTTTATCCTGTGTTCGTTGACTCCGCTGGAAAAGGTATATCTGCCCCTTTCGTTATTGTGTTTATGCTTGTGTATGTTCCTTATTCTCTCTCTTCTTCTTTTTTCTTTTGCAGATATTTCCCTTTTTGAGGTGGAGGCATATATGAAACCTCACCGTGTGAGTTTCCGTGCTCAACGTTTGGGCGTTG
Source organism: Glebionis coronaria (assembly GCA_025667525.1). Classification (NCBI taxonomy): domain Eukaryota; kingdom Viridiplantae; phylum Streptophyta; class Magnoliopsida; order Asterales; family Asteraceae; genus Glebionis; species Glebionis coronaria. The sequence continues at coordinate 147,935,929 of CM046882.1, forward strand.
GTGAGCTTCCTCTTCATATGCGTAATCGTGGTTTGACTGCACATTTTGTAAGTTTTATCGATCCGGCTGACTTGACAACCGGTTTGGGTGTTGGCTTGTTGCCTCCTACCCCTGTTAATGAAAGGGGGATTCGTGGTGATTCACTCAGTGTATGTGTGGATCGTTATCCTGTGGCTGCCATTTCTGCTTTTGTTGTTGGTGTTGAGAATGATTTTTGGATTTCTTTCTCTGCTTCTTCATTCATTTTTCATTTTTTTAGTTTTTTCATTTTGGCTAGATACGATGTTAGCCTTTGTGTTTCCTTTCTTTTTGATACTTGTTATCTTCTTTTTTCAGGTTCGTTTTTTGCTTCCTTCACTTCCCCATCTTCATCCGATGCTGGTCCGCTGGACGATCTGTGCCTCTTGGATCCCGATTTTGGGTTTGATTTGGATTCTCACCTACCAGTGCTTTCCTCCTCTTTGTCTGGTCAGCTTGTTGGTTATGTGCCAGATGCCAGGTCTTATTGTTTGGGGTATTTCGATTGGCTCTCTAGAGCGTTTGCATCTTTTGGTTTAGGGGAAGACGGTGTTGTTTCCGAGGATAACATTTTTTGTCTTCTTGGTGATCTTTATGTTCCCCATTCGAGTGACTTTGGTGTTTTAGGTTCTATTGAACTATGGTTTTCTTGGGGTGCTCCTTCATTGTCATCTACTCTGCCTTTGGTTCCTGGCTGTTTTGCTAGCATTTTTGGGGATGGTGAGGGTTTCCCTTTTGGTAGCAGTTGTTTGTAGAGACTAAAGGGGAGGATGTTCTCCGTTTATCATTTTTTGTTGTTGCTAGCTTTTGTTTCTGGGGGTAGTTTTTGTTGTTCCATATTTACCCTGTATATTTCTTCTATTGTTCGCTAATGTAAGACTTTGTATCTTATCCCATTAGGAAGCCTACTTTTGGCTTTTTTTTACGCACTTCTTCGTGGGTGCGGCTTGTGTGCTTCCTTCTATCTTTGATTTTGTTTATTTTGTTATTTAACCTTTGTTATGCTGGCTCTTATGGCATTTATTTTGCGCACTGCTTAGTGGGTGCGGCTTATTTTGCAAAGGCTTTTTGTCACCTATTTTGCACACTGCTTTATAGGTGTGGCTTGTTATTTATGCTATTGTTTGTGGTGTTTATGTACTCCATTGATAGTCTTTTAGGGGATGTTGGGAATAAATTAAGGCCAGATTACTTGAACGCTGACAAGAACAACTCAAGCGTTGACAAGAGTAAAGTGAGCGCTGACAGCTTAAGCGTTGACAAGTTAAAGTCAAGCGTTGACAGATTGAAGACAAGCACTGATGGAAGATGTGAGCTACACGTTTATTATGTTCTAGAATACTTCTAGTAAGGATAGAAACGAAAATGTATTTTCTATGTTTATCTTTACCTAGAATAGTTGATACGTAGCTTATTGTACAAGGCTTCTTAGTCTATAAAAGAAGGCCTTTAGGTTAATGTTTAATATCAAGTTTTCATTAAGTTTTCCATTCGTAAACATCTTTCATTGTAAGCAAGTTCGACATTGATAATCAAAGTGAAAGTATTGTTTACATCTTGTGTTCTTGTTTAAGTATTAAATTCCGCATAATACTTAGATTCACAAAGCATACAACAAAGGTTTCTCTACGTGTTATACTTGATCTAATCTCGTATACACAAAGCTAATCGATCTAAGTTTGGGATCAACAAGTGGTATCAGAGCTTGTTGAGGAACTTTTGATCTTTGAAGAACACCAGAACGATATACGAACACCAAAACCCTAATTTTCTCAAAACCCTAAAAACATCATGTCTGAAGCAAACATCATGTCCTCCTCTTCATCCTTACCAAACATCAAGATTCCCATGCTTGATGCAACCAACTTCGACTTATGGAGGTTCAACTTTGAACAATATCTGGGGATCTTTGACTACACACTCTGGGACATTATTGAATATGGAAACTCATTTAATAAAGCTCAAAAGATTCTGAATGCCATTGCGACAAGAACAGCTGTTGAAGGATGTCCTGATGAAGATAAGAAAGAAAAACCTGGAGATGGTAGAGCTGTAAGTGCTGAAGATATTGCAAAGAAAAGGGCTGACATGAAAGCCCTAAATATTCTGAAAGTGTCTCTGGGACAAGAAAATCAGCACAAATATAGAAGCTATGAATCTGCTAAGGATCTTTGGGAAGCAATTGAAGTTGCATATGGTGGTAATGCAGAAACTAAGGAAGAAAAGATAAAGCAACTTCTGCATGATTATGCTGTCTTCAAAGCTCAGCCCAATGAGAAACTGAGCAGTGTGAGAAGCAGATTGCTTGACATCACAAGCAAATTGTCCTTCATGGGGACACAAGTTGGTGATATTGACATCAATGCTACTTTTCTGAAAAGTCTTGGTGAGACATGGAAGATTGAGGCAAGATCTATTCTTGCCAATAATACTCACAAGAGCTCTTCGTTTGATGACATCTACAACAAACTAAGATTGTTGGAAGATGAAACTCTTTCAAGCAAAGCTAGCACCAGCAACATGGCCTTCTTTTCTCATAGTGAAGGTCAATTCAATCAGCAGGACTCCATTATGCATCCAGTTACTGGATCACCATTTGTCAGCGCTGGAACAAGTCCTGTCAACATCTCCTTTTCAGACGCTGACACATTCATGAATGACTCACCAAGAGTTAAACCTGCTGGTTTGGATTTGGATACTGTTTGTGCTTACATTGCTTCTTTGCCCAATGGTTCTATGATTACATATGAGGACCTTGAGCAGATAAGTGATGAACACTTGGAAGAGATGGACATCAAGTAGAACATGGCTCTTGCTAGTATAAGAGCAAATAGGTGGAATAGGAGGTTCAAGAAGAAGATGACCTTCAATGCTAAAGACACTGCTGGATTTGATAAATCCAAAGTTGAGTGCTACAACTGTCATCGCATGGGGCACTTCATGAGGGAATGCAGATCTCCTAGAAGATCTGATGCTGGTAAACCCTCAAGTCAGGTTGTTAAAGCTCAAAACTCCAAAGCCATGGTTGCAGTTCAAGGAATTGATGGTACTGGATGGGATTGGAGCTATCTGGCCAAGGATGCTGAAGAGGACAAAGCTTTGATTGCTGACATTGAAGAAGAAGAGCATGTTGAATATGCTCTCATGGCACACTCCTCCTCTTCATCTGATAATGAGGTATATGATGATGCTTTTTGTAGCAAAGGTTGTAGGTTAAACACTGACAGACTTAACAAAGAAGTGTTAAAACTAAAAGAGGATATGAGCACTGAAAGGTGTAAATTATCCAATTACCAACTAGCTCTTACTGAAACTGAGAAAACCGTTTCTGAATACAAGAAAATGGAATTTGATTTAAAAGATAAGATAAATATCTTAAAACATGAGCTAGAGGGTAGTATGGATGTTAGAAATATCATGTCAAAAGTCAATAAAGACCTACAGGCTAAGTTAGATGAGGCCATTAAGAATAAAGATAATGTTGACCTCAAGATTCAAAGATTTGATAGAGCCACCCAAGCCCTAGGAGACTGTGTAGCTAAACAAAGAGATCCTAAGGATATGACTGGGCTTGGGATGAATGAGAATGATTACTCTCTGGTTCCACCACCAGCTGGTGACTTCTATGATGTCCTTAGAAAGGATTTATCTTGGACTGGTATTCCAGAATGCCAAGAAGAGGAATTTATTCCTCCACCAAGAGTTGTCACCCCAGTAGAAGAGTATCAACAAAAACTGACTGACCTAAATGAGTGGAAGAAAGCTAACCCTACTTTATTTGTTAAGGGAGGTTTGCTGTGTGAAAGTCCAAATGAGCCCACACCAATCACGAGCCATGAATCCCCACCCATTAAGGTTACTCACCCAGTTACTGGCAAAGCTGTTGACCTAGGCTCCAACACTGTTAGAAGACCTACCATTAAATATGCAGAGATGTATAGAAATAATAGGTCACCCAAGAGCCAAATTAACAATCATGGAACAGGTTTCTTTGCTTCTAGACCAAAGAATGTGTCTAAGAAAGCCTGTTATACTTGTGGTAGCTTTTCACATTTGGCATACAAATGTGTCAACGCTCCCAAAGTCAGCGCTGATAGGAACAATTTCAGCGCTGATAGGAAGAAAGTCAACGTTGTTAGGAAGTCAAACGTTGTCAGACCCAGACCTGGTGTGCAGCAAAGTCCACAAGTGATTAGACCAGCCCCATTCTTTACTAGAAGGTCTAACACTCATGGACAAAGACCTTTTCAAAAGACAAATACCTGGTCAAATAGGCAATGGGTTCCTGTAGCAAACCCTAGGTTCAACGCTGATAAGGGTAAATTCAGCGTTGACAGGACAAAATCCAACGCTGACAGAAACGTGACCAGACCTAAGTATTTGCAGCCACAAGGTAAGGGGTCTAAAGCTTCTTCAAGCTTAACATGGAGACCCAAGAAAGATCAAAACCCTAATAATGATGGAATTTCAATGACTTGCAACATGTTTAACTATATTTCAAAAGTCATTTAATTTTTGTTGCTTCCCTTCTCGTTTTTCTTTCACGGATATCTTCTTCTCTTGACATTTTTTCTCTTTGGGTTGCTTTTTTGTTTTGTTGTTTTGGCAATGTTGGTGATAGATTCACACGTGTATGTTCTTACTCAGCGTTATTTGGATGATTTTTGTAAGAAGTTTTATATTTCGTCGTGTGTTAACCCTACCCTGACTCGTCCGGGTTGCCGTGTTCGCGATGCCCCTCCTGGGCAAATTGCTGTCTACACCAAGCTTTTTGATTTTGCCTCTTATCGAATCTCTATTTCTTGTTTCTTTATTGATGTTCTGAGGCACTTTTGTTTTCACATCTCTCAGGTTAGTCCTTTGGCTGCTCTCAAGATTTCTCATTTTGAGATTGCATGCCGTATCTTGGACATTATCCCTACGGTTTTTTTGTTTCGTGTTTTCTACACGAATACTTCCAAGAATGGTTCGTTATCATTTTGCCGACATTCTCCTTACATTGCTATTTATGATAATATCCGCCCTCCCATTGATTGGTCAGACCATTTTTCTTTGTTGATGTGTCGGTTATTCCATTTTCGATGTCTTGGAATGATTTTGGTTTTGGTAAGGATCCTGTGCCTCTTATCTCCCATGATTATAGTGTAGGTGATGTGCAGTGTTTGTTGATGCATCATGTTGCACCTACTCCTAAGCATTCGGAAGCTTTTTTGTTCTCTATTGGCATCAACCATTATCATTCTCTTGGGAGGGATCTTTATCCTGTGTTCGTTGACTCCGCTGGAAAAGGTATATCTGCCCCTTTCGTTATTGTGTTTATGCTTGTGTATGTTCCTTATTCTCTCTCTTCTTCTTTTTTCTTTTGCAGATATTTCCCTTTTTGAGGTGGAGGCATATATGAAACCTCACCGTGTGAGTTTCCGTGCTCAACGTTTGGGCGTTGGTGAGCTTCCTCTTCATATGCGTAATCGTGGTTTGACTGCACATTTTGTAAGTTTTATCGATCCGGCTGACTTGACAACCGGTTTGGGTGTTGGCTTGTTGCCTCCTACCCCTGTTAATGAAAGGGGGATTCGTGGTGATTCACTCAGTGTATGTGTGGATCGTTATCCTGTGGCTGCCATTTCTGCTTTTGTTGTTGGTGTTGAGAATGATTTTTGGATTTCTTTCTCTGCTTCTTCATTCATTTTTCTTTTTTTTAGTTTTTTCATTTTGGCTAGATACGATGTTAGCCTTTGTGTTTCCTTTCTTTTTGATACTTGTTATCTTCTTTTTCAGGTTCGTTTTTTGCTTCCTTCGCTTCCCCATCTTCATCCGATGCTGGTCCGCTGGACGATCTGTGCCTCTTGGATCCCGATTTTGGGTTTGATTTGGATTCTCACCTGCCAGTGCTTTCCTCCTCTTTGTCTGGTCAGCTTGTTGGTTATGTGCCAGATGCCAGGTCTTATTGTTTGGGGTATTTCGATTGGCTCTCTAGAGCGTTTGCATCTTTTGGTTTAGGGGAAGACGGTGTTGTTTCTGAGGATAACATTTTTTGTCTTCTTGGTGATCTTTATGTTCCTCATTCGAGTGACTTTGGTGTTTTAGGTTCTATTGAACTATGGTTTTCTTGGGGTGCTCCTTCATTGTCATCTACTCTGCCTTTGGTTCCTGGCTGTTTTGCTAGCATTTTTGGGGATGGTGAGGGTTTCCCTTTTGGTAGCAGTTGTTTGTAGAGACTAAAGGGGAGGATGTTCTCCGTTTATCATTTTTTGTTGTTGCTAGCTTTTGTTTCTGGGGGTAGTTTTTGTTGTTCCATATTTACCCTGTATATTTCTTCTATTGTTCGCTAATGTAAGACATTGTATCTTATCCCATTAGGAAGCCTACTTTTGGCTTTTTTTTGCGCACTTCTTCGTGGGTGCGGCTTGTGTGCTTCCTTCTATCTTTGATTTTGTTTATTTTGTTATTTAACCTTTGTTATGCTGGCTCTTATGGCTTTTATTTTGCGCACTGCTTAGTGGGTGCGGCTTATTTTGCAAAGGCTTTTTGTCACCTATTTTGCACACTGCTTTATAGGTGTGGCTTGTTATTTATGCTATTGTTTGTGGTGTTTATGTACTCCATTGATAGTCTTTTAGGGGATGTTGGGAATAAATTAAGGCCAGATTACTTGAACGCTGACAAGAACAACTCAAGCGTTGACAAGAGTAAAGTGAGCGCTGACAGCTTAAGCGTTGACAAGTTAAAGTCAAGCGTTGACAGATTGAAGACAAGCACTGATGGAAGATGTGAGCTACACGTTTATTATGTTCTAGAATACTTCTAGTAAGGATAGAAACGAAAATGTATTTTCTATGTTTATCTTTACCTAGAATAGTTGATACGTAGCTTATTGTACAAGGCTTCTTAGTCTATAAAAGAAGGCCTTTAGGTTAATGTTTAATATCAAGTTTTCATTAAGTTTTCCATTCGTAAACATCTTTCATTGTAAGCAAGTTCGACATTGATAATCAAAGTGAAAGTATTGTTTACATCTTGTGTTCTTGTTTAAGTATTAAATTCCGCATAATACTTAGATTCACAAAGCATACAACAAAGGTTTCTCTACGTGTTATACTTGATCTAATCTCGTATACACAAAGCTAATCGATCTAAGTTTGGGATCAACAAGTGGTATCAGAGCTTGTTGAGGAACTTTTGATCTTTGAAGAACACCAGAACGATATACGAACACCAAAACCCTAATTTTCTCAAAACCCTAAAAACATCATGTCTGAAGCAAACATCATGTCCTCCTCTTCATCCTTACCAAACATCAAGATTCCCATGCTTGATGCAACCAACTTCGACTTATGGAGGTTCAACTTTGAACAATATCTGGGGATCTTTGACTACACACTCTGGGACATTATTGAATATGGAAACTCATTCAATAAAGCTCAAAAGATTCTGAATGCCATTGCGACAAGAACAGCTGTTGAAGGATGTCCTGATGAAGATAAGAAAGAAAAACCTGGAGATGGTAGAGCTGTAAGTGCTGAAGATATTGCAAAGAAAAGGGCTGACATGAAAGCCCTAAATATTCTGAAAGTGTCTCTGGGACAAGAAAATCAGCACAAATATAGAAGCTATGAATCTGCTAAGGATCTTTGGGAAGCAATTGAAGTTGCATATGGTGGTAATGCAGAAACTAAGGAAGAAAAGATAAAGCAACTTCTGCATGATTATGCTGTCTTCAAAGCTCAGCCCAATGAGAAACTGAGCAGTGTGAGAAGCAGATTGCTTGACATCACAAGCAAATTGTCCTTCATGGGGACACAAGTTGGTGATATTGACATCAATGCTACTTTTCTGAAAAGTCTTGGTGAGACATGGAAGATTGAGGCAAGATCTATTCTTGCCAATAATACTCACAAGAGCTCTTCGTTTGATGACATCTACAACAAACTAAGATTGTTGGAAGATGAAACTCTTTCAAGCAAAGCTAGCACCAGCAACATGGCCTTCTTTTCTCATAGTGAAGGTCAATTCAATCAGCAGGACTCCATTATGCATCCAGTTACTGGATCACCATTTGTCAGCGCTGGAACAAGTCCTGTCAACATCTCCTTTTCAGACGCTGACACATTCATGAATGACTCACCAAGAGTTAAACCTGCTGGTTTGGATTTGGATACTGTTTGTGCTTACATTGCTTCTTTGCCCAATGGTTCTATGATTACATATGAGGACCTTGAGCAGATAAGTGATGAACACTTGGAAGAGATGGACATCAAGTAGAACATGGCTCTTGCTAGTATAAGAGCAAATAGGTGGAATAGGAGGTTCAAGAAGAAGATGACCTTCAATGCTAAAGACACTGCTGGATTTGATAAATCCAAAGTTGAGTGCTACAACTGTCATCGCATGGGGCACTTCATGAGGGAATGCAGATCTCCTAGAAGATCTGATGCTGGTAAACCCTCAAGTCAGGTTGTTAAAGCTCAAAACTCCAAAGCCATGGTTGCAGTTCAAGGAATTGATGGTACTGGATGGGATTGGAGCTATCTGGCCAAGGATGCTGAAGAGGACAAAGCTTTGATTGCTGACATTGAAGAAGAAGAGCATGTTGAATATGCTCTCATGGCACACTCCTCCTCTTCATCTGATAATGAGGTATATGATGATGCTTTTTGTAGCAAAGGTTGTAGGTTAAACACTGACAGACTTAACAAAGAAGTGTTAAAACTAAAAGAGGATATGAGCACTGAAAGGTGTAAATTATCCAATTACCAACTAGCTCTTACTGAAACTGAGAAAACCGTTTCTGAATACAAGAAAATGGAATTTGATTTAAAAGATAAGATAAATATCTTAAAACATGAGCTAGAGGGTAGTATGGATGTTAGAAATATCATGTCAAAAGTCAATAAAGACCTACAGGCTAAGTTAGATGAGGCCATTAAGAATAAAGATAATGTTGACCTCAAGATTCAAAGATTTGATAGAGCCACCCAAGCCCTAGGAGACTGTGTAGCTAAACAAAGAGATCCTAAGGATATGACTGGGCTTGGGATGAATGAGAATGATTACTCTCTGATTCCACCACCAGCTGGTGACTTCTATGGTGTCCTTAGAAAGGATTTATCTTGGACTGGTATTCCAGAATGCCCAGAAGAGGAATTTATTCCTCCACCAAGAGTTGTCACCCCAGTAGAAGAGTATCAACAAAAACTGACTGACCTAAATGAGTGGAAGAAAGCTAACCCTACTTTATTTGTTAAGGGAGGTTTGCTGTGTGAAAGTCCAAATGAGCCCACACCAATCACGAGCCATGAATCCCCACCCATTAAGGTTACTCACCCAGTTACTGGCAAAGCTGTTGACCTAGGCTCCAACACTGTTAGAAGACCTACCATTAAATATGCAGAGATGTATAGAAATAATAGGTCACCCAAGAGCCAAGTTAACAATCATGGAACAGGTTTCTTTGCTTCTAGACCTAAGAATGTGTCTAAGAAAGCCTGTTATACTTGTGGTAGCTTTTCACATTTGGCATACAAATGTGTCAACGCTCCCAAAGTCAGCGCTGATAGGAACAATTTCAGCGCTGATAGGAAGAAAGTCAACGTTGTTAGGAAGTCAAACGTTGTCAGACCCAGACCTGGTGTGCAGCAAAGTCCACAAGTGATTAGACCAGCCCCATTCTTTACTAGAAGGTCTAACACTCATGGACAAAGACCTTTTCAAAAGACAAATACCTGGTCAAATAGGCAATGGGTTCCTGTAGCAAACCCTAGGTTCAACGCTGATAAGGGTAAATTCAGCGTTGACAGGACAAAATCCAACGCTGACAGAAACGTGACCAGACCTAAGTATTTGCAGCCACAAGGTAAGGGGTCTAAAGCTTCTTCAAGCTTAACATGGAGACCCAAGAAAGATCAAAACCCTAATAATGATGGAATTTCAATGACTTGCAACATGTTTAACTATATTTCAAAAGTCATTACAAAACCAATTGGGGTTAACTGGGTATTTCATCCTAAAAGGGATGAAAATGGGGTTGTTGTGAGAACTAAGTCTGTTCTTATTGAACAACCAGATGAATCCAAGTCTTCTGAGACTTGGGTTCCCAAAGAAAACTAATTTGTTTTCTTTATCTGCAGGGCATTCAAAAGCAGATCAATGACTATGGATATTGGGATAGTGGATGCTCAAGGCACATGACAGGAAAGGAAGACTATCTGACAAACTTCACTCCTATTCAAGATGGTGATAAGGTATACTTTGGAGGGGGCTACGGCACCATCACAGGCAAAGGAACCCTTCTCACCAATAATCTACGTTTTGAGAATGTCTTCCTGGTAAAAGAACTGGACTATAATCTGTTTAGTGTATCACAAGTTTGTGATAACAAAAATAAGGTTCTTTTCACTGATATTGAGTGTTTGGTGTTAAGCAAGGATTTTAAGATCCCTGATGAGAAGTATATTGAGTATAGAACACCTAGGCATAAGGACATATACAATGTGAATTTAAATGGGATTAAAGTGAATGCTAATATGTCTTGTTTTTATGCTAAGGCCTCAGTAGATGAAAGTAATTTGTGGCACAGGAGACTAGGGCACATAAACTTTAAAAATATAAATAGACTTGTGAGGCTTGGTTTAGTTGATGGTTTGCCTGAGAAGGCCTTCCACAATGACCAGTCTTGTGTTGCATGTCTTAAAGGCAAGCAACACAAGGTCTCATTTAAGTCCAAGCAGGTGCATACTAGTTCCAGACCTCTTCATATGCTTCACATGGACCTCTTTGGTCCAACTAATATAGAAAGTTTGAATGGCAAGTCATATTGTTTTGTTGTCACTGATGACTTTTCTAGGTTTACTTGGACATTCTTTCTAGCTATGAAGAGTGACACAGCTGATGTTCTTATTGAATTTATCACTCAAATTAAGAAAAGGTCTGGCAATGAGGTTAAGATGCTTAGGAGTGATAATGGTGGAGAATTTAGGAACAAGAAGCTAGATGATTTTTGTGCCAGGAAGGGAATTACTAGACAGTTTAGTATTGCTAGAACCCCACAACAAAATGGGGTTGCTGAAAGGAAGAATAGAACCCTAATTGAAGCAGCCAGAACAATGTTGGCTGATGCTCACTTTCCCATAGCCTTTTGGGCTGAGGCTGTTAATACAGCATGTTATGTGCAAAATAGAGCATTGGTTAACAAAATTCAAAACAAGACACCTTATGAGTTACTCTGGGGAAAAAAAACCTAATATTGGTTTTCTCAGACCTTTTGGATGTCATGTAGTAATCTTAGACACTAGTGATGCCTTAGGGAAATTTAGTGCAAAAGGTGATGAAGGTTACTTCATGGGGTATTCAGTGCAGAGCAAGGGTTATAGGGTTTATCTTAAGGAGGACAAACGTATTGTTGAAAGAGTACATGTTAGGTTCTTAGAGAATAAACCTAGTGATCCTGAAAGTGGTCCTAATTGGTTGTTTGATTTGGAACCCTTATCTAGAACTTTAAATTATATGCCTGTCACTAATCCAGACATTATGAAGGTAACTTCAAATGTTGTGGAGGAACAAGTTGTTCATGTTTCAGGTACACAAGTTGATGAAAGGGTTGGATCACAAGCAGAAAAAGCATCTCCTACATTTGAATATGTCACAATTCCCATTTGGACTGATGCTTTTGCTGCTGCTACTGCTGCTGGACAAGATAATGGTGGTTTCCAAATACCACCAGATACAAACATGCATGGTTCTTCAGGCGCTGACAAAGGGAAATCAAGCACTGACAAGACCAATTCAGACGTTGATGGCTCAGACGTTGACAACAACAGCTCAAGCGTTGTTAGCCCAAGCGCTGACAAACAAGGTTCAGACGTTGACAACACCTTTGCACATCTTTTCTCTTCAAATTTTGAACAAGGTGGACCTTCCAATGTCCACGGAGAGATCCCAGTTGATCAAAGAGAGTCTGATGAAGAAGATATTGGCAACATGGAGCGTGAAGTTGAGGACACCAGACTTTTTGAAGGAGGAGTTCTCACTTCCACAATGAAGAATCACCCCCCATCTCAGATCATTGGTGATGTTATGACTCCAGTTCAGACAAGAAGATCCCATCAAAGTCTTGGTGGATTTATTGCCAATATACACAAGAAGGTAGATACCCCTCTTGTTCAAGCATGTTTGTTTGCTTGTTTTCTGTCACAAGAAGAACCCAAGAAGATATTTGATGCTCTCAAAGAACCAAGTTGGGTGGAAGCAATGCAGGATGAGCTTCACCAATTTGCTATTCAGGATGTTTGGGAGCTGGTTGATTGTCCAAGATATGTCAGACCAATTGGGACAAGATGGGTTCTCAGGAACAAAAGAGATGAAAGAGGTATTGTGGTCAGAAACAAGGCAAGGTTAGTGGCTCAAGGTTATACACAAGATGAGGGGATAGACTATGAAGAAGTCTTTGCACCAGTTGCAAGGATTGAATCTATTAGGATTTTTCTAGCCTATGCATCTTGCATGGGCTTTACAGTCTATCAAATGGATGTAAAGAGTGCATTCTTGTATGGCACCATTGTTGAAGAAGTTTATGTCATGCAACCTCCTGGTTTTGAGGATCCTGAGCATCCAGACAAAGTGTATAGAGTCAAAAAGGCTATGTATGGCCTTCATCAAGCCCCTAGAGCATGGTATGGTACTTTGTCTACCTATTTGGTGGACAATGGATTTAAGAGGGGCACCATAGATCAGACACTATTTACAAAAAAGAAAGGCAAAGATGTGTTGCTTGTGCAGGTCTATGTTGATGATATCATTTTTGGGTCTACTGATCCAAAGATGAGTGAGGATTTCTCCAAGCTCATGACAGACAAATTCAAGATGAGTGCTATGGGGGAGATGAACTTCTTTCTTGGTTTACAAGTTCAGCAGAAATAAGATGGTATCTTCATCTCCCAAGACAAATATGTTGCTGAAATCTTGAAGAAGTTTGGCTTTTCTCCACATGAAAAGAGGGCTTCTACTCCTATGGATAGAGAACACCCTTGGGGAAAGATTGGAGATGGGAAAGATGTTGATGTCAGGCATTATAGATCCATGATTGGATCCTTGATGTATCTTACTGCTTCCAGACCTGATATCATGTTTGCTGTGTGTGCATGTGCACGCCATCAAGTGACTCCCAAAGAATGTCACCTTTATGCTGTGAAGAGAATCTTTAGGTATCTAAGATGTTATCCAGATCTTGGTTTATGGTACCCAAAAGATTCACCATTGGAGCTGATTGCATATTCAGATAGTGATTATGGTGGTGACAAGTTTGATAGGAAATCCACAACTGGTGGATGTCAATTTCTTGGGAGCAGATTAATATCTTGGCAATGCAAGAAACAAACAGTGGTGGCTAACTCTACAACTGAAGCAGAATATGTGGCTGCAGCAACATGTTGTGGTCAAGTGTTGTGGATTCAGAACCAGCTGTTGGATTATGGGTATAACTTCATGCATACTAAGATATTTGTTGACAATAATAGTACTTTATGCATCATTAAGAATCCTGTGCATCATTCTAAAACTAAACACATAGAAATTAGACACCATTTTATAAGAGATTGCTTTGAGAAAGGTTTAATACAACCAGATAGGGTTGACACTAAGGAAAATGTGTCAGATTTATTAACTAAACCTTTTGATACTGGAAGATTTCAGTACTTGGTAACAAGTATTGGAATGGTTAATCTCACATAAGTATGTGTTTTGGATTCTTTTTGTAAAAGTATGTACAGGATGATGCATTATTATTATTGGTCTTATTGATAATTTAGATTTTCCCCTATATTTTTCTAACACTGACAAAGGTTGTTTGAACACTGATAAGTGTTTTTGCAACGTTGTCAGCAATATAATTGTCTAACGCTGACAAAGCTTCCTTCAACGCTGTTAAGTGTTATCGGGGCGTTGTCAGCAACAATGTTAGTTTTGTGGTTTTCAATCTAAATGTGCAGATGGTGTTAGCAGTATACCATTGGATACAGAGTTGCTTATGGATCAAAGGAGAAGCATTTGGACATGTTTTTGTTTATGGATGATGGTTGGAATGTTTCATTCCTATCTTGACATAAATTTTTTATGTTCATGCATATTTTTGGCAAACTCTTTGTATCTTTGTTTAAGGGGAGGTTTTAGGAACCTTTAGGATTTTTGGGTATCCATATGATACTCTTATCACAATTCTAGATTGTGTCCACAGGTGAGTATGGGTTAGTTTTACTAAACCATGAGGCACTGTAGCATGTATAGTATATCAACTTTGCATGCTGCCAAGACATTTTTGGCCTAGAATTGGTTGTGGTCTGATGGGAGACTTGGGAATTACTTTGTTATGGGTTTTACCTGGGAGTAACAAGGATTTTATAAGGTAACTTGGTTGTTAAGAATTTTGGTTAGCAAGGGACACTAGAGGACTGTTATGTCTATCTTGCTTATGCAAGTGTGCATAACTGGACAGTGCTTGCCGCCCTATGATAATTATTAGCTTTTGGTTATCTTCTCTAGGATAAATTACTTGTTAAGGTCATTTTTCACTTTTTAAAACAATTTTATTTTTGGATGCTGACAAAATTTTTCCAAGCGTTGTTGTAACCAAATTGGACGCTGACATGGCTTTTGGCGAACGTTGACAAGATTATAGCCGTTGGGCGTTGATGGGTTATTTTTGACCGTTGACAATCAATGGGACCTACCCAGTTGTTACTTTTTGACATATTTTCAAGCCGTAATTTTAGGAGTTGTTACTTTCATTAAATGCATGAGATAACTTATAACTTTTTCAATATTTTCATGATTAGTTTTTGAAAATCTTTGCCTATTTTTGGGCCAATCACATGCATTCATCCACTCCTATAAATTTGGCTCCTATTTTTAAACAGGGTATCTATAATTCTTGTCTAACACTTTTTCTCTTATCAACCTTCATCTTTTATACTTCAAATTAACAGCTTTCATTAATGGCACCAAGATTTAACTCAGCAGAATTGGATTTGGGGTTCAAGTCTCAACACAACATGATTGCTTATCTTGTTGCTGATAATACTTTGTTCCCTCAATACACACAAATGGTGGCGTATTTGAACGCATCCCCATTAAGGTATGCTCTTTCTCATGCACCACTCATTCCAGTCACACACATTAAACATTTTTGGAACACTGTAAGTTCCTCAACAGTTAATGGAGTGACCACATTAACTTCTATTGTTCATGGGAGATCTTGGGTGGTTACTGAGGCCTTGGTACGCCAGGCCTTGCATCTTGATGATGCTGATGGTATAACCATTCTTCCCATATCTGAAATAGAACAAGGGCTTAGGGCTTTGGGATACCCTATTCCTGATGAAGGTACTCTTAATAAGTACCATAAGCAAGAATTTCCCCCAGCCTGGAAGTACCTCATTCACATTCTCCTTCAATGTTTGAGTCCCAAATGTACTGCACACAATGAGATCAATAGATCCATTGCAACTGCTATTGTGTGTAGTGCAACAGGGCAAAAATATAACTGGTCTAAAATGATTTTTGAAGGAATGTGTAAAAACAAGGGGACAAAAATGACTTTAGCTTATCCCCGTTTTCTGCAAATGATTTTTGATGCTCAAAGATATTGTTCAAGGGATCACAATGATTTTTATAAAATCCCTGAACAAAAGAAAGCTATTTTTACCAAGATGAATTCACCACCTCATAGAGACCTACCTTTAACCCCAGCCATGCTTGCTGTTATTACAGCAGCACAACCCCAACCAGACCCCCAACCTCATATTGACCCTCACCCACAACTTGAACCTATTCCTGAACCTTTACCCTCACCTGACCAAATGCAAATAGACCAAAATCCCTTTGACGCTGACACATCTAATGTGGGCGTTGATGTGCCTATTTCCACCGCTGACACCCAACCATCACAATCCCAAACACCCCTTAACCAACCCACATCTACACCTTCTTCTACACCATCTTCCACACCACCTGAATATAGGTTGTTTAAACGCCAAAGGACTGCTGGAGAGTTCTCCTCTGGTGGTCCTAGCCATGAAGCAGAGAGAACCACCACCACAAGTGTGGCTGGTGACCTGGATGAGGCTGGGACTATTGGTTCTGGCTTAGCAGCTGGCCAAGGCAGTCCCACCATAATTAAGTCCTCATCCATGCCCAATGAACCTGACTTGGGAGGTCAAATCCCCATTTTGGAAGAGGGCAGACTGGAACCAATGACGCTTTTGGAATTGACGGCTGTCTGCATTAGCTTGCAAAAGCAGAATGCAGACTTAGTACAAATTGTCAGTAACCAAGGCCTTGAACTCAAGGAATTGAGGGAGAGGATTGTTGTTTTGGAGAGTGCTCATGCAAAGGGAGGTATGGAGGAGTCTTCCAAAGGGGAGGAAGATCAAAGAAATCTGAGTGATAAGAGCAGTCAAGATGGTCAATCATTGGATGTTGCTGAAGCTCTTACTACTTTGAAGGAACAAACAGGTTTTGATACGTCCTTAATCTCTCCAACCAATTTAAATTTATCATTTACAGATATGTTGAGAGAGGTTACACAAGGCGCTGAGGGAAAATATTTGAGCGTTGACAAGACAAGTTTGGACGCTGATAGAAGTATTTTGGGCGCTGATAGAGGAAATTTGGGCGTTGACAGATCTGCATATGGAGGTGATGTATTCCAGTCATCATCTATCATCAAGGATGTTTCTACTCAGGTATTACCATCTACCTTACCAACAATTGCACCATCAGATAAAGGTAAGGGTAAGTTGGTAGAAGAAATTGTTCCAAAGAATGCAGCTCAGGTTGAATTTGATAGAAGATTGGCTGAGCAAATGATGGAACAAGGTGAAAAGGAAAAGTCACCATTTGTTGTGACTTCTGAAGAAGAAAGTGATGGAGCAAGCTCAGATTTAAGTGTGATGATTATTGAACCAGAAAGACTTGAGTATGGTGATGAGCTTGCTAGGGAAAAGCTGAGAGATTTAAAGTTGCAGATTGATTTTGATATGCCAGAGGTGGTTCAGATGTACAATTCTTGGGAAGAAAGCTGTATGGATAATCCAGACTTGACCATTTCAGATCAGATATGGGGTTTGGAGATTCTTCTTAGAGTTCAGAAGGATTGTAAGGTGATTTTGAAGCACAAGGCAAGCAACATTCTTTCAGAGTTGAAAAGGGATAGAAGGAAGCTCTACTTTATGTTGCTCAAATGTCATGGAGTTGGATGGACACATCAGAAGCTGAAGGCTTTGACATTTGATGAGCTGGAACATAGGGCTTATCCTATTTGGGTGAAAGTGCAAGAAGAAAACACTTTCAGACTTCTTTCAGATGAAAGAAAGGAGCAACTTGCAGAAGAGATGGCAATCAAGAAAGCTATGATAGTTCCCAGACCAGTAAAGAAGGGATTTATACTTGAGTTTCCAAAAGATATGAATCAACTATATCCAAGTGAAGCAGTTATTAGAAAGAGCCTCAAGCTCTCCCCATTAGAAGCTTCAGATATGGTGCATGTGTTACCACTAGATTCCAGGAATCCAATTGTGAGTTATGATGAAGATGAATGTGGATTCTAGAAGATTGGAAGATTTGGCAAGGAGGTACACACTTTTACCACTCTCATATCTTTATTTGCAAGTTGTGATAGAGAAGACTTGGTGGACCTTTGGAGGTTGCTAGAGACCAAGTATGAGGCTGAAGCACCAACTTCAGCCAATGGAATAAAACTTTGGACCACATTCAAAAGAATGTGTGGGACAAAAGAGGAAGATCCTGAAATTTGGAAGGATCTTGAAGATGATTTCAGTGGTCTTCAATGGAGGTTATATTCAGCTGCTGGTGTATACCATTTGAGTTCTACAAAGTTTGCTGAGTATTTACTTGTAGATGCTCAGTATTTCATATCCAAGGCTGTTTTGGAAAAGATGAAGGACACCCAGTTGGAGATAGACTATACAAGTGACGTGGCAAAGAATTTGATCAGATTTATTTATTACCAATATGATAAGGTTTGTCAGACTCCTCCAAGTTCTTAATGTTTATTCAGAAACTTGATCATAAGAGTGGATATCAAGTTTAGGGGAGGATTGTTGGGAATAAATTAAGGCCAGATTACTTGAACACTGACAAGAACAACTCAAGCGTTGACAAGAGTAAAGTGAGCGCTGACAGCTTAAGCGTTGACAAGTTAAAGTCAAGCGTTGACAGATTGAAGACAAGCACTGATGGAAGATGTGAGCTACACGTTTATTATGTTCTAGAATACTTCTAGTAAGGATAGAAACGACAATGTATTTTCTATGTTTATCTTTACCTAGAATAGTTGATACGTAGCTTATTGTACAAGGCTTCTTAGTCTATAAAAGAAGGCCTTTAGGTTAATGTTTAATATCAAGTTTTCATTAAGTTTTCCATTCGTAAACATCTTTCATTGTAAGCAAGTTCGACATTGATAATCAAAGTGAAAGTATTGTTTACATCTTGTGTTCTTGTTTAAGTATTAAATTCCGCATAATACTTAGATTCACAAAGCATACAACAAAGGTTTCTCTACGTGTTATACTTGATCTAATCTCGTATACACAAAGCTAATCGATCTAAGTTTGGGATCAATAGGGGAAGCCCTTGGTACTGTACTTGCAATGCCTCTTATGTACTTTGTTGGATTTCGGCTCGGAGTCTGTAATTACTTATCACAGAGATACTATTGTTGCGGGGGTAGCCCCCTAGCATTGAGCTTTGAATGCCTCTTATATGCTTTCTCTTTGAGTTTGTTCGCTTGGATTACTCAATTATTGTTTTTATCACGGAGATAATATTGCATGCGCATGTCTTTTCTTCCCTCTCTTTTTCTTGGACAATTTATAGTGGTTGTCATTTTAAAAAGTAAAGGATGCGGAGGTAGCTAAGCTCACATGTTTTTATATGCAAAAAGAAATAGAGACTTTAATACATAAAGGGTTGTTTACATGATAATGATTCTTTTAAAAAAGAAAGAATGATTTCCTCCAGTCAGCGGTTGATAGCTCGTATGTGAACTTAATCCAAGGTCTTGCATTAACCTCATGAGTTTTTGAAGGAAACATGGAGTTAGGTGTATCCTTTCTTCAGGTTGCAAACGTTCCATGTCTTTTGCAATGGGCTTCCTTCTTTATTATTGAGTTTGTATTCTCCGTTTCCAAAGGATTCTATGACCTCGTATGGTCCTTCCCATTTTGGCCCTAGTTTGCCTATGTCTTATGCGTGGCTTGCATCGTTACTCCTATAAACGAATTCTCCTGGTTTAAATGTTTTTCCACAGACTCTTGAGTCGTAGTATTTTTTCATTCTTTCTTTGCTTCTTGCTTTTTCGAGTGCGGCGTGTATTCTTTTTTCTTCTAGAAGTTCTAGGTTCATTCTTAGCTTTTCTTCATTTGTTGCCTCATCAACTTACATCGTGCGGATCGTTAAAATTCCT
Organism: Glebionis coronaria; assembly: GCA_025667525.1. NCBI lineage: Eukaryota > Viridiplantae > Streptophyta > Magnoliopsida > Asterales > Asteraceae > Glebionis > Glebionis coronaria. The sequence continues at coordinate 147,955,424 of CM046882.1, forward strand.
ATTTCTAATGGTATTATAGCCTTTGTGCCGTATGTGAGGGAGAATGAAGTTTCTCGTCTTTGGTATTGTTCTACGTGCCCATAGGACATGTGGGACTTCCTCTACCAAATTTTTTCTTCCTTCAAGTCTTGATTTTATTCCTTCCTTTAGACTTCTGTTTTCCCATACGTATTTTTTATCCGCGTGCCTGTTTTGTTGCCACTGGTTTTGCTTCTATCCATTTTGTGAAGTAGCCGAATGCAACAATTAGGAATTTAAATTTTCCTCGTCCTTCTAGGAATGGTCCATTTATATCTATTCCCTATTTGTGGAATGGCCAAGGTGCGGTTATCGGTGTAAGGCTCTATTAGGGGTACTTAGGGACTAGCCTGTATACCTGAAAGCTTTGGCATTTGTTAATTATTTATTTCGCATCTTCGTGCATTGTTGGCTAGTAGTATCCTATCCTTCTTGCTTTTGCTACTATGGACCTTGGTCCATAGTGCATGCTACATGTTCCTTCGTGGATTTCGTGTATGATGTACTTGGATTGCCTTGGTTTCACGTACCGTCGCCATGGTTCCAGGAATGATTTCTTGTACATCGTTCCTTTTATGATTTTGTACCTTTTTGCCTTGGTTTTTACCTTTCTTGCTTGTCTCCTTTCTGCTGCTAGTGTCCCCTTTGATAAGAAGTCGTATATTGCCGTTATCCAATTATACTATGTTTCTTCTACTACCGCTAGGACTTCTGTTTCTTCCGTTGACATCTTGGTTAGCGTTTCTACGAAAACTTGTTTGGTTAAGTGTAGGAAGCTTGTTCGGGCAATTTTGCTGAGCGCATTGGCTTTTTTGTTCTCACTTCGGGGTATCTGTTTGATTTTGAATTCTTCGAAATCGTTGTTTATCGCTTTTTTTTCTAAGTATTTGTTCATGCTTTCTTCTTTAGCTATGTATGATCCATTTATTTGGTTCGCTACTAACCTGGATTCCACGTTTGCTTGTAGGTTTTTCACCCCCCATCTCTTAAGCAATTCTTAGTTCGGTAATTAATGCCTTGTATTCTGCTTCGTTTTTTGAAACTTCAAATTCGAATATTAATGTATAGGTGAACTCTGTTCCCTCTGGATGAATTATATGAGCCCTGATCCCGAACCTTCTATGCATGAGGAACCATCTGTGAACAGTGTCCACGTCTCTGGTTTTTGGATTTCGGCTTCTTTCATGGTGTTGTCTTCATCGTGTATTTCGGCTATGAAGTCCGCTAGTATTTTCCATTTTATTGCATTCTGTGGTTCGTAGTTAATTTTGTATACGTTCAGGGCGAATCTCCACATCTGCATTCGTCCAACTGTGTTTAGGTTTGACAACACCTATTTGATTGTTTGGTATGTGACCACCGTTATAGGGTGTGCTTGGAAGTATCATTTAAGCTTTTCAGTTGTGCGGATTAGGGCTAGGATCACTTTCTCGATGGGGGAGTAGTGTTTCTCTGGCCCTATCAGGGTTTTATTTATGAAGTAGATTGATAGTTGCTTTGAATTTTTTTGTTAGTAGTACTGCACTTACCGCATTTTTTGAAGCGGATAGGTATACTATTAACTCCTCCCCTTGGGTTGGGGTAGCTAACGTTTGTAGTTTTTCAATATGTCTTTTGATGTCTTGGAATGCTGTGTCGGCCTCCTCTGTCCAGTGAAATTCGTTGTAACACCCCAGTTTGATAAATGGAATGTCACGTGTGATTATGGCGTGTCATCAAAGCATTCAAGGATAAATCTCTACACATTACATGACCATAAAGGAAATACCGGAATCAAACATCGGTAGTCCAAAAGTAGAACTCATCACACACAAACATAAGTAATATAAATGAAAGGACTAAACAATGTCCATAGAAATGAGTATCAAAGTATAGATAAATGCATAAAGTAAAGAAGGATAGAAAGCTTCCAGTCCATAAGCATGTACGCTTAAAGTCTACGAGCGTCCATGAGTACCTGCCGTTTTGGGAACATGAAAAGGAAAACGGATGAGCAATACGCTCAGTGCACGAATATACAAATAAATTATGAATAATATAAGCATATAAGCATGAAACAGCGGAAGAAACTAAATCCTGAATAACCTGGTTATATCTTAGTAAAATTGGTTTTATAGTTTGAAAAGCCTTATGTTTATCTTGTAAAAACTGTTTAACATATTTTACCATTAGCCAATATAGGTCAAGAAATATCAACGTGCATGAATACTTGGAGGGGTGACCTCGTCATGCAAATTAGAGGGGCTGCCTCTAATTTAATATACTGGTTTTGGGTAGGAGGGATCAGCTCCTTGTGAAGGATGCAAGGCACACACCACATTCACACTGAGTAATCTGCTGAAACATGTATACTAGTATGCACCCATACGCCCCACCTGATAATATAATAAATGGCCAAAAGCTGAAAGGAACGCCACGAGCTATCACTCCGCCGTGGTGAAGTCATAAAACCAGTGCCTCTAGTGTTATGGTTATGGTACCTCCATAACTAGGTGAAACTGGTCATGCATGTATATGGCTTTAGGTATTCTAAGTAAACATAAGCAATTCAAAAACATCTAAAACATATACTGGGGAAAACAGTTGGCTACATACAGGAAATCCTAATAAGGAAAGAATGTCCATACTGAAAGGACGGAGAATCCATACCTCGTGTCCAGTGAACGAAGAAGACGAACGGAAGACAGTCCTACTTCGGTATCACTAATGCTACATAAATACATACGTGTATAAGTATCTGATTATTGAGTACGTAACTGGTTTTATATCATGTCTTAGCTTGGTTTATATGTTCATGTCATGTTCTAAGCTTTATACTGTGTTTATCATATATTCTGTCTATTCTGATTAAGTATTACTTGTATTTCATGTATTATTATATTTGTTTTGTAATAATAAGTAACTTTCTAAAAATAGCAGGTTTCCTAAAATAAAAAGTTTATGAAAATAGAAAGTTACCAAAAATAGAAAGTTTCCAAAAATAGAAAGTTTCCAAAAATAGGCAGTTTCCAAAAACAGAAAGTTGCCAAAAATAGAATTATTGCTTAAAATAAATAAGTTTTTAAAAATAGAAAGTTTCCATAAATAGATTAGCTGCCTTAATTAAATAAGTTTCTAAAAATAGAAAGTTTCCATAATTAGATATAAGCTGGATAATTAAGCTAATTATATAAGCTTAATTGTTTTCTGATTAATATTCTAAGTCATGTGATTATATAGTATAGTTTATTAATTATTTCATGTAAATTAAATAAACTATTGGTTTTAGGTATTTAATTAAATATAACATGATTTAATTAAATAAAGGTAAAATAAATATTTAGGTTAAAACATGTATTATTATTCATAAATAATATAACCTAAGTTATGTAAATTAATTAATTATATGTCAGGTTTTAATAATTAATTAATTATATAGTCTAAACAAAAGATAAATACTTAGCTTAAAATTCATGAATTAATAATAAATTTAATAACCTAAGTCATGTAAATTAAATTAATCATGTTCATGTCTTAATTAATTTAATTTTAAATCTTGTAAAAATAATATAACTTGTAAAAATAATAAACCTTGAAAAACAACTCATGAACGGGACCGTGTTTTAAATCTAAACATGTATGAACCGAACCCGTGATTAAAACCCATGAACCGGACCCGAAACATCACCATACCCCGACCTAGGTCGGGGTTTCATGCCCTTGCTGCTGTCGTGACACCACCATCACCAAACCGAGACATTAAGGTCTCGGTGGTGTGAGTATAAGCAAGCCGAGAACCCCTTGGGGCTCGGTTAGGCGTCGGCCAAACAACAAACACCCCTAAACCCATGATTGATTAAACCCATGATTAAAACATGATTAATTACTTATTTTTAATTAGTTTATTATAAACCTTCATGATTTTATGTGATTAAATAAATCAAAACATAAAATAAAAGAAGTTAGGGTTTATACCGATTATGTGAAATCAAGAAGGATGAACACACAACGATCCTTGCACTAGATCAAACACCAAAATCAAACTGAATCACCCTTGTGGTGATGCTAAACCCGCGGCCAAAAGGAACAAAGAAAAGAAAAACTAGGGTTTTTCTTATTTTCTAAAACTTGTGATAAATGAAACATGTTTTTCCTAAATTCCTTGTTTAATAAATTTTAATGGGCTAGGCCCATGTTTCTTGTTGTAGCCGCGGGTAGGGGCCCACATAAGGGTAACCCGAACCTTTCTCGTGTCTAAAATATAAGTGTGTTCTCGTGTTCTTAATTTACGTGATTTGATTAGTTATCGATCGTGACTTAACATATTTATCCGTGATCGTAATAAATATACATGCATACGTAATATTAGCTCGTGATTAATTACGTTCATGATTTCATGTTCGTATGTTCGTGATTATAACTATTATTGGAATAACTATCGTGTGTTAGTACGTATTAAATACTTATCGTGTTATAACACGTACGTAATACTTGAAATTCTTCTTCGTGAAACGTAACCATGTTAGGAAAGTTCTAATCATGTACGTACTATCGTAAGGGTACTATTCATGGTAAAAGCATGCGGGTTTTACAACTCTTCCCCCCTAAAAGTATAATTCGTCCCCGAATTATAGATAAAGTAACTGGAAAGAAGAACATACCCGAATTCAAAATATGAAATGAGGGTAAGAAGCCCGAATAGACTCCTCTGTTTCCCAAGTGGCTTCCCACTCGGTATGATCCCTCCAAAGGATTTTGACGAATGGAACCGTCTTCCTTCTCATGACTCGTTCTTATCTGTCAAGAACTCGTTCGGGTTCTTCTATAAAAGTGAGATCTTCACGAATCTGTTCCAGTGGATACTGAACCATGTGAAGGGGATGATACTGGTACCCTCTGAGTAAGGATACATGGAAAACATTGTGTACATGAGAAAGCTACGGAGGTAACGCTAACCGGTAAGATACTTCACCGACTCGTTCAATGATATCAAACGGTCCGATGAAACGAGGACTGAGCTTCCCTTTAATTCCAAAATGCCTAACACCACCTGCCGGCGAAACCTTAAGGAAAACGTGATCTCCTACGTTAAAATGTAAGTCCCTACGATGCTTGTCTGCGTAACTCTTCTGACGTGATTGTGCTTCTTGTAGTTTCTGCTTAGCTACTGCGACCTTCTCATTAGTCAGCTCGATGATTTCTGGTCCTTCAAGTGTTCGCTCACCAACCTGGTCCCAGCAGATTGGGGCGCGAAACTTCCTGCCATACAACATTTCGAAAGGAGCACATTTGATTCGTGCGTGCCAACTGTTGTTGTATGCAAACTCCACCAAACAGATATAATCGTCCCAATCACCCGTCCATTCCAACACACATGACCTCAACATATCTTCCAATTTCTGAATCGTTCGCTCTGACTGCCCGTCTGTTTGAGGATGAAAATCCGTGCTAAGCTTAAGTTGTGTACCCCAAGCTTTCTGCAGACTTCTCTAGAATCACGAAGTGAATCGAGGATCTTTGTCTGAGACGATGCTGGATGGAGCACCGTGAAGTCTCATGATCTCCCTTCTATAAGTATCGACGAGTTTACTGACAGAATCTTCCTTGCAGATCAGTAAGAAATGAGCTGATTTGGTAAGTCGATCAACGATAACCCAAATTGCATCGTTCTTTGATTGGTGTAGAAATACGCGTTTAGGAAAACAACGTATAAGTACGGCAAGTATTAAATCTTACGCTTTAGGAGAAACGTAAAACCGAATAAATGCTGGTTCGTTCTCGAAGGAGGTGTGTGGATTAAGTGTGTGTTTGATTGGGTTTAGGGGTGAAAAGTGTGTTTCCCACCCAAAATTAATAATAATAAACAGGTTTAAAAATCTGTTTAAAGTAATAATTCTGATTATTTAGTGGGACGTCATTGGTGGAGAGGGGTGACATGGCGAGCTGATTGGTGGGGGTGAGTTGTGTTGTCTGGCAATTTTACCCCCTAGACTCCCAAATTGTTGCTAAACCAAGTTATAACAGAATTCCTTCCATTTCCCTTTATATAAGTTTTCTTTTTCATAGTTTGGCCACAAGAGTTTTGTCAAAGCTATTCCAAGGGTTTTATATGCATATTTTGCATTCTTCAAGGGCCTTTATGATATAATCTTGAAACTTAAGGGACCCATATGTAATAATTGGGATTTACAAGGGTATTAAGTGACAAGTCTTCAAAAGTAGAGGGACCAATCTTGATAATCTTCAAACTTCAAGGGTAATTTTGGAAATTCCATACTTGGGCCCGGTTCTTTGTGCGGCTTCATTTCCCGTGTTCGTTTTTGCTTGATTCCTTTGATCTTTTTGTGAATTCACGATATCCGTACCTAAAATACACAATGAACAAACACAAGCATATATTTGGGTATTTTGATGATATTTTAAGCGTTTTAAGCCCGATTTGGACGATGAGACTATGTATAATTACAGTCTCATCACTCCCGTATACTAAACCATTGACGTGCCCCCACGCAATGCTAGAATAAAGTATCGTAGCACTTCCAAAATTCATTTTATGATGACATTTATTGAAGATGTAAACTTAAATAAACTACTACACGTGTTTTAGACATAATGTATTGCTTTCATCACGATTAAGTGACTTTTAGGATCATAGAACAAGAACGCGTGAATGCTTCGTTAGAAATAATTTCGTCGTCCTCGATGTTCACCCAATTCCATGCTAAGCGTGTAACGAGATCATTGTTATTATAAGTTAGCAACACGATCATATCTCATAAGTGTTAATTACGAACCTAAACTCCCTTATTCCTAATTGGTATCTCTTATATTTTATTTTGTCTTAATGATCACGAGGATACATCATTGACTTATGCGTGAATAGAGATTAAGTCTAAAAATAGAGTTTTAACGGTGTAACCAAAATCATTAAATTAATAATTCATCCTAATAGACAACGATGTCAAAAAATTAAGTCAACAATAAGAATCGATAAACACGGTTTTATAACGGTTTTGAACATGAGACTTATTACCAAGAATTTTATATGCCCCCTAACAGAAGGGCCTTATTATCATAGGTTTACCTCCATCTTTTATTCAACTCCGCCATGGAGCTTTTATTATGACTTCGGTCTTGCCTTGCCTTTTATTATCCGCCTCATCGGTGGTTTTATTAGCCAAAGACGTATATCCTCAAGCTAAAGCGAATTTTGGATCTTTAAAGCTTCAAAGATTAAGGCTTGATTCACTTTCAATTTGGGCATAGATTTTTCGGCCTTGTGAGCTTCAATTTTTTGCTTAATTTAGGTGAGCACTTGAAATCTTATTATTAGGTGAAGCTTTCGATTATTCGGGTGCCAATACTTCAAAACCGTGACGCTGGCGAATCCTTAATATTTTCCCAATTTAATTACATGGAAGCTACTAAAAAAAATTAGAAACCAACAATAGTGACTAAACCGCTTAATCAATATTTATTAACAATTTATTATACAAAAGCGTGGGGAGAATAAGCTAATAATTACTACACATGAGATCGTGACGATTACGAGACTTATAAATAACTCTATCATTTCTCGTCCTCATTTAAGAGAATTAGCCTAAAAAGTTAAGGAATCGAAGCTAAGTGCTCAACACGCACGGTTGAGTCAAAAATTACTCTTATTCTCACCATCGGAAAACCTACATTCGTGTCTTAAACACTTATGAAAAACTAGAAAATTTTTAAAATTTGGCCGGTTTTAGCCTTATTTTGCAACAAAACGATAACAAAAAGATGAAAATTGGATTGCGTGGTGACGTAAGCAAGGTGAAGTATCTACTCACCCCCATACTAAAACTAAACATTGTCCTCAATATTTTGAGTCTAGGGGTGAAAACACCCCCATACTAGAGACGAAGTCGAATGCTTAATCTCGAGCATGGAAAGGGTAAAACGAATAACCTAAAAGTCGTTTATGAATTATGCTAATAAGATAAATGTTAGAACATAAAAGGATATCATCGGATATCGGAATCTCCAAAGGCAACGATCGAAGCTCGAGTGATCCATAAAACGAACACGAGAGGCTTCGATGATGACGAGGAACCTAATGAATCACAATCACAAACAACCACGAAACAAAGGTTGGAAGAGCACAAGTCCCCTCGTTACATTAAACTAAGAAAGCGATAATATTTACAAGGATAAGCATGAGAATCCCCCACGAGGCACCTTGTTTTTGATAACCGAGTCAAAAGCTCGAGTCGAATCCCTATAAATGTGATCATTTAGGGATACTCATGGTATGGTCATTTTTGGTGGGGCTTACATGATGAACAATGCCCAAAAGCAACCGGTACTAAGGACTAAGTCCTTACAAAAAAACGGGATCGAAGATGGCGTCCTCGTTTTCGGATGAAAGACGAAACAACGCCACTCCAACATGAACCCCAATGGGGTAGAAGAAAAGAGATAAGAAGTAGAAAGGTGGGGCAATGGGTAATTCACTAAAATGAGCTACTCGAGATAGACTCACACCAAGCAAATAGATAAGTTTTCCATTTATTTCATCGGTGGAAGACCGAGATTTCCCTTTACAAGCAATTCCGGGATCGTAAATCTCGTCCTCAGTGGAGAAATGTGAGGGAACATAAGGGGCTTCCCCCACACTAGATCCACACCAACCGTCGTCAAAAGGAGTAGACGAGGTGGTAGCACTCATAAAACGCGGTGATGACGGAGTTAAACATGTAGAAAATTCATTTAAAACATTTTTAAAATCCTTTCCTTTTTCATCGTTTAAAAACTCTTTATGAAAAACCGATTTGATAATGTCGAAAATATTTGGCGTGTCAAATTCAAAATTAGTCGCGCTAAAAATCCTCATATTTAAGTCGCGGTTAGGGGGTGGTGTATTGTATAAATTCTCAAAACGTCGATCAACAAAGAACACCGCCCCCTTGGGGTCTACATACTCGTCATCCTCATGAACGTCGATCTCATCGTTTTCTTCATCAACTATAGGCTTGTCAAACCAAGGTTTGTCATTCCCCTCCTTGAGTATCTTAGAAACTCTCTCGAAAAGATCACGATCAAGCACGAAACCATCATCCATTTGTGGGGATTGTTGATAAGTTAAATCCTTACGAATGTGGTAAATGTAATTCTCATTTGAGGAGTGTTGATTAGGTAACTCCTCGAGAATTAGATTTTTAGTGGTCACATGAGTTGGTTCGTCATCGAAAATAAGACGTTCCAACTCATTAAGTTCATCCTCGATTTTGGAAAGATCGACCTCACTCGTAGGTGGGAGTGGAGGCAAAAGAGCTAGCTCTCGTTCAATGATTTCCTCAATCTTAGGATCAAACTCATAATCATCGTACTTTACATGTTTCTTTTTAGGAGAATCAAAAATTGCATGTGGATTTCGAAGTACGTGATCAATCTCGGCAAAATCGCCATCGTCATCATCAAAGAAAGAGTCGATGTGAGCACTCACAACCATGGTCTTACAAGTCGAATGACTATGCTTAGGTGACTTTTCTAAGACGAGAGGATCGATGTCGATAAACCCTTTAGCCTCAACGGGTATTGGGCTAGGCAAAGGAGGCACTTTGATGGAGTTAGAAGTTGAAGCCTCAAAGACGTGGTCCTTCGAAGGTGGTGAAGACGAGCCTATTTTGGTCATTGTCGTGATGGCACTAACGTCGCCCTTCGGAATTGGTGTTTCACTTGTTTCATCGAATTCATCCCAAAGTGATTTTTCATTCATAAATTTACACATACTCTTTTGAATTAGGTACACGTATTCTTTATCATTAAAATCATCATCTTTTAAACCGTTCTTCTTAATTTTTTCAAAACATGCATTAAGCCTCATTCTTTCCGCTAAATTGAACATTTTGAAATCATAAGGTTTAGAATCATTAGGTTTTGAAACCTCGGTGTTTTCATTGTCACGAGACACTTGGGATTTACTCGTGAAAAAGTCCATTTTGTCATCCCCATATCTCATAGTAAGTCTCCCCTCGTGAACGTCGATTACGGTTCTAGCCGTCGATAAAAATGGTCGGCCTAAAATAATGGGACATTTAGGGTCACACTCTTAATCGGATATAACGAAATCCGCGGGAAAAACAAACTTTCCAACTTTAACATAGACATCCTCGGCTATTCCAATTGGTATAAGTGGCGTACAATTTGCAAGCTCGATTGTCATGTTCGTGGGGTTAAGATTAGGCAATCTCATCAATTTCCAAAGAGAATGAGGCATGAGATTGATGCTAGCACCTAAATCGGCAAGGGCTAAACATCCCTTAATCTCGGAAAAATCACAAGGTAATAGAAATTGGCCCGGATCCTCTTCCTTTCTCGGCATATGCCTTTTGGGTTTTTTTTAAGAAGGATCAATGCACAGGTTTCTTCAAGGGTTACATTGGTTAGGTCGATAAAACTCTCTTTTTGAACCGTAGAAGTAGAGGGTTGAGAAGAAGGAACAACTCGAAATCCATCAAGGTTAGGGGTAATCACACGACCTTTCTCATGAGACGAGGCGGCTTTACATTGTTCCTTTGGATTTTCAACGGTGTCACTAGGTAACGAACTCGATGAAGCACCCGAGGCTTTGTTCATAATAGCCAAGAACATCTTTTTAATGTTGATTTGTCCTTGCTCAATCTTCGTGTTTTGCAATTTCAAAGTATTTGTAAAGTCGTTTTTCAAAGTACCAATTTCTCCCTCTAATCGTCTCATATTAGCCTCATTCGTTTTCATGTAATTTTGAAAATCGTTTGACGAACTATTTTGATTAGAATTAAAGTTCCCTTGGTTTTGATTACTTCTTTGAAAATTTCCTTGATTACCACTTAAAAAACTGTTACCTTGATTGTTGCTGTTTTAAAAATTCGAGTTTTGATTATTGTCTCGATTTTGCCAATTCAAATTACGACCTTGATTATAACCTTGATTTTGATTCGAAAAATTTCCTTGTTGATTATTTCCTTGAAAATTGTTTCGGTTTTGATTCGAAAAATTGTTGCCTTGGTTATAATTTCCTTGTTGTGATGGACCCGCGTTATTTTGATTTTGAAAATTATTGTTTCCATTTAAAGCACTCACATTCGACGTTTGGCCATCCGTAGCCGCACACTCGTAATAATTATGAGGTCCACCACAAAACGTACACGAAACCTCAACCGATTTCACCGTAGCGGGAGCGTCTTTCTTTTGCATTTTAACGAGAAAAGACGTGAACACATTCGTCAACTTATCGACTTTCGCATCAACCATCTCAATGTTGCGATTAGAACTAATAACATTGGCGACATTGGCAACACTCGGTGCATTGCGGAGTTGGTAAACCTTGGATCGGTTTTCGATAATTATCAATGCATCTTTCGGAGTCTTACACAAAAAATTGCCACCGGCGGCGGAATTCAACGAATCTTGTTCTTGAAAATTAAGACTGTTGTAAAACGTATCAATTTGGTGTAACTCAGAAAAACCATGGTGAGGACATTCCCTAAGCAATCCCTTAAAACGATCCCACGCGTCTCTAAAAGATTCATTCGGTTTTTGCTCAAATTTCGTAATTTCATTTTTAAAAAACGTTGCCTTAGACGGTGGGAAAAAATAATTAACGAACTTGGAGACGAGATCCTTCCACGTAGTTATGGAATTAGGTGGCTCTTTCTCGTACCAATCCTTGGCGGCACCATCGAGCGAGTACGGAAAAAGCATAAGCTTGACGACATCGGTGTCGACGTTCTTAAACTTGCTCGTGGCTAAAAGACGATCAAAATTCCGAATATGGTCGTGAGGATTATCGGCTTCACGACCTCGAAACTTCGTAGCTTGGATCAACGAATCATTCCGATCTTAATCTCAAAATTCTCCGCTTCGATAGCGGGAATTACGATCGCGTCTCCATAACCCTCGGTGGGTGCTTGGAGCTATTCCATCATCGAACGATTGTCGGCCATCTCGTCTAAGGTTTCTTCAACAACGATATTAGGAACGTCGGTTTCTAAATCTCGTCTACGTCGTCGATTCCTTTGATTACGATTGCGTCGATTCGAAGCGTCGCTAGAATTAGAATAATCCTCCGATCGAGTGCGCATGCACTAAGCGTAGAATGGGTGGTAGCAAAGAAGATTCTTTTTGTGGTTTTTCGATTTTTCAATTTTTTTGGGTTTTTGATTGTTTTTTATTTTTTTGGATTTTTGAATGTATTACGTAGACACAAATCTACAAATCTCCCCTCGAGTCGAATTCTCGATTAAAGGAGCCTCAAAGAATGAAAAACGATCACGTGGAGTAAACGCCTTCGATGACTTTAGAACGTTGGTGAACACCAAAATGTTCAAGAGGGTTTAATCTTGAAAACAAGCAAATATATATGATACGTAGATAATACTTGGGCGGCAAACCCTCGATTGGCCCTATTTCTCAAAACACGCACAAGCAAGCGGGGGAAACGAGGTGGCGCTAAGCACTTAAGAGCCTTTTTCCCTTAGGTCGTAAAATACAACCGCCTTATACCCACCTTATAGTTTGGGTTAATCAAAATTAAGCCTTACGAAAGTATTTATCTATTTTTACTTTAAACTTTTGCTTTGGATTCGAATACAATGATCGAGTGATGAAATCCCGAATCAAGGCTGTGTTTTCACGCTTTTGGAGTACTTGTATGTTTATTGTTCTACGTAAGTACAATATAGTAATATATTCACAAGAAAAAACGAAAACGATAATGGGATATCTACAATATAGTAAAGATTGTTGTGTGTTTAATTTAGGAAAATTAAACACGTTTTATTTCGATACTATAATATCATAAAGAAAAATAACAAAAATGAGTATGTACGTTATATATGCTTTCCAAAAATTGAAAAGCAAAAACGCACTACTCACACAAACACGATAGTAATAATGGCACTCAAAAAACACCTCCCCGGCAGCGGCGCCAAAATGATTGGTGTAGAAATACGCGTTTAGGAAAACAACGTATAAGTGCGGCAAGTATTAAGTCTTACGCTTTAGGAAAAACGTAAAACCGAATAAATGCGGGTTCGTTCTCGAAGGAGGTGTGTGGATTAAGTGTGTGTTTGATTGGGTTTAGGGGTGAAAAGTGTGTTTCCCACCCAAAATTAATAATAATAAACATGTTTAAAAATCTGTTTAAAATAATTATTCTGATTATTTAGTGGGAAGGTGACGTGGTGTGGGGTCATGAGGTGGTGGGAGGTCATTGGTGGAGAGGGGTGACATGGCGAGCTGATTGGTGGGGTGAGTTGTGTTGTCTGGCAATTTTACCCCCTAGACTCCCAAATTGTTGCTAAACCAAGTTATAACAGAATTCCTTCCATTTCCCTTTATATATAAGTTTTCTTTTTCATAGTTTGGCCACAAGAGTTTTGTCAAAGCTATTCCAAGGGTTTTATATGCATATTTTGCATTCTTTAAGGGCCTTTATGATATAATCTTGAAACTTAAGGGACCCAAATGAAATAATTAGGATTTACAAGGGTATTAAGTGACAAGTATTCAAAAGTAGAGGGACCAATCTTGACAATCTTTAAACTTCAAGGATAATTTTGGAAATTCCATACTTGGGCCCGGTTCTTTGTGCGGCTTCGTTTCCCATGTTCGTTTTTGGATTGATTCCTTTGATCTTTTGGTGAATTCACGATATCCGTACCTAAAATACACAATGAACAAACACAAGCATATATTTGGGTATTTTGATGATATTTTAAGCGTTTTAAGCCCGATTTGGACGATGAGACTATGTATAATTACAGTCTCATCATGCTTCCTCTTGGTTGGCGGAAGACCAGTAACAAAATCCATGGTGATTTTGTCCCACATCCACTCTGGAATATCTAATGGTTGAAGAAGACTGCCAGATCGCTGATGCTCGATCTTAACCTGCTGCCAGGTAAGACATTTGGAGACGTAAGTGGCGACATCCTGTTTCATACCACTCCACCAAAAGTACTGTTTGATGTCATGGTACATCTTGGTCGAACGAGGATGTATAGAGAATAGGGAGCTATGAGCCTCAGCTAACAAGGCTTCCCGGTGTTCTTGATCATCAGGAACACAAAGTCTCGTTCCCTGCTATAAGATACCATCTGCATCTACTCGAAATTCGGTCTGCTTCTCCAAATTCTGAATTATCGCCCAAATTTCTACATCATCTTTTTGAGCTTCCTTGATCTTAGACAGTAACTCGGGTTCTACTCTAAGATTAGCCCAGTAACCGTGCTGTCCACGTACCATGATCTCTATGTCTAGTCGCTCCAAATCTTTTATGATTTCTTCCTCAATCTCAATGCCGTTGATCATTCCGGACTTTCTGCTAAGTGCATCTGCTACTACATTCGCCTTGCCGGGATGATACTGCAGATTAATGTCATAATCCTTCAACAGCTCTAACCATCTCCTTTGTCTCATGTTCAATTCACGCTGAGTGAAGATATACTTCAAGCTCTTGTGGTTTGTGAAAATATCACATGATTCTCCATACAAGTAGTGCCTCCATATCTTCAATGCAAACACGACTGCAGCAAGTTCCAAGTCATGCGTAGGGTAATTTTCCTCATAAGGCTTAAGCTGCCGTGAAGCGTACGCGATCACTTTCCCATGTTGCATGAGAACACAGTCAAGTCCCTTCCCCGATGCATCACTATAGATTTGAAATCCACCCGTACCAGATGGGAGAGTAAGAATAGGTGCAGATACTAACTTCTACTTCAGGTCTTCAAATCTCTTCTCTCATTCTTCAGTCCAGACGAATTTCTCCCCTTTTCGCATCTGTTTGGTCAACGGTAGTGCTAGGCGGGAAAAATTCTCCACGAACCTACGGTAATAACCAGCTAAGCCTAGGAAGCTGCGGACTTTAGTCGCTGATGTCGGCCTTGGCCATTTGGTAATAGCCTCAACCTTCGTTGGATCCATCGTGATTCCTTCTGTTGATATAATGTGACCTAAGAATGCCACCTTGTCTAACCAGAACTCACATTTGGAGAATTTAGCATACAGCTGCTTCTGGCGAAGAATCTGTAGTACTGTACGAAGATGGTCTTCGTGTTCCTCCTTGGACTTAGAGAAAATCAGGATGTCATCGATGAAAACAATGACGAACTTGTCCAGAAAATCATGGAAGATTCTGTTCATCAAATCCATGAACACTGCTGGAGCATTGGTCAAGCCGAATGGCATGACTACAAATTCGTAGTGGCCATAGCGTATACGGAAAGCAGTCTTGGCGATGTCCTGCTCCTTAACCCGTAGCTGATGGTAGCCTGACCTTAGATCAATCTTGGAGAAATGTTTGGCCCCTTAGAGTTGGTCAAACAGATCGTCTATACGTGGGAGTGGATACCTATTCTTGATGGTAATCTTGTTGAGCTCACGATAATCTATGCAAAGACGCATACTGCCGTCCTTCTTCTTAACAAATAAGACCGGTGCGCCCCATGGAGATGCGCTAAGTCGAATGAAACCTCGTTCCAGAAGTTCTTGCAGTTGATCCTTCAACTCCTTTAACTCTATCAGAGCCATGCGATAAGGAGCCTTGGAAATCGACTCAGCTCCTGGGATGAGCTCGATATTAAATTATACTTCACGTGCAGGTGGTATGCCCGGAAGTTCTTCTGGAAATACATCTGGAAATTCTGACACTATCGGCTGATTCTGATTTGATGAGGATTCAGCATGCATGTCCTGAACAGTAGCTAGATAACCCTCTCACCCATGTGACAGTAGTGCACGTGCTTGCAGGGTTGATATGATTTGTACAGATCTGCTGGGTACGAACGCGTTATGAATGTACTCTGGTGTATTAACATCACCGAAGATCACTCGATATGAATGGCAGTCTATGGTAGCATGAAGCTTGGATAGCCAATCCATGCCCAAAATCATGTCAAAATCATTCATGTCCCGCGGAAGTTCGTCAATAGGACGAACCTTGTCGTCAAACTCTAGGGGAAGGCTCTTATACATATGGGTTATAAGTACAGAGTCTCTCAAAGGCGTGGAAATACTAAGTCGATTCTCTAGTGGCATGGGGAATATCCTAACATTCTTGGAATAAGCAGTAGAAATGACCGAGTGAATAGCACCCGTATCAAACAGAACACATGCAGCTTGACCATACATATACAAGATTCCAGTGATTGTACCTGTAGAATTATTGGCCTGATCGCGAGATGTCGTGTAAACGCGTCCAGTAGTAGGAGGCGGCTTGGTATCAACATTTCCCGATGTGCCCTCCATCTCGACCTTGTGGCGGTCCTTCATGTGATGGCCAGGAAGACCACACTTGAAGCATGCGTCACTGTCGCGGCAACATGGCCCTGGGTGCCTGGGCAAGTAGAGCAAAGAGGATGAGTATATCCTCCTGCAGGTGTCCTGACTGGCTGAGAACCTGATAACAACACTATACATGAGACATGAAAATAGGGTATAAAGGACAATACGGATAATCGTAATGTTGAATACCAGTGATAGCTGGACGGTTAGTCTATGAACCTCTCTGGTTCTGGTCCCTACCGTTACCATGATTCCTAGTAGAAGATTTGTTAATGTGTCAGAATTATGAATCATAACATGTAATCATAAGAAAATGCGTAGGTATAAGGACCTGCTGCTGTTGGAGTGTCCAGCGTTGTTACGGCAATTATCATTACCGCCATGCCTCTCCGTAGGAGAACGGTCGTTAGTCTGACTGTTTCCCTTGGGCTGATTAGGCTGCTGCTGAGTAGCCGAGTGAGACCGGTCCCCAGTCTTCTGCCTGGAAGATATAATTTAAAGATATGAAAAATTGACATATACTGAAAGAATACGGATTAATCACCGCTTGAATACGAATGTTTATCTCTTATCGGGTCTCTCTGCTTCCCCGAACTCATCTCTCTCCTGCAGCATCTCCAGCTTACGTGCTGCATCGACCACTTGTGCTACCGTGTTGAACGGAGCACACACGAAGTTGTTTGCGACCGATGTGCGAAGAGCCCACCTGAAGTGGTGTGCCTCCTCTTCAGGAGTACCTACTGCTGCACCAAGGATACCAGCTAAGCGAAGAAAGCACTGCATGAATTCGTTGCTATTCTTCCCAGCTCTCTGTCGGATCCCATGGTACTCTCTCTTCAGCTTGTCCTGCTCAGCCTTGGGAAAGAACTAATCCATCACCCTATCCCTAAACTGAGCCCATGTCAAACCAGCCACCCAATCATCACCTCCCTCAGACTGCTTCAGTGCTATCAGCCAATTTAACACATCACCTTCGAACCGGTAGCATGCCAACCTCGACTTGAAGACGGGTCACAACCCATAGCATCAAAGATCTTCTCAATGTGAGCCAACCAGCTTTCAGCTTCACTGGGGCTATATGTTCTCTCGAAAGCTCGAGGACGGAGCTTTTTGAATCTCTCCAGCCATGTGGCCAATGTCGCTGGAGGAGGAGGAGGAGGTACTGGGTGATGCTGCTGATTGTTGGCAGCCTGAACCTCAGCCCTGATTTCGTTCCTCAGCTGAGGAAGCATAGCTTGCATTGCAGCTTGGATTGTTGCATTGAGTTGTTCCTGCTCGCGTGTGAGAACCATCTGACAGTACAACACAAAATACATGATTAAACTGATCAAAACATAAACTATATACATGAAAAAAATTTATACCAACAAACCATGAGAAAAGATTTATGCAGGAAAACTAGTACATGAATGCATGATGCAGTTTTATGAAAAATTTTGTATGCGCGATAGTGAACGCCTATGGACAGTTCACTCAAAATAAAAGACATGGCGAGGGGACGCCTATGGGTCGGTCCTAAATTTAAAAGTTTCGATAAAATACATGCGACTAAATAGGGCCAGTCCTGTACCAACCATTACTTAGTCATAAACCTGCGACAATGACATATATATGTATGCATGAAAATGATGAATGCATGAAAACCGACTGTAAGTTCTAGGAAGACCATAATGACTACCCACTAATCACAGGTCATGTTTTGAGAGCCTACAAGTCAAAACCAGGCTCTGATACCATAATTGTAACACCCCATTTTGATAAATGGAATGTCACGCGTGATTATGACGTGTCATCAAATCATACAAGGATAAAGGTCTATACATTACATGGCCATAAAGGAAATACCAAAATCAAACATCGGTAGTCCAAAAGTATAACTCATCACACACAAACATAAGTACTGTATATGAAAGGACTAAACAATGTCCATGGAAATGAGTATCAAAGTATAGATAAATGCATAAAGTAAAGAAGGCTAGAAAGCTTCCAGTCCATATGCACGTACGCTAAACGTCTACGAGCGTCCCTGTTTCAGGAACATGAAAAAGAAAACGGCTGAGCAATACGCTCAGTGCACGGATATACAAATAGAGCATGAATAATACAAGCATATAAGCATGAAACAACGGAAGAAACTAAATCCTGAATAACCTGGTTATATCTTAGTAAAACTGGTTTTATAATTTGAAAAGCCTTATATTTATCTTGTAAAAACTGTTTAACATATTTTACCATTAGCCAATATAGGTCATGAAATATCAACGTGCATGAATACTTGGAGGGGTGACCTCGTCATGCAAATTAGAGAGGCTGCCTCTAATTTAATATACTGGTTTTGGGTAGGAGGGATTAGCTCCTTGTTAAGGATGCAAGGCACACACCACATTCACACTAAGTAATCTGCTGAAACATGTATACTAGGATGCACCCATACGCCCCACCTGATAATATAATAAATGGCCAAAAGCTGAAAGGGACGCCACGAGCTATCACTCTGCCGTGGTGAAGTCATAACACTAGTGCCTCTAGTGTTATGGTTATGGTACCTCCATAACTAGGTGAAACTGGTCATGCATGTATATGTATTTAGATATTCTAAGTAAACATAAGAAATTTAAAAACATACAAAACATATACTGGAGAAAACAGTTGGCTGCATACGAGAAATCCTAATAAGGAAATAATGCCCATACTGAAAGGACAGAGAATCCGTACCTCGAGTCCAGTGAACTAAGAAGACGAACGGAAGAGAGTCCTACTTCGGTATCACTAATGCTACATAAATACATACGTGTATAAGTATCTGATTACTGAGTACGTAACTGGTTTTATATCATGTCTTAGCTTGTTTTATATGTTCATGTCATGTTCTAAGCTTTATATTGTGTTTATCATATATTCTGTCGATTCTGATTAAGTATTACTTGTATTTCATGTATTATTGTTGTATAATAATAAGTAACATTCTAAAAATAGCAGGTTTCCTAAAATAGAAAGTTTCAAAAAATAGAAAGTTACCAAAAATAGAAAGTTTCCAAAAATAGAAAGTTTTCAAAAATAGAAAGTTTCCAAAAATAGAAAGTTTCCAAAAACAGAATTACTGCTTAAAATAAATAAGTTTCTAAAAATAGAAAGTTTCCATAAATAGATTAGTTGCCTTAATTAAATAAGTTTCTAAAAATAGAAAGTTTCCATAATTAGATATAAGCTGGATAATTAAACTAATTATATAAGCTTAAGTGTTTTCTGATTAATATTCTAAGTCATGTGATTATATAGTATAGTTTATTAATTATTTCATGTAAATTAAATAAACTATAGGTTTTAAGTATTTAATTAAATATAACATGATTTAATTAAATAAAGGTAAAATAAATACTTAGGTTAAAACATGTATTATTATTCATAAAAATCTAACCTAAGTCATGTAAATTAGTTAATTATATATCATGGTTTTAATAATTAATTAATTATATAGTCTAAACAAAAGATAAATACTTAGGTTAAAATTCATGATTAATAATAAATTTAATAACCTAAGTCATGTAAATTAAATTAATCATGTTCATGTCTTAATTAATTTAATTTCAAATCTTGTAAAAATAATATAACTTGTAAAAATAATAAACCTTGAATAATAACTCATGAACCGGACCGTGTTTTAAATCTAAACATGTGTGAACCGGACCCGTGATTAAAACCCATGAACCGGACCCGAAACATCACCATACCCCGACCTAGGTTGGGGTTTCTTGCCCTTGCTGCTGTCGTGACACCACCATCACCAAACCGAGACCTTAAGGTCTCGGTGGTGTGAGTATAAGCCAAGCCGAGACCCCCTTGGGGCTCGGTTAGGCGTCAGCCAAACAACAAACACCCCTAAACCCATGATTGATTAAACCCCATGATTAAAACATGATTAATTACTTGTTTTTAATTAGTTTATTAAAAACCTTCATGATTTTATGTGATTAAATAAATCAAAACATAAAATAAAAGAAGTTAGGGTTTATACCGATTATGTGAAATCAAGAAGGATGAACACACAACGATCCTTGCACTAGATCAAACACCAAAATCAAACCGAATCACCCTTGTGGTGATGCTAAACACGACGGCCAAAAGGAACAAAGAAAAGAAAAACTAGGGTTTTTCTTATTTTCTAAAATTTGTGATAAATGAAACATGTTTTTCGTAAATTCCTTGTTTAATAAAATCTAATGGGCTAGGCCCATGTTTTTTGTTGTAGCCGTAGGTAGGGGCCCACATAAGGGTAACCCGAACCTTTCTCGTGTCTAAAATATAAGTGTGTTCTCGTGTTCTTAATTTACGTGATTTAATTAGTTATCGATCGTGACTTAACATATTTATTCGTGATAGTAATAAATATACATACATACGTAATATTAGCTCGTGATTAATTACGTTCATGATTTCATGTTCGTATGTTCGTGATTATAATTATTATTGGAATAACTATCGTGTGTTAATACGTAATAAATACTTATCGTGTTATAACACGTACGTAATACTTGAAATTCTTGTTCGTGAAACGTAACCATGTTATAAAAGGAAAGTTCTAATCATGTACGTACTATCGTAAGGGTACTATTCATGGTAAAAGTATGCGGGTTTTACATTCGTCTTTTTTATGCATCCCTTCAAGGCTTTGAATAGTAGTAAGGATTTTTCTGCTGCTCTTGACATGAATTTCTTAGGCTCGCGAGTTTTTTGTTTAGCTCCTGAACCTCTTTTTTGTTTTTGGGTGAGGTTAAGTTTATCACTACCATTATTCTCTCTAGGGATGGTTTTATGCATTCCGTATTGATCATGGGACCTAGGATTCTCCTTCTTCTACTCCAAAGGTGCATCTTCCCAGGTTAAGTATTATGCTTGCACTCCTCAAAGTTTGGAATGTTTCTTCAACATCTTTGAGGATTTCCTCGTTTGTCTTGCTTTTAATGATTATATCATCTGTGTAGACATCTAGGTTGCGTCCTTTTTGTTTCTTAAAAACCCTTTCTATCATTTTTTGGTATGTGATTCCAACATTTTTTAGTCCAGGGGGCGGTCGCCTATAACAAAAGATACCTTGGATTGTCATAAATGCTATTTTTTCTTTATCTTCTTTTGTTATCTGTATTTGGTGGCGCCCTTCTTAGGTGTCTAGAAAGCACTTGAAGGGGTACCCGCGTAGTGATTCTATTTTTTGGTCGTCTTCTGGTATCTTGTAGCATTCTCTTGAAGGTGCTTTGTTCATATTTGTGAAATCAATGTACATTCTCCAGCTGTCATCGCTATCCTTTTATCATTGTCGGGTTTGATAGGCAGGCGTGATAGTGTACTTCCCTTATGATTCCTGCTTCTAGTAGCGTTGCTACTTCCTTATTGATTGCTTCGTTTCTATCTGAGGCTAGGCCTTTCTTCTTTTGTCTTACTGGGGGGTATCACTACATGATTTTAATGTGATGCTCTGTTATGCTTCTTGGGATGCCCGTTATATCTTTTGGTTACCATGCAAATATATCAAGGTTTTTCCTTAGCAATTACATAAGTCTCTTTTTATGTTTTTTCTGATAGGGTTTCTCCTATCGTTATTAGATGCTCCAGATGTCGTGGGTGGATTGGTATTTTTTGTTGTCTTTCTCTAAGAGGGATCTGCTGTTTATTTCTTTTTTCCACCACTACGCACTCGTTTGGTGCCTTTGTCTTGTTGTGAAGTGTGAGTACACCTCCATCTATTGGGAGTTTGATCATTCCGTGTGTAGTTGATTATATTGCTTTTGTTTGGCGAATTCCTGGTCTTTCGATGATAATGTTGTATGGTGAACATGATTTCACTATCATGAACTTCATTTGTGTTTCCAATGAATGATTTTCATCTCCGATTGTTACTTGTAGTTCTGTTGGCCCCATTGGCCACATGGTTTCGCCATTGAACCCTATCAGGGAAGTTGTGGCTGGCCGGTGTTGTGCCTGATTTCACTATGGAACTCAAAAAACCCGTTTTATTTTCTTTCCTCTAATGGGGTTATCATAGGGGGCGGCGTTTTGAGTCTTTTTCTTTCTAGGTGTAGGATCTTTGTGGGTGTTTTTAGTATTTTTAGTCGGCTTGTTGTGTGTCGCAACTTTTTATTGTTTCGGACACTAGGTCTCTTATCTGGCAATTGCCCATGATTTTTCTTCCTTTTGGGGTTTAGTTCTCTTTGGCATCTTGCCCTATTGCGGTTTCCCCTCTCAAGATGTATTCTGTTACTTTCATTGTTTCACTCATTATCTTAGGGTTGCTATCAGATATATGTTTCATTAGTCCCTGATGTTTTATTCCGTTCATGAACCATGAAATTAATATAGCGTCTGGGACAGGTTCGGCATGCTCGTTCCTTCTCATGAATCTTTCGACGAAGTCCCCGATTGGTTCTCTTTCTTCTGTTTGAAATGATGATATTTTAAATTACCTTTGGCGTCATTCCGGAAGCTGGCTAAGAACATGGTTCTTAGTTCCTCGTAGCTGTCTACTCTTTATGGGTGGAGGCTTCGAACCATAATCTGGCATTGCCAATCATTATTCCCTTAAACATGTGACATCATGTTGGCATGACCCATCTTTCTACTGAGGCTCGTGCTTGGAAGATCATTAAGTGTTCTTCAGGATCTCCTGAGCCGTCGTATTCTGCAATTTGTTTTGGTTTTTGTGTTTTTTTTTGTGGGCTGAAGTTCCTTATCCGGGACGTAAACGGGTCAACGTCTCAGTATGTTTGCGACTTTTGGATTTGCTCTTGCTCAGGGCTGATCTTTCCTTGTATTCTGAAACAAAGATCCTGCCTGAGTCTTTGTGTATCTCGGAGTTTAAACAGCGCGATGGTTGGTTTTATTTTCTTTCGTTAGTAGGTTCTTCCTTCTTTTCCCCAGTCTACCGAACACCCCCTTGCTCCGAGATCCTAGCCTTGCGAAGACAGAGTTCTTGATTCTGTCTTTTTGGTCCGGGACCCGCCAACCTATCCTTGAGAAGACATTCTGAGACGACTTCTAACTTACTAGTCGATCCGGGAGTGGGAGTTCTTTGTTTCCCACGTCGGGGAACCTCTCCTCTGTACTTATGTTTTGGGATAGGTGCTTATGGGTAGATGTCCACTCCAGAGAGTGTTGTTTTTCTCTGCATAGTTTGCCAAATATGTGCGGTAGTAGTTGGTCATAATGCGTCTCACAAAATTCCTTTATCTCCGCATCAGATGCTTGCTTGTTACGGTTGCTTCCGCTCTGATTTGGTATTTCCACCGTTGCATAATGTACACTAGGCGTGCGTTCTCGGGGGAATTTTTGTGTTCTATCGCTCATATTGGAACGAGATTTTTATGAGAGGCAGTTGTGTACCGTGTCCCACGGATGGTGGCACTTGTTAGTACAGTGACCGGCCGGAATCAAATGCAGATTAAAGTACTCATCGGGAGGTCCTTAGATGCTTTGTATTGTAGAATGATCTTGTACTATCAAGAGATATTGTTGACGATTTTCTGCACACGTAAGGTAACACCGTTAGTCCTTACTGTGAGGACGGACCCCACGATTAGACTCCAGCTTAAGAGTAAGTATTCATATTGTTTGAGATATATGTGTGTGTAAAGATGAGTGAGAAAATCACACCTCGTTTGGAGTGCAAGTGGGTACTATTTATAGGAGAAAGTACTGGCCTTTCCCTATTTCTCGGATTGTACTTGGGAGTGGGCCTTTTTGCTCCAAAGGCACATTTGCCTGTTTGTGGTCTAATCGTGCCTTGCGGATTATTCTTTAGAAGACTTATCCGCAGGGGTCTCGGACATAAGTATGTCCGGTCATTGTGTCGCGGCTTTGCTTGCAGGAAGCGGATCTAGTTGGAGCTTTTGCCACTATGGTGGGCTTTTGTGTACTTGGGTCTAGGCCCAAGGTTTGGTGTATGATTTTAGGCCCAATGGGTCGTATCCATGCTATACATCATCAATATCTCTTAAATCATTAATACATAGACCACTATCAAACCGAATAATAATATAATAGCTAGGTCATTACATTTTCTCCTATTGATTCAACTTTTTATTTTAGTCTTTGCTTTTACTTTCAGTATTTATTTTTAGTATTCCTATTTGTTAGCCTCAAAATATTGAGCCAAACAAGAATGCTTGGTCATATGTTTATTATGTATCGTATTTTAGAACGTTGTAATAGGTAGTATATTAGTCGTGTTATACGGGCTTAACTTTAGGCTAAAGTTCATTGATAAGTAACTAAAGCCCAAAAGGAAAGCCCGACCCAAACCATATAGTCCATAAAGAAGCCCGCATGTGGGTGGACTATATATACCCTTCCTAGCATGTTAGGAAGGGTGTTGGTTCATTTGTATTTCTCACTTCTCAATCTAACATTCACCTAGTTCCAACCATTTTCTCTCTACTTTCTCTCACTACTTTCTCTCTCTAGAATTCTTCTCATATCTACCTTTCTTTCTTTAATTCGTGTATTACAATCATCATATATTAGGGACAATAATTGGTATCAATCGCCATGGGGTAGTTTTGTGATTGGTTGTTGTGTTTTCATATGATCCGTTTGATTTGATCCATATTTCTTCCTCGAATTCAAGATTTTTCTTGTTTTTGATTGTGTTTCTTAATCGTATAACTTCTTTAATATTGTTGTAGATATTTGGTTGTTTTGGTTTGGTTAAAAACACGATCTTGTTGCCTAAAAGTTGCTAAATTTTTTGCCTAAAAGTTGCTAAAATCGTTGCCTAAAAAGTTGGAAAAAAGGTCCCTTATTGCGACAACTACAATTTCGGAAAAGGTAAGTACGGTTTTGATCGCAATAACCCTAGGGTTTTACTTTGCGATCAGTATTGCGATAGCCCCCTTATTCCGATCTGGTCATTCCGATCGTTATTGCGATCTGGATTGCGACGGATTTAAGGCAATCTTGAAACGTTACTCTGCCCACATTGCGACAGCCACATTGCGATAGGTACACACTCAGATCTGGGATTTCGATAGGTACACATTGCGATCTGAATATTCCCATCTGGGATTTCGATAGGTACACATTGCGATCTGAACATTCCGATCTGAAGGATTTCGACAAGTACACATTCCGATCTAAGGATTCCGAAAGGTGCACATTGCGATCAAAAGGACATTCCGATCTAAGCAACATTCCGATGGGCATTCCGATGGCACATTCCGATGACATGTTTAGCTAAATTTTGTTTGAGTATTGTTTGAGTATTTTTAGGTCAAGTAAAGTCAAATTTTTTCCATACTAGTTTTAGGACATTTCTAGCTCAATTTCAAAATTTGGTGATTACAAATTTTTTAGGTCTACCGTTTTGTCGGACTGAGGAATTTATTGTCGGGCTGAGAAAAAATCGCAATTTTCGGAATTTCAACAACCAAACAATCACAACACAACTACTTAAGATCCACATTCGATTCATCATTTCAGAGAACATTGAGATGGATTCTACCGCTTAATATCGTGTGACGAACAACAACATAATGGTGGCAGGTAACAAAGAAAGACCACCAATGCTTGTGTCGGGTCGATATGATCAATGGCAATCCCGTTTTATACGTTACCTTGACACAAAACCTAACGGTGATGCTCTAAGGCAATGTATCTTGGAAGGACCCTATAAGCTCTCAAGGATTCAAGTTCCTGCAGTACCAGCCACAGACACAAGTGACACACAACCCGCATATGAACGTGATGAAAAGAGGACCGACCTCACCCCAGAGAACCGTGCGTGGTTTGATGCAGAGAAGGAAGCAATCTACTTAATTCTCAGTGGCATTGGAGATGAGATTTACTCTACGGTTGACGCATGTCATACTGCTCAAGAAATGTGGACGGCCATTGAAAGATTGCAACAAGGTGAATCACTTAACAAACAAGATGTGAAAACTAAGATGTTTTGGAACTTTGGCAAGTTTACATCAAAGGATGGGGAATCAATTGATTCTTATTACTCCCGATTCTACAAGATGATGAATGATATGACCCGAAACAACTTGCAAGTTTCCACCATGCAAGTCAATGTCCAATTTCTACAGCAACTTCAACCAGAGTGGACACGGTTTGTCACCTTGGTGAAACAACAACAAAAGTTAGACGAAGTTTCATATCACAAGCTCTTTGACATCTTGAAACAATTTCAAAATGAGGCAAATGAACTTCGAGCTGAACGAGTTGCAAAGAATTCCAATCCACTTGCTTTGGTGTCTACCACTCAACATTACCCAGAATATCACTCCCGTACTTCAAAGACCTACTCTACTCAATCATCATCACCACGATCATCCATTGTCTCCAAGTCATATGTTCCAACACGATCCCGAGGCAAAGAAGTTGCAAGAGCACCATCACCCATACCTGAGCAATCATCCGAAGAAGACAGTGATGAAGAAATAGCTCAAAAGGATAGGGAATTCAAGCAACAAATGGCTTTCGTTATGAAGCAATATAAGAAAATCTACAAACCCACCAACAACAACCTTCGAACATCTTCAAACTCGAGGAACACCCATGCACAGAGTCCTCCAAGGTATGACACACGAAGATGTGCTGAGAGTCCTCCAAAGTATGATCGACAACCTAAGTATGATAATCAGAGGGTGCTACTGTTGTTGGAAATAGGGAAACTGTTGGGACTCAAGTTGTGCAACAAAGTGGGATTCAGTGTTTTAACTGCAGAGGTTTTGGGCATTTGGCCAAGGAATGCAGGCAGCCAAAGAGGGTTAAAGATTATGGTTATCATAAGGAAAAGATGTTGTTGTGCAAGAAAATGGAAGTTGGAATCAAGTTATCAGCTGAGGAAGGAGAAATGCTTGACGACACAGATGATGAACTCTCCGACCAAGAACTCGAGGCACATTATTCATACATGGCAAATATTCATGAGGTCCTTAACGTCACTGAAGATGACAATGGTCCTATCTTTGATACCGAGCTAATTGATAAGGTACAAGATGATGCTGAATATAATGTGTTTGGTGATACACATGAGCATAGTGATCTACCAACAACAATTACTGACACGTGTATGATGGAAACGGTTGATAGCAATACCACACCCGATTCATCAGACATGTGCAATAATGAGTTTGAGGATGATCAACATTCAAATGAGTATGATGACGAGGAGCGTGTCGCGCTTGCTAATTTAATTGCTAGTTTACAAAAAGATGTCAATGAAAATAGAAAGAATCAAAAGCAATTAAAGAAGGCAAACGCAGCGCTCACTCAAATCTTTGAAGAATGCAAAGCCGCTCTTATAAAATCTAGTGAGACTATTGATAGTTATAGGGCTGAGCTTCTTCAAAAGGCCAACGAGCTTGAGGGGTACAAAAGTCGTGTCATCAACGTTAAAAAGGACGATTTTGAAAATAAATACAATGAAGCTCTTGCTTTGTTAACTAAAGAAAAACGTCAATTTAATGTTTTATTAAGTGATGAACGTCAAAAAACGTATCTTGCCACAACAAAAGTTAATGAACTTGAACAGAGGCTTTCTATGAACACCACCGATTCTGCTAAAATTCTTGACGAGAAGAAACAAGAGGTTGAAACATTAAAACAAGATTTCAAAAATAGACAAAGCAAAGATACTGAAAAAGTAAAGGATCTCGAAGAACAAGTCGATTTTTTGAAAAAAGTTGTTTATAATACACATGACTCTATTCAAACCGTAAGAATGATAGCACCTCGGTCGTTTTTCAAGGGTCAACCTAGCTTTGCCACCCCCAAGTACCTCGAACAAGCTCAAGCTGCAAACCCCTATTTATATCTTGACGAGTCCGAATGGACCACTCATGATTGCCCTGTAGCTAACCTCGATAGTGAAGAGACGTCCCTTTGGGATGAGGAGAGTAGATCACCGGTCAATAAAGATTTTGTGAAACCATATAACTATGCTTTTGAAAACAGTCTTTATGGTATTTTCACTCCACAAAAACAGAAGTCTCGTGAGGAATTATTTTTAGAATGCAAACAAAAAAGAATTCAATGGAAAAAAGCTTTTGCCACTAAGAGGAAAACCAATGTTTTTAAATATATTAACTATTTGCCTCTAGATGCTTCTAAAAGCAAAAGTAGAAAAATACTTGGTTTTCTTAAACACCACGTTAATAATGTTCAATCAATTGTTGAAAGCGATTGGGAGAAATGTCAAAAGGATAAGTGGAAAACCGAGATTCCTCACGACATAACTGTGCTTGTGAAAGAACTTTTAATACCAAATACGAAGATAATAAAAGAACATGTTCTTGAGTTTGAAAATTTAATTCAGTCTGAAATGTTTGATGATTTGAATTATGTTGAGTCTCTTGAAAAAGAAATTGATGACCTTCAAAATGACAAATTAGAATTTTCAAACGAATATGATCTACTCTTAGAAGAATGTCTCTCCAAAGATATTTTGTGTGTTACTCTTCAATCTTGTGCTGATATCGATGAATATTTTGATGTTGCATGCAAATATCTTGATAAAATCAAAGAGTGTGAGCGTCTTGAACTTGAGCTTTCGAAACATAAAGAAAATGTTGATAAAAAGGCTTTTGAGTTACTTCAACACAAAACTGATTTCCTTCAAAAACATTGTCATTCTCTTGAACTTGCTTTGCAAAAAGACGTTGGTAGTTTTCCACATGATAATAAATTGCAAGAAAAACTTTCCCAAACGTTTCGAGAAATGAACGAACAGAATTTGGAAATTAAAGGGTTGAAAGCTCAGTTACAAGACAGGGACAGAGCGATAGCAGAGTTGCAGAAACTCATTGCTAAGATGGGTGGGAAGATTGTGGAACCTAGTGTTAAGAAACCTGTTGTAAGACAACCCAATGCTCAAAAAGTGACTAGACCCTCTGTCTTGGGAAAACCATCTGTTTTCTCTAATTCTACATTTGCAAAACCTGCGTTTGCCCCCAAGACGGATGGGAAGGATAGGTTACCACAAAACACTCCCAAAACAAATATTTGATCACAAAGCATTCAAAACACAAATGTGGTTAAACTAGGGATGTATAGATTGACCACTAAACCCACACAAAACAAAGAAAGTCAATCACCTCAGACTTCTAGAAACACTAATAGACGTGTGTCTTTTACTACAGGAGTAGTCCCCACTGATAGTGTTAGCCGGCCCCAGCTTAAGAGCACTCGCATGAATGAAAAGGTCTGGCAAAACAAAAGTCAAGGGAAGATGAAGGAAGTAGAAGACCGCCCTAGGATTTTCAATGTTTCTAAGAATAAAACGTCTGTAATCGCGTGTAATAACGATTTGAATGATTAGACTTTGAATGCTATGAAAGTTAAGTTTGTTTGTGTGAAATGTGGAAAGTGTGCTAATGCTAATCATGCTATGTGTGTTTCGAATAATGTCAAAGGCGTAGAAACTAGAACTAAGAAGCAAACTATGATGCCTATTAGTGCTAGAAAACCCAAACGCAAAGTGAACCATTCTGGTGCAACCCCCCTAAGAAAAGTATTGCATCAGACTCCACCACTAAGAACCCTAGAAGCAGAATTAGGGAATTATATGAGTCTGCTAGCAAGCCTTGGAAATGGTGGTTTGCTAATCAATGTCCTCCAGGATATAAATGGATGCCTAAGGTTAGGACAGAAAATGTGACTACGAGCATTAGTGTGCCTCTAAGTGATGAAACTAGGGAAACTAATGAATCGGAAATCACAACTAACATGGAATCCAATTTAGCAAATGCTCCATCGTGTTCTAATTCTTCTGCATGTGATCGAAGTAATTCTCTTCATAATGGACTCCGGATGTACGAAGCACATGACGGGGAATCTCAAGATTCTAATTAACTTCGTGGAGAAGTTCCTGGGTACGGTCCGATTCGGAAATGATCAATTTGCACCGATCCTAGGATATGGAGACTTGGTTCAGGGGAATATCACTATAAAAAGGGTTTACTACATCGAAGGGCTCAATCATAATCTTTTCTCGGTTGGTCAATTCTGTGATGCGGATTTGGAGGTTGCTTTTAGAAAGAAGACATGTTTTGTTCGTGATTATGATGGGAATGACTTACTTACCGGAACACGGGGTACTGATCTCTACACTATTTCACTACAAGACTCCACATCGTCAACTCCAATCTGTTTCATGGCTAAAGCTTCAACGACTCAAGCTTGGTTATGGCATCAACGTTTATCTCATATTAACTTCGATACCATCAACTTGCTTTCTAAGAAAGATATTGTGCGAGGCCTTCCTAACTTGAAATTCATCAAAGATCATCTTTGTTCTTCTTGTGAGCTTTGTAAAGCTAAACGGAGCAGTTTCAAGACAAAGACTACACCAAGCTCTAAAGGACGGTTAGATCTTCTTCATATAGATTTGTGTGGTCCCATGCGTGTTCAAAGTATCAATGGGAAGAAATACGTTATGGTAATTTTCGATGACTACTCAAGGTACACATGGACTCACTTCTTGAGGTCCAAGGATGAAACACCCGATGTTCTCATCAGCTTCCTTAAAGTGATACAACGTGGTCTTCAAGCTCAAGTTAAAGTGGTTCGTACTGACAGAGGTACTGAATTTTTGAATTCAAAACTGAGAAACTATTTTGAAGCTGAAGGAATTGAACATGAAACATCTATTGCTCGAACACCCGAACAAAACGGCGTTGTTGAAAGACGAAACCGTACTTTAGTTGAGGCTGCTCGAACATTGTTATCCGCTTCAAAACTTCCACTATACTTTTGGGCCGAAGCCGTGTCAACCGCATGCTACACACAAAACCGCTCCTTAGTTATCCCAAGACACGAAAAGACACCATATCACATAATTAATGATCGCAAACCTTCACTCAAACACCTTCACGTTTTTGGATGTACGTGTTATATTATTCGAGATGGTGAAAATCTTGACAAGATGAAAGAGAAAGGTGATGCATGCATTTTAGTGGGATATGCAACTCAGTCTAAGGGATACAGAGTGTACAACAAGAGAACAAAATTGATAGTCGAGACTATTCATATCAGATTTGATGAATTGCAAGAAATGGCACTTGAACAAAACAGTTTAAGTCCCGATCCACAAAGACAAACGACTTCCGTTCACAACCGCACGGAACTCGGAACTCAAGACCACAGCAATGAACCATCAAGTTCAAAGCTGGTTCCTGAACATGTTCCTAGAGCAGATATGACAGTGGACACGACACTTGAAGAGTTGGAAATGTTATATGGACCAATGTATGATGAATATTTCACTGGGGAGAAAGAAGTTGCATCGAATTCTTCCGCTGTCACTCATGATAAGAATGATGATACCGTTCATCGTCAACACAAGGATACAACTTCATCTAGTTCAACACGGGTTGTTGCAGATTTACCTCCTCAGAATATCACATTAACAATAGATCCTACAACATCCACAACTATTGTCATTGCTCCAGAGAACACACATCAAGCAGACGATGCATTATCTGACGAAGACGAATTTATCAACCCATTCGGTACACCGGTACACGAAACTGGAGAGTCTTCTACTCGCCATGTTGATCCGTCAAATATGCATACGTTCTACCAACGACATCCTTCAACACATCATTGGACCCGAGATCATCCTTTGGTTCACGTAATTGGAAACCCTTCACAGCCCGTTCGTACAAGACGACAGCTTGAAACCGATGGTGATGTTTGTATGTTCGCACTCGCCGTGAGTACTGCTGAACCGAAAAACATCAAATAAGCAATGCTGATCATGCTTGGATTGAATCGATGACGGATGAACTTCAACAGTTTGAAAGACTTAAAGTGTGGGAACTTGTTGACAGACCATACGATGTAACACCATTAAATCTTCGATGGATCTGGAAAAACAAGATGGATGAAGAGAACACGATCATCAAGAATAAATCTAGGCTAGTGGCTAAAGGGTATGGACAGAAAGAGGGTATTGATTTTGAAGAATCATTTGCACCAGCAGCTCGAATGGAAGCGGTCAGGATTTTCCTTGCCTATGCTGCACATAAGGGATTCATTGTATATCAAATGGACGTAAAGACGGCGTTTCTTAACGGTCCTTTGAAGGAAGAAGTCTATGTCACGCAGCCGGAAGGATTCGTCGATCCTCATTATCCTGACAAGGTGTATCGTCTCCACAAAGCACTTTATGGACTCAAGCAAGCTCCAAGGGCGTGGTACGACGAGCTCTCGAAATTTCTGGTCTCCAAAGGTTTCTCAAAAGGTTCTATTGATTTAACTTTGTTCACTTATAAATATGGGGATGACATTTTTCTTGTGCAAATTTATGTTGATGACATTATTTTCGGGTCTACAAACCCAAAACTTTCAAAATGGTTTGAAAAAGTAATACACAACAAATTTGAAATGTCTATGATGGGCGAACTAAAATTCTTTCTAGGAATTCAAGTTCACCAATCCCCAAGTGGTATCTTTATAAACCAAGCTAAGTATTGTCAAGAGATAATCAAAAAGCATGGTATGACTTCATGTGACCCCGTTGGAACACCATTATCAACCACATCGCTAGATGCTGACTTGGAGGGATTACCCATAGATCAAACGAGATATCGTTCCATGATCGGGTCCCTCATGTACTTGACAGCAAGCAGACCTGATATTTCACATGCTACGTGTTATTGTGCACGTTATCAAGCACGACCCACTGAAAAGCACCTCAAGGAGGTTAAACGGATCTTTCGGTACCTCAAGAATACCATTCATTTGGGACTCTGGTATCCGAGGGAAACCGGTTTCTTTCTAACGGCCTATTCAGATTCTGATCATGCAGGGTGTCTTGATACACGAAAAAGTACTTCTGGTGGTGCACAATTTCTAGGTCAAGATAAGCTTGTGGGATGGTCTTCCAAGAAGCAGGATTGCACGTCACTTTCATCAGCCGAAGCGGAGTATGTGTCTCTATCTGCGTGTTGTGCTCAAGTTCTATGGATGAGAACACAACTCACGGATTATGGCTTCCACGTTGATAAAGTACATATGTACTGTGACTCAAAGTCGGCCATAGCCATCTCCTGCAATCCAGTACAGCATTCCCGCACGAAGCACATCGATGTCAGATACCACTTCATAAAGGAACAAGTTGAAAGAGGTATCGTTGAATTATACTTTGTTGGAACGGATTACCAATTAGCCGACTTGTTTACGAAAGCTCTGTCGAAAGATAGGTTTGAGTACCTCGTTAGGCAAATTGGTATGAGATGTTTGACTCCAGCAGACCTGGAGATTCTGGCAAAGGTGCCTGCTTGATCTATCTATCAAACATCAACTTGTAAATATATTTGAAAAAGCAAAATACAAAAATATAAAACACATAAAAGCAAAACACAAAATTAAAAATCTTTCAAAATCCAAAAATATTCTTCTCGACATGTCTTTCAGTATCGATAATATGGACGTGTCTAGAAATGTCGCTCAATAACGACACGGGTGTGTACATAAAGCTCGAATGAAAGTTGTAAATATTTTTCAAAACATGTCATTTCTTCTTTTAATAAAGGAAATTGTCTATTTTGGACAAATATTTCCAAACAACGGGTAGAGCAATCTATCACGGGTTGAGCTTGTCACAAAACATTCAACGTTTTGAGCTCAACACAATGGCTTGTAATCACTTTCAGATTGCAACCCGGAACTATATTCACGGGGGAGTGTACGATTTAGTACCCTTACCCTCAGCAAAAGAAGAAAAATCTTCTTACACTTGAGTGGATTCGTCAAGACATCAAAAGTCTATGAACTCAAGTTTATGCTTTAGAAAAACCTTTCGACAAAAAGAATTGATTTTTCAAAAAGCGTTGAACACAATTTTTTCAAGAATTTTTCAATGATATTCAAAATCTTTCAAAAATTGTGTGTTCAACAACTCCCATCCCCAAAAAGCGACATGTGTATAATATCCTCACAACGACAATTCAATTGGATCAATTTTTGAGGGGGAGCATTTAAACTTCATGCAAAAGATTAACACATCTTTCTCCCGGAGATTTCAAGACTATTTTTCAAAATATATATTAATCAAATTTGGTATCTCTAATATCAAAAGATTTTATATATTAGAGATAGGGGAGAAAATGTGATTAAAATGTGATCTAATATAAGACTCAAACACTTTAACTCTTACCTACATGTGCGAAACACTTTCGATTATCGATGCACATGTGAAGGGGGAGTTTTTCTAAAACGACAAAACTAGCAAGGTGTTAAATGTTTTTTCACACACTTTGTTAGAATTTAAAGTGGTTTTCATGGTTACGATCAAATACCCACAACATCTTTAATTCACGACGTTATTGGTGTCAAAAGGGTGGTTAGGTTTAAGTCCTATGATCCAACCAGAACCGGAGGGATCTTCCCAGGGACAATCCAATAGATTATTAGAAGTCCTTAGGAAAGATGGAGTAGAATGTGAACGTAGCTGAATGCCGACTAAGTACTGATGATAGCACTGGAACAATCACAACAAGGTGCTATTAATGATGTCTTGGTAAGCATTGAAGGGGTTGAAGAATGAAAAAGAAATGTAAGGATAAAGGGTCTAAAGAAAGAAGCCCTCCATATAACTTAGGCAGAAACCGGGTCAACTCATCATGAAGACAAACTCATCATGGACCCAGTGATGTGAAGCACAACCCTTTTCTAGCTAATCAGGCTTCTCTCAAAAGAAGTTTGTTTTATTGTCACGGAGATCAACACGACTTCTATTGACTTTCTCACTCCGAGATAGTTGATAATGAATAGGTGGCATCTGCTCCAGCCTCCGACCACTAAAAGTGCACAAATAGAGTCTAGAGCCAAGAGATCAATCAAATCTCGTTAGGACACACGGATGAAGATCAAGAGAGTCCTACGCTATATCCTTGTGATATTGCTAGAACACTCAGAGTGATACTACTTAGTATTCACAATGATGAGTGGAAATCCTTCCAGTGTTAACATCAAACAGCACTGCGGTAGGTCATATGCAAGATTCTTTATGAATTGAACATGTGCAAAACTGAAAAGCAACAGTGGTTTGATTCTTAATTGATTCAAACTCGTTTCAGGTTTCTACGCAATACTTTTATGGTCTTGCCAGAACATTCAGAGTGATATTCATTAATATTCACAATGACGAATGGAAATCCTTCTAGCGTCAACCTCAAACAGCGCTACGGTAGGTGACTTGTGAGATTCTTATGAATCAAACTTGTGTCAACTGGAAAGCAAAAATGGTAAGATTCTTAATGAATCAAACTTGTTCCAGGAATTTGAATTGACGACTTTAATCAAGCGGATATTTATCCAATTGATTCACTCTTTATGTTCGCAGTCTTGCTTTGAGACGGTCGAGTAAAGAGAACGGCTAGTACAGCCGCGAAACCCTGTCAAGGAGATTCTTAATTGAATCTACCTGATCACAGGTACGGTATTTAATATCGTATAACGGTCTTCACCGACCGGAGGTAAAACGCTACCGATTTAGGACGAATGTCAAAGCCATTCAGTCCGTGTCTATGTTTTGTCTCGAGAAGGTGGCGTCACGGTGTACACAGCAAAGTCAATGATTCAGAAACCACATACTCATGCCTAAAGACATATTCAACAATTAATTGTGTGAGCATGTGGATGAAGACACAAGATCGCAAGATGGCAAAGACAAGTCAAGGATGATTTGAAGATCTCAAGCTTAAAGACAAAGTTGAAAGACAACGACAAAGGCTCAAAGATCACAACATGAAGGAACAAGACTACGATTACACGTTCAAGACTCTTTTATGGCGAGATTAGTAATCTCTACAAATTTCCTAAATGACCAAGGTTTATGACCTCTCATTGGGGGAGATTGTTAGCCTCAAAATATTGAGCCAAACAAAAATGCTCGGTCATATGTTTATTATGTATCATATTTTAGAACGTTGTAATAGGTAGTATATTAGTCATGTTATACGGGCTTAACTTTAGGCTAAAGTTCATTGATAATTAACTAAATCCCAAAAGGAAAGCCCGGCCCAAACCATATAGTCCATAAAGAAGCCCACATGTGGGTGGACTATATATACCCTTCCTAGCATGTTAGGAAGGGTGTTGGTTCATTTGTATTTCTCACTTCTCAATCTAACATTCACCTAGTTCCAACCATTTTCTCTCTACTTTCTCTCACTACTTTCTCTCTCTAGAATTCTTCTCATATCTACCTTTCTTTCTTTAATTCGTGTATTACAATCATCATATATTAGGGACAATACTATTATTTTCGTGACATTTAAAAACTAAACTTAGCTCCTTGGACGACCTCCGATTTGTCAATTAAAATACTTCACGCGACCGATTTCTCAGGCTGTTTGTGTGTTGTAGGTTAAACATGAGTTTTATAAATTTAAAATTCGATAAAATAATAATTTTAGATAATATATGCATCAATTTTTCCTATCCATCTGTTTCACTTGTTGTTGTGTTATTGTTCTAATCGAATGGACTTAACCTTTGGTATTTTGTCGATCAATATTAGTCGCGATACGTGCTTGTGGGTTTTCTATTTTGTTAGGTTCAATTCAGAATACACACGTTTGATATGAAGGCGGGGTTTTTGGATCCTATAGGGGCTAGGAATAAGGGTACTAAGTTGGATGATCATGATGTGGGGGTAATGGATACCATTACCGTTGGAGGTTTTTCATCATTACATGATGGTCAAGCTACTGGTTTAGAGAATGCTGATGATACTCCATCTATTGGTGATTCAAGTGAGATGGTACTTTCGATCCTAATGGTACAAGTGAGCAAGTCTGGTGATTTAAGGAGCAGACATCAAGTGGTACTTTCGATCCTATGGGTAAGCCATCTGCTAATCTTTTTATAAGTGAAATGTGTTGGGATGGTCTTAACTTTCACACCCTTGTAACACCGATGACGAATGAGGGTGAGGTGACGATCCCGCTTTGTGAAAGGTTTGTTAATTTGACATTGTTGATCCCAAACTTAGATTGAATTAGCTTTGTGTTAACGAGATTGAATCAAGTTTAACACGTAGAGAAACTTTGTGGTTAACAACAATCTAAGTGTTATGCGGAATTAACACTTAGAACAAAGAACAATGCTAAACACAATATAAACCAAACTTTCACTTCGATTGATAATAATAACCGTGTACAATGAAAGTGTAGAAAACGTATATCGATATCAAAACCTAAGAACTCCTTTTATAACACAAGGAGTCTTGACCAATAATCTACGTATCAACTATTTTAGGAAATGATAAACAATAAGAATACAATGTAGAACATATCTTTCCCTGAGTATACAAAACGTGTTGACTAAGTATTCTGTTGTAGCTAGGATTTCCTTTGTTAGCGCTTTGATATTTCTTGTCAGCGTCCAATCTGTCAGCGCCTCAATTACTCTTTTCAACGTCCAAAATCCCTTTGTCAGTGGCATAGTGACTTAGCTAATTTCATTCCCAACAATACTCCCCTAAACTTGATATTTATACTAATATGCAAGTTTCAGAATAAAAACAAAATACAAAGAGGATTCTTACAAATAAAACCTACTCCTTAA
This sequence comes from Glebionis coronaria, assembly GCA_025667525.1. Lineage (NCBI taxonomy): Eukaryota > Viridiplantae > Streptophyta > Magnoliopsida > Asterales > Asteraceae > Glebionis > Glebionis coronaria. The sequence continues at coordinate 147,993,293 of CM046882.1, forward strand.
TCTGAGAATATATAAACCTCATAAAGTCCATGCTAACATCACTGGTATAATCAACTTCAAGCTATGTGGTAATCAACTTCTTCAATAATTCTTGTGATAGTGGATACTTCTCATCTATCAACAAGTACTCTTCATACTTTGTAGTACTAAGTTAAAACACACCCACAACTGAATACAAATGCCACATCAAGCTACTCAAATCATCTAAATTCAACCTAACTGGATCATCAACATCATGGGCAAAAATTCTTCTAAATGTTGTCCAGATTTTTATTCCATTCAATGATGAAGGAGCTTTAGTCTCATAGACCTCTTTCATCAAACTTCAAAGAGTTTCCACATCTTCTCTATCCAAACTAGCAAACAATGAAACCAAGGAAGAAAAAGTTTGCACCTTACCACTAGCCCTGGTGATCACCCAGAATCCAACAACATCTTCTTCATACTAAATGATAGGATTCTTGAAACCAAGAGGTATAACTACAGCTAAATCAGATGCCAACAATGGAGAAAGCATCATATTCCTCTTCAAAACTACTTCATGTGGATTTAACTGATCAAGTACTGGGAACCTCAGCTTGAATCCTTTCTTCACTGGTTTAGGTATAACAGATACATTCTTTAGCTTCAATTCCTCCTCAATTTCCTCCTGTCTCTCAGCAGACAGTAACCTATAAGTGTTTGCCTCACACACATAATCCCATATTGGATAGGTAAAACATTCCAACTGCTCAAATGATAGCTTCTTCAATTTTGTATATGTCCTACCTGTTTGATGACATCTTAGAAGCATGTAGTACAACTCTCTCCTTGCAGTCTTGTTTCCCTTAAAACCTTATCTTCCCTATTCTTCAAAATGACTTGGCAATCACCTTAAACTCTCATCATTATTTCCAGTCCCCAAACCTTATCATTTGATACTTCAGGGTTCTCTAATACTTCTCTCTTATAACTAAAATATATATCAGCAATAATAGGTATCTCAAAATCAATCTTCATCTTAAGCAACCTAATCCTTTCTAAGGCTGCGTCATTATCCATATACTCTAACTTTTTTGGTTCTTCCAAAATAATAATAGAACCATGATCACTACCTTCTTCTTCATCACCAGAACCAACTTGTTCATCACTCTCAGATTCAGATGAAAGAATTTGAGCTTCAATAGCACCTTTCCCCAGCCCCTTCTTCTCTTGCTCATGAATCTGTTGGGCTAACATAGCATCAACCTTTTGCTGGGCTGCATCCTTGGGAACATCCTCTTCTACCAAAACAGCTTTGCCCTTATCTAATGGATCAATAAGAGGCAAAGTAGTAGGTGTTACCTGTGTGGAAGGCTCCTTGATCATAAATGGTGGTTGGGATACACCAGTCACACCAGGAATCCTGTTAGCGTCGAAAATAGGTGTGTGAGCATTCAAATTACCTCTATCAGCGGCTGATAGTTCACTTGCTTGTAACATCATTTCTGTGAAAGACTGCTTCATCGGAGTAATCAAAAGGGTAGTAGCTTGTTCTTTTAACCCTGTAAGCGCCTCAACTACCTCCTTTGTCCCATACGAACCTTCATGGGACCCCTTATCACTCAAATTAAATGGTTGAGTAGGTGCTTCCTCCCCTTCTTAAGAATCATCTTTAGAGGACAACACCATAGCTCTCCTTTTTCTTGAATCAACAGCTTTCAAAACAACTATCCTCTCCTTCAATTGATTGAGTTCAAGGCCTTGATCAGTGAATTTTTGTACAAGTTCTACATAGGACTTTTGCAAGCCAATGTAGATAGCCATCAATTCCATAATAGATAGTAGTTGCAGACTGTCCTCTTCCAAAATTTGGGATTTGACTCCTCATCAAGGATTCATCAGGCAAAATTCTCTCAGCTTCATGGCTAAGACCACTAGAGGAGAATACTCTAGTAGTCCTTTGTCTTTTCTCCAGGCGAAAATCAAAGGGTTTAGATGAGGAGGTGGATTGGTGAACATGTGTTTGGGGTGGTGAGGTGACAACGGGTGAAATAGGTGTGTCAGCGGTTGAAACGTGAGTGTCAACGGCTGATGCAGGGGGGTCAATGTTCATTTGGTCAACATGGTGGGGTAAAGGTGGTTGTTGTTCTTGTGTAGGTTCAGGGTGTGGCTGGGGGTTTTGGGCTGCGTCAATAACAGCCAGCATAGGAGGGGTTAAAGGTAAGGGTCTAAAAGGTTGACTGTTCATGGACATAAAATTTTTAAAATTTTTAGTAGGGATCTTATAAAAAGTGTCATGATCCCTACGACAATAACCTTGTTGTTCAAAAACCATTTGTAAAAACCTAGGGTACGCAAGAGTCATCTTGGTACCCTTGTTGTGCAACATGCTCTCAAAAATCATATGGGAAAATTTATATTTTTGCCCAGTGGCCATACAAACAAGAATACAACCAAATGATCGATTGATTTCATTGAAGGATGTACACTTAGGACTAAGACACTGTAGGAGGACATGTATTAAGAACTTCTAGGCTGGGGGAAATTGTTGTTTTGAATATTTGTTAATTTTTCCCTCTGGGGGAAAATCATACCCCAAGCCTCGAAGCCCTTCCTCTAACTGATCATTAGGAAGGGTAGTTACACCATCAACATCATCAAGCTATAAAGCATGACGAATAAGTGCTTCAGTAACTACCCATTTTGTCCCATGAACAGTCCCTGATAATGTAATCACTCCATCAACTGTTTCAAAACTGGCAGTGTTCCAAAACTGTTTGATGTGTGTGATAGGAATGAGTGGAGCATGAGTAAAAGCATACCTTAGATTAGAAGCCAAGAGATACTTAATCATTCTAGTATACTAGGGATGATGATTAGGATCAGACTCAAGATAGGCAACCATGTTGTGTTGATCCCTGAATCCCAAATTAGCAGCAACAGGTTTAAACAATAGAGCCATGAAAACTGATTGTGAAAGGTTAGGATGAATGAAAATAGAGAATGTGAATTATGGAGAAAGGTAGACAAACAAGCAAGTTACCCTGTTTAAACAGAATGAGCCGTATATATAAGAGGTAAGCCAAGTTACTATTGGTTGAAAAAGAGGTAAGTTATTCAAAAAGTAATGATGAAAATCTTGAAAAGTAATAACTTATCTCTTAGATTTTAAAGAAATTACCAAATCCCATAAAATTACGGCCCAAAATATCACAAAAGTAACAGCTAGGTAGGACCCAGTGTTCTTCAACAGTCAAAATATAAGTGTCAGCGGGTAACGGCTATATTTTTCAGCGTGTAAATACGCTATGTCAGCGTTTGAAAATGTGCTTGTCAGCGGATGAACCACTTATGTGTGAATGGCCAAAAATAAAAAGTAATAATATAAAAAGACCTTAACAAAGAGGTTTACCCTAATGAAGATAACTCATCTCTGACACGGACTGAAATTCGCATTCTCTGTCCAATTATACACACTTGCATAAGAAAGATAGACATAATTGTCCTCAAGTGAACCTTGCTAAAGTAAGTCCTTTAGAGAGAAGTAATCTCATATTAACTCTTTGAAACTCCCAGGTAAGCCCGTTTTTATTTACACCAAGTCTCCCAACCAACCAATCCCAATCCTAGGCCAAAAAGTCTTGGCAACATGCACATTATATCAACTTTGCATGCTAAAGTGCCTCAAGATTTAGAAATTCCAATAATTCTTAAAAAGAAAAGCCTTCATTATTCCTAACTCTCACTCACCAGTGGACACAATCTAGAATTGTGATAAGAGCACTCTAAAAGTACCCAAAAACTTAAAGGTTTCCTAAACCTCCCCCTTAAACTTACATAGGTTGAAAAATAAGTGAATATGATAAATTTTTATTTCAAGATAGGAATGTAAAATTCCAACCATCATAAATAAATATTCTACATATCTTTCGAAGTCCATAAGCAACTTTGTATCCTTTTGCACAATGTGCAACCTGCCTGCATGATTAGATGAAAAACCATAAAAACATAGGCTGTCAGCGGATACTTTCCACGTATCAGCGGATAGAATGCCTTTGTTAGCGTTAGAAAATATAGTGGAAAATCTAACACATTTACATGGAATAATAACAATTCATATCTTGTACATATTATACAATGAACCCAAAAACACATATATTATGGACTGATTATTCCAATACTTGTTACCAAGTACTGGAACCTCCCAACATCAAAAGGTTTAGTCAAAAGATCAGCCACATTATTTTCTATGTCTACTATATATGGATGTATTAAACCTTTTTCAAAACAATCCCTTATAAAATAATGTCTAATTTCTATGTGTTTAGTTTTAAATTATGTACAGGATTTTTAATAATGCAAAGAGTACTGTTATTATCCACAAAAATCTTGGTATTCATAAAATTGTACTCATAATCCAAAAGCTGATTTTGAATCCATAGCACTTGCCCACAACATGCAACAGCAACTACATACTCAGCCTCAGTTGTTGAATTAGCCACCACTGTTTATTTCTTGCATTGCCAAGAGATGAGTCTGCTTCTAAGAAATTGACATCCACTAGTGGATTTCCTATCATGATTATCACCTCCATAATCACTATCTGAATAGCCAATAAGCTCCAAAGGAGACTCTCTAGGATACCACAATCCCAATGTGGGAAAGAATCTAAGGTACCTAAAAATCCTTTTAACTACATGAAGGTGACATTCCTTTGGAGTCACTTAATGACGTGCACATGCACATATTGCAAACATGATATCAGGTCTTGAAGCTGTAAGATACATCAATGAACTAATCATTGATCTATAATGCTTGACATCTACCTCTTTACTATCTTTAATCTTTTCCCATGGATGTTCCCTGTATATGGGTATGCTGGCGCGTTTTCCATGTGGTGAAAAACAAAATTTCTTCAAAATCTCAGCCACATACTTATCTTTAGAGATGAAGATACCATCTTATTTCTGCTGAACTTGTAGACCAAGAATGAAGGTTATCTCTCCCATAGCACTTATATGTCATAAGTTTAGAGAAATCATCACTCATTCTTTGGTTAGATGAACAAAAAATGATGTCATCTACATAGACCTGGACAAGAAGAAAGTCCTTCCCTTCTTGATTTGTGAAAAAAGTCTGGTCTATGGTACCCCTCTTAAAGCCATTGTCCACCAAGTAAGTGGAAAGAGTTCCATACCAATCTCTAGGGGCCTGATGAAGGCCATACATTGCCTTCTTCACTCTATCTACTTTATTAGGATGCTCAGAATCTTCAAAACTAGGAGGCTGCATAACATAAACTTCTTCTTTGATTGTGCCATACAAAAATGCACTCTTCACATCCATTTGGTAGACTTTGAAACCCATACATAAAGCATAGGCTAGGAAAATCCTTATTACCTCAATTCTAGCAATAGGTTCTAAAACATCTTCATAGTCAATACCCTCTTCATGAGTATATCCTTGAGCAACCAATCTTGCCTTGTTTCTAATAACAATGCCACTCTCATCCTTCTTGTTTCATAGAACCCATCTTGTCCCAATAGGCCTGGCATACCTTGGACAATCTACGAGCTCCTAAACATCTTGAATAGCAAACTGATGAAGCTTATCCTGCATTGCTTCAATCCAACTTTCTTCTTTAAGAGTATCAAAACTCTTTTTTGGTTCTAATTGTGAGAGGAAACGGGTAAACAAACATTCTTGAACAAAAGGAGTACCTTCCTTCTTGTGTATATTAGCAACGAATCCACCTTGAGTCTTCTTAGTCCTCCTTATTTGCACAGGAGTGTGAAAATCACCAATTATTTAGGTGGGAGGGTGATTTTTGGCCACCTTTGTAAGAATTCCTTCCCCAAATAACGTATTATCATGAACAATGGATTCCATATTACCAATATCATCTTCATTGCTACTCCTATGCCCACTTAAACTAGGAGATATGTTGTCAGCGGCTGGAACTGGGCCACTGACATCTTCATTGGGTATGGGATCTTCAACATGTTCAAAAATATTTCTGTTGGAGGAAGAAAATAAATTGCCAAACAAATTGTTAGCGGTTGAATCCCAAGTGTGAGTGTTTGATTTGGCTTTGTCAGCGGATGAAGATGCATGCATTGATTCATCAACTGGTGTCTCTTGTTACTTTTCTTCCTCCTCTTTGGCAGCATCAGATGCTTGCATAAACTCTTCACTTCATATAGGTATGGTGACATAATCAAACATAGGAGTGGGTTCAACTGCATGTGATCCTTCTTCTTTATCAACATGTATACCTACATTATTAACAATAGGTGCTTCTAAGATAACTGGATTAGTCACAAGCATATAACTCATGGACCTTGATAGTGGCTCTAGATCAAATAGTCAATTAGTTCCAAACTCAGGATCACTTGGTTTACTCTCCAAGAAGTCAACATGAATGTTTTCTGTTAGTATCTTAGACTTCTTGTTATAAACTCTATACCCTTTGCTATTTTTGGAATATCCTATAAAAAGTCCATCATCACCTTTTGAGTGAAACTTTCCTAGGTTATCACTAGTATTTAGAATGACTACATGACATCCAAGGCCTAAAGAAGTCTATATTAGGCTTCCTATTCTAAAGTACTTCATAGGGAGTCTTATTTTGAAACTTATTGAGTAAGGCTCTATTTTGAACATAGCATGCAGACAACCTCAGCCCAAAAAGCATTGGGTAGATTTGCATCTGCCAACATGGTTCTAGCTGCTTCAATGATAGTTATATTTATTCTTTCAGCTACACCATTCTGCCGTGGAGTTCCAGCTATGCTAAACTCCCTAGAGATTCCCTTATTGACACAAAAGGTATCTAGAATGTTGTTCCTAAATTCACCACCATTATCACTTCTAAGAATTTTATCCTCATTACCTGTTTTCTTTTCAATCTGAGTAATGAAATTGACTAAAGTCTTAGTATCACTCTTTAGTTCCAAAAAGAAGGTCCAAGTAAACCTAGAATAATCATCAGTGATAACAAAATAATAGGATTTACCATTAAGAATTTCTATATTGGTTGGGCCAAATAAATCCATTTGTAATAAGTGAAGTGGTTTAGAACTAGTATGAACATTCTTAGACTTAAATGAGACCTTATGATGCTTTCCTTTAAGACATGCAACATAATTATGATCATTGTGGAATGCTTTTGAAGAAAATTCTCTTACAAGATCATGTCTCACAAGTCTATTCATGTATTTGGAGTTAATATGCCCTAACCTTTTGTGCCATAACTTACTCTCATCCACTGAAGCCTTAGCATAAAGACATGACAAGTTGTTACTCATTTTAATGCCATTTAGATTCACATTATAGACATCCTTATGTCTAGGTGTTCTAAACTCTATGAACTTGTCAGTAGGAATCTCAAAATCCTTGCTCAACACTAAACACTCATTATCAGTAAAAAGAACCTTATTTTTGTTGTCACAAACTTGTGACACACTGAACAAATCATAATCAAGTTCTTTCAGGAAGACTTACTCAAACCTTAAGTTGTTGGTGATAAGAGTGCCTTTGCCAAAGATGTTTCCATAGCTTCCACCAAAGGACACCTTGTCACCATCTTTTATTGGAATGAAATCAGTTAGGTAATCTTCCTTTCCAGTCATCTGTCTAGAGAATTCACTGTCCCAATATCCAAAATCATTGACCTGCTTATGAATGCCCTACACATGAAGAAAACAAATTAGTTTTCTTTGGGAACCCAAGCCTTTACGGACTTGGATTCATCTGGTTGTTCAACAAGAATTGATTATTCCTTATAACAACCCCCTGTTCATTCCTTTGTACCCTAAACACCTAATTTAACCTAATAGGTTTAGTAATGACCTTTTCAAGAAACTTAAATTTGTTGCAGGTCATATAAATTCCATTTGAATTAGGGTTTTGGTTTTGTTTAGGTATCCATGTTAAACTAGATGAAGCTTTAGACCCTTGTCCCTTAGGTTTTAAATACCTAGTACTTGGTTTAACATAAGGTCTGACAGAAGCTAGTTGTGGCATTTTCATACCAAACCTAGATTTGTCAGCGGCTGATTTGGTCTTGTCAGCGGACAAATTGTTCATGTCAGCGTGTAAATTAGGGTTTGCTACAGGAACCCATTGTCTGTTAGACCAAGTATTAGTCTTTTGAAAGGGTCTTTGTCCATGGGTATTATTCCCTCTAAAAAATAAAGGAGCTGGTCTAGTGGTCTGAGGACTTGGTTGGACAAAAGGTCTAGGTTTGACCATGGTTGACCTATTGTTAGTGGGTAAAGTGTATCCGCTGACATAGTTATAGGCCAAATGTGAGAAGCTCCCACATGTGTAACAAGCCTTTATAGACACAAACTTAGGCTTGGGCTGATAAAATCATGTCCCATTAACACTTACTTGGCTTTGGGGTGACCCAGGTTTTCTATAAATTTCAACATATATCACACTAGTTTACTTTTTGGTGTTGAGACAGGATTAATAGTTTTACCAGTGGTGGGGTTGGTCACAACAATGGGTTTAGGTTCAACTGGGTCATCATTAAGCAATCCACCCTTAAAAAATAGAAAAGGATTAGCTGCTTTCCATTGTTCTAGGTCAGTCACCTTTTTCCTATATTTCTCAACTGGACTAAGCACACGTGGTGGAGGAATAAAATCCTCCTTTTGTAGTTCAGGTATGCCAGTCCAAGAGAGATCCTTTTTAAGGAAACCATAAAAATTTCTAGCAAGTGGTGGGATAGCATCATACTCTTTCATCCCAATCCCAGACATGCCCCATGCTCTCTTTGCTCACTCACACATTTTTCTAGGGTTTGGCTAGCTTTTTCAAACTTTTCAATTTTTAACCCTAAATTTTCTTTAGACCTGATGGCTTCATCTAAATTAAGTTGTAAATCTGCTCTAGATTTCAGTAAAGAATCCCTATCCTCATTACTAACTTTTAGATCTCTAGTTAGGACATTAATTTGATCTTTAAGATCAAATTCCATTTTCTTATACTCCTCAATCATCCCATCAGATTGAGCAAGACCCCTTTTATAGTTTGCTAGCCTGATTTCTACATCAAAAACATCTGATTTATACATTAAAACTTCTTTGTTAAGTTTTTCAATATTTAACCTACAAACCTTACTACAAAACGCACATCATATACCTCATTATCTGACGAAGGGGAAGAGTTGGCCATGAGAGCATATTGCACATGCTCTTCTTCCTTGTTAGATATTAAGGCTTGATTCTGTTCCACTTCATCTGCCATAAAGCTGCAGACACATCTAAGTCCATCAGTTCCTTGCATGGCAACCATAGCCTTTGATCCAACATCTTCAACCTTGATGATCTGGCTTAAGCTCTTTCCAACATCAGTTCTACGTGGAGATCTGCATTCCCCCATGAAGTGTCCCATCCTATGACAATTATAACATTCAACCTTGGATTTATCAAATCCATCAGTTTCCTTGCCAATGAATGTCATTCTCCTTCCAAACCTTTTGTTCCATCTATTGGCCCTTATACTAGCAAGTGCCATACTCCACTTAATTTCCATCTCTTCAAGCTCAGCATCACTAATTTGCTCAAGATCCTCATAAGTAACTAGAGAACCATTGGGCAAGGCAGCAATGTGTGCACACACAGTATCCAAGTCAATACCAACTGGTTTGCGACTTGGGGAACCAACATTGTAGGTGTCAGCGGCTAAAAATGAGCCGCTGACATATGTTGATCGAATGACTGGATGTACATTCAAGCCGCTGACATGTGAAACATTGTCAGCGGTTTATGAGTCATTGTAAGAGATGAATGCCATACTTCCAGATGTTGAATTTCTCCTTTCTTTGATCATGGCTTCAGGTTCCATAGTCCTTAGTTGATTATAAATATCATTAAAGGAAGCATTCTTGTAAGCCTTGGTGGCAATGATAGATTTTTCATGAATCTTCCATGCATCACCAAGACCTCTAAGAAATGTAGTTGTGATATCTTGCTCCTCAAGATCTGTTCCCATGTAAGCCAGCTTGCTAGTAATGTCTTGAAGATGACTTCTTACCTCACTTAGCTTCTCATTAGGACGACCTTTGAAAATAGTATACTTAATCATTAACTGCTTCTTTCTTTGTTTAAGGGTTTCCTCATTCCCACCATAGATGGTTTCAAGAGCTTCCCAAAGCTCCTTAGCAGATTCATACTTTCTGAATTTATGTTTCTCCTTAAGACCAAGAGCAAGTTTGAGTGTACTCAAAGCTTTCATATCATTCCTTCTATCTGCTACTTTAGCAACAAAAACAGCTCTTCCATCTTCAGGTTTTGGTTTGAGTTCATCTCCAGTTTGTTAAGTTGCTCTTCATGTTTCTATAGCAGCTTGAATCTTTGCTTCCTTATCGATTTGATTACCAAACTCAATAACTTCCAAAGAACATAGTTATCAACTTGTAGATATTGCTCAAAGTTGAATTTCAAAAGTTCAAAGTTATCAAAATCAAGTATGGGAATTTTAAGATTGTGATTTGAGGATTGTGAGAATACGGCTGAGGTGGACTTGATGTTTGGATGATGTTAGGGTTTTCAGCGATTTAGGGTTTTGTGTTCTTTTGATCAAAGTTCCTCAACAAGCTCTGATACCACTTGTTGATCCCAAACTTAGATCAATTTATCTTTGTGTTAACGAGATTGAATCAAGTTTAACACGTAGAGAAACTTTGTGTTAACAACAATCTAAGTGTTATGCAGAATTAACACTTAGAACAAGGAACAATGCTAAACACAATATAAACCAAACTTTCACTTCGATTGATAATAATAACTGACCCTAAGACCTCTTTTTATAACACAAGGAGTCTTGAACAATAATCTACCTATCAACTATTTTAGGAAAAGATAAACAATAAGAATACAATATAGAACATATCTTTTCCTAAATATACAAATCGCGTTGACTAAGTAGTCTGTTGTAGTTGGGATTTCCTTTGTCAGCACTTTGATATTTCTTGTCAGCGTCCAATCCGTCAGCGCCTCAATTACTCTTGTCAGCGTCCAAATTCCCTTTGTCAGCGGCATAGTGACTTAGCTAATTTTATTCCCAACAGACATATGTTTTTTTCTGGGGAAAATAGGTGGCTTACTAATAAGTGTGAAAACACTTATCCTTTTACCATTTATTTCCAATAATAACAAGACCAAAACGTGTGATTTATGTCGTAAAAGTCGGAATTATGCGTGGTTTGTGTTTTTATTGTGTTTTAGGACCAAAATATGAAAAAAGGAAGAAAACACGGGCTTTCACGGGCTTTTATCGAAGAAAACGGGAAAAGACGAAGTCAAAAGATCAAGAGTGCAAAAAGAACGGAAGTCCAAGGCCTATTTTGGAGATTTATCGAAGAAAAAGTCTAAAGACGGAAGTTTAATGAAGTTGAAGAACTTAAGTCTAATAGAAGAAGAAAATTAAAAGACAAGTTCAAATCCCGAGACGACATCGAGAAAAGACAAAGAATTAAAGTCGAGTCGAGAAGACGTGAAGAAAGAAAGAAAGAAGATGCAACACATGCACTCCTTCCACCTTCCCTATAAATACCCTCCTAATACACATTAGGAGGGAGTTAGTCTTTAATTTTTAGTTTTTCATTTTGCACTTTTCTTTCTAGTTTTAGAGAGAGAAAGTTCTAAACTTTCTCTCACTAAATTTCATCTTTTCTTTTAATCTTTCAAGATTAAACATTTGTGTATTGCTTATTTCATTAATCAAGTTCTATTTAAGCTTTTAATCCTTAATCTCATTCTACCTCTCTTTGATTTTTAGATTGATTTTGGTGCGAATTTCAATAGATCCGTGTTGTTCTTAATGATTTCGTGCTTAAAAAGTTAATCTTTTTATCATCACATAAGTTTTCATTTGATTAAGCTTTAAGATTCTTGTGCTTATTGGCTTATTTTTATGATTAGCTTATTTACTTATAAAAAGTTTTCTTAAAAAGTTCTTATTTTTATGGTTTGATTTAATAGTTTGCTTATTTTGAGGTTGGATAAGTTGTTAGTAGTGCTTATTTGATCCGTTTTAGTTCTTGATTCGTTCTAATTTTGGGAATAAGCTCATCATAATAGCTTATTTCTTGGCTTTTTACCGAATCCCACATATTTTGGAAAGGGTTTAAACCCCTTTCCGAGCAGTACATTCCGATCAACGCACCCTTACCCCTTATTCCGATCGAGTGATCAGATTAGGGTTTACAATTTCCGATCTAGCCCCTTGTTTGAATATTCCGATTGAAGTTTTTGTCCCAGTATTCCGATCTCGCCCTTTTAGAACATTCTGATTGTAGCATTGTTGAACATTCCGATTAGTACTAATCCCTGTATTCCGATTGGGGGTTCTGTGATATATTCCGATGGCTTAGTTTTATGCTATTCCAATTGGAGATCTGTGCTATATTCCGATTAGACCCATCTTTACAACATTCCGATCACCAGATCGGAATATATTCCGATCTGGACACTTTTTGGACATTCTGACTGCCTTACTTTCCGATGGTTTTAGTTTATTGTTTTTATAAAGTTTCTAAGTGTTAGTTTTATTTAGTGTGCTAGTATTATTCTAATATTGCATTTAAGTTTCCAAGCATTTATTTTAACTCGTCATTTTAGTATTAATCTTTAAACTTCTACTTTACTCAACGACACATAAATTACTTGCTATTAGTCTAAAATAGATAATCAACCAAACCATTCTCTTGTTCACCAATAGACAATTGAGTCGCACTCTAGACCGGTTATCAATTCGAAAGGATTCGGAACTACGAATTTTCATACAAGGGGTAAAATCCGAGTATTAAATGGCGCCGCTGCCGGCTCTTTTCGTTACGATTAACGGTTTCTAGTGAGAGACGCATTGAATATTGGGATCCGTTCTTTGAACGTTATTTTCCTTGCTTTAAAATTTTCAAAAAAATCCAAGAAAAAATATATAACTCTTCAAAAATACAAAAATATTAAAAAAATCATAAAAAGCAATTCTTTTCCAAAGTTTTTGCACCAAAAAGATTATATAGATATTCTCTGTGTATATTTTTCTTCTGCAGGTGTATGCGTACTAGATCTTCGAACTATTCTGAGCCCGAGACTCGTGAAGATTTAGATATGGCTGGTGTTAATAACAACAATAATAACCCACCTCTACCCAATTTGAATAATAACAACAACAACAACAACAATGTCCTCCTACCTGATTTACGAACAATGGAGGAATTGTGTCAACCCACCATGAACGGACGCGGAGGCCCGATTGCGTCGATGCACGTCACGGCTCAGGAGTTTTCGTTGAAGCATCATATGATCCAACAAGTGCAAACTAACCCATTTTGCGGAATTCCGGATAATGATGCCAACAAACACCTCGACAAATTCATTACCATCACCCAAAGCATGAAGTGCCCCGGTGTTTCTATGGATGACCTTCGCCTTCAACTCTTTCCCCACTCGCTTTCTCACCATGCGGAAAAATGGTTTGACCGTCTTCCTAAGAATTCTATTCATACGTGGAATGACATGACTCAACGCTTTTTGTCGCGCTACTTCCCTCCATCCATGGTCACAAGCCTTCGTAACCAAATCAGTGGATTCATGCAAGACAATGATGAATCGCTCTTCGATGCTTGGGAACGATACAATGATTTGATCGACCGCTGTCCAAATCACAACATGCTCCCTGTCACTCTCATTGATACCTTCTACAATGGTCTCACTTTTCGTGATCGTGACACGATCAATGCCGCTGCCGTTGGTACTTTTATGAAAAGGAGACCGTAGGAGTGTCGAGAGTTGATTGAAAACATGACTACTCACCACAAGAATTGGGATTCATCCGCATCCTCAAGATCTATTCAGAGAGTCAATGTTTCTTCTACTACTTCCAATCCTGAGATGACTGAAATTTCTCGACTACTCGCTGAAATGAACAAGAATTTCATGACCATGGCCACAAACCACTTTCAACAAGCTAAAGCCGTTGCTATTTCTTGTGGCACATGTGGTGGTCCTCATTCTTACAATGATTGTCCTTCTACCCAAGGCAATTTTTCAGAAAACGTTAACGCAGCATACGGTACTTATCCCACGGGAGGCTATCAAGCTCGCCCTCAAGGAGACCGTAGCTTGCTAAGTTATCGTTCAAACAATTATCTTGCTCCACCCGGTTTCCCTCCTACAAACCAAAACCAACAACAAAGCTATAACCGAAACAACCAATCCCAACCTCGTGCTAACAATCAATATCAATCCCAAAGAAACCCATACCCAACTCAAGGAAATTCTCAAGCTTACCAAGCTCCACCTCTCAATCAATCGATGGCATTAAATCAAGACGTCGAGACGTTCATGAAGACTAATCGGGAGCTGGTGACAAATCTTCAGAGTCAAGTCATCAACTTGAAGGGCGAAATGGCGAAACAAGGGAACGACATTCGAGCCGAGCTAAGGAATGACATGGCAAAACAAATCAATGAAATTCGTGCAGACATCAGAGATTCTTTCAGTACTCAAGCGCTTAACATTCGTGATATGATTGGTTCGCTCATCCAAAGTAATCAACCCTCTTCTTCAGGTACTCTTCCGAGTAACACCGTTGCGAATCCAAGAGGGGAGATGAAAGCAATCACCACTCGTAGTGGAAAAGGTTATATGGAACCCGAGCTTCCTACACCTCCACTCGTGATTGTGAACAAGGAAAAAGAGCAACTTTTCCCACCTCCTTCACCTTCTACCCCCATTCCCCCATCACCCGTGGTTGTGAGTGATCCTACTCCCCTAAAGCCTTCTTCTTCATCCACTATACCTTATCCTTCAAGGTTGAGGAAAGAGAAGCAAAAGAGCAAGGATGATATTCAAGTTTCAAACTTTCTAAAAATGTTTAAACAATTGAATTTTAACATCTCCTTTGCTGAGGCTCTCGCTCACATGCCCAAGTACGCGAAAATGTTTAAAGATCTTCTAAGTGACAAGGAGAAGCTTCTTGACATTGCTCAGACCCAACTTAATAAGAACTGCTCCGCAGTGCTCTTAAGGAAATTGCCCACCAAACTTGGTGATCCGAGTCGCTTCTTAATTCCTTGCAACTTCCCGGGAGTAGAGAATTGCATGGCCCTAGCCGATCTAGGTGCCAGTATAAAGTTAATGCCTTTAAGTGTTTGGAAGCAATTATCTCTCCCCGAGCTAGTCCCCACCAAAATGACTTTGGAATTAGCTAACCGTACGGTTGCTTATCCAGTGGGGATAGCCGAAGATGTCTTTGTTGGCGTTGACAAATTCACCTTCCCGGCGGATTTTATTGTCGTTGACTACGAGATGGACCCCCGTGTTCCATTAATCGTTGGACGTCCATTCCTGAGGACCGGTCGCACTCTCATTGATGTAGCCGCGGGCGAAATAATCATGAGAGTTGGTGACGATAAAATTGTCTTCAACATGGGTAAGATTTCTAAGCAACCTTATTCATATGAGAGTGTTAATGCTATTGATGTTCTCGATGAGGCTTGTTAAGAACATTTTCATGATGCTTGCAAAAGTACCCTTTCTTCTCTACCCAATGTTGAGACCGTTGCCTCAATTGCTCCGGCATTGACTCCTTTTGCAGAAAGTGACTTGGATGATTTCGAAGCTAGCTTGGGCCCTCTCGATATTAAGTATGATAATTCGTCCACCGATTGGGATGAAGACATTCGTACTATTGAGAGACTTCTCAATGACGACCCGTTTTCTCCTCCTTCTCCTAAAGAGGTGACTAATAATGATCCATCGTTAGTTACACCATCTATTGAGGACCCTCCTACTCTTGAGCTTAAAGACCTACCTCCTCATCTTGAGTACGTTTTCCTTGAAGACAACGCGAAGTTACCGGTCATCATCGCAAAGGACCTGAAGGAAGATGAAAAAGTCCGACTTATCGCCGTGTTGAAGAAGCATAAAAGAGCTATCGCTTGGAAAATCTCCGACATTCGAGGAATTGATCCTCACTTTTGCACACATAAAATTCTCCTGGAGGACGACTTTAAGCCCACAATTCAAAGCTAGCGAAGGGTGAATCCTAAAATTCATGAAGTCATCAAAAAAGAGGTTATCAAACTTCTTGATACGGGTATGATTTACCCTATTTCGGATTCACCATGGGTTAGTCCAGTCCATTGTGTGCCTAAGAAAGGCGGAATTACCGTTGTGCCCAATACAAACAACGAGTTGATTCCTACCCGTCTCGTTACTGGGTGGAGAGTTTGTATAGACTACCGCAAACTTAATGATGCCACGAGAAAGGATCATTTCCCTCTACCTTTTATGGACCAAATGCTTGAACGTTTAGCGGGTAATGAATATTACTGCTTTCTTGATGGTTTCTCAGGTTATTTCTAAATACCCATCGATCCCCAAGATCAAGAGAAGACAACATTTACTTGTCCATATGGCACATTTGCCTACAAAAGGATGCCTTTTGGCTTATGCAATGCCCCCGGGACTTTCCAAAGGTGCATGTTGGCTATCTTCCATGACATGGTTGAGCAAACCATGGAAGTCTTCATGGACGATTTCTCGGTCTTTGGGGATTCCTTCTCTTCCTGCCTTGCCAATTTGGAACGTATGCTTAAGCGGTGCGAAGACACTCGCCTTGTTCTGAATTGGGAAAAATGCCATTTTATGGTAAAAGAAGGCATTGTGCTAGGACACAAAATCTCTAAAGCCGGTCTTGAAGTCGACCGTGCTAAAGTAGATGTCATATCCAAATTACCTCCACCTTCAACCGTGAAGGGTGTGAGAAGTTTTCTGGGTCATGCGGGCATCTATCGTCGATTCATTCAGGATTTCTCTAAAATCGCTCGCCCAATGACCCACCTCTTGGAAAAAGATACTCCTTTTATCTTTTCCAAAGAGTGTATCGAAGCCTTCAATCTTCTTAAGGATAAGCTAACTAAGGCACCGGTCTTGGTTTCCCCTAATTGGGAGCTACCCTTTGAATTGATGTGCGATGCTAGCGACTTTGCTATTGGTGCGGTTTTGGGCCAAAGAGTGAATAAACACTTCCAACCAATCCACTATGCTAGCAAAACAATGACGGGGGCTCAATTGCATTATACGACAACCGAAAAAGAGCTTTTAGCTGTTGTCTATGCTTTTGAAAAATTTCGCCCCTATCTTGTTCTATCCACCACCATCGTATACACGTACCATTCCGCGTTGAAGTACTTGATGACTAAGCACGACTCTAAGCCAAGACTTCTCCGTTGGGTTTTACTCCTTCAAGAATTCAACATTGAAATTCGTGACAAGAAGGGTGCCGAAAACCTAGCCGCGGATCATCTGAGCAGACTTGAGGATCCATATGAAGGGGATCATCCGAACAAAGAGATCAATGAATCTTTCCCCCTTGAGACCTTAATGTCTATAAATCTCAATCTTGATGACACCCTGTGGTTTGCAGACGTTGCAAACTACTTAGCGGGTGGTATCCTCATCAAAGGGTTAACATCCCAACAAAAGAAGAAGTTCTTGAATGATGTTAAGACTTACTTTTGGGATGTTCCTTATCTATTCAAACAATGTGCTGATCTGGTCATTCGTCGATGTGTTGACGGACCGGCAGCTTTTGACATTCTCCAGGCTTGCCACAAAGGGCCCACCGGTGGTCACTTTGGTCCCAACTACACCGCTAAGAAAGTATTTGACTCTGGATTCTATTGGCCCACCATTTATCGTGACACTCACGAAATGGTTAAGCCTTGTGATGCTTGCCAACGCCAAGGCAAGATCACACATAAGGATGAGATGCCACAAAATTTCATACAAGAATGTGAAATCTTTGACGTATGGGGCATCGATTTTATGGGGCCATTTCCATCATCCAAAGGGAACAAGTACATCCTCGTCGCAGTTGACTATGTTTCTAAATGGGTTGAAGCCAAGTCTCTCCCTACGAACGATGCGAGGGTGGTTGTGAACTTTTTAAAGCAGCTGTTTGCTCGATTCGGCGTTCCTCGTGCTATTATCAGTGACCGCGGGACTCATTTTTGCAATGATCAATTTGCAAGAGTCATGGCTAAGTACGGTGTCAATCACCGTCTTTCCACCGCCTATCATCCCCAAACCAATGGGCAAGCCGAGATTTCCAACCGTGGATTGAAGCGAATTTTGGAGCGTACTGTGGGAGAGCACCGCGCCGCGTGGGCCGATAAGTTAGATGATGCTCTGTGGCTTTCCGTACTGCTTATAAGACCCCGATCGGATGTACGGCTTATCGTCTTGTGTACGGGAAAGCATGCCACCTCCCCATCGAGCTAGAACATAAGGCGCACTGGGCCTTGAAGTGGGTTAACTTCGACATCAACAAAACCGGTGATCATCGCAAGATTCAACTCAACGAGCTAAATGAACTGAGGAATGAAGCTTATGAGAACTCGCTGATCTACAAGGAGAAGACCAAGATCATTCATGATGCAAAAATCAAGAACCAAGAGTTCCACGTTGGTGATCAAGTCTTACTTTTTAACTCTCGGTTGAAGATCTTCTCTGGCAAGTTGAAGAGCCGCTGGTCTGGTCCATTCACCGTCACTAAAGTCTTTCCATATGGGACCATTGAGCTTTCTCAGCCAAATGGGCCCAATTTCAAGGTGAATGGCCAGCGTTTGAAGCTGTACTTTGGTGAGGACATCTCTCGTGAGATGATTCCATCCCTCACCACGTTCCCCATGAACTAAATTGGGTCGAGTCAGGCTCGTGACTCGGTGAACAAAAACAAGCGCTTCTCGGGAGGCAACCCGTAATCTATCCTTTACTGCTTTCATAATAAGTGTAGGGGAGCCCCGTATGTGTTTGTTGTCTTGTTTCTTATGCTGTGCAGGGATTTAAGCTTCAAATATCCACCTTGATGACTTTTGATGAACTGTGATACCGTGTTCCCATCTTCCCGGTTCTATCCTAAACTCTTGTGATTCAATATTTCATATTTTATTTGTTCACATTGAATTCACTTTAGTTGTCCTTTCCTTAGCAAGATTTAAACAAGTGCACAATGTCCTAAGTGTAGGGGAGTTTACCTCCCACATGCTTAAACATTAAGGACAATGTTTATCTCAAGTGTAGGGGGACTTCTATCGAAGTTAAGTGGCATTTTCCTTGTAATTTGCCCTCATTTTAACCGGAAAATTTGATTTTTCGACATTTTTCAAAATTTTTAATCTATTTTGGCCTAGTTGTACAGTTGTATTTTCCTTTGTTATGGTTATTTTCTTTCCATTGCTAGAATAAATTTTCAATAATGTGGTTTTAAATTTTTCTTAGTCGTGAACATTTTGACTCAACCCGAGTTTACTTATCTAAGTTTACTCTAGCTAGTATCCTTAACGTGTTTAAGTCAAGTTTTGCTAGGCTTTTATATAGGGAGCTATAAAACGCGAAAGTCTTAACTCTCACGGGTTAAGAACAAGAACTTTTCGCAAGTTCCTATAATTGATCCTAGAGAGTCGTTTATCAAGGGAACTTTAAAATGCGATTTCTAAACTTGAAAAAGTACAAGAATTTGCAAGATCCTATAGATGACTCGAAAACCCAAAACTTTGATTTAATAGGCTAAGCATCCACGAGTCTCATTCCTTGAGATTTTAAACTGTGGAGAACGAGAGATGATAGAGTCAATTATAAGTTTGGTATTCTTTCGTGAATTTATGTGAGTTAATTATAAGCCTATTCTCCCTCCGCTTGTTAATAAATTTATCTGCAATAAATAAGGTTGTACGATTTAAAAGGTTACTTAGCTTCTAGCCCCAGATCGTTTAAAAGTTGCTCGGTACGGATTAGAGTTCATAGCCAAGGCATAACTTATTGAAGCGGGATGCGAAGATTGGCGAGTCCGAAAAGGCCCTAACAAGGCCTGAGGGATATAGTTTGTTGCTAAAGATCCAAAAGTGATGTGAAGAATCATTTATCGAAAATCAATATGAAGGATCGAGACACAGGACGAAAAGCAAATACTCCCCTAAAGATCATGGAGAAGTCTATCCAAAAAGAACCTAACAAGGTATGAGGATAAATAGATCCAAGTCTTAAAAGGAGGCGGATCGTTGTATATCAAAGTCCAAAATAAAGATTGGAGAAAAAAGAAGAAGTCGTGGTCCAAAGATGAAGAATCTCTCAAAACTTCAAGTGAAGAAATTCCTATTATGAAGAGAAGACCATAATTTCAAGAACGTCTCTCAAAGATTCGAAGTATGAAGTCGCTGCCAAATATCGGTCCGAGAAAGGTCTCAAATCGTGAAGCGAGTTATGCCAAGATGTGAATTTTATGAGGTCCCGAAGAGCAGTTTTAAAAGATTTGGTCCTTTAGCTAACTATTGATTAAATCGTTCACTTTATTTTCAGCCTAAATAACTATCGAAATAAGTCAAACAATGCATCTTCGTGATCATTCAAGACAAAAATAAAATATAAGAGATACACCTAGGAATAAGGGAGTCTAAGTGAATAATTGGCCCACATGAGTTCGTGTTAGTTTGATAACTTATAATAACAATGATCTCGTTTTTAAGCTTGGTATGGGGAACGTAAAACTTGAGGATGATAAACGTTCATGGCTGCCAAAACCAATGTAAGTGTTTGATTTCTTTACTTGTTTCTATCTTTTCATATTTAGTATTTAATAAAGGCCAAGGTGGGTTATTTATGATGGAAAATGTAAACCGTGCTTTAAAATTAATGCATTGCATGGGGGCATTGCAATGGTCAAGTGTAGGGGATTTAATAAGTGTGAAAACACTTATCCTTTTACCACTTATTTCCAATAATAACAAGACCAAAACGTGTGATTTATGTCGTAAAAGTCGGAATTATGCGTGGTTTGTGTTTTTATTGTGTTTTAGGACCAAAATATGAAAAAGGAAGAAAACACAGGCTTTCAAGGGCTTTTATCGAAGAAAACGGGAAAAGACGAAGTCAAAAGATCAAGAGTGCAAAAAGAACGGAAGTCCAAGGCCTATTCTGAAGATTTATCGAAGAAAAAGTCTAAAGACGGAAGTTTAATGAAGTTGAAGAACTTAAGTCTAATAGAAGAAGAAAATTAAAAGACAAGTTCAAATCCTGAGACGACATCGAGAAAAGACAAAGAATTAAAGTCGATTCGAGAAGACGTGAAGAAAGAAAGAAAGAAGATGCAACACATGCACTCCTTCCACCTTCCCTATAAATACCCTCCTAATACACATTAGGAGGGAGTTAGTCTTTAATTTTTAGAGAGAGAAAGTTCTAAACTTTCTCTCACTAAATTTCATCTTTTCTTTTAATCTTTCAAGATTAAACATTTGTGTATTGCTTATTTCATTAATCAAGTTCTATTTAAGCTTTTAATCCTTAATCTCATTCTACCTCTCTTTGATTTTTAGATTGATTTTGGTGCGAATTTCAATAGATCCATGTTGTTCTTAATGATTTCGTGCTTAAAAAGTTAATTTTTTTATCATCACATAAGTTTTCATTTGTTTATGCTTTAAGATTCTTGTGCTTATTGGCTTATTTTTATGATTAGCTTATTTACTTATAAAAAGTTTTCTTAAAAAGTTCTTATTTTTATGGTTTGATTTAATAGTTTGCTTATTTTGAGGTTGGATAAGTTGTTAGTAGTGCTTATTTGATCCGTTTTAGTTCTTGATTCGTTCTAGTTTTGGGAATAAGCTCATCATAATAACTTATTTCTTGGCTTTTTACCGAATCCCACATATTTCGGAAAGGGTTTAAACCCCTTTCCGAGCAGTACATTCCGATCAACGTACCCTTACCCCTTATTCCGACCGAGTGATCGGATTAGGGTTTACACTTTCCGATCTAGCCCCTTGTTTGAATATTCCGATTGAAGTTTTTGTCCCAGTATTCCGATCTGGCCCTTTTAGAACATTCCGATTGTAGCATTGTTGAACATTCCGATTAGTACTAATCCCTGTATTCCGATTGGGGGTTCTGTGATATATTCCGATGGCTTAGTTTTATGCTATTCCGATTGGAGATTTGTGCTATATTCCGGTTAGACCCATCTTTACAACATTCCGATCACTAGATCGAAATATATTCCGATCTGGACACTTTTTGGACATTCCGACTGCCTTACTTTCCGGTCACTTTCCGATGGTTTTAGTTTATTGTTTTTATAAAGTTTCTAAGTGTTAGTTTTATTTAGTGTGATAGTATTATTCTAATATTGCATTTAAGTTTCCAAGCATTTATTTTAACTCGTCATTTTAGTATTAATCTTTAAACTTTTACTTTACTCAACGACACTTAAATTACTTGCTATTAGTCTAAAATAGATAATCAACCAAACCATTCTCTTATTCACCAATAGACAATTGAGTCGCACTCTAGACTGGTTATCAATTCGAAAGGATTCGGAACTACGAATTTTCGTACAAGGGGTAAAAGCCGAGTATTACTTACTGTGTTGTCACGAATTATTTTACGAATACATGGAATAAATTTAGTTAGTTAAATCAATTCTTAACTCGTCAACTGGGTTATTATACTATCAATTTAACTCTATGAATGATCTGAATGCTATGATTAAAAGTGGTCATTGGTTTATTCGTAATAACCAAATTATACTTAATAAATGGGATCCATATATGAATATGTTGAAAGAGAATGACGGTACGATTCTGGTTTGGGTGAAACTTCATGGTTTACCTATAACGACTTTTAGTGAAAATGGTCTTAGTGCAATTGCTACGAAACTTGGTACTCCTTTTGTAGAAACTAGAAAGGGGGGGGGGGGGGGGGGGGGGGTTGAATAGTTTCTCTAATTAAAGCCCTAATTAAAATTATGTTTGTCATTAGAAATGACTATTACTTGAAAACTTGTTTCAAAATAGTTAGGCCAATTTCCAATGTTTCAAAACATTTGCTATATCTAGTGATTATGATAGAGGAATGCTTAAATGTAAAGACAAGTAAGTAAAGAGTAAGGAAAGAAACAAGGGAAGACACCAAGATTTATAGTGGTTCAGAAACAAAACTGTTTCTTTGTTCCTACTCCACTCCGCGAGTACACCTTACTCGATATTTTCACTATATCAACAAGCTCCCTTATTGGCGAAGAAAACCTTACAACGATGCTTACAATGTTTTCCGACACTAAGCTAAACGTTGAGTTCTAATCCTAAGCTAGAACCAATCTTCGTCACCCATCTTCTTTTCTAACATAAGGCTAGATGTCGAGTCTTAATCCAAAGTTAGAACCAATCTTCACACACATCACTTTCTAGTTAAGTGAGAACATACACAATCATACTCATAGTTACATCACTTTGTAGTTTAGTGAGAACTTACACACAAGACACACTACATCACTTTAGAGTTTATTGAGAACTAACACAAGTCACATCCAAGTATACACATATACCTTGGATCAACAAGAATACACATATACCTTGGATCTATACAAGAATATTCCAAGTACACACATATACCTTGGATCTACACAAGACTAATCCAAGTATACACAAATACCTTGGAACTACACAAGACACATATAAACAATATGATGAACATGACTAGATATAAGTAAGGATTATCTTCATCAAGGCTTCATCTTTTATCACATCACATATGTGTGACTGATCTTCTCTTTAGACATATAAATAAGGGGATCAAGAGGATAAGCATAAGTAAACATACTTAACATATTATGTGATCATTTTCTAATGATTGGAATACAGAAAGAAGATAAGAAGTAGAAATCTGTCCAAAAAGGTTCATTGGAAAATGGAGATATGATTCACTATTTATAGGTTTCAAGTTTCAACGACTCTTTAAGCGCGATTGAATAAATAGGCTTGCAGCTCATTATCACTAATGATTCACAGACACCTATAATGAGCTGAAGGCTCTAGAGCGCTCATTTTTATCTTCTAGTAGGGAAATACCATCTGGTGAAGATTATATCCAAAATGGACATTCTTAGACCATTTGGAATACACCAAATTCAAATATTTATTTTCTATTTCAATAAAACATTGTCTTAAAAAGAAATTTTATTCGAAATGTTTTGGCACATTTGTATAAATGTGAGTTCTAAGGTTAATCACTTCTAATGATCACTAAACATGTATAAGATATGTTTGTGTAAGTCTTAAATGATTATTACCTTAATGATAGTGTTTGTTAAATAATTCTTTTTACGGTTATGTTCGACGATAAATGTTTTTGTGACAATCTAACATTTTCAGGTAGAGAATTATTTTCTCGTATAATATTTTGAAACTTATTTTTGTGTTGGTTGATGAACTCACAATTTACGGATTTAAATTTGGGCTTACGTTCATAATTTAGCGTCCTTTACGACTAAACCGGAAACCTTAGGATTACGTATTTACGTTTTTGAACTCCGTCTTTGATGAGACAATTTTTATTAGATTCATTTTGTACCGTTGATTCATAATTTATAAAAACGTTTTTCGTGAAACGACCCGAGGGCACGCAAATCGAGGAAACTAGAATCGAGGAGTACCCGTAAATTAGCGGGATGGGACAAAATAATTTATCCCACCCCACTATACATGGGACGGCCCAAACATAACACCACATCAAAGATGTGGAATCATGTAAACACTTAGCTTATAAGTGTAAGCTAGCCTTACACTTAAGCTACCACTTAACCTCAAAAACAACTAGCTAACTCATACCACCATTTCACACATGCAAAAACAACTCAAACTCTCACAACTTCACCCCTTTTACCGTCCCACTTCAAGAACAAACACCACCATTGATCTTTTCTAGCCACAAAATACTTGTTATCTAGCTATATTATGGAGTTACCTTGAAGCCTTGATTACTTGGTGGCCATTTTAACAACAAAGTAGGTGATTTGCTTGTTTCCTAGGGCTGATTTCTCAACATACTTTCTTGGTGTTTGATGATCTTGGGGATACATTTGGTGTTCATCAAGTTCTTGTCTTCCAAAAACAAGATATACTCTTGGTTGGTAAAAAAGATCATCCTTTCCATTTTCTCTTGTTATTTTTGTAAAGATCAAATGTATTTTCTTTCTTGTTGTATATGTATATGATGAATATATGATGATACAAAATGTTGTGTGAGGATCAAGTGTTGATAAATATGTATAAAAAGATTAATAACCATAAGAAACAAGGCTAAAATCATGCTTAATTTGTTGGCTGTATAAAAACAGTATGTAACCAAAACTAAAACTGATAAATTTGTATGGTGGAATCAATTTACAGTAATTACAAGATGTCATACACATGTGAGAGTTGGTCATGCAATGGAATCATTAAAATGAGTGAGATATGATCAAAACAAAATGAGTGTGCTAATCTGGATAGTCTGTGTTGTAGGGACTGTCAAGGATAGATAAACTTAAAATGAGCAGTAGCTATAACTAAGTTAATTGTAGCACATAATATGAAGTTCATTCCATCCAAAAATGAGCTTCTAATTCATTGTAGAACTCTAGATATGATAAAAATGGTGAAGATGAAAATAAAAATCAGATTTTGAAGAATTAATGTTTAATACTATTATATAAGCACTTAAATTATATAGTATAAAATGTGAAATTAAAACCCACTAACTTATGAATTTCATTTATATAAATATGTATAAGGTTAAATAAATGGAAAATTTATAAAATAGTAGTTGAATAATATTTATAAGTTATAAAAACTATAAACATGATTTTTACGACTTTTTCGGCTATTACCGTAAAATTAACGTTTTTCGCCAATTAAAACTTAGACGATCAAACCCGTCTAATGTAAAGTTTTTAAAATTCATATACTGATATATAAGTATCTAATACAATTAAAAACCGATAAAACCCGAACTATAGGACATACGGACATTAACGAGCTAAGTAAGCATATTGGACTAATAATTGGACTAAATAAGTTAAACACTTATAAAAAGTACTTATTGGGCTTAACCCATTTAAGCCCAACATGTAAAGTGTAAATACTGATAATACAAGTATAAAATGGACTAATACAAGTTAAAGAACTTATAATAAGCTTATTGGACTTAAAACATGTAAATAGATAAAACTAGGAAACTAGTAAAAAGTTACCAATACATAAACACTAAAATGAGTAAACAAGGATATATAAACCCACTTGATCATCATCATATGTACAAAATCATCATATGTATATTGTTATTTTGATAAAAGTCATTGGACAAAAGTCTAAGACCGATTATTATTTATATAGGTTTCCCTGACCGAAGCACGCCCGTAGCCGATAATCCGCCTTTCATTATCAACGTGAGTTCATAGCCTCACACTCTTTTAAATATTTTATAAAATGATTTGTAAACCCGCGAGGGAGATAACATGCTAGTTTTTGATAAAATAGAACACAAGTAGTCCCGATGGTATGCTTAATGATATGGACCCGAATGATGCTATGACGCTATAAACGAGATAAAAAGGATTATTAGTAGTTAGGTTATGTCACTTAAAGTCCTATTAGCATGAATTTTGAACTACCGGGATTTGGTAGACGCTTATACATATGATAGTACTATTTGGGGACGATCACCCCAGTTCGCGCCTTGACGGTTGATCCCCGTCGTACCACATTGATTGGTAAGCGAATTTATGTATGAGAAGATTTCCATAGCGTGATTTTTGTGACGACACGCTAACTTAGATGGGCAAATTGTTTGTCGGGTTCTCGGCACGTTGTTTTCATAGTAAAGTAACAATGTCATGTGGCTAATAATAATCCAAATGTATCCTATATAATCTAAATATCCGATATGGTACGATGCTAATAACGATAATAATATTACCTATAATGGTAATATTGAGGCTACGGTCTCATGGACGGTTAAAGATGTATACTTGATTTATATAATGCCTGACTAGCAATACGAGGACTTACATCCGATATTATACTTGTGTTCTAATTTCAACGATTTTTTTATATAACGGTTTTATTAAACTCTATGAATTCACTCGGCATTCGCTGATATGATTTTTGCATGTTTTTATCTCAGGTGCTTGAAGGTAATTCGGATGGAGATCGACTCTGATGGCCCACAAAATATTAAAAATGTTCATTCGATCAATGTTTTGTAAACTTAATGACCTGTATAATTTGGGACCTGTTGTACACTTTAAAACTTTTTATCGAATGAATGTATGTTGAACCTTGTACAACCATTTTTATGTGTTGTCTATGATTGGAGTTATTGTGCTATCCCGTAACACTCTAAAAGACCCTTCCGCTGTACCGATACTAAAATTGAGAGTGTTACAGTTTGGTACTAGAGCTCTCGTCATAGAGAACAAAAGATTTTAAAAACCAAGGTTTTGAACAAAACTTTTCAAAATCTTTTAACTATGAACATTTGAGAAAATATTTGAAAAATCTTTTGACTATAACGGTGCCAGAGATCTCCGACGTTACCAACAAGCCCTATTGAGAAGATATATATTTTGATATATATAATTTAATTTAAATATATGTATATATCGTGGTTTCATTATGTAATTGTTTAAATAGATCCTAATACGAGATATATATAAATGCAGATTGTCATGGCTGACCCTAATATTCCTATAGAGAACCATGCTATTCCCGAACCTAATGTAGATGATGATCCTTATTTAGACTTAGTAGATTATGATATGGATGATGATGAGGAGGAACCATTTGAGGATCCCGAGCCCGAGATAGGACTAGGAGATCAGATTGCCCCTCAGGTTGATATGATAGAAAATGAGATTGATAATGTTGATATTGAGAATGATGAGGAGATTGGGTTAGATAATTTAGATGATGAGATTGACGACGACGATGTCGAGGAGGATATAGGTATAGACGATGAGGTTGGTGACGATAAGGAAACCGAGCTTATTTACCCTTATGATGTTCCAGAGGGCGAGCCTTTACCCCCACCAGTTTATTTGTCTGATTCTGAGGTTGAGCTACCTAGGGATGAAATGTCTGAATCGTCTGAATATGATTCTGAATCAGAGGAGGATGAGGATGACAATGCACCTGACGGTACTGATGGTGTTGCTACTCGTAGACATGTGATAGGAGAGTCGTCTAGTACTCGAGAGGCTACTCATATTGATGGTCTTGCACCATGGGCCTTGAGACGTGATCTAGATGCTTCCCGTGCTAAGAGTAGTATGACAGAGATTGGATTAGGTGATGTTCAGACTCAAGTTGCTTATTTGGAGTCGAAGACTAAGGTTGGTGAGAAAGAGCGGGAATTGCTTAGTTTGGATTTGACTGATGTAGAGCGTGGTTTGAATGAGGATTTTAGGAGGTTATCAGTGTTAGAAAGTGGTGAGTTTGATGCTATGACGAAAAAGGTGAATTCTATGGAGATTCAGTTGAATGTAGCTCGTGCGATGCGTGAGAAAGCTGAGAAGGAGTTGAATATATCCGTGGGTTGGAATAGTAGATTTTATGCTGACATGGTTGAAAAAGGAGTGATCCGTAAGCGCCCAGCTGAAGATGTGTCTAGTGATCGTCCGACAAAGATACAGAAGACGATGGATGATGGACCATCTGGCGGTTCTCAGTAGACCAATCTGTATTTAGTAGTGACCTTTGTATCTTTTGTAGCTTTGACTGAACCGACTTGTTTGTAGTAGACTTGGCACGAATTTTGAGTATATATAGTGCTAGAACTTTGATATGGGATGTAACTAAGACAATGCTTTTGTTTCAAATCGAATGAAATATGTATCTTGTCTTGAATTCCATATTGTGTCTTATTTGTATCTTGATTATGAATTCAATCCATATTACATGAATCCCTTGTTGGGTGAATGCTTAATACTTTGAAATTGTGAAATTATAGAACTATGCTGCCCAAGAAAGCTGTGACTGAGGATGATGTACGTAGGATTATTACGGAGCAAGTTACTGCATCTATGACTGAATTTATGGCAAATGCTAGAAATGAAGCTGGCGGTAGTGGAGCTGGCGGTAGTGGAGCTGGCAGTAGTGGAGCTGGCAGTAGTGGAGCTTGCAGTAGTGGAATTGGTGGTACTAATGTGAATGTGAATGCTAATAATGTGAATGCTAATGCTGGAGGAAATGTACAAGGACTTGGAACTAATGCACCTGAAGTTGGTGGCCGTACTTATGTGACGTTCATGAAGTGTGAACCTCTACCTTTTAATGGAACTGAAGGTGCTGTAGGATTAAGCCAGTGGATTGAGAAGATTGAGTCGGTGTTTCGGATTAGTAAGTGTAAGGAGGAAGATAAGGTGAATTTTTCTATGGCTACTCTTAAAGGTCGTGCGTTGACTTGGTGGAACGGGAGAATTGCTTTCATGGGTATTGATGCTGCTAATGCTACTCCTTGGGCTCAAATTAAGAAGTGGATGACTTTGGAGTTTTGTCCCCATAGTGTGATCATTAGGTTAGAACAAGAGTTGATTCATCTGAGAATGAAAGGTGTGAACATTGATAGTTACACAAACCGATTCCATGAGTTGGCCTTGCTATGTCCTCGATTGGTGGAACCCGAAGAGATCCGAATTGAACAATATATTAAAGGGTTGACCAGGAATATCCGGGGGGACGTGACATCATCTAAACCATTGACCATTGATGATGGTGTTCGAATGGCTTACCAACTCATTGGACAGATAATTCAAGATAGGGAAGATGAAGCCCGTGTTGGTGAGAAAAGAAAGGGTGATGGTGATCGTGTAGATAGAGGTGATAATAGGAAGAATTTCAATCGCCGTCAGAACCAGAGAAAGGGGAATGCAAATGCTCTTACCAACAATACACCACGCAACGATGATAGATGTCCTAAGTGTGGCAACAAGAGGCATGCTGGCGACTGCTGGAAGTGCCGAAATTGCGGAAAGCTTGGACACAAGGTTGAAAGGTGTAAGAAGGGAACCATTTGCTTCAACTGTAATGAAGAAGGTCATAGGAAATTGGAATGCCCCAAGTTGAAAGCGATTGTACCTGGAAGAAACCCCCAGGGTGGTGTCTATCAACTTGGAACAATTGAGGTGAAGAAAGAGGATCCAAATGTCGTTACCGGTATGTTTTTACTCAACAATCATTATGTTGTTGCTTTATTTGATTCGGGTGCTGATAGGAGCTTTGTATCCACTAAATTTAGTGCCCTTATTGACATTGAACCTGTTGAGATAAATACCAGTTACGAGGTAGAATTGGATAATGGTAAATTAGTTAAAACTAATAAGCTATTAGAAGGATGCTCTCTAAATCTCTTGAACTATTCCTTTCCGATTGATTTGATGTTGATAGAATTAGGTAGTTTTGATATTATTATTGGTATGGATTGGTTGTCGTTGAATAAAGCTACTATTTTATATGGAGAGAAGAAGGTTAAGATTCCTCTTAGGAATAGGACGTTAGTGATTGATGGTAATCGAGGTGAATCCCGTTTGAAAATCGTTTCATGTATTAAAGTCCAAAAGTACATCAGGAACGGTTGTGAGTTATTCTTAGCTCAAGTGACCGGGAATGAGTCTAGGGAGAAACGATTGGAAGATGTACCTATTATTTGTGAATTTCCTGAGGTATTTCCTAAAGATTTACCCGGACTTCCACCGATAAGGCAAGTAGAGTTTCGAATCGATTTAATTCCTGGTGCTGCACCGGTGGCACGTGCGCCTTACCGATTAGCCCCTTCTGAATTAAAGGAGTTATTTGAGCAACTTAAGGAGTTGTCTGATAAAAGTTTTATTCGACCGAGCTCGTCGCCTTGGGGAGCTCCAGTCTTGTTCGTTAAGAAGAAGGATGGATCTTTCCGTATGTGCATTGATTATAGGGAACTGAATAAGTTGACAATTAAAAATCGATATCCTTTACCTAGGATTGATGATTTGTTTGATCAACTACAAGGATCTAGTGTGTATTCTATGATAGATTTGCGGTCTGGATATCACCAACTTCGCGTCCGTGAAGAAGATATTCCTATAACTGCATTTAGAACTCGTTATGGACACTATGAATTTCAAGTAATGCCATTTGGGTTAACTAACGCACCTGCGGTTTTCATGGATTTAATGAGTCGAGTGTGCAAGCCCTACTTGGATAAATTTGTGATTGTGTTTATTGACGATATTCTAATCTATTCTAAGAATGAAGATGAACATAGAGAACATTTAAGGATTGTTTTGAATTTGTTGAAGGATGAAAAGTTGTATGCTAAGTTTTCGAAATGTGATTTTTGGTTAGATTCTGTGCAATTTCTTGGTCATGTGATTAACAAGGATGGAATTCATGTTGATCCTGCAAAGGTTGAAGCTATTAATAATTGGTCTGCACCGACAACGCCAACGGAAGTGCGACAATTCTTAGGATTGGCTGGCTATTATAGGCGATTCATTAAAGAATTTTATTTGATAGCTAAACCCTTGACTAAGCTTACCCAGAAGAATAAACCTTTCGTTTGGGGAAGTGATGAAGATGGAGCATTTCAGACACTGAAGCAAAAATTATGTAGTGCGCCAATTTTATCATTACCCGACGGGAGTGAGGATTTTGTAGTGTATTGTGATGCATCTCTTAGAGGCTATGGAGCTGTTTTGATGCAGCAAGAGAAAGTGATAGCTTATGCTTCTAGGCAATTAAGGAAGAATGAGGAGAATTATACTACTCATGATCTTGAGTTAGGAGCTGTAGTCTTTGCTCTTAGGTTGTGGAGATATTATATGTATGGCACCAAATGTACGGTATTCACCGATCACAAAAGCCTACAGTATATTCTCGATCAAAAGGAATTGAACATGAGGCAACGACGATGGATAGAGTTGTTAAGTGATTATGATTGTGATATAAAATATCACCCAGGAAAAGCCAATGTTTTTGCCGATGCATTAAGCAGGAAAGATAGAGAGCCTATCAGGTTACGTTCTCTAGTCTTGACCGTGCACAATAATTTGCCTGAGCAAATTAGAAATGCGCAAATAGAAGCTTGTAAGAAGGAAAATTTTGTTAATGAAGGGTTCCGAGGAGAAGGAGATCCTTTAGAGGTTAGAGCTGATGGAGTGAAATGCTTAAAAGGTCGTATGTGGATACCTAAGTTTGGAGGCTTAAGAGATTTGATTATGTTAGAATCCCATAAATCTAAGTATTCCATTCATCCGGGATCTGATAAGATGTACCATGATTTGAAGAAGTTGTACTGGTGGCCGAATATGAAAGCTGATATTGCTATGTATGTTCTTCAATGCTTGACTTGTGCTAGAGTTAAAGCTGAACATCAAAAGCCATCAGGACTACTTCAACAGCCAAAGATTCCTGAATGGAAGTGGGAGCGAATTACGGTGGACTTTATCACCAAGCTTCCTAGAACATCATCTGGAAACAACTCGATTTGGGTTATTGTCGACAGACTGACCAAATCAGCACACTTCATTCCGGTTAAAGAGCAGTTCTCATTGGAGAAGCTGACTCGTATATTCCTTGAGAATGTTGTATGCAAGCATGGAGTGCCTGTATCGATCATTTCAGATCGAGATCCTAGATTCGCATCGAATTTTTGGAAATCTCTCCAAAGATCTTTGGGAACGAATCTCGACATGAGCGCTGCTTATCACCCCCAGGCTGATGGGTAGAGTGAAAAAACGATACAAACACTGTAAGATATGTTGAGAGCTTGTGTGTTAGACTTTGGTAAGAATTGGGATAAACATTTGCCGTTAGCAGAGTTTT
The DNA here is from genome assembly GCA_025667525.1 of Glebionis coronaria. NCBI lineage: Eukaryota > Viridiplantae > Streptophyta > Magnoliopsida > Asterales > Asteraceae > Glebionis > Glebionis coronaria. Next base: position 148,025,949 of record CM046882.1, read on the forward strand.
CGTATAACAATAGTTACCATTCTAGTATTAAGGCTGCACCGTTTGAAGCTTTGTATGGTAGGAAGTGTAGATCTCCTGTATGTTGGAGTGAAGTTGGGGATACCCAGCTCACGGGACCGGAATTGATCCGGGAGACTACAGAGATGATAGCTCAGATTAAGAATAGGTTGTTGACTACCCGTAGTAGACAGAAAAGTTACGCGGATGTGCGGCGGAAGCCGATGGAGTTTGAAGTGGGTGACCGAGTAATGTTGAAAGTATCGCCATGGAAAGGCGTTATAAGATTTGGAAAGCGAGGAAAATTGAATCCCCGTTATATTGGACCCTTTAAGATTTTATCTAGAGTAGGTCCGGTGGCTTACAAACTAGAGTTACCCCCAGAACTTCATGGTGTTCACAACACATTCCATGTATCTAATCTGAAGAAATGTCTAGTAGTGAGTGATGAGAAAATTTCGTTAGATAAGGTTCGAATAGATGGGAAGTTGCATTTTATCGAAGAAACCGTAGAGGTTATGGATCGTGAGGTAAAGCAACTGAAACAAAGTCGGATACCTATTGTCAAGATCCGATGGAATTCAAAGCATGGACCGGAATATACTTGGGAACGAGAGGATGAAATGTGGAAGAAATATCCGCACCTCTTCGATTTCAATAAGAAACGGACATCAAAATGAAATGGATCACGAGGACGTTGATCCCTTTTAGGAGGAAAAGCTGTGACAATCTAACATTTTCAGGTAGCGAATTATTTTCTCGTATAATATCTTGAAACTTATTTTTGTGTTGCTTGATGAACTCACAATTTACGGATTTAAATTTGGGCTTACGTTCATAATTTAACGTCCTTTACGACTAAACCGGAAACCTTAGGATTACGTATTTACGTTTTTGAACTCCGTTTTTGATGAGACAATTTTTATTAGATTCGTTTTGTGCTGTTGATTCATAATTTATAAAAACGTTTTTCGTGAAACGACCCGAGGGCACGAAAATCGAGGAAACTAGAATCGAGGAGTACCCGTAAATTAGCGGGATGGGACAAAATAATTTATCCCACCCCACTATACATGGGACGGCCCAAACATGACACCACATCAAAGATGTGGCATCATGTAAACACTTAGCTTACAAGTGTAAGCTAGCCTTACACTTAAGCTACCACTTAACCTCAAAAACAACTAGCTAACTCATACCACCATTTCACACATGCAAAAACAACTCAAACTCTCTCAACTCCACCCCTTTTGCCGTCCCACTTCATGAACAAACACCACCATTGATCTTTTCTAGCCACAAAATACTTGTTATCTGGCTATATTATGGAGTTACCTTGAAGCCTTGATTACTTGGTGGCCATTTTAACAACAAAGGAGGTGATTTGCTTGTGTCCTAGGGCTGATTTCTCAACAAACCTTCTTGGTGTTTGATGATCTTGGGGATACATTTGGTGTTCATCAAGTTCTTATCTTCCAAAAACAAGATATACTCTTGGTTGGTAAAGAAGATCATCCTTTCCATTTTCTCTTGTTATTTTTGTAAAGATCAAATGTATTTTCTTTCTTGTTGTATATGTATATGATGAATATATGATGATAAAAATGTTGTGTGGGGATCAAGTGTTGATAAATATGCTTAAAAAGATTAATAACCATAAGAAACAAGGCTAAAATCATGCTTAATTTGTTGGCTGTATAAAAACAGTATGTAACCAAAACTAAAACTGATAAATTTGAATGGTGGAATCCATTTACAGTAAGTACAAGATGTAATACACATGTGAGAGTTGGCCATGCAATGGAATCATTAAAATGAGTGAGATATGATCAAAACAAGATGAGTGTGCTAATCTGGATAGTCTGTTTTGTAGGGACTGTTAAGGATAGATAAACTTAAAATGAGCAGTAGCTATAACGAAGTTAATTGTAGCACATAATATGAAGTTCATGCCATCCAAAAATGAGCTTCTAATTCATTGTAGAACTCTAGATATGATAAAAATGGTGAAGATGAAAATAAAAATCAGATTTTGAAATGTTTAATACTATTATATAAGCACTCAAATTATATAGTATAAAATGTGAAATTAAAGCCCACTAACTTATGAATTTCATTTATATAAATATGTATAAGGTTAAATAAATGGAAAATTTATAAAAATAGTAGTTGAATAATATTTATAAGTTATAAAAGCTATAAACATGATTTTTACGACTTTTTCGGATATTACCGTAAAATTAACGTTTTTCGCCAATTAAAACTTAGAGGATCAAACCCGTCTAATGTAAAGTTTTTAAAAGTCATATACTGATATATAAGTATCTAATACAATTAAAAACCGATAAAACCCGAACTATAGGACATACGGACATTAACGAGCTAAGTAAGCATATTGGACTAATAATTGGACTAAATAAGTTAAACACTTATAAAAAGTACTTATTGGGCTTAACTCATTTGGGCCCAACATTTAAAGTGTAAATACTGATAATACAAGTATAAAATGGACTAATACAAGTTAAAGAACTTATAATAAGCTTATTGGACTTAAAACATGTAAATAGATAAAACTAGTAAACTAGTAAAAAGTTACCAATACATAAACACTAAAATGAGTAAACAGAGATATATAAACCCACTTGATCATCATCATATGTACAAAATCATCATATGTATATTGTTATTTTGATAAAAGTCATTGGAAAAAAGTCTAAGACTGATTATTATTTATATAGGTTTCCGTGACCGAAGCACGCCCGTAGCCGATAATCCGCCTTTCATTATCAACGTGAGTTCATAGCCTCGCACTCTTTGAAATATTTTATAAAATGATTTGTAAACCCGAGAGGGAGATAACATGCTAGTTTTTTATAAAATAGAAGACAAGTAGTCCCGATGGTATGCTTAATGATATGGACCCGAATGATGCTATGACCCTATAAACGAGATAAAAAGGATTATTAGTAGTTAGGTTATGTCACTTAAAGTCCCATTAGCATGAATTGTGAACTACCGGGATTTGGTAGACGCTTATGCATATGATAGTACTATTTGGGGACGATCACCCCAGTTCGCGCATTGACGGTTGATCTCTGTCGTACCACATTGATTGGTAAGCGAATTTATGTATGAGAAGATTTTCATAGCGTGATTTTTGTGACGACACGCTAACTTAGATGGGCAAATTGTTTGTTGGGTTCGCGGCCCGTTGTTTTCATAGTAAGGTAACAATGTCATGCGGCTAATAATAATCCAAATGTATCCTATATAATCTAAATATCCGATATGGTACGATGCTAATAACGATAATAATATTACCTATAATGGTAATATTGAGGCTAAGGTCTCATGGACGGTTAAAGATGTAAGCTTGATTTATATATTGCCTGACTAGCAATACGAGGACTTACTTCCAATATTATACTTGTGTTCTGATTTCAACTATTGTTTTATATAACGGTTTTATTAAACTCTATGAATTCACTCGGCATTCACTGATATGATTTTTGCATGTTTTTATCTCAGGTGCTCGAATGTAATTCGGATGGAGATCGACTCTGATGGCCCACAAAATATTAAAAATGTTCATTCGATCAATGTTTTGTAAACTTAGTGACCTGTATAATTTGGGACCTGTTTGTACACTTTAAAACTTTTTATCGAATGAATGTATGTTGAACCTTGTACAACCATTTTTATGTGTTGTCTATGATTGGAGTTATTGTGCTATCCCGTAACACTCTAAAAGATCCTTCCGCTGTACCGATACAAAAATTGAGAGTGTTACAGTTTTTACACTTTGTCATGATCAAAACTAAGAAAGATTAGTTATTACAAATAATGTTTTTAGGCATCAATTACATTATCACCTTTGATGCTTGAAACCTATACGACTGAAATATGTTTGAAATCATAGGGTCGATCGAGTTATGCTAGAGCAATGACTGAGTTGTGTGCAGACGCATAGCTGAAAGACACTTTGTGGTGGTTATGCCTAAACTTAGAGGTAGAGGTTTTCATTTAAGCATTATTTGTGTTGAATATGAATTGAAACCCCCTAGATGCCCGATCTGTAAGATTTTTGGCTATAACTTGAAAATTGTCTAATGCAAACAATGCCTAAAAAAAATTTATAATAACTAATCTTTCTTAGTTTTGATCATGACAAAATATAAAAACATTTATCGTTAAAAATAACCGTAAGATGAATTATTTAACGAACACTATCATTTAGGTAATAATCATTTAAGTATTACACAAACATATCATAAACATATTTAGTGAAAATTAAGTTATTAACCTTAAAACTCACATTTAATTAAATGGGACAAAATATATTTTTATATACTTCCTTATTAAGAAAATGTTTTCATGAAAATGGAAAATTGAAAATTTGAATTTAGGATATTCCAAAATGAAATTGGATATTCCTTGTGAGGTATAAACCTTACCAGATGGACTTTCCCCATTACCGGACAAAAAGGAGCGTAGTCTAGAGCTCACGGTCCTTATAGGTACACGCGGTTCATTATATATATTGAACCGCATGAACATTATTGAATCACGACCAGACTATCCGTTGGCTCTTTTTCCCTATAAATAGTATATTATTTTCCCATTTTCCTTTAACCTTTTTGGACTCCCTTTCTGCTTCTAAATATCTTTTCTATCTTTACAATCATTAGTAAAGGATCACTTAATTTGTTAAGTATGTTTACTTATGTTATCTCCTTGATCCCCTTCTTCATATGTCAAAAGAGAAGATCACTCACTCACTTGTGATGTGTTAAAAGATGAAGCCTTGATGAAGATCATCTTTCAATAGATCTTGTCATGTTCATCATAGTTATTCATTTAATTCTTGTGTAGATCCAAGGTGTATGTGTGTAATTGGATGAGTCTCGTATGTTAGTTCTCATTTAGCTTTAGAGTAATGTGAGTATGAGTGTTGTATGTTAGTTCTGAATTAGATCTAAAGTGATGTAGTTGTTAGTTCTCAATTAGCTTTAAAGTGATATAAGTGTGTGTTTGAGTGTTTTAGTTCTCACTTAACTTGAAAGTGATGTGAGTGTGAGAGATGAGTGTACATTGGTTCTAGCTAAGGTTAGAACTTGGCATCTAGCCTTGTATTGGTAAAGGAAATGAGCGACAATTGTAGATTCGTTCTAGCTAAGATTAGAACTTGAATTCTAGCCTTGCATTGGTAAATGGAAATGGGCGACGAGTGTAGATTGGTTCTAGCTAAGATTAGAACTCGACATCTAGCCTTACACCGGTAACTAGAAATAGGCGGCGAGTATAGATTAGTTCAAGCTAAGATTAGAACTCGACATTTAGCTTAGTGTCGAAAATTGTTGTAAGTTACGATGTGAGGTTTTCTTTGCCAAGAATGAAGCTTGTAGATATAGTGAAAATCTCGAGTGGGTGTACTCGAGTAGTGGAGTAGGAACGAAGAGAGTGCTTCATTGCCGACCCACTATAAATCCTTGTTGTCTTCCTTTAGGTTGTTTCTTTCCTTACTCCTTACTTATCACTACCTTTATCTTTAGTCATTCCTTATCATGATCTCTTGATAAAATAAATGTTTTTGAAATATTGTTAATTGGCCTAACTATTATGAAACAAGTTTTTAAACTAATAGACACATTTAATGACTAGATAAATTTTAATTAAGGAAGCTATTCAACTCCCCTTCTAGTATTTAGAAATGGTATCAAAGCCAGGTTATTCGAGATCTTTGAAGTATATTGTTCTATCAAGCTTGGATCTATGTATGCTCTCTATTACATAGGAGTGTCGGTTCCATTAATGTTTCTTTTTTGGTCAAAACTTATTTTCTTAAAAAATTAATCTTATAATTGGTGCTATATCAACTTATCTTTATTATGATATCTCTACTAGTCTTTATGTATTCTATATCTACTTTTGAAATGTGTCTAACAGTTCGCATCTTTATTTGGTGTAGGTACTCATGAAGGCTAATCATTGATTTTATTATGGATTTGGTGATCATGAGTCACTTACACTTGCTGAAGATTCATCTTCTTTTGATCTCCAACATCATGGGATGATGATATCAAGATTAAAATTGATTTATTAGTCCCTAGAAGACTAGGGATGTACTTTGTGGCCAAGTTACACTTTTGTTCGACCACACACGCTTTGATCATTCTTTTGATATTTGCTTGTTGTTTTGTTTTAGCATCCTTACCTTGACTCTTGTTTGTCATATGAGATTCTCTTCTTTCACCCTCTCAAACCATCATGGTCTCAGATACATGGCTCACATAGGTGAGTTAGTCGAATTATAAAGTATCGAGCATGATATACATGGTTTGAAACCTTATACGGAAAGTAGGCCTTATATCATGTGTAGTGTTAACAATTGAGCTCGTTTCTAAGATTATTTCTATATACTTTGAAACATTTAGTTACATCATATGATGTAGTTAAGACACTACACATTTGGAATTGAAATATTCCATGGATAATGTCAATGTCTCCTAAAACAATGCTCTAAATCTGATCAAGAGGGAGAGAAAGTGAATCTATACTCAACTTTTGTGAGGGTTGACGACATTTATTTAATTGTTCTTACTCTAAGAAAAAAATAGCTTCGTATTGTTCATTACCAAAGCCGTCTCGTCTTACGTCAGAAAGGCACATCATGAATCACTATAAATGACACAAGCTCTCCACATTTTCCGGGTCGTCATTCATATCTTGAGCATTGAGATTTGGTCTAGATTTAATCCTCTTTGATCCTCTCACCTCCCTCCTTTCATGAGTATTCGTTTCTTTGCGGCTCGGTCTTGATTCCACTCATAATCATTCGTTAAGGTATTATAGTCTAGTTCTCAAGTGGTCTAATGAATTTCAAATCTCTTAAAATATATCTTAAGTATTTTAGGAAAAATCCATTTGAAAATTTTCTTTTATTTTCGTGGTTTTGTAGTGGACTCTGTTCGCGGTTCATTAATTGTCATGCTTCACACCGCGGCCCATTAAATATATTGAACCGCGGGTCCACCAGACATAAAATAATCAGACTTTATTATTTTATCACTTTTTCAAAAACCTCTCTTCTTCCTTACCTGCTGGTGTGCGATGAACCACACTCAAACCACGTTTAAAAATTTTCTAAACTCACAAATCACTCAAATTAATTGATTCCAAATCAAGGGTTCCATCAAACCTTCATCTTTCTTTAGTTAACTGTAAATATTTCTATTCAATTTTATCTAATTCCTTCTAGAAATTTTAATTTCATATAAGGGATTTTTGAAATTAAAATGAATTAGAATTATATTAGAAATGTGGTATCCATAATTTAATTAATAGACACATCTAATGACTAACATAAATTTTAATTAAGGAAACTATTCAACTCCCCTTCTAGGTTTTAGAAATGGTATCAGAGCCAGGTTATTCAAGATCTTTAAAGTATATTGTGCTTTCAAGCTTGGATCGATCTATACTCTCTATTACATAGAAGTGTCGGTTCCACTAATGTTTCTTTTTTGGTCAAAACTTATTTTCTAAAAAAAATAATCTTAAAATTGGTGTTATATCAACTTATCTTGATTATGATCTCTCTGTAGTATTTATGTATCTATATCTACTTTTGAGTGTATCTACCAGTTCGCATCTTTCTTTTGTGTAGGTACTCATAAAGGATAATCATTGATTTGATTATGGATTTGGTGATCATGAGTCACTTACACTTGCTGAAAACTCATCTCCTTTTGATTTCCAACATCATGGGATGATGATATCATGATTAACATTGATTTATTAGTCCATATAAGACTAGGGATGTACTTTGTGGCTAAGTTACACTTTCGTTCGACCACACACGCTTTGATCATTCTTTTGATCTTTGCTTGACAATGTGCTTGTTTTGTTTTAGCATCCTTACCTTGACTCTTGATTGTCATATGAGATTCTCTTCTTTCATCCTCTCAAACCATCATGTCTCAGATACATGGCTTGCATAGGTGAGTTAGTCGAAGTATAAAGTATCGAGCATGATATACATGGTTTGCAACCTTATACGAAAACTAGGCCCTGTATCATGTGTAGTGTTTACAATTGATCTTGTTTCTAAGATTATTTTTATATCCTTTGAAACATTTAGTTACATCATATGATGTAGTTAAGACACTATACATTTAAAATTGAAATATTCCATGGATAATGTCGATGTCTCCTACAACAATGCTCTAAATCTGATCAAGAGAGAGAGAAAGTGAATCTATAGTCAACTATTGTGAGGGTTGAAGACATTTATTTAAGTGTTCTTACTCTAAAAAAATAGCTTTGTATTGTACATTACCAAATCCGTCTCGTCTTACGTAAGAAAAGCACATCATGAATCACTATAAATGACACAAGCTCTTCCATTTTCCAGGTCGTCATTCATATCTTGAGCATTGATATTTGGTCTAGAATTAATCCTCTTTGATCCTCTCACCTCCCTCCTTTTACGAGTATTCGTTTCTTTTCTGCTCGGTCTTGATTCCACTCGTAATCATTCTTTAAGGTATTATAGTCTAGTTCTCAAGTGGTCTAATGAATTTCAAAACTCTTAAAATATATCTTAAGTATTTTAGGAAAAATCCATTTGAAAATTTTCTTTTATTTTCTTGGTTTTATAGTGGACTCTGTCCGCGGTTCATTAATTGTCTCAATTCACACCGCGACCCATTATATATATTGAACCGCGGGTCCACCAGACATAAAATAATCAGACTTTATTATTTTATCAATTTTTCAAAAACCTCTCTTCTTCCTTACATGCTGGTGTGCGATGAACCACACTCAAACCACGATTAAAACTTTTCTAAACTCACAAATCACTCAAATTAATTGATTCCAAATCAAGGGTTTCATCAAACCTTCATCTTTCTTTAGTTAACTGTAAGTATTTCTATTCAGTTTCATCTAATTCGCTCTAGAATTCTTAATTTCATATAAGGGATTTTTGAAATTAAAATGAATTAGAATTATATTAGAAATGTGGTATCTATAATTTAAATACTATAATTCCTATAGGGTCATATATCATGAATTCAATTAAGCTCAGTTATTAAACAAATCTTAAATTAACCAAGGTCATTTGGTTTAATTTTGAAATTGATATGAACCCTCGAATGGATTGGTAATTGCATTGTTAATGCTTGCCTAATTTTTTTTGGAAAACTAATGTTCAAGTTCATAATTGACATGTATAGTTCATATGAACTTGTCAAAGGTGAAATTGTTACATTATAAACTTAGGAATGACAAGGAGGTATCCTTTGATTAGTCAATTTATTGATTAACTACATTCCTATGTTTTTGAAAAATATGTTTACACTAATGTAACGAAGAGTAATTTGTGGATATGTTTTGTTTGTTATAGGTACTAAAATGCCTTCGGAATATCAAAAAGACCACCGAAATACTAGCAACTATATGCCTAAACTTTTCAAGTCTTGTATTTCCCGTTCCTTTGCAAACACTTTTCGTTCTTAAAAAAACGTGTCTTTCACGAGGGCCGTGTCGTGTTTCCAGATATTGAAGGGTATACCTATATTCATTCGATGTTCAAGCATATCAATTTCGATTTATTGCCTAAAATCAATGAGGTTATATACCCTCAATTCCTTCTTGTGTTCTTTAGCTCTTATTCCATCTTGTACAATGATGGTGGAATGTTCAGTAGCTTTTCTATTCAGGGTCAACCCATATTTTACTCCCTCGCCGAATATGGGCGAATTCTTGAAGTGCCTTATGAATGCAAATGTCGGTTCATCGATTCTTGGAGTCTCAACTCTTTGATCTCGGCTAACGATGATGGCCCTTATGACCCACCAATTCCCAAACTCGTGGATATCATCCACACCATCACCAAACCCTACGAGGGTCCGGTCTTTCGTAGTATCAATGGAAAAAATTGTGAGCTTACTCCTTTTGAACTACTAAAAGGCGAACTTCATGATTGTATAGATCCTTGGTCTAACATCATTAAGGAGAATGCATATTGTCACGATGGGAACCATGATCACATAACCACGTGTCTAAACGTGATTATACATATAAACATGATATGAATAAATAATAAACACAACGGAAAAGATCACCTATCAACGGATCCATAGAGTCATATGATCAATCAAAGTAAAACAAAAAATCACCATACCTTTGTAGCAAGACAACAAATGATCAATTAAGACAATCATCACATGATCTAACCAAGAAAACAAATTATCAAAATAGATCACCTCTATGATGTATCCACACTACACGTCCTTGTATACCCCGTAGATGCTAGTCTATAACCCCGTAACTCTTAAAAACATGTCTTTAATGAACTAGATTCAAGATTGTTGATCAAAAACTAAAACCCTCTAATCAAACTAATTTAATTTTGTGGTTTTGGTCAAATAAAAGAAGGTGATGTTTTTGGTAACTTGTTTATGGTAATAAATTAAAAATGAATGCCTAATCAATTCATACTTATTCAAAAAACAAAGCCCTTCCTTTTCATTTATGTGGTAGGTAGGGCCTAAATAGGCTTTCCATTTATTCTTTATAGTCCAATGGATTAATTACTTAATCATTAGAAGCCCAATAGTGATCCTGAGTTACGTAGGTTATAAATATATCGTAAATTCGATAAACACGATATATTGAAATGGAACCTCAATGTATATGTGTGTGACCCTATAGGCCCATGTGTGTCGAGCCATATAATAAGTTGCTATGACACGGGCATACTCCAACAACACCCACTTGCGCACGTCATAATAATCATGTAATTATACAGGCAAAGGTTAGCGTCTAGCAACATGCCAATGCCCCTAGAAACATATGATGATAGTTTCTTAAACATCTCATTTAAATTTGTTTAGATATCAATCATCCTTTTGTTTTAGATACTCAATTAAACTTTATACATGGATCAAAAGTCATTCTTTAGTTAAACAATTCTATTTATCGATATTGATGTTGAACTAGATTACCAAATTAATCAAGTATCATCTTAATTACATTTGGGTGTGGCCACACATACATCTACACAATTCATCGAGGGGCCCAGTGGTATCTAACTCCAACACATGTGGAGTAACAAATCCTATTTTGACTACACATATCGTTCATGTGTTCATATCGCACCTAAAAATGGTCTTTATCGTAGCCTTGTTCAGGACAACGTTGAACCATATCAAATATTGACATTCTACACATATAAAACCTACTTGCATCTCAAGTCTAAGGATGAGAGATTCAAACACTTGAGAGATTCACTATTGACGATGATCTATGAAGTGAATTCTCGTAGGTTGGGTCGATCCAATGTTCATCCAATGAACCCATATGAGTTGGCTGCATCATCATTTAATATTCATTCCAATTGAATATGACCAAAACACTCATATTTGTCTTAATTCATCAATACTCCTATATCAACAACCAATAATGGATTATCTAGAATAAATAAACTATTCATAGATTAAACATGCTAATATAGAACACAATAGTACAAATGAAGACGATCATACCAACTATATGAATTCATTATTTAATAAAACTGCTCAATGTTCCATTATCTAAATACTAAAAAACAGATATACACGAGACTACTCTAAGGTCAAAGTCCAATGTTCCAAGCATGATGAACATGTTTGGTTACAAGACATTGAATTTACATAAGGACCTGTTGAGTTGTCATCTAAGTAAACTTTCGGAATACTTAATTCAGAAACTCACAAATAATAAAGATTTTGAATAATATGATGATTGTCATTTTATATATGTGCGCTCAAGTGCTAATACAATAATAGTAACATCGCCATAGTACATTACGTAGGTTGTTTGAAGCAAGTAGAACACCTATTTAAGATAATCTTCTTAACAGCTTCCCAAAATGTAAAGTATTCTTATTTTACTAACGAGTACTGCAAAGTGCTTTTTGTCAAGCTCGTCTAGGTAGTAGTATTATCATTGAAGATGAAATCCTACTATCACAAGGATTGAGTACCATCTCAATCAAAGTAAGCATTAGTGTATAAACTCAACACCAATCTTCTTACCTAAAATCCGTAAATGATGAACAAGTCTATAGTAGTCTAATGACTTTCAATTAGATACTTTGTGATCAGTTCATCTTGCCAAATCAAGCGTTTTAGGTCATTTTACACGTACCAGTAACAATACCAATTAAGATATGCGTAACCCGCATCCATAGAATAAAAAATCATAGATCATAAGACCATCTCAGATTCTGTTTTATAAAGAAAATAAGACTAGAGGCTGTTTTAATTTCATCTTCATTGATTTATCAAAAACACGTGTTTTAGCCACTTTTACGCATACTCGATAATGATATGACATCATATGATGGCTCGTGATACCACTAAAGGTGATTATACATATAAACAAGATATGAATAAATAATAAACACAGTGGAAAGATCACCTATCAACGGATCCATAGAGTCATATGATCAAACAAAGTAAAACAACAAAAAATCACCATACCTTTGTAGCAAGACAATAAATGATCTATGGAGACAATCATAACATGATCTAACCAAGAAACTGAATGATCAAAATAGATCACCTCTATGATATATCCACACTACACGTCCTTGTATACCCCGTAGATGCTAGTCTATTACCCCGTAACTCTTAAAAACAAGTCTTCAATGAACAAGATTCAAGATTGTTGATCAAAAACTCAAAACCCTCTAATCAAACTAATTTAAATTCATGGTTTGGTCAAGGAAAAGAAGGTGATGTTTTTAGTAACTTGTTTATGGTAATAAATCAGAACTGGATGCCTAATCAATTCATACTTATTCAAAACTCAAAACCCTTCCTTTTCATTTATGTGGTAGGCCACTATAGAGCTCAAATGAGCTTTAGATTTATTTTTTATAGTCCAATGGATAAAGTACTTTACTTAGTCATTAGAAGCCCAATAGCGATCCTAAGTTATGTAGGATATAAATATATTGTAAATACGATACACACGATATATTGAAATGGTACCTCAGTGTATATGTGTGTGACCCCATAGGCCGATATGTGTCTAGCCATATAATTAGTTGTTATGACACGAGCATACTCCAACATTGTCTTGCACAGATGATGTTTTGTGTCGCGCATTCTGTTAGTTACAATCTTGTGCACTTTATTGCTAGAAGGATCAACTTCATCATCTCCAAGTTAAAAACAAACCTTACCTATGTCATACTCCTCACTCGCCTTTTCAATAGGGTTGATCGTGACTTCCCTGACCATTGTTTATCCTCCTATAATCATGTTGATCGAGTGGTGTTCCATATTCAAGGGAATCGTCCACGAAAACTAGGAGTGACTTTGTTAGAAAAAGAAGCACTCATCGGGAAGCCGCCTACGATGTTGGGAAAGAGTCATCTTCACCTCATCATGATGATGAAGGTAGACCTAGTTCCGGTGTAGGTTCCCTGAGTGGCTCCTCACCATCTTTGTACACTTACATTGATGGTTTACCTCAAATGACTCACCCCCGTCTCCTTATTCTAGCGATATTCCTCAAGGCTTAAGCCTTGAACACCTTTATCGCCAAACCCTTCAATCCCTAGATGATATTCATGAGCATCGGAAGGAATTAATAGATGCTTTCTAGACCGGATAATGTATAGGAGCTTGGGTAAGAAAAAGAAGTAAATCTTCTTGGAAGATTTTTGATGGGTTGTAGTTTTAGTTTTCTTTAAACTCTAACTTTATATTAGTTTATGCTTAATGTTTGTATGAACTAATTGTTTGGATTGTTTTTAATCATAATGTATTCGTGGTTTTACAAATTACATGATTTATGTGCATTTCTTGTGCTTAGCTATTTAGATTTTGGTGAAGGATATCTTATGGCTTAATATTTGAAACTAAAAAATTTGGGCTTTTGAAAATTTTTTGAAATCCATTTTTGCAACCCTTCCATCCGCGGTTCCTTCAAGACTCGGTGTGAAATATATACGTTGAACCGCGGGTTATTTAATGAAGAGTGGGTTGTTTTTTTTCGAACATAATCTTTCCCATACACTGTTCTTTCTAAATTTTTGTAAATATGGATAAAAATTTTGCTAAACATCATATTTTTCCAAAATAAGCATGACATGCTTTATTTTTAACCATAATCATTTTAAGCCTATTACCACTTTGGGTCACTCCCTCCTTTTTTAAACTATCATTTCTTCATCGTCTTCCTCACAATTCATTCTTCTAACCCTAAACCACAAACACTTACAATCATGGTGTCCACTAGATCTTCTTCCTCCACCAAAAACTCCTCCACTAAGAAAATCCTTAAGATCAAGCTTAAGATACCTAAATTGGGTACTTCCTCTTTTGCCACCACCTCTAAAAATGAGTTAACTCCCTCTCCTATACTCATTTCTTCTTCACCCTCACCACCTCTTGCACCATGCAAGACATCCTCTACTTTTGGTACAAACCATTCTTATGGTTCTACCTCCTCATCCTTTCAATCAAGGATGAATGAGGTTACTCACCCTTCTCTCCAAGTCACTTATTGGAAGAGAATCCTCAACCTCTCGAAATCATCCCCTTTGGAGATGACTTTGATGTGCCTTTTCCTATTTCACCTTTGGAAACTATGCCTCCTCCTCCTCCTGACACTCCTCTCATGGGTGTTCCTATATATCATCCCTTGGGTGACCCATACACTTTTACCTTTCTTGAGGCACATGGAACAAATTTTCCATGTTTCCTATACAACAACTATCTCATCCAATGCCTTAGGATGGAAATGCATGGATTACATGAAAGTTTGGAGAACCTTGTGTTGTCCTTCTTTGCTCCTCCTCCACCTCAACATAAGGAATGAGATGAAGATATTATTAAAATGATTTTTAAAATATCAAGACATAGAGATCAACCAACCAAGATTAGAATAGCTAGCTTGTTTGTTTAGTTAGTTGTTGTTAATTTTATGTATCTTTTTTTCTTACATGAGTTTTCCATGTATTAGTCGAATGGAATTAGTTCTTTGATTTTGTGTTTTCCTTTCTCTTCTACACATAGTAATCAAATGCAATTTAATCTTAAAATTGAACCTAAATATGAGAACCTATAAATTTCACAACTATAATATGTGCTATGAATGAATGAATGTGTAAATACCATTAGAAATTTTTGCTTTTTGTTTTTTTGGTAATGGGAGTAACCCCGGTAAAATATATTAACCAAAAACTCAAGTTAAGTACATATGGAATACGGCTGAAATACCGCATTAACCTCAAGCCAAGAGCTTGATTAACTAGTGTTTATGACAGACCATAAACACATCAACACCTAGCTAAAATAACAACTCGATAACTAGTGAAGAAAACAACATTAGCAAATTCCAATAAGAAAAAATCTTGAAACCACCCAGTCAGTCCACTACACCAGCAACAACACAATGGAAGCAGAGGATCCAGGTAAGGCTGCCTCCTTAAAAAACCTTTTTGAGAAAAACCCATTGGGAAAAACCCTAAAAAGGAAAAAAGAGTACAACCCTTACCCGGTACTTCCATCATGAGAAACACTGAGGACGGAAGTCTCCAACGATCCAAAATAGCCAAGGACCGTGACGTCATCTTCTTGAATCTGAATGTGATAAGCTTGAGTCTAGTAGTAGAAGTGATTATACCAACAATTTGATCCACCGTAAGCGATTTCCCTTTAAATAGTCTTGAATTCCGTTCAAACCATAAGAAATAAGTTGTAGCAGCAACCACAAGACGCGCAATAGTGCTAACAACCGATCATCCCTTGGATATTGGAATGAGAAATGCCAAAACATCATCCAAACGAGGAGGAATAGAGTCCATACCACAAAGCGCCCGTAAATTAGTCGAAACCTGCGAAGAATAAGAACACTCAAAGAATAAATGAGAGTGAGAATCCGGGATAGTTTTACACAAAGGACACCGGCACATGCTCAAGTCCACCAAAGGCCCAACAACCAATTGCCGCAAACGATCCTGGGTCTTTAGTTTCTTCTTAATAACCAGCCACAAATTCAACGAATGTCGAGGAATACAATGAGAGAACCAAACAACATGATACCAAGCCATAGTCTAGCGCCTAATTCGCAAACTATCCCAAGCCAAAGCAACCGAAAATGGCCGAAATGAACCAACACCATCATGCCAAACCAGGGAATCTGGTCTCCCCTCCTAAAGAACCGGAACAGGAATAGACACAATTGTAGTAAAACGATCCGTCCGATCCTGCGGCCATCTCCAAGATCCGTTGTCAATCAAGTCATAAACCGTATCATGTAAATTGAATCCAGACCGAACAATATTACGGACCGTTAGACTATCACGTAATGGACACCCAACCGCCCACCTGTCAAACCACATGGACGCTATTTACCATCATGTATCCTATACCAAACAAACGGCCGCATACGAGCCCGGAGTTGAAGTAATTTACGCCAGCCCCAACTCACATCACCAAGACACGGAACATCCCAGAAACTCCTACCCCTTAATTTGTACGAATGGATCCATTGAACCCATAATGATTCCTTACGGGTAAGCAGACACCAAATATGAGAGGTAATAAGTGCAGCATTAAAATCATCAAGCCTACGGATACCAAGACCACCCTCACACTGGGGAATACATACATCTTTCCAAGCAACCTTAGCCTTCCCCTTTTTCATCTCACCTTGAGACCATAAGAAACTCCTGATAAGCTGCTCCAGATCATGAATAATCCGGCCAGGGAGAATAAACACCGACGCCCAATACAAATGCATAGAAGATAATATAGATTTGACAAGTTGAAGTCTCCCTGCAGTGGACAAAAACTTGTTGCGCCAATCTTGGACCCTACTCTCCAGTTTCTCAACAAGAACTTTACAAACCCTATAAAGAAGCCTAGACTAAATAAGAGGAACCCCAAGATAACGAACGGGTAATGTACCTTCAGCAAACGGCATAAGATCCAAGATGCTAGCTTTCGTATCAGGAGGAACATTACAAAAGAAAGCAGTGCTCTTAGGGATACTTGGAACCAGACCCGAAACATTTTTAAACTCCTCCATAGCATCCATAATAGTGCGAACAGAATCAATATGCCCCTTAGAAAAAATAAACAAATCATCTACAAAACAAAGGTTAACAATTAGTTGATGCTCACAATGATTATGATACTGGAAATCCTCCGCATTACGAACCCGCCGTTGCATCAAAAGAGTCAACACTTCCATAACTAGCGTAAATAAATATGGAGACAAAGGATCACCCTGCCTCAACCCACGCTGACCATTAAACCAGCCATGAAGATTCCCATTAATAGAAATAGAAGACGAGGTTGTAGATACACATTCCATAATCCACTCAACCATAACAGTATGGAAACCAAAACCAATCAAAATAGCCCTAAGGAATCTCCAATCAACAGTATCATAGGCTGAATATCAACTTTAAATGCACATCTCGGAGGTCCACTATTCTTATGATAATTCCACATAAGCTCCTGAGTAAGCAAAATATTATCTGAAATACGACGACCCGGAACAAAAGCAGAGTGATTGATATCCACCAAGTCACCAAGAACCACCTTAATACGATTTGCAATAATCTTCACAATGCATTTGAACAACACATGACAACAAGAAATCGGCCGATAGTCATTTATCTTGTTCAGAACAGTCACCTTAGGTAGAAGCGCAATAATAGTATTATTAATCTCCTTAAGCAACTTAACGTTAGTAAAGAAGTCCCAAATCGCACATGTAATATCACTACCCACGATATCCCACGCATTCTTGAAAAAAGCAGCCATATATCCATCAAGACTTGGATCTTTATCATCACCCATCGAGAACAGCGCACTTTTAATTTCAGCATCTGAGACCACACGAACCATATCCAAAGCACTTTGTTCATCTAGAACATGAGTGAATAGATCCTACGAGTCCAACTGCATTATAGTGCCCTCTAAACCAAGAAACTGCTCATAGTGAGCAACAAAAGCATTCACAACATCATTACCCTCATATAGCACATTTGACATATCACGCACCATATCAATCCTATTTCGAGCGTTTGAGCACTTAACAATTTTATGAAAGTAAGCCGTATTAGAATCACCCGCATCAAGCCACTCAATCTTAGCTTTCTGTTTCAAAAATCTTTCCTCATCTAGTAATGCCTCTTTAAAAGACAATAAACACCTAGCATGGGATTCTCTAACATCCTGACTTGCCAAATTCAAATCAAGATTATGATGTGCCACGTCCAAATCAACACTATATCTATTCACACGAGCATGCAGATTACCATTAATATGAAGGAGCTTTCAGAAAGGAGATTTCAAATGCCGCAAACGCTTAACCACACGATACATAGCACATCCCCTCACATTCAAATTCCACCCACTACTAACCACACCACGAAAACCCTCCTTACGTATAAGAAAATTGCAAAACTTAAAAGGTTTCAGTTTCGGTCTACTCACCTTAGGAATACGAAGCAAACACGGAGAATGGTCCAAAATTCTGTAAGGCTGAAAAACCGCAAGGGAACCCGGAAACTCATCGATAAAACCCATATTAGACATAATCATGTCAATCTTCTTAAGAATGCCACTATCACCCTGAGGCTTCTGGTTCCACGTAAAATGGAGACCGGTATCATTGACGTCCATAACCTCCATGAGCCTCACAACCTGAATTACCACACCAACATATTACAATATGTTGTAAACATAATGTATATATCAAATATAAATTTTAAAATTAATTTAATAAGTACATTATGAATAAGAACATCTCAAATATAACTATGATGCCTTAAATTCCCTTAGAAACCCTAGAATCCCTACAAATGAGTTGTAAACTCAAGAATGATAAACTATGAACATACAAACACATATGAATAAGTAATTATGGATAATAAAAAATTTGTGAACTATCATGTTAAGGAATAATATTATCTTAGAATACTAAGAATAAACGATATAAAGTTAAGTACAAGAATTAAGACCTAGTAACCAAGATTAATACCTAAAATCAATTTCACATTGAATTAGATTCTAATATTTTGTAACCAATAATAAAAATCAACTAAGTATCATATTAAGATCATACATTTATCCCAAGATAATTTACAAGTTACTAAAACACAATGTACAAGTTATTAAAGCATAGAACCATAAGCCAACCTAATTGTACCTAGGTTATGATTACCCTATACAAACCCTTAAACTAAAGATCTAGAATCATTAAAAGTCATAAACATAACATATAACAATTAAAATGAGTTTACATGATGATATAAACCTTAATTATCCAAAGTAGAAACTTATTAGGTTTAATTACCTAGAAGCCCTCATATTAAGCATCTTACTTAGAATCAATGCATAGTCTTTTAGGACAAGTCTACCAACACTTATATAATTATATTTAGGTTATAAAATTATCTTAAGACAATGTACAAGTACCCTAAAGAAAAAGGTACAAGAATTTAATGCATGACTTGTAAATTAGGTCAAAATAGGTATTTTTCACTCTTTGGACATGTTTACTTAGAATAAACTATCAAACCAAGTGTAGGACCTATTTGGTTACTTAAAACACAATTTTTAAGACCTAAACTGATTTTACATCAGTAGCTAAGTGAAGCATAATGACTTTAACAATGATTTAACCCTAGATCATTAGAAACCCTAACCCGCCTTGGTTTTCTTCCCAAATTCACTTCAAACCTTTGTTAAACTTCAAACCAAGGACCCAAACCTTATAATTAAAATATGTAAACACTAATTATACCTTAATACATCACTAATAATAATCCTAAACCCTTAATTACAAGAATTTTCAAACCATAAAGTTACAAGCCCTAATTTAGGACCCAATTTGGTTTTTCCCTCCAAAAACTTGTTTAAACTCTTTCCATCCCAAATTTAAACCTATGATAAGATAATATGTATATTTAGAGTGTCTAAAAGCTGGTGCATCACCTACTTGAAGGCTACACATCACCATTCTCATGCATTTCATGCCGCGACCCATTTTAAGCCACAAGTCCAAGATATTTTGCTCCCAGCTTCCATGAATCATTCATATACTTGCATAGAATCCCGTTGCTTCCCTTAGTCACTTATCTATCAAGGTTACACGTTCACAACCATAACTTGGAGCCTAAGTATTAGAAATGGCTATAAAAGGGACGGATTGCACCATTTGAGAACTTGCACCCTGTTTTCTTTATATCTCCATAACCATTCTGATTTACACTTGTACAAAAGTTCTAGGATACTTAGAAGACCAAAAAAACAGGTCTAGAAGGAAGCCATTGAAGCTCTTGAAGCTCTGATAGCAAGTTGTGTTCATAAGAAGCCTTAAAAGTCATTTTGGAGCTACCTAGGTTATCACTATGTTAACTAAGCTTTGATCTTGTTATAATGATTTTCTAAGACTTCTTATAATGTTAAAAAGATGTTAATAAACTAATATAACAAGAATTAGTGCATAGTATAAGCTAAAATTAAAGTTATAAATCAAAGATGTCTTAAAACCCTAGTTTTGTAATTTACATGAAATAATGAGTTAATCCATTTCAGAAGCTATAATTCTAGAAAAATGATGTTATTAGGATTATAATGTGTTCATAATCTTTGTTTTAAGTTTCTATATCATTTGGTACAATTTTGAGGCTGTTATATAATTTTTAACAAGTCTAGAGACTAAAACTATCATTTTTAAACTATAAACATTTTGGGTCAAAAGTGTCATTTTATGAAATTTAAAACTATAAGGATTAATATTGTAAAGTTTGAAACCCTAAGGTTAATATTTTAAGGTTTAAAAGGTAAATACTAAAACTATATACTTTAGGGGTTAAAAGTGTAATTATTCTAAACTTATAACTAAAAAGGACTATTTGTGCCAATTTTGAAACTAAAGGATGTAAATGTAATAAGGAAATAACATACTAACTTTTGAAGAAATTCCTAAAGTATATAATGTATCATGTTAGTAGGGAACTTTGTACAAAGATGTTCCATCTCGATATTACGTTCTGACTGAGTTGTTGGGTTTACGATTTAAAGTGCCCTCACTCCTCAAATGTTTATAAAATGGCTTCTGAGTATAATGGCCCAAACAATCATGCTATAATTACAAGAATTTATAAATCAAATAATATATAATTCATATCTAAGAATATTGAACTCAAAGTCAAAAACATAATCCTATACAAAATATTTTTAATCCAGGTTGGTGAGATTAAGCTGCTAAATTTTGAATGAAATATAACCTGACAAGATTCAGAATTCCTGGATATAAGGTGAGTTCATAGCCTCAGTAACGTTGATTATTAAATGACTTAAAACCCGTGAGGGGATATATGCTAAAATTAGAATATAAATGTTTTTGTATGCTGTCTGATATGATTATTGACACTACATTTACTTATTGCCATTAAGCCTTTTTAATCCTGGACCGCTATCATTTCTTGAAAATGAGCACTAATATTATGAATAGTACTATTTGGGGACTGACATCCCCTATATGGGTAAGTCGCACTTGCTGGAATGCTGACAGGTTCCTACCTAGGCTAAATAAATACACTTTATTTTTCTAAACTCAGGATAGTCCGACAAACTACCTGCATAAGGGAAATTTGTTGCATTTTCTTGATAATGTCTAGTCACGGGGTCATGAGTTAGTGCAATAAGAATTGATGAATTTAAAATGATGAGCGAATAACAATGTAGCTCAAGAAAAGGATCTTGTATTCAAAATGATTTATAAACCTATGAATTCACTCAACCATTGTGTTGATTTTAATCATATATTTCAGGTATTGAAAATTGATAGCATGGAGTAGCACAATGATGACGTGGAGTGATATAGACTTGGAATTTTTATCATTCAAACCTATTTTCTAGATCTCGGGAACCTGTGATGTACAAAGTATGTACAATTGTTTTATTAAAAACCTCTGATTGTGAATGAAAATTGATAATAAATAAATGAAGTTTGTTTCAACACTCTTTCGAGTTGGTTTCTATTATTGTGACTTTTATTCCATGAAGTAATACCCCAAAAATTATATTCCGCTGCGTCAAGGTAAAAATAGGGGTGTTACAATAAATTTATTGTCACCTCTAAAATTGACTAAATGTGAATCAAAATGTTATATTAATATTTTGTCACCCTTTGTCAAGATACTCTTCTTGTGAGTATGTTGCTTTTTATGCAACTCTAGCATAACTTAATGCTAATAGAGGTAGATTTCCAAGATTTCAAATTTAAAAAATTCCTTGTTTTTTTCAAAAAGTTTGAAAATCGTATTTGGATAGCCATTGTCCGTTGTTCCTTAAATTAACCAGCGGTGCATTAGTGATAATGAATCGTGACCTTATTTAATGAACCGCGACTAGTGAGTCCGCTTGTTCGTTTTGGTCTTTCTCTCTTTTTGACCATTTTTCTTCAAGATTCTTTATTTTTCATTTTAAACCCAACATTTCTTGAAACTTTTGTTTCTCTTTCAATCTCTTGCCTCCTCTATTTTCTTTAAAATCCACTCTCTTGGGTCATCTATTCTCATCTCACCATGTCCTCCTCTTCTAACCTCAACCTAAACAACTATTTTTCTCAAACCTCTAAACCTCAAGCTTCTTCTCCTAAGCTTTCCAAGAAACTGAAAACTTCGGTCAAACCTATTTGGGTTAATAAGGACAAGGATCTCATTGAGCCTTCTTCTCTCAAACTCTTTAAGACTTCCAGTTTCTTCCCTATTAAGTATTGGAATGAGTCTTACTCTATCAATCCAATTACCAGAGAAAAGGAAGATCTTCCACCACCATCTAAACCTTCCAATACCCCTCAACTAATTGACCTTTCTTCCTACCCTAACCTCATAAAATATTGTGATGGTAACCTTCCGATTTCTTGTCCAAATTTAGTTTCTCCTCCACCACCTTCTTTCCTTTCTAATGATGTACCTCCTCCTTCTTATGACTTTGTCATGCATCTTGGACCTATTGTGCTTGCTGTAGGTTTCGACAAATTAAAATTGCTCATCTCTTTGACAAGTTGAATTTTCTTGAGTTCCTTCTTACTCTTCCTCCTCTCTGAATATTTGTTCTTGTGAGCAAATCTCCAAAAGACATTCCTTCCACTTCTTATATCGATTAAAACACATTTAGTGTTCTAATCTTTTGGGTAAAAAAAATAACTAACCAAATCTTGGAGGACTAATTCTTCAAGATTAGTTGTTATGCTTAGGTTTATTTTCTTATGTTCTAATATTCATATTTCTATATATGAATATTTATATGTAAGTTTTATCATATTCATTAAAATGTTATCTTTATGTGTGATTTTTGTTTGTTTTGTTTCTTCTATTATCACACACATTGTTGAGAGTTGGTTATGGTTAAAATTGAATTTTGTTTGGGTGATTCCAAAAAATTAATATTTTGACTATTTGACATTATATCTTCAAATTTGTTAGATGTTTCTTTTTTACCTCAAATCCGACATATTTGAATTTTTCACGTCAACCAACTCTCTTTAGACATACTTAGCAATTATTTACTTTTTAATTTGAGATTTCTTTTCTTTCTCCATCTCAGATTATCTAGTAAATATTTTTGATTATTGCTTTTACATCGGGGTTTCTTTCTCTCTACTAAACCTTGTATGTTGCTTGTCACCATAGCTCGATAATTTGATGCCCCAATCTAGGGGAGTAAGCACCAAGGGGGAGCTTTTAGCAAAGTCAATTATTCTCTCCTTCAAAGACTTGTGCTACCTTTTTGTCTCGACAAATGGGGGAGAAATGGTAGTGGATAAACTCGTTAATAATTCGAAAACTAACATTTTTACATAAATGAGTTTGTAGTTTGTCGTAATAAAAAAGGAGAGATTGTTAATGCAAATGATGCCTAAAAATATTTAATATTTCTTAGTTTTGATCACGATAAAGTATAAAAACATTTGTCATTAAAGATAATCGTCAGATGAATTATTTAACGAACACTATCATTTAGGTAATAATCATTTAAGTCTTAGACAAACATATCAAAAACATGTTTAGTGATCATAAAAAGTGATTAACCTTAAAAAAACTCACATTTAATTAAATGTGACAAAACATTTTTTAATATAATGGAAAGTTTAAATTTAGGATATTCCTTGTGAGGTATATACCTCACAAGATGGACTTTCTCCACTACAGGACAAAAAACGAGCGTATTCTAGAGCTCGTGGTTCCTTATACGTACCCGCGGTTCCTTATATATATTGAACCGCATGAACAATATTGAACAGCGGCTAGACTAGCAGTTGACTCCTTGTCCATATTGTTGATACAAAAGTTGGATGATCCTAGCTTGACCCGAATTAGGCTTAATTCGGGTGCTTGGGCTTCGGCTCCTGCACCCAGTGAACTTCGGTTTGGGATCCTGCACACTAAAAGTTGCACGCTGTTAGGCTTACCGTGGGAACGTATCCTACAATTAGACTCCGACGTGAGAGTAAGTATCCGGTTTAGGGTTAGTAATCGGATGAGATGTGAGGAGTGTAAAGAATACGATACCTCTGCGGAACCCTCAGGGGTTCCTTATTTAGGTGGTAAAACCCTAGTGGGCTATTACTAAAGCTTCAGCCCCAAGTAAAGGATAAGTACCATAATTAGCTTGATTGTTATCTTCTAATTATTGTTAGTGTATATCCTCTACTTTGGGGTAAATCACTATCCTATTTAGGTTATGATCATATCTAACCTTGTACCGGCTGTGCCGGGACGTGGGCCGTACATATCCTATGCGGCCACTGGTCATTCGAAGCCCATAAGCTCAAATAACATTAATCTAACCCATTCGTGATGGGTCGGATACGGGTAGTGCCCGTGGGCCGGGTTCATGACCCGGTTGGGGACTATACGTCATCATGTCCCCCCCAGTCTAGTTGTTACAGCTGTAGGCGTAACCTCTAGACTAATGCTATGTCCTTTCAACTGTCTTTGCTAAAACATCCGCCCAACAAAAACTATCGACCGGGACAACATTAATGGAGGCATTAATGGTAGTCAAGGTTATCTGAAAAAGTGCACCAGGTGGGCCCACTATTGAGCCACGTAAAAAACAATCATGAGGTGACCCGTGGGTCCCTCTGACGTTTCAACTGTGGCAGTAATCCCATCCATTAGATGGGCGTAGTGGGTTACACGTGGCAGTCATCCAACCCACCTCGTAAATTAAGGCAGCCCTATTAAAACCCTGTATGTGTGACTGTATACACACAGTTCATACTCTCTTCCACCATTGTTGCAATTCCTTTTTCTCCTTCTACCTTCTTTGCACGGATATCCGTAATACCAGGTTAGATCATCACGCCTTTCTCCATACTTGTATAAATCATGGTGAAAGACAACCCCACCATCACGACCGTACTCAATGTATTGTCTCTATAGAAATTTATTAATTTCAGTTCTGATTATTATATCCTGAAAGAGTACATCCCACCTTTCGGGTGATGATGAAGCTATCACGGATGCTCCGGCAGGGAAAATAGGTGTATACACGCACCTGTTTGACTCTACCAACTACCTTATTCCGTTATCTAGGTTCCTTGTAGATATACTGACATACTATGATTTCCACATAACCTAGTTACATTGTATAGGCGCATGCAAAATAAACCAATTCGAGATAACATGCCACACATGTGAGGTTGCTCCAACCGTAACTTTATTTAGAGTCTTTTATGCCCCTCAAATGGTAAATGGTTGGTGGTTGTTTAAAAAACGGTCCACAACCGCCTCTATGTGTTATTGCAAGGCGCTAGACTCCCTTAAGAATTGGTACGACCGATACTTTTTTGTAGATACCCAAGTCTTCCCCACCCCCTTCGTTCTCAAAACCATTGTTCGAGTAGATTATCCGCCCCTAATAAACACTTATAGCAGTAGGGACGTAAGAATCTTAGACACCCACCATACATACTTCCATAAGGATCTGCCGGAGAATTTTTTGTGTTTAGTAGGCATCAGTCGTAACTACTTCGGCAGGGCGGACAGATATCCCTTCTTCCTGAACAACCGTGGAGAGGGTGGGTGTACTTTGACAATACTTTTGTTTTTGAATCATATGAACATATTTTACATGTCACTAACTGATTTGCCTATATCCACAGAGATGAGGTTGTTTAGCTTTCTGTGTCAGGGAGATCCGTCTAAGGTCGCAGAAGGCACAAGACCTTTACGCCAAGACGAGCCACCACTGCTGGAAGCCACTCAAAACCTAACTGTCCCCCTGGATGTAGTGCAAGAGCCCCATTCCGACATGGGTGAGGAAGAAATAGTGAAGTAACCGTTGGACTTCCTCAATAAAGATGGCGACCACCTCTTGCTGGAAGGTGGTAATGATACGGAAAAAAACACCATGACTCCTCATCAAGTTCCCCAAAATGATAATCAAGACCAACTGTCAGAGGAGATCGACCGGATGCTTGAATTCGAGGAAGAAGAAGAAGCAGTCAACCAGCCCGACTCCTCAGTACAACCAAAACCCGTACCAAAAAGGCGCAAGATGAAGAGAAAGGTTGTGAAGGATGTGGCTACCATCTCTAAGGAGCGTGATGACCTATACGTAGTAGTCAAAGGTGAGGAACAGCTGGCCGCAACCTTTGTGGATTACAGGGTCGAGTATGAGAAGGTCGTGGAGGATCGGCTAGAGGAGATGGATACACGACTGGACGTCATGGTTATGGATCTTGATGAAGAATTATATCCCCATATGCTCACAACTATTGCAGGTCGTAGATGGATGATAGGTTCTGGTCTAAGGTTGGCCGTGAACAAGATTGCTGACTCCTCCGAGCTTGCCCAGTCGTTCGCGAACGTAGTATCTGATGGCATCGACCGTGACAGGCATGAAGGGCAATTGGCTGGGGTCGAATGGGTAGGCTAAGGAAAGGATGTCAAGAGCCATGCTTATCACAACCCAGAAGCTGAAAATAAAATGACCGCGTCCATGACAGCCTTGGATGAAGTGGAGTATCCCTTGCTAGAAAAGATCGAGGGGCTGAAGGACGCGCCCATTGATATGGTCATGGAGCAACTATGCATAGAGGCGGACTTCAATTCACAACTTACGGTCCCCCTTTATGCAGATAATCCTCCTCCCGAGGACCTATGGGTCCTTAAGGGGGAGAAAAGCTTCGGAGAGGTCATCAAGGCCAACGTGGATCGCTCCCTAAGGAAGAAATGGAGTCGCATCATATGCCACACCCCTACCGCAGGATCCGCCCATCTCCCAAGGTCTGATGGGGTGCCCGTAACAGCCCCGACCTGGCATGGGACAACCTTGTTAGCAGAGAGTCACGCCACTCTAGAAGGATCTTCACTTGAATCTCTAGCACAACAAAGGAAAGAGCTTGGGAAATCCATGCTCCCCTGTTGATCCCAAACTTAGATCGATTTAGCTTGTGTAAACGAGATTAAATCAAGTTAAACACGTAGAGAAACTTTTTTGTATATGAAACATTTCAAGTATTATGCGGTATTAATACTCAAACAAGAACACACAAACAAGATAAACCAAACTTTCACTTTGATTGATAAATCGAACTTGCGTACAATGAACGTGTAAACCGTATATTAAACTAAAACTTAAAGGCCTCCTTTTATAGACTAAGGAACTTTGTACAAGAGTCTACGTATCAGCTATTCTTGGTAAAGATAAACATAAGAAATACATTGTCGAACATATCTTTACTAGAAACATAATACGTGTAGACTAAGTCTTCTATCAGTGCTTGACTTCTTCTTATCAACGCTTGACTTCTTCCTGTCAACGCTTGTCCTGTCAACGCTTGATTTCTTCTTATCAACGTTCAGATTGATCTTGTCAGCGTCCAAGTGTATTGGCTACATTTTATTCCCAACATCCCCCATTGATTGTATCCTTTGTAATAAACACTAACTCTTATTTTGTAACCTTCATCCGCAGATATCTGCGACATTTGTACTTAGAAACAATATTGTAATAATAACTTATTTGGTCGTGGTTGTCCACGACACTTTTGTGTATTTGATGTGAAACTTGTTGTGAAATATATCTATGTATATCTACGCGTGACGTATCACGGCATAAGTATAAACAAGTCTATAAATTACTAGACGTGCACTGAGTGTCTGAGTCATGACCGCACTTATTTAAGTACGGTATGTGGAAACTTATTACAACTTCTTGTGAATAAGGTGTCTAGTAAGGATTCATGATCCGCGTCGCGGGGGTTGCATCCCTCTTATGCAACAAGTTAAATTATTAGGTTCACTTAATCGTCTTGCTTCACATGGAAACGAATAGTACATGTACGACTGAATGAATGCATACGAATAAAAAATAACACTTAAGAATATAAACAGAAAATAATCCTAAGTTTAGACAAAATACACAATTTGCATAAGAACAAGTCGTGGAGCTAGCTAGGCACCAGGACGTTTTATCATTACGGTTACGATTTTTTGACAGAAGAATAAAATCCTAAGAGAAATAGAACTTAGAAAACATAAAAACAAAATTACATGGATCTTTACTGGAGTTGCCTACAACGAAATGTCCATGCGTAGGCCGTAGCCTTCTAGAGATAACATTTTTGAGGTTGCAGATGATCCATGTAAGGTCCAAGTCACGGCCCTCCGTGTCACGTATCTTGTACGCACCTAACCCCAAAGCTTCCGTGACCTCATAAGGGCCTTCCCACTTTGGGCCTAATTTCCTAGTGTTCTCCGTGCGGCTTGCCTCATTTGCACGATAGACAAAATCCCCCGATCGAAAGGAAACACCCTTAACTTTGGATTCATAATATGATTTCATCCGCGCCATAGCCTTAGCTTCATTGATGGCTGCTATCTCCCTCTTTTCCTCTAACAAGTCTAAATTGACCCTGAGTTCCTCATCGTTCGTGACGACGTTAACCTCCGTCGTACGGATTGTTGGCATTCCAATCTATGTTGGTATAACTGCCTCAGTACCATAGGCTAATGCAAACGGAGTGTCTCCATTAGCAGTCTTTATCATTGTTCTATGCGCCCATAAAACATGTGGTAGCTCATCTACCCACTTGGCGCTGCTGTCGTCCAAGCGTTCTTTGATTCCTTCGCCTAATCTTCTATTTTCCCGCTTTACCAAACCATTGGTTTGTGGATGCTTGACTAATGCGAAGCGTCGTTTTATGTTCAGTGTTGGGTCCAATTGTTGTCCCATTAATTTGTGATGATTAAACAAGAAAGAAAGGTAGAAAATAGATGAATTCAAGAGAGAGAAAGTAGTGAGAGAAAGTAGAGAGAAAAATGGTTGGAACTTTTGGAGGATTAGATTAGTGAGAGAATATGAAAATGACTAACACCCTTCCTAATATGCTAGGAAGGGTATTTATAGCCTTTGCCTACATGTGGCGTAATAGGCTATATGATTATGGGTCGGGCTTTCCTTTTGGGCTTTGGTTACTTATGAATGAACCTTAGCTTAAAGTTAAGCCCGTAATACACGACTAACCTACTACCTATTACAACGTTCTAATATACGATACATAATAAACATAAGATCAAGCATTCTTGTTTGACTCAATATTTTGAGGCTAACAATCTCCCCTAATGAGAGGTCATTACCCTTTATGAGAGGTCATTACCCTTTGTCATTGGAGATATGTAGAGATTACTAATCTCGCCATAAATGAGTCTTGAACGTGTAATAGTAGTCTTTTTCCTTCATGCTGTGATCTTTGAGCCTTTGTCATTGTCTTTCGACTTTGTCTTTTGATCTTGAGATCTTCAAATCATCCTTGACTTGTCTTTGCCATCTTGCAATCTTGTGTCTTCATCCAGATACTCACACTTTTAATTGTTGAATATGTCTTTAGGCATGAGTATGTGGTTTTGAATCTTTGACTTTGCTGAGTAAACCATGACGCCACCTTCTCGAGACAAAACATAGACACGGACTGAATGGCTTTGACATTCGTCCTAAATCGGTAGCGTTTTACCACCGGTCGGTGAAGACCGTTATAAGATATTAAATATCGTACCTGTGATAGGTAGATTCAGTTAAGAATCTCCTTGACAGGGTTTCGCGGTTGTACTAGTCGTTCTCTTTACTCGACCGTCTCAAAACAAGACTGTGAACATAAAGAGTGAATCAATTGGATAAATATCTGCTTGATTAAAGTCGTCAATTCAAATTCTTGGAACAAGTGTGATTCATAAAGAATCTTTCCATTGTTGCATTCCAGTTGACATAAGCTTGATTAATCTCACAAGTTACCTACCGTGGCGCTGTTTGATGTTGACGCTAGAAGGATTTCTGTTCGTCATTGTGAATATTAATGAATATCACTCTGAATGTTCTGGAAAGACCATAAAGATATTGCGTAGAAATCTTAAACTAGTTTGAATCAATTTAGAATCAAACCACTGTTGCTTTTTAGTTTTACACATGTTCAATTCATAAAGAATCTTACAAATGACCTACCGTAGTGCTGTTTGATGTTAACACTGGAAGGATTTCCACTCATCATTGTGAATACTAAGTAGTATCACTCTGAGTGTTCTAGCAATATCACAAGGATATAGCGTAGGACTCTCTTGTTCGTCATCCATGTGTCCTAATGAGATTTGATTTATCTCTTGGCTCTAGACTCGATTTGTGCACTTTTAGTGGTCGGAGGCTGGAGCAGATGCCACCTATTCAATATAAACTATCTCAGAATGAGAAAGCTAATAGAAGTCATGTTGTTCTCCGTGACAATAAAACAAACTTCTTTTGAGAGAAGCCTGAGTAGGTAGGAAAGGGTTGTGCATTACACCACTGGGTCCATGATGAGTTGTCTTCATGATGTTCTGACCCGGTTTCTGCCTAAGTTGTATGGAGGGCTTCTTTCTTTACACCCTTTATCCTTACATTTCTTTTTCATTCTTCAACCCCTTCAATGCTTACCAAGACATCATTACTAGAACCTTGTTGTGATTGTTCCAGTGCTAGCACCAGTACTTAGTCGGCATTCAGCTACATTCACATTCTACTCCATCTTTCCTAAGGACTTCTAATAATCTATTGGATTGTCCCTAGGAAGATCGCTCTGGTTCTGGTTGGATCATAGGACTTAAACCTAACCACACTTTTGACACCAATAACGTCATGAATTAAAAAAGATGTTGTGGGTATTTGATCGTAACCATAAAAACCACTTCAAATGTCTAACAAGGTGTTTAAAAAACATTTAACACCTTGATAGTTTTGTCGTTTCAGAAATGCTCCCCCTTCACATGTGCATCGATAATCGAAAGTGTTTTGCACATGTAGGTAAAAGTTAAAGTGCTTGAGTCTTATATAAGATCACATTTTAATCATATTTTCTCCCCCTATCTCTAATATATAAAATCTTTTGATATTAGAGATACCAAATTTGATTAAAATATATTTTGGAAAATAGTCTTAAAAATCTCCGGGAGAAAGATGTGTCAATCTTTGCATGAAGTTGAAATGCTCCCCCTCAAAAATTGATGCAATTGAATTGTCATTATGAGGATGTGATCCACATTTCGCTTTTTGAGAATGTGAGTTGTTGAACACACAATTTTTGAAAGATTTTGAATAGTAACTGAAAAATTCTTGAAAAAATTGTGTTCAACACTTTTTTGAAAAATCCTATTTCTTTTTGGCGAAGAGGTTTTTATAAAGCATAAACTTTAGTTCATAGACTTTGAATGTCTTGACAAATCCACTCAAGTGTAAGAATATTTCTCTTCTTATGCTGAGGGTAAGGGCACTAAAGCGTACACTCCCCCGTGAATATAGAACCGGCTTGCAATCTGAAAGTGATTACAAGCCATCGTTTTGAGCTCATAACGTTGAAATATTGTCCAAAATAGACAATTTCCTTTATTAAAATAAGAAATGGCATGTTTTGAAAAATATTTACAACTTTCATTCGAGCTTTATGTACACACCCGTGTCGTTATTGAGCAACATTTCTAGGCACGTCCATATTATTGATACTGAAAGACACGTCGAGAAGAATATTTTTGGATTTTAAAAGATTTTAAATTTTGTTTTTTGTTTTTATATGTTTTATATTTTTGTATTTTGCTTTTTCAAAGATATTTACAAGATGTTTGATAGATAAATCAAGTAGGCACCTTTGCCAGAATCTCCAGGTCTGCTGGAGTCAAACATCTCATACCAATTTGCCTAACGAGGTACTCAAACCTATCTTTCGACACAGATTTTGTAAACAAGTCGGCTAATTGGTAATCCGTTCCAACAAAGTATAGTTCAACGATACCTCTTTCAACTTGTTCCTTTATGAAGTGGTATCAGACATCAATGTGCTTCGTGCGGGAATGTTGTGTCGGGTTACAAGAGATGGCTATGGCCGACTTTGAGTCACAGTACATAGGTACTTCATCAAAGTGGAAGCCATAATCGGTGAGTTGTGTTTTCATCCAAAGAACTTGAGCACAACACGCAGATAGAGACACATACTCTGCTTCGGATGATGAAAGTTCTGTGCAATCCTACTTCTTGGAAGACCATCCCACAAGCTTATCTTGACCTAGAAATTGTGCACCACCAGAAGTACTTTTTCGTGTATCAAGACACCCTGCATGATCATAATCTGAATAGGCCGTTAGAAAGAAACCGGTTTCCCTCGGATACCAGAGTCCCAAATGAATGGTATTCTTAAGGTACTGAAAGATCCGTTTAACCTCCTTGAGGTGATTTTTAGTAGATCGTGCTTGATATCGTGCACAATAACATGTAGGATGTGAAATATAAGGTTTGCTTGCTGTCAAGTACATGAGGGAACCGATCATGGAACGATATCTCGTTTGATCTATGGCATTTCCCTCCAAATCAACATCTAGCGATGTGGTTGATAATGGTGTCCCAACGGGGTCACATGAAGTCATACCATGCTTTTTGGTTATCTCTTGAAAATATTTAGCTTGGTTTATAAATATACCACTTGGGGATTGGTGAACCTGAATTCCAAGGAAGAATTTTAGTTCGCCCATCATTGACATTTCAAATTTGTTGTTCAAGACTTTTTCAAACCATTTTGAAATTTTTGGGTTTGTGGACCCGAAAATAATGTCATCAACATAAATCTGCACAATCAAAATGTCATCCCCATATTTATAAGTGAACAAGGTTAGATCAATGGAACCTTTTGAGAAACCTTTGGATACCAGAAATTTCAAGAGCTCGTCGTACCACACCCTTGGAGCTTGCTTTAGTCCATATAGTGCTTTGTGGAGACGATACACCTTATCAGGATAATGAGGATTGACGAATCCTTCCAGCTGCGTGACATAGACTTCTTCCTTCAAAGGACCGTTAAGAAATGCTGTCTTCACGTCCATTTGATAAACAGTGAATCCCTTTTGTGCAGCATAAGCAAGGAAAATACTGACCGCTTCCATATGAGCAACTGGTGCAAATGATTCGTCAAAATCAATTCCCTATTTCTGGCCATACCCCTTAGCCACTAGCCTAGGTTTGTTCTTGATGATCGTGTTTTCTTCATCATCTTGTTTTTCCAGATCCAACAAAGATTTAATGGAATCAAATCGTATGGTCTGTCAAAAAGTTCCCACACTTCAAATCTTTCAAATCGTTGAAGTTCTTCCGTCATCGATTCAATCCAAGCATGATCAGCCATGACTTCTTTGATATTTTTCGGTTCAGCTGTACTCACGACGAGTGTGAACATACAAACATCGCCATTGGTGGCTAGTTGTCGTCTTGTACGAACAGGTTGTGAAGGGTTTCCAATTACTTGAACCAAAGGATGATCTCGGGTCCAATGATGTGTTGAAGGATGTCGTTGGTAAAACGAATGCATATTTGACGAATCAACATGGCGAGTAGAAGACTCTCTAGTTTTGTGTACCGGTGTACCAAAGTGGGTTGTGAAAATCGTCATCGTCAGATAATGCATCGTCTGCTTGATCTGTGTTCTCTGGAGCAATGACAGTAGTTGTGGATGTTGTAGGATCGATTGTTCAAGTGAGATTATGAGGAGGGAAATCTTCAGCAACCCGTGTTGACGTAGATGAGGTTGTATCCTTTTGTTGACGATGATCGGTATCATCATTCTTATCATGAGTGACAGCGGAAGACTTTGATATAACATGTTTCTCCCTAGTGAAATATTCATCAAACATTGGTTCATATAACATTTCCAACTCTTCAATTGTCGTGTCCACTGTCATATCTGCTCTAGGAACATGTTCAGGAACCAGCGTTGAACTTGACGGTTCATTGTTGTGGTCTTGAGTTCCGAGTTCCATACGGTTGTGCACAGAAGTATTTTGGTGGATCGGGACTTAAATTGTTTTGTTCAAGTGACATTTCTTGCAATTCATCAAATCTGATATGAATAGTCTCGACTATCAATTTTTTTCTCTTGTTGTACACTCTGTATCCCTTAGACTGAGTTGTATATCCCACTAAAATGCATGCATAACCTTTCTCTTTCATATTGTACAAATTTTCACCATCTCAAATAATGTAACACGTACATCCAAAAACATGAAGGTGTTTGAGTGAAGGTTTGCGATCATTAATTATGTGATATGGTGTCTTTTCGTGTCTTGGGATAATTAAGGAACGGTTTTGTGTGTATCATGCGGTTGATACGGCTTCAGCCCAAAAGAATAGTGGTAGTTTTGAAGCAGATAATAATGTTCGAGCAACCTCAACTAAAGTACGATTTTGTCTTTCAACAACTCCGTTTTGTTCAGGTGTTCGAGCAATAGATGTTTCATGTTCAATCTCTTCGTCTTCAAAAATAATTCTTTAGAGTTGAATTCAAGAATTATGTCTCTGTTAGTACGTACCACTTTTACTTGAGCTTGAAGACCACATTGTATCAGCTTAAGGAAGTTAATGGTAATCTCAGGTGTTTCATCCTTGGACCTTAAGAAGAGGGTCCACGTGTACCTTGATTAGTCATCGACAATTACCATAACATATTTCTTCCCATTGATGGTTTGAACACGCATGGGGCCACACAGATCTATATGAAGAAGATCTAACCGTCCATTAGAGCTTGGTGTAGTCTTTGTCTTGAAACTACTGCGTTTAGCTTTACAAAGCTCACAAGAAGAACAAAGATGATCTTTGATGAATTTCAAGTTAGGAAGGCCTCGCACAATATCTTTCTTGGAAAGCAAGTTGATGGTATCAAAGTTAAGATGAGATAAACGTTGATGCCATAACCAAGCTTGAGTCGTTGAAGCTTTAGCCATGAAACAGATTGAAGTTGAAGATGTGGAGTCTTGTAGTGAAATAGTGTAGAGATCAGTACCCCTTGTTCCGGTAAGTAAGTCATTCCCATCATAATCACGAACAAAACATGTCTTCTTTCTAAAAGCAACCTCCAAATCCGCATCACAGAATTGACAACCGAAAAAAGATTGTGATTGAGCCCTTCAACGTAGTAAACCCTTTTTATTGTGATATTCCCCTGAATCAAGTCTCCATATCCTAGGATCGGTGCAAATTGATCATTTCTGAAGCGGACCGTACCCAGGAACTTCTCCACGAAGTTAATTAGAAGCTTGAGATTCCCCGTCATGTGCTTCGTGCATCCGGAGTCCAGTATGAAGAGAATTATCTCGATCACCTGCAGAAGAATTAGAGCACGATGGAGCATTTGCTAAATTGGATTCCATGTTAGTTTTGATATCCGAATCATTAGTTTCACTTAAAGACACACTAACGCTCGTTGTCCTATTTTCAGTCCTAACCTTAGGCATCCATTTATCCTGGAGGACATTCATTAGCAAACCACCATTTCCAAGACTTGCTTGCAGACTCATATAATTCCCTAATTCTGCTTCTAGGGTTCTTAGTGGTGGAGTCTGATGAAATACTTTTCTCAAGGGGGGGGGGGGGTGTTGCACCAGAATGGTTCACATTGCGTTTGGGTTTTCTAGCACTAATAGGCATCGCAGTTTGCTTCTTAGTTCTAGTAGCTACGCTTTTGACATTATTCGAAACACACATAGCATGATTGGCATTAGCACACTTTCCACATTTCACACAAACAAACTTAACATTCAAAGCATTCAAAGTCGAATCATTCAAATCGTCATTACACGCGATTACAGACGTTTTATTCTTAGAAACATTGAAAATCCTAGGGCGGTCTTCTACTTCCTTCTTCTTCCCTTGACTTTTGTTTTGCCAAACCTTTTCATTTATTCGAGTGCTCTTAATCTGAGGCCGGCTAACACTAGCAGTGGGGACTACTAATGTAGTAAAAGACACACGTCTATTAGTGTTTCTAGAAGTCTGAGGTGATTGACTTTCTTTGTTGTGTGTGGGTTTAGTGGCCAATCTATACATCCCTGGTTTAAGCACATTTGTGTTCTTGATGCTTTGTGATCGAATATGTGTTTTCAGAGTATTCTGTGGTAACTTATCCTTCCCATCTGTCTTGGGGGAAAACACAGGTTTTGCAAATGCAGAATTAGAGAAAACATATGGTTTTCCCAAGACAAAGGGTCGAGTCACTTTGTGCGCTTTGGGTTGTCTTACAACAGGTTTCTTAACACTAGGTTCCATAATTTTCCCACCCAGCTTAGCAACGAGTTTCTTCAACTCTGTTATTGCTATTTCCCTGTCTTATAACTGAGGTTTCAACTGTTTAATTTCCAAACTCTTTTCATTCATTTCACGACACATTTGGGAAAGTTTTTCTTGTAATTTATTATCATGTGGAAAACTTCCTATGTCTTTTTGCAAAGCAAGTTCAAGAGAATGACAATGTTTTTGAATGAAATTAGTTTAGTGTTGAAGTAACTCAAAATCCTTTTTATCAACATTTTCTTTATGTTTCGAAAGCTCAAGTTCAAGACGCTCACATTCTTTGATCTTATCAAGATATTTGCATGCAACATCAGAATATTTGTCGATATCAACACAATATTGAAGAGTAACACACAAAATATCTTTGGAGAGACATTCTTCTAGGAGTAGATCATATTCGTTTGAAAAATCTGATTTGTCATTTTGAAGTTTGGTTGTAGTGTTTTACTACTCTTTAGGAAAAGAGCGTAAATAGGGAAAGTATCGAGTGATGATTTAGGAAAATCAACACTAATGACCCTAAAGGTATGAAAGTTCGTTTCCCAAGGAGGTATATGTGTGAGAGAAATTTGTTAAATGATTTGAGATTAATATTTGGTTTAGAAGGGGATGAGAAAAGAAGATGACGAAGACGTAAAAATAAGTACTACTAGAAAGTTAAAACGTAGAACCTTAAAAACCACAAAAATAAAAATTAATTCTAAAAATTACCAAAAATTCACCAAAAATCAAAATAAATAAACTAAGAGTTTACCAATGATCAAAACTTTTTCAAAACTTTTAAATAATTAAATATTCAATTTTTAAATGCTAATTAAAGCCCTAAAAATCAAATAAATTATCAAAAAGCCCAAATAAAGATTTTTCAATTGGTAAACCTCTAAAATGACCTAAAAAGATTAAAAACTATTTTTTAGAAATTTTTAAACTAATAAAAACTATTTAAGATGATTTAAAAACTATTAAAACTTAAAATAATTATAAAAGTTAATCTAAAAGAGATAAAATTATTCTAAAAGTTGCTAAATTCCTATTTTAATGTATTAAACCTAAGAAAAATGTAAAAAGTTGGAAAATGTGAAATTTTAAAAATAATAATAAAATAATAATAAAATAATATTAAAAATCTAAAAATTATAAAAAATTTTAAAAAACTTGCAAACTAGTTTATTTTAAACTAAATAATCAGAAAATCAAAGTGAAATTACCAAAATACCCCTATTGGGCCCTCAAATGGGCCAAAACCAAAAACAGTCAACCAAATTGGGCTTTTGGGCCCAAAAAGTCAAACTTGGCCCAATTGACTTGGAAAAGCCCTATCTGACTTAAAATTCAATTCTAAGAACAAAACTTTAAAGACCCAAAAGCTGAATATGAGCTTATCACAGCTTATTTAACACTCAGCTTATTCTTATTGGGTTTTTCAGCCCATTAAGCAATAAGCTAATGCCATAAGCTCTAATTTGACACACAACCTTCTTTTAGGATGCTTATGAGATCTGTAAAAAGAAATTTTGAAAAAGCTCACTTAATAAGCCAGAAATAAGCAAAGTAAAAGTTCACTAAAAGACAAAATAGTCGTTTTAGAGATTTAGGGCACCTCAGGACTTGATTCAACTTGCAAAAGATTTCAAATGGACTCAATAAGCAGAATCAATCAACAAAAATC
This sequence comes from Glebionis coronaria, assembly GCA_025667525.1. Taxonomy (NCBI): domain Eukaryota; kingdom Viridiplantae; phylum Streptophyta; class Magnoliopsida; order Asterales; family Asteraceae; genus Glebionis; species Glebionis coronaria. The sequence goes on from CM046882.1 coordinate 148,064,283, forward strand.
CAATAAGCACAACCAATAAGCCAGAATAAGCACAAATGAACTTATGAAAAAGTCAATGGAGTTGGTTTTCTAGTCAAACCCTAAAGTCAACCCACCAAATGCTCCAGTATGAACAAATGGGTCAAAATATGAGCACCTATTACAAAAACAAAGTTGTTGCTGGTTGGAATAAGCTATTATAGCTTATTGATAAGCTGAACCCAATTTTACACTATCAGTGGTAACTAGCAGGGGAAAGGAGTTCCCACTGCTTTGACTATTTGACCAAGCTTATTTGAGAGTTCTAGTTTGATTCAATTGGAAACAAAGGCACCCTTGTGATCAGTGAATCATAAGGAGTCAATAGAAACAAAGGCACCCTTGTGATTATTTGAGAGTTCTAGTTCTAGTTTGATTCAAATTGGTTCACACAATAAGCCACAATAAGCTAAACAGTCACTAGATATGCACCAGATATGGAAATAAGCAGTTAAGCACTTAATAAGCAGATTTAGACTGAATAAGCCAACCAAACTTAACAGGATGCATACACAAGCTATATAAACTATGAATAAACACAAAGCAACAAGAATCAAACACTGAATCAAAGTAATCAACAAGATCAAAGCACAAAATGTTTCTGATGAACAATGAACAATATGCAGACAAGTTTTGTTGAACTACTTGACACTTGATCCAAATTCAAGCCTCAAATCCTTCTTCCTTGGTGTGATTAACTCAGATTTAGCACTTGTTAGCCCTAGCCTAAGCTTAGATCTAGGTGTCCTCAAAATCCTAGCCAATTTTACCAAGTATTTAAGATTTTATAGCCAAATTATGAATCTATGTGTTCAAACCCACAAAACCTGCAAACAGATGAACAAACACACCTAAACAACAGATACCAACACTTGCTTACACAATACAAGCACTTAACAAACCACAATCCTAACTTATGCAGTAAACCCAAACACTCCTTAATCTACCACTTAACAAAGAAACTTGTGATTTTAACTAATAACCTACTGATTTTAATGATCAAAAACACTTCCTAGATAGCAACTAACACAATCAAACTCAAAAATCACCAGCACAAACACAAATACTCAAAATCAAAGCACCAAATTCAAAACAGTCATAAACATGAAATTTTTAGGGGAATCTTAACCAAGAGATTATACCTGCCTTCCACAACATCCTAGGAAGGCCAGCTATGCTCCTTGGACCTTGTTCAACAACTAGAACAAGACCAAGGTACTTCAAAAAAGATGATCAAAGCCTGCTGATGTTCAAAGTAGAACAAGGTTTTGATTATGATATGTCTTCAACACAAGCAACAAACAAACTCAACCAAAGGCTTAGAACCCTTCTCAGGCTTGGTGTCAACAAGCTTGAAAGAGCTCAAGGCTTATGGCTAAGGGTTAGTACATAAATATAAGCCAAATTCAGAAACAAGGACTTCAAGGCTTTTGAACCTTGAAAACCTTTCAAACCAAGATGTGCCTTAACCACAAGGTTAAGGAAGGTCTAATCAAACAAATGGAACTCAGAATTAGGCTACTCAAACACCAAACTTTTAATTAAATCAAAAAGAGATTTCAAAATTTCAAAATTTCAAATTTTATTTAAACTTAAAAAAGGAATTACAAAGATAATAGCCTAAAACTGGAACAAAGCTCTCTCATAGGTTGAGGAGTCTTTATATAGGCAAATGCCAAGGCTAGCACCATTCACAAACCCTAGAAGTGGGGTTCCCTAAATGCCCTAAGTCCTTCTAGACGTTTTCTTGGTGTGAGCTGTCCAAAGTGATTCTGGATGTTCATTTTAGCTTTGGAATGAAGCATTGATCCTTAGTTGTTGATTTTGCCACGTTGGATGACTTGGAGGGCAAGTAGTCATGTGATGGGTGAAACGGTTTGAATGGTGGGGTCCTTTGGGTGAGTGGGAGTGTGAGTTTAGGCATGGGATAGATTCGTGTGAAGGTTAATTGTGTTTTGGTGTAGGTAATTGTAAAAACCCCCTTGTTGGTAAAAAGTTAAATCTGGATTCATACGTGTGAATAGTGACACGTTTGATCCGTTTTCTTAGGGAGAAAGTTGTTTGGCGCGTGTTTAGGGATTTAAACTTCCAAACTTGGCAGTTTTGGTCCTTTTTCTTCCTTTCTTTTGTCACTTGTGAATAAAAGTCTGTCAGCGCCCATTTTCTTTGTAACAACTTTCAGCCTTTGTCATTTTTGGCACCAAACTTTCCAAAAAGTGTTTCAAGGGTTATTTTTGACACTTTTGCATATTTGAAGGGCTGATTTTGGACAATGTTGATCTTCAAAGGTCTTCAATGTATCTTTGGCTTGATGAGGGACCATAATTGACAATTTGAAATTGTTGAGGGACTAATCTTGCCATTTCTTCAAAGTTGAGGGACCTTTTGTGTAAATTTGACAAACTTAAGGGACCAAACTTGTAATTTATTAATATACAAGGGTTTTAAGTGTCATTTCTTCAATAAATGAGGATCAATCTTGTTTGTCTTCAAGTCTTCAAGGGTATTTGTTGAATTCTTCATGAATAGGGCCCGGTTCTTTGTACGGCTTCGTTTCTCGTGTCCGTTTTTCCTTGTATCTTGTGATCTTTTGTCTTTTTTTCACGATATCCATACCTAAAATACACAAGTAAACAAACACAAGCATATATATGGTATATTATGACATTTTTATGCATTTAAAGCCCGAAAAGAACGATGAGATCATGTATAAATGCCATCTCATCACTCCCTCATACCAAGCCATTGTCGTGCCCTCACACAATGCTAGAATAAAGTATCTAAGCATTACCAAAGTTCAATTTTATTAACCTTTATTGAAGAGTAAAAAGAAGATTTGCAACATACTACGAAGATGTGTAAAGACATAATGTATGATTTTCATCACAAAAAGTGACTTTTAGGGTCAAAGAATAGAAACAAGTAAATGTCCCTTAGAGTAAAATTCGTCATCCTTGATTGTCATACATTCCATGCTATGTGCAAAAACGAGATCATTGTTGGTACAAGTCACAATGCTAACACTACTCATACGTCCAAATTGTGTAATACTTTTTCTCCCCGCAATCCTAGTTATTATAAAAGGAAATGGGTTACTAGCATTTTTTATCTATTTGTCATGGATCACAAGTGATTCATATTGACTTATTTGAGTAGTTATTAGTCCGAAAGCAAAGTAGCACGATTTGATCAATAGTTAGCCGAAGGACAAAATCTTTTAAAACGGCTTCTCGTGTATCTCCTTAAGTTCATATCTTGGCATAACTATTTTCACGATTTGAGACCTTACTCGGACCGATATTTGGCATGTACTTCATACTTCAAATATTGGGAAGACGTTCTTGAAATTATGGTCTTCTCTTCATATATTTGGAATTTCTTCACTTGATGTTTTTGAGAGATTCTTCATATTGGACCACGACTTCATCATTTTTCTTCAATCTTTACTTTGGATTTTGATATACAACGATCCGCCTCCTTTTCGTACTTGGATATATTTATCCTCATACCTTGTTAGGGTCTTTTTGGATAGATTTTCTCCATGATCTTTAGGGGAGTAATTGCTTTTCGTCGTGTGTCTCGATTCTTCATATTGATTTAGGAATAATGATACTTCACATCATCTTGGATCTTTTGCAAAAATAGAGCTCCTCATGCCTTGTTAGGGCCTTTTTGGATGATCGCCAATCTTCGCGTCCCGCTTCAATAAGTTATGCCTTGGCTATGAACTCTATTCAACCCTGAGCAACTTTTAAACGATCTTGCGCTAGAGGCTAAGTAACCTTTCAAATCGTACGACCTTACTTATTGCAATTATGATTTATTCCTAATGCATTGATCTTATGGGAAGAAAAAGCCACAATTAAAAACATATGAGTTTTTGAAAGAACACTTTCATGTTCTACGTTTAGCATGATCACTTGTCTAACTCTATCATCTCTCGTTCTTCACTATATAAAGACCTCTAATTAAAGAGACTCGTGAATACTTAGCCATGCAAGTCAAAATTAAGCCAAATTTGGATTAGCTTTCATTAAGACTATATCATATCAAAGTTTTTGGTTTTCAAGCCACCTATAGGATCTTTCACTTTCTTGGACTCTTTCAAGTTTAGCGAATGCGTTTTAAAGTTCCCTTGATAAGTGACTTTCTAGGATCAATTATAGGAACTTGCGAAAAGTTATTGTTCTTAACCCGAAAGAGTTAAGACTTTCGCGTTTTAAAGCTCCCTATATAAAAGTCTAGCAAAACTTGAATTGAGCGGATTAAGGAATGTAAATGGCTCCAAATGCCCATTAATTCAAAAATTAACTCTTATTCTACCCATCGGAAAATATACATTCGTGTCTTAAAAACACTTATGAAAACTAAGAAAATTTTTAAAATTTGGCCATTTTTAGCCTTATTAGCAAAACAAAACATTAAAAGTTGGAAAGCGTGAGGGCGTAGCAAAGCAAGTACCTATTCACCCCCCATACTAAAAGTAAACATTGTCCTCAATGTTTCGAGTCTAAAGGTGGAGCACCCCCATACTAGAGACGAAGAGTCGAATGCTTAGGATCTAGCATGGAAAGGGTGATCAACAATATATCTAAAGCCGTTTATTAAGTATGCTAAAAGGTAATTGTTAGAACAATAAAGGATATGTCATGGATTCGTGAAAAACTTCTTCAAACAAACGATGGAGGCTCACGTAAACGAACACGAGAGTCTTCAATCGTAGATGATGATGATCTAGATAACACAATCACAAACAACCACGAGACAACGAGTTGAAAGGGTACAAGTCCCCTTATTAGTGAATAGTAAGCATAAAGATAAGCATGGGATCTCCCCCACGAGGCACCTCGTTTTTTATTACCGAGTCATGAGCTCGACTCGATCCCCTCAATGCTAATTATCATTGGGGAAGGTGACTTGGTCGAGGGCAACCATTGAAGGAATTTCCCCACCAAAGTAGTGCTTAAGCCTATGTCCATTCACCTTGAAATTAGGACCATCATCTTGAGCTAGCTCAATGGTCCCATAAGGAAACACTTGTGTAATGGTGAACGGACCCGACCAACGAGATTTCAATTTCCCGGAAAATATCTTAAGACGAGAGTTAAAAAGCAACACTTGATCACCAACGTTAAAAACCCGGTTTTTAATCTTTGAATCATGAAACTTTTTAGTCTTTTCTTTAAAAATAATGAATTTTCATAAGCATTATCTCTTAATTCATCCAATTCATTCAATTGTATTTTCCGGTGATCTCCCGCGGTCTTCAAGTCAAAGTTTGAATGCTTAAGGGCCCAATATGCCTTGTGCTCCAACTCAATGGGCAAATGACAATTCTTCCCATAGACTAACGTATAAGGAGTGCAACCAATAGGTGTCTTATAAGCGGTCCTAAAGGCCCATAAAGCGTCATCAAGTTTGTCGGACCATGAAGCACGGTTTTCTCCAATTGACCTCTCTAAAATCCTCTTCAAAGCTTGGTTCAAACCTCGACTTGCCCACTCGTTTGCGGGTGATAAGCCGTAGAAAGACGATGAGTAACTCCATATTTCTTTAGAACCTTTTCGAATTGGTCATTACAAAAATGGGTTCCACGATCGCTTATAATAGCACGAGGGGTTCCGAACCGAGAGAATAGTTGCTTCAAAAACTTCACTACCACACGAGCATCATTAGTAGGCAAAGCCTTAGCTTCCACCCACTTAGAAAGGTAGTCCACCGCGACGAGGATATATTTGTTGCCATGAGACGATGGGAACGGATCCATAAAGTCTATTCCCCATATGTCGAAAATCTCACACACTTGAATTATGTTTTGCGGCATTTTATCACGTTGAGACGATTTTCCTTGACGTTGGCACGAATCACACGACTTCACAAGTGCGTGTGCATCACGAAAGATAGAAGGCCAAAAGAAACCGGCATCGAACACTTTCTTAGCCGTGAGATTAGCACCGTGGTGACCACCCGTGGGTCCCTCGTGACAAGCTCTAAGGATATTAGAAGCTTCGGCACCAAACACACAACGTCGAACGAGTTGATCCGCACAAATCCGAAAGAGATAAGGGTCGTCCCAAAAATAGAACTTGACGTCACGAAAGAATTTTCGTTTTTGTTGTGTCGTCATACCCTTGATTATGAAATTGCCCGCATGGTAATTTGCAATGTCGGTAAACCATGGGGTGGTGTCTTTAGAATTCACTACACCGAGAGTCTCAAGAGGAAATGTTTCGGTAATTTCCTTGTTCTCGAAAACATCTTTGTGAGGATCTTCTAGACGAGAGAGATGATCGGCTGCTAGATTCTCGGCTCCTTTTTTGTCAAGCACGGTGACATCAAATTCTTGGAGGAGGAGCATCCAACGAAGCAATCTCGGCTTAGCATCTTGCTTAGCTAAGAGATACTTGATAGCCAAATGGTCGGTATACACGATGCTTTTAGTCAAGACGAGATAAGGTCGGAATTTCTCAAAAGCATAGACCACGGCAAGGAATTCCTTTTCCGTTGTGGTGTACTTTAATTGAGCCTCGGTCATCGTCTTACTAGCATAGTGGATAGGACGAAAATGTTTGTCATAACGTTGCCCTAAGACGGCCCCTATAGCATAATCACTTGCATCGCACATGATTTCAAACGGTAATTCCCAATTAGGAGCAACAAGAATGGGAGCTTCGGTTAGTTTCCTTTTGAGAGTTTTGAAAGCCTTAACACAATCCTCATTGAAGTTAAAAGGAGCATCCTTCTCGAGAAGGTGTGTCATAGGACGAGAGATTTTCAAAAAGTCCTTGATGAAACGACGATAAAAGCCCGCAGGGCCTAGGAAACTCCTAACTCCCTTAACGGTTTTGGGATGAGGTAACTTCGCGAGGACGTCTACCTTAGCTTTATCGACCTCAATCCCCGCCTTCGACACCTTATGTCCTCAGACGATTCCTTGTTTACACATAAAATGACATTTTTCCCAATTAAGCACAAGATTGGTTTCTTCACAACGTTTTAACATTTGTTCGAGATTAGATAAACACGACGTGAACGAATTACCAAACACCGAGAAGTCATCCATAAACACTTCCATCGACTTCTCGATCATATCGTGAAAAATCGCCATCATACACCGTTGAAATGTACCGGGTGCATTACAAAGTCCGAAAGGCATCCTACGATAAGCAAACGTTCCATAAGGACACGTAAAAGTAGTCTTCTCTTGATCACGAGGGTCGATAGGGATTTGAAAATAACCGGAAAAACCATCTAAAAAGCAATAGAATTCATTTCCCGCAAGTCGCTCCAACATTTGATCCATGAAGGGCAAAGGAAAGTGGTCTTTACGAGTGGCGTCAATTAACTTTCGGTAGTCAATACACACCCTCCAACCGGTCACAACACGAGTGGGAATTAACTCGTTGTTTTCATTAGGCACAACGGTCATTCCTCCCTTTTTAGGGACACAATGGATTGGGCTCACCTATGGGCTATCGGATATAGGATAAATCATTCCCACGTCAAGGAGTTTAAGGACCTCCTTTTTGATGACATCGTGAATTTTGGGATTCACCCTTCTTTGACTTTGAATTGCGAGTTTGTAGTCCTCCTCCATTAAAATCTTGTGAGTACAAAATTTTGGGTCAATACCCTTAATGTCGGATATTTTCCACGCAATTGCCCCTTTATGAGCCTTAAGAACTTTCAAGAGCTCGGTTTTTTCATCATTAGCAAGACCTTTTGCAATAATAACCGGCAACTTGTCATCACCTTCCAAGAATGCGTATTCAAGGTGAGAAGGAAGATCTTTCAATTCAAGGATAGGTGGTTCCTCGATTGAAGATTTTGGTTCAACACTCATAACTTCCATCGGCGGAAGAAATGGTGGAATAGAAGTATCATCACTAATCAACACCTCATCTTCATTGTCGATTTCATTTGAAGTGAGATCGCCTCCTTGGAATGGAGTGAGATTTGGTGTGGAATTAGCAAGAATCGGATCCAAAATAGTGGGATTGCCACTTGACGAGCTATCGGAAAAACCTAACACTTCTTGTGAAAACTCATCGCAAACCACATCAACGATGTCAATGTGATTGATGGCAGCGATTGCATAAACATGAGAAGGTTTCGAGTTTTGAGTAGCGTTTATAACAAGTTCCTCTTCGTTGAATCTCAAAGTGATAGTTCTCGCATGAACATCGATAAGCGATCTCGAAGTGTCTAAAAATGAACGACCTAAAATTAGAGGAACTTGAGGATCCGCGGGGATGTCAACTACTATAAAATCAACGGGATAGTAGAACTTCCCCACTTTCACGAAAACATCTTCGTCTACTCCACATGCCATAATCGTAGAATGATCGGCCATCTCGATAGACATGTTCGAAGGAATGAGAGCCGGAAGCGAAAGCGATTTCCAAATGGAAAATGGCATCAAATTAATGCTCCTCACCAAGATCGGCCAAGGCGAGGCATTCTTTCATATCTTGTATGTCACAAGGAATGAGAAACTTTCCGGGGTCACCAACTTTTTCCAGTATGCGGTTAAGATAAACCGAAGAACAATTAGCAAGCTTTGAAAGCTTTTCCTTATCGCTCATCATACTTTTAAAAGTGGAAGCGAAACGAGGCATATACAACAACGCGTCGGCTAAACTCACATCAAAATGCACTTGTTGAAACATTTTTATAAAAAGCTCGATTTGTTGTTTGTTACGTTCTTGCAACTTCTCTTTGTTTCGTCTTGAAGGGTAGGGTAAAGGTGGTGTGGGTTGGTCATTAGGCAACGGCCTTGGAAACTCGGGTTCCACAATTGGTATTGGTTCAACCGTAGGTGTGGTATGAGCGGTACTTCGTGGGATTGTAATGTGCTCCTTTTCGACCATCACCTCGGGTTCTTTCTCGATTTCCTTCTCCGTAGAAGTACTTGGACGAGAGATTGGTTCCTTGAAAGTTTTACCACTTCGTGTAGTAATAACCTTCATTTCTCCCTTCGGGTTTGCAATGGTATCACTAGGAAGACCACCCGAGGAAGAGGGTTTACACATGATTGCTTCAAACATCTTAGCCATTCGGTCCTCAAATTTTGATTGCCTAGCATCCGCTTTTAGTAACTCTTGCTTAATCTCATGTTGTCCTAATTCCATCTTTTGTTGATTTTGTTGAAGACGTTGGACATTTCCTTCCATTTTGTTTGCATGAGTTTTTAGTTCATTAGCAAGTTCATTTTTTAGCTCGTTTTTCAACTCGGATCTTAAGCTAATCATCTCATGTTGCATATTATCAAATTTAGCATCATTTGCTTTAGCATAATCCAAAAATTCTCCTTGCAAATTTTTAGTGTGAGCATTTTGAAAACCTTGTGTAGTGTTTTGAAAATCACGGTTTTGGTTTTGGTTAGAAATTTGTCTATTCCCATTTTGATAATTCCCTTTGTTGTAATTGCGTGAATTGCCTTGGTAATTACCTCGGTTGTTGTTTCGATAATTGTTAACATTTTGGTTTGGTGGAGCTTGATTTTGGCGGGAACCTTGACCGTTTTGGTTGTAAGTTCCCGTTGCTACATAAGCACTCGAAGTGTTACCATCCGCGGTAATGCACTCGGAAAGATCATGAGCTCCCCCACACGACAAACAACTCTTAGCAACCCTTTAACCGAAGCGGAATTGGAAGCATCTTGAGCTTTCCAATGGGACATTAGATTATCAAATCTATCAAAAAACTGATTTTCCTCATTAGCTTCATCATGTAAGGCATTAATGCTACGAGACGATTGTGACGATGATGACGAACCCAAATTGGCAACACTCGGTGTGTTACAAGGGCTATAAACCTTAGATCTATTCTCGATGATTTGTAAAGCCTCATTTGTCGTCTTGCACAAAAAATTACCACCCGCGGCGGCATTCAAATAATCTCGTTCATGATCATTAAGCCCATTATAAAAAGTATCAATTTGATGCAATTCCGAAAAATCATGGTGTGGACATTCATGTAACATTTCTTTAAATCGTTCCCATGCCATTGAAAAACTTTCATTATTTCTTTGCACAAATCGTGAAATCTCATTTTTCAAGTGTGTTGTTTTAGATGGTGGAAAAAACTTGTTCACAAACTTAGAAACGAGATCGGCCCATGTCAAAATCGAATTTGGCGGTTCTTTCTCTAGCCAAATTTTTGCGGGTCCATCTAACGAGTATGGAAACAACATCATCTTAATGGCGACATGTGGAACATCCTTAAACTTGCTAGTGGCGGTGAGACGGTTAAAATTCCTAATGTGGTAATGCGGGTTGTCTTTCTCGCGACCTCTAAACTTATTTGCTTGCAACATCGACATTAAACCCGTCTTATTCTCGAAATTCTCCGCAAGGATGGCGGGAATCACAATAGCCTCTCCAAAACCCTCGGTGGGTGCTTGTAGCAACTCCATCATAGTACGATTAGCCATGACGACTTCTTGTTCTACAATAGGTTCAACAATTGGAGGTTCTTCAACAATCAACGTCTCTTGATTGGTTTGCTTTTGAAGTCGTTTACGAGCTCGTTTTGCTTGATTACGAGTGATCATAAACTTCACGAAGAATGGGAGGTGAGCAAAGAAGATTCTTTTTGGGTGTTTTGTGGATTTTCAATTTTTTTTGTGTTTTTGATGATATTTAATTTTTTTGGATTTTGGTGTATCTTCGTAGACAACAATCTACAAAATCTCTCCTCGAATCAAACTCTTGATTAAAGAAGCCTCAAAGGAATGAAAACGATCACGTGGAGTGAACGCCTTCGAATGACTTTAGAACTTTTGTGAAAACCAAATTGTTCAAGAGGGTTTAATCACAAAGAAACCAAGCAAATATATTATACGTAATAATACTTTGGGCGGCAAAACCCTCGATTAGCCTTCAATCTCAAAATACTCACAAGCAAGCGGGGAAACGGGGCGGCGCGAAGCACTTAAGAGCCTTTTTCCTTAGGGTATATTTTATAATACCCGCCTTATACCCACCTTATAGTTCGTATTTTTCAAAATCGAGCTTCACGAAAGTATTTATCTATTTTTGCCTTTTTCTTTTTGTTTGAGATTCGAATACAATAATTGAGTGATGAAATCCCAATTAAGGTTGTGTTTTCATACTTTTGGAGATATTGTGAATTTATTGTGATACTTAATACAATATAGTAATACTATTTGTACAAGAAAAACCAAGAAAACTGATAATACGTATTAGTAGAGTTCTACTAATACAAATACTATTTGGGTAATATTAAAAACAACAATGCAAATTAATCACGACACACCTCCCCGGCAGCGGTGCCAAAATTCTTGTATTGTTTTACTACTCTTTAGGAAAATAGCGTAAATAGGGAAAGTATCGAGTGATGATTTAGGAAAATCAACACTAATGACCCTTAAGGTATGAAAGTTCGTTTCCCAAGGAGGTATATGTGTGTGAGAAATTTGTTAAATGATTTGAGATTAATATTTGGTTTAGAAGGGGATGAGAAAAGAAGATGACGAAGACGTAAAAATAAGTACTACTAGAAAGTTAAAACGTAGAACCTTAAAAACCACAAAAATAAAAATTAATTCTAAAAATTACCAAAAATTCACCAAAAATCAAAATAAATAAACTAAGAGTTTACCAATGATCAAAACTTTTTCAAAACTTTTAAATAATTAAATATTCAATTTTTAAATTCTAATTAAAGCCCTAAAAATCAAATAAATTATCAAAAAGCCCAAATAAAGATTTTTCAATTGCTAAACCTCTAAAATGACCTAAAAAGATTAAAAACTATTTTTAGAAATTTTTAAACTAATAAAAACTATTTAAGATGATTTAAAAACTATTAAAACTTAAAATAATTATAAAAATTAATCTAAAAGAGATAAAATTATTATAAAAGTTGCTAAATTCCTATTTTAATGTATTAAACCTAAGAAAAATGTAAAAAGTTGGAAAATGTGAAATTTTAAAAATAATAATAAAATAATAATAAAATAATATTAAACATCCAAAAATTATAAAAAATTCTAAAAACTTGCAAACTAGTTTATTTTAACCTAAATAATCAGAAAATCAAAGTGAAATTACCAAAATACCCCTATTGGGCCCTCAAATGGGCCAAAACCAAAAACAGTCAACCAAATTGGGCTTTTGGGCCCAAAAAGTCAAACTTGGCCCAATTGACTTGGAAAAGCCCTATCTGACTTAAAATTCAATTCTAAGAACAAAACTCTAAAGGCCCAAAAGCTGAATATGAGCTTATCACAGCTTATTTAACACTCAGCTTATTCTTATTGGGCTTTTCAGCCCATTAAGCAATAAGCTAATGCCATAAGCTCTAATTTGACACACAACCTTCTTTTGGGATGCTTATGAGATCTGTAAAAATAAATTTTGAAAAAGCTCACTCAATAAGCCAGAAATAAGCAAAGTAAAAATTCACTAAAAGACAAAATAGTCGTTTTAGAGATTTAGGGCACCTCAGGACTTGATTCAACTTGCAAAAGATTTCAAATGGACTCAATAAGCAGAATCAATCAACAAAAATCCAATAAGCACAACCAATAAGCCAGAATAAGCACAAATGAACTTATGAAAAAGTCAATGGAGTTGGTTTTCTAGTCAAACCCTAAAGTCAACCCACCAGATGATCCAGTATGAACAAATGGGTCAAAATATGAGCACCTATTACAAAAACAATGTTGTTGCTAGTTGAATAAGCTATTATAGCTTATTGATAAGCTGAACCCAATTTTACACTATCAGTGGTAACTAGCAGGGGAAAGGAGTTCCCACTGCTTTGACTATTTGACCAAGCTTATTTGAGAGTTCTAGTTTGATTCAATTGGAAACAAAGGCACCCTTGTGATCAGTGAATCACAAGGAGTCAATAGCAACAATAAAATCACAAATTGGTTCACACAATAAGCCATAATAAGCCAAACAGTCACCAGATATGCACCAGATATGGAAATAAGCAGTTAAGCACTTAATAAGCAGATTTAGACTGAATAAGCCAACCAAACTTAATAGGATGTATACACAAGCTATATAAACTATGAATAAACACAAAACAACAAGAATCAAACACTGAATCAAAGTAATCAACAAGATCAAAGCACAAAATGTTTCTGATGAACAATGAACAATATCCAGACAAGTTTTGCTGAACTACTTGACACTTGATCCAAATTCAAGCCTCAAATCCTTCTTCCCTGGTGTGATTAACTCAGATTTAGCACTTGTTAGCCCTAGCCTAAGCTTAGATCTAGGTGTCCTCAAAATCCTAGCCAATTTTACCAAGTATTTAAGATTTTATAGCCAAATTATGAATCTATGTGTTCAAACCCACAAAACCTGCAAACAGATGAACAAACACACCTAAACAACAGAGACCAACACTTGCTTACACAATACAAGCACTTAACAAACGACAATCCTAACTTATGCAGTAAACCCAAACACTCCTTAATCTACCACTTAACAAAGAAACTTGTGATTTTAACTAATAACCTACTGATTTTAATGATCAAAAACACTTCCTAGATAGCAACTAACACAATCAAACTCAAAAATCACCAGCACAAACACAAATACTCAAAATCAAAGCACCAAATTCAAAACAGTCATAAACATGAAATTTTTAGGGGAATCTTAACCAAGAGATTATACCTGCCTTCCACAACATCCTAGGAAGGCAAGCTATGCTCCTTGGACCTTGTTCAACAACTAGAACAAGACCAAAGTACTTCAACAAAGATGATCAAAGCCTGCTGATGTTCAAAGTAGAACAAGGCTTTGATTATGATATGTCTTCAACACAAGCAACAAACAAACTCAACCAAAGGCTTAGAACCCTTCTCAGGCTTGGTGTCAACAAGCTTGAAAGAGCTCAAGGCTTATGGCTAAGGGTTAGTACACAAATATAAGCCAAATTCAGAAACAAGGACTTCAAGGCTTTTGAACCTTGAAAACCTTTCAAACCAAGACGTGCCTTAACCACAAGGTTAAGGAAGGTCTAATCAAACAAATGGAACTCAGAATTAGGCTACTCAAACACCAAACTTTTAATTAAATCAAAAAGAGATTTCAAAATTTCAGAATTTTAAATTTTATTTAAACATAAAAAGGAATTACAAAGATAATAGCCTAAAACTGGAACAAAGCTCTCTCACAGGTTGAGGAGTCTTTATATAGGCAAATGCCAAGGCTAGCACTATTCACAAACCCTAGAAGTGAAATTCCCTAAATGCCCTAAGTCCTTCTAGACGTTTTCTTGGTGTGAGCTGTCCAAAGTGATCCTGGATGTTCATTTTAGCTTTGGAATGAAGCATTGATCCTTAGCTGTTGATTTTGCCACGTTGGATGACTTGGAGGGCAAGTAGTCATGTGATGGGTGAAACGGTTTGAATGGTGGGGTCCTTTGGGTGAGTAGGAGTGTGAGTTTAGGCATGGGATAGATTCGTGTGAAGGTTAATTGTGTTTTGGTGTAGGTAATTGTAAAAACCCCCTTGTTGGTAAAAAGTTAAATCTGGGTTCATACGTGTGAATAGTGACACGTTTGATCCGTTTTCTTAGGGAGAAAGTTGTTTGGCGCGTGTTTAGGGATTTAAACTTCCAAACTTGGCAGTTTTGGTCCTTTTTCTTCCTTTCTTTTGTCACTTGTGAATAAAAGTCTGTCAGCGCCCATTTTCTTTGTAACAACTATCAGCCTTTGTCATTTTTGGCACCAAACTTTCCAAAAAGTGTTTCAAGGGTTATTTTTGACACTTTTGCATATTTGAACGGCTGATTTTGGACAATGTTGATCTTCAAAGGTCTTCAATGTATCTTTGGCTTGATGAGGGACCATAATTGACAATTTGAAATTGTTGAGGGACTAATCTTGCCATTTCTTCAAAGTTGAGGGACCTTTTGTGTAATTTTGACAAACTTAAGGGACCAAACTTGTAATTTATTAATATACAAGGGTTTTAAGTGTCATTTCTTCAATAAATGAGGATCAATCTTGTTTGTCTTCAAGTCTTCAAGGGTATTTGTTGAATTCTTCATGAATAGGGCCCGGTTCTTTGTACGGCTTCGTTTCTCGTGTCCGTTTTTCCTTGTATCTTGTGATCTTTTGTCTTTTTCACGATATCCATACCTAAAATACACAAGTAAACAAACACAAGCATATATATGGTATATTATGACATTTTTATGCATTTAAAGCCCGAAAAGAACGATGAGATCATGTATAAATTCCATCTCATCAAAGTTCATCAATTTCTTTTTCAAGAGACTCAACATATTTCAAATCATCAAACATTTCAGACCGAATCAAGTTTTCAAACTCAAGAACGCGTTCTTTTATTATCTTCGTATTTGGTATTAAAAGTTCTTTCACAAGCACAGTTATGTCGTGAGGAATTTCTGTTTTCCACTTATCCTTTTGACGTTTTTCCTAATCGCTTTCAATCATTGATTGAACATTATCAATGTGGTGTTTAAGAAAACCAAGTGTTTTTCTACTTTTGCTTTTAGAAGCATCAAGAGGAAAATAGTTAATATATTTAAAAACATTAGTTTTCCTCTTAGTGGCAAAAGCTTTCTTCCATTGAATTCATCTTTGTTTGCATTCTAAAAACAATTCCTCACGAGACTTCTGTTTTTGTGGAGTGAAAAGACCATAAAGACTGTTTTCATAAGCATAATTATATGATGTCACAAAATCTTTATTGACCGGTGATCTACTCTCCTCATCCCAAAGGGACGTCTCTTCATTATTGTGGCTAGATACTGGGCAATCATGATCGGTCCATTTGGACTCATCAAGATATAAGTGAGTGTTAGCAGCTTGAGCTTGTCTGAGGTACTTGGGGGTGGAAAAGCTAGCATGACCCTTGAAAAACGACCGAGGTGCTATCATTCTAACAGTTTGAATAGAGTCATGCGTTTTATAAACAACTTTTTTTCAAAAAATCGACTTGTTCTTCGAGATCCTTTACTTTTTCAGTATCTTTGCCTTTTCTGTTTTTGAAATCTTGTTTTAATGTTTCAACCTCTTGTTTCTTTTCGTCAAGAATTTTAGCATAATTGGTGGTATTCATAGAAAGCCTCTGTTCAAGTTCATTAATTTTTGTTGTGGCAAGGTACGTTTTTTGATGTTCATTACTTAATAAGACATTAAATTTACGTTTTTCTTTAGTTAACAAAGCAAGAGCTTCGTTGTATTTATTTTCAAAATCGTCCTTTTTAACGTTGATGACACGACTTTTGTACCCCTCAAGCTCTTTGGTCTTTTGAGGAAGCACAGCCCTATAACTATCAATAGTCTCACTAGATTTTATAAGAGCGGCTTTGCATTCTTCAAAGTTTTGAGTGAGCGCTGTGTTTTCCTTCTTTAATTGCTTTTGACTCTTTCTATTTTCATTGACATCTTTTTGTAAACCAGCAATTAAATTATCAAGCGCGACACGCTCCTCATTATCATACTCATTTGCATGTTGATCATCCTCAAACTCATTATTGCACATGTCTGATGAATCGGGTGTGGTATTGCTATCAACCGTTTCCATCATACACGTGTCAGTAATTGTTGTTGGTAGATCACTATGATCATATGTATCACCGGTAACACCTAGTAATTTTCCCTACTTTGTAAAATAACTATTTGACCCTTTGACTTTTTATTTAGTCAACTATCTGATTTAACTGTGTTGGAACCGGGAAGTTATCCCGCGTTTTCTGAAAAACTGTTTGACGACGAGTAATGACTTGACACTGTGCTCAGCCATTATTCTGAACATTTTCTGTGAATCTGACCAAAATGCTGAGACGGTCAATGAATTGACGATAATCCATGAGATTATTCGTTATCTGTGAATTATGTGCTTAACTACTTAGTTTTTAACAGCGTGGTCGTATTTTCATGAACAGCGTATTTAAATATTTCTGTATATGTTTATATAAGCCTGTATTTTAGTATTTTGCTATTTATAGTAATAAATCGTATTTTCTGTGAATATTTAATTAACGTATCCCGTTTTCGTATTTTACGTCGTTTTTACGTTTAACCGTCGTTAGCATGCATAAAATACTTTATAAATTATAAAATGTCAGTTTTCGTCGAAAAATCGTAACTTTAATATATTTCGTCAAATTTTTAAGTTTTACGTAATTTTAAACATAACTATATACTTTTCGACATTTACCTAAAACTAACTAACCTTTTTACCTTAAACCTTCTAACTAGTTACCATAGTAAAATTTTTGAATTATTTACCTTAAGTGGGACCCCCATAACCGGCCAAAACTCACCACATGCTAGCTAAACCAAATTTCTTCCAATTACCCTTTTATGCTTAACTTACATAACCTTACACCTTTTAACTCATTACCCATTTAACCTTAACATCACCTCACATTATTTACACTTACACTTCACAAAAAAAACACACATATCTCTCCATCTCTCTCTAAAACACACGGCACCAACACTACACCATTTTCAACCATTGTTGATTTTCTTGAAGCTTCATTTTAAGAAGATTTGACACAAAATAAAAACATCCTAGGGTTTGTACAAGTATAATATGGAGAATGGGTTTTCTTGATTTGTAGATTTGAGAAGTTTTGGTGGTAGTTATAGAAGTCGAGTTCTTGTTGATTATTAGTGGGTTAGAGCGTAGATCGGGTTGTCGTGGTTACGTAGAGTTCTTTTTCATTTTTCATTTTTCATGCATAATCTTTGAAGATCTATGCATGCATGTTACTCATCAACTATTTTCTTGAAATAAAATGATAAAAAATATTTTTGGTAATGAAATATTTTAGATCTATGAAAATTATGTGTGGATCTATTAGATCCATGCATGAAAATGTTTTAATTGAAAGACTTGTAAAATATAAAAATGTATATTTTTTTAGATTTATGGACTTGAAGATAAATCTTGTATTTTGAGTGTGTTTATGAATAAATGAAGGGAACTAGTAGTGTTACTACTAGTGGGTACGCTTGAAAATAGTCGAAAACGAGTTTTTACGAAAAGTATATAATCTGTCCGATTTTTATAAGAGAAATAGAGGGTCGTAAAAATTGTTTTGACACTAGTTTACTACGATATTATGAAAATATAAGTTATTACCTTCGTTTCGATATATTATGGGCTAAAAACGGAGCTAAAATAAGTAAGATATGGTCGTTTAAATTTCGTTGTCGGAAAACATAATTTTTGTGAAAAACACTATAATGTACTTGCTGTCTAGATTTTTAAAGTGGTCGAAACGACATTTTCGAGTTAAACGGAGTTCTTTTAAGTGTCGAAATGGGTACTAAATGGTATGTATAAATGTTGGACTCATTTTGTAAAAGGGTATTAGCGCGAAATGTGAATACTTGGTGCATCATTAAAAGTTTGAGCGTTGAAAGTGGAAATTGATACTACTGTGGGAAAATGACTTGTTGAAATAATTGTGATTGAGAATTGTTGAAATTAGGGATTTTAGGTCGAGATTTGGGTACTTACTAAAAATGGCAAGTTTTAAAGTGACGCCGAAAGGTTGCCGAATTTTCTATAGAAATCGTGTTGGAAAATTTATTAAGATAAATTTTGGTAAATTAAAATTTACGCCAAAAAGCTGTCGAAATTTCGTCAAGTCAAAAATAAATATTTTTGCCTAAGTATATATATATACTATAATGCTTATAACAATA
This sequence comes from Glebionis coronaria, assembly GCA_025667525.1. Classification (NCBI taxonomy): domain Eukaryota; kingdom Viridiplantae; phylum Streptophyta; class Magnoliopsida; order Asterales; family Asteraceae; genus Glebionis; species Glebionis coronaria. Next base: position 148,082,985 of record CM046882.1, read on the forward strand.
TAATATTTACAAGTCACGATTTTAACTACAAAACAATATATATATATGATTGATGAGTAACGTACGTGACGAACTATTGTGACTTATTTGCTAGCGCCTAAACTATAGTATTATATTTAGGTTGTTGCTAAAGTTGCTCGCTACTATTTGATCATACTTGTGCGGTTTGAATCGTTGCTTGAGGTGAGTTTATAAATCCCTATTAAACTGTTTTATATGTTTAATGTTTTGGGATGTGATAAATGCTTTCGATGCTTGCTTCTGGACGCAAGTAAAACTAGATTTCTGTGAACGTTTTGTGAACACTGTTTATGAGATAGCTTAAGTTGCTTTAGCCATAGTCCCCACTATCGTGAATCGTTAATTACTCTGCTGGAGTAAGCTCTTATGATATGGATAGATCTATTGAGGGTTGACAACCTCCACTCGGGCATTCTGAAGCCGGACGAGTGTATACCATTTGTGTGAACGGAGTTATCTTGGCTAGGTACTCCATTGGGGCAAAAATTTATGTATACAATCTATTGTATGCACTGGATCATTAGTTTCGATGTCACGAGCTTAGCTATCATAAATATTGTGAACACCCAATTTATCCTACACTTGGCACTATACTTCCTATAGTTGCATGTGTACATGAAATGAAATCTGAAACCGATTTACTATGAATTTTTACTTGAAACCTATATTCTCACCAACTTTATGTTGACCCAATTTAGCATTTATCTCAGGTAATTGATGATGATATGTATCTGCTGTGTGAAGTACTTGGAGTCCGCATGCATTTCTTGGCTATCTTCGGACATTTATCTACTTATGCTTTTGAACTGTTATCTCGTTGATGTTTAAAACATTTATATTTCGCTACGCTATCTTTTGAAAACTGAGACCTTTTGTACTTTAATGTTTTTATTAAATTCAACGAGGTATTTTTATAAAACGTCTCATTTATAGTCGTTCTCTTATACCTTGAACTATGATAGAATGACGTAACAGCCCCCGAGCTTCACCGCTTCCGCATATCACATTTTGGGGTGTTACAGACTTGGTAATCAGAGCCTTGGTTATAGAGAACTAGGTTTGCATCTTAGGCCTAGACTATAACCGATGTGGCTACTTGTTACTCTGTATACATATATGTACTACATAATGTATTAAGTAAGATAACACTATAAGTAATATGTAATATATATTATGTAATACGTAATATGTATTATATACATATGCATTTCGCTGATTTGCATACTTTAATTTCTATACATGATTATTTCATGCATACCCTACAACCATTCGCGCAGATATCTAACATTTGGTTGTTGCAGGATATGTCATCGCATACTATCACGTATCATTTCGATTACATCCATAGTCTGATTTATACCAATCACCATCTTCGGTGTTATTTTTGGTTTTGTTTTAATCTTTGGTATTTAATCGAAACTCTTATTTTATGACTATGTACTCGATATTTTGATTATGAATGGGAATTTAACTTTATGACTTTGGCCAGTGACTATCTTTTCTGTGTTTGTTGTACTATTAAAATTCTGCCTTTATTTTAGCATAAGAAATATATAACGTGTATATTCGTGCTTGAACCTTATTTGCATTGTTGTCTTAACGCAGAGAAACAATGGTGAACACACGTAACGGAATGACTGACGAACAATTGGAAGAACTAATTACACAACGAGTGACCGCTGCATTGGCAAACATTCAAGCTAACAACAACGTGAACCAAGCACCACCGAACGATGTTGACAATCGACCGCCTAAGCCATGTACTTACAAGGACTTTAGGAGTTGTGACCCCTTCAATTTTAATGGTACTGAAGGAGCTGTTGGATTAGCTCATTAGGTTGAAAAGATGGAATCTGTGTTCCGTGTCAGTGGATGTATTGTTGAAAACCGAGTGACTCTTTCTACTTGTAGTTTAACTGCTGGAGCGTTGACATGGTAGAACACCCATGTGCAGTCGGTTGGAGCCGAGGAGGCGTATGGAATGAGTTGGGAGGAACTTAAGAATTTGTTGACTAAGGAATACTGTCCTCGTAATGAGATTCAGAAAATGGAAATTGAACTGTGGAACCTGACTGTGAAGAACAATGACATTGGTGCGTACACTAGGAGGTTCCAAGAGTTGTGTTTTCTATGTCCTAGAATGGTTCCAGATGAAGAAAAGAAGGTTCAGCGCTACATTTGGGGTTTACCTGGTAGAGGTCAAGGGAATGTGACATCGTCTGGACCGACAAAAGTTAGTGATGCTATAAGGATGGCTCATAGTCCGATGGACCAAGTTGTTCGAGCAAATGCTGGAAATTCCGCGGACAACAATAGAAAATGGGGGAATAACCAGAGGAACAACCATGGGAACTATCCGAATAAGAGGCAAGAAACCATGAAGGCGTACACTGCTGGTACTGGGGAAAAGGGAGTATACAATGGGACGTTACCTTTGTGCAACCAATGTAAGCGTCACCATAAAGGACAATGCAATGTACAATGTCACAACTACAAGAAAACTGGACACATTGCTAGAGACTGTAATTCACCACCCAACCCGAAAGCCAACGTCACTTGTTTTGAATGTCAGCAAAAGGGACACTACAGCAATGAGTGCCCAAAGAAAAAGAATAAGGACCAAGGAAAGATTGCTAAAGCTGGGGAAGCTCGTGGAAGGGTTTATGTGATAGGAGGAGGAGAAGCGCAACAAAACCCCGACGTCGTGACAGGTACGTTTCTTCTCAATGGTCGTTATGCTTCTATTTTATTTGATACTGGAGCCGATAGGAGTTTTATGTCGACTGTTTTTAGTGTTTTACTTGATGTGACCCCTTCGCCCTTAGACACTAAGTACACTATTGAGTTAGCTAATGGAAAGATGATAGAAGTCGACACTATACTTCATGGATGCACTTTAAATCTTCTAGGTCATCCTTTCATAATAGACCTTATGCCTGTTGAGTTAAGGAGTTTTGACGTGATTGTCGGAATGGATTGGTTGTCGAGATATCATGCTACGATTGTATGCGACGAGAAGACCGTTCGCTTACCATTTGGTGATGAAGTTTTGGAGGTACAAGGGGATACAAGTAATGGAAAAGGGAAGTCACGACTGAACATTATCTCGCGTGTCAAGGTTCAGAAGTTGCTATCGGAAGGTTGCCACGTATTTTTAGCCTGTGTTACTGAAAAGCAGACGGAAGAAAAACGGTTGGAAGATGTACCTATCGTACGGGATTTTCCGAAAGTCTTTCCTGAAGATTTTCCTGGATTAATGCTGGCCAGACAAGTTGAATTCCAGATCGATTTAATACCGGGAGCTGCACCTGTTGCTTGAGCGCCTTACCGTTTAGTACCGTCGGAATTGCAAGAACTAGTGACGCAACTACAAGAGTTGACTGATAAAGGATTCATAAGACCGAGTTCTTCACCCTGGGGAGCTCCAGTCTTATTTGTAAAGAAGAAGGATGGGAGTTTTAGGATGTGTATCGACTATCGTGAGTTGAACAAACTTACCATCAAGAACCGTTACCCGTTACCTTGGATCGATGATCTGTTTGATCAGTTGCAAGGATCGAGCGTATACTCGAAGATTGACCTTAGGTCTGGTTATCACCAATTGAGAGTCCATGAGGAAGATGTTGCAAAGACTTCTTTTAGGACTAGGTATGGACACTATGAGTTCCAAGTGATGCCATTCGGTTTGACAAACGCACCTGCTGTGTTTATGGACCTCATGAACCGGGTGTGTAAACCGTATTTGGAAAAGTTTGTCAATGTGTTCATCGATGACATACTGATTTACTCAAGGAATGAGAAAGAACATGAGGAACATCTTAAAATAATATTGGAATTGCTTAAGAAGGAGGAATTGTACGCTAAGTTCTCGAAGTGTGATTTTTGGTTGCCAAGAGTACAATTTCTAGGTCATGTTATTGATAGAAATGGGATTCATGTTGATCCCGCCAAGATTGAATCAATTAGGGAGTGGACTGCTCCTACGACACCGACTGAAATTCACCAATTCTTAGGACTCGCCGGATACTACCGAAGTTTCATCGAGGGATTCTCGAAGATCGCGAAACCATTGATGAAGTTGACTCAAAAGAAGGTGAAATACGAATGGGGAAATAAAGAGGAATTAGCATTCCAGAAGTTGAAACAAATGTTGTGTAGTGCGCCTATTCTATCGTTACTTGAAGGATCGGAAGACTTTGTGGTCTACTGTGATGCATCAGCAAAAGGATTGGGAGCTGTGTTGATGCAGAGGAAGAAAGTTATCGCCTACGCGTCACGGCAATTGAAAACGCATGAGAAGAACTACACTACGCACGACTTGGAGCTAGGAGCGGTGGTATTTGCCTTGAAATTGTGGAGACACTACTTGTATGGAACCAAGTGTGTCGTCTATATCGATCACAAGAGCTTACAACATATTCTTGACCAGAAGGAACTGAACATGAGACAACGTCGATGGATCGAGTTGCTCAGCCATTGTGACTGTGAAATCCGCTACCACCCTGGGAAGGCCAATGTAGTGGCGGATGCGCTAAGTAGAAAGGAACAATTGATGACAAGTAGAGTTAGATCGTTAGCTATGATTATCAATCTGAACTTACCTGTGCAAATCCGTGAAGCACAAACCGAAGCCCTTAAGCCTGAACATGTTGAAGCTGAGAAACTAGGAGGAATGGTTACTAAGAGATTGGAGACTAGCACTAATGGACCGCTATGTCTGAATGGTAGAAGTTCGTTACCACGGTTTGGAGGACTAAGGGACGTGATTATGCACGAGTCGCATAAATCTAAGTATTCGATTCACCCAGGATCTGACAAAATGAAAGCTGAAATCACTACTTATGTAGGGAAGTGCATGACTTGTGCTAGAGTGAAAACAGAACACCAAAAGGCATCTGGATTGTTGGTTCAACCTATAACTCCTATGTGGAAGTGGGAAAACATAACCATGGATTGCATAACTAAGCTACCTAAAACGACAAACGGATACAACACAATTTGGGTAATTGTGGATCGACTTACGAAATCTGCACACTTTTTGGCTATGAAGGAAGATGATTCAATGGATAAGCTTACGAGACTTTACCTGAAGGAAGTAGTCGCAAAACATGGGATACCTATCTCGATAATTTCCGATAGAGACGGTAGATTCACTTCAGAGTTCTGGAAATCACTTCAGAAAGCGTTGGGTACGCAATTGGACATGAGTACTGCTTATCACCCGCAGACTGACAGACAGAGTGAGAGAACTATTCAAACGCTGGAGGACATGTTGCGTGCTTGTGTTCTTGACTTTCGAAAGCAATGGGACAGACATTTGTTTCTAGTGGAATTCTCTTACAACAATAGTTATCATACCAGTATTAAGGCTGCATCGTTTGAAGCGTTGTATGGTCTTAAATGTCGCTCGTCTGTGTGTTGGAGTGAGGTTGGGGATAGTCAACTCACTGGACCTGAACTCATTCGTGAAACGACTGAGAAGATTGTTCAAATCAAGAGCCGAATTCAAGCAGCCCGTGATCGTCAAAAGAGTTACGCCGACGTTTGACGTAAGCCTCTCGAATTTCAAGTGGGAGACAAAGTGATGCTAAAAGTATCACCTTGGAAAGGTGTGGTACGTTTTGGCAAGCGAGGAAAGCTGAACCCCCGTTATATTGGACCTTTCAAAATTCTAGCAAAGGTTGGAACCGTAGCCTATCGTCTCGAATTACCGCAAGCGTTGAGCCATGTGCACAACACTTTTCATGTATCGAACTTGAAGAAGTGCCTTTTTGATAAGACACTCGTTATGCCATTGGAGGAACTCCGAATCGACGACAAGATGCAATTTGTCGAAAAACCTGTTGAAATCATGGACCATGAGGTCAAACAATTGAAGCAGAGTCGTATTTCGATCATCAAGGTGAGGTGGAATTCTAAACGTGGACCTGAATTCACTTGGGAGCGTGAGGATCAATTTAGCAAGAAATATCCGCAACTCTTTGACAATTCTAGAAACCGTGACACTCCTAAGCTTTGAGGACAAAGCTTCTCTATCAAGGGGATGATGTAACACCTGGTAATTTTACCTACTTTGTAAAATGACTATTTTACCCTTTGACTTTTTATTTAGTCAACTATGTGATTTAACTGTGTTGGAACCGGGAAGTTATCCCGCGTTTTCTGAAAAACTGTTTGACGACGAGTAATGACTTGACACTGTGCTCAGTCATTATTCTGAACATTTTCTGTGAATCTGACCAAAATGCTGAGACGGTCAATGAATTGACGATAATCCATGAGATTATTCGTTATCTGTGAATTATGTGCTTAACTGCTTAGTTTTTAACAGAGTGATCGTATTTTCATGAACAGCGTATTTAAATATTTCTGTATATGTTTATATAAGCTTGTATTTTAGTATTTTGCTATTTATAGTAATAAATCGTATTTTCTGTGAATATTTAATTAACGTATCGCGTTTTTGTATTTTACGTCGTTTTTACGTTTAACCATCGTTAGCATGCATAAAATACTTTATAAATTATAAAATGTCAGTTTTCGTCGAAAAATCGTAACTTTAATATATTTCGTCAAATTTTTAAGTTATACGTAAAACTTAACTATATACTTTTCGACATTTACCTAAAACTAACTAACCTTTCTACCTTAAACCTTCTAACTAGTTACCATAGTAAAAATTTTGAATTATTTACCCTAAGTGGGACCCCCATAACCGGCCAAAACTCACCACATGCTAGCTAAACCAAATTTCTTCCAATTACCCTTTTAAGCTTAACTTACATAACCTTACACCTTTTAACTCATTACCCATTTAACCTTAACATCACCTCACATTATTTACACTTACACTTCACAAAAAAAACACACATATCTCTCCATCTCTCTCTAAAACACACGGCACCAACACTACACCATTTTCCACCATTGTTGATTTTCTTGAAGCTTCATTTTAAGAAGATTTGACACAAAATAAAAACATCCTAGGGTTTGTACAAGTATAAAGAAGAATGGGTTTTCTTGGTTTGTAGATTTGAGAAGTTTTGGTGGTAGTTATAGTAGTCGAGTTCTTGTTGATTATTAGTGGGTTAGAGCGTAGATCGGGTTGTCGTGGTTACGTAGAGTCGTTACTCAAGGTTACTTCTTAAACCTTTTCATCTTTTTCATTTTTCATGTATAATCTTTGAAGATCTATGCATGCATGTTACTCATCAACTATTTTCTTGAAATAAAATGATAAAAATTATTTTTGGTAATGAAATATTTTAGATCTATGAAAATTATGTGTGGATCTATTAGATCCATGCATGAAAATGTTTTAATTGAAAGACTTGTAAAATATAAAAATATAAATTTTTTAGATTTATGGACTTGAAGATAAATCTTGTATTTTGAGTGTGTTTATGAATAAATGAAGGGAACTAGTAGTGTTACTACTAGTGGGTACGCTTGAAAATAGTCGAAAACGAGTTTTTACGAAAAGTATATAATCTGTCCGATTTTTATAAGAGGAATAGAGGGTCGTAAAAATTGTTTGGACACTAGTTTACTACCATATTATGAAAATATAAGTTATTACCTTCGTTTCGATATATTATGGGCTAAAAACGGAGCTAAAATGAGTACGATATGGTCGTTTAAATTTCGTTGTCGGAAAACTTAATTTTTGTGAAAAACAATATAATTTACTTGCTGTCTAGATTTTTAAAGTGGTCGAAACGACATTTTCGAGTTAAACGGAGTTCTTTTAAGTGTCGAAATGGGTACTAAATGGTATGTATAAATGTTGGACTCGTTTTGTAAAAGGGTATTAGCGCGAAATGTGAATACTTGGTGCATCGTTAAAAGTTTGAACGTTGAAAGTGGAAATTGATACTATTGCGGGAAAATGACTTGTTGAAATAATTGTGATTGAGAAGTGATGAATTTAGGGATTTTAGGTCGAGATTTGGGTACTTACTAAAAATGGCAAGTTTTAAAGTGACGCCGAAAGGCTGCCGAATTTTCTATAGAAATCGTGTTGGGAAATTTATTAAGATAAATTTGGGTAAATTAAAATTTACGCCAAAAAGCTGTCGAAATTTCGTCAAGTCAAAAATAAATATTTTTGCCTAAGTATATATATACTATAATGCTTATAACGATATAATATTTACAAGTAACGATTTTAACTATAAAACAATATATATATATATATATATATATATATATATATATATATATATATATATATATATATATATATATATATATATATATATATATATATATATATATATATATATATATATGATTGATGAGTAACGTACGTGACGAACTATTGTGACTTATTTGCTAGCGCCTAAACTATAGTATTATATTTAGGTTGTTGCTAGAGTTGCTCGCTACTATTTGATCATACTTGTGCGGTTTGAATCGTTGCTTGAGGTGAGTTTATAAATCCCTATTAAACTGTTTTATATGTTTAATGTTTTGGGATGTGATAAATGCTTTCGATGCTTGCTTCTGGACGCAAGTAAAACTAGATTTCTGTGAACGTTTTGTGAACACTGTTTAAGAGATTGCTTAAGTTGCTTTAGCCGTAGTCCCCACTATCGTGAATCGTTAATTACTCTGCTGGAGTAAGCTCTTATGATATGGATAGATCTATTGAGGGTTGACAACCTCCACTCGGGCATTCTGAAGCCGGACGAGTGTATACCATTTGTGTGAACGGAGTTATCTTGGCTAGGTACTCCATTGGGGCAAAAATTTATGTATACAATCTATTGTATGCAATGGATCATTAGTTTCGATGTCACGAGCTTAGCTATCATAAATATTGTGAACACCCAATTTATCCTACACTTGGCACTATACCTACATAGTTGCATGTGTACATGAAATGAAATCTGAAACCGATTTACTATGAATTTTTACTTGAAACCTATATTCTCACCAACTTTATGTTGACCCAATTTAGCATTTATCTCAGGTAATTGATGATGATTTGTATCTGCTGTGTGAAGTGCTTGGAGTCCGCATGCATTTCTTGGCTATCTTCGGACATTTATCTACTTATGCTTTTGAACTGTTATCTCGTTGATGTTTAAAACTTTTATATTTCGCTACGCTATCTTTTGAAAACTGAGACCTTTTGTACTTTAATGTTTTTATTAAATTCAACGAGGTATTTTTATAAAACGTCTCATTTAGAGTCGTTCTCTTATACCTTGAACTATGATACAATGACGTAACAGCCCCCGAGCTTCACCGCTTTCGCATATCACATTTTGGGGTGTTACATCACCAAACACATTATATTCATCATCATGTTGTACCTTATCAATTGGCTCGGTATCAAAGATAGGACCATTGTCATCTTCAGTGACGTTAAGGACCTCATGAATCTTTGCCATGTATGAATAATGTGCCTCGAGTTCTTGGTCGGAGAGTTCATCATCTGTGTCGTCAAGCATTTCTCCTTCCTTAGCTGATAACTTGATCCCAGCTTCCATTTTCTTGCATAGCAGCATCTTTTCCTTATGATAACCATAATCTTTGACCCTCTTTGGTTGTCTGTATTCCCTAGCCAAATGCCCATAACCTCGGTAGTTAAAACACTGAATCCCAGTTTGTTGCACAACTTGAGTACCAACAGTTTCCCTATTTCCAACAACAGTAGCAACCCTCTGCTATTATCATACGTTGTAGGTTGTTGATCATACTTTGGAGGACTCCCAGCACGTCTTCGTGTGTCATACCTTGTAGGACTCTGAGCATAGTTTTTCCTCGTGTTAGATGATGTTCTGAGGTTGTTGTTGGTAGGTTTGTAGATTTTCCTGTATTGTTTCATAATAAAATCCATTTGTTTCTTGAATTCCCTATCCTTTAGAGCAAGTTCTTCATCATTGTCTTCTTTGGATGATTGCGCAGGTGTGGGTGATGGTTCTCTTGCAACTTCTTTGCCTCGGGATCTTGTTGGAGCATGTGACTTAGAAACAGTGGATGATCGTGGTGATGATGATTCAGTGGAGTAGGTCTTTGGAACACGAGAACGATAATCTGGTTATTGTTGAGTGGTAGACACCAATGCAAGTTGATTTTAAACCTTTGCAGCACGTTCAGCTCGAAGTTCATTTGCTTCATTTTGAAATTGTTTCAAAACATTAAAGAGCGTGCGATATGAAACTTCATCTAACTCTTTTTGTTGTTTCACCAAGGTGACAAACCGTGTCCAATCTGGTTGAAGTTGTTGTAGAAATTGGACATTGACTTGCATGGTGGAAACTTGCAAGTTGTTTCGGGTCATGTCATTCATCATTTTATAGAATCGGGAGTAATAAGAATCAATTGATTCCCCATCCTTTGATGTAAACTTGCCAAAATCCTAAAACATCTTAGTTTTCATGTCTTGTTTGTTAAGTGATTCACCTTGAAGCAATTTTTCAATAGTCGTCCATATTTCTTTAGCAGTAGAACATGCATCAACCGTGGAATAAATATCATCTCCAATGCACTGAGAATTAAGTAGATTGCTTCCTTTTCTGCATCAGACCAAGCACGGTTCTCTCGTGTGAGATCGTTTCTTTTTTCATCACCTTCATAAGCTGGTTTTTCTTCAGCTGTGTTTGTGGCTGGTTGTGTAGGAACGCTTAGCCTTGCGAGTTTATAGGGTCCATCAAAAATGCATTGCCTTAAAGCATCACCATTAGGTTTTGTGTCAAGATAACGTAGAAAACAGGATTGCCATTGATCATATCGACCCGACACAAGCATTGGTAGTCTCTCTTTGTTACCCGCCACCATTATGTTATTGTTCGTCACACGATATTCTGCAGTAGAATTCATCTCAATATTCTTTGATATGATGAAGTGAATATGGATCTTAAGTAGATATGGTGATTGTTGTGAAGTTGAAATTTCGAAAATTCCGATTTTTTCTCAGTCCGACAATAAATTCTTCAGTCCGACAAAACGGTAAGCTGAAAAAAAAATTTATCGCCAAATTTTGAAATTGAGTTAGAGAGAGAAAAAAACTAATAGGGAAAAAAATTTGATTTTACTTGACCTAAAAATTTGAAAACTCTTTTTTAATCTTTGTGTAAACTATGTTCCGGGACAAGTCTAGGTAGTGGCTAAGTCTAAAAAATACTCAAACAAAATTTAACCAAACAGATCTCAATGTCCCATCGCAATATCCATCGGAATAACCATCGCAATGTCACCCATCAGAATACCCATCACAATGTCACCCATCGCAATATCAGATCGCAGTGTGTTAGATCACAAGTCTGATCGCAATGTGATGAGATGGCATTTACACATGATCTCATCGTTCTTTTCGGGCTTTAAATGCATAAAATGTCATAAAAATACCATATATATACTTGTGTTTGTTACTTGTGTATTTTAGGTATGGATATCATGAAAAAGACAAAAGATCACAAGAAACAAAGAAAAACGAACACGAGAAACGAAGCCGCACAAAGAACCGGGCGCTAGTTTGTGATTTATCAAAGAAAAACTCTTGAAGACTTGAAGATGTACAAGAATGACCCCTCATTTATGAAGAAATGACACTTAATACCCTTGTATATTCGTAATTACAAGTTTGGTCCCTTAAGTTAGTCAATATTACAACAAGGTCCTTCAACTTTGAAGATTTGGCAAGTTTAGTCCCTCAACAATTCTAAATTGTCAACAATGATCCCTCATGAAGTTAAACATCCAATGAAGACCTTCAAAGATGAGAAATATCCAAGATCAACCCTTGAAATATTCAAAAATGGCAAAAATAACCCTTGAAAACCTTTCACCAAAGTTTTGGGGCAAATGTGTGATATTGGAAAGTTTATTAACAAAGGGGATGCATTTTATGGCTGAATAAACTTTATTTACAAAGTTTCCCAAAAGACAAGGACTCATATTGCCAATTCACAAAGTTGAAACGCACAAACACGCGCCAAACATGACACACCCCCTAATTTCGGATCAAAACTTACCACTATTCACCCTGATGAACCCAGTTACAATCCCACTTAAAACAAAGGGTAAAATGAAATTACCCAGGCACACGCTTAATTCACATGCCCATAAACTCATCCCACACCAAAAACCTTCAATCTCACTCACCAAAGGACCCCACTATTCAAACCCGTCCACCAGTCATGTGACACCCTCCTCTCCAAGCAAAGCCACGTGTCCAAATCAGCGACTCACACTAATTACTTGGCCCCAAAGCTAAAATGAACATTCAGGATCAAATATGACAGCTCACAACATCAAACACGCCTCAAGCACTCAAGGGCATTCTAGGGATTTTCTAGATAGGGTTTTCTTGTATTTTTCATCTAGAATCGTCTATTGTTGCCTATAAAAGGAGACCTCAACATGTGAGAGTCCCTTTGTTCCAGATTTTAGCTATTTTCTTTGTAATTCCTTTTTATGAAATAAAAGTTTATTTTCTGAAAATTTTGAATTCTCTTTGGAGTTTTATAAAAGTTTGGTGTTGGAATAGCTAAGATCTGAGTTCCATTTACATGTTTGATTGATTTTAAGGAAAGGTTTTAATGTTTAAAACTCTTGTTTTCAAAAATCAAAGGATAATCTGTTTTGGTTAACTTTTGTGGTTTGTTGTTCTTTGCAGCTATTGGAAGCTGGTGCTTGTTCTTGCTAGCACCTTAGCTCAAACATTCCAAAGTGTGGATGTATATTTTGGAGGTTTGATTCTCTTATACCTTTTTATTTTCTGGATTTTGCCTAATTTTTGGTGATTTTGCATGATTGTTTGTGAATCTGAGATATTATGGTTGATTTGTGTTTCTAAGGGTTGAATTGTTGTTACTAGTTTGGTTTGATCTTGGTTTAAAGGTTAAATCACAACAATCCTTTGAAAATCTGAGAAATCAAATTCCAAAGGGGTGTTTGAGTTAACGGATTTATCAAGATTCAAGGCAAATTGAGTGGTTGTTTGTTGTTCCTTTGTAATGGTATTTGTTTATCTGGTGTATTGGGTTACTTATCTACGAGTTTTGAGGGTCTAAACACTCAAATCCAACAAAGGTCTATAAAATCTGATTTTCTCGGAAATTTTGGGGACACCTAGATCCAAGGGTAGACTAGGGTTAACAAGTGCTAAATTTTGGTTAATATAATCAGGGAAAGGGATTTGAGGGTTTGAAATTGGATTGGTGGTCAAATAGATCCGCAAAAGGGTTTTGAAAAAGTGCCTTGTTCATCAGTAACTGTTTATGGTTGAATCTGCTTATTTTCTTTGATCCAGTATTTGAAACAAGTTTGATTGTGCTTATTAGACTTTATTATAGCTTGTGTATGCATATGGTTTAATTTGGTTGGCTTATTCATGCTAAAACTGCTTTTTAGTTCATAACTGCTTATTTGTCAGGTCTGTATCATATTTGGTGACTATTTGCTTATTCTGTGCTTATTGGCTGAACCAAATTGTGATTTCTTTTTTAATATTGACTCCTTGTGATCCACTGATTACAAGGGTGCCTTTGTTTTCCATTGAATCCAACTGGAACTCTCTAAAAAAGCAAGTAAAATAGTCAAAGCAGTGGAAACTCCTTTCCCCTGTTGCTAGCCACTACTAGTGTTATTTCACCTTGTGCTTATCAATAAGTTGTTCTAGCTTATTTAAACCTGCAACAACTTTGAATTTAAATAGGTGTCACTTATTTGACCCATTTGTTCCTACTGGAGCATTTGACGGGTTGACTTTGAGGTTTGACTAGAAAACCAATAACTTTTACTTTTACATAAGTGCTTTATCAGCTTATTCTGCTTATTTGTCTTGGCTTATTGAACTTTTCCTTGTTGATTTATCTTAATTAAGTCATTTAGAGTCTTTTGCAACTTATTTGAAGGTCTGAGGTGGTCTAGAACTCCAAGTCGACTATTTTGTCTTTTAGTGAAATTCTACTTTGCTTATTTCTGGCTTATTAGGTTAGCTTTTTCAAAATTCCTTTTCATAGATCTCTTAGGCATCTCAAAAGAAGGTTGTGTGTCAAATTAGAGCTTATGGCATTAGCTTATGGTTTAATGGGCTTATTAACCCATTAAGAATAAGTTGTTGACTTATTAAGCTGTGATAAGCTCAAAACCAGCTTTTGGGCCTTCAGACTTTTGTGTTCAGAATCAAATTTTGAGTCAGATAGGGTTTTTTCAGGTCTTTTGGGCCTAGTTGAACTTATTGGGCCAAAAAGCCCATTTTTGTTCGACTGTTTTGGATTTTAGCCCATTTGGGGGCCCATTAGGGGTATTTTGGTAATTTCACTTTCATTTTTAGTTTATTTAGGTTAAAATAAACTAGTTTGCAAGTTTTTAGAATTTTTTACAATTTTTGGATTTTTAATAATATTTTAATATTCTTTTATTATTAAATTTCATTTTTCACATTTTAGCAACTTTCATATTTTTCTTAGGTCAAATACATTAAAATAGGATTTTTAAAACTCTTAGATTAATTTTAGCATCATTTTCTTAATTTTTAAGATTATTTTAATATTTTATTAGTTTTTAATCATTTAAAAATAGTTTTCCTTAGTTTAAAATTTTATAAAAATAGCTTTTAGTCTTTTTAAGTCATTTAGAGGTTTAAAAAACGAAAAATCTTAATTTGGGATTTTTAATAATTAATTGGATTTTTAGGGCTTTAATTAGCATTTAAAAATTGATAATTAATTAATTAGAAGGTTTGAAAAAGTTTTGATCAATTTTAAACTCTTAGTTTATTTAATTTGATTTTTGATAATTTTTTGGGAATTTTTAGAATTAATTTTTATGTTAGCACTTTTCACGGTTTTTAATTTAGTCGTCGTAGTAATAATTTTCACGTATCCGTCATTCTATTTTCTCATCCCCTTCTTTCTCATATTAATCTCAAATCATTTACATCTTAATCACACACATATACCTCCTTGGGAAACGAACTTTCACCTTTGGGTCATTAGTACACGGTTTTCCTAAAGCGTCGTATTTAATAGTTTCCCTATTTACGCTCTTTTCCTAAAGAGTAGTAAAACACTACAATCATTTTGGTGCCGCTGCCGGGGAGGTGTGTCGTGATTAATTTGTCATTTTGTTTTTAATATTAGCCATAAATAGTATTTGTATTAGTAGAACTCTACTAATACGTATTATCGGTTTTTTCATTTTTCTTGTGAAATTATTATTACTATATTGTATTAAATATCATAACAAAATCAAAATATCTCCAAAAGTGTGCAAACACAACCTTAATTGGGATTTGATCTCCTAATTATTGTATTCGAATCTCAAACAAAAAGAAAAAAGGAAAAAATAGATAAATACTTTCGTGAAGCTCGATTTTGAAAAATACAAACTATAAGGTGGGTATAATGCGGGTATTATAAAATATACCCTAAAGAAAAAGGCTCTTAAGTGCTTCGGCGCCGCCTCGTTTCTCCGCTTGCTTGTGAGTATTTTGAGATTGAAAGCTAATCAAGGGTTTTTCCGCCCAAAGTATTATTACGTATCATATATATTTGCTTGGTTTCTTTGTGATTAAACCCTCTTGAACAATTTGGTTTTCACCAAAGTTCTAAAGTCATTCGAAAGCGTTCACTCCACGTGATCGTTTTCATGCTTTTGAGGCTTCTTTAATCAAGAGTTTGATTCGAGGAGAGATTTGGTAGATTTTTGTCTACAAAGATACACAAAATCCAGAAAAAATTAAAAACAATCAAAAACACAAAAAAAATGAAAATCCACAAAACACCCAAAAAGAATCTTCTTTGCTCACCTCCCATTCTTCGTCAAGTTTATGCTAACTCGTAATCAAGCAAAACGAGCTCGTAAACGTCGTCAAAGTCAAGGAAATCAAGAGCCTTTGATTGAAGAACAAACTCTAATTGTCGAACCCGTTGTAGAACCAATAGTCGTCATGGCTAATCGTACTATGATGGAGTTGCTTCAAGCACCAACCGAGGGTTTTGGAGAAGCTATAGTGATTCCCGCCATCCTTGCGGAGAATTTCGAGATTAAGACGGGTTTAATGTCGATGTTGCAAGCAAATAAGTTTAGAGGTCATGAGAAAGACAACCCGCATTACCACATAAGGAATTTTAATCGTCTCACCGTAACAAGAAAGTTTAAGGATGTTCCACATGACGCCATTAAGATGATATTGTTTCCATACTCGTTGGATGGACCCGCTAAAATTTGGCTCGAGAAAGAACCGCCAAATTCGATTTTGCCATGGGGTGATCTCGTTTCTAAGTTTGTGAACCAATTTTTTCCACCATCTAAAACAACACATTTGAAAAATGAGATTTCAAGGTTTACACAACGTAATAATGAAAGTTTTTCAATGGCATGGGAACGATTTAAGGAAATGTTACATGAATGTCCACACAATGATTTTTCGGAATTGCATCAAATAGATACTTTTTACAATGGGCTTAATGATCATGAACGAGATTATTTGAATGCCGCCGCGGGTGGTAATTTTTTGTTCAAAACGACCGATGAATCTTTAAAGATTATCAAGAATAGATCTAAGGTTTATAACCCTCGTAACACACCGAGTGTTGCCAATATAGGTTCGTCATCGTCGTCATCGTCTCGTAACATGAATGCCTTACATGATGAAGCAAATGAGGAAAATCGGTTTTTCGATAGGTTTTCGAATCTTATGACTCATTGGAAAGCACAAGATGCTTTGAACTCCGCATCGATTAAAGCGGTTGAAAAGAGTTTTTATCTTGTGGTGGAGCTCATGATCTTTCCAAGTGCATTACCGCCGGTGGTAACACTTCGAGTGCTTGTGTAGCAACGGGTACTTACAACCAAAATGGCCAAGGTTCCAGCCCAAATCAAGCTCCATCCAATCAAAATGCTAACAACTATCAAAACAACAATCAAAATGGTGGTTATCAAGGCAATTCACGTAATTACAACAAAGGGAATTATCAAAGTGGGAATGGACAAGTTTCAAATAAAAAACAAAACCGTGATTTTCAAAACACTACACAAGGTTTTCAAAATGCTCACACTAAAAATCTTAATGGATAATTTTTGGATTATGCAAAAGTAAACGACGCTAAGTTTCATAACATGCAACGTGAGATGATTAGCTTAAGATCCGAGTTGAAAAACGAGCTTGAAAACGAACTTACTAATGAAATTAAGACTCGTGCTAATAAAATATAAGGAAACGTTCAACGTCTTCAACAAAATCAACAAAAGATGGAACAAGGACAACATGAGATTAAGCAAGAATTGTTAAAAGCGGATGCTAGGCAATCAAAATTTGAAGACCGAATGGCAAAAATGTTTGAAGCAATAATGTGTAAACCCTTTTCCTCGGGTGGTCTTCCTAGTGATACCATTGCAGACCCGAAGGGAGAAATGAAGGTTATTACTACACGTAGTGGTAAAACTTTCAAAGAACTAATCTCTCGTCCAAGTACTTCTACGGAGAAGGAAATCGAGAAAGAACCCGAAGTGATGGTCGAAAAGGAGCATATCACAACGAAGTACCGCTCGTACCACACCTACGGTTGAACCAATACCTATTATGGAACCCGAGATTCCAAGGCCGTTGCCTAATGTCACCCACACCACCCTTACCTTACCCTTCGAGATGAAACAAAGAGAAATTGCAAGAACGTAACAAACAACAAATCGAGCTTTTTATAAAAATGTTTCAACAAGTTCATTTTGATGTAAGTTTAGCCGACGCGTTGTTATACATGCCTCGTTTCGCTTCCACTTTGATAATATGATTTTCAATGGTTTGTTCTAAATTCTCTCGATATCCTCTCGAATTGATCTCGGTTCTAAGTGGAATGATTGTTCTTGGTTCTAAAAAGGGGAGTGGTTTTCTATTCTAATAAAGGTTTAAATGCACGAAAATGTAAACTTAAATCAAAAGCAATTAATTTAATAACAATTAATAAAACTAGAATTAAAATTAAAATATAAATATAAAATGAACAAACAGTAAGTAAGAAGAAACAGTAAGTAAGACTTAAAAATGCTCAAAAGAAAATTGATTCGGAAGTTGACCTTGATTCGGAAGTTCACCCGGAACTTGGTTCGAAAGTTTTGATCAGGAACTTCGTTCGGAACTTTACTCGGAACCTTCACGTGGAACTTTACTCGGAACCTTCACTCGGAAGTTGATCCGGAACTTTACTCGGAACCTTCACTCGGAACTTTGATCCGGAAGTTAATTCGGAAGTTGGTTCGGAAGTTTATCCGGAACTTTCGTTCGGAAGTTTTGGCTCGGAAGTTTATTCGGAAGATTTGGGAAGAACATTCATCCGGAACTTTTAAACTGACTCGGAACTTTTTAACATAAATTGATTCGGAACTTATAAAAACTCATTCAGAACTTTTAAAAAGAAAACTCATTCGGAACTTTTAAAAAGAAAACTCATTCGGAACTTCTAACTAAGATGCTTAATACGGAACTTTTATTTCATCCGGAACTTTTGTTCATTCGGAACTTTTGGTTCATCCGGAACTTTTGTTCATTCGTAACTTTTGGTTCATCCGGAACTTTTGTTCATTCGGAACCTGGAAAATGCTCAAGAACAGTAGACTCAGAAAAAACAGGGGAACTCGAATTCGATCCAAAAATCACCAAGTTTTTCACCAAAACTTAAACAAATCTAATCCCTAATCATATACCAACCATAAACTACAAATCCCATCAATAAAAACATAAAACCCAACAACTTTTGAAGATCAAATCAACCAAATAAGAACTTTAACTTTTAACCAAATAGATGAAGATGAACAAGATGAAAATGGAAAGATTGGTATATTGAATGATTAAGGTTTTAACAAACAAAAGATAAAGATTAAATTACAAGATTGAAAAACAAGAATCAAAATCACCAAACACCCTAGTGGTGTTGGTGATGTCTACGAACAGAAAGGGAGAAAAAGAAGGAGGATGAAAAAACTGAATGAAAAGTGTGAGCGGAACCCTTTATATAGGTGTTCCCTTTGGTTGGTGAGTGGGCTTTCTCCCGTTCTTCTTGTCTTCTCGTCTTTTCAGAAAAGTTGACGTTCTCGATTCTGATTCGGGATTTGTGGTCGATTAAATCAACTCGTCTTTTAATTTCTTTGTTTAATAGACTTGAGTTTCTTCGACTTATGTAAATCTTCCATCTTTGGTCCTTTTCTTCGATAAATCTTCGAATAGGCCCAGTGACTTCAAATCTTTTGCATCTCTTGGACAATAGACTTCATCTTGGGTCTTTTTCTTCGGTAAAACCCGTGCAATCCCATGTTTTCTTCATTATCCATCCGGTTGGCTCTGAAAACACAATAAATACAAAAACCACGCATAATTCCAAACAAATGATACTAAATACGCGTTTTGGTCTCGTTTAGCCAGAATTAAGTGGTAAAAGGATGGGTGTTTACACACCTATCAAATCCCCTACACTTAACCATTGCCATGCCCTCATGCAATGCTTAGTGATAAAGCAATTTTACACTTTTCTCATAATCAATCAACCTTGGCCTTATTAAAACACTACTAAACAAAAATTAAAGTACTAAAAGAAGTTAAACTTTAAAGGAAACAAAAGGATAGAAAACCATTTTCACTTGAAAATAGCTACATGGAAATAACTTGCAAAAAAATCAATGACTTACATTAGGGCTTTGGTGCTGCGAAGATTTATCACCCTCAAGTTTCACGTTCCCCAAACTAAGCTTAAAAACGAGATCATTGTTATTATAAGTTAGTAAATCAAACACTTACACACATGGCTTAATTATATGCTTAAACTCCCTTATTCCTAGGTGTATCTCTTACATTTTACTTTTGTCTTAGAATGATCATGAAGATGCATTTTTGGACTTATTTTGATAGTTTATTAGGCTGAAAGCAAAGTAGGATGATTTGATCAATAGTTAGCTAAAAGACAAAATCTCTTAAAACTGCTTCTCGGGATATCAAAAAGTTCATATCTTGGCATAACTTGGTTCACGATTTGAGACCTTTCTCGAGCCGATATTTGGCATGTACTTCATACTTCATATCTTGAGAGACGTGCTTGAGATAATGGTCTTCTCATCGTTAATAGAGTTTCTTCACTTGGAGACTTTTGAGGGGTTCTCCAACTTTGTTGACCACGACTTCATTATTATTCTTCAATCTCTAATTGGGATTTTGAGATAAAACGATCCGCCTACTTTTCGGACTTGGATCTATTTATCCTCATACCTTGTTAGGGTCTTTTCGGATAGACTTCTCCATGATCTTTACGGGAGTTGATTGCTTTTCGTCGTGAGTCTTGATCCTTCATATTGACTTTGGGAATAATGCTTTTTACATCACTTTGGATCTTTAGCAATAAAATGGAATTCTCATGCCTTGTTAGGGCCTTTTCGGACTCGCCAATCTTCGCGCCCCGCTTCATAAGTTATGCCTTGGCTATGAACTCTTATCATTACCGAGCAACTTTTAAACGATCTTGGGCTAGAAGCTAAGTAACTTTTCAAATCGTACGACCTTACTTATTCTAGATAATTTATTAGCAAGTGATAGGAGAATAGGCAAATAATTACACCAAGTGAGCTTGTGCAAGAATACCGACTTATAATTGACTCTATCATTTCTCGTCCTCCACAATTTAAAATCTCAAGTAATGAGACTCGTGGATACTTAGCCTAATAAACCAATTAAGGTCTACATGGTTAAGGATACTAGCTAGAATAAACTTGGATAAGTCTATTCGGGTTGAGTCAAAATAAACGCAACGGGCCTAATATGTCAAAGACTTCTAAACTAGCTACACCACTTTATTAATATTTTTGACTTTATTGCGGGGTATATACATACGAAAGCAACGATAAAAATTTAAAAATTACAACTAAATGGCCAAAGTTAATAAGAAATTTGAAAAATGTTGAAAAACTTCGATAGAAGTCCCCCCTACACTTAAGATAAACATTGTCCTCAATGTTTAAGCATGTGGGAAAAGTCTCCCCTACACTTATGACATTGTGCACGTTGGTTAAATCAAGTTAAGGAAGAGACGACTAAAGTGATCAATTTCAAATGGAGTATGAAGAAAATTGAATCACGATAGTTGAGAGATTGAACTGGATTTCGGATAACACGGGAGCACGGTTCTTCAAAGGTTCCAAGAGTGCATTCATCCCTTTAATCACATCACCACACAAATACAAACACCTATAGAGGTCCCCTTACACTTAGGGGCTAAAAACAGAAAAGGATAGAGACTCGGGTTGCCTCTCGAGGAGCGCTTGTTTTTGATAACCGAGTCACGAGCCTGACTCGACCCAAAATTAGTTCATGGGAAACGTGGTGAGGGATGGAATCATCTCCTGAGAGATGTCCTCACCAAAGTACAACTTCACTCGTTGGCCATTCACCTTAAAATTAGGTCCATTAGGTTGAGCGAGCTCGAGAGTACCATATGGAAAAATTTGGGCAATGGTGAATGGGCCGGACCAACGAGATTTCAGCTTGCCCGAAAAGATTTTCAACCAAGAGTTAAAGAGTAAAATTTTGTCTCCAACATGGAACTCTCGGTTTTTAATCTTAGAGTCGTGAATGAGCTTAGTCTTTTCTTTATAGATCAAAGAATTTTCATAAGCCTCATTACGGAGTTCATTCAGCTCATTGAGTTGGATCTTGCGTAGGTCACTGGCTTTGTTGATATCAAAATTAGCCCACTTCAAGGCCCAGTAAGCCTTGTGCTCCAACTCAATGGGGAGGTGGCATGCTTTTCCGTACACGAGACGATATGGTGTACAACCAATCGGAGTCTTGTAAGCGGTACGAAAAGCCCACAAAGCATCATCAAGTTTATCAGCCCATGAGGCACGATGCTCTCCCACGGTTCTTTCCAGAATTCGCTTTAGTCCTCGGTTGGATATTTCAGCCTGGCCATTAGTTTGTGGGTGGTAGGCGGTGAAAAGACGATGATTTACACCGTACTTAGCAATGACTCTTGCGAATTGGTCATTGCAGAAATGAGTCCCATGATCACTAATAATGGCACGAGGCACACCGAATCTAGCGAATAGAGATTTCAAAAAGTTACAAACCACCCTTGCGTCATTAGTTGGTAAAGCTTTGGCTTCAACCCACTTTGAAACGTAGTCAACATCTACAAGGATGTATTTGTTTCCTTTAGAAGAAGAGAATGGCCCCATAAAGTCGATACCTCAAACATCAAAGATTTCACATTCTTGAATGAAATTCCGAGGCATCTCGTCTTTATGTGTGATCTTGCCTTGTTTTTGGAAAGCATCACAACATTTAACCATATTGTGAGCGTCACGATATATGGTGGGACAATAAAATCCCGAGTCAAACACTTTTTTGGCGGTGTAGTTGGGACCAAAGTGACCACCGGTGGGTCCTTTGTGGCAAGCGTCAAGGATTTCTAAAGCTGCCGGTCCATCAACACATCGGCGAATAATCAAATCGGCACATTGTTTGAATAGATACGGGTCATCCCAAAAGTAAGTCTTAATGTCGTTGAAGAACTTTTTCTTTTGTTGGGATGTTAACCCTTCCTTGAGAATTCCACCCGCTAAGTAGTTTGCAATGTCCGCAAACCACGGTGTTTCATCAGAATTCGAATTGATAGACATTAAGGTCTCCAAGGGAAAAGAATCATTGATTTCTTTGTTCGGATGATCCCCTTGGTAAGGATCCTCAAGTCTACTGAGATGATCCGCGGCTAGGTTTTCTGCTCCTTTTTTATCGCGAATTTCGATTTTAAATTCTTGGAGTAGCAAAACCCAGCGAAGAAGTCTTGGTTTGGAATCTTGCTTAGTTAACAAGTACTTCAGCGCGGAATGATCGGTATAAACGATTATGGTGGAAAGGACAAGATAGGGGCGGAACTTTTCAAAAGCATAGACAACAACTAAAAGCTCTTTTTCGGTTGTCGTGTAATGCAATTGAGCCCCCGTCATTGTCTTGCTAGCATAGTGGATTGGTTGGAAGTGTTTATTCACTCTTTGGCCCAAAACCGCACCAATAGCAAATTCGCTAGCATCGTATATCAACTCGAAAGGCAGCTCCCAATTGGGGGTAACCAAGACGGGTGCCTTAGTTAGCTTATCCTTAAGCGAGTTGAAGGCTTCAAGACACTCTTTGGAAAAGATAAAAGGAGTATCTTTTTCCAAGAGGTGGGTCATCGGGCGAGCGATTTGAGAAAAATCTTTGATGAATCGACGGTAGAAGCCCGCATGACCCAGAAAACTTCTCACACCCTTCACGGTTGAAGGTGGAGGCAACTTAGCGATAACATCGACTTTAGCACGGTCTACTTCAAGACCGGCTTTGGAAATCTTGTGTCCTAGCATGATGCCCTCTTTTACCATGAAATGGCATTTTTCCCAATTCAGAACAAGGCGAGTGTCTTCACACCGCTTCAGCATTCGTTCCAAATTGGCAAGGCAAGAAGAGAAGGAATCCCCGAAGACCGAGAAATCATCCATGAAGACTTCCATGGTTTGTTCAACCATGTCATGGAAGATAGCTAACATGCACCTTTGGAAAGTCCCGGGGGCATTGCATAATCCAAAAGGCATGCTTTTGTAAGCAAATGTGCCATAGGAACAAGTGAATGTTGTCTTCTCTTGATCTTGGGGATCGATGGGTATTTGGAAATAACCCGAGAAACCATCAAGAAAGAAGTAATATTCATTACCTGCTAAACGTTCAAGCATTTGGTCCATAAAAGGTTGAGGGAAATGATCCTTTCTCGTGGCATCATTGAGTTTGCGGTAGTCAATACAAACTCTCCACCCAGTAACGAGACGAGTGGAAATCAACTCGTTGTGTTCATTGGGAACAACAGTTATTCCGCCCTTCTTGGGCATACAATGGACTGGACTAACCCATGGTGAATCCGAAATAGGGTAAATCATACCCGCATCAAGAAGTTTGATAACCTCTGTTTTGATAACTTCATGGATTTTTGGATTCACCCTTCGTTGGCTTTGAATTGTGGGCTTAAAGTCGTCCTCCATGAGAATTTTGTGTGTGCAGAAGTGAGGATCTATTCCACGAATGTCGGAGATTTTCCAAGCGATAGCTCTTTTATGCTTCTTCAACACGGCGATAAGTCGGGCTTTTTATTCTTCCTTTAGGTCCTTTCCGATGATGACGGGCGACTTCTTCTTATCTTCCAGGAACACGTACTCGAGATGGGGCGGCAACTCCGTCAGTTCTAAATCAGGAGGATTTTCGATGGGAGGCGTTTTCAAAGTCGGAGTATCGATAGCAATAACCGTGGGAGATGGTGGAGAAATATTGTCTTCGTTGGGAAGGTTTTCAAAGAAATGCATGTCTTCATCCCCATAGGTGGGAGAATCATCATTAGCTAAGTTCAAATCTCCCATGGTGGCTTCAATATCTTTCCAAAACAAATCACTTTCTCCAAATAGAGACAGTGATGAATCAATAGAGGAAACGGTTTCAACATTGGGAAGAGAGGTAGGAATATTTTTACAAGCATCATTAAAGTGTTCTTCACAAGCCTCATCCAGAACGTCAATACAATTAACACTCTCGTATGAATAAGGTTGTTTAGACAACTTTCCCATGTTGAAGACGATTTTATCGCCACCCACTATTATGATAAGCTCACCGGCTTCAACATCGATGAGAGTGCGACCGGTCCTCAGGAATGGACGACCCACGATCAAGGGAACACGAGGGTCCATCTCGTAGTCGACGACGACGAAATCGGCAGGAAAAGTGAATTTTTCGACTCCTATAAAGACGTCTTCGGCTATCCCCACTGGATAGGCAACCGTACGGTTAGCTAATTCCAAATTCATTTTGGTGGGGACTAGCTCAAGGAGAGATAATTGCTTCCAAACCTTAGATGCATTAGATTAATACTGGCACCTAGATCGGCTAGGGCCATGCAATTCTCTACTCCCGAGAAATTGCAAGGGATTAAGAAACGACCCGGATCACCAAGCTTGGTTGGAAATTTCCTTAAGAGCACTGTAGAGCAATTCTCATTAAGTTGGGTGTTGGCAATATCGAGAAGCTTTTCCTTGTCACTCAGAAGATCTTTAAACATTTTCGTGTACTTAGGCATGTGAGCGAGAGCCTCAGCGAAGGAGATATTGAAATTCAGTTGTTTAAACATTTTAAGAAAGTTCGAAACCTAAATATCGTCCTTGCTTTTGAGCTTCTCTTTCCTCAACCTAGATGGATAAGGTATATAGGAAGAAGAGGAAGGTTTTGGGATAATAGGATCACTCACATCCTTGTGTGGAGGAGGGGTAGAAGTAAGAGGTGGAGAAATTGGGGATGGAGAATGATGAGGAATAGGAGCAGGTGACTCATTCCCCTTAGTCACAATCACCGGTGGAGGTATAGGAAGCTCGGGTTCCTTGGTACCTTTGCCACTGCGAGTAGTGATTGCTTTCATCTCCCCTCTTGGATTCGCAACGGTGTTACTCGGAAGAGTACCCGAAGAAGAGGGTTGATTACCTTGGAAGAAACTAGCCATCATGTTCTTTAAGTCATTCGTTTGACTATCCAACGTGTTTCTCATATCAGCTCTCAGATCGTTCCCTTGTTTCACCAGGTCTGCTTTCAGGTTGAGCACTTCCCACTGAAGATTTCCCACTATCACATCGTTAGTCCTCATGTAGGTTTCCACTTCTTGGTGTAAAGCGGTGGGTTGGTTGGGAGGAGCATTGTATGCGGGTGGTTGATAAGCAGGTTGCTGGTAAACTTGGTTGTTTCGTTGAAGTGGAGGTGGTTGTTTCTAAGGTGGGATGTATGGTGTACGAGGTTGTTGTTGTTGTTGAGGAGGGCGATTGAGGTTTTGTTGTTGGTTTGGGTTGTTTGGAGGAAAACCGGGTGGTGAGAGGTAGTTGTTGGAGCGGTAGCTAAGCAAATTACGGTCACCTTGAGGTCTAGCTTGATAAGCAGGTTGAGGATAGGTGCCATAAGCTGCATTCACATTTTCAGAAGGGTAGTCTTGGGTGGCAGTACAATTGGTGTAAGAGTGAGGACCCCCGCATATCTCGCATGGTTGGCTAACAGCATTGACTTGAGCGTCTTTAGCGTTTCTAGCGTTGATGCTGTTGGTGTTGCTGGCGGTTTGGGTAGCGAGCGATTCAAGAAGCGTAGTGATTTTGTCAAGTCGCTTATCGCTGTCACTAGTACTAGCACTAGCAACATTGGTCTGAACACTCTTGGTTTGCACACGAAACTTATTCTCAATGATATCCCAAGCAGCATTGGAAGTCTTAGCCAAAAGATTACCCCCCGAGGCACTGTTTAGTGAATCTTGGTCATTCATGCTTAAACCATTATAAAAGGTGTTAATTTGGTGCACTTTGGTAAAACCATGTTGTGAGCATTTTCTTAAAAGATCTTTGAAACGGTCCCAAGATTCACTAAACGACTCATCGTACTTTTGTTCAAAGTTGATAATTTCATTCCGCAAAGCGGTAGTACGAGAGGGTGGGAAAAAGTAATTGATAAACTTGGTCTCCAAATCCGTCCACGAAAGAATACTCTGTGGCGGTTCCTTCGCAAGCCAATGTCGGGCTTGTCCCTCTAAAGAAAAGGGAAAAAGTTGTAAACGGATTACCTCTTGTGGAACACCATTGAATTTGACCGTATTCGTGAGTTGCAAGAATCTCATGATGTGGTCATGTGGATCATCAATGGTACGCCCCAAGAATGGTTGAGCAGAGACCATCTGGATAAAGTCGGATTTGAGCTCAAAATTGTTGGCTGCAATCGCGGGTATAACAATTGGATCAGTGTTGCCATCTACATGAGCTTGTAGAAGTTCAATGATCGGGCGATTATCTGGTAGAGGCTCATTGTTGTTGTTATTATTCATGTTGTTGAAAGGTGGGTTGTTATTGTTATTATTATTGTTTTGAGGTGGTATGTTGTTGTTGTTTTGTACACCGGCCATGTCTAAGTTATCGAGAGGCTCGGGCTCTTGATAAGACGTTGATCGAGTGCGCATACACCTGCAAAAGAACTAACAAGGGAAAAACAAAGCAAAAATATTTTTGGTTTTTATGTTTTTTAATTTTTTTAGGATTTTTGAAAATTTTATATTTTTTTTTGTGTTTTTGAAATTTTTATGAAAAAGTAACGTTCACGGCGAACGGATCCCAAAATCCAAGTTCTCACAAAAAACTGTTGATCTTAACGAGAAGAGTCGGCAGCGGCGCCATTTTAATGTAGCGTTTTTGCAATGTGGGTTCTATATTCTCTCGATATCCTCTCGAATTGATCTCGGTTCTAAGTGGAATGATTGTTCTTGGTTACTAAAAAGGGGAGTGGTTTTCTATTCTACTAAAGGTTTAAATGCACGAAAATGTAAACTTAAATCAAAAGCAATTAATTTAATAACAATTAATAAAACTAGAATTAAAATTAAAATATAAATATAAAATGAACAAACAGTAAGTAAGAAGAAAAAGTAAGTAAGACTTAAAAATGCTCAAAAGAAAATTGATTCGGAAGTTGACCTTGATTCGGAAGTTCACTCGGAACTTGGTTCGAAAGTTTTGATCCGGAACTTCGTTCGAAACTTTACTCGGAACCTTCACTCGAAACTTTACTCGGAACCTTCACTCGGAAGTTGATCCGGAACTTTACTCGGAACCTTCACTCGGAACTTTGATCCGGAAGTTAATTCGGAAGTTGGTTCGGAAGTTTATCCGGAACTTTCGTTCGGAAGTTTTGGCTCGGAAGTTTATTCGGAAGATTTGAGAAGAACATTCATCCGAAACTTTTAAACTGACTCGGAACTTTTTAACATAAATTGATTCGGAACTTATAAAAACTCATTCGGAACTTTTAAAAAGAAAACTCATTCGGAACTTTTAAAAAGAAAACTCATTCGGAACTTCTAACTAAGATGCTTCATATGGAACTTTTGGTTCATCCGGAACTTTTGTTCATTCGGAACTTTTGGTTCATCCGGAACTTTTGTTCATTCGGAACTTTTGGTTCATCCGAAACTTTTGTTCATTCGGAACCTGGGAAATGCTCAAGAACAGTAGACTCAGAAAAAACAGGGGAACTCGAATTCGATCCAAAAATCACCAAGTTTTTCACCAAAACTTAAACAAATCTAATCCCTAATCATCTACCAACCATAAACTACAAATCCCATCAATAAAAACATAAAACCCAACAACTTTTGAAGATCAAATCAACCAAATAAGAACTTTAACTTTTAACCAAATAGATGAAGATGAACAAGATGAAAATGGAAAGATTGATATATTGAATGATTAAGGTTTTAACAAACAAAAGATAAAGATTAAATTACAAGATTGAAAAACAAGAATCAAAATCACCAAACACCCTAGTGGTGTTGGTGATGTCTACGAACAGAAAGGGAGAAAAAGAAGGAGGATGAAAAAACTGAATGAAAAGTGTGAGGGGAACCCTTTATATAGGTGTTCCCTTTGGTTGGTGAGTGGGCTTTCTCCCGTTCTTCTTGTCTTCTCGTCTTTTCAGAAAAGTTGACGTTCTCGATTCTGATTCGGGATTTGTCGTCGATTAAATTCAACTCGTCTTTTAATTTCTTCGTTTAATAGACTTGAGTTTCTTCGACTTGTGTAAATCTTCCATCTTTGGTCCTTTTCTTCGATAAATCTTCTAATAGGCCCAGTGACTTCAAATCTTTTGCATCTCTTGGACAATAGACTTCATCTTGGGTCTTTTTCTTCGGTAAAACCCGTGCAATCCCATGTTTTCTTGATTATCCATCCGGTTGGCTCTGAAAACACAATAAACACAAAAACCACGCATAATTCCAAACAAATGATACTAAATACGCGTTTTGGTCTCGTTTAGCCAGAATTAAGTGGTAAAAGGATGGGTGTTTACACACCTATCACACTTTCAAAAGTATAATGAATGATAAGGAAAAGCTTTCAAAGCTTGCTAATTGTTCTTCGGTTTATCTTAACCGCATACCGGAAAAAGTTGGTGACCTCGGGAAGTTTCTCATTCCTTGTGATATACAAGATATGAAAGAATGCCTCGCCTTGGTCGATCTTGGTGCGAGGATTAATTTGATGCCATTTTCCATTTGGAAATCGCTTTCGCTTCCGGCTCTTACTCCTTCGAACATGTCTATCGAGATGGCCGATCATTCTACGATTCTAGCATGTGGAGTAGCCGAGGATGTTTTCGCGAAAGTGGGGAAGTTCTACTATCCCGTTGATTTTGTAGTAGTTGACATCCCCGCGGATCCTCAAGTTCCTCTAATTTTAGGTCGTCCATTTTTAGACACCTCGAGATCGCTTATCGACGTTCATGCAAGCACTATTACTTTGATATTCAACGAAGAGGAACTTGTTATAAACGCTACTCAAAACTCGACACCTTCTCCTGTTTATGCAATCGCTACCATCAATCACATCGACTTAGTTGATGTGGTTTGCGATGAGTTTTCACAAGAAGTGTTAGGTTTTTCCGATAGCTCGTCAAGTGGCAATCCCACTATTTTGGATCCGATTCTTGCTAATTCTACACCAAATCTCACTCCATTCCAAGGAGGCGATTTTACTTCAAATGAAATCGACAATGAAGATGAGGTGATAATTGGTAATGATACTTCTATTCCACCATTTCTTCCGCCGAGGGAAGTTATGAGTGTTGAACAAAAATCTTCAATCGAGGAACCACTTATCCTTGAATTGAAAAATCTTCCATCTCACCTTGAATATGCATTCTTGGAAGGTGATGACAAGTTGTCGGTTATTATTGAAAAAGGTCTTGCTAATGATGAAAAAACTGAACTTTTGAAAGTTCTTAAAGCTCATAAAGGGGCAATTGCGTGGAAAATTTCTGACATTAAGGGTATTGACCCAAAATTTTGTACTCACAAGATTTTAATGGAGGAGGACTACAAACCCTCAATTCAAAGTCAAAGAAGTGTAAACCCCAAAATTCACCATGTCATCAAAAAGGAATTCTTAAAACTCCTTGACGCGGGAATGATTTATCCTATCTTCGATAGCACATGGGTGAGCCCAATCCATTGTGTCCCTAAAAAAGGAGGAATGACCGTTGTGCCCAATGAAAACAATGAGTTAATTCCCACTCGTGTTGTGACCGGTTGGAGGGTGTGTATTGACTACCGAAAGTTAAATGACGCCACTCGTAAAGACCACTTTCCTTTGCCCTTCATGGATCAAATGTTAGAGCGACTCGCGGGAAATGAATTCTATTGCTTTTTAGATGGTTTTTCCGGTTACTTTCAAATCCCTATCGACCCTCGTGATCAAGAGAAAACTACGTTCACGTGTACTTATGGAACGTTTGCTTATCGTAGGATGCCTTTAGGACTTTGTAATGCACCGGGTACGTTTCAATGGTGTATGATGGCTATTTTTCATGATATGATTGAGAAGTCGGTGGAAGTATTTATGGATGACTTTTCGGTGTTTGGCAATTCGTTCACATCTTGTTTATCTAATCTCGAGCAAATGTTAAAACGTTGTGAAGAAACCAACCTTGTGCTTAATTGGGAAAAAGGTCATTTTATGTGTAAACAAGGAATCGTCTTAGGACATAAGGTCTCGAAAGCGGGGATTGAGGTCGATAAATCTAAGGTAGACGTCATCGCCAAGTTATGTTAGCCTTAAAATGTGTGCGACTAACGGAATTACATTAGTTTCATAGCGGGGACTTGCAGGGACTAATATTGTCATATGTAATAGTCCAAGTCCTGTGTTATATATACCCCTCCATACTTCCATGGAGGGGTGAGGTTGTTCATTTCTTTCTTGTCTTTCTCTCTTTAATATACACACATTTATTAGAGCATCTCTTTCTCTCACTAACAATGGGTAAACACCTCTATCATCCTCCCCGACATCCGGATCAAACCCGTGTTATTAGTGAATCATGTTGGGTTGAAATTATGAGTTGATGCGTCAAAAACAACAAAATAAGAAGACAAGGGCTAAAGTGTACAAGTTGCAAAAGAACAAGCCGCTAGAGTCTTTTTATTGTTTTAGCTTTCTTTGTAAGATGTGTTTTCTAGTATATAAAGAATACATAGACCGTAGGTTTTACATATCAATTCTTTCACAATGTAAACCTACAGTTGAGTTCGTGTACTAGGCGTGGGATTTAATGTATACACGCCTAGTGGTTGTTTGTTAATCATTAATACAAGCAATCTTTGGGAGAAAATTCATCTTGTTCATAACATATTGTTACTAATCAATGTTCTATTCCGCTATGATTAACATCATATGAATGTTGATTATCCTAGATAGAATGGTTCTTAACCATTGAGTCTAACGATCTAATGGACTCCACAATTGGTATCAGAGCCTAAGGCTCGTGATATCTAGGAGATACAAGGTGTTATGTTCGTGTTCGTTGCTATGAAGCCATTGTCCAGAATTCGTGACACTTTTAGTGATGGCTTAGCGACGGTCTATCATATCTGTGACAGATTTGTGAATATTTGCAACACATTTTTTGTTGCAAAAAGAATGGGAGGAAGGAGTAATCACATCTGCGACATTGTGACCATAAAATTGTCACTAAAGGGTCGTCGCCTAAATAAACCCTAGATCTGTTAGGGTTTCGAATTCTTTTTCCTGATTCAAGAAGAATGTTTTCTTGTTGCAGATTCGATTCACCCTAGAATTTTGGGGTTAAAGGCTTATAGTTATTAGGGTTTTGAATAAACCCTGAATTTGTGATGGTGTAGTACTTGCTGAAGACGTTCATGTGATACGCAAAGTATGATTAAAACAAAGATGTTTGTTCGCGTATGATGAATTATTTATACATGTTTTCTGGCCGTGATTGGTATATCAAGAAACTCTTGATCTTATTAAAGAAGATCACATGTTTTTAAAAAAGCAGATAAAGACATAGTGTATAAACGTGTATCTATAAGCAGAATATAGTGGTAGAAGGTAGTGTATTCCTCAGATCCAAAATACCCCCATTGTGTTTTTTGATAAACACGGTTATTTGAATATATTTGTTTCCTTTGGACGTTAGTATATATACAAAGACGTGTGATGAGAGATGTGTGAATATTATTGCCATAAATATCAGGATTCTATTCTATAATTTCTTCCTGGTTTATTGGAGTCTAATGTGGGAAAAGATCATTTGGTTGTATCCTACATGATTAAGGAGAAAGCCATGAATGTGGAATTCGAGATTTTTGGCTGGATCATACTTTTGGTAGCTTTTGTTACTAGGTTTTAGGAATCATATTGCTGGTACGAGATGTTAGTATGTACTGGTCCCAAAGATGTCTTTGCTCATTCACTTTGGAGAACAAGCATCTGTTGATGTTGTAGACGTGATGAGTACATATATTAGTCGTTTGTTTTTTTTGTGGTCCTATGAAGAATGGACCTACTGATGGTGATGTGAGAATGGACCTGCTGATGGTTGATGTATACTGGTCCAAGATATTGTTTTATTTTATATATTAGTTAAAGAAATCATGTGATGATTTATTGACAGCCCACGGAAGACATAGTGAATGAGTGCTTGGATTTCACAATGAAGCAAAATTTGGGTTCGCATGTGATTGGCTGATGATGGAAGGTTATGTTTTCATCTTGATTATTTATTGGGTATTAAAGTCATTATTTTCGTAGGTTCATTATTGAAGTCAAATGTTGCTGCTGACTTTTGTGGTCCAAGAGATTCTATGCTTCCAAGTACGCAAGAAAAGAAAAGGTCATATTATATTTGTCGTCTAGTACATTACCCTTGGTCATCACGTGTGCATGTTTGTTGCCAAAAGTAAAAGAAAGACACATGGTCCAGTATGTTTTGATGTCACAGAGGATGACAGTAGGGTGTATTTTTAGCCACTGTCACATATTATCTAGCCACTGACAAGATGATAGTGGATTTATTTATCCGCTGACACTTGTAACTTAGCCGCTGACATCATGATTGGCAGTCACTAACAGACAGTTATGTTTTGGTTTGGAGTTTGGTTCATTCACAGCAACTAGTTCTTAAAGGTATAAAGGCTCGTTTTATTTCCGTAGATTACAAAGAAAAGTTTTTATTATTTCTTTGAAGATGAAGTTGAGTTTCACGGGAGCGTGTTTTATCATATCTCAATATGATTCAATCCCATCTTGAAGATAACTTGCTTGTTCGCTTATGGTTGGTGATGACGACTTGTCATATCTAGCAAGGATTGATTGCTATCACTTGAAGGAGTTACGTTATTTGAGCTCAGTGTCTCATAAGAAGATGAGGGTTTTGACAAAGAGATTTAGGTCTGCTCATATTTCTTTTGTATGGGTTTTGGAGTCACGTGGTTAGTGCAAGATATAAAATGCAAGTTCGGGTTATTCTACTTCATCATCAAGTAAGTCGTAATTAGATTTCTTCATATGTGATCATTACATAAAGCCTATAGAATTTGAAGATTCAAGAATGATTAGCACAATTTAAGGGGAAGCTAAATTACGCATATGTTAATCATTTACATGTAACATTGAGGTGAAGGTGTTTACTACTGCTCATTAGTATTATTACAACTAATGTAAGTTTTCTATATCTCAAATTCATTATAATACATAACTTGTGCTTCACAGAGGGAAATTTGAGAAGTTAAAAACTTGGATTAGAAGTGTGATATTGGTTAGTAGTGGTCGAAATCAAGGTTGCTTACATACAAGACCCCTATTTGGATCATGTCAAAAAGGAGAAGAAGTCTACAAAGATTGAGCAATCAGTTGATCCTTGGTGTTATATGTTTTACAAAGAATGCGAGCTTAAGGGGAAGTGTTTTTTACATCATCAACTAGGGGAAGATTGTTGGGTCGAAATTATGAGTTGATGCGTAAAAAACAACAAAATAAGAAGACAAGGGCTAAAGTGTACAAGTTGCAAAAGAATAGGCCGCTAGAGTCTTTTTATTGTTTTAGCTTTCTTTGTAAGATGTGTTTTCTAGTATATAAAGAATACATAGACCGTAGGTTTTACATATCAATTCATTCACAATGTAAACCTACAGTTGAGTTCGTGTACTAGGCGTGGGATTTAATGTATACACGCCTAGTGGTTGTTTGTTAATCATTAATACAAGCAACCGTTGGGAGAAAATTCATCTTGTTCACAACATATTGTTACTAATCAATGTTCTATTCCGCTATGATTAACATCATATGAATGTTGATTATCCTAGATAGAATGGTTCTTAACCATTGAGTCTAACGATCTAATGGACTCCACAGATAAAAAATAACAATTGGCATCAGAGCTAACCGGGGGTGTTTCGTGTTTTTGTATTGGCGTGTTTGTGTTCGAGTTTGTGTTTAATCAGTGGTTCATACTATTCTGTTTGAATCTTTCTTTTAACTGCTTTTATCAACTTTCACGTTTTGATATTAGCTATTTTTCACTTTATCTAAGTCTCGTCTATCATCTCGTCTTTGTCATTTTTTCTATTATTACTCGTTTTTTTGTCCCAACAAATATCATCAGATAATTTTTTATTGGCAAAAGGACATAAATAACAAAAATTGGACAAATCCATGTTTTTCGGTATCAAAACCCGTTTCCGACTGTTTTTCCGATGGGTTTTTCCGATGTTTATACATTCCGACTGAAATCCATCGGAAAAGGGTTTATACTTTCCGATGGTGATTCCGATGGTTTTTCCGATGCTTATACGGATGGATTTTTCCGATGGATTATGCATTCCGATGGACTCTATACTGATATTCTGATGGAATCTATTTAGATTTTCCGATGGAATCTATAGTGATATTCCGATGGACTCTATTTTGATATTCCGATGGACTCTATATTGATATTCTGATGGTTCTGAAAAACTCACTTGACTCAAATACATAACTTTACACCGTGTCAACTCGGTATTGACCGAGTTGACCGGGTTAACTCAACTGAGTCAATGATTAAAACGCATCCCAACAACCAAACTCAACAACACCAAAACTAGTATCTATCCTAACCCATCGACACCTAAAACCCTTCTAGACTCGAATCATATTAATCCAAATGATCTCAGATTCTAATTTCGTGGTTTGCTATAATAGCAATGACCTTTTAAGATCAAGATACACGAAAGTCAGATTATCATCACATATCCATTGCATGTTCGAATTTCACCCATCACTGATCCATGTAGATGATTGAAACCATCATTTATATATTCGAGTATGAAGTGAGACTTATAACTAGATAGTTACAATCTCCTTTCGTTTTGATAGACATACAAAATCAAAAACCTACATAATCAACACCTACCGTAATCTCTTTCAGGGACCTTGAAGCCACTTTTAGATCATCTGTATGTTAGATATTCGAACCAAGCTTAAAGATCTTGAAGATGAGATTGGGAGCTGATTTATGTAATTCATATGATGTGTGAATGAGAGTTGGATCAGATGCTTATTTGAGATGGATGTGTTACATCGATTATACGATTAAGATCAGGATTGGTTTAGATGAGAAGGATATGATGAGATTCGTATGAAAGTTTAATATTTGTTTTAACTTTAGATGTGGGTGGCTGATAGAAGGAGATGGGGCGGACAAATCTGTGTAAGTGATTAGGTTTACATTGTGATAAGTGAGAGTTATTAGAGTTTGGTTGACTTTTTATACATCTCATATCACAGATGTAAACTATCTACACTCGTCCTATCCTATTCCTTGTGGTCTGAAATTTTATTCAACAAATGGGCCAACGTTCATGGAACTAAACGCATGGTTTGAATTGGTGGGCTAGTTATCCTCATTATTTGATTTGGGATGAGAATGTGTACTTAGACATTGTATACATAATCGGATGTATATTGGGTTGAAGTAGTACTAGGCCGAGTATGATGGATGTGCGGATTAGGTCGATCTGCGCATCAGTTGGGTATATGACTGATTTAGGCAAGTAAAGTTAGCTAGACCACGTTGACAACTTCTCATTCTTTAGTCATCGTTGGATCTCAAGTTAACAACTCAACAAACAAACACAACAAACAAACACGCCAAAAACAATCAAACACTAAAACGATCCTTTTAAGATTCACTTAATTGTCAAAACGGCTAGTATTCGGGCAAAGTAATGTCAAGTGATTACGAAGTGGATTTGGTATTTATTATTTGAAGGTGAAGTGGAATATCACGAAGGCGTCTACTCAATTCATCATCGAGCCTCTTTCACACCTTCTATCGATTGATGATTCGCTTCAGCATTTATGATTAAGACTTGATTTATCTAGTTTCCACTGTCAAGGGGTGGATGGTCGACGACATGGACAACTATCACTTAAGGAGTTACGTTGTAGTGCTCAGTGTCACACTTACCGGGAGTTGTGGATACTTCAAGAGGTGTTCTACATCTTATACCTCTCTCTTTATGTATACGATTCTAAGAGACGTTTCTCTGCATCGTTCGTCAATCAACACAAGTGCTAAGCGTAAGTAAAAAATTTGGGGGATTGTACTTCAGTTTCAAGTTTGGAATATCAGGTTTACTTCACCAGTGGTCACTACATATAGCCGAAAGAATACGAGGTTGGTAAGTTTAGCCAGAGAGTACAAGAGTAGAGATGTGATCAACAAACAATTCTCACGAGCAATTTGAGCAACAGAATGTCAACAAAGATTTCTTCTTCAGACACGAACATCTCGCGATTCTGATTGTACTTGTCAGATGATGCTACCGAGTGTTCTTAACCATCATACTTTTGACAAGAATGCTACCGAGTGTTCTTAACCACCATACACGTGACAAGAACGCTACCGAGTGTTCGTCACCATCATACTTTCGACAAGAACATCTCGCGATTTTGACCGTACACGTCAGATGATGCTTTCGAGAGTTCGTCACCATCATGGGGGAAGAACGTGTAATTTGGGGTACTTAGTTCAACTTCCAGGGGAAGTATTCTACAAGCGTGAGAGGATTTGTTTCTGATTTCTTACATGTTCCCCTAAACACATAATCATGAAGACCAAAAATGTCCAGGCAGCAGTTACTTGGTGTGGTTTGCTTCTTCGTCTAAAAATTCTGCTTTGCACTTTAAATGTCAAAGATAGAAGAGTGCTCAAGCTACAGGTTCTGCTCAAGATAGGGATATTGGTTTGGGGGAAGCTGATTCAGAAGCTTCGTCAAAAAGAAGTCTATGAAGAAAGCTTTTCAAGATATGTGGTATGAATTGGGGGGAAGTTAATCCAGTTCATACATGATACAATGGCTCCTCAACAAGCAAAGACAAAGAGGATTCAAACTGGGATATAAGTTTTTTAGAAGACTTGAAGACAATGTCATCCTCAGCATTGGAAGCAAACTTAATACTGTCATATTTTTGTATTTGCATTTGTTAGGAACATTGTAAGTAATTCCGTATGTCTCCACATTGGGGGAAGATTGTTAGCCTTAAAATGTGTGCGACTAATGGAATTACATTAGTTTCATAGCCGGAACTTGCAGGGACTAATATTGTCATATGTAATAGTCCAAGTCCCGTACTATATATATCCCTCCATACTTCCATGGAGGGGTGAGGTTGTTCATTTCTTTCTTGTCTTTCTCTCTCTATTAAACACACATTTATTAGAGCATCTCTTTCTCTCACCAACAATGGCTAAACACCTCTATCATCCTCCCCGACCTCCGGATCAAACTCGTGTTATTAGTGAATCAAAAATAACAAGTTACCTCATCCCAAAACTGTCAAGGGAGTTAGGAGTTTCCTAGGCCACGCGGGCTTTTATCGTCGTTTCATCAAAGACTTTTCGAAAATCTCTCGACCTATGACACACCTTCTCGAGAAGGATGCTCCTTTTAATTTCAATGAGGATTGTGTTAGAGCTTTAGAAACTCTTAAAAGGAAACTTACCAAAGCTCCCATTCTTGTTGCTCCTAATTGGTAATTACCCTTTGAAATCATGTGCGATGCAAGTGATTATGCTATAGGGGCCGTTTTAGGGCAACATTATGAAAAGCATTTCCGTCCTATCCATTATGCTAGTAAGACGATGACCGAGGCTCAATTAAAGTACACCACAACGGAAAAGGAATTCCTTGCCGTGGTCTATGCTTTTGAGAAATTCCGACCTTATCTCGTCTTGACTAAAAGCATCGTGTATACCGACCATTCGGCTATCAAGTATCTCTTAGCTAAGCAAGATGCTAAGCCGAGATTGCTTCGTTGGATGCTCCTCCTCCAAGAATTTGATGTCACCTTGCTTGACAAAAAAGGAGTAGAGAATCTAGCGACCGATCATCTCTCTCATCTAGAAGATCCTCACAAAGATGTTTTCGAGAACAAGGAAATCACCGAAACATTTCCTCTTGAGAATCTCGGTGTAGTGAATTCTAAAGACACCACCCCATGGTTTGCGGACATTGCAAATTACCATGCGGGGAACTTCATAATCAAGGGTATGACGACAAAACAAAAGAGAAAATTCTTTCGTGACGTCAAGTTATATTTTTGGGACGACCCTTATCTCTTTCTGGTTTGTGCGGATCAACTCGTTCGACGTTGTGTTTTTTGTGTCGAAGCTTCTAACATCCTTAGAGCTTGTCACGAGGGACCCACGGGTGGTCACCACGGTGCTAATCTCACGGCTAAGTAAGTGTTCGATGCCGGATTCTTTTGGCCTACGATCTATCATGATGCACACACACTTGTGAAGTCGTGTGATTCGTGCCAACGTCAAGGAAAATCGTCTCAATGTGATGAAATGCCACAAAACATAATTCAAGTGTGTAAGATTTTCGACATTTGGGGCATAGACTTTATGGGGCCTTTCCCATCGTCTCATGGTAACAAGTATATCCTCGTCGCTGTCAACTACCTTTCTAAGTGGGTGGAAGCTAAGGCTTTACCTACTAATGATGCTCGTGTGGTGGTGAAGTTTTTGAAGAAACTATTCTCTCGGTTTGGAACCCCTCGTGCTATTATAAGCGATCGTGGAACCCATTTTTGTAATGACCAATTCGAAAAGGTCTTAAAGAAATATGGAGTTACTCATCGTATTTCTACGGCTTATCACCCGCAAACGAGTGGGCAAGTCGAGGTTTCAAACCGAGCTTTGAAGAGTACTTTAGAGAGGTCGATTGGAGAAAACCGTGCTTCATGGTCCGACAAACTCGATGACACCTATCGGTTGTACTCCATATAAGTTGGTTTATGGAATGAATTGACATTTGCCCATTGAATTGGAGCATAAGGCATATTGGGCCCTTAAGCATGGAAATTATGATTTGAAGACCGCGGGAGATCACCGGAAAATACAATTAAATGAATTGGATGAATTAAGAGACAATGCTTATGAAAATTCATTGATTTTTAAAGAAAAGACTAAAAAGTTTCATGATGCAAAGACTAAAAAACCGGGTTTTTAACGTTGGTGATCAAGTGTTACTTTTTAACTCTCGATTAAAGATATTTTCCGGGAAATTGAAATCTCGTTGGTCGGGTCCTTTCACCATAACACAAGTGTTTCCTTATGGGACCATCGAGCTAGCTCAAAATGATTGTCCTAACTTTAAGGTGAATGGACATAGGCTTAAGCACTACTTTGGTGGGGAAGTTACTTCGTTGGACGACCTTGACCAAGTCACCTTCCCCAATGATAATTAGCATTGAGGGGATCGAGTCGAGCTCATGACTCGGTAATCAAAAACCAGGTGCCTCGTGGGGGATATCCCATGCTTATCCTTTTTATGCTTTCTAATAAATAATGAGAGGGGATTTGTGCCCTTCCAACTCGTTATCTCATGGTTCTTTGTGAATGTGTTATGTAAAACCCCCATGCTTTTACCATAAACAGTGTACTTATAATCGTACGTACATGATTAAAACTTTCCTAATATAACATGATTACGTTTCATGAATGTTAGTATTACATACGTTTGATTACACGATAAGTATTTAAGCATGTTAATGCACGGTAATTATTTAGTACGTGTTATTACACGATAATTATTAGAATAATAATTATAAATCACGAACATGAAATCATGTACATTAAATCACGAACATGTGACTACGTATATACTTATTATAATACGATAAATATCTACTACGTACAAGTAATATCATGATACTTATTAATCGATAATAAAATAAGTAACATATATTAAATCATGAACAAATGAACATGGGTTTAAGCACGACATTTACTAGTAAAGCAAAATTAGAAATACTATAACCACAAGGGCTATAGGCGGCCAAACATAAGTTAACATGGGCTTGGCCCGTTTGGGAAGTCAACTAGGAACATAAGGATGAAATCTAGGTCATTTGTCAAGTTACAAGAAAATCAAGTAAACCCTAGCACACCACAAAGTGGTCGTCGACTTTAGATCATCACAAAGGGAGAACGCTTTGATCTTAATTCTTGTAAACTACGTGTTGGTGTTCGTGTGTCTATGCCTCTTTAATCCACGCACTCGGTATTATTTAATATCCTTAATCTTTTCATTCTTTTGTTTAATTTATCATGTGTTCTTGAATCATTAAAAACACTAGTTAAAAACATATCAATTAAAAAGGTTTAACAAGATATTGGTTGGTCGGATTATTTTGGTCGGCCGAGAGTCAAACCGAGAGCACTATGGCTCTTGGTGGTTTTGTGATCACCAACAGACGAGACCTCATGGTCTCGGTGTGTTTGGATTCGGTCAACAGCAAGAAAAGGGAACCCCGACTCGCGTCGGGGTGATGTTTTGGCTTTGTGTGGGTCTCAGCTACAAACAAACCAACACCACCGGCTTAAGCCGGTGGCACCTTTTAAGGTATTGTTTGTTGATCCTGTTCAAGGGGTTCACGGACCGGTTCACGACATGTTTAGAGTTAAAACTTGGGTTCGGTTCATCGAGTAGTTTTAAAAGTTAATTATTTTAACAAGTTGAATAATTACAAGGTTTAATTAAATTAATTTAACATGCTCTATAATTAATTTAATTTGGACATGACTTAGGTTAATATTATTATTAATAATACATGGATTTTAACCTAAGTATTTATTATTTAAGTTGGACTATATAATTAATTAATTATTAAACATGACTTATAATTAATTAATTTTCATGACTTAGGTTATATTAATAATAAATATTAATACATGTTTTAACCTAAGTATTATTACCTTTTATTTAATTCAATCATGTTATATTTAATTAAATCTACATATAATAATTAATAAACTATATTATATGACAGATGACTTAGAATATTAATCAGTAAAACTTAAGCTTATATATTATTAGCTTAATAATCCAGCTTATTGCTAATTATGGAAACTTTCTATTTTTAGAAACTTATTTAATTAAGGCAGCTAATCTATTTATGGAAACTTTCTATTTTTAGAAACTTATTTAACTAAGGCAGCCAATCTATTTTTGGAAACTTTCTATTTTTGGAAACTTTCTATTGTTTTTTAAACTTTCTATTTTTGGAAACTTTCTATTTTAGGAAACCTGCTATTTTTAGAAAGTTACTTATTATTACACAACAAGTATAATAATACAAGAAATACAAGTAACACTTAATCAGAATAGACAGAATACAGGATAACCACAGCATAACGTTAAAATCAGTAAAACAAGACATGAACATATAAAAAAAGCTAAGACATGTTATAAAACCAGTTACCTACTCAGTAATCAGATACTTATGCATGTATATTATTTATGTAGCATTAGTGATATCGAAGTCGGGCTCTCTTTCGTTCGTCTTCTTCATTCACTGTACACAAGGTACGGATTCTCCGTCCTTTCAGTATGGACATTCTTCCTTATTAGGATTTCCCCATATGCAGCCAACTGTTATCCCCAGCATATGTTTTATATGTTTTTGAATTGCTTATGTTTAATTAGAATACCTAAAGCCATTTACATGCATGACCAGTTTCACCTAGTTATGGAGGTACCATAACCATAACACTAGAGGCACCAGTGTTATGACTCCACCACGACGGAGTGATAGCTTGTGGCGTCCCTTCAGCTTTTGGCCATATTATTATTATCAGGTGGGGTGTATGGGTGCATCCTAGTTTACATGTTTTCAGCAAATTATTCAGGTGAATGTGGTGTGTGCCTTGCATCCTTCACAAGGAGCTGATCCCTCCTACCCAACCAGTATATTAAATTAGAGGCAGCCCCTCTAATTTGCATGACGAGGTCACCCCTCCAAGTATTCATGCACGTTGATATTTCATGACCTTTATTGGCTAATGGTAAACATGTTAAACAGTTTTTATAAGATAGACATAAGGCTTTTCAAACTATAAAACCAGTTTTGCTAAGTTATACCAGGTTTTCCAGGACATATACATTTCCGCTGCTATATGTTTTACACGCTTATATTATTCATTCCATGCTTGTATATCCGTGCACTGAGCGTTATGCTCAGCCGTTTTCCTTTCATGTTTCCAAAACGGCAGGTACCTAGGACTCGAGCATTTGAAGGACATGCATAGGAGGGAAGCTACCATAGAGTTCTTCCTTTGCCTTCATATATCTATGCTTGTTTAGTCATTTCGTATTTCCTTTACTCTATTATGTTTTGGGCTTATGTTTGGGAACTAATGTTTAATTTCGGTTTTCTCTATGGTCATTTATGTTTTATTACATATTACCTTGCATTCTTTGATGACACGCCATAATTACGCGTAACGGTCCACTTATCAAAGTGGGGTGTTACAATTATGTTATCAGAGCCCAAGGCTTCGACCTGTAGGCTCTAAAACTTGACTTGTGACTAGTGGGTAGTCACAAGGAGCTTCTTAAGCCAACGCTTGTTATTCCACGTATCGATGTGTTCAGCGCATTGTTTTTTTAACCATGATGTTTTCAACACCTTGATGTTTTAACCTTGATGTTTTCATCAATATTGTTTTACTAATAGGGATGGACAACTGTCATTCATATTTAGTTATGTGTCATTATTTCATGCATGATGTTCCTCGTGAACCGTGGCTATGTGGACTGAAACCCAGTAGTTCATAATTAGTCACATAAAACTTTTTTTGATAAGTTTTGACAGATGAGTTTCATTTACTTATGTTTCATGTATCATTGTTGCAGCAATTATGACTAAGTAATGGTTGGTGCATGAATGGCCTTATTTAGTCGCATGTGCTTTTATCCAAACTTTTAACTTTGGGACTGACCCATAGGCGTCCCCTCGCCATGTAT
The DNA here is from genome assembly GCA_025667525.1 of Glebionis coronaria. NCBI lineage: Eukaryota > Viridiplantae > Streptophyta > Magnoliopsida > Asterales > Asteraceae > Glebionis > Glebionis coronaria. The sequence goes on from CM046882.1 coordinate 148,126,184, forward strand.
TTTGTTTTAGGACCGGCCCATTGGCGTCCCCTCGCGCATATAAAGGTTTTTATAAACTGCATCAGGTATTCATGCACTGTTTTCATGCATAAAATTGTTCTCATGATTTATTGGCATAAATGTCCCCTCGTGAGTTACTATGTTTTTATGTCAAGTATGTTTTCATACTGTCATGGTTAACTTTAATTTCATACTGATTATGTTATAAACTCCTTCATGTTAGGTTGTTTCATGTTTCTTCATGATAATTTCGTCTTCATGTTGATTACGTCTTACACCTCTTTTGTTAATTAGGCTTTCATGCAAGACATTGATGGATTTCATTGAATCCTGCTTTCATGATAGTCACTGTTGGTTTTCATTGATCATGCTTTCAGGCAAATCATCATTGAATTTTGTGTAACCACACTTTAACGTTTCTCTATGCAACCAAAATGATGTATATGCTGGCATTGCCAGGTTATCATGATGGTCTTTCTAACCGTTTGACCAATTATTTTCCTTTAAAATTATGTTAGATGATCGACCCCATACCGATCATTTCATGTGCATACCATGTGTACCCCATGTACCGTATTCCATGTGTATTACACGTCCCTTAATCCATGTGTACTTTACTTGCAAGGCTCCACGAGTATTTGCTAGTCGATTCTAAATCATCTCAGGTGTACTCCACTTGCTGATACTCTACAAGATTGTTGATGCCGCTCATAACTTGGAGATGTTACGAAAGTTGATGATGTTGATTATTTTAGAGACGTTACGAGATGCTGATGTTGTTCACAACTGGAGATCCTATAAGACGAAGACAAAGGCGTCAGATCAAAGCAATTGGACGAGAAGACGCTTCACCATCACACGATTTTCATTAATCATTGTCCCAAGTTCTTAGTTACATGTCACACGTCATTCAGTTGTTGGTTCAATCATATGAGTGCAAACCGATATCAGCCAGCCACTCAACTGAATAGTTACATGAATCACAGTCATGAGAATGACCGTCATTGAACTTACAGACAAGACGATAGTAACCACTACTATGACAGCAACTATCCTAGCAATCGCAACCGAAGCTCCAGCCACGGGCGTGATCAGAAATACAAAGTATCAGTAGGCCAACCGATCCGCCAATTCTGGAATAATAACCTAATATTTGTAGTTCTATTTGTTTCACATCCAGAGACACATGTCAAGAAACCAGTCAAGACACATGTCACGCTTAAATTCCCAAGACACGAGTCAAGACACATGACTCACGTCAAATTCTGGAACACCCCTAAGAATTTCAGGGTACCCTCCAAGGGGTATATCTATTATGTGGTGCCATGTATTAATCAGGCCACAAGAATTTCTGTACCATCACCTGCATATCAGTAAGATCTGTCACGATTGCTTGATGGCACTCTCATCTCTTGCACCATATTTCATATATTCATGACCATATAGGACACCATTCGTATCCCTATGTATACGAAGGTTTTCCTTTAGCCTAATGATGAGATCCAAGCTGCTAACACTTTACCTCGGACAGACACGAGTTGAATTTAATCCTAATTATGGACTACGAACAGCACACCCTGCTACGATTCATGATTATATACAGTGATGTTCAGGCTCCTGAATACATTCAGCTTGATTTTCCATCAAGAAAATCTGTACAAATTATCTATGCTTACAAGCACGTGCGTTGTTAGCTATTACTGCTAAAATATTCTAGCTGTCAGTTAAGACACGACCACTTAAGTCCTTTTACGCATAACCAGTGGATTATTCCAAAATCATCCCATATACTCCAAAAGAACATTCAAGTAGAAGGACGGTAACATGAGATTATGTGTCGACTACCCTCTACTTTAAACAAATCACCTTTCATAACCGTTATTCTCCTCCACGTATTGACGACATGTCCAATCAACCATAGGGTGTTAAGCATTTTTCCAAGATCGGATCCATAATCATGCTACCAACAGTGACGAGTGAGAGAGCAGGACATTTCCACGACTGCTATTCGTACACAACTTAGTCATGCTAGATTCATGATTTGATATTAGTCTCACAAATGCCCAATAGCATTATGGACTTAATAAATTGAGTTTCGGTGAACTCGTAAACAAATTCATCAGTGTTTTCATCAAGGACAATCTGATTATCTTGAAGTCTAGAGAAGAGCAGGAAGATCATTTTTGCACTATGTTGCAAATTCTACAACGAGAAAAGTTTCACCCTGAAATTTTTCAAGACAAATTCCGGTTGATTACAGTAGCACTCTGAATTCCATGGATTCACACGGTTAATATTACCATGACTCAGCTTATGCGCAAAGGCGAGAACCCTACACTACATTAGGTGTTCCAGAAAATCCTTCGCTAATAGAAGTCTAATTTCGGAGACTCATAGTTCCGCAAATTTCTATGTATCAAGTTTCTACGAAGCAAGATATACTTACGTTCATATCTAAGTACCTGACATACCAACAGGCTAAGATACAACACCAACTGACTGGGATGTTTATCCACCATAAAATTGTGATAAAAAAATGGGACAAGATCCCCACGGATTTTGGGTTACTAGATTAATGCAAACTCAGAAGAAGCAAGATGCTATCTGGGTTATTGCCAACAGTTTGATTAAGTCTGCAGAATCTTTACATCCGCAAGGATTTCAGAACCAACAGATTGATCGGACGTTTTCCATCCAAGGCTCATCCGATCACTTGGCAATCCGTCAGTTATCGGGTCAGACAAAGGTTCGTATTTGTGCTCCTTATTTACGTTCACGTTCTTGTTCTGGTTTTACGATTTGTTTTCACACTCACGTTCATGACACTATTCACGTTCATGATCATATCATGGCTTACGATTTTACGTTCATTTTCGTTCTGGGAGGTTTCGCAAGAACTTGAGAGACCAGACTCAAGTCTAGTATAACTCTCTATGCTCAGACAGACGTTTCACGTCACATTCCACGTCTCATCTTATAGCATTTGGCTTTACCGCCGCCGTATTCCATGTTCACGATATGTTTCACATGTCATGTTCACGATATGTTTCACATGTCATGTTCATTCCATGTTCCTCATATCACGTTCGTGATATGTTACACGTATCATGGATCACGATATGTTGGTTATACTACACTCACCATATCTCCACGTATCACATTCAAAATTGTTCACGTATCACGTTCATAATTTTTCACATACTACGTTTCAATATGTATTGCGTATCATTGCTAAGACAGTACTATTATCAGTTAGTTAGGATATTTTGTGACAATCCGTCAATTTATGGTTGATATTTTATTCTTGAATATTATTTAAAAACATTATTTTAATGTTACAATATGAACTCACTTATTTTTGGGAAGAAATTTGGATTTACGTCTTGGAGTAGCATCGACTACGTCTAAACCGGAGGATTCAACGTTACGTGCTTACGTTTACATACACCGTCTTTGGTGACAGTCCGACATTTCAGAAAATAAATTTGTCCATGAATATTATTTTGGAGTTTTAAATTTGTGTTGGTTCATAAACTCACAAATTTACGAGAAGAGATTAGGACATACGATTTTATTTTAACGTCCTTTACGACTAAACCGGAAACCTTAGGATTACGTATTTACGTTTTCGAACTCCGTTTTTGATGAGACAATTTTTATTGGATTCGTTTTGTGACGTCGATTCATAATTTATAAAAACGTTTTTTGTAAAACGACCCGAGGGCACGCAAATCGAGGAAACTAGAATCGAGGAGTACCCGTAAATAAATGGGATGAGACAAGTGGGACACTTGTCCCACCCCACTCCAAAACCGGCCCAAAGTAGCACCTCAACACACATGGTGTCAAGTTTTCACTTGAGAAGTGTACACTTGTCCTAAGTTGCTTACAAACTAAGCTACTTACCACTTGCTAACTCAAAACCATTTACACCAAACTAGCTACTCATTTCACCATGCAATCAACACACACACTCTCTCTCTCTAGCACTATGTGCCATCCCATATCTCTCCCAAAAACACCCTTTGATCTTGATTCAACCATGAAACCATATGTTATACTTGCATATGTTGAAGCCCTTTCAAAACCCTATTGATTGGTGGTACTTATAACATCCAAGGAGGAGTATTCATGATGTCTTGGGGCTGATTTTCCACAAGGTTTCTATGAAGAATGGTGGTCATGAAGGTGGTCTTGGTGCATCATAAGTTTCTCCATCCAAAACCATGCCAAACTCATAACCTACATCAAGTTGGTGGTATAAAGATTGTCCTCCTCAACTTCTTGTTATTTTGATTATGTAAACATGTATTTTATTTCCTATTGTATATATTTATGATGATTATATGATGATAAAAATGTTATGTGGGGATTTGTTGTTGATAATCATGGATAAAAAGGTGAAAAACCATAAGAAACAAGGTTAAAATCTTGGTTAAATTTGATGGCTGTATAAAACAGTAACGAAGTAAGTCTTAAACTGATAAAATGATGAAGTAGAATGGATTTACAGTAAGCTATGAGTCTTGTACACATGTGAGAGTTGGCCATGCAATGGAATCAAAATAATGAGTGAGATATGATCAAAACAAGTTTAGGGTATAAATCTGAAGTTACTGTTTTGGACGATTTTTAGAAACTACTTAAAGGATGATTCAACAGTAGCTATAATAGAGTTAAATATAGCACATATCATTTAGTTTATGTGATAAAAATTTGAGTTTCTATCTCCATATAGAACTCAAGATATGGCAGTTTTGGTGAAGATGAAGTTAAAAATCAGATTTTTGGAAATTAAAGAATAATACTATTATATAAGCACTCACATTTTAATATATAAAATGTAAAATAAAAACCCACTAACTTATAAAACTTATTTATATAAATATATATAAAAGATTAATCAAATGGATAAATTATATAAATGGTAGTGAAATAATGTTTATAAGTAATAAAAACTATAAACATGATTTTTACGACTTTTTCGGCTATTGCCGTAAAATTAACGTTTTTGTTAAATAAAACTTAGATGGTTGGACCCGTCTAATGAAAACTTTATAAAACTTATATACTGATATATAGACATGTATAACAAGTAAAAACCGATAAAACCTGAACTTTAGGGCATACGGACATTAACAAGTTAAATAAACCTATTGGACTAATAAATGGACTAAATAGGATAAAAACTTGTAAAAAGAATCTATTGGGCTTAACCCATTTAGGCCCAACTTGGAAAGTATACATACTGATAATATAAGTATGAATTGGATTAATACAAGTTAATAAACTTATAATAGGCTTATTGGACCTAAAACACGTAAATAGGTAAAACGAGAAAACTAGTATAAAAGTTATCAACACATAACTCTAAAATGAGTAAACGAGAATATGTAAACCCACTTGATCATATATATATATATATATATAATCATATGTATACATAATTGGTATTTTTATAAAGTCATTGGACAAACGTCTAAGACCGAGTATTATTTGTCTAGGTTTCCGTGATTGAAGCACGCACCGTACGTCCGAATTGCCGATAACCCGCCTTCCCACATCAACGTGAGTTCATAGCCTCACACTCTTTTAAATGTTTTTATAAATGTTTTATAAACCCGCGAGGGAGATAACATGTTAGTTTTATAAAATAGGACACCATTTGTCCCGATTGTTTGTTTATTGATTTTGGACCCGAATGATTGAATGACCCGATTGTATGACCCGATAAATGATTAATGGACCCGATAGATGAAATAAAATGGATTATTAAAGTTAGGTTATGTCACTAAAAGTCCCATTAGCATGAATTGTGAACTACCGGGAGTTGGTAGACGCTTATGCATTTAATAGTACTATTTGGGGACGATCACCCCAGTTCGCGCCTTGACGGTTGATCCCCGTCGTGCCACATTGATTGGTAAGCGAATTTATGTATGAGAAGATTTCCAATAGCGTGACCTTTGTGACGACACGCTACTTAGATGGGCAAAATTGGTATCGGGTTAGCTACCCGTTTTGGTTTAGTAAGGTAACAATGTCATGCGGCTTATAATAATCCAAGTTAACAAAATAATAATAGACGCTCCGAATTACGATGTATTGCCTGACTAGCAATACAGGGTCATACTATTGATATTATGATTGTATTTTGGTTTTCATAACCATACTCATATAACGGTTTTATTTTCATACAACGTCGTAAAACGTATTGTATGACGTTTTTACGACATTGGCTCGTATAATGATTTTTAAGTCTTTTATAACCATATTCATATAATGGTTTTATTTAATCTATACAACGTTGCAAAAACGTATTGTATGATGTTTTTAACGACAATGATTCGTATAACGATTTTTAAGGCAAATGCCTATATTATGATTTTCGATAAGGATTTGTATAAAATGATTTTGACTATTTTATGGCCTATTAAAATGATTTTCAGTAATAATTTTATACTGATTTTATATTGATGGAATTTATTAAACTCTATGAATTCACTCGGCGTTATCGCTGACCTTTTCTTTTCACATGTTTTATCTCAGGTACTTGAAGGTAATTCTCGGGAAGACGACAAGAATTCATGGCCCGCACCTAAACAATATTTTCCATTCAAATATTTTGTAAAACTTTATATGAAGTGTAATGACTTGGGACCGATGTAACTTTGATGTTTATGAATGGAAATGATTTATTAATTAAACGACGCGATTTTTATGCGTTGTCTATGATGTGAGTAATGTGCTATCCCGTAACACCAACTAGTCTTCCGCTGTACTAAGTTGTATAAATTTGGGGGTGTTACAGTTTGGTACCAGAGCCCTCGTTATAGAGAACGAAAGATTTTTAAAACTAAGGTTTTGAATAAAACTTTTCAAAATCTTTTAACTAAAAACATTTTTCTAAAAATGTCTAAAAATCTTTTGACTATAACGGTGCCGAAGAATTCCCGAGTTACCGACAAGGCCAGACTGAGAAGTGTTATTTTAATATATATATATATATAACTTGGATTATATATATACATATATGATGTAATTTTATTACATGATTGTTTAATGATTATTTTGATTTTTATACGAGGTATTTATACGACGTCGATTGTCATAAGAAACCCTAAATCCCCTAGAAATTAATCGAAGTTATTCTCATAGGAATTCTAGCTATCCTAGATCTAAACCAAGTTGTGGATATTTATGATCCCAACAAATGGTTGATATTCGTAGAAATGTAGATATTAGTTGATTGTGATATCGAAGAAGAATTGGCGAGATTAAATATGATATCGATGTCATGACGATCTTTCCTTATAGAGTGGAGTTTGACAAAACGTTATCACCTGGAAAGATGTCATCTGATTCGTTGTCATCCAATTCTTAAATTGAAATCGAAAGGGTGAATGTTGCACTTGAGGCTGTCATTGGAACCAGTACCCAAAAGTCTCATGCCACTAATACCTTTCCGAGAAGTCTAGTTGAATGATCGAGTCATTTCATACTAGTGACTCATTTGATAATTGTTGTTGTAAGAGATATAGGATTGGAAATTAAGTGTTGATTTATATTGAGATTGTATTGCCTTTACAAGGCCGAAGAATAAGATTGAAAGTATTGGAATATGAGGTAGGATATTGAATTGAGTATAAAATTGGTTGAAATTTGAATAAAGTAAAACTTAACCTATATGGATTATGAGATTGTTAATATAAGTTGTTGAGTTATTTGATTGAATTATAAGGTTTTAATTGATTGTAGGTTTGTGTTAAGGGTTGTTCCTAGGCCATTGTCCACTAATGAGGATGCCCAGTGTCCAAGAAATAAATTGAAGAAATCTTCTTCTGAATTGAGACCGATGGATCTTCTGGGACATGTGGAACACCTAATGACTCTTGTAGATTAGTATTCATTGTGGTATCTTTTAAAAATCCCTAACTTAACTGAGACATCAGTTGGTAGGATGAGTTCTGAGAATTGTATGACATAGTGACATGTAATGTGTTACGGTACAATTTTGACTTGTTTGTGATTAATGAAAATACTACATTTGATTGCTAAATTCTACATGTATCGATGTTATCTATCTTTTATTGCTTCTTTCTAATGTTCGCATTAGTGATGCAACCATTGGACAAGTACTCATCTCGATTTGAGTTACGTTGTGGATTATTCTTTTTGAGTGCCATCGAGATCATGAACCTCATGATTATCTGGCTAAGCTCATTTCCTATTGTATTGTAGTTAGTTCTTGGTGAACAAGCTTTCATCACTCTTTTGCAGATCACACATTCTTTTATAAAGTTAAAACGGTATCCTTTGAGAAAATTTAATTTTCATCACAATAAGGATTATTCAAAGTGAGATTTATGTGATTGATATCAAAATGAAGTTGTTTATGAGACGCTTTGGAAACTTAATTATTTCCATAACAAAGAAATTCTTTGTAAATTTATTTTTGATTCTTATTTAAAGAATTAAGCATGAAAATGTTTTTATTATAAACATGATGATAAAATTTTGACGAACTGAGTATTGCATCGTTAATCTTGAAATTGTATATAGTTGCGCGCCTACATACAATTTGGAATGGACTATGCAAGACTGATTAGTAGTCACCATAAAACTAATGAATAAACACTACATTTTCCTTGAAGATTGTGAAAGATTAAAATTTATGAGATCTGCAAGAAGTGAAAAATAGGGACATAGTGTTAGGGACACCTACATATGTGCCTATAGCATCTATTCTTCTGAGTCGAATTTACTCATCTGTGGAAATTGTCTTATTTGACAATTGACAATTCTTCTTTGTCCAATTCTCCCGTAGTGAGATTCTTAGGAAAAGTATCTGATTACCGAGTGTTGATACCCGACTAGATGTATTGATATTCTTATCATTTCTTATGATTTGATTTCATTTGAATGACCTGGGTAACGATCCGAGGAGCTTTCGAATGCGTACTCAAATTATGAAAACATGGGATATATTCATATTCGTTAAATGTTTTCATCTGTATCTGATTTGAAATTCTCTCGCGTAGATTATGCGTTGACCTTACTCTTTTTAAGGTTAGTTATGTCTCCTGATATCCCTGAATTTGCGAAGGATTATGAATTATTATTAGTCTTTTGAGAAGTTCACATCTTATCGACGGTAATGCAACTGGAAAGTTGATAATGCCAGTGGAATGGATTGATTGGTTATGACATGACGACATTGTCTTAATTGATGGGAACTCGAGTAGAATTCCCTAAATGATAAGATGTTGATTATCAAAAGTGATCTAAATAATTCTTGATGGATGATTTTATCATGCATTTAGACTTAAAAATATACCGTGAATGGTTGTGAACTAGTTGTGGATATTGTAATCTAGAAGAACATAATATGAATTTATGAAAAGATGTTTATCTTATCTGAAACTTTAAGTAAGTATTTGTTGATGAATTACCTAGACTTTCGCCATTAAGGCAAGTTGAAATTGACATTGATTATATTCCCGGTGTTGCACTTGTGGCTTGTGCACTGTACGTCAGCACCATCTGAATTTAAGGAATTACCGTACGACTGAGAAAGTTGTCGGAGAAAGATTTTATTATACCAAGCCTGTCATCCTGAAGAGATATGGTGTTATCTTTCCTTATATTTATAGATTATTGTGACTGAGTAAATTGACAATCGAAAACGATATCCATAACTCGAAATGGAAGATTTGTTCGATCATTTACAAGGTTCTAGCAATTTGATCCATGGCATGGTTATCATCAACTTCGCATCTGCGGAAGAAGATTATCTATTCCAATCACTACATCCGGTACTTGTAATGAACATTATGAGTTCCACGTGATGTCGTTTGGATTGACCAACGCACATGTAGCACTCATAAATTCGGTGAATCACGTCTGTAGGCTGTAATTTGATAAATTCATGCTCGTGATCATTAAGGACCATTTATTTGTTTATAAGAATAAGAATGAGTTAATAATTATTTATAGATTGCCCTGAATTGGGCCGAACGATAAAAACCTGAATTAACACATAATTAAAGACTTGAACCTTTACATGATTTGACTATGTGATTAAAAGGATAATATAAATTGACTCTTCAAAATTAAGAGCCCTTTTAAGACTTTGGATTTTACCAAAAAAAAAAAAATGGAAATATGTTTTGACGAATGTCTTAACCAAGGATTTTAAAGGGATTATTCCCTTATACACAAACCATTTAACTAAACTTCTGTTTAGGGGTAAATGTTTGTGTATACTTCTAGACAACTTAAGAAGAATTGAGGAAATTATATAATTTATGACTTGAAATTTGAAACAAAAATTTTTGCTTTTCCACTAAGAAAATTTTGACCAAAGTATAAACAAAAGTTTTTCGAACATTTACGAATCTTATTAATTATTTTCGATAAATCAACGAAAATCTTGTTAATTAAACTCAAATTTATTTTGAACATTCTATATAATTGGTCGAACTAAGAAATTTAAAACTTTTACGTTTACGTTTCATAAAAATTGAATAATAATTATTTAATTTACATATAATAATTATCGACGCTTTAGACGCCGGATTGAGAAAGACTGATAAAAATGATAGTTGAGACGAAACTGAAACATAAAAGATATGAAGAAAATTTTTTGAATAAATACGGTTATGATATTTATTTCATGAGGAAAGTGAACGAAATTTCTGACGCATAATATAGAAAGAACATCTGAGTAAATTGTGGAAATGATAATTATTTATCTGGAAAAGTGAATGTAGATACTGACACATTATGTAGAAAAGATAAAGAACCAGTTAGGACATGTTCCTTAGTAATGAACGTGCAAAATAAATTGCCAAACAATTTGAGATATAGCCGATGATTGTAAAAAGGATAATATAGATAATAAAAAGGGGTTCGCGGCTAATGTGAACCATTAGAATTGAGAAGCCGATGGCGTTAGATGTATAAAAGGCCACTTGTGATTGTCTAAATATGGAGATTGTGAGATATAGTTATGTTGGAATTCGTAAGTACAAGTATTATATGTATGTCGTTTTTGACTAAAAGTATCTTTGTCTGAATAAGTTGTACTAATGACAATTATGAAGGCAGACATCGCCTCATACATTAGTAAACGTCTAGCTATTGCAAAGGTCATCATCTGAATTTAATTCGATTTGGGACATCGTCGACAGACTGACCAAATCTGCTAATATCATTCTCGTTAATGATAAATGCAAAAGAGTTATGTAAACATAACATGCCTGTATCGATCATCTATATCGAGATCCTCGCTTCGCATCGAATTTCTAGAGATTTGCTCAGAAATCATTGAGAACGAACCTTGATGAGAGTACTATGTACAACCCCAAATCGAAGGGACGAGGTAAAGTAACGATACAAGGTAATATAAGTGCTGTTCTATGTTTGAATGATTGACCTTTGGTAATAGACCGTATAATCGTTTTCCTTTGGAGATGTTATCATTGATAACTATCGTATTAGGATCGAGATCGAATCTTGTTAGGATCTATATTAGAGCATCTGTAAGCAGGAATTGAAATGAAGACATCCGGCATACATCCATTGTGAGTTGGACATGTCTTTTAGGTTTAAGGTTTCCTATGATGGCGAACCTAATCTTACAAAATACCCGACCCGCGAGATCTGAAATGATTGTTGAAATTAGGATTTGAATATTGACGACCGATAGTGGGCAAGAGGTTATGTGAATGTGAAATGTAGATCTTGAAGTGCCAAATGGGTAGCGAAGTTATGCCACTATTTTAAACTTGGAAAAATGAATTCATGATCTGACAAATCATGGGATATAAGTCCCTGTTGTATGGGACCATTGAGATGTTGTAAAAGTTGGGATTGAAAGGCATATAAGCTGGATCTACCCTAGGACTCCAAGAACTGCGTAAATTATGTTTCGTAAATCGAACTTGATGGAATATCTATCAAGTGAAAATCTGATTGTTCTTAGTAGAGCTTAGATCGCCGAAAAGTTGCATTCATCAAAAACCCGTGAACATCATGGATAGAGAAAGTAAGTCAACATTAAGCCTGATCTTATTCCCGTAGTTATGTTTGATGTAACTCGCGTATTATAATGGATTACACTTGTGAGAAAAGACCGAATGTGGAGGAAATACCCACATGGCTTAAACTCTATAAGAAGCGAGTAGTAAGATGATCTTTGAGGACAAAGATCCTGTTTAGGGGTAAATGCTGTGACAATCCGTCAATTTATGGTTGATATTTTATTCTTGAATATTATTTAAAAACATTATTTTAATGTTACAATATGAACTCACTTATTTTTGGGAAGAAATTTGGATTTACGTCTTGGAGTAGCATCGACTACGTCTAAACCGGAGGATTCAACGTTACGTGCTTACGTTTACATACACCGTCTTTGGTGACAGTCTGACATTTCAGAAAATAAATTTGTCCATGAATATTATTTTGGAGTTTTAAATTTGTGTTGGTTCATAAACTCACAAATTTACGAGAAGAGATTAGGACTTACGATTTTATTTTAACGTCCTTTACGACTAAACCGGAAACCTTAGGATTACGTATTTACGTTTTCGAACTCCGTTTTTGATGAGACAATTTTTATTGGATACGTTTTGTGACTTCGATTCATAATTTATAAAAACGTTTTTCGTAAAACGACCCGAGGGCACGCAAATCGAGGAAACTAGAATCGAGGAGTACCCGTAAATAAATGGGATGAGACAAGTGGGGCACTTGTCCCACCCCACTCCAAAACCGTCCCAAACTAGCACCTCAACACACATGGTGTCAAGTTTTCACTTGAGAAGTGTACACTTGTCCTAAGTTGCTTACAAACTAAGCTACTTACCACTTGCTAACTCAAAACCATTTACACCAAACTAGCTACTCATTTCACCATGCAATCAACACACACACTCTCTCTCTCTAGCACTATGTGCCGTCCCATATCTCTCCCAAAAACACCCTTTGATCTTGATTCAACCATGAAACCATATGTTATACTTGCATATGTTGAAGCCCTTTCAAAACCCTATTGATTGGTGGTACTTATAACATCCAAGGAGGAGTATTCATGATGTCTTGGGGCTGATTTTCCACAAGTTTTCTATGAAGAATGGTGGTCATGAAGGTGGTCTTGGTGCATCATAAGTTTCTCCATCCAAAACCATGCCAAACTCATAACCTACATCAAGTTGGTGGTATAAAGATTGTCCTCCTCAACTTCTTGTTATTTTGATTATGTAAACATGTATTTTATTTCCTATTGTATATATTTATGATTATTATATGATGATAAAAATGTTATGTAGGGATTTGTTGTTGATAATCATGGATAAAAAGGTGAAAAACCATAAGAAACAAGGTTAAAATCTTGGTTAAATTTGATGGCTGTATAAAACAGTAAAGAAGTAAGTCATAAACTGATAAAATGATGAAGTAGAATGGATTTACAGTAATCTATGAGTCTTGTACACATGTGAGAGTTGGCCATGCAATGGAATTAAAATAATGAGTGAGATATGATCAAAACAAGTTTAGGGTATAAATCTGAAGTTACTGTTTTGGACGATTTTTAGAAAATACTTAAAAGATGATTCAATAGTATCTATAAGAGAGTTAAATATAGCACATATCATGTAGTTTATGTGATAAAAATATGAGCTTCTATCTCCATATAGAACTCAAGATATGGCAGTTTTGGTGAAGATGAAGTTAAAAATCAGATTTTTGGAAATTAAAGAATAATACTATTATATAAGCACTCACATTTTAATATATAAAATGTAAAATAAAAACCCACTAACTTATAAAACTTATTTATATAAATACATATAAAAGATTAATCAAATGGATAAATTATATAAATGGTAGTGAAATAATGTTTATAAGTAATAAAAACTATAAACATGATTTTTACGACTTTTTCGGCTATTGCCGTAAAATTAACGTTTTTGTTAAATAAAACTTAGATGGTTGGACCCGTCTAATGAAAACTTTATAAAACTTATATACTGATATATAGACATGTATAACAAGTAAAAACCGATAAAAACCCGAACTTTAGGGCATACGGACATTAACAAGTTAAATAAACCTATTGGACTAATAAATGGACTAAATAGGATAAAAACTTGTAAAAAGAATATATTGGGCTTAACCCATTTAGGCCCAACTTGGAAAGTATACATACTGATAATATAAGTATGAATTGGATTAATACAAGTTAATAAACTTATAATAGGCTTATTGGACCTAAAACACGTAAATAGGTAAAACGAGAAAACTAGTATAAAAGTTATCAACACATAACTCTAAAATGAGTAAACGAGAATATGTAAACCCACTTGATCATCATATATATATATAATCATCATATGTATACATAATTGGTATTTTTATAAAGTCATTGGAAAAACGTCTAAGACCGAGTATTATTTGTCTAGGTTTCCGTGATTGAAGCACGCACCGTACGTCCGAATTGCCGATAACCCGCCTTCCCACATCAACGTGAGTTCATAGCCTCGCACTCTTTTAAATGTTTTTATAAATGTTTTATAAACCCGCGAGGGAGATAACATGTTAGTTTTATAAAATAGGATACCATTTGTCCCGATTGTTTGTTTATTGATTTTGGACCCGAATGATTGAATGACCCGATTGTATGACCCGATAAATGATTAATGGACCCGATAGATGAAATAAAATGGATTATTAAAGTTAGGTTATGTCACTAAAAGTCCTATTAGCATGAATTGTGAACTACCGGGAGTTGGTAGACGCTTATGCATTTAATAGTACGATTTGGGGACGATCAACCCAGTTCGCGCCTTGACGGTTGATCCCCGTCGTGCCACATTGATTGGTAAGCGAATTTATGTATGAGAAGATTTCCAATAGCGTGACCTTTGTGACGACACGCTACTTTAGATGGGCAAAATTGGTATCGGGTTAGCTACCCGTTTTGGTTTAGTAAGGTAACAATGTCATGCGGCTTATAATAATCCAAGTTAACAAAATAATAATAGACGCTCCGAATTACGATGTATTGCCTGACTAGCAATACAGGGTCATACTATTGATATTATGATTGTATTTTGGTTTTCATAACCATACTCATATAACGGTTTTATTTTCATACAACGTCGTAAAACGTATTGTATGACGTTTTTACGACATTGGCTCGTATAATGATTTTTAAGGCTTTTATAACCATATTCATATAATGGTTTTATTTAATCTATACAACGTTGCAAAAACGTATTGTATGATGTTTTTAACGACAATGATTCGTATAACGATTTTTAAGGCAAATGCCTATATTATGATTTTCGATAAGGATTTGTATAAAATGATTTTGGCTATTTTATGGCCTATTAAAATGATTTTCAGTAATAATTTTATACTGATTTTATATTGATGGAATTTATTAAACTCTATGAATTCACTCGGCGTTATCGCTGACCTTTTCTTTTAACATGTTTTATCTCAGGTACTTGAAGGTAATTCTCGGGAAGACGACAAGAATTCATGGCCCGCACCTAAACAATATTTTCCATTCAAATATTTTGTAAAACTTTATATGAAATGTAATGACTTGGGACCGATGTAACTTTGATGTTTATGAATGGAAATGATTTATTAATTAAAAGACGCGATTTTTATGCGTTGTCTATGATGTGAGTAATGTGTTATCCCGTAACACCAACTAGTCTTCCGCTGTACTAAGTTGTATAAATTTGGGGGTGTTACATATTTCGCACTATAACGTTTCAGTTACCCTTGCACGTTAATTCTTTTTCCCTCGATCAAATTAAGGGGATCTATTTTACCATGAACTTTTCGTGTTTTCAAGTCAAGACCAGGAGGACCAATATTTATCATTGTGTCAAGATCTTGTGGAGGGACCGTTCCGAGAGGGAAGCCGCTTGGAAATGGACGAGTCCATCCAGATTTTATCCTCTCATCCTTTCATAATTCATAAAGATTCTTCAGTCACGACACGTTCCATGTCCTATTTAGCCATGTCACGTTTCACGTTCCTTTTTAGCATGTCACCTTTATGTCCTTCTATCTTGCATACCTTTCTAGTTTGATTCGGGTATGTTCCACTTCCAGTTGCGTCATCTATAATTCGGGGACGAATTATTCTTTTTAGGGGGGAAGAGTTGTAAAACCCGCATGCTTTTACCATAAACAGTACACTTATAATCGTACGTACATGATTAAAACTTTCCTAATATAACATGATTACGTTTCATGAATGTTAGTATTACGTAGGTTTGATTACACGATAAGTATTTAAGCATGTTAATGCACGATAATTATTAAGTATGTGTTATTACACGATAATTATTAGAATAATAATTATAAATCACGAACATGAAATCATGAACATTAAATCACGAACATGTGACTACGTATATATTTATTATAATACGATGAATATCGATTACGTACAAGTAATATCATGATACCTATTAATCGATAATAAAATAAGTAACGTATATTAAATCATGAACAAATGAACATGGGTTTAAGCACGACATTTACTGGTAAAGCAAAACTAGAAATACTATAACCACAAGGGCTATAGGCGACCAAACATACGTTAACATGGGCTTGGCCCGTTTGGGAAGTCAACTAGGAACATAAGGATGAAATCTAGGTCATTTGTCAAGTTACAAGAAAATCAAGTAAACCCTAGCATACCACAAAGTGGCCGCCTGCTTTAGATCATCACAAAGGGAGAACGTTTTGATCTTGATTCTTGTAAACTACGTGTTGGTGTTCGTGTGTCTACGCCTCTTTAATCCACGCACTCAGTATTATTTAATATCCTGAATATTTTCATTCTTTTGTTTAATTGATCATGTGTTCTTGATTCATTAAAAACACTAGTTAAAAACATGTCAATTAAAAAGGTTTAAAAAGATGGTGGTTGGTCGGATTGTTTTGGTCGGCCGAGAGTCAAACGAGAGCACTATGGCTCTCGGTGGTTTTGTGATCACCAACAGCCGAGACATCATGGTCTCGGTGTGTTTGGTTTCGGTCAGCCGCAAGAAAAGGGAACCCCGACTCGCGTCGGGGTGACGTTTTGGCTTTGTGTGGGTCTCGGCTACAAACAAACCAACACCACCGGCTTAAGCCGGTGGCACCTTTTAAGGGATTGTTTTTTGATCCGGTTCAAGGGGTTCACGGACCGGTTCACGACATGTTTAGAGTTAAAACACGGGTTCAGTTCATGGTGTAGTTTTACAAGTTAATTTTTTTAACAAGTTGAATAATTACAAGGTTTAATTAAATTAATTTTGCATGCTCTATAATTAATTTAATTTGGACATGACTTAGGTTAATATTATTATTAATAATACATGGATTTTAACCTAAGTATTTATTATTTAAGTTGGATTATATAATTAATTAATTATTAAACATGACTTATAATTAATTAATTTTCATCACTTAGGTTATATTAATAATAAATATTAATACATGTTTTAACCTAAGTATTATTACCTTTTATTTAATTAAATCATGTTATATTTAATTAAATCTTATAACCTATAGTTTATTTAATCTACATGTAATAATTAATAAACTATACTATATGTCACATGAATTAGAATATTAATCAGTAAAACTTAAGCTTATATATTATTAGCTTAATAATCCAGCTTATTTCTAATTATGGAAACTTTCTATTTTTAGAAACTTATTTAATTAAGGCAGCTAATCTATTTATGGAAACTTTCTATTTTTAGAAACTTATTTAATTAAGGCAGCCAATCTATTTTTGGAAACTTTCTATTTTTGGAAACTTTCTATTGTTTTGAAACTTTCTATTTTAGGAAACCTGCTATTTTTAGAAAGTTACTTATTATTACACAAAAAGTATAATAATACAAGAAATATAAGTAATACTTAATCAGAATAGACAGACTACAGGATAAACACATCATAACGAGAAAATCAGTAAAACAAGACATGAACATATAAAACAAGCTAAGACATGTTGTAAAACCAGTTACGTACTCAGTAATCAGATACTTATACATGTATATTATTTATGTAGCATTAGTGATATAGAAGTAGGACTCTCTTTCGTTCGTCTTCTTCATTCACTGGACACAAGGTACGGATTCTCCGTCATTTCAGTATGGACATTCTTCCGTATTAGGATTTCCCCGTATGCAGCCAACTGTTTTCCCCAGCATATGTTTTATATGTTTTTGAATTGCTTATGTTTAATTAGAATACCTAAAGCCATATACATGCATGACCAGTTTCACCCAGTTATGGAGGTACCATAACCATAATACTGGAGGCACCAGTGTTATGACTCCACCACGACGGAGTGATAGCTCGTGGCGTCCCTTCAGCTTTTGGTATTATTATTATCAGGTTGGGTGTATGGGTTCATCCTAGTTTACATGTTTTCAGCATATTATTAAGGTGAATGTGTTATGTGCCTTGCATCCTTCATAAGAAGCTGATCCCTCCTACCCAACCAGTATATTAAATTAGAGGCAGCCCCTCTAATTTGCATAACGAGGTGACCCCTCCAAGTATTCATGCACGTTGATATTTCATGACCTATATTGGCTAATGGTAAACATGTTAAACAGTTTTTATAAGATAAGCATAAGGCTTTTCAAACTATAAAACCAGTTTTACTAAGTTATACCAGGTTTTCCAGGACATATACATTTTCGCTACTATATGTTTTACACGCTTATATTATTAATTCCATGCTTGTATATCCGTGCACTGAGCGTTATGCTCAGCCGTTTTCCTTTCATGTTCCCAAAACGGCTAGTACCCAGGACTCGAGCATTTGGAGGACGTGCATAGGAGGGAAGCTACCATAGACATCTTCCTTTTCCTTCATATATCTATGCTTGTTTAGTCATTTCTCATTTCCTTTACTTTATTATGTTTGGGGCTTATGTTTGGGAACCGATGTTTGATTCCGGTTTTCCCTATGGTCATGTATGTTTTACTACATATTACCTTGCATGCTTTAATGACACGCCATAATTACGCGTAACGGTCCACTTATCAAAGTGGGGTGTTACATGTTATCTAGATCATCATCATTACTACGATTGAAGACTCTCGTGTTCGTTTACGCGAGCCTCGGTCGTTTGCTTGAAGAGTTTTTCACGAATCCATGACATATCCTTTATTGTTCTAACAATTATCTTTTAGCATAATTCATAAACGGCTTTAGATATATTGTTGAACACCCTTTCCATGCTAGATCCTAAGCATTCGACTCTTTGTCTCTAGTATGGGTGTGCTCCACCTTTAGACTCGAAACATTGAGGACAATGTTTAATTTTAGTATGGGGGGTGAATAGATACTTGCTTTGCTAGGCCCTCACGTTTTCCAACTTTCAATGTTTTGTTTTGTTTTGTTACTAATAAGGCTAAAAATGGCCAAATCTTAAAAATTTTCTTAGTTTTCATAAGTGTTTTTAAGACACGAGTGTATATTTTCCGATGGGTAGAATAAGAGTTAATTTTTGACTTGATGGGCATTTGGAGCCCTTTACATTCCTTAACCCGCTCGAATCAAGTTTTGCTAGAATTTTATATAGGGAACTTTAAAACGCGAAAGTCTTAGCTCATTCGGGTTAAGAACAAGAACTTTTCACAAGTTCCTATAATTGATCCTAGGAAGTCACTTATTAAGGGAACTATAAAATGCGTTCTCTAAAACTTGAAAAATTCCAAGAAAGTGCAAGATCCTATAGGTGGCTTGAACACCCAAAACTTCGATTTGATATAGTCTTAATGAAAGCTAATCCAAATTTGGCTTAATTTTGACTTGCATGGCTAAGTATTCACGAGTCTCTTTAATTAGAGGTCTTTAAATAGTGAAGAACGAGAAATGATAGAGTTAGACAAGTGATCATGCTAAACGTAGAACATGAAAATATTCTTTCAAAAACTCATATGTTTTTAATTGTGGCTTTTTCTCCCATAAGATCAATGCATTAGGAATAAAAATAATTGCAATAAGTAAGGTCGTACGATTTGAGAGGTTACTTAGCTTCTAGCACAAGATCGTTTAAAAGTTGCTCGGGGTTGAGTAGAGTTCATAGCCAAGGCATAACTTATTGAAGCAGGATGCGGAGATTGGTGAAGACCTAAAAAGGCCCTAACAAGGCATGAGGAGCTCTATTTTGTTGGTAAAGATCAAAGATGATGTGAAGTATCATTATTCCAAAATCAATATGAAGGATCGAGACACACGATGAGAAGCAATTACTCCCCTAAAGATCATGGAGAAAGTCTATCCAAAAAGACCCTTACAAGGTATGAGGATAAATATATCCAAGTCCTAAAAGGAGGCGAATCATTGTATATCAAAATCCAAAATAAAGATTAAAGAAAAATGATGAAGTCGTGGTCCAAGTATGAAGAATCTCTCAAAAACGTCAAGTGAAGAAATTCTAAAATGTGAAGAGAAGACCATAATCTCAAGAACGTCTTCCCAAGATTTGAAGTTTGAAGTACATGCCAAATATCGGTCCGAGAAAGGTCTCAAATCGTGAAACGAGTTATGTCAAGATATTAACTTAAGGAGATACACGAGAAGCCGTTTTAAAAGATTTTGTCCTTCGGCTAACTATCGATTAAATCATGCTACTTTACTTTCGGACTAATAAATAATCAAATAAGTCAATATGAATCACTTGTGATCCATGACAAATAGTTAAAAAAAATACTAGAAACCCATTTCCTTTCATAATAACTAGGATTACGGGGATAAAAAGTATTACACAATTTGAATGTATGAGTAGTGTTAGCATTGTGACTTGTACCAACAATGATCTAGTTTTTGCACTTAGCATGGAATGTATGACAATCAAGGATGACGAACTTTAATCTATGGGACATTCACTTGTTTCTATTCATTGACCCTAAAAGTCACACACGTGATGAATATCATACATTATGTCTTTACACATCTTCGTAGTATTGTTGAAAGTCTTTTACTTTTCAATAAAGGGTAATAAAATTGAATTTTGGAGATTCTAAGATACTTTATTCTAGCATTGCGTGAGGGCACGACAATGGCTTAGTATGGGGAGTGATAAGATGGCATTTATACATGATCTCATCGTTCTTTTCGGGCTTTAAATGCATAAAATGTCATAAAAATACCATATATATACTTGGGTTTGTTACTTGTGTATTTTAGGTATGGATATCGTGAAAAAGACAAAAGATCACAAGAAACAAAGAAAAATGCACACGGGAAACGAAGCCGCACAAAGAACCGGGCCCTAGTTTGTATTTTATCAAAGAAAAACCCTTGAAGACTTGAAGATGTATAAGAATGATCCCTCATTTATGAAGAAATTACACTTAATACCCTTGTATATTCATAATTACAAGTTTGGTCCCTTAAGTTTGTCAATATTACAAAAAGGTCCTTCAACTTTGAAGATTTGGCAAGTTTAGTCCCTCAACAAGTCTAAATTGTCAACAATAATCCCTCATGAAGTTAAACATCCAATGAAAACCTTCAAAGATGAGAAATATCCAAGATCAGCCCTTGAAATATTCAAACATGGCAAAAATAACCGTTGAAAACCTTTCACCAAAGTGGGGGCAAATGTGTGAAATTGGAAAGTTTATTAACAAAGGGGATGCGTTTTATGGCTGAATAAACTTTATTTACAAAGTTTTCCAAAAGACAAGGACTCATATTGCCAATTCATAAAGTTCAAACGCACAAACACGCGTCAAACACAACACACCCCTTAATTTCGGATCAAAACTTACCACTATTCACCCTGATGAACCCAGCTACTATCCCACTTAAAACAAAGGGTAAAATGAAATTACCCAGGCACACGCTTAATTCACATGCCCAGGAACTCATCCCACACCAAAAACCTTCAATCCCACTCACCAAAGGACCCCACCATTCAAACCCGTCCACCAATCATGTGACACCCTCCTCTCCAAGCAAAGCCACGTGTCTAAATCAACGACTCACACTCATTACTTGGCCCCAAAGCTAAAATGAACATTCAGGATCAAATTTGACAGCTCCCAACATCAAACACGCCTCAAGCACTCAAGGGCATTCTAGGGATTTTTCAAGCTAGGGTTTTCATGTATTTTTCATCTAGAATCGTCTATTGTTGCCTATAAAAGGAGACCTCAACATGTGAGAGTCCCTTTGTTCCAGATTTTAGCTATTTTATTTGTAATTCCATTTTATGAAATAAAAGTTTATTTTCTGAAAATTTTGAATTCTCTTTTGAGTTTTATAAAAGTTTGGTGTTGGAATAGCTAAGATCTGAGTTCCATTTACATGTTTGATTAATTTTGAGGAAAGGTTTTAAGGTTTAAAACACTTGTTTTTAAAAATCAAAGGATAATCTGTTTTGGTTAACTTTTGTGGTTTATTGTTCTTAGCAGATATTGGAAGCTGGTGCTTGTTCCTGCTAGCACCTCATCTCAAACATTCCAAAGTGTGGATGTACATTTTGGAGGTTTGATTCTCTTATCCCTTTTTATTTTCTAAATTTTGCCTAATTTTTTGTGATTTTGCATGATTGTTTATGAATCTGAGATATTGTGGTTGATTTGTGTTTCTTAGGGTTGGATTGTTGTTACTAGGTTGGTTTGATCTTGGTTTAAAGGTTAAATCACAACAATCCTTTGAAAATCTGAGAAATCAAATTCCAAAGGGGTGTTTGGGTTAACTAATTTATCAAGATTCAAGGAAACTTGAGTGGTTGTTTGTTGTTCCTTTGTGGTGGTATTTGTTTATCTGGTGTATTGGGTTACTTATCTACAAGTTTTGAGGGTCTAAACACTCAAATCCAGCAAAGGTCTATAAAATCTGATTTTCTTGGAAATTTTGGCTAAAATTTTGGGGACACCTAGATCTAAGGGTAGACTAGGGTTAACAAGTGCTAAATTTAGGTTAACATAACCAAGGAAAGGGATTTGAGGGTTTGAAATTGGATTGGTGGTCAAATAGATCAGCAAAAGAGTTTTGAAAAAGTGCCTTGTTCATCAATAACTGTTTATGCTTGAATATGCTTATTTTCTTTGATCTAGTGTTTGAAACAAGTTTGATTGTGCTTATTGGACCTTATTATAGCTTGTGTATGCATATGGTTCAATTTGGTTGGCAAATTCATGCAAAAACTACTTTTTAGTTCATAAATGCTTATTTGTCAGGTCTGTATCATATCTGGTGACTGTTTGCTTAATTACACACATATACCTCCTTGGGAAACGAACTTTCACCTTTGGGTCATTAGTACACGGTTTTCCTAAGCCGTCGTATTTAATACTTTCCCTATTTACGCTCTTTTCCTCAAGAGTAGTAAAACACTACAATCAAAATGTTAGATCGCAAGTCTGATCGTAATGCTAGATCGCAAGTCTGATCGCAATGCTAGATCGCAAGTCTGATCGCAATGTAGATCGCAAGTCTGATCGCAATGTAGATCGCAAGTCTGATCGCAATGTACATCGCAAGTCTGATCGCAATGCCTGATCGTAAGATGTGATCGCAATACCTGATCATAAGATGTGATCGCAATACCTGATCGTAAGCACTAGATCGCAAGACACGATTGTAATATCAGATCGCAAGACACGATCGTAATACTAGATCGCAATACACGATTGTAAGATGGGATCGGAATATTCAATTGCAATGTAGAAACCCCAGGGTTTTGCGATCGCAATATTCTGATCGGAATGAGGAATAAAGTTTCCGAGACTTGAAACCAACAAAAAAGTGAGATTTGTTTTACCTTGTAATCCGAGATAGAGAGCAAACCACAATAACCAAATCCTTACCACACGTATGAAAGATGTAGACATATATGGAGGAAGATTTAGAGCACGGAAAACACAAGAAAAAACTTGAATCCGAGATGATTTTATGTTTAAATCACACGAACTAAGTAGTAAATCAACAACGAATAACAAAACTACCCCATGGCGAATGATACCAATTGTTGTCCCATTAATTTGTGATTATTAAACAAGAAAGAAAGGTAGAAAATAGATGAATTCTAGAGAGAGAGTAGTGAGAAAAATGGTTGGAACTTTTGGAGGATTAGATTAGTGAGAGAAAATTAAAATGACCAACACTCGTCCTAACATGCTAGGAAGGGTATTTATAGCCTTTCCCTACATGTGGCATAATGGGCTATATGATTTTGGGCCGGGATTTCCTTTTGGGCTTTGGTTACTTATGAATGAACCTTAGCTTAAAGTTAAGCCCGTAATACACGACTAACCTACTACCTATTACAACGTTCTAATATACGATACATAATAAACATATGACCGAGAATTCTTGTTTGACTCAATATTTTGAGGCTAACACAACTGGTTGTGGATCTTGCAGCCTATTAAGGATGGTGAACGACTTCTGTAATCACAAGTCTATTCACAGAGAGAATCTTAATGTAATACAAAGTATAAGTACGGAATACAAATATTATGATCAAGAAGAAACAGAATAACTAAATAACTTGATCCTTACTAAGGATTTCTACTATTAATATGAAATGAATAATGGTGAAAGGTGTGTCTAACCCTTCTACCAATGGGTTTCTTTTATACTACAAGGAAACCCTAATACTACTTTAAACATAAACGTGTAACTCTTGATATGCATATCCTTTCCTAACATATCTCATGCATATCCTAACAAACTTCTAAGAATAACATTGTTTGACTTTCTACTAGACCAGGAGCACGTGTTGCTCCTTCTAGTACTAGGACCAGGAGGAACTACATACCTCCTAGTTTATCTATTACAAATATCTATTACATAGGTCCTAACAATCATCCCCTAAACTTGAATTTGACTGGTTGAGTTCAGGTTTCTTGGTAGATCTTGCAAAACAGCACGAGGATTGAAACAACAAAACAATAGCAGCAACATATCCATCAGAAGTGAAAGCACAAAGACCGCTGCAACTAATAACATTGAGAAGCTTCTTGAAAGCTTGGAACAGATCTGCACTTGTTGAATCTTCACAGAATCATGAGCATATTTTATAAGCCTTTGGGCTAGCTAGTCTTTGTGGTGGAATAAGCATCACCCTGGGAGACCAGAACCCAACCCAACTCTTAGAACGTAAATCAATGGTGAGTGGGATTACCCTAATGATTTTGGTGTAACACCCTCAAATTACCACGCAGCGGAATACCACTTTGGGGTGCTACTCATAGCACATCACACACAATCATAGAAAACGACCTCAAAAGAGACGTTAAAATATTATACAATTTTTTCTAAAAAGTTTTCCCATCCCAGTATATCAAATCAGAGTAGCGTTTAGTCCCAGAAACCGTTACCAATCACAACATATACATTAAATGCTTAAAAGAAGTTTATTTATTTCAAAGGATGGAAAAATAATATAAAGTTTAGACAAGTAAGCACCAACTTCCTCCTCATATTCTCCGCTGCTATCCATCTTGATTACCTGAAATACATGTGTAAAATCATCAACAAAAGGTTGAGCAAGTCTATAGGTTTTACAAATCATTTTGAACATAAGCAAAGATTATAAGTTTGTGTCATACTTGAAGGCAACAAGCATCTAATAATTTGCATCAACAATAATAATTGTATTTAGCATAAATTGCATTAAGCTCATGGAACCGAGCCCTTAGACACTCTGTTAGGTCTAATAAGACAAGAGATTTATTAGTTGTCAATTACCTCCAAATTATTGGTACATTGCCGTATACCTGATTTCTCAATACAATATGTTCAAACAGTGTGGAGGTCGGGCCTAAGCATCTGTGATAAGTCCACACAAACCGAACCAGGGCGGCTTCCCCCATAGATCTATTAATTGTACTAGCGTTTAACCCATCATAGGTTAATTAACGGTCCACAATTGAGGCTTTAATAATGGCAATCACTTAATGCAATTTAAAGGCAACCACGGGTCCATTCATAGAGGGACAAGCATACCATAAAAGACTTGTGTTCTATGTTTATAAAAACATCTATTCCCCCTCGCGGGTTTAAAAACCATTTATAAGATAGTATAAAAGCGAGGCTATATACTTACCTGATACAATCGTCACAATAGTTAATAGAGAACGAACGTCAATCAAGAATAAATGTCAACAGTCGATACATGATCACACGAGACCTA
The DNA here is from genome assembly GCA_025667525.1 of Glebionis coronaria. Taxonomy (NCBI): domain Eukaryota; kingdom Viridiplantae; phylum Streptophyta; class Magnoliopsida; order Asterales; family Asteraceae; genus Glebionis; species Glebionis coronaria. The sequence goes on from CM046882.1 coordinate 148,152,382, forward strand.
AAGATAACGAGGCATGTCTTAGGCTCGAGACGATAAATAAATCGTACATATATGTAATAAGTATATTTTAATAAGTTCTTGGACATTGCATAAGTTTTATGATTCTTTATAAAACTTTTAGGTGAAAACTTAACCATTTTAGTGTAATATCCAATTTGACATTTTTTAGCCCATCCTAAGCCCAATAGTAGTCCATTACATGATTATATAACTTACGTAGTATTTCACTCTAAATTGGTTATAAATCTCAGGTCCAATAATGGCCCAATAGCCATTATAAGTGTAAGTTGGTCTTTTATGGCCCAAGTCCACTTTATATAGTTTTTGGGTTCTAAAACGCATCATAAACACGCACACTTAATATTTTATGTTGGTCGGGTCTCAGGTTCCATAATTATCAGTATATAATTAAGTCTAAAATTCCCGACAAGTGGGTCCTACCACGTCGGTTTGTATGAAAACATCACTTTTTATGTTAATGGGGTATAGTCCGTTTATTACAATTTTCCCGACATGTCCCGCTAATTTACTCATAACTCTTGAACCCTAAATCATCTAAGTGTGTTCTTTTTACCAAAATCATTATTAACTCATGTAATTTACTGATTATATGTCTAATTATCCCAAATTTATACTTTTCATAGCTAATTAACCCATTTCTTAACTTAGAAGAGTTGGCTGTTTTTGGGTAGCCAAACTCGTTTTCACCATTTTGGCCGCCATTTCCAAATCGTAAAGAATTGGTAAACCATCCAATTGATTCTACTTTTTCATGATTTTATCTACAACCTACAGTTTTACCTTTTTCAATGATTCTGAGTTCTTATATGAGAAAACAGTCCGTGAAGACAGTATGTTCAGATTTGACTAGTTTTCACTATTTTGGCATATCTTGCTTTCTAAAATTCGTCACGGGACGAGCCACCCGGGGAATCATTCACAAAACAATTATCTATCTTAATATGTAAGTTTTAAGTATCCCAAACCTACTGATTTCGACATGCAACCTGTTTTTTCCACGGTTCAAAAATTGTTATAAATCAAATCGTTATTAGAGCTTGTTTAGCTTCATTTTAGTGTCAAAAACTCATATACAATGTCCAAATACTCATTAATTAATTCTTATATATATATTTTCAGAATATATGAGATCTACCTAATATAAGAAATAAAATGAAAAGATCAAAATCAAGAGAAAAGTGGAGTAGACCTTAGATCCGAGATCTAGAAACGAAAGGACGGATACACCAAATAGATCTTCTTGGTTAGACCCGTATAATCATAGATCTAACTAAGATCTAGACATGCATTAACCATTTAATATAGTCTTCAACTTCAGCCCCATAAGTTCTTTATAACTCCTTTTTCAAGGCTCCAAATGGTTAAACTAATATCGCCATTGGTTGTGATGATCATAGACGAATAAGTTATGATATGATTCGAGCTTGTAAAAATTATGAAAATGGTGGTTTAGTTGTGGTGGATTTCGGTTAAGGAGGAAAAAAGAGAGAGTTTGTGTGAAGATGGAGGCTAGGGTTTGTGTAAGAAATGAGGGGAAACCCTAGTTGCACATATATATACCCATCAAAAGTTATAAGACCTATTTACAAAGTTTATAATAGTTGAGGGCTTATGTTTGCAATTATTTTATAAGGGCCTAAAGTGTAACTTTCTTTGTACGTTAGTTAATAAACGTTTCGGGACTCGTTTGGACGACTTAACGGACGATTCAAGACACGAGACTTGCGCCATCGTTTTTAAAATCATTTTTCCAATAAAAATGAGTCCTTACTTCGTCGCGTTTCGAAAATATTTGCTATTATTTATTTAAATGCTCTTTTAATTAATTTAGCTATTTCGGTTAGATTTTAACGTAAAAATAAAATGTAAACTCTAATATTCACATTATTAGCAATGTTTTAGAATATAATGAAAAATACTATTTCTTCATATTTTCAAGTTTTAGTTTTGAATCGTTTCAACTTTTATTTTTGTTATTTTTGCTCATTTCGACTCTAAAACGTCGAAAAATACTACAAGTAATTAGATAATAAATATTTAATTTATTAAACATAAACGTAAAAAATTTTAAAATCCTCAGTTCATAAACTAAAAGAAAATATTCAAAATAAATTTGAATTTAGCTAACACGGTCTTCGTTAAATTATCGAAAATAAATAACAAGTTTCATATATGTTCAAAAAATCTTAATTTAAACGTTGGTCAAAATTATCGGGTTGTTATATCATCCAATCCTTTAGGAAGCGACGTCCCGGTGCTTAATTCGGATATAACAGTCTTTAGTCTAACAGTGAAGAGTGAAAAACAGACAAGTCATCGTCTAGGTTCCAAAGAAAGTCAAAAGAAATTATATGGTACACGTTCTCCATGATCGGACGTCATTGGACAATGCCGCCTAAAGTTCTCATAACTTACGATCATTCGACTAGATCACATGCCACATAAGTATCTAAAAGAAAAAGTCGAACATAAACATCAAATAAAAATTTCCGCCGTCGATCATCAAGACACATTAGAAATGGTCCATCAAAACAAATCACAACTCGAGAGAAATACAACGGGTGATTCGTACATAGATGCTAATCGACAATCATCATAATGACGATAGCACTGAACGATTTTTATCAACGAAATAGGGTTCGAAGAAAGACGTACGCATACCAAACACTCACAAATCGAGCCATACATACTTAGGCCCACTCATTTATAACTCCTTGTCTACATCAAAAGGCGTCCCCTTCCATGTACAAGAATTTATAAATTTACGGTTCGGGAACTTATAACGTTCTTGTTCAAATAAAAAGGCATCCCAATACATTTCAACAAAACGATTATAAGTCATCCTACTCAAGTATCGCTACCTCTCAACACGATATCATATCAAAATACCATAGTAAATACAAGGTGTTAATAAACTGATATCATAATTTCCATATTCAAACGTCCCATTCCATTTGAATAAGGAAAACACGACAATCTAAGGTCCAGTGGTTTAAAATTTTCTTATTCAAATGTCCTAATCCATTTTATTATTCAAATGTCCTAATCCATTTATTTTTGTTATTTTTGCTATTTTTGCTCATTCCGACTCTAAAACGTCGAAAAATACTACAAGTAATTAGATAATAAATATTTAATTTATTAAACATAAACGTAAAAAATTTTAAATTCCTCAGTTCATAAACTAAAAGAAAATATTCAAAATAAATTTGAATTTAGCTAACACGATCTTCGTTAAATTATCGAAAATAAATAACAAGTTTCATAAATGTTCGAAAAATCTTAATTTAAACGTTGGTCAAAATTTTCGGGTTGTTATATTTGGGTAAATCATCACAGCCGTCAACGGATTTGATTGAAGTCTTTACTAGAAGCCGTACCCTTCCGACTAGCCAACTCTTAGCAATAAAGCATCGGTGAGCTGAAAACCCTATAGCTTTGAGCAAGATATTACAGCTATCAACGGATTTGATATGAGTCTTTACCAAGAGCCGTACCCCCTTGGACTAGCCACTTTTCAGTCTAGGACCAAGGCAAGTGAAAACCATCCAATTTTGGGTAAACTGGAAACCATCAACGGATTTGAGAATCGCACCAGAGTCGTACCTTCATGGTGAATCAACTCTTTCTAGTCTGCAAGACATGGTGAGTTGAACACCATTTGTTGTGTGGAAGAACTCCAACACCAATAGTACATCACAAACCAGCCTAAGTGTAAAATTCTCAAGATACAAAAGTTTGTTGTGTTTCCATGAAAAAGTATAAGCAGATATTATATGATTTACAGGTTTTGAATGTTCATCACATGTTAGAAGTATAAGTAGATATTATATAAAAGTCTATATATTTTTTTATTTTTATTTTTCTTTTATTTTTTAAAAAAACTAACTAAGTAAAGTGTTAGTCACCAATCACTATACATATTGGTGAAAAGAATGTATACAATATCAAAAGTATAGAAGAAACAAACCAATCCCATACCAGAAGCAGCAACCTTGTCTACAAGTAGCCGGGCTTGAATACCTTCAACCAAGGTGGTGGCCATAGAAGACTCGTTGCCAAAAAAAGAATTCGACACCACCAGGTGGCTCTCCAACATGGCTTCCATGGTAGCAATGGTCAAGGTATACTCCAAATCCACAAGCATAAAAACACTAGCACCATATTCCAGTTCCAACACATGCACACCACAACCCGCATACAACTTCCAATGAGTAATCACCCAACGAGGCTGTTCCCTCCACACACCAGCACTAGGAGAGTCAGGGGCATAGTCTAACATTAACTTCAAATCTCCCCAAAGGACCAACCCAGGCCAGCTAGGAACCTCACTAGGGGACTTAGGAATCGCAGCATCAACCAACCCATATAACAACATAAGATCACGACGTTCTACCCAAGATAGAATGCTTTGCAGCCCATATACATACCTATAGTAGCCATCACTAGTCTTGATCAAATGGGTGAATTTACCAGCAGAAATGAGGGATGGCTGAACCTCCCAATGTACAATCCAACCACATCCAAGGGGCATATCATCCTCGCTATCAGAATCGGCATCTATCAAGTGGGCAGGATCCCTCTTTTCAAACGAAACAGTCTTACCACGGCGAGCCTGCTTCTTACGAATAGACCGGAGAGGGGTGGGAACATCTGTAGAGGGTTCCTCCTTGACCTTGACAGTAGTGGCAGCAGCAGTAGAAACATAGTCATCAAGAGTCATAGGTTCAGTAGTGGCTGCAGCTGCATGTGGAGTGGGAAATGGTGCAGAAACCGGTGGAGGTGTAGGATCAGCAACAACAGTAGAAGGTGTGGCAGCAACATCAGGTGTGGTAGTAGCTTCATGAGTGGTGGTTTCATCAACATGAGAAGGTGTGGGATCAACCTTTGAAGAAGAGGTAGTGGGAACATCAGTAGAAGCTTCACCAGTAGGGGAACACCAGAAGTACCTTCTTCGTGAACCACGGATGATGGAGTGGGATCAGCAAGATCCTCCCTTTGTCTTTGCATCAGAGACATGGCCTGATGAACATAATTCCCCTGGTTGACAACCGCACCCAAGATATCGATAAACTGATAGTAGTCTGAGGTGAGGATTGTAACCACATTCATCCAATCTACATTATCCCAAAACATGACATTGTGTCTGATCTACTCACGGTGTTGTTGTTACAAGGCGTCATCCTCAGCCGCAACCGTTAAGGTAGTCGCAGCCTGTTGGTCAAAATCCTCTTGCAGATTTTGAGCTGCCTCCTCTCCCTTCCGCTCCTCCTCCAGCTGTCTACGGGTTCTCTTCCTAGGAGGAGAGGGAGCATCAGTCACCCTTTGGGTCATCAGAAGGACCAGGAGTGGGGGATGAAGGACCAGCAATATCATCCTTTGGCACGGGGCCAGCAGCAGTGGGTGGAATGCGTGAAGCACTAGGAGGAGCAGGTAGGTCATCACTTGGATTTGCAGCAAAAGCAGTCCTAGCCAACACAGTCAACCTATCCTCCTCTTCATCCACATCAGAATCAGATAACACCATCTTCTTCTTATGATACTTGAGCGATTTTTCCAATGCCTTGACCCTGTTCGCCAAAGGGAGCACAAAATCCCTTGTGAGCTTTTGATGCTGGTTGACCTCATCCTCCAAAGACACAAATCTTCTCGTAATACATGTGCACAAGCAAAGAAGTCAAAGAAACAGGTTCCTCAGCTTCCCCACCAAGAGGACTTGGTTTGGGCGATGCATCATTGGGACCAGAAGCAAAGGATTGGTCATCCATATGGGCATGAGAACTAGAAGGCTTCTCAGCAGAAGGGTGAGCTGGTCTAGGAGGGGGAGAATCAGCAAAAGGGGACACATGTGGGCGAGAAGAAGAGGTGGCCTTTGAGGTAACTGGTATGTCTACAACCACCTCGCTTGCCGGCTCCTCAACCTCCACATGTGGCACACCAGCAGCAGGAATATCCTCCTTCATGAGATCATCAACCAAGTGAGGTTCCTCCTCGGCTTGACCAGCCGAAGGAACCATATTGGGACCCCCCTTGGGCAAGGCCCAGCATAGCATCAGTGAGGGGCCTTAGAGGACCAAGATATCCAAGTGCCATATTCGCATAAACTTTCTAAGTGAGCTTAGGAGGCACATATTCCTTCCTATTTCTAGGTAAGCACATAAAAATCTGTTGCAAAAACCTAGGGTACATGAGAAACTTCTTTTTAGAACCAGTGTCACTAAGATTACTAAGCATACCATAAAACAAATAGCGAGAAATGTTAAATGGGCGAACCTGAGCAATACACACCAAACCAGTACCAAGGGGGATAGGAAATGTATCCCAACTCCCAGCTTTGGGACTCAAACAGTGAATCAAAAAGTGAACAAGCAGCTTCCATTGAGGGGAAAATCGATTTTTCTGGAAGTTAAACTTCCCCTCATAAGTGTAACCTATGGCAGCCATACCATCCAACACCTTCGCATTTGGGAGAGAAAGAATGCCATCTTCATCTTGGAGATGAAGGGCAGACCTAATAGATGCCTCTGTCACCACATATGAGCGACCATCTATAGTAGCATGGAGCTCCAATGGGTGACCCAAAACAGCATGGGTTTTGGCAGTAGCCCAGAACTAACGAATGACAATATCATACACAGTGGGGCAAACAGTAAGTGCATACCTAAGATTCGAAGCTTCAATGTACTCCAAGATGTCAAGAAACTCTTCCCTCCTTGGGCCCTCTCCAAGATAAGCAACCTTGTTATGATCGGGTTTGTACTGTAGAGATGACATGGATGATGATTGAGTAGTGGAAGATGATTGCTTGAAGATTGTTAGGGGTATGAGCATGTGTGTGTGTGTTTTGTGGTTGTGATAATTGAGTCTAAAGAGCCATTTGACCATAAATAATGGTTAGGGAAACTGTTCATTGACCCCTAATTATAGGGGTTGCCCTTTCCATATTAAGTCATTAATGCTGAGTAACCACTTGCCCTTTAATCCATAATAAGGAAATCCCAGTAACCAAAGATAAACAAAATATGTGCACTAGAAGTAACTCACGTTGACTAAAAGTCAAAACGCGTAGAGGTCAACGCTAGGAGCAGCGAGTGGTCAACAAAAGTCAACATGATGAACACTGACCCAAAGTGATATTAGAAGCCAACCACAAGTGAAGAATAGGGGTTTGAACCCACTAGGAGCAGAAGAGTGCCACTAGGAGTAACCAAAATCTTTCACTAGAAGTTGCACACACCGCAGATACCCATTGCAAATGTTGTTAGTAGCTGCTAGATGTAAGAATGTACAAGTATGTATGTACAATAAGGATTGACCATACCAATGTGAACCACCAAGTAGTTAAACCTTGAACCATCAAATGCTTTAGTCAGCAAATCAGCAACATTATCATCCGTATGTACCTTGAGAACCTGTATCAGCTTCTTTTCATTTGCATCACATATAAAATGGTGTCGAATCTCTATATGCTTGGTTCGTTGATGAAACACATGATTCTTCACTATGCAGATAGTGCTTTGATTGTCGATGAAAATTTTGGTGTTCATAAAGTTGAAACCATAATCCAGCATTTGATTTTGTATCCACAAGACTTGTCCACAGCAACTCGCAGTAGCTACGTATTCAGCTTCTGTTGAGGAAGTAGCTACTATAGTCTGTTTCTTACATTGCTATGAGATAAGTCTTCGACCCAAAAATTGACAACCACCAGTAGTTGACTTCCTATCATTATTAGCACCTGCATAATAACTGTCACTATAGGCTTCAAGAACAAAAGGTGCTTCCCTTGGATACCACAAGCCTAGCTTGGGTTGTGCCTTGATATATTTGAAGATTTTCTTGACAGCATTCAAATTAGACACGGTTGGTGCACATGATGTCTAGAACAAGCACTGACGACAAACATAATGTCCGGGCGTGAGGCAGTCAAATACATGAGTGAGCCAATCATTGACCTATACATGTGAACATTTACCGGGGGATCTGGCTCATTCTTGAGTTTGACTTTAGTGACTTCATAAGGAGTTGCTGCTGGTCTAAGAGGTTCCACATCAAACTTCTGAATTATCTCATGAACATACTTTATCTTGACTAATGAATATACCATCCGACTGCTGCTTGACTTGAAGACCAAGGAAAAATGTGAGTTCTCCCATTGAACTCATCTGAAATTCGCCTTTCATTAGTTGTTCAAACTCGTCACACCATTCCTTCTTAGTAGAACCGAAGATAATATCATCCACATATACTTGAACCAGGATGAGGTCTTTGGCATTCCTTTTAAGAAACAATGTTTTGTCAATAGTGCCTCTTCTATAGCCATGCTTCAACAAGAAAGTGGATAGACGCTCATACCAAGCTCTAGGAGCTTGATGAAGTCTATAAAGAGCTTTGACCACCTTGTAAACTTTCTTAGGATGAAGTGGATCCACAAAGCCCTTAGGTTAAGTGACATAAACTTCTTCGTCAATCTTGCCATATAGAAATGCACTCTTGACATCCATCTGAAAAACCGTAAAGCCAATATAAGAAGCAAAAGCCAAAAACAGACGAATGGCCTTAATTCTTGCAACAAGAGCAAAAACTTCAGCATAGTCAATTCCTTCAAGTTAAGTGTGACCTTTGGCTACTAGTCTAGCCTTATTTCTCACCACAATACCCCTTGCATCTTTCTTGTTTTTGAGAATCCATTTGGTACCAATTGCTGTCGTGCCATATGGTAGATCAACTAGGATCCAAACATTCTGTAACAAGAATTGTTGCATTTCCTCCTGCATAGCCTCCACCCAACTTTGATCCTCAAGAGCATGTGAGACAGACCTAGGTTCCACCTGTGACAGAAAATAAGCAAACAAAAAGTGAAGAAAATCTGTGTGATTATTACGCTTTTGGTCTTCAACGTAGCTCACAAGAGCATGATGACCAGAAGTTGATTTCTTATGCATGCCGCGAGTCTTGACAGTAGAACCAGGATCTCCTATGATGTGAGTAGCAGGATGCACTTTATTGATCTGTTGAACAGGAGTGGGAGCTACTTCTACTTCTGGTGATAAGTTATTAATATCCCCAACTATGCCATCATCATATGAAGCAGAGTTAAAAATGCCATCTATTGGTTGCTTATGAGTATCATCTAGCTTAGTTGACGACTTCTTTTGATAGTTTCCTAGGTAAGAAGGACCAGAGAACCTAGTTGTGGAAGTAGGATCACTAACCGGGCTTCCAATAGGTGTTGAACTTGAACTAGGAATAACAATAGGATAACCAGGAGTAACTGGTACAACAGGAGTACCCATAGGAAACTCAAAGCCTCCTTGAGTAGCTGCTGTAGTAGCATCTTGTTGTTTCTTAATCAGTGTATCAAGAGCTCCTTGTGAGTCCATAAAGTCTGATGAAGTAGAACCAATAGCAGTAGTCGTCTTGTCGGGAGCGACTGTGGTGGAATAGGATGGTATGACAAAAATGTCATCATCCTCATCTGAGTCCGAAGAGCTAGTTGTATCACCTGCAATAGAAGACACAAACACTTGTGGACCTGCATTTTGGTTAGTTTTGAAACGAAAATATCCCAATGAGTCACTAAGATAATCAAGATCAAAATACCATTCAGGACCTTTGCCTTGGATGTTTATCTTCTCCTCAAAATACCTGAGATTAATAGTTTCAATGGCACGCTTGGCATTAAGATTGTAAACCTGATAGGATCTTGAGTGAGCTGAATATCCCACAATGTAGCCTTCATCTACCTTGCCATCAAATTTCCCTAAATAGTCACTAGTATTCAAAATGGTGACAGGACAGCCAAATGGCTTCAAATGAGTAATGCTTGGGACTTTGGCTGTGAGTAGCTCATAGGGAGTCTTCTTATGTGGATTGGTAATGGAAACCCGATTCAACACATAACTTGCAGTGTTGATAGCTTCTATCCAAAACATAGTTGGAAGCTTGGAATCAGTAAGCATGGTTCTTGCAGCTTCTATAAGAGTCATGTTTTTCCTTTCTGCAACACCATTCTGTTGAGGAGTCCTGGCAGCGATATAATCTCTTTTGATACCTTTGGAATTGCAAAGTGCTATGAGGTCTGCATTCTTGAATTCAGTTCCATTGTCATAACGAATACCTTTCACCTTCTTGGACAGCTGATTCTCAATGAGTGCAATGAAGTCCTTGAGAATGAAGTAGGTCTCACTTTTGGCAGCCAAAAAGAAAACCCACGTGAACCTGCTATATCTATCAGTTACCACAAGACATTTGTGTTTATGGTCAATGCTCCTAATGGAGGTAGGACCAAACAAATCCATATGTAGTAGCTGTAATGGTTCAGTTATGAGGCTGAAAGCAGTAATGGCTTTGAAGGATGCTTTGTGTTGTTTGCCTTTGCTGCAAGCAAGGCAATTAATGTCATTCCTGAAAGTTTTGGGAGGTAAACCAGAGACCAAGTTCATATTCGCCGGCTTGTGAATGGTCTTGAAGTTTGCATGCCCCATCCTCTTGTGCCATTTGGTGGCTTCATCTTCTGATGATTTGGCAACCAAACAAGCTAGTTGACCCGTAGGATTAACTTCATTCAGCTTGATACTGTAAAGGTTATGTCTTCTTAGGATTTTGAGTAGAACATGGGAGTCATCCAGTAGCTTAAAGTCTTTGGACAACACTAGTGCTTCAGTATCCGTAAAGAGGACAAACTGCTTCTTGTCACAAATCTGAGAGACATAAATCAAGTTGAAGTGTTGAAGTGCTTCCACATAGTAAACCTTCTCAAAATTAAGGTTAGGAGTCTGAATGGTTCCTTTGCCAGAGATCCTTCCTTCACCACCTCCAAAGTACACCTTACCGCCTTGAAATGGTACAAAGTTAGTCAAAAGTCCTTTATTTCCTGTCATGCTCCTAGAGCATCCACTGTCTACTATTCCAAGAGATGGATCTTGATATGGAGTAATCTACAACAACAAAAAAGTCACATGTAAAACTTAGTGTCTTAAGGGGACCCAAACTTTTTCAGGCTTGAGTCTGTCTTGTGGATCATTAGTAGAAGCCAAGAAGATTGATGAGATCTACTGTTGTTCTTGCATTGCCTGTGCATCATATTGGTGTTATGTTGTGACCAAGAACAACCTACTGAGGGCTTAACAGCAGAACCTAAATATCCCAACCCAAAATGCATTTGGTCTGAAGTAGTAGCATAATTCTGATTAAAATTCTAAAAATAATTGTTGGTTGGTCTATTAGGGTTTTAGATATTGCTTCTCCAAGAAGTAGAAGCTGAAGGAGAGGTCCTTCTAGTAGAAGGAAAAGATTGTGCACATGGATTTAATCTTCTAGAAGCCAAACCCATGCCAAAAGGAGCAATTCCTGGTCGAACAGAAGTAGCATAAACTTGATAACCAGGAGGCTTTTCATCATATAAATCACAATCCTTAATCAAATGAAACTTTCTACCACAAACAAAGCATGTTTTAAAATACCTTTTATTCAAATGACATTGTTTTTAACTGCTATTCTTATTACAAACAATTCTAGGAGAAACAACATTCCTAGATTCCAACATACTAGAATTTGAAACAATGGAAGAGAAGCAATAGCAACTCTCTCATCACTCATCCTAACACTAGTAGTAGTAGTAGTAGTAGTAGTGTCATTTGTCTTGGGACTCGGTGGTCTTGACTCTTGACTTGAACCACAGGATGCATAGTCACTTGCATTATCACTGAAAGTACAAGAGACAAAGTCATTAGTGTTAGTAGAGCTTTTGGGAGACTCATGCATCTGTGATCCATCCAAGTCTGTATGCATGGATATGGGCATAAAAGTTCCTGTAAGAGGTGGAGGAACAGCATGCATTGCTACAACTGGTTTAAACCTATTGTAGCTAGGTTTTCCCTCCTCCTCTTTGTCAAGTTCAAACACACTTGATAAGGATGAATCAAAAACATCATCTCGACCAATATATTTGTCAAAGCCTAACCCTCTCTTAGTTCTACCAGACATGCTACTATCTATTATTTTGGAAAGATTTTTGGGTGCTTTTTGCCATTTATCAAATCTTAATAGAGTAGCATCCAACTTTTTCTTGCATTTCTTGCTTTGCTTGAATACTCTCACTGTTAAGTTTTTTAGTATATTTAAGCATATTAGTGGTATTCTCTAAATCAATACTTAGCACTCTAATCTTATCCTCATACTCACGTTGAGTATTTTGAAGCCACTTCTTTTGTTGTTCTAAAGTTTTTAGAGAACTCTTATAGGCTTGAACTTCTAAAAAATATTTATCATTTTGATCATTTAGTTCATTGCATTGAGTTAAGAGGTCTGGGTATTTATCATGACAACCAAGAGTGTAATTTTGTACCTGAGGAGAGATTCCCATAAGAGAAAATTCCTCTGCTTCCTCTATATCAGATATGTGACCAGCAATCATAGCAAACACATCAATAGAGGTTTCAACTGATTCCAAGGTAGGAGTCTGATGATCATTCCAGTTGACCATGGAATCAACCGAGACCAAAGCTTTCTTTCCATACTTGAGCTCTTGAACCTTGAAAGCTGAATACTTGTTCTTCTCCTGATCATTTTTGTTAGGGCAATACAACTATAGCATCTGACCTTGCTCCTATCAAACCTGGCTGGCTCCCTTGGGTTGAAGCTGAATTTTCTACTGGCTTTCTTTTCAAACTTATGAACCCGTAAAGTGAGCATATCCATCTGCCACTTTAGATCCATTTCATCCAAGTCAAGTTTATCAACCTGTTTGAAATCATCAAAAGCTAGTTGCTGTTGTGGATCAACATCAGCAACAAAAGAGTGAAGAACAGTTTCTACCATGCTACTAGTCTTGGCTTTTGATTCAGGAGTAGAAGTATGTTAGGATGACAAAGTATAGCTTGGGCTACCGGCATAAGACATTGGACTAGATCCCATGGAACTTACAAAAGCAGAGTTAGCAGGAGTGGGGTAGGAATCACTTGAGTATCCTCTCACATGAGACTCAAAGGTTTTGAGTTTATAGAACAAGTCATCAAAATAAAGATATTCAAGGCCTCTTTTTGCTTTTAGAGAGATGACTACCTGATTCCATGAATGAGGCAGGGCTCTAAGAAACCTAGCATTGATGTCTTCATTTTTAGGTATGGATCGGAGTTGATTCAATTTACTAAGAATCTTTTGAAACCTATCATAGCCTTGATGAAGACCTTCTGTCTCAGAAATCTTGAATTCTATGAACTCATCTCTCAGCATCGATATGCGCATCTTCTTGGATTCCTCATTCCCTCCAAATCTTGCCTTTATCCCATTCCAAATCTCCCTAGCATCATCCAAGTGATAAAAATCACCCATATGATCATTAAGAAGAGACTGAAGCAAAATAGTTTTTGCTTTGATTTCCTTCTGAACAGCAGTGATTTATTCATTAGATTTAGGATCTAGAATGATGATCTGACCATTATTGTCTCTACCAGTTTTCTTCTTCCTGTTGCCATTCTGGACAATCTTCCACAAGTCTAGATCAATATTGGTGATCTAGCACTCCATCTTCATGGCCCAGCTATCATACTCTTCCTTCTTCAAGAGTGGGAATTTTCCATTAGTATTGGCAACAGTAGCAACGATTTGCTATGTTTGCTGTGTTTTGGAGGTGCTTTCTTCTCCTTTTTCAGTAGAACTAGAAGCATACATGATTAGACAAAGATGTTAGTAGAAAAAAGTGATTCTTCTTGAGCAGAGACTCTCCTAGGCTCTAATACCACTTGTTGGGTCCACTGGTTGTGGATCTTGCAGCCTGTTAAGGACGGTGAACGACTTTTGTAATCATAAGTCTATTCACAGAGAGACTCTTAAGGTAATACAAAGTATAAGTGTGAAATAGAAACACTATGATCAAGAAGAAACAGAATAACTAAATAACTTGATCCTTACTAAGGATTTCTACTATTAATATGAAATGAATAATGATGAAAGGTGTGTCTAACCCTTCTTCCAATGGGTTTCTTTTATACTACAAGGAAACCCTAATACTACATTAAACATAAACGTGTAACTCCTGATATGCATATCCTTTCCTAACATATCTCATGCATATCCTAACAAACTTCTAAGAATAACATTGTTTGACTTTCTACTAGACCAGGAGCACGTGTTGCTCCTTCTACTACTAGGACCAGAGGAACTACATACCTCCTAGTTTATCTATTACAAATAACTATTACATAGGTCCTAACATTCAGCGTTGCACACCAATCCTTGAATGGATTGTCCGTAAATTGTTTTCCATTATCCGAGATAATCTCTCCCGGCGAACCAAAACGACATACAATGTTTTCACAAACAAACTTTTTTACCTGCTTGCCCGTGATTGTAGTGACCGCCTTGGCTTCTATTCAGGGAGTGAAGTAGTCCATGGCTACTATCAAGAACTTAACTCCTCCTGCTGCAACAGCAACAAGGTCCGGCTATGTCAATACCCCATTTGTAAAATGGCCACGGGCCAGTGATAGGTGTGAGCTCTTGCTGCGGATTGCGTGATACTGGCATGTGTACCTGATAATCGCTGCATTTGAGGATTAAGTTGTGTGCATCTTGATGCATGGTTGGCCAGTAATACCCTGTGTGTAGAGCTCTAGCCACTACTGACCTAGGGCCAGCGTGCATGCCACACGACCCCTCGTGAATCTCGCTAATCACAGATGCTAAAATGAGCGCTTGTATAAGATACCATCACGCAACTCAAACTGGTGCGACTTTCTACGGATTCGGCGCGCTTCTGTCTCATCATCAGGAAGGGTCTCGTTCGTTAAGTAACTAATGATTGGGGTCATCCACGTAGGTCCCTCCTTATCGACTATTGCTGCGACCTCATCCCAAGCAATGTATTAATCCTTGAGTATTTTCACCAACACCTTCTTGGATAGGTGGGCAAAGCTTGTGGAAGCGATTTTGCTAAGGGCATCTGCCGTTTTATTCTCGCCCCTTGGTATTTGCTTTATAGAGAACTTCCCAAAGCCAACAATTAGTGACTTAACCTTTTCCAAATACTAGATCATGTTGTCCTCCTTGGCTACATATTCTCCAAGTATATGATTCGCGATAAGCCGCGAGTCCACGTAGGCCTCAAGGTTGCGCACTCCCATTCTGGTCACGATTTTCAAGCCTGCTATCAATGTTTCATACTCCGCCTCATTGTTTGTGGCCGTGAATTCAAAATGCAAGGCATAAGTAAATTCCATGCTCTCCGGATTTGTGAGTATGGGGCCTGCTCCTGACCCATCTGTGCAGGAAGATCCATCGGTGAATAGAACCCATGGTTCCTTTGGAATTTCTTCCTTTGGGTCCATTAGCGCGTACTCGCCGGGTTTCTCTACTATGAAATCTGCCAAGATTTGACCTTTGACGGCTGTTCTTGGTCTATAAGAGATATTATATTCCCCAAGAAGGACGCTCCACTTCTGCAGTCTTCCTGCTACGTCCGATCTAGAGATGATTTGTTTTATTGGTTGGTCCGTGATGACCACAATTGGGTGCGCTTGAAAGTATCAGCGCAACCTGTTTGCGGCGAAGACCAATGATAGGACCAGCTTTTCCATCAAGGAATAATTCAATTCTGGTCCCTGCAATGTTCTACTTATGAAGTAGCCTGGAGTCTGAACTGTGTCCCGATCAGTCATTAGGACGACGCTTATTGCTCCATGCATAGCGGACAGGTACATGATTAGCTCTTCCTTAGGTCTTGGGGCAACAAGCATTGGAAGGGCAGCCAGGCGCTGCTTAAGCTGCCCAAATGCCTCCTCCACCTCACTTGTCCAGCGGAAAGTCCCCTTTCTTCAAGCACTTCTTGAGTGTTTTGAATAGAGGAAGTGACTTCTTTGCGGATTTTGAGAGGAACCTGTTAAGCCCAGCCAACTTTTCGTTAAGTGATTGTACCTCTTTCAGTGTCCGAGGAGATGGTAACTGTATCACGACCTCAGTTTTATCGGGGCACGGCTTAATGTCGTTTGGGTCTATCATGTACCCTAAAAATATTCCTTCGGTTGCCCCAAATGTGCATTTTTGGGATTCAACTTCATGTTGATCTTCCTCAGGGTGTCGAACGTCTCCTGGACATCACGGAGGAGTTCGTCCTCCGTGTGGCTCTTTATAACTAAGTCATCAACATAGACTTCAAGATTACGACTAATCTGTGAGTCGAACGCCTTGTCCACAAGTCGTTGATATGTCGCCCCTGCATTCTTCAGTCAGAATGGCATTTTTGTATAACAATACACACCCTGACTGGTAAAGGTGCAATTGAGTCGAGTCGAGCTCAAGCTTAATAAGGCTTGAGCTTGGCTTGAAACAAAAATTGTAGGCTTGAGCTTGGCTTGATAGCTTGTCAAGCTTTAATAATACAGGCTTGAGCTTGGCTTGATAAGACTTGATAAAAGCTTGAGCTTGGCTTGAAAAGCTTGAATGTGTATAAATTTATTTATTTTTTATAATAAAACTCATCGATAAACATATGTATAAAATGAAAAAAACAAAAATCATTACTTAAAACAAACTCGATTTATTAAACATTAATAACATCATCGTACAATTTTGGTTTCAAAATATGTTTTGTGCTCCAAGATGATTAAGGTAACAAAGTCCATTGCATGATATGAAGGTGAGCGCAGTTTAGACACGTTGCGTTTGATATTAAGAAGAGTACAAAAATATTTATAAACATATTGTATTCTACCAAGTACCGAGTAAATGCAATAATTAAATTTATAAAAATAATAAATTATTTAAAATACAAAGAACTAAAATATAAATTTAATCAAAGTTAAAAGTTCTTTTAAAATATATTATTTAGTTATGAGATTAGCCTTTAAGATTAGGTTGATACTCAAATTAACAATTAGTTGCATATATAAATTCATCATAAAAATATATTTTTAATAGAGCTTGAAAAAGCTTGATAAGAACTCGAGCCGAGCTATCAAGAGCTTGAGCTTGAGCTTGATATAGTTTTGAGCTATTTTTTATGCTTGAGCTTGATAAAAGCTTGGCTTGATCGAGTCAAGCTCAAGCTCAAGCTCGAGTTGCTTGATAAAAGCTTGGCTTGATTGCATCCCTACTGACTGGTATGGAACGCCGTGTTTTCCTCGTCCTCTCCTGACATCTGTATCTGGTGACACCCCTTATACGCATCTAAGAAACACTTAAATGGGTACCCGCATAGGGATTCGACCTTCCAATCGATTTCTGGCAACGGGTAACAGTCTTGCGGACAAGCTTTGTTTAAGTCGGTGAAGTCCACACACATGCGCCAGCTGCCATCATGTTTCTTGACCATAAACGAATTGGAAAGCCACTCGTGGTAATAAACCTCCCGCATGATTCCTACCTCAACCAGATTTTTACTTCATCCAGTATAACCTGGATGCACTCAAGATCTTGGCCGCGCTTCTGTTGTCTCACCGGAGGATACCCCGGGCGGATCTGAAGCTTTGTGCTCCGCGACCAAGCGTGGTACGCCCGACATGTGCTTTGGTTCCAATGCGAACACGTCATGGTTTACCTTAAGGAGGGAGCACATAGCATTCCTTCCCTTATCGGAGAGAGTTCCTCCGATAGCCACTTCCTGTTCTAGATAATCAGGGTGGATAGCCACCTTCCAATTCGCTGGGGGTGGCCCCTCCTTCTTTGGGGTTGGTTGTATTGATGTTGTGACGGCATTACATTCCGATGGTGGTACTATCAAATTAAAGATAGTAACAATTCCACCCTCGACTTGGAATTTCAGCATGCCGTGTGCCGCAGACGGGACTGCCCGTATGGCGAGTAATCCTGGCTTTCCGATGATACCATTGTACGGGGAATAAGAGCGTGTAACCATAAAGTTCATCCATGTTTTAGTTGAATGTTCTTTATCCCCGATAGTTACTAACAACTGTAACTTTCCTATTGGCCAAATAGTATCTCCGCTAAAACCAATAAGCGGCGACGTGGTCGACATTAGTTGGCTTTTGATTTCTGGTTTCAACTGTATGAAACAATGTTCATAGAGTATCTGGCGGATGATCCTCCATCAACATACATGCGACAGACATTGTGGCTTCCAATGTTCACCTGAATCGTGAGAGGCGCGTCCGCCACGTTGGTCGCCGTGATAGGGGGAATGAGATTTCCTTGGCGCGAAAAAATTTCTGAATAATTTTTTGCTTCGTCCTGCGTTGCCATGAATGAACCATGAATATGGTTGTAGGCTTGTATTTCCTGAAATCTTTTTTGTCGTTCTTTTTGTTATCCTTCCCAACCTTCCAGTCCTTGACCAGATGCTTGAGTGTGCCTGACTTAATCAGCGACTCAACGTGCTTCTTGAGCTGAATGCACACATCTGTGCCGTGACCCTTGTCATTGTGAAATTCGCAAAAGCGATTTCCCTGACTATGGTCAATCGGAGTTGTCATTGGGGACGGCCTTGGAAAGTTTTCCCCTTCCGTTAGCAGGATGTCTCGGTACGTCATTTTTAGAGGCGTGAACTTGTCGTTCGAGCGTCCCCCTTTTGCTTGATTTTTATAATCCGATATCTTGTTATTGCCTTGATTGTTGGACTTCCTCTTTGACTGGTCATTCGACCGATAGCTTTGGTTTCCCCTTGAGGGGTAAGCCGCAGACCCGGCAGTCTCCCCTTCCAAAAAATTTTGAACCCTATTCATCAGTTCATCAAACTTTTCGGACCGTCTATCGTTGAGGCGTCAGATTAGTTCCTTGTCTGTTATGCCATGCATATAGTTGGAGATCTTGAGGACTTCTGGGCACGCCCTTATCCGTGTGCATTCGTCTTTGAAGCGTTCTATGAAGTCCTCTGTGGATTCCCCGGGCATTTGTTTGACCGTTGCCAATGAGACCGGGTCTCTATTATACTTTTTTTGCTGAGTATAATTTCTTCTAAACGCTGAGCATAGCTCATCGAAGCTGTAATGCTCCGGTAGGTATGTTTTTCAAACCAGTCGCAGGCATTATCGATCAAAGTTAAATTGAACATTTGGCACCATATAGGCATCGGCATCGTTTAATTTTTGCTTGTATGGTGAAAACTTTAAGTTGATCATCCAGATCACCCGATCCATCGTAGGTATTGATACACGCCAGCATGCGACGCTTTTTGTCCTCCGAGTAGTTCCGTATGCGGGTTGTAAAGGCATCTTCTCTTCGACTACACCACGGTAGGGAGAGATCTTCTTCATCATCCGTATGGTAACGAGAGCGTCCGTAGCGTCCTCCCTCCTCGTCTGATGGTTCAGAGGACGAATATTGTGTGCGACGGCGTCTTGGGCGATGGTCATCTGAGTCGGACCTTGAGGAATCATTGTAGGGAGCCCCCCCCCCACCCCTTGATTGGATATAGTATCCACTCTTATGAGAAAAAGTGGTGGTTTTCTTTGTTACCGAATCTATTCTCCTCAACACGCTAGTGCGACGATTATCCTTTTGTGAAGTCCCCAATGTTACGCATCCCAAAGATCCATCGGAATTATCTGAATCCCCGTGTGTACCTTGCAATTCCTGCATGATCTGATCCCCTATGCGTTCGAATACATTTTGTGGTTGTGGTTGTTCCTCTAGTGGAGGCTGTTCCTAGTCCTGGTGCCTTCTTCATCTTTTTCGGGTTTTTAGAGGAGTATCCCGTGCCGCACTCCCAAAATTGAGTCTGGATTGGAGGTTCCTCCCTAAATTCCATCTTGTCGTGATGGCAGGGATGATTCTGTAGAGGTTTTGTGTGAGTACTCCCTCAATATCTTCATCATCGAGCAAAGCGAGCTCGTGGTCCACCTCTCTGGTCGATGGTCTTTGTTTTTCCTTATTAGGAGCAGGTGGTGCTGACCCTGTCTCGGGACTGTTTAGAGTGAGGGTAGGTGGTGTGGTGTGTAGGGACGTGCCCGTACCCCCAGGGGATTGTAGCCTCGTGTTATGGAGGTTAAGCCCTCCTGTCTGCCCCGTGAGAGGTGGAGTAGGAGTTACGGGGATGTCCCCCTGACTTCCGGTTCCCCGGATGGGTGTCCTTTAGGATTCCCTGATAGGGGTTCCCCTCGTCATCAGTAGAGTTTGAGTTTAGTTTAGGGTCGCACGGATGGTGCCAACTTGTTGATACAAAAGTTGGATGATCCTAGCTTGACCCGAATTAGGCTTAATTCGGGTGCTTGGGCTCCGGCTCCTGCACCAAGTGAACTTCGGTTTGGAATCCTGCACACTAAAAGTAGCACGCTATTAGGCTTATCGTGGGAAACGTATCCTACGATTAGACTCCGGCGTGAGAGTAAGTAATCGTTTTAGGGTTAGTAATTGGATGAGATGTGACAGTGTAAAGAATACGATACCTGTGTGGAATCCTTAGGGGTTCCTTATATAGGTGGTAAAACCCTAGTGGGTTTTTACCGAAGCTTTAACCCCAAGTAAAGAATAACTACCATAATTAGCTAGATCGTTATCTTCTAATTATGGTTAGTGTATATCCTCTACTTTGGAGTAAATCACAATCCTATTTAGGTTGTGATCCTGCCTAACCCTGTACCGGCTGTGCCGGTCCGTGTGCCGTACATATCCTATGCGATCACTATTCATTCGAATCCCATAAGCTCAAATAACATTAATCTAACCCATTCGTGATGGGCCGGATACGGGTAGTACCCGTGGGCCGGGTTCATGACTCGATTGGGGACTATACGTCATCACATATAAATAGTTGATCATGTTCCCATTTTCCTTGAACCTTTTTGGACTCCTTTTCTGCTTCTAAATATATTTTCTATCTTTTCTATCATTAGTAAATGATAACTTTATTTTTGAAGTATGTTTACTTATGATTATCTCCTTGATGCCCTTCTTTATACGTCGAAAGAGAAGATTACTCACACACTTGTGATGTGTTAAAAGATGAAGCCTCGATGAAGATCATCTTTCTATAGATCTAGTCATGTTCATCATATTTATTTATTTGAGTCTTATGTAGATCCAAGGTATATGTGTATACTTGGATGAGTCTTGTGTGTTAGTTCTCAATTAACTCTAAAGTGATATGAGTATTAGTTTTATATGTTAGTTCTCACTTAGCTCTAAAGTGATGTAAGTGTTAGTGTCTTGTGTGTAAGTTCTCATTTAATTTTAAAGTGATGTAAGTGTGAGTTTGATTATGTTAGTTCTCACTTAACTTGAAAGTGATGTAAGTGTGAGAGATGAGTGTAGATTGGCTCTAGATAAGATTAGAACTCGGCATCTAGCCTTGTGTCTTTAAAGGAAATGGGCGACGAGTGTAGATTGGTTCTAGCTATGATTTGAACTCGACATCTAGCCATGTGTTGGTAAATGGAAATGATCGACGACAGTAGATTGGTTCTAACTAAGATTAGAACTCGACATCTAGCCTTGTGTCGGTAAATAGAAATGGCCGACAAATATAGATTAGTTCTAGCTAAGATTAGAACTCGACATTTAGCTTAGTGTCAGAAATTGTTGTAAGAAGGAACCTTGACCAAGAAAACCTCGATGACATAATCATTTATAGTCACTCACTGGAGGTTTGGAACCCTATTTCTTAATTCATTTCCAGTTTACACGACTTCAGGCAGACTAAGCAACTATAAAAGCTATGTAAGATTTTCTCCGGCAAGAATGGAGCTTCTGGATATAGTGAAAATCTCGAGTAGGTGTACTCGAGGAGTGGAGTAGGAACAAAGAGAGAGCTTCGTTGCCGAACCACTATAAATCTTTGGTGTCTTCTTTTAGGTTGTTTCTTTCCTTCCTCCTTACTTATCATTGTCTTTATCATAGTCATTGATTATCATGATCTCTTGATATAGAAAACGTTTTTGAGACATTGTTAATTGGCCTAGCTGTTATGAAATAATTTTTTAAATTAATAGTCACATCTAATGACTAACATAGTTTTTAATTAGGGAAACTATGTGTAACACCCCACTTTGATAAGTGGACCGTTACGCGTAATTATGGTGTGTCATTAAAGCATGCAAGGAAATATGTAGTAAAACATACATGACCATAGGGAAAATCGGAATCAAACATCGGTTCCCGAACATAAGCCCAAAACATAATAAAGTAATGAAATGAATGAAAGACTAAACAAGCATAAGTATATGAAGGCAAAGGGGAAGAAGTTTGTGGTAGCTTCCATCCTATGCATGTCCTCCAAATGCTCGAGTCTGTCCTTGAGTACCTGCCGTTTTGGGACATGGAAAGGAAAGTAACGACTGAGCATAACACTCAGTGCACGAATATACAACATAGTATGAATGGCTGAAACATAAATAAGACTAATAGCAGCGGAAATAACTAAGTCCTGGATAACCTGACATGACTTAGGAAAACTGGTTTTAAAGTTTGAAAAGCCTTATGTTTGTCTTATAAAATCTGTTTAACATGTTTACCATTAGCCAATATTCGTCATGAAAATATCAACGTGCATGAATACTTGGAGGGGTGACCTCGTCATGCAATTAGAGGGGTTGCCTCTAATTAATATAACTATTTGGGTAGGAGGGATCAGCTCCTTGTGAAGGATGCAAGGCACACACCACATTCACCTGAATAATCTGCTGAAAACATGTAAACTAGGATGCACGCATATGCCCCACTTGATAATAATAATATGGCCAAAAGAGTAAGGGACGCCACGAGCTATCACTCCATCGTGGTGGAGTCATAACACTGGTGCCTCCAGTGTTATGGTTATGGTACCTCCATAACTAGGTGAAACTGGTCATGCATGTATATGGCTTCGGGTATCTAATTAAACATAAGTGATAAAAAAGGTTTTACTCGTTGAAAGTTCGTTTCTCGGAATCCTCTCGAATTGATCTCGGTTCTAAGTGGAATGATTGTTCTTGGTTACTAAAAAAGGGAGTGGTTTTCTATTCTACTAAAGGTTTAAATGCACTAAAATGTAAACTTAAATTTAAAAGCAATTAAATTAATAACAATTAATAAAACTTGAATTAAAAATTAAAATATAACATAAAATGAAGATACAGTAAATGACACTCAAATTTAATACCAAATGCTTAAAAGAAAATCGATCCGGAACTTCTTGATTCGGAACACTTCCGAATGAACTGCTTGATTCGGAACTTGTTGGTCCGGAAGATTGATTCGGAACTTTTGGTCGGAACTTCACTCGGAACTTTGCTCGGAACTTTCACTCGGAACTTTGGTCCGGAAGTCGATTCAGAAGTTGGTTCGGAAGTTCACTCGGAACTTTCGTTCGGAAGTTCACTCGGAACTTCACTCAGAAGATTTGGTTCGGAAGTTGATCCGGAAGATTTGGCTCGGAAGTCTATTCGGAACTTTTAAACTGATTCGGAACTTTTTGAAAAACCATTCATTCGGAACTTTTTAACATAGATTGATTCGGAACTTTTAAAAATGAAACTTATTCGGAACTTTTGAAAACTACATTCATCCGGAACTTTTAAAACTGATTCGGAACTTTTAACTGAGATCATTCATTCGGAAGTTTTATGCTCAATCGGAACCTGGGAAACTCAAGAACAGTATTATTCAGAAAAAACAGGGGAACTCGATTTCAAGTCAAAAATCACCAAGTTTTTCACCAAAACTTAAATAAAACTAACCAGGAATCATAAACTAATCATAAACTACAAATCCCATCAATAAAAACTTAAAACCCAATAACTTTTAAAGATCAAAATTAACACAATAAACTTAAAGACTTGGAATCAAAAAGGAGAAAGATGAACAAGATTAAAATGAAGATTATATTGATAGATTAATGTTTTACCAATTCAAAAGACAAAGATTAAACTACAAGATCTTGGAAAAATAAGAATCAAAAATCACCAAACACCCTAGTGGTGTTGGTGATGATACGGACCGAAAAGGAGAAAAAGAAGGGAATGAAAAAAACTGAATGAAAAGTGTGAAGGGAACCCTTTATATAGGTGTTCCCTTTGGTTGGTGAGTGGGCTTTCTCCCGTTCTTCTTTTTTTTCTCGTCTTTTCAGAAAAGTTGACGTTTTCGATTCTGATTCGGGATTTGTCGTCGATTAAATTCAACTCGTCCTTAAATTTCTTCGTTTAATAGACTTGAGTTTCTTCGACTTATGTAAATCTTCCATCTTTGGTCCTTTTCTTCGATAAATCTTCAAATAGGCCCAGTGACTTCAAATCTTTTGCATCTCTTGGACAATAGACTTCGACTTGAGTCTTTTTCTTCCATAAAACCCGTGCAATCCCACGTTTTCTTCAATATTCATCCGGTTGGCTCTGAAAACACAATAAACACAAAAACCACGCATAATTCCAAACAAATGATATTAAATACGCGTTTTGGTCTCGTTTTAGCCAGAATTAAGTGGTAAAAGGATGGGTGTTTACACACTTATCAAATCCCCTACACTTAACCATTGTCATTCCCTCATGCAATGCTTAGTGATAAAGCAATTTTACACTTTTCTCATAATCAATCAACCTTGGCCTTATTAAAATACTACTAAACAAAAATTAAAATACTAAGAGAAATTAAGACTTTTAAAGTAAACAAAGGATAGAAAACCATTTTCACTTGAAAATAGCTATATGGAAATAACTTGCAAAGAGATCAAGGACTTACATTAGGGCTTCGGTGCTGCGAAGATTTATCACCCTCAAGTTTCACGTTCCCCAAACTAAGCTTAAAAACGAGATCATTGTTATTATAAGTTAGTAAATCAAACACTTACACACATGGCTTAATTATATGCTTAAACTCCCTTATTCCTAGGTGTATCTCTTATATTTTAGTTTTGTCTTAGAATGATCATGAAGATGCATTTTTGGACTTATTTCGATAGTTTATTTAGGCCGAAAGCAAAGTAGGACGATTTGATCAATAGTTAGCTAAAGGACAAAATCTCTTAAAACTACTTCTCGGGATATCAAAAAGTTCATATCTTGGCATAACTTGGTTCACGATTTGAGACCTTTCTCGGGCCAATATTTGGCATGTACTTCAAACTTCATATCTTGAGAGATGTTCTTGAGATAATGGTCTTCTCATCGTTACTAGAGTTTCTTCACTTGGAGACTTTTTGAGGGGTACTCCAACTTTGTTGACCACGACTTCATGATTATTTCTTCAATCTCTAATTTGGATTTTGAGATACAACGATCCGCCTCCTTTTCGGACTTGGATCTATTTATCCTCATACCTTGTTAGGGTCTTTTCGGATAGACTTCTCCATGATCTTTATGGGAGTTGATTGCTTTTCGTCGTGAGTCTTGATCCTTCATTTTGATTTTGGGAATAATGCTTTTCACAACACCTTGGATCTTTAGCAATAAGATTGAATCCTCATGCCTTGTTAGGGCCTTTTCGGACTCGCCAATCTTCGCACCCCGCTTCATAAGTTATGCCCTGGCTATGAACTCTTATCGTTACCGAGCAACTTTTAAACGATCTTGGGCTAGAAGCTAAGTAACTTTTCAAATCGTACGACCTTACTTATTGCAGATAAATTATTAGCAAGCGATGGGAGAATAGGCAAATAATTACACCAAGTGAGCTTGTGCAAGATTACCGACTTATAATTGACTCTATCATTTCTCGTTCTCCACAAATTAAAATCTCAAGTAATGAGACTCGTGGACACTTAGCCTAATAAACCAATTAAGGTCTACATGGTTAAGGATACTAGCTAGAATAAACTTGGATAAGTCTATTCGGGTTGAGTCAAAATAATCGCAACGGGCCTAATATGTCAAAGATTTCTAAACTAGCTACACCACTTTATTAATATTTTTGACTTTATTACGGGATATATACATATGAAAGCAAAGATAAAAATTTAAAAATTACGACTAAATGGCCAAAGTTAATAAAAAATTTGAAAAATGTTGAAAAATATGATTTTCCTGTTAAATGAGGGCATTTTCATGGAAAAGTCCACTTAAAACTTCGATAGAAGTCCCCCCTACACTTAAGATAAACATTGTCCTAAATGTTTAAGCATGTGGGAAAAAGTCTCCCCTACACTTATGACATTGTGTACGTTGGTTAAATCAAGTTAAGGAAGAGACGACTAACGTGATCAATTTCAAATGGAGTATGAAGAAAATTGAATCACGATAGTTTAGAGATAAAACTGGATTTCGGATAACACAGGAGCACGGTTCTTCAAAGATTCCAAGAGTACATTCATCCCTGTAATCACATCACCATACAAATACAAAAACCTATAGAGGTCCCCCTACACTTAGGAGGTTAAAACATAAAAGGATAGATACTCGGGCTGCCTCCCGAGGAGCGCTTGTTTTTGATAACCGAGTCACGAGCCTGACTCGACCCAAAATTAGTTCATGGGAACCGTGGTGAGGGATGGAATCATCTCCTGAGAGATGTCCTCACCAAAGTACAACTTCACTCGTTGGCCATTCACCTTAAAATTTGGTCCATTAGGTTGAGCGAGCTAGAGAGTACCATATGGAAAAATTTGGGCAATGGTGAATGGGCCGGACCAATGAGATTTTAGCTTGCCCGAAAAGATTTTCAACCGAGAGTTAAAGAGTAAAACTTTGTCTCCAACTTGGAACTCTCGGTTTTTAATCTTAGAGTCGTGAATGAGCTTAGTCTTTTCCTTATAGATCAAAGAATTTTCATAAGCCTCATTATGGAGTTCATTGAGCTCATTGAGTTGGATTTTGCGTAGGTCACCGGCTTTGTTGATGTCAAAATTAGCCCACTTCAAGGCCCAGTAAGCCTTGTGCTCCAACTCAATGGGGAGGTGGCATGCTTTCCCGTACATGAGACGATATGGCGTACAACCAATCGGAGTCTTATAGGCGGTACGGAAAGCCCACAAAGCATCATCAAGTTTATCAGCCCATGAGGCACGATGCTCTCCCACGGTTCTTTCCAGAATTCGCTTTAATCCTCGGTTGGATATTTCAGCCTGGCCATTAGTTTGTGGGTGGTAAGCGGTGGAAAGACGATGATTTACACCATAATTAGCCATGACTCTAGCAAATTGGTCATTGCAAAATGAGTCCCGCGATCACTAATAATGGCGTGAGGCACACCGAATCTAGCGAATAGAGATTTCAAAAAGTTACAAACCACCCTTGCGTCATTAGTAGGTAAAGCTTTGGCTTCAACCCACTTTGAAACGTAGTCAACGGCTACAAGGATGTATTTGTTTCCTTTAGAGGAAGGGAATGGCCCCATAAATTCGATACCCCAAACATCAAAAATTTCACATTCTTGAATGAAATTCTGAGGCATCTCGTCTTTATGTGTGATCTTGCCTTGTTTTTGGCAAGCATCACAACGTTTAACCATATTATGAGCGTCACGATATATGGTGGGCCAATAAAATCCCCAATCAAACACTTTTTTGGCGGTGTAGTTGGGACCAAAGTGACCACCAGTGGGTCCTTTGTGGCAAGCGTCAAGGATTTCTAAAGCTGCCGGTCCATCAACACATCGGCGAATAATCAAGTCGGCACATTGCTTGAATAGGTAAGGGTCGTCCCAGAAATAATGGTCAACATCTTTAAAGAACTTTTTCTTGTGTTGGGATGTTAACCCTTCCTTGAGAATTCCACCCGCCAAGTAGTTTGCAATGTCCGCACACCACGGGGTTTCATCAGAATTCGAATTAATAGAAATTAAGTTCTCCAAGGGAAAATAATCATTGATTTCTTTGTTCGGATGATCCCCTTGGTAAGGATCCTCAAGTCTACTGAGATGATCCGCGGCTAGGTTTTCAACTCCTTTTTTATCGCGAATTTCTATTTTAAATCCTTGGATAAGCAAAACCCAGCGAAGAAGTCTTGGTTTGGAATCTTGCTTTGTCAACAAGTACTTCAACGCGGAATGATCGGTGTAAACGATTGTGGTGGAAAGGACAAGATAGGGGCGGAATTTTTCAAAGGCATAGACAACAGCTAAAAGCTCTTTTTCGGTTGTCGTGTAATGCAATTGAGCCCCCGTCATTGTCTTGCTAGCGTAATGGATTGGTTGGAAGTGTTTGTTCACTCTTTGTCCCAGAACCGCTCCAATAGCAAAATCACTAGCATCGCACATCAACTTAAAGGGGAGCTCCCAATTAGGGGTAACCAAGACGGGTGCCTTAGTTAGCTTATCCTTAAGCGAGTTGAAGGCTTCAAGACACTCTTTGGAAAAGATAAAAGGAGTATCTTTTTCCAAGAGGTGGGTCATCGGGTGAGCGATTTGAGAGAAATCCTGAATGAATCGACGATAGAAGCCCGCATGACCCAGAAAGCTTCTCACACCCTTCACGGTTGAAGGTGGAGGTAATTTGGCTATGACATCTACTTTAGCACGGTCGACTTCAAGACCGGCGTTAGAGATTTTGTGTCCTAGCACAATGCCTTCTTTTACCATAAAATGGCATTTTTCCCAATTCAGAACAAGGCGAGTGTCTTCGCACCGCTTAAGCATACGTTCCAAATTGGCAAGGCAAGAAGAGAAGGAATCCCCAAAAACCGAGAAATCATCCATGAAGACTTCCATGGTTTGTTCAACCATGTCATGGAAGATAGCTAACATGCACCTTTGGAAAGTCCGGGGGGCATTGCATAAGCCAAAAGGCATTCTTTTGTATGCAAATGTGCCATAGGGACAAGTGAATGTTGTCTTCTCTTGATCTTGGGGATCGATGGGTATTTGGAAATAACCCGAGAAACCATCAAGAAAGCAGTAATATTCATTACCTGCTAAACGTTCAAGCATTTGGTCCATAAAAGGTAGAGGGAAATGATCCTTTCTCGTGGCATCATTGAGTTTGCGGTAGTTTATACAAACTCTCCACCCAGTAACGAGACGGGTAGGAATCAACTCGTTGTTTGCATTGGGCACAACGGTGATGCCGCCTTTCTTAGGCACACAATGGACTGGACTAACCCACGGTGAATCTGAAATAGGGTAAATCATACCCGCATCAAGAAGTTTGAGAACCTCTGTTTTGATGACTTCATGTATTTTTGGATTCACCCTTCGTTGGCTTTAAATTGTGGGCTTAAAGTCGTCCTCCATGAGAATTTTGTGTGTGCAGAAGTGAGGATCAATTCCACGAATGTCGGAGATTTTCCAAGCGATAGCTCTTTTATGCTTCTTCAACACGGCGATAAGTCGGGCTTTTTCTTCTTCCTTTAGGTCCTTTGTGATGATGACGGGCGACTTCTTCTTATCTTCAAGGAACACATACTCGAGATGGGGTGGCAACTCCTTAAGTTCTAAATCCGGAGGATTTTCGATGGGAGGCGTTTTCAAAGTCGGAGCATCGATAGCAATAACCGTGGGAGATGGTGGAGAAAGATTGTCTTCGTTGAGAAGGTTTTCAAAGAAATGCATATCTTCATCCCCATCGGTGGGAGAATCATCATTAGCTAAGTTCACATCTCCCATGGTGGCTTCAAGATCTTTCCAAAACAAATCACTTTCTCCAAATAGGGACAGTGATGAATCAATAGAGGAAACGGTTTCAACATTGGGAAGAGAGGTAGGAATATTTTTACAGGCATTATTAAAGTGTTCTTCACAAGCCTCATCCAGAACTTCAATACAATTAACACTCTCGTACGAATAAGGTTGTTTAGACAACTTTCCCATGTTGAAGACGATTTTATAGTCACCCACTCTCATGATAAGCTCACCGGCTTCAACATCGATGAGAGTGCGGCCGGTCCTCAGGAATGGACGACCCACGATCAAGGGAACACGAGGGTCTATCTCGTAGTCGACGACGACGAAATCGGCAGGAAAAGTGAATTTGTCGACTCCTACAAAGACGTCTTCGGCTATCCCCACTGGATAAGCAACCGTACGGTTAGCTAATTCCAAAGTCATTTTGGTAGGCACTCGCTCAGGGAGAGATAATTGCTTCCAAAAGCTTAGAGGCATTAGATTAATACTGGCACCTAGATCGGTTAAGGCCATGCAATTCTCTACTCCCGGGAAATTGCAAGGAATTAAGAAACGACCCGGATCACCAAGCTTGGTTGGCAATTTCCTTAAGAGCACTGCAGAGCAATTCTCACTAAGTTTGGTGTTGGCAATATCAAGAAGCTTTTCCTTGTCACTCAGAAGATCTTTAAACATTTTTGCGTACTTAGGCATGTGAGCGAGAGCCTCAGCGAAGGAGATGTTGAAATTCAATTGTTTGAACATTTTAAGAAAGTTCGAAACCTGAATATCATCCTTGCTTTTGAGCTTCTCTTTCCTCAACCTAGATGGATAAGGTATATCGGAAGAAGAGGAAGGCTTTGGGATAATAGTATCACTCACATCCTTGGGTGGAGGAGGGGTAGAAGTAAGAGGTGGAGAAATTGGGGAAGTAGAAGGATGAGGAATAGGAGCAGGTGACTCGTTCTCCTTAGTCACAACCACCGGTGGAGGTATAGGAAGCTCGGGTTCCTTGGTACCTTTGCCACTGCGAGTAGTGATTGCTTTCATCTCCCCTCTTGGATTCGCAACGGTGTTACTCGGAAGAGTACCCGAATAAGAGGGTTGATTACCTTGGAAGAAACTAGCCATCATGTTTTTAAGTCATTCGTTTGACTATCCAAAGTGTTTCTCATATCAGCTCTCAGATCGTTCCCTTGTTTTACCAGGTTTGCTTTTAAGTTGAGCACTTCTCGCTGAAGATTTCCCATGATCACATCGTTAGTCCTCATGTAGGTTTCCACTTCTTGGTGTAAAGCGGTGGGTTGGTTGGGAGGAGCATTGTATGCGGGTGGTTGATAAGCAAGTTGCTGGTAAACTTGGTTGTTTCTTGGAGGTGGTTGTGGTTGTTTGTGAGGTGGTATGTATGGTGTACGAGGTTGTTGTTGTTGAGGAGGGTGATTGAGGTTTTGTTGTTGGTTTGGGTTGGTGGGAGGAAAACCGGGTGGTGAGAGATAGTTGTTCGAACGGTAGCTAAGTAAGTTACGGTCACCTTGAGGACGAGCTTGATAAGCGGGTTGAGGATAGGTGCCATAAGCTGCATTCACATTTTCAGAAGGGTAGTCTTGGGTGGCAGTACAAGTGGTGTAAGAGTGAGGACCCCCGCATATCTCACATGGTTGGCTAACAGCATTGACTTGAGCGTCTTTAGCGTTTCTAGCGTTGATGTTGTTGGTGTTGCTGGCGGTTTGTGTAGCAAGCGATTCAAGAAGCGCAGTGATTTTGTCAAGTCGCTTATCGCTGTCACTAGTACTAGCACTAGCGACATTGGTCTGAACACTCTTGGTTTGCACACGAGACTTATTCTCAATGATATCCCAAGCAGCATTGGAAGTCTTAGCCAAAAGATTACCCCCCGAGGCACTGTTTAGTGAGTCTTGGTCATTCATGTTTAAACCATTATAAAAAGTATTAATTTTATGCACTTTGGTAAAACCATGTTGTGGGCATTTTCTCAAAAGGTCTTTGAAACGGTCCCAAGATTCACTGAACGACTCATCGTACTTTTGTTCAAAATTGATAATTTAATTCCGCAAAGCGGTAGTACGAGAGGGTGGGAAAAAGTAATTGATAAACTTGGTCTCCAAATCCGTCCACGAAAGAATACTCTGTGGCGGTTCCTTAGCAAGCCAATGCCGGGCTTGTCCCTCTAAAGAAAAGGGAAAAAGTTGTAAACGGATTACCTCTTGTGGAACACCATTGAATTTGACCGTATTGGTGAGTTGCAAGAATCTCTTGATGTGGTCATGTGGATCATCAATAGTACGCCCCATGAATGGTTGAGCAGAGACCATTTGGATAAAGCCGGATTTGAGCTCAAAATTGTTGGCTGCAATCGCAGGTATGACAATTGGATCATTCTTACCATCTACATGTGCTTGCAGAAGTTCAATCATCGGGCGATTATCCGGTAGAGGCTCATTGTTGTTGTTGTTATTATTGTTGTTGAAAGGTGGATTGTTATTGTTATTATTATTGTTTTGAGGTGGGTGATTGTTGTTGTTTTGTACACCAGCCATGTCTAAGCCTTCGAGAGGCTCGGGCTCTTGATAAGACGTTGATCGTGTACGCATGCACCTGCAAAAGAACTAATAAGGCAAAAACAAAGCAAAAATATTTTTGGTTTTTATGTTTTTTAATTTTTAGGATTTTTGAAAATTTTATATTTTTTAGGATTTTTGAAAATTTTTATGAAAAAGTAACGTTCACGGGGAACGGATCCCAAAATCCAAGTTCTCACAAAAAACTGTTGATCTTAACGAGAAGAGCTGGCAGCGGCGCCATTTGATAAAAAAGGTTTTACTCGTTGAAAGTTCGTTTCTCGGAATCCTCTCGAATTGATCTCGGTTCTAAGTGGAATGATTGTTCTTGGTTACTAAAAAGGGAGTGGTTTTCTATTCTACTAAAGGTTTAAATGCACTAAAATGTAAACTTAAATTTAAAAGCAATTAAATTAATAACAATTAATAAAACTTGAATTAAAAATTAAAATATAACATAAAATGAAGATACAGTAAATAACACTTAACTTTAATACCAAATGCTTAAAAGAAAATTGATCCGGAACTTCTTGATTCGGAACACTTCCGAATGAACTGCTTGATTCGGAACTTGTTGGTCCGGAAGATTGATTCGGAACTTTTGGTCGGAACTTCACTCGGAACTTTGCTCGGAACTTTCACTAGGAACTTTGGTCCGGAAGTTGATTCGGAAGTTGGTTCGGAAGTTCACTCGGAACTTTCGTTCGGAAGTTCACTCGGAACTTCACTCGGAAGATTTGGTTCGGAAGTTTATCCGGAAGATTTGGCTCGGAAGTCTATTCGGAACTTTTAAACTGATTCGGAACTTTTTGAAAAACCATTCATTCGGAACTTTTTAACATAGATTGATTCGGAACTTTTAAAAATGAAACTTATTCGGAACTTTTGAAAACTACATTCATCCGGAACTTTTAAAACTGATTCGGAACTTTTAACTGAGATCATTCATTCAAAAGTTTTATGCTCAATCGGAACCTGGGAAACTCAAGAACAGTACTATTCAGAAAAAACAGGGGAACTCGATTTCAAGCCAAAAATCACCAAGTTTTTCACCAAAACTTAAATAAAACTAACCACGAATAATATACTAATCATAAACTACAAATCCCATCAATAAAAACTTAAAACCCAATAACTTTTAAAGATCAAAATTAACACAATAAACTTAAAGACTTGGAATCAAAAAGAAGAAAGATGAACAAGATTAAAATGAAGATTATATTGATAGATTAATGTTTTACCAATTCAAAAGACAAAGATTAAACTACAAGATCTTGGAAAAATAAGAATCAAAAATCACCAAACACCCTAGTGGTGTTGGTGATGATACGGACCGAAAAGGAGAAAAAGAAGGGAATGAAAAAAACTGAATGAAAAGTGTGAAGGGAACCCTTTATATAGGTGTTCCCTTTGGTTGGTGAGTGGGCTTTCTCCCGTTCTTCTTGTCTTCTCGTCTTTTCAGAAAAGTTGACGTTTTCGATTCTGATTCGGGATTTGTCGTCGATTAAATTCAACTCGTCTTTAAATTTCTTCGTTTAATAGACTTGAGTTTCTTCGACTTATGTAAATCTTCCATCTTTGGTCCTTTTCTTCGATAAATCTTCAAATAGGCCCAGTGACTTCAAATCTTTTGCATCTCTTGGACAATAGACTTCGACTTGAGTCTTTTTCTTCCATAAAACCCGTGCAATCCCACGTTTTCTTCAATATTCATCCGGTTGGCTCTGAAAACACAATAAACACAAAAACCACGCATAATTCCAAACAAATGATATTAAATACGCGTTTTGGTCTCGTTTTAGCCAGAATTAAGTGGTAAAAGGATGGGTGTTTACACACCTATCAATAAGCAAATCAAAACATATAAAACATATACTAGGAAAATAGTTGGTTGCATACGGGAAAATCCTAATAATGGAAGAATGTCCATACTGAAAGGACGGAGAATCCGTACCTTGTGTCCAGTGAATGAAGAAGACGAACGGAAGAGATTCCTACTTCGGTATCACTAATGCTGCATAAATAATATACGTGTATAACTATTCTGATTACTGAGTATGTAACTGGTTTTATATCATGTCTTAGCTTGTTTTATATGTTCATGTCATGTTTTACTGATTTTAGCTTTATACTGTGTTTATCATGTATTCTGTCTATTTTGATTAAGTATTACTTGTATTCCTTGTATTATTATACTTGTTGTTTAATAATAAGTAACCTTCTAACAATAGCAGGTTTCCTAAAATAGAAAGTTTCCAAAAATAGAAAGTTTCCAAAAATAGAAAGTTTCCAAAAATAGATTAACTGCTTAAAATAGATACGTTTCTAAAAATAGAAAGTTTCCAAAAATAATAAGTTTCCATATTTAGAATTAAGCTGGATTAATAAGCTAAATAATATAAGCTTAGTTTTACTGATAAATATTCTAAGTCATGTGATATATAGTATAGTTTATTAATTATTACATGCAAATTAAATAAACTATATGTTATATGATTTAATAAAATATAAGCATGATTTAATTAAATTAAAGTGTATAAAATACTTAGGTTAAAACATGTATTAATATTGTATTAATATAACCTAAGTCATGGTTATTAATTAATTATATTTCATGTTCAATAATTAATTAATACTATAGTGTAAACTAAATAATTAAATACTTAGGTTAAAATCATGTATTATTAATAATAATAATAAACCTAAGTTCATGTTTTAATTAAATTAATTATATATCATGCCAAATTAATTTAATTAACTTGTAAAATTATATACTTGTAAAAATAAATAAACTTGTAAAAATAATCATGGATCGAACCGTGTGTTATTAATTTATTAAAACGTGTCGTGAACCGAACCCGTGAAAACCGTGAACCAAACACCCCTAAAAACAGTGGCAAACCGGCGTGATTCGGTTTCCCCTGTTTGTGTAAAGATGCCACCGGCTGAAGCCGGTGGTTCCTTTCTCTCGGCTAGCCGCTGACCACCAGGTTCCCATCGGCAGTAGCTGGTGGTTCCCTATGCTTTCCTAAAATAGCCACCGGCTTAAGCCGGTGGTTGGGGTTGTGTTGCTGCCGAGACCAAACCAACCACAAGACACCCCTGACGCACGTCGGGGTGTCTTGTCCCTATTGTAGACCGAGCCAAACACCACCAAGACCTAGGTCTTGGTTGGTGGTGAGAAACAAAGCGATGCCGAGAGTTTTGGGACTCTCAGTTCGTGTGGCGGCCGGATCCAACAAACCCGAAAACACCCTAATTAAATTGTCCACCATGATTTTACATGTTTTAGTTCATGTTTTAATTAACTCCATGTTCATATATTCATAAAAGTATAAAAAGGATTCAAAAGAATTGTTTTCGGATTACCCAAAACATGTGGAATAGATAAATCTTGATCTCGCAAACACATTCCTAATCAATAATTAAAATCAAACCCCGTCCTTCTTTTGGCTTGCTATCGGCGGCATAATCAGAACATCACATTCTCCTTTAGGGTGCTGCTGGCGGCATAATCAGAACATCATGTTCTCCTTTTGGGTGCTGCTGGCGGCATAAAGAGAACATCACGTTCTCCTTTTGGGTGCTACTGGCGGCATAAACAGAACTGGCGGCCATCATAGGGTTTGCTAGGGTTTTACTTTTTTTGTGAAATCTTGAATAATGAAAAGATATTTTCCCTTTTTTGTTTATTTGGTAAAATCACATGGGCTTGGCCCTTCTTGGTTCTTGTGTCCGCGGGTATGT
The DNA here is from genome assembly GCA_025667525.1 of Glebionis coronaria. Classification (NCBI taxonomy): domain Eukaryota; kingdom Viridiplantae; phylum Streptophyta; class Magnoliopsida; order Asterales; family Asteraceae; genus Glebionis; species Glebionis coronaria. The sequence continues at coordinate 148,188,123 of CM046882.1, forward strand.
AGGGCCCACAAGGGAAGCCTAAAGTTTTCCCGTGTCTAATATTATACGTGTTCTCGTGTTCGTGTTAACGTGACTTTATTATTAATTGTTCGTGTTATCTTATCTACTTGTACGTAGTCGTAATAATAATTACGTAAATACTATTTAATATGTTCGTGATTTTTTAAGTTCATGATTTCATGTTCATGATTATAATTATAATTGTTAATAATTATCGTGTACTAACACGTATATAATACTTATCGTGTAATAACACGTACGTAATTCTTATAATTAATATTCGTGATACGTGTTCATATTATAAAAGGAAAGTTTTAATCTTGTACGTACAATTACAAGTGTACTGTTCATGGCAAAAGCATGCGGGTTTTACAACTCTTCCCCCTAAAAAGAATAATTCATCCCCGAATCATAGATAACGTAACTGGAAGCGGAAATACCCGAATCAAACTGGAAAGGTATGCAAGATAAAAGGACATAAAGGTGACATGCTAAAAAGGAACGTGAAACGTGACATGGCTAAATAGGACATGGAACGTGACGTGACTAAAAGAGTCTTACTGAATTACGGAAGGATGAGAGGATAAAATTCGGATGGACTCGTCCGTTTCCAGGTGGCTTCCCTCTCGTAACGGTTCCTCCACAAGATCTTGACACCATTGATAAATCTTGGCCAGGTCATCGTGACCTTGATTTGAAAATACATAGAAGTTCATGGTTATCAACGTAAGATAGATCCCCTGAATTTGATCGAGGGAATAAGAAATTAACGTGCAAGGGTAACTGAAACGTTATAATGCAAAATATCCCAACTAACTAATAATAGTACTGTCTTAGCAATGATACGCGAGACATACTGAAACGTAGTACGTGAAAAATTGTGAACGTGATACGTGAACAATTTTGAACGTGATACGTGGAGATATGGTGAGTGTAGTATGAGCAAACATATCATGATCAATGATACGTGTAACATATCGTGAACGTGATATGAGGAACGTGGAATGAACATGACATGTGAAACACATCGTGAACATGGGATACGGTTACGGTAACGCCAAACGCTATAAGGTGAAACATGGAATGTGACGTGAAACGTGTGTCTGAGGATAGGGAGTTATACTAATCTTGAGTCTGGTCTCTCAAGTTCTTACAAAACCTCCAGAACGAAAATGTACATACAATCGTAAGCCAGGATACGATTATTAACGTGAATAGTGTCATGAACGTGAGCGTGAAAGTAATGTAAGGATTTTACTAGGTTGAAAAGTTCGTTTCTCGGTATCTTAACGAATTGATTTCCGGTTCAAAGTACGACTCAATTGTTTTTGGTGAAAAAGAATATTTTTTGTTGTTTTAAAATAAATGTGCAAGACGTAAATTAAAATGATGATAATTTAAATCTAACTCTAATTTAAAATAAATGGCAAGTATTTAAAAGCGTGACGAGAAATAAAGGGCAATTAATGTAAATAACGCAAACTTAAAACTATCCTAAAGGCAAACTTAAAACGCAACTAAAACTTAAAATAAGGCAAGGCTTAAAATAAATCTAAGGCGAGTAATCTTAAAGTGCAACTAAGTAAAAAGGCGGGAAAAGTAAAGCTTGAAAATTAAAAACAGAAAGTTAAAAAACTGAAACTAAAAAGAACCTGAAAACAGCTCATTCGGAATAATCCTTCGTTCGGAACAATCACTCATCCGGAATGTCACCATCGTTCGGAATGATTCTTCTTCACTCGGAATATTTACCAAAAACCTTGATCCGGAATAAAATGTTCACTCGGAATATGTCACTTATCCGGAATAAACTCTTTATTCGGAATATAAGCCTTGGTTCGGAATGTTTTGCTGATCCGGAATTAAATCCTTGATTCGGAATACTGTCCTTCACTCGGAATGTTCCGAATGAGCACCTTCACTCGGAATAATAAATTATTCTGAATAAAAGTCACTGATCCGGAATATCCTCTTGGTTCGGAATGTATTCCGGATGAACCACCTCTTCCACTGATTCGGAATATATTCCGAATGAACCAATACTTCCACTGATTCGGAACTTCTGGCTTGATTCGGAATGTTACGAATGAAGATGTTTGATTCGGAACAAACAGCAGAATACCTTCACTCGGAATGTCCTTGATTCGGAATATCACCTGGGAAAACAGTAGCAGACAAGCGAAGAACAAGGAACAAAAATAATACGAATCTAAAGTAAATTAATCAAAATCAAACCAAAAGATTAAGCAAACTAATAACAAATAATCAACTAATGATAATCTATCAAGCCAAAACAATAAAACTAACAATAATAACCACAATAATAAAAACCCACTTAATTAAATCAATAAAAATCAAGAACATAAACATGAACAATAAAGCACAAAGATTAAACATAAACCAAGAAAGGTAGATAGGAGATCAAACAATAAAAGTAAAGATTGACAATAATTAAAAGGAAACTTACTTGAAATTAAATGTATTTAAGGTGCAAGACAATTAATTAAATGACATGTAATTAAATGTGCAAAAAATAAAGTGGAAGAGCATAGTTTGTCAAACTAGCCAACAAGAGAAAATGAAATCTAATCTAATCTATTTATAGGGGAGATTAGGGAGGTTCTTAGGAAGCTTCCTCCCCTCTTTCTTCTTTCTTTAATTGCGTCATTAAGTCCTTAATCTTCTTAATCTTTTGACTTTAATGACTTTGTCTCGGGATTTCTTCAAACTCGTCTTGTAATTCTTCAATAAATTAGACTTGAGTTCTTCGGCTTTTAGTAAACTTCCGTCTTTTGACTTTTTCTTCGATAAATCTTCAGAATTGGTCTTGGACTTCCGTTCTTTTTGCACTCTTGATTTCTTGACTTCGTCTTTCGTCTTTTTCTTCGATAAAAGCCCGTGAATGCCCGTGTTTTCTCCACTTTTCACCTTTTCGTCCTAAATCACAAAAAAAACACAAACCACGCATAATTCCGACATAAATGACATAAAATACACGTTTTGGCTCGGTTATTATTGTAATTAAGTGGTAAAAAGGATGGGTGTTTACACACCTATCAAACCCCTACACTTGACCATTGCAATGTCCTCATGCAATGCATTAGTTACAAAGCACGATTACACTTTTCATCATAATCAATCCACCTTGGCCTTTATTAAAGAGATAGAAAATTATAAACATTCAAAGGAAGAAAGTAAAGAAATAAAAAACATACCTTAGGGTTTTGAAAATGTCATGGATGATCATCATCCTCAAGTTTTCACTTTCTCCAAACCAAGCTTAAAAACGAGATCATTGTTATTATAAGTTAGCAAACTAACACGAACTCATGTGGGCCAATTATTCACTTAGACTCCCTTATTCCTAGGTGTATCTCTTATATTTTATTGTTGTCTTGAATGATCACGAGGATGCATTGTTGACTTATTTCGATAGTTTATTAGGCTAAAAATAAAGTGGGACGATTTAATCAATAGTTAGCTAAAGGACAAAATCTTTTAAAACTGCTTCTCGGGACCTCATAAAGTTCATATCTTGGCATAACTCGCTTCACGATTTGAGACCTTTCTCGGACCGATATTTGGTAGCGACTTCATACTTCAAATCTTGAGAGATGTTCATGAAATAATGGCCTTCTCTTCATAATAGGAATTTCTTCACTTGAAGTTTTGAGAGATTCTTCATACTTAGACCACGACTTCTTCATTTTTCTCCAATCATTACTTTGGACTTTGATATACAACGATCCGCCTCCTTTTTGGACTTGGATCTATTTATCCTCATACCTTGTTAGGGCCTTTTTGGATAGACTTCTCCATGATCTTTACGGGAGTATTTGCTTTTCGTCGTGTGTCTCGATCCTTCATATTGATTTTCGATAAATGATTCTTCACATCACTTGGGATCTTTAGCAACAAAATGTAGCCCTCATGCCTTGTTAGGGCCTTTTCGGACTCGCCAATCTTCGCATCCCGCTTCAATAAGTTATGCCTTGGCTATGAACTCTAATCCATACCAAGCAACTTTTAAACGATCTTGGGCTAGAAGCTAAGTAAATTTTCAAATCGTACAACCTTATTTATTGCAGATAAATTTATTAGCAAGTGATGGGAGAATAGGCTTATAATTAACTCACATAAATTCACGAAAGAATACCAAACTTATAATTGACTCTATTATCTCTCGTTCTCCACAGTTTAAAATCTCAAGGAATGAGACTCGTGGATGCTTAGCCTATTAAATCAAAGTTTTGGGTTTTCGAGTCGCCTATAGTATCTTGCAAATTCTTAGACTCTTTCAAGTTTAGAAATCGCATTTTAAAGTTCCCTTGATAAACAACTCTCTAGGATCAATTATAGGAACTTGCGAAAAGTTCTTGTTCTTAACCCGTGAGAGTTAAGACTTTCGCGTTTTATAGCTCCCTATATAAAAGCCTAGCAAAACTTGACTTAAACACGTTAAGGATACTAGCTAGAGTAAACTAAGATAAGTAAACTCGGGTTGAGTCAAAAGATTCACAACGTTTGAAAATTAAAACCCACTTTATTAAAATTTATTCTAGTAAAGAAAGAAAAATAACTATACAAAAGGAAAAACTAATAGGCCAAAATAGATCAAAATTTTTGAAAAATGTCGAAAAATTGATTTTCCGGTTAAAATGAGGACAAATACAAGGAAAAGGCCACTTAACTTCGATACAAGTCCCCCCTACACTTAATATAAAAATTGTCCTCAATGTTTAAGCATGTGGGAGTAAACTCCCCTACACTTAGGACATTGTGCACTTTGTTTAAATCTCGCTAAGGAAAAGACAACTAACGAGATTCCTATTTTAATATTGGAAAATATAAAATAGTGAATCGAAAAGAGTTTAGGATAGAACCGGGAAGAAGGGAACACGGAATCACGGTTCGTCAAAAGTCAACAAGAGTGTGTCTTTGAAGCTCTAATTCCTGCACATGATAAGAAAGAGAACAAGAAACATCACGGGGCTCCCCCTACACTTATGGTGAAAACAGGGAAAGATAGATAGATAATTGGGTTGCCTCCCAAAAAGCGCTTGCTATTGTTAACCGAGTCACGAGCCTGACTCGTCCCCGAATTAAATGGTCCATGGGGAGGCCTCAAATGTAATACCGGGATCAAAGACCTTGTCCTCGTTCCCAGAGGAATATAATAAAGGAGAGGCAGGAGGATAAGTCTTGAATGGTAGGTAGGTCCTTTCAACATACGAGAAGTATGTGAAATCTTGATCCACGAGAGGTGGGGTGGGTAAAGGAATCACATTGTCATCCTCCAAAGACAATGGATGCTGACCAATTGGCAAAGCCGTAAGGTTATCAATCATAGAATGGTCATTGTCACCTCCCGGGTCAAAGCACTCATCCTCATTTCCTGGAGAGTGAAATTGATACATCACCCGCTTGGGCGTGCATTCAGTAGGATGAGGGGGCAATATAGTATGTAGAAACTAGAAGGGGGGGGGGGGGGTTGAATAGTTTCTCTTCGATTGGTGACCAAATTAAAATTGCTTTCAATTTGGTTTGTATCAAAACTATCTTTTACTTAAAGCTAAGTTGCATAATGATTAGGTTTAATTGAAATGCACTAGCAAGAATAATAAGCAAGTATAATGATAATGAAATAAGTAAAGAGCAAGGAAGGAGACAACCTAGTGGGAAGACACCAATATTTATAGTGGTTCGACAACGAGGCTCTATCCTCGTTTCTACTCCACTCCTCGAGTACACCTAATCGAGATTTCCACTATATCCACAAGCTCCCTTCTCGGCGGAGAAAACCTTACATCGTTGCTTACATTATTTTCCGACACTAAGCTAAATGTCGAGACCTAATCTTTAGCTAGGACCAATCTACACGACGTTGCCTACTTCACAATTTAACAACACAAGGCTAGATGTCGAGTTCTAATCTTAAGGTAGAACCAATCTTCACGACGTTGCCTACTTCACCATTTTATGACACAAGGCTAGATGTCGAGTTCTAATCGAAAGCTAGAACCAATCTTCACGACTCTTCACTTTGAAGCTAAGTGAGAACTTCACACAACACAACTACTAATCACTTTAAAGTTTAGTGAGAACTCACAAGACACAACCACATCACTTTATAGTTTAGTGAGAACTCCTAATCAAATCTATTACAACTCAACTAGACTTATCCAAGTACACACATGTAGCTTGGATTTACACAACACAAATCCAAGCAAACACATATGCAATGGATGTACACAACAAATCCAAGTATTCACAAATAACTTGGATGAACACAACTAGTCCAAGTATTCATAAAAACATTGGATTGACCTAAAACAAAAAGGTATCATGATGAATATGACTAGCTCATAAATTCATCTTTATCACTACACTGGTGAGTGAGTGATCTTCTCATTGGACATGGTAAAGGAGGGGATCAAGAGGATAATCATATGTAAACATCCTTAAAAAATTAAGTGATCATTTACTAATGATGATGCTATAGAAAATGAAAAAAGGGCTGAGAAAAACGTCCAAGAGGCTTGCTGGAAAATGAGATTTGACCCACTATTTAAAGGAGAAAGTTACAATGGATCTATAACGGCTACTGTGCGCGGTACCTTATCTCACCCCGCGGTACCATATCGCTAAGGTACCTCGTAGGTACTTAAGGTATCGCCACTAGACTCCGCTCCGTTTTTTGTCTTTTAGTGGGGTGGGAATATCTGAGGTATTTGAACCCTTCAAAGGATATTCTAACAGCATTTGGAATATGCCATTTTCAAATTTTCATTTTCCATTTTAATAAAACATTTTCTAAAAAAGAAAGTTTATTAAAAAGTATTTTGTCTTATTAACAAAAGTGAGTTTTAAGGATAATCATTTTGATGATCACTAAGTATGATTAAGAAAGGTTAGTGATATGATTATTACCTTGATGATAGTGTTAGTTAAATAATTCATTTTGTGTTTCTACACTAAATGTGTTGTATGGTTTGTTGTGATCAAAACTAAGAAAGATTAGTTAACACTAATAATGTTTTTAGGCATTACTTGCATTAACAATCTCCCCCTTTTTGATTACGACAAACGATAAACTCATTTACGTAGAAACACAAACTATGTAATTATTAACTAGTTTATCACTATCATTTCTCCCCCTTTGTCGTAGAAAAAAGGTTAGCATAAGTCTTTGAAGTGCATCGAACTTTGCTAGTAGCTCCCCCTTGGTGGTTGCTCCCCCTTGATTGGGGCACCAAGTTTGTGAGCTAAGGTGACATGCTACACAAAGGTTAGTAGAAAGGAAAGAAACACCAATGTATATATGATCACTACCTACTAAGTAACTTGAGACGGAGAAAGAGAAGAAATCTCAAATTAGAAGCAAGTATTTTACTAAGTATGTCCAAAGAGGTAATTGACAAAATCAAACTTCAATATAATGAAGATGATAAGCTTGTCAATGGGTTGAAGCTTTAGAATTGATGGAATCACCCATAAGCAATTGTAAAAATTTAACCAAGATCAACTCAAAATAGAACTAATTAGATAGCACACAAATAACACAAAGGTTACAAAAAAAATACAACAAAGAAGATAGTCATACACATAGTATGAGTATCTAAAAGCAATAAATATGGAAAATAAACCACTAAGCATAAGCTAGTATAATAGTGATATTTTCCAAGATTGCTAAAAATAAAATAAAACTAAAAAGACGACGATGCATCATTCGAAGTTTTGTCCACCGGAACGAAAACTTGAATAGGAGGTCGAGTGAGGAGGAATTCAAGAAAATTTAACTTCTCATATACATGAGCAAGTTCAATTTGTTGAAATCGGCAACAATCACACGAGGATCCATGATTCAACACAAAATCGTTTGATGGGGGTATGGCATCAAACTTAGGGTTTGGTGGTGGTGGGGGTAAAGGGTTTGGGAGTGTTTTCACAATTCCTTGTGAGGTTTGGGAAGGTGGAAAGGTCATTGAGTTGGGGGGTATTAAAGGAATGTGGTGGTGGTGGAACATTTTCTTTTGCTCCGGTGATGGGGTTTATGGTATAAGTCTCATTCCAATACTTGATTAGAGAGAAGGTAGGGTTTTTGGGTGGTTTGGACGAAGATGGTTCATTCTTCTTAACCCAAACGGGTCGAACCGAGATTTTCGGTTTCTTTGAAAGCTTGGATGAGGAAGCTTTGGGTGAGTGGGGTTGTGAAAAAGAAATGTCAAGGTTAGGAATGTAGGAGTTAGGCATTGTGAGAGTGTGAGAATGATATCTCAAGGTTATGTGAGAATGAATTCTCAAGGTTGGGAAGGTGTGAGAATGAAATCTCAAGGTTGGGGTATAAGTAAAATGTAATCAACGTAAGAATTTGAATACAAAATGTGTAGTGTCAAGGAATGTTTAGTCAATTTGAGTAAACAAGAAATCTTGACTGGGAATAGGGTTTTATAAGTTTTGACCAAAACAAATCGTCAAAATCCACATTCTGGCCGTGGTACCTTATATGGGCCGGCGGTTCCATATCACTAAGGAACCGCGGGTCCTTAGGGAACCGCGTCCAGTGGACTTTAAACCATGTTTTTCCTGGGTTGTGGGAAAAACTAAGACTTTTTCAAAAAGTTGAAATCTTGGAATTTTACCTCTATTAGAACCAAAATATGCTAGGGTTGCATAAAGCAACACATTCACAAAGAATGTCTTGACAAAGGATGACAAAATAATTTAGATATCATTTTGAACCAATTTTAGTCAAGTTTAGGGGTTGTGATAGATTTAGGTTCAATTTTAATCTCAAATTAAAGTTGATTAGTGTGCACAAAAGGATAGAATCACACAAAGCTAAATCCATAAGTCAACAACATGAAACATTCATTAGTGAAACAAGTACAAAGATAACTAAAACTAACTAATACATAGCTAGCTTATCATTAAATCTAGATAGGTGGTTTTCTTTGGCTTGTTGTTGAAAATCTTTATTAAAAGAACTCCATCATTCATCTCCTAGGAGGAGGCATAGAGAACAAAGCAAGCAAGAAATCTTGCAAACCCCTATGTAGTCCATACATATCCATCCTTAGGTTTTGGATGAGGAAGTGGTTGTAGAGACAACATGGACATCTAGGACCATGAGTTTGTTGAAACCCAAAGTAAGGATCACCCAAGAGGAGGGAAAGAGGGACACCAAAAATTGGGATGTTTGAGTTGGGTGGAGGTGGAGGAGGCATGTTCTCCAAGGGTTATGTGGGTGAAAGTGGAGGCATGTTCCCCAAATGGGAAATGGGTGAGTGTGGATGAAAATTCTCCAAGGTTGGTGAAATTGGTGAGTTGTGAGGGGTAAATGGTGAAGTCACCAAAATGTCATCAAAGTCATTCCCAAAAGGAATGCTTTTGATTGGTTGAGGTTGTGTGGTCACTTCCAAGGGTGCACTTGGAGTGAAGGGTGAAGAAAGCTCATTCATTCTAGAATTGAATGAAGAGGAGGTAGAACCAATGGAGTGGTTAGTACCATGGGTGGAAGAAGTCTTGCATGGTGCAAGAGGTGGGGAAGGTGATGAAGAAATGAGGATAGGAACATTCTCATTCTTAGGTGTGAGGAAAGGTGAAGAGTTAGGCTTAGCTACCTTAACCCTTATTTTGAGTGTTTTTCTTGGGGTGGAGGTCTTGGAAGTGTTTGAGGTTTTGGTACACACCATGGTTGATTATGGTGGTTTAAGGTTTAGGGAAGTATGTTTGATGTGTGAAGAACATGGCAAACAAGGTGGGTTTAAATGGTTGAGGGGATGATCCAAACTAGTAATGGGTTAAAATCATTTTAGGTGAATAATAAATTTAGATACCCTAGTTTAGGAAATGTGCAGTTTATTACTGAAAATCATGCAAGGTTTACACAAAATTAAGAAAACAGTGTAAAGCAAAGATGTTGTCGTGCATAGTGACCGGCGGTTCCTTATCTAGGACCGGCGGTACCTTATCGATAAGGAACCGCGGGTCGATATGGAACCGCGACCAGAAGGTTTTCAAAAATTTCCCATTCCAGTTTTTGATAAACCCAGATTTTTCCCAAAGGTTTCACAAGCCAAAGTTAACTACAGATCATAATCTAATAAGCTAACTATCATATGGCATGCACAAAGCTATGTAAAACACAAACATGATGGCATAATGATGTCGTGGTTTTTAGTCGTTTACTATCTTTTAGGAAAAAGAAAGCAAAAACCAAAGTCGTAGCAAATATTAGTAATTACGTTTTGTGAAAAACGCAAATACCGACAATCGAGTTCGTTCTCGGTGGAGGTATGGTGTTTAGCCAAGAAATATGGACGTATTTAATCGAATGATTACGTTTTTTAAAAAAGATTGAGAGAAAGGAAAATGGAAACGATTTACTCTAAAAATGTACGGAAACGCGTATACGTACGAACGTAAAAACGCGACCCAACGAAAAATTTCACCTAAAAAATAATTAAAAATTACTAAAAAGTCCTAAAACGTCTAACTAAGAAAAATACAAAAACCGAAAAAATTGAAAACTTTTTAATTAATTATTATTAAATATTAAAGAAGATTAAAAACCCTAAAAAATAATTTAACTAAGTAAAAGACAAAATTCAAACTTTTTTATTCGTAAACCTAAAGTACTTTATTTAAAACCTTAAAAATATTTTTTGAAAATTTTTATAAACCTTTTTTCTATTTTTTATGACTTTTTAAAATTTTTAAATGAGAATAATCTTAGAAAATAAATAATAAATATAAAATTATGAAATTTTAACTATATAAAATAAAATTTATTTTTCCTACTTCCTAAATGACAAAAGAAAATTTTAGAAAAAAGAATTATATTTTTTTTTATTCTTTTTTTTTTAATAATTTTTTTTATGAATTAAAAACAATTTAAACTAATTAAATGATTAAAAGAAAATAATAAAGGATTTTAAAAAAAAAACTTTTTTTTATAGAAGTACTCCTTCCTCCCAATACTATATGTGACACTTTTTTGTGTCACAAAACTGTCACAAACCAAAGTCCTCCTCCCTCCCAAAACTATAAGCGACACTTTTTTTGTCAAAAAGTGTCGCGAAAGGTTGTTTTCACTCTGTCTCTGTGTGGTACAAGGGAGGATTTGGAGCTCGAATTTGGTTGCATTTTGCTTGTTTTTCGATGTTTTTGGGCACAAACGGCACCCCCAATAGCAATAGGCTATTGGGGAGTCACACAAACAACAAGTTACACAAACACAAGTAATCAAATCAGCAAAATCATCACGTGTGAACCAAAAAAAAATAATAAAATAAACAAATGAGGTATGTTGGTTGTTTAAGGTGCACAGTGGGCTCTTAAGCAAATTCAACAAATGCACGAATGTACACAGTGGGCATTCATAAGCACCAAGTAGCCCTTCCTAATCGTTTTCTTCGATCTTTGTAGGTATGCTAGGTGCAGACCTCAACAGTGCCACAAACTAACTTTGAAGGCCGGTAGTGGCTTATACTCGACTTGTTAATGAACTTAGATTTAAGCACGAACTAGCTTAAACTACCCAACACCTAAATATCAGCAAGCAGATACATACACACCTCAATTCTTAACAAATGACCACATAAAAAAAACTGTTGATCACACCTTTTGCTGCCAAAATGGCCGACTATTGCTTTGGTTTGTTTTGGTGTTAATATGCTGTCGGGACAGTGGGCTAGCAGCTATCAAACAAACACTCTTAACTTCCTTAAGTACACAGTGGACGAGGACCTAAGCCAACAGTGACCCCTTTGCTTTTCAATGTAGTACCAACAGTGGCTCTATTTAGCTTCTTGGTGAAACTTGAAAGTTACTTTGCTGTATAAGCTATGAAAACTACACAACGCCAACAAGCACCCCTAAGATCTATCAATTAACAGGTTCAAACTGACAAAACCTCAACCTCAGTCTATAAGAGGTCACTGCTTAAACGAATAAGCAGATTCAAAACAGTGGGGTGTGCACTAGCAGATAGGTTCACAAAGTATGTGTGTAAGGCCAAGTTCAGCTTATCGAAGATTCTCAAATAAGCACCTAAGTCCTCAAATCCTTGAAACAAATGATGAATACCTAGAAATCAACTAGTGTGATGGATTTAAACTACGAAAACTTCCACATGAATGTACCAGACCTGCTGGTGTATTTGGCGGCTTGGAGGTCTATTTTCGAACTAAGTGCGACAAAAATATTGAGCATATGTGAGCTAGACTTGAGGCAAGTTATCAGAAAACTTTAAATGTACCTCAATGAATCTAAAACCCCTTATCCAAGACAGAAATAACAACTCGAACTCCAAACATTATGAAAAATCAAAAATCATATCACAGACTTATCGTAGACAGATTGCTTTTTTTCAATTTACTTCAAACTAAGAGTGTATTATTACTAAATTTAACTCTAATAACAATAATGAACAGTAAGTCACCCACATAAACACATTTTAAAGAAAATTAAACACAAAAACAATGTAAGAAAAATGATGAGCAGTTACTACTCCTAAATGCATAAAGGTATTTCTAGGTCCAATTTTTGGCTTAACATAGTTATTCCAGTAAGCACTTTCACAACACACTACCCAACACAAATCGATAACTCCTTTCATTCTACTAGTTTCCTTGATTTCAATTCCAAATCCTCTAAATGGACTTAATATACCTGCTGGTCTGGGTAGTTTGGTGTTCAACACTTCACACAAATGTGTACACGTCTGCGTGTGTTGAGACCACCTTCACAACACAAAGCCAAAGATATTAGAACCTAACTAAAATAAACCCAAATTCTAACCAAACCTGCAGGACCTAAATTCCTAATTCGCAAACTTAAAGAGAAAATCAACTAACATCCAAAATATGACAGATTTTCAAACAAATTTGGAAAACAAATTTTCCTAAACAAACCTAAACTCTTATCATACAAACAAATCAATCACATAAAGATATTTTTTGGACAGAAAATTAGACAAAGGGAAAAGAAAAGTGCACCTCGAGGGTAGACCATCCCTACCCTCGACTGTTCGAGCTCAAGTGCACGCTCGTGCACTAGCTTCCTTTCCTGCTGAGATGAACAAACGTGAACAGAAACAACAATGATAAATTCAACAAACTGATATTTTACTTTTTCTTTCAAAACTTTTAACCAAACTCAAACCTTGAACAATTTTGAAACTCAAACTGAATTTGAAATAACCTTTTAAAAATAAATCGAATGAAAAGTAATGATCAAAAACCCCATGTAAATTTGAACTCGCCCAATGATTGGTGAAGGATTAATCCTGGGTAATTAGGTTAGGGTTCCTGAGTTTAAAAGGGGTGTTAGATTTGTTTAGTGGTAATAAAACATGTTTTCCTCCAGGTTTATGATTAAAACTTAGGGAAATGGCAACTTAGGTCCCTGCACTCTCAAAATGTCTTCATAGCAAATTTCCAACAGCCCATAACTAAATTCCTTTGTTATATCTTTGATGAAGTTCAATTTGGCACAATTACTTTAACAACTTATCATAAGGGCTTCTTTTGTAACTTTGACCCAAATTCAAGGGCTAAACATGCATTATCTTGACATTTTAGGGACCCTTATGTAATTTTTGAGTTTTACAAGGGTATAAATGACAAGTCTTCAAAAGATGAGGGACCAATCTTGAGCAATCTTCAAACTTCAAGGACTTCTTTGGAAAATCAACATTCGGATCCGGTTCTTTGTGCGGCTTCGTTTCCCGTGTTCGTTTTTGCTTGAATCTTGTGATCTTTTGGTGAATTCACGATATCCGTACCTAAAATACACAAGTAACAAACACAAGCATATATTTGGCATTTTTAATGATATTTAATGCATTTAAAGCCCGATTTGGACGATGAGACTATGTATAATTGCAGTCTCATCACTCCCCCATACTAAACCATTTTCGTGTCCCCACGCAATGCTAGAATTAAGTATCATAGCACTTCCAAAATTCATTTTATGATGACATTTATTGAAGACATAAATTTAAATAAACTACTACACGTGTTTTAGACATAATGTATTGTTTTCATCACAATTAAGTGACTTTTAGGATCATAGAATAAGAACACGTGAATGCTTCGTTAGATATAATTTCGTCGTCCTCGATTTTCACTCCAATTCCATGCTAAGCGTGTAACGAGATCATTGTTATTATAAGTTAGCAACACGATCACATCTCATGAGTGTTAATTACGAACCTAAACTCCCTTATTCCTACTTGGTATCTCTTATATTTTATTTTGTCTTAATGATCACGAGGATACATCGTTGACTTATGCGTGAATATAGATTAAGTCTAAAAATAGAGTTTTAACGGTGTAACCAAAATCATTAAATTAATAATTCATCCTAATAGACAACGATGTCAAAAAATTAAGTCAACAAGAAAGATCGATAAACACGGTTTTATAACGGTTTTGAACATGAGACTTATTACCAAGACTTTTATACGCCCCCTAACGGAAGGGCCTTATTATCTTTGGTTTACCTCCATCTTTTATTCAACTTCGCCATGAAGCTTTTATTATGACTTCGGTCTTGCCTTGCCTTTTATTATCCGCCTCATCGGTGGTTTTATTAGCCAAAGACGTATATCCTCACGCTAAAGCGAATTTTGGATCTTTAAAGCTTCAAAGATTAAGGCTTGATTCACTTTCAATTTGGGCATAGATTTTTCAGCCTTGTGAGCTTCAAATTTTTTGCTTAATTTAGGTGAGCACTTGAAATCTTATTATTAGGTGAAGCTTTCGATTATTCGGGTGCCAATACTTCAAAACCGTGACACTGGTGACACCTTAATGTTTTCCCAATTTAATTACATGGAAGCTACTAAAATAAATTAGAAACCAACAATAGTGACTAAACCGCTAAATCAATATTTATTAACAATTTGTTTATCAAAAGCGTGGGGAGAATAAGCTAATAATTACTACACATGAGATCGTGACGATTACGAGACTTATAGATAACTCTTTTATTTCTCGTCCTCATTTAAGAGACTTAGTCTAAAAAGTTAAGGAATCGAAGCTAAGTGCTCAACACGCACGGTCGAGTAAAAAATTACTCTTATTCTCACCATCGGAAAACCTACATTCGTGTCTTAAACACTTATGAAAAACTAGAAAAAATTTTAAAATTTGGCCATTTTTAGCCTTATTTGCAACAAAATGATAGCAAAAAGATGAAATTTTGGATTGCATGTTGACGTAAGCAAGGTGAAGTATCTGCTCACCCCCATACTAAAACTAAACATTGTCCTCAATGTTTCGAGTCTAGGGGTGAAACCACCCCATACTAGAGACGTAGTCGAATGCTTAATCTCGAGCATGGAAAGGGTAAACGAATAACCTAAAAGCCGTTTATGAATTATGCTAATAAGATAAACGTTAGAACATAAAAGGATATCATCGGATATCGGAATCTCCAAAGGCAACGATCGAAGCTCGAGTGCTACGTAAAACGAACACGAGAGGCTTCAATGATGTCGATGTACCTAATGAATCACAATCACGAACAACCACGGAACAAAGGTTGGAAGGGCACAAATCCCCTCACATTAAACTAATTAGAAAGCAATAATATGTACATGGATAAGCATGAGAATCCCCCACGAGGCACCTTGTTTTTGATAACCGAGTCAAAAGCTCGACTTGAATCCCCATAAATGTGATCATATAGGGATATCCTTGGTTCGGTCATTTTTGGTGGGACTTACATGTAATCAAGGCCTAAAAGCAACCGTGAATAAAGGCAAAGCCTTTATACCGGGATCAAAGATCGTGTCTTCGTTTTCGGATGATAAATGAAACAACACGACTTTCAACATCATCGTCCCAAAGGGACACAAGGAAATAGTATGAGAAGAGAAAGGTGGGACATTGGGTGGGCATACAAATCGAGTTACTCGAGGTAAACTCATACCGTAAGTGTAGAAGGATCTTCTAGTGACTACTTCGGTAAAAGACCGAGATTTTATCTTAAACGTGATACCGGGGTCAAAAATCTCGTCCTCGGTGGAGAAGTGTGAGGAAACAAATGGGGCTTCCCCCACACTAGATCCACACAAAACGTCGTCAAAAGAAGTAGACGCGTTTGTAGCAAGCTCAATTAAGCGAGGTGATGACGGAGCTATATTTGGAAAATCTTTAAAATCAATTTTAAAATCATTCCCTTTTTCATTTTTTAACTCTTTGTTACGAAAACCCAAGTTGATTAAATTGAAAATATTTGGTGTTTCTAAAACAATTCTAGGCACACTTAAAATTTCCACATTTATCTTGAAGGCGGGAGGAGGATTCAAATTTTTAAAACGTGAATCGATTAATAAATCACCCCCCTCCGGGCTAACGCAACGGTCCTCATCAAACTCGAAAATAGAAGGTGGATCATCAAGAATACGTTTGATCTCGGAAAAATCACCATCGGGATCAAAAACGTCTTCTCTTCCTCGTGGAAGAGGTTGAGCAATAAAATCGTCGATAATCGAGTCGCTAGATTCAACCGTCGTGAAACTAGGAAAAGAAGGCTCTTCAATTGAAGATTTTGCCTTTGTCGTTTCGACCTCGATATCGAAAAACATATCGATGTGAGCAAGGCCATCGGCGGACTTCTCACATGATAAATCCAAAATCTCACTCGGTGTGGGATTAGGAGTAAAAGGCTCGTCTTGTGACGATTTTGCCTTGACGGTTTCAACTTTGTCCTTCGAAGGGATCGAACGTGGGTTTTCAAACATTTTAGCAAAACTACTAACACGTCCCTTCGGAATTAATTTTCGCTCATCTTGTAAAAACGAGGGTTCAACGATTTCCTTTAAAACCTTTTCACATTTTTCTTTTTTAAAATCATTTAATGGAATTTCTTCGTCAAAATTGAGTGTATATTGATTTAGAAAATCTTCAATAATTTCATCCTCATTAGAAAAATTAGGTTTACAAGGTATTAGATTTAATACTCCCAAGTATCCTACGCGTTTTTCCTTTGGTTTATTTTCACAAACATTTTTCAAAACTTCGTTGGATGACTTTTCCGTTTCCTCTACGTTTTTGCAAGACGACGAAGGTTGCACGACTCTAAAATTCGAGAGATTGGGATCAATACGAGACGTATGAGTCTTAGGAGTCGATAAGGCTTGAACCTTTCCTTTGAGATTAGGATTGGTGACGTTCGATGAAGAACTCGACTCGTATGAAGCTACTTTTTTCTCTAAGGTCTCAATCGTTGAGAGAAATTCATTTTGCTTATTAGTGTAAGCCTCCACAACTTTATCAACAATTTTATCCCATCTCTCGTCAACTTGGTCAGATAAACGTTCTTGTTCTTTATAAGCGGCATCATATTCGTTTTCCAACTCGGTTCTCATGGAGGCCATTTCCTTTAGGTAAAATTCCTTTTGAGTTTCCAATTGTTTTTTATGATGTTCCTTAAGATTCTCAACTTGTTCTTGAATCATCGTTAAGTTTGCATTATTACGTCTCACATAGTCATAAAAAGCGTTTTGATTCATTTCATCATTTTGATTTTGATCACAATTAAAAGACGAATCATATGACGAGTAGAACGAAGACGATGGGTGATCTTGGTCGTAAGATTGAAAATTGTCACCAAGACCACGTGGAGCGGAGTTATAGATATAACCCTCTTGACCTCCAATAACCTCACAATTAAAACAATTGGCACCATCGGGCGGGCCTCCACAATATTGACACGAATAATATCCACCATCATTCGACATGATGCGACGAGAAAGTCGATTCGAGAATTAAACGTTATAGAGGGTGAAAAAAGAGAATTATGAAAATAGAAGAAAAAATCGAAGAATCTTTTTGTGTTTTGGTTTTTTAAATTTTTTGGAATTTTGGTGTATTACGTAGAAATTAATCTACAAAAACTATCCACTAATCAAAGGTCTCGATTAATGAATCCAAGAAGAATGAAGGTAATTACGTGAAGTAAAAACCCTCGTCGACTTTGAAACGTTGGCGGAACGCCAAAACGCTTCGAGGTTCAATAATTAAAACTCACAAAAATAGATTAATAATACTTGATGTGGCAAACCCCTATTAATCGTCACTTTCAAAATACTCACAAGCGAGCGGAGAAAACGGGGCGGCGCGAAGCACTTAAGAGCCTTTTTCCTTAGGTCGTGAAATACAACCGCCTTATACCCACCTTATAGTTTGTATTTATCGAGATTAAACCAATTAAGAGTATTTATCTATTTTGCCTTTGATTTCGTTTGAATTCGATACAACAATAGTGACCGGAACGCTCAACTATTGAGGTGCGATTTCTCGCATATTTGGATAATTATTGTGTGTTAATTGTTCTACGTAAATACAATATATTATGCACAATAAAAACCAGAAAACGATTTTGTGTTAATAGAGTTCTATTTAACACGATTTATTTGTATGGATAATAGTGTTTAAAAATAAAAAGAAGTATTTACGATAAAAACGTAAACACTCAAACAAACACGATAAATAAATATGGCTAAACACACCTCCCCGGCCGCGGCGCCATTTTTGATGTCGTGGTTTTTAGTCGTTTACTATCTTTTAGGAAAAAGAAAGCAAAAACCAAAGTCGTAGCAAGTATTAGTAATTACGTTTTGTGAAAAACGCAAATACCGACAATCGAGTTCGTTCTCGGTGGAGGTATGGTGTTTAGCCAAGAAATATAGACGTATTTAATCGAATGATTATGTTTTTTTAAAAAGATTGAGAGAAAGGAAAATGGAAACGATTTACTCTAAAAATGTACGGAAACGCGTATACGTACAAACGTAAAAACGTGACCCAACGAAAAATTTCACCTAAAAAATAATTAAAAATTACTAAAAAGTCCTAAAACGTCTAACTAAGAAAAATACAAAAACCGAAAAAATTGAAAACTTTTTAATTAATTATTATTAAATATTAAAGAAGATTAAAAACCCTAAAAAATAATTTAACTAAGTAAAAGACAAAATTCAAACTTTTTTATTCGTAAACCTAAAGTACTTTATTTAAAACCTAAAAAATATTTTTTGAAAATTTTTATAAACCTTTTTCTATTTTTTATGACTTTTTTAAATTTTTAAATGAGAATAATCTTAGAAAATAAATAATAAATATAAAATTATGAAATTTTAACTATATAAAATAAAATTTATTTTTCCTACGTCCTAAACGACAAAAGAAAATTTTAGAAAAAAGAATTATATTTTTTTTTATTCTTTTTTTTTTAATAATTTTTTTTTATGAATTAAGAACAATTTAAACTAATTAAATGATTAAAAGAAAATAATAAAGGATTTTAAAAAAAAACTTTTTTTTATAGAAGTACTCCTTCCTCCCAATACTATATGTGACACTTTTTTGTGTCACAAAACTGTCACAAACCAAAGTCCTCCTCCCTCCCAAAACTATAAGCGACACTTTTTTTGTCAAAAAGTGTCGCGAAAGGCTGTTTTCACTCTCTCTGTGGTACAGGGGAGGATTTGGAGCTCGAATTTGGTTGAATTTTGCTTGTTTTTTGATGTTTTTGGGCACAAACGGCACCCCCAATAGCAATAGGCTATTGGGGAGTCACACAAACAACAAGTTACACAAACACAAGTAATCAAATCACCAAAATCATCACGTGTGAACCAAAAAAAATAAATAAATAAATAAATGAGGTATGTTGGTTGTTTAAGGTGCACAGTGGGCTCTTAAGCAAATTCAACAAATGCACGAATGTACACAGTGGGCATTCATAAGCACCAAGTAGCCCTTCCTAATCGTTTTCTTCGATCTTTGTAGGTATGCTAGGTGTAGACCTCAACAGTGCCACAAACTAACTTTGAAGGCCGGCAGTGGCTTATACTCGACTTGTTAATGAACTTAGATTTAAGCACGAACTAGCTTAAACTACCCAACACCTAAATATCAGCAAGCAGATACATACACACCTCAATTCTTAACAAATGACCACATAAAAAAAACTGTTGATCACACCTTTTGCTGCCAAAATGGCCGACTATTGCTTTGGTTTGTTTTGGTGTTAGTATGCTGTCGGGACAGTGGGCTAGCAGCTATCAAACAAACACCCCTTAACTTCCTTAAGTATACAGTGGACGAGGACCTAAGCCAACAGTGACCCCTTTGCTTTTCAATGTAGTACCAACAGTGGCTCTATTTAGCTTCTTGGTGAAACTTGAAAGTTACTTTGCTGTATAAGCTATGAAAACTACACAACGCCAACAAGCACCCCTAAGATCTATCAATTAACAGGTTCAAACTGACAAAACCTCAACCTCAGTCTATAAGAGGTCACTGCTTAAACAAATAAGCAGATTCAAAACAGTGGGGTGTGCACTAGCAGATAGGTTCACAAAGTATGTGTGTAAGGCCAAGTTCAGCTTATCGAAGATTCTCAAATAAGCACCTAAGTCCTCAAATCCTTGAAACAAATGATGAATACCTAGAAATCAACTAGTGTGATGGATTTCAACTACGAAAACTTCCACATGAATGTACCAGACCTGTTGGTGTATTTGGCGGCTTGGAGGTCTATTTTCGAACTAAGTGCGACAAAAATATTGAGCATATATGAGCTAGACTTGAGGCAAGTTATCAGAAAACTTCAAATGCACCTAAATGAATCTAAAACCCCTTATCCAAGACAGAAATAACAACTCGAACTCCAAACATTATGAAAAATCAAAAATCATATCACAGACTTATCGTAGACAGATTGCTTTTTTTTCAATTTACTTCAAACTAAGAGTGTATTATTACTAAATTTAACTCTAATAACAATAATGAACAGTAAGTCACCCACATAAACACATTTTAAAGAAAATTAAACACAAAAACAATGTAAGAAAAATGATGAGCAGTTACTACTCCTAAATGCATAAAGGTATTTCTAGGTCCAATTTTTGGCTTAACATAGTTATTCCAATAAGCACTTTCACAACACACTACCCAACACAAATCGATAACTCCTATCATTCTACTAGTTTCCTTGATTTCAATTCCAAATCCTCTAAATGGACTTAATATACCTGCTGGTCTGGGTAGTTTGGTGTTCAACACTTCACACAAATGTGTACACGTCTGCGTGTGTTGAGACCACCTTCACAACACAAAGCCAAAGATATTAGAACCTAACTAAAATAAACCCAAATTCTAACCAAACCTGCAGGACCTAAATTCCTAATTCGCAAACTTAAAGCCAAAATCAACTAACATCCAACATATGACAGATTTTCGAACAAATTTGGAAAACAAATTTTCCTAAACAAACCTCAACTCTTATCATACAAACAAATCAATCACATAAAGATATTTTTTGGACAGAAAATTAGACAAAGGGAAAAGAAAAGTGCACCTCGAGGGTAGACCATCCCTACCCTCGACTGTTTGAGCTCAAGTGCGCGCTCGTGCACTAGCTTCCTTTCCTGCTGAGATGAACAAACGTGAACAGAAACAACAATGATAAATTCAACAAACTGATATTTTACTTTTTCTTTCAAAACTTTTAACCAAACTCAAACCTTGAACAATTTTGAAACTCAAACTGAACTTGAAACAACCTTTTAAATATAAATCGACTGAAAAGTAAAATGCTTTTTAAAAGTAAATGACAATAATTTAAAATCTTTGAACTCAACTTTTTATTAATCTAAATTCGAATTACAAACTAGAAGAATAGAAAAGTTGGAACAAAAACTAAGCTATCTGCTACTAGTCCTATTTATACAAGTATGTGAGGACCAACTACATAAACCCTAACCGAACTGAAGTTCCCAAACTACCCCAGCATCAAAAACGGATATGCTTCTTTAGATTCTGTCTTCTAGAGCCTTCTTGGGTATCATGTGATTGCTAGATGTTGTCGATTAATCTGAGCCCTTCATATTGTTGTGGGGAACACGTTTTCATCTTCAGCCACGGATTTGGTCTCAATTGTCAGTCAATAAGATGAACCCGTGACTTAGAGGAATCTTGTGAGGACCATGTGATGAGGTGTCGTCTAATCTGGGTATGTAGGGTTGGTGTGTGTGGGGTAATGATCAAAAACCCCATGTAAATTTGAACTCGCCCAATGATTGGTGAAGGATTAATCCTGGGTAATTAGGTTAGGGTTCCTGAGTTTAAAAGGGGTGTTAGATTTGTTTAGTGGTAATAAAACATGTTTTCCTCCAGGTTTATGATTAAAACTTAGGGAAATGGCAACTTAGGTCCCTGCACTCTCAAAATGTCTTCATAGCAAATTTCCAACAGCCCATAACTAAATTCCTTTGTTATATCTTTGATGAAGTTGCTAAATTTGGCACAATTACTTTAACAACTTATCATAAGGGCTTCTTTTGTAACTTTGACCCAAATTCAAGGGCTAAACATGCATTATCTTGACATTTTAGGGACCCTTATGTAATTTTTGAGTTTTACAAGTGTATAAATGACAAGTCTTCAAAAGATGAGGGACCAATCTTGAGCAATCTTCAAACTTCTAGGACTTCTTTGGAAAATCAACATTCGGGTCCGGTTCTTTGTGCGGCTTCGTTTCCCGTGTTCGTTTTTGCTTGAATCTTGTGATCTTTTGGTGAATTCACGATATCCGTACCTAAAATACACAAGTGACAAACACAAGCATATATTTGGCATTTTTAATGATATTTAATGCATTTAAAGCCCGATTTGGACGATGAGACTATGTATAATTGCAGTCTCATCACATAATAAACGTTAAGGATCAAAATAAATGGTAATCCAAGCATGAAACACAAGTTAATAAACAACTAAACCAAAGTGTTAATAACCAAATGTTTAACCATCAAATCTAAACTTTGACAAAACTTCAAAGTCTTCACCTCCTTTCCTAAACCATTGATCATCTTTCCCAAATACTTGAGCCCTTTTCTTGACTCCACTCGATGTTCATTTAATTCTCCCCGGGTTCTAAGATTCTCACGATAAAGATGCTCCATATTAAGATCTTCAGGAACATCACTAGAAGGGTGAGGAGGAGGAGCTAAGTCTTCAAAATCATCCTCGAATTGATTTGAGGATGGATGGGAGTTGCTCGAAGAGTCAAAGTGAGAACTAGGACCGATGCCATCACCATCACTTGGTGGCATATCGGTGTCCTCCTCATCCGGCTCTTGATGGTCGGATTTTCTCGAACCACGGTCACTTCTTGGCTTTCATTGATACGCCTCTTGAATAGGCAACATAACCCGTTGAATCGGGTGAAAGCGAGAAAGATCGAGTTGAGGAAAATCTTGACCAACCCTTCTAAAGAGGCGAGTAAGAAGCATAGCATAAGGGAGGTTTGTTTTGGGTTTGGAAAGAGCATAATTTATACGTCGAGCGATGTAATATGCAAGATTGTACTTGGTGGAAGTAAATAGGCAAAACAACATATGCCCCATGCAAGCCGGGATATGATCCCGGTTCCCACCAAGACAAAACACATTTTCCCTAAGAATGTTTGCCCATTGGAGCATGTAATCCTTAAGGTCGCTTGAGAGCACTTCATACCTATTCACATTTCGCACATTTGTATGAAGGCTTCTCACAACGTTTCCACTACGCTCTTTCGTGATGATTTCAAGGATGAAATTTAGATCAACTTCGGTGGTGTCATTTGGAGGTTTATCGTTTGACTCCAAGAGAGCATCTAGTCTCCACTTATCCGTGAAACGACAAGTGCCTTCAAATGGCACACCAAGAATATCACCAAAGTCATCGAGGGAATATTGAATGATTTCACCATTCAACAAGAAACGAATAAAGATTTGGTCGTTGATTTCAAGCATGGAGTAAGTACTGAAGAACTCAAGAAGAAACAAGGGATAAATTACCTCGTCTATGTAAAGCAAACAATCAAACCCAATAAGCTCGAACATAGAGTTGATATAATTATCTCCCGCCATTCTTGGATCTACAATCCTACCCTCATGGAAACAACGAGAGGAAAGGGATGGAAAAGCGTTTTGGAGTTGAGAGGAAATTAAGGTTTGAGAGATGTCGGGCATATAATCTCTAGTGAATTGATGATCTTTTTGATATTGAGAAGGCATGATTAAGTACCTAAATACAAACACAAGACAATATTTCTCCAATCACTCATATGAAAATCAAAAAGGGAAACGAAAAATGAAAATGTGTTATATCAATTTCTTGACAAACATAGGATTGAATCCATATCATTTTCATGTTCACAATGTGTCTATTCCATCATTGACCAAGAACACATGATCTATGTTATATCAACAATGGATTAGAACATTGGTTTTTTTTCAAAACAAGGTTTTTAGGTAAGCATTAACAATGTCATTACCTACTTGTTCATGGGTTCATCTCAAATCCATCATTCAACCAAAATCATTTAGCCTAAATTCAGATTTGTTCTAAAAGTGGGTTTTAGTGAAATCTTAATGAATATCAACCTAAGGAATCATAGTAAGATTACCATGTCAACCCACATTCCTATTAAGGTTTTAATTCAATTTCAATTTTAAAAATCCCCAATTATGAAAGGATGAACCCTAGAACAAAATAGATGAAATTGAAAGAAAATACTTACAATTAATTGATGTTAGATGAAGGATGAGTGAAACCCACAACTTGGAATCAATTAATTTGAGTGATTGAAGTTTTTGGAAGCTTCAACAATGGTGGAAAAGGTAAAACCCGTCGGCTGTGTGTTTTTGGGAGAGAGAGAGTTTGGTTTGAAAAAGAATAAAAAACACAAATTGGCGCTCTGACAAAAGTTACCGCCCGCGGTACCTTATCGATAAGGAACCGCGGGTTTGAGCCGCGGAGATAAGGAACCGCCTGCAGAGGCAGGTTTCTATCTCTGAAAAACGCCAAATTTTGAAAATCCAGTTTTTCAAAAATACTTAAAATTAAATCATGAGCCTTTTAGAATATCATTGGATCATCATAACACTAAGCAATATGCCTTAACGAAGGATTACGAGTTAAATCAAGATCGAAAAGAACCGAAACGGACAAACGACTACTCGTAGCAAAACGACTAAGTGGAGAGAAATCAAGGGAAGTGAATCAAGACTAGGATCAATGCTCAAGGGATTAATGACAATCTTCAAATAGTGGTAACGAGGAGCTTGTGTCATATATAGTGGTTTAAGACGTGCCTTTCCTGCGAAACGTTAAACGGCTTTGGTAATGAATAAGCACAAAGCAATTATTCAAGTATAGACTAAGATCACTTTCAATAATAGTCTTAGTCTAAACCAAAATATGAGCAAGGTATTAATTCACTTTCTCTCCCACAAAGGGCCTACTAACCGTATGGGTGCAAACCATAGAAATCATGCTTGATACTTTAAGCTTCTACTAACTCACTCTACATCACCATAGTGATTCAAGTATACAAGCAATGAAGGTTTGAGAGGATAAAGGAAAAGAAGCACAAACCACAATTAAATGTCAAGGCAAGGATGCCGAGAACAAGCACATAGTCAAGTAATGATCAAAGAATGATCAAAGGGCGTGTGGAAGAACGAAAGCGTACCTTGGCCACAAAGAGCAATCCATGAAGGAATAAGTGCTATGCCCAATCAATGACTATGATGAGTACTAAGTTTTCAAGGACTAGTATCATTCCTAATCATCTTGGTATCATCATTCAAAGATGTTAAAGATCAATGAGGATGATTCTTCTACAAGTGCAAGTAACTCAATCCACAACCAATTAAGTGATTGATCTTCATGGGTACCTACACAAAGCAAGATGCAAACTAGTAGATACATTTCAAGAGTATATCTAAAATGCATAAAGGCTACTAATCTTAAGTGGGATGCAATATTATCAATTAAAAGACCTATTTTTCAAAGAAAACTTAGTTTTGATCAAAGAGAAACTTTAGTACAACTAGACCTTCTAATTTGAGGAGACAATGGATCGATCCAAGTTTTAAAGTACAATATACTTCAAAGATCTTGAGTGACCATCGCTCTGATACCAATTGTAGAAACTAGAGGGGGGGTTGAATAGTTTCTCTTCGATTGGTGACCAAATTAAAATTGCTTTCAATTTGGTTTGTATCAAAACTATCTTTTACTTAAAGCTAAGTTGCATAATGATTAGGTTCAATTGAAATGCACTAGCAAGAATAATAAGCAAGTATAATGATAATGAAATAAGTAAAGAGCAAGGAAGGAGACAACCTAGTGGGAAGACACCAAGATTTATAGTGGTTCGACAACGAGGCTTTATCCTCGTTTCTACTCCACTCCTCGAGTACACCTACTCGAGATTTCCACTATATCCACAAGCTCCCTTCTCGGCGGAGAAAACCTTACATCGTTGCTTACATTATTTTTCGACACTAAGCTAAATGTCGAGACCTAATCTTTAGCTAGGATCAATCTACACGACGTTGCCTACTTCACAATTTAACGACACAAGGCTAGATGTCGAGTTCTAATCTTAAGGTAGAACCAATCTTCACGACGTTGCCTACTTCACCATTTTACGACACAAGGCTAGATGTCAAGTTCTAATCGAAAGCTAGAACCAATCTTCACGACTCTTCACTTTGAAGCTAAGTGAGAACTTCACACAACACAACTACTAATCACTTTAAAGTTTAGTGAGAACTCACAAGACACAACCACATCACTTTATAGTTTAGTGAGAACTCCTAATCAAATCTATTACAACTCAACTAGACTTATCCAAGTACACACATGTAGCTTGGATTTACACAACACAAATCCAAGCAAACACATATGCAATGGATGTACACAACAAATCTAAGTATTCACAAATAACGTGGATGAACACAACTAGTCCAAGTATTCATAAATACATTGGATTAACCTAAAACAAAAAGGTATCATGATGAATATGACTAGCTCATAAATTCATCTTTATCACTACACTAGTGAGTGAGTGATCTTCTCATTAGACATGGTAAAGGAGGGGATCAAGAGGATAATCATATGTAAACATCCTTAACAAATTAAGTGATCATTTACTAATGATTATGCTATAGAAAATAGAAAAAAGGGCTGAGAAAAACGTCCAAGAGGATTGCTGGAAAATGAGATTTGACCCACTATTTAAAGGAGACAAAGTTGCAACGGATCTATAACGGCTACTGTGCGCGGTACCTTATCTCACCCCGCGGTACCATATCGCTAAGGTACCGCGTAGGTACTTAAGGTACCGCCACTAGACTCCGCTCCGTTTTTTGTCTTTTAGTGGGGTGGGAATATCTGAGGTATTTGAACCCTTCAAAGGATATTCTAACAGCATTTGGAATATGCCATTTTCAAATTTTCATTTTCCATTTTAATAAAACATTTTCTAAAAAAGAAAGTTTATTAAAAAGTCTTTTGTCTTATTAACAAAAGTGAGTTTTAAGGATAATCATTTTGATGATCACTAAGTATGATTAAGAAAGGTTAGTGATATGATTATTACCTTGATGATAGTGTTAGTTAAATAATTCATTTTGTGTTTCTACACTAAATGTGTTGTATGGTTTGTTGTGATCAAAACTAAGAAAGATTAGTTAACACTAATAATGTTTTTAGGCATTACTTGCATTAACATAGTATGAGAAGTAAGAGAAGAATTACCTTCCATCCGTGTCACCTGTCCAGTAGAGTCAAATCTCTCCACCTCTGCTATAGAAGGGGGCATGGCTAACAAAGTATGCTCATCAATAGCAAGAGAAGCAGAGCTATCAATGTCCTAAATCCCTTCGTCAAAGAGAGGATTCACCTCACTAGATATGTAAGCGTCATCAAAATCAAATAAAGGGTTCGAATAAATCTTGAAAGTTTCCTTCGGAACGTCTTCATCAGATAGTGACTCGTCATCACTAGAAGTAAAATCATCATCTTGATCAAAAAGAGGATTAGAGAAAGCCAAAGAATCCTCTCCCAAAGTGTTGGTGGAAGGAACATCATCAGAAGAAAGTGCATCATACTCATCGTCACTGTAGGATGTCAACTCAGATTCACTTGGGATTGGGACAAGGTTATCAGCACTAGACTTTATGAATTCGTCGGATTCCTTTGCAGGAATTATGCTAAGATCCTCATCCCTAGGATGGGTGAATCCTTAGGCTCCAGAGCCGGCAAGTCGGGAGAAGGAATAGAATTCTCATCGTTCCAAGAAATAGGACTCTCATCGTCATCACTATCATAATAATATGGAGGCACCAGAGGAGGAGTATAAGCACTAAGGTTAGATACTTGCTCTTGTTGCTGATCCGCTTGACATTTCTCCATGATCTTGTTGCAAGCTTCTTGAACTTTGTGAAAGTTGTCAAAAAGTGTGGCAAGTTGCTCAGGAGGAAGTGCACAAAAGGGTTGATGATTGACGGTGTGACGTGGGGGCTCAAAGTTATACACACTAGGATGATAGCACGGAACTTTCTCAAAGACCTTCGACGGATCACAAGAAGAAGCATCGTGAGGGCCCCCATAAATATAGCACCACGGGTATGGAGAAAAACCCGGTGCATCTTTAGGATAAGGATTGTCATAGACGGGAGAAGGTGAGAAAGTATTGTAAGAGGAGAAGTATGAATTTGTTGAATTGCAAAATGGACAAAATCCAAATTGTGTATCGTCGATATCAAAACCACACCGCTCACAAGTACACCATTGACATGTTTGAAAACCATGCCATGGTCTCCCACGCCGTACGCAAGATGAATCCATGAAGAATTATAAATAAGAGGGGTAAAGAAAAGAATTAAACATAATAGAGGATAAAGAGGAATATTTTTGGTGCAAAACTTTGAAAAAGAAATGCTTTTTATGATTTTTCAAATATTTTTGGGATTTTTTGAAAATTTTTGACACGAAAAATAACGTTCACGAGTGAACGGATCCCAACAAGCAACGCGTCTCTCACAGAAAACCGTTAATCTTCACGATGAGAGCCGGCAGCAGAGCCATTTTAATGTAAGGATTTTACTAGGTTGAAAAGTTCGTTTCTCGGTATCTTAACGAATTGATTTCCGGTTCAAAGTACGACTCAATTGTTTTTGGTGAAAAAGAATATTTTTGGTTGTTTTAAAATAAATGCAAGACGTAAATTAAAATGACGATAATTTAAATCTAACTCTAATTTAAAATAAATGGCAAGTATTTAAAAGCGTGACGAGAAATTAAAGGGCAATTAATGTAAATAACGCAAACTTAAAACTATCCTAAAGGCAAACTTAAAACGCAACTAAAACTTAAAATAAGGCAAGGCTTAAAATAAATCTAAGGCAAGTAATCTTAAAGTGCAACTAAGTAAAAAGGCGGGAAAAGTAAAGCTTGAAAATTAAAAACAGAAAGTTAAAAAACTGAAACTAAAAAGAACCTGAAAACAGCTCATTCGGAAAAATCCTTCGTTCGGAATAATCACTCATCCGGAATGTCACCTTCGTTCGGAATGATTCTTATTCACTCGGAATATTTACCAAAAACCTTGATCCGGAATAAAATGCTCACTCGGAATATGTCACTTATCCGGAATAAACTCTTTATTCGGAATATAAGCCTTGGTTCGGAATGTTTTGTTGATCCGGAATAAAATCCTTGATTCGGAATACTATCCTTCACTCGGAATGTTCCGAATGAGCACCTTCACTCGGAATAATAAATTATTCCGAATAAAAGTCACTGATCCGGAATATCCTCTTGGTTCGGAATATATTCCGAATGAACCACCTCTTCCACTGATTCGGAATATATTCCGAATGAACCAATACTTCCACTGATTCGGAACTTCTGGCTTGATTCGGAATGTTCCGAATGAACCCTTGATTCGGAATGTTCCGAATGAAGATGTTTGATTCGGAACAAACAGCAGAATACCTTCACTCGGAATGTCCTTGATTCAGAATATCACCTGGGAAAACAGTAGCAGAAAAGCGAAGAACAAGGAACAAAAATAATACGAATTTAAACTAAATTAATCAAAATCAAACCAAAAGATTAAGCAAACTAATAACAAATAATCAACTAATGATAATCTATCAAGCCAAAACAATAAAACTAACAATAATAACCACAATAATCAAAACCCACTTAATTAAATAAATAAAAATCAAGAACATAAACATGAACAATAAAGCACAAAGATTAAACATAAATCAAGAAAGGTGGATAGGAGATCAAACAATAAAAGTAAACATTGACAATAATTAAAAGGAAACTTACTTGAAATTAAATGTATTTAAGGTGCAAGACAATTAATTAAATGACATGTAATTAAATGTGCAAAAATTAAAGTGGAAGAGCATAGTTTGTCAAACTAGCCAACAAGAGAAAATGAAATCTAATCTAATCTATTTATAGGGGAGATTAGGGAGGTGCTTAGGAAGCTTCCTCCCCTCTTTCTTCTTTCTTTAATTGCGTCATTAAGTCCTTAATCTTCTTAATCTTTTGACTTTAATGACTTTGTCTCGGGATTTCTTCAAACTCGTCTTGTAATTCTTCAATAAATTAGACTTGAGTTCTTCGGCTTTTAGTAAACTTCTGTCTTTTGACTTTTTCTTCGATAAATCTTCAGAATTGGTCTTGGACTTCCGTTCTTTTTGCACTCTTGATTTCTTGACTTCGTCTTTCGTCTTTTTCTTCGATAAAAGCCCGTGAATGCCCGTGTTTTCTCCACTTTTCGTCCTAAATCACAACAAAAACACAAACCACGCATAATTCCGACATAAATGACATAAAATACACGTTTTGGCTCGGTTATTATTGTAATTAAGTGGTAAAAAGGATGGGTGTTTACACACCTATCAGAAAGCAAGTCATAAAACTGGAACAAGAACGTGAACATAAATAAGGAGCACAAATGCGAACCTTTGTCTGACCCGATAGATAAGGGATTACCAAGTGATCGGATGAGTCCTGGCTGGAACACGTCCGATCAATCTGCTGGTTCTGAAATCCTTGCGGATGTAAGGATTCTATAGACTTGGTCAAACTGGTGAAAATAACCTAGATAGCACCATGCTTCTTCTTACTTTGCGTTAATCTGGTAACCAAAATCCATGGAGATCTTGTTCCATTTCTGTTCACAATTTCAGATGATGGAAAACATCCTAGTCTGTTGGTGTTCTATCTTAACCTGTTGGTATGTCAGGTACCTAGATATGAATGTAACTGTATCTTGCTTCGTTGAAACTTGATACATAGAAATTTGCGAAACTGTGAGTCTCTGAAATTAGACTTCTCTTAGCGTAGGATTTTCGTGGAACACCTAACGTAGTGTAGGGTTCTCGCCTTTATGCATAAGCTGAGTCATGATAACCGTGTGAATCCATGTGATTCAGCGTGTCACTATAATCAACCAGAATTTATATTGGAAAATTTCAAGGTGAAATTTCTCCTGTCGTAGAATTTGCAACATAGTGCAAATATGGTCTTCCTGCTCTTCTCTAGACTTGGAGAAGATCAGGTTGTCATTGGTGGAAATACTGATGAATTTGTTTATGAGTTCGTGAAACTTAATTTATTAAGTCCAAAATGCTGCTGGAGCATTTATAAGACTAAAACAGATCATGAATTTAGCATGACCCAGTCGTGTAAAGTTAGCAGTCATGGAAATGTCCTACTCTTTCACTTGTCAATGCTGGCAGCATGATCATACGTTGATCTTGGAAAATGATTAGCACCCTATACTTGATCCAACCCATTTTCAATACGTGGAGCGAATCACGATCATGAATGGCGATTTGTTTAAATCGACAGTAGTCGACACATAATCTCATGTTACCGTCCTCCTCCTTGAAGGTTCTTCTGAAATTTATATCAGAAATATTTGGAATACTCGTCTGGTTATGCGTAAATGGAACTTCAGTGGTCATGTCTTAACTGACAGCTAGAAAATTTTACAATCGTGGCTAACAAAGCACGCGCTTGGAAAGCATAGATAATTTATACAGATTTTCCTGATGGAAAACCATGCTGAATGTATTCAAGAGCCTGAACATTTCTATACAACATCATGAATCGTAGTAGGGTGTGCTGTCCGTAGTCCATAAATATGATTAAATTCAACTCGTGTATGTCCGAGGAAATGCATTAGCAGCTTGGATCTCATCATTAGGCTGAAGGAAAACCTTCATATACATGGGGAATACGAATGGCGTCCTTTATGGTCATGAATATATGAAATATAGGTGCAAGAAAGGAAAGTATCATTGAACCATCATGACAGATCTCACTGATATGCCGGAGCGGGTGCTGAAATTCTTGTGGCCTGATTAATACATGGCACCACAAAATGGATATACCCTTTGGAGGGTACCCTGAATTCCTTAGGGATGTTCTAGAATTGGACGTGAGTCATGTGTCTTGACTCGTGTCTTGGAAAATATAAGCATGACATGTGTCTTGACTGGTGTCTTGACATGTCTCTATATGTAAAACGAATAGAACCACAAATATTAGGTTAATATGCCAGAATTGGCGGATCGGTTGGACTACTGATCCTTTGTATTTCTTATCACGTCCGTGGCCGAAGCTTCGATTGCGATTGTTAGTATAGTTGTTGTCATAGTAGTGGCTACTATTGTCTTGTCTGTCAGTTCCATGACGGTCATTCTCATGACTGTGATTCATGTAACTATTCAGCTGAGTGACCGGCTGGTACCGGTTCGCACTCATATGACTGAAACGATAACTAAATGACGTGTGACATGTAACTAAGG
Organism: Glebionis coronaria; assembly: GCA_025667525.1. Lineage (NCBI taxonomy): Eukaryota > Viridiplantae > Streptophyta > Magnoliopsida > Asterales > Asteraceae > Glebionis > Glebionis coronaria. The sequence continues at coordinate 148,220,821 of CM046882.1, forward strand.
ATTAGGGTCAATGATTGATGGAAATCGTATGGTGGTGAAGCATCTTCTCGTCCGATCACTTTGATCTAACGCCTTTGTCTTCGTCTTGTAAGATCTCCAGGTTGTGAATAGCATCAGCATCTCGTAGCGTCTCTAAAATCCGCAGCATCAACCCTTAGTAACCTCTCCGAGCTATGAGCGGCATCAGCAACTTGTAATGTATCAGCAAGTGTAAACGCGCATGGAATATAGTACACGGAATACACATGGAATGCACATGAAATGATCGGTATGGGGTCGATCACCTGACATGGTTTTAAAAGAAAATAACTGGTTAAGCGGTTAGAAAGACCATCATGATAACCTGGCAATGCCAGTATATACCTCATTCTGGTTGCATAGAGAAACGCTAACGTGTGGTTAAACGAATTTCAACGATGATTTTCCTGAAAGCATGATTAATGAAAACCAACCATGACTATCATGAAAGCAGGATTTAAATGAATTCCAACAGTGTCTTGCATGAAAGCATAAGCAACAAAAGAGACGTTAGACGTAATCAACATGAGGACAAAATCATCATGAATAAACATGAAACAACTTAACATGAAGGAGTATATAACATAATCAGCATGAAACTGAAGTTAACCATGATAGTATGAAAGCATACTTGACATAAAAGACATCGTAACTTATGAGGGGACATGAAAAAAATATTTATGCCGCTAAATCATGAGAAAAATTTTATGCATGAATGCATGATGCAGTTTATAAAAACCTTTATATGTGCGAGGGGACGCCTATGGGTCGGTCCCAGAATAAAAGACATGGCGAGGGGACGCCAATGGGTCGGTCCCAAAGTTAAAAGTTTCGATAAAAGCACATGCGACTAAATAGGGCCAGTCTTGTACCAACCATTACTTAGTCAAAATTCCTGCAACAATGATACATGAAACATATATAAGTAAAAATCATTTGTCCAAAACATATCAGAAAAAAAGTTTATGTGCCTAATTATGAACTACTGGGGTTCAGTCCACATAGTCATAGTTCACGAAGAACATCATGCATGAAACAACGACACATAACTAAATATGAATGACGGTTTTCCATCCATATTAGTAAAACAATATCGATGAAAACATCAAGGTTAAAGCATCAAGGTGCTGAAAACATCATGGTTAAAACAACAATGCGCTGAACACATCAATACGTGGAATAACAAATGTTGGCTTAGGAAGCTCCTGGTGACTACCCACTAGTCACAGGTCAAGTTTTAGAGCCTACAGGTCGAAGCCTTGGCTCTGATACCATAATTGTAACACCCCACTTTGATAAGTGGACCATTACGCGTAATTATGGCGTGTCATCAAAGCATGCAAGGAAATATGTAGTAAAACATACATGACCATAGGGAAAACCGGAATCAAACATCGATTCCCAAACATAAGCCCAAAACATAATAAAATAATGAAATGAATGAAAGACTAAACAAGCATAAGTATATGAAGGCAAAAGGGAAGAAGTGTGTGGCAGTTTCCATCTTATGCATGTCTTCCAAATGCTCGAGTCTGTCCTTGGGTACCTGACGTTTTGGAACATTGAAAGGAAAGTAACGGCTGAGCATAACGCTCAGTGCACGGATATACAACATAGTATGAATGGTTGAAACATAAATAAGACTAACAGGAGCAGAAATAACTAAGTCCTGGATAACCTGACATAACTTATGAAAACTGGTTTTATAGTTTGAAAATCCTTATGTTTGTCTTATAAAATCTGTTTAACATGTTTACCATTAGCCAATATAGGTCATGAAAATATCAACGTGCATGAATACTTGGAGGGGTGACCTCGTCATGCAATTAGAGGGGCTGCCTCTAATTAATATAACTGTTTAGGTAGGAGGGATCAGCTCCTTGTGAAGATGCAAGGCACACACCACATTCACCTGAATAATCTGCTGAAAACATGTAAACTAGGATGTACCCATACGCCCCACCTGATAATAATAATATGGCCAAAAGCTGAAGGGACGCCACAAGCTATCACTCTGTCGTGGTGGAGTCATAACACTGGTGCCTCTAGTGTTATGGTTATGGTACCTCCATAACTAGGTGAAACTGGTCATGCATGTATATGGCTTCAGGTATCTAATTAAACATAAGCAAATCAAAATATATAAAACATATACTGGGAAAACAGTTGGCTGCATACGGGAAAATCCTAATAAGGAAAGAATGTCCATACTGAAAGGACGGAGAATCCGTACCTTGCGTCCAATGAACGAAGAAGACGAATGGAAGAGAGTCCTACTTCGGTATCACTAATGCTACATAAATAATATACGTGTATAAGTATTCTGATTACTGAGTACGTAACTAGTTTTATATCATGTCTTAGCTTGTTTTATATGTTCATGTCATGTTTTACTGATTTTAGCTTTATACTGTGTTTATCATGTATTCTGTCTATTTTGATTAAGTATTACTTGTATTCCATGTATTATTATACTTGTTGTTTAATAATAAGTAATTTTCTAAAAATAGCAGGTTTCCTAAAATAGAATGTTTCCAAAAATAGATTAACTGCTTAAAATAGATAAGTTTCTAAAAATAGCAAGTTTCCAAAAAATAATAAGTTTTCATATTTAGAATTAAGCTGGATTAATAAGCTAAATAATATAAGCTTAGTTTTACTGATAAATTTTCTAAGTCATGTGATATATAGTATAGTTTATTAATTATTACATGGAAATTAAATAAACTATATGTTATATGATTTAATTAAATATATGCATGATTTAATTAAATTAAAGTGTATAAAATACTTAGGTTAAAACATGTATTAATATTGTATTAATATAACCTAAGTCATGGTTATTAATTAATTATATTTCATGTTTAATAATTAATTAATACTATAGTGTAAACTAAATAATTAAATACTTAGGTTAAAATCATCTATTATTAATAATAATAATAATAAACCTAAGTCCATGTTTTAATTAAATTAATTATATATCATGCCAAATTAATTTAATTAACTTGTAAAATTATATACTTGTAAAGATGCCACCGGCTGAAGCCGGTGGTTCCTTTCTCTCGGCTAGCCGCTGACCACCAGGTTCCCACCGGCAGTAGCCAGTGGTTCCCCCTGCCTGCCTACGGTTCCCCCTGCTTTCCTACAATAGCCACCGGCTTAAGCTGGTGGTTGGGGCTGTGTTGCTGCTGAGACCAAACCAACCACAAGACACCCCCGACGCACGTCGGGGTGTCTTATCCCTGTTGTAGACCGAGCCAAACACCACCAAGACCTAGGTGTTGGTTGGTGGTGAGAACCAAAGCGACACCGAGAGTTTTGGGACTCTCGGTTCGTATGGCGGCCGGAACCAACAAACCCGAAAACACCCTAATTAAATTGTCCACCATGATTTTACATGTTTTAGTTCATGTTTTTAATTAACTCCAAGTTCATATATTCATAAAAGCATAAAAAGGATTAAAAGAATGGTTTTCGGATTACCCAAAACACGTGGAATAGATAAATCTTGATCTCACGAACACATTCCTAATCAATAATTAAAATCAAACCCCGTCCTTCTTTTGGCTTGTTGCCGACGGCATAATCATAACATCACGTTCTCCTTTAGGGTGCTGCTGGCGGCATAATCAGAACATCATGTTCTCCTTTTGGGTGCTGCTGGCGGCATATAGAGAACATCACGTTCTCCTTTTGGGTGCTACTGGCGGCATAAACAGAACTGGCGGCCATCATAGGGTTTGATGGGGTTTTTACTTTTTTTGTGAAATCTTGAATAATGAAAAGATATTTTCCCTTTTTTGTTTATTTGGTAAAATTACATGGGCTTGGCCCTTCTTGGTTCTTTTATCCGCGGGTATGTGGGGCCACAAGGGAAACCCAAAGTTTTCCCGTGTCTAATATTATACGTGTTCTCGTGTTCGTGTTAACGTGACTTTATTACTAATTGTTCGTGTTATCTTATCTACTTGTACGTAGTCGTAATAATAATTACGTAAATACTATTTAATATGTTCATGATTATTTAAGTTCATGATTTCATGTTCGTAATTATAATTATTATTGTTAATAATTATCGTGTACTAACACGTATATAATACTTATCGTGTAATAACACGTACGTAATTCTTGTAATTAATATTCGTGATACGTGTTCATGTTATAAAAGGAAAGTTTTAAACTTGTACGTACGATTACAAGTGTACTGTTCATGGTAAAAGCATACGGGTTTTACACTATGCAACCTCCCTCCTTCTAGTTTATACATAAGGTTATAAGATCTACAAAGTGAAAAACATCTAAACAGGCCTAAGCAAGTAGATACAGGTGTATCAGTTGGTCTTAGGTTTAACTTTAAACTGGTAGGTCATAAGGTTAGTCACGAATATCGAATGGTGAGAAAGAAGAATTGATGTATGTAAAATCACACCTTGTTTAGGAAAACAAGGTAATAAGGGCAAGTATTAACGAGTGATTTAGGAAAACCACAAGTTATGACCGAATGAAGTGAGTTCGTTCTCGAGGAGCCTAGTGTGTTGTGAATTGAATTGATTTTGATTGATTAATGATTAAGAAGAAAAGAAAAGAAAATAGAAATGAGAAAGAAAAGACGGTTACGAAGTCGGATTAAACTAAGTCGAAAAAGGCGATCACGCAAAACTGTAAATACTACAAAAATTAAAATTTTAACCTAAAAATTCCTAAAAAATTACTAAAAATATACCATAAAATTCTAAGAGTTTACAAAAATCCAAACTTGCTAAAACCTTTTAATTAATTAGATAATGACTTTTTAATGCTAATTAAAGCCCTAAAAATCACAATTAATTATTAAAAAGTCCTAAACAAGATTCTAAAGATTGTAAACCTCAAAAATGACCTAATTAAGCTAAAAAGCATTTTTTTTTAAATTTTAAAACCTAATAAAACTATTTTTAAATACTTAAAAACTATTAAAATCTATTAAAACTTAAATTAATTCTAGAAAATAAATGAAAAGTCCTAAAAATATTTGGAAAGTTACAAAATTCCTAATTATGTGGCTACAATCTAGGAAAAATGAAAAAAGTAGAAAAATCAAACTTTTAATTTTTAGTAATAAAATAATAATAAAATAATCAAAAAAATTCAAAGTTTATAAAATAATTCTAAAAAATTACCAAAAATCTAAAATATTGTAACTAAGACAAAAATGAAATTAAAAGTTCCTAAAACCTTTTTAATAATTTTATATTAAATTTTAAATTTGGTAAAAAACCCTAAAATCAAATAAAATTAGACTTTTTGAAAACTTTTTTAGCTGTAAACCTCAAATTACTTTAATAAAACCTAAAAACTATTTTCTCAGATTTTTAAAATGCTTTTTCCTATTTTTAAATTACTTTCTAAAATTTAAATTAAAAATAATCCTAGAAAATAAATCAAATATGGGAAAAATAATATTTTTGCACCAAAAAGTCCTAAACCTATATGAAAACAAAAGAAAAATACTAAATGTGAAAAAATCCTAAAGGAATAAGCTGAAATCAGCTTAATTTTAAGCTGTTAGCTAAATAAGCCAAGAAACAAACACTCCTTATATTTCAAATGTTGCAAGATTATACCAGTCAAAGTCCCAAGGGCAGTTGGTTAGAGCGTTGGTGTGTGGGAGGAGTGGCGCAGGTTCGAGTCCTGGCCACGTCCTTTTTAATTTTTATTATTTTTTTTTCTTTTTAAATTTTAAAAACTCAAAACCAATACTTAACTTACTCTAAAAACACACTTTTAATCAACAAACAAACAAAAATCAAGCTGAAATGAAATCAAAACGTGCCAAGTTTACTTTTAAGAACACAAAGCAAAATGTTATTCTTCACTGGTGAAGAATATGATCAAGAGGTCTTGATCTGATGATTTGTGGTGTTTTGATTGGACAAGAAGGCACCCCTACACTCAGTTGGAGTGTAGGGAGTCAATGCTAGCACAAAACAAACAAGTGTAACACAAATCAAGCAAAATATTGCACCAAAAATGTCTGATGAAGCTTATGTTGACTGATGAGTATTGACACCTAAATTACTTGCATAAAAACGAATTTCCAAGGCTCAAATCTTGCAAATAAGCTCACAAACTGACATACAAATGATTCACAATCCTCAAATGACCTAAAATCTAGCAGTATATCAATTTTGATGCACAAATTCACACAAATTCAGTCACTAAAAGCAGTTACTGGATTCAGGGTATTTTTCTCAATTTTTAACTTGCAATTGTGTCCAAAACTTCACCAACCTGAAACCCAATACTAACATATATCCTACAACTACCCAAAGACTGATTCTAAACAGATTTAAACCCAAATTGATGTCAATAATCTAAGTAAAATCCTTATCCCAAACACCCTTACACTCACTGAAAAAGATTTTTAACAAAGCAAATCACATTCAATCCAATCCAAACTGATTACAAATGATCCTAGCATGCATACAATCAACTAATGAACAAATTCAAACACTTAAACAACACTTATCCAATCTTTCATGCTAAATTCATGCAAATCACAAATAACACAAAATCAGAAAACTGAAAATGGACAAAAGGGTTTTACCTAGAGGGACCTACATCCAGGTCCCTCAGTGGTTGCTTAACCACCTCCAATAGGCCCGGGCCTATGCTGAACTTTGGACAACAATCCTTCAACAAAAACCTGATAAGAAAAATTTAACAAAGATAATATGCAATAATCTGATTTTACTTGAAACTTTTGAAAACCTTTCAAAAATTTCCCAAATACTTTTCCTTTCAAAAACACCTTAAACCTACAATTTACAATCCTGGAAAATCAACCTTGAAACAAGATTTCACCAAGTGAAATCAATGTTTCAGAAACTTGACAATAATTTTGAAAACTCAAAATTACTTCAACAATGATAATGGAACTCCGTATTCTAGCTTAAAAAACGTTTACCAACTTTTAACAAATCATAAAAGGAATTACTTTGAACATCAAACACCAAACTTTATATTGATTAAAAAGGGATTACAAAATTTTTTTGCTAGAAAAACTGGAACAAAGAATAAAGGGACACATACGTCTCCTTTTATACAACTAGATAGAAGGTCCTAGAATGCTTAAACCCTAATGCCTTAAAGCCCTAAAATGCCCTTGGACTTTGACTGAAAATTGGGTCAATTGTGCCTCATGTGATGATGTTGATGTAGCCAGCTTGCAAAGTGATCTTGGAGCGTTTATATGTCCTTGGGGGCCAAGTAGAAAGATCATGAACGTCCATTTTGTCCCTTCTTGGGTTTGGGGGAAAAAGACGTGTGCAGGGGAATCTTGGGGGGTCACATGGGTGTGTCTGGGATGGATTAGGGATGTGGGTTTTGGTGACAAAAGGGTTAATCAAAGATCTGGAAAACATGAGTCAAAAACCCTTTGTTTATGGCTTAATTGTACCTGGGGGGTTTTAGGGTTTAAGGGAGGATTAGTGGTAGTTTTAATCTGTTTTGGGGGTGGTTTAGTTTAAAAACGTGTTTGGAGGGAAGGGTTATAAGTGGTTTGACCTGGTGTTGACTGAGTTTATTTAATAAACTCAGCTAGTGGAAAGTGACGTGGGGATGGGTGATGAAGTGGGGGTTTGTGATTGGTGGTGGAGGGTGATGTGGAAGTTTGATAGGCTGGGGTGGGTTTGTATGTCTTGGCAGTTATGGCCCCCAAGGTTTCTTGTCTTCTTCACTTTGTATAAACAGCATCAAAACTTCATTTCCTTTGATTTTAAGTTTCACCACTTGTCATTTTTGGCACATCAATTTTCCATACTTTTAACAAGGACTTCAAATGTAATATCTTCATTCTTCAAGGACTGAACTTGTAACATCTTGATAATTTAGGGACCACAATGCATTTTATGAGTTTTGCAAGGGTATAAATTGCCAAGTCTTCAAAAATGAGGGACTAAAGTTGCCAATCTTCAAAACTTCAAGGTTCATTTTGGAAATTCCGGATTTGGGTCCGGTTCATTGTGCGGCTTCGTTTCCCGTGTTCGTTTATAATGATTCTTGTGATCTTTTTGTTATTTCCTCAATATCCGTACCTAAAATACACAAGCAACAAACACGAGCATATATTTGGCAGTTTTAATGATATTTTATGCATTTTAAGCCCGATTTTGACGATGAGACTATGTATAAAAGCAGTCTCATCACTCCCCCATACTAAACCATTGCCGTGCCCTCACGCAATGCTAGAATAAAGTATCAAAGCACCTCCAAAATTCAATTTTTATTCACTTTATTGGAATGATAAACTAGCTACACTACTACTATTACTACTACTTGCGTTTTAGACATAATGTATGATTTTCATCGCAAAATGGGACGTTTAGGTTCATAGAATAAGAACACGTGAATGCTTCGTTAGAAATAATTTCGTCGTCCTCGATTTTCACCCTAATTCCATGCCAAGCGTGCAACGAGATCATTGTCATTATAAGTTAGTAATGCTAACACTACTCATATGCCCTAATCACGTACTTATTCTCCCATTATTCCTAAGTTGTATCTCTTATATTTTATTATGTCTTGAATGTTCACGAGGATACATCGTTTGACTTATGCGATAATAGAGATTTAGGTCTAATAATAGAGTCCTAACGGTGTAACTAAGACCATCAAATCAATAACCCCTCCTAATAGACAACGATGTAAAAAAATTAGGTTGACAAGAAGAATCGATAAACACGGTTTTATAACGGTTTTGAACATGAGACTTATTACCAAGACTTTTATACGCCCCCTAACGGAAGAGCCTTATTATCTTTGGTTTACCTCCATCTTTTATTCAACTTCGCCATGAAGCTTTTATTATGACTTCGGTCTTGCCTTGCCTTTTATTATCCGCCTCATCGGTGGTTTTATTAGCCAAAGACGTATATCCTCACGCTAAAGCGAATTTTGGATCTTTAAAGCTTCAATTTTGCATAGATTTTAGGCCTTGTGGGGCTTCAAATTGTTTGCTAGATTTAGGTGAGCACTTGAAATCTTATTATTGGGTGAAGCTTTCGATTATTCGGGTGCCAATACTTCAAAACCGTGACGCTGGCGATACCTTAATGTCTTCCCAATTTAATTACACGGAAGCTACTAGAAAAGACTAGAAACCCAACAATCCTAACTAAACCGCTAAGTCAATATTTATTAAGCAAAAAAATATTTACATGCGAAGGGAGAATAAGCAAACAACGAGAACACATGAGTTTTTGAAAGAATACGAGTACTGTACGTTTAGTATAGTAACTTATAATTAACTCTATCATTTCTCGTCCTCATTTAAGAGACTTAGCCTAATGTGTAGTTAAGGAATCAAAGCTAAGTGCTCAACACGCACGGTCGAGTCAAAAATTACTCTTATTCTCGCCATCGGAAAATCTACATTCGTGTCTTCAAACACTTATAAAACATGAGAAAAATTTTAAAATTTGGCCATTTTTAGACTTATTTTGCAACAAAACAATAAACAAAAAGATAAACTTTGGAAAGCGTGAAGGTTTGGCAAGGCAAGTATCTATTCACCCCCCCCCCCCCATACTAAAGTTAAACATTGTCCTCAATGTTTCGAGTCTAGGGGTGCAAACACCCCCATACTAGAGACGTAGTCGAATGCCTAATCTAGCATTGAAAGGGTGTAACCATCAAATTAATAGCCGTTTATGAAGTGTGCTAAAAACCTAAGGTTAGAACATCAAAAGGATATATCATGGATATTGAGAAATGTCTCCAAAGCAAACGATCGAGTGCTCCCATAAAACGAACACGAGAGGCTCCAATCGTGAAGATCATGATCTAAAAACCACAATGCACAAACAACCACGGAACAAAGGTTGGAAGGGCACAAATCCCCTCACATTAAACTAATTAGAAAGCAATAATATGTACATGGATAAGCATGGGTCTCCCCCACGAGGCACCTTGTTTTTGATAACCGAGTCAAAAGCTCGACTCGAATCCCCATAAATGTGATCAATTAGGGATTATCTTGGTGTGGTCAATTTTTGGTGGGGCTTACATGATAAACAAGGCCCAAAAACAACCGGTATAAAGGACTAAGTCCTTTGATGATGCAAAATACCGGGATCGAAGATGGCGTTCTCGTTTTCATTGGAAAAACAAACCAACGCCACTTCATCAATAGTCAACAGAAACTCAAAGAGTTTCAAGAAAATAGGAGTGAAGAAATAGAAGGGTGGGACAATGGGTAAGTCACTAAAAACATGAGCTACTCGAGGTAGACTCGCACCAATCAAATGAAAATATTTTCCATTTATTGCATCGGTGGAAGACCGAGATTTCCCTATATAAGCAATTCCAGGATCAAATATCTCGTCCTCGGTGGAGAAAGGGGAGGGAACATAAGGGGATTCCCCCGCACTAAGTCCACACAAAGCATCGTCAAAAGGAGAAGACGAGCTTGTAGTACTCAAAACACGTGGTGATGACGGAGTTAGAATAGTAGAAAAATCTTTTAAATTCAATTTAAAATCTTTTCCTTTTTCATCTTTTAAACTCTCTTTGTGAAAACCTGATTTAATTATGTCAAAAATATTTGGTGTATCTAAAGCAGTGTTAGTCACACTAAAAATTCTCACATTTTGAAACCGTTTAGGTAAAGGTGGTGGTAAGTTTTCAAAACGTTTGTCGACAAAGAAAACTTCCCCATCGGGATCAACGTATTCATCATCCGAAGAATCACTCGAGATTGGAATCGTAGGCTTAACACTCTTAACCTCCACCGGCGGAGGGGACAGAACTTCATTTTTCTCAACAACTCCTAAAACTCTATTTGAAATCCTTTTGCAAATGTTTTTGATGGGATTGACATTATACAAAGATGTGATCGAATACACATGAGAAAGAGTGGAGTTTTGGGTTGCATTAATGACGAGTTCTTCCTCATTGAAACGAAGAGTGATTTTCCTTGCATGCACATCGATAAGTGCTCTCGAGGTATCCAAAAATGATCGACCTAAAATTAACGGAACTTTAGGATCGATAGGAATGTCAACAACAATAAAGTCTACAGGATAGTAGAACTTTCCAACTTTCACGAAGACGTCCTCGGCAACTCCACAAGCTAGAATCGTAGAATGATCGGCCATTTCGATTAACATTCTTGAAGGAGTGAGATTTGGAAGATTGAGCGATTTAAAAATCTCAAGAGGCATCAAATTAATACTAGCACCAAGATCGGCCAAGGCGTAGCATTCTTCCATGTCTTGTATAACACATGGGATTAAAAACTTTCCAGGATCACCGACTTTTTGAGGTATGCGGCTTAGAAAAACCGATGAACAACTAGACGATTTTTGCAATTTTTCTTTGTTATTCAACATACTTTTGAAGTTCGCGACAAATCGAGGCATCATGACTAAGGCGTCGGCAAAACTTATATTGAAATGCAAGTCACGAAACATTTTCATAAAGAGTTCAAATTGATAATTATTTCGTTCTTGTGCCTTTTCCTTGTCTCGTCTTGAAGGGTAGGGTAAGGGTGGTGTGGGTTGGGGCATAGGCATAGGCATCGGCCTTGGAATCTCTGGTTCCATGATTGGTATAGGTTCAACCGTAGGTGTGGTTTGAGCGGTACTTCGTGGGCTTGTAATGTGCTCCTTTTCGACCACCACCTCGGGTTCTTTCTCTTTTTCCTTCTCCATAGAAGTACTTAGACAAGAAATGGGTTCTTTGAAAGTTTTACCACTACGAGTAGTAATAACCTTCAATTCTCCTTTCGGGTTCACGATGGTGTCACTAGGAAGACCACCCGAAGAAGAGGGCTTACACATGATAGCTTCAAACATCTTAGCCATACGGTCTTCAAACTTAGATTGCCTAGCATCCGCTTTTAACAACTCTTGCTTAATCTCATGTTGACCTTGCTCCATTTTGTTGATTTTGTTGGAGACGTGTGACATTTCCTTCCATTTTATTAGCATGAGTCTTAAGTTCATTAACAAGTTCGTTTTTAAGCTCGTTTTTCAACTCGGATCTTAAGCTAACCATTTCACGTTGCATATTGTCAAACTTAGCATCATTAGCCTTTGCATAGTTCAAAAACTCTCCTTGAAGATTTTTGGTGTGATCATTTTGAAAACCTTGAGTAGAAGTTTGAAAATCACGGTTTTGGTTTTGGTTTGAAATTTGCCCATTTCCACTTTGATAATTACCCTTATTATAGTTCCTTTGATTTCCTTGGTAATTTCCTTGGTTGTTGTTGAGATAATTATTAGCATTTTGATTTGGTGGAGCTTGATTTTGGCGGGAACCTTGACCGATTTGGTTATAAGTTCCCATGGCTACATAAGCACTCGAAGTGTTACCATCCGCGGTAATGCACTCGGAAAGATCATGAGCTCCACCACACGACAAACAACTCTTAGAAACCGCTTTAACCGAAGCGGAATTCGAAGCTTCTTGAGCTTTCCAATGAGACATAAGAGTCGAAAACCTATCGAAAAACCGATTTTCCTCATTAGCTTCATCATGTAAGGCATTGATACTACGAGACGAGGATGAGTCCATTTTGGCAACACTCGGTGTGTTACGAGGGCTATAAACCTTAGACCTATTCTTGATTATGACCAAAGCTTCTTCAACCATTTTACACAAAAAATTACCACCCGCGGCGGCATTTAAATAATCTCTTTCATGATCGTTAAGTCCATTGTAAAACGTGTCAATTTGGTGCAAGTCGGAAAAACCGTGATGAGGACATTCATGTAACATCTCCTTAAACCTATTCCAAGCCGTTGAAAAACTTTCATTTGATTCTTGTGAAAATTTAGAAATCTCATTTTTCAAATGCGTAGTCTTAGAGGGCGGAAAAAATTGGTTCACAAATTTTGAAACAAGATCCTTCCACGTCAATATAGAATTGGGTGGCTCTTTCTCTAACCAAATTTTAGCGGGCCCCGCTAAGGAATACGGAAAAAGCATCATCTTAATCGAGTCATTCGAGACATCCTTAAATTTGCACGTGGCGGTAAGACGATTAAATTGGCGGATATGGTTGTGGGGATTGTCCTTCTCATCACCACGGAATTTGTTGTTTTGGATCATCGACAACAAACCCGTTTTCACCTCAAAATTCTCCGCAAGGATAGCGGGAATCACAATAGCTTCTCCATAACCCTCGGTGGGTGCTTGAAGTAACTCCATCATAGTTCGATTCGCCATGGTTGGTGCTTCTCGTACAATGGGTTCGTCAATAGGAGACTCCTCACTAAATTGAGTTGGAGTGGGAGTTTTGTTCTTTCATCTACGTGCACGTTTTGCTTGATTACGAGTTAGCATAAACGTCACGTACAACGAGGAGACGAGCAAAGAAAATTCTTTTTGGTGTTTTGTATTTTTCAATTTTTTTGTGGTTTTTGATGGTATTAACCTTTTTTGGAAATTGGTGAAATGTATTAAGTAGACTAAAATCTACAAATCTCATCCTTAATCAAATCTCTCGATTAAAGAAGCCTCAAGGAATGAAAACGATCACGTGAAGTGAACGCCTTCGATGACTTTAGAACGTTGGTGGAACACCAAAACGTTCAAGAGGGTTTAATCAATAGAAACCAAGAAAATATATATGATATGTAATAATACTTTGGGCGGCAAAACCCTCGATTCACTCTCAAAATCAAATACGCACAAGCAAGCAGAGGAAACGAGGCGGCACGAAGCACTTAAGAGCCTTTTTCCTTTAGGTTGTGAAATACAACCGCCTTATACCCACCTTATAGTTTGTATTTTCAAGATTAAGCTTCACGAAAGTATTTATCTATTTTTGCCTTTTTCTTTGGTTTGAGATTCGAATACAATGATTGGGTAATGACCTCCCAAGTCAAGGTTGTGATTTCTCACGTATTTGGAGTACTTGTGAATTTATTGTTCTACGTATACAATATATTAGTAATATTCACACAAAAACCGAAAACCGATAATACGTATTAGTAGAGTGCTACAAATACAAATACTAATTATGGTTAGTATAAAAACAACAATGCCAAATCAAAACACAACACGCCTCCCCGGCAGCGGCGCCAAAAATTGATGTATGTAAAATCACACTTGTTTAGGAAAACAAGGTAATAAGGGCAAGTATTAACGAGTGATTTAGGAAAACCACAAGTTATGACCCAATGAAGTGAGTTCGTTCTCGAGGAGGCTAGTGTGTTGTGAATTGAATTGATTTTGATTGATTAATGATTAAGAAGAAAAGAAAAGAAAATAGAAATGAGAAAGAAAAGACGGTTACGAAGTCGGATTAAACTAAGTCGAAAAAGGCGATCACGCAAAACCGTAAATACTACAAAAATTAAAATTTTAACCTAAAAATTCCTAAAAAAATACTAAAAATCCACAATAAAATTCTAAGAGTTTACAAAAAATCCAAACTTGCTAAAACCTTTTAATTAATTAGATAATGACTTTTTAATGCTAATTAAAGCCCTAAAAATCACAATTAATTATTAAAAAGTCCTAAACAAGATTTTAAAGATTGTAAACCTCAAAAATGACCTAATTAAGCTAAAAAGTATTTTTTAAAATTTTAAAACCTAATAAAACTATTTTTAAATACTTAAAAACTATTAAAATCTATTAAAACTTAAATTAATTCTAGAAAATAAATGAAAAGTCCTAAAAATATTTGGAAAGTTACAAAATTCCTAATTATGTGGCTACAATCTAGGAAAAATGAAAAAAGTAGAAAAATCAAACTTCTAATTTTTAATAATAAAATAATAATAAAATAATCAAAAAAATTCAAAGTTTATAAAATAATTCTAAAAAATTACCAAAAATCTAAAATATTGTAACTAAGACAAAAAGGAAATTAAAAGTTCCTAAAACCTTTTTAATAATTTTATATTAAATTTTAAAGTTGGTAAAAAAACCCTAAAATCAAATAAAATTAAAAATTAGACTTTTTGAAAACTTTTTTAGCTGTAAACCTCAAATTACTTTAATAAAACCTAAAAACTATTTTCTAAGATTTTTAAAATGCTTTTTCCTATTTTTAAATTACTTTCTAAAATTTAAATTAAAAATAATCCTAGAAAATAAATCAAATACGGGAAAAATAATATTTTTGCATCAAAAAGTCCTAAACCTATATGAAAACAAAAGAAAAATACTAAATGTGAAAAAGCCTAAAGGAATAAGCTGAAATCAGCTTAATTTTAAGTTGTTAGCTAAATAAGCCAAGAAACAAACACTCCTTATATTTCAAATGTTGCAAGATTATACCAGTCAAAGTCCCTAGGGCAGTTGGTTATAGCGTTGGTGTGTGGGAGGAGTGGCGCAGGTTCGAGTCCTGGCCACGTCCTTTTTACTTTTTATTATTTTTTTCTTTTTAAATTTTAAAAACTCAAAACCAATACTTAACTTACTCTAAAAACACACTTTTAATCAACAAACAAACAAAAATCAAGCTGAAATGAAATCAAAACGTGCCCAGTTTACTTTTAAGAACACAAAGCAAAATGTTATTCTTCACTGGTGAAGAATATGATCAAGAGGTCTTGATCTGATGATTTGTGGTGTTTTGATTGGACAAGAAGGCACCCCTACACTCAGTTGGAGTGTAGGGAGTCAATGCTAGCACAAAACAAACAAGTGTAACACAAATCAAGCAAAATACTACACCAAAAATGTCTGATGAAGCTTATGTTGACTGATGAGTATTGACACCTAAATTACTTGCATAAAAACGAATTTCCAAGGCTCAAATCTTGCAAATAAGCTCACAAACTGACATACAAATGATTCACAATCCTCAAATGACCTAAAATCTAGCAGTATATCAATTTTGATGCACAAATTCACACAAATTCAGTCACTAAAAGCAGTTACTGGATTCAGGGTATTTTTCTCAATTTTTAACTTGCAATTGTGTCCAAAACTTCACCAACCTAAAACCCAATACTAACATATATCCTACAACTACCCAAAGAGTGATTCTAAACAGATTTAAACCCAAATTGATGTCAATAATCGAAGTAAAATCCTTATCCCAAACACCCCTACACTCACTGAAAAAGATTTTTAACAAAGCAAATCACATTCAATCCAATCCAAACTGATTACAAATGATCCTAGCATGCATACAATCAACTAATGAACAAATTCAAACACTTAAACAACACTTATCCAATATTTCATGCAAAAATCATGCAAATCATAAATAACACAAAATCAGAAAACTGAAAATGGACAAAAGGGTTTTACCTAGAGGGACCTACATCCAGGTCCCTCAGTGGTTGCTTAACCACCTCCAATAGGCCCGGGCCTATGCTGAACTTTGGACAACAATCCTTCAACAAAAACCTGCTAAGAAAAATTTAACAAAGATAATATGCAATAATCTGATTTTACTTGAAACTTTTGAAAACCTTTCAAAAATTTCCCAAATACTTTTCCTTTCAAAAACACCTTAAACCTACAATTTACAATCCTGGAAAATCAACCTTGAAACAAGATTTCACCAAGTGAAATCAATGTTTCAGAAACTTGACAATAATTTTGAAAACTCAAAATTACTTCAACAATGATAATGGAACTCAGTATTCTAGCTTAAAAAACGTTTACCAACTTTTAACAAATCATAAAAAGAATTACTTTGAACATCAAACACCAAACTTTATATTGATTAAAAAGGGATTACAAAATTTTTTTGCTAGAAAAACTGGAACAAAGAATAAAGGGACACATGCGTCTCCTTTTATACAACTAGATAAAGGTCCTAGAATGCTTAAACCCTAATGCCTTAAAGCCCTAAAATGCCCTTGGACTTTGACTGAAAATTGGGTCAAATTGTGCCTCATGTGATGATGTTGATGTAGCCAGCTTGCAAAGTGATCTTGGAGCGTTTATATGTCCTTGGGGGCCAAGTAGAAAGATCATGGACGTCCATTTTGTCCCTTCTTGGGTTTGGGGGAAAAAGACGTGTGCAGGGGAATCTTGGGGGGTCACATGGGTGTGTCTGGGGTGGATTAGGGATGTGGGTTTTGGTGACAAAAGGGTTAATCAAAGATCTGGAAAACATGAGTCAAAAACCCTTTGTTTATGGCTTAATTGTACCTGGGGGTTTTTAGGGTTTAAGGGAGGATTAGTGGTAGTTTTAATCTATTTTGGGGGTGGTTTAGTTTAAAAACGTGTTTGGAGGGAAGGGTTATAAGTGGTTTGACCTGGTGTTGACTGAGTTTATTTAATAAACTCAGCTAGTGGAAAGTGGCGTGGGGATGGGTGATGAAGTGGGGGTTTGTGATTGGTGGTGGAGGGTGATGTGGAAGTTTGATAGGCTGGGGTGGGTTTGTATGTCTTGGCAGTTATGGCCCCCAAGGTTTCTTGTCTTCTTCACTTTGTATAAACAGCATCAAAACTTCATTTCCTTTGATTTTAAGTTTCACCACTTGTCATTTTTGGCACATCAATTTTCCATACTTTTAACAAGGACTTCAAATGTAATATCTTCATTCTTCAAGGACTGAACTTGTAACATCTTGATAATTTAGGGACCACAATGCATTTTATGAGTTTTTCAAGGGTATAAATTGCCAAGTCTTCAAAAATGAGGGACTAAAGTTGCCAATCTTCAAAACTTCAAGGTCCATTTTGGAAATTCCAGATTTGGGTCCGGTTCATTGTGCGGCTTCGTTTCCCGTGTTCGTTTTTGAATGATTCTTGTGATCTTTTTGTCATTTCCTCAATATCCGTACCTAAAATACACAAGCAACAAACACGAGCATATATTTGGCAGTTTTAATGATATTTTATGCATTTTAAGCCCGATTTGGACGATGAGACTATGTATTAAAGGAGTCTCATCAAGAATACTACTTTAAGTGGTAGGAAAAGAAACCTGCTTCGGGGTCTAGTACAGAGGTTAGTTCAAGTAAATAGGTTAGTAACTCAAAATTTTTTGATTCACTTAGATCTGTTGAAAATTATGATGATTTTTGTATGAATGGTGAGACCTCTAAGACGATTGGTTTGGATTATTTTTCGGGTAGATACTGATGATGGTACTCATCGCCCGAATTCTTGTCACACTCGATTATTGATAAAATTGATAAGACTGAAAAGAAGATTGCTGAAGGGAAATTTACTCTTGTGGATGATCAAGGGAACTCGGTTCCTAGGAAAATGGGTGATATTTCAGGTGAGCTTAACGAGGAAGCTGTAGTTGAACCTATGGATTACGATATGACAATTTTTTTTGGCTTCTAAAACATCAAATATGAGATATGGGACTAATAGTCTGTGAAAAGAATGGAAATATTCTTACGAGAATGCTACTGATGACTATGACCCAATGTTGATGATATGTATGATAATCAGGATATCTTGAAATCGGAGTTTGTGGAAACAAGATATTTTAGTTGTTTGCCTATGTAATGAACTGAGATATAGGATTCACGTACATCCTTTTTACTTAACTGTTTTTTAGAGTAATAAATTTCACCGGGAAACCTTTTCACAAAAAATACCTCTCAAATCAAGATTGTATCTAGACCGAAGGCGTTCATTTAGGAATCTCCAAGTTGAAATGTTTATGCTAATTGGAATAAAATGGTTTAATTTAGTAAGGAAGGCTGGTGGCGTTCATGTTCATGATGAGAAGTCTCATTGCTTTCATCGATAAGCCACATAAATTATTACCATTAAACACTCATTTGTCTTATTTAAGGAGAGGTGTAACTGAGACACGAAATTGATGAGTTCCTCAAGAGTTTTTTTGGTAAAGGGTTTCATCGATAAATTTTGTTACTCCAAAAGAAGATTTAGGTATAAAGGATGTAGAATCATACGTCTTCGCCCGTTACATAAGCAAACAACTTCCTACTATAAGAAAAAAATAAATTACTAAAAATTCATATATAACATAATGAAGACTAAAGTTTCTAGCTTCCATGGACCCTAAGTTCAAGATTATCAGCAATAGACTAGATACCGCCTGAAATATCATGCATACATCTCATCTTCATATGGGCATAGTCATCAATAGAATTCTTGTAGAATCTTCCCACACACTATTAGTCCCATATCTGATATCTAATGTTTCAGAAGCCAGAAAATTTTCCATATCATTCTCCACAGGTTCAACGACATCCTCCTCATTAAGCTCACCCGAAATATAACCCCTTTTACAAGGAACCGGATTCCTTTGATCAAGCAAAAGATTAAATTTCCCTTTAGCATTTTTCTTTTCAATCTTGTCAATTTTCTCAATAATTAGGATGTGACTAACATCCGGACCAGGAGTAACATCCTCACACATATATCCACCCGAAAAATCATCCAAACCAACCAACTCGGAGGTCTCACAATCCGTACCTAAATCATCATCATTTTCAACATAATTAAGTGCAACAAGAGAATTTGAGTCACTAACCTATTTACTTGAACTAACCTTTGTACTTGACCCTGAAGAAGTTTGCTTTCTCCTACCATTTGCGGTAGTATTCTCCTTACCCACCATTCAATACTCGTGAGTAACCTAAGGACCAACTGGTTTAAAGTTCACCCTAGGACCAACCGATACACCTGTAGCTACTTGCATAGGTTTGTTGACATTCTTTGCACCAGTGGCTCTCGTAGCCTTAGGACAATATTCAAGCACATGGCTAAAAATCTTACAGCTCGGCCATGTAGGGGTTTCCATTCATATCCTACATGAATAATGCTTAAATAAAAACTCTCGCATTTTAGTTTATGCATGACCACCAAAATAGTATATTTCATCCATGCATCCGCACGCAGCTCAATCATTGCTCTAGCATAACTCGATCTACCCCATGATTTTAAACGCATTTCAACCGTATATGAATCAAGCATCATGACCAGTAGACCATAACTAGAGATCTAACATCGTTTAGGGATTAATAGGAAGTAATAATCATAAATAGAAATGAGAATCAAGAATTCAGGCTGTAGGATCGCAATCAAAAGCAAAACCCTACAAGAACGAAGATTGTGATATGGAATAAAAACCATAGAATCAATATAAATCCTCACGACCAGTAGGCCAAAACCAGAGATCTAGCACCTTTAGGGATTAATACGAAGTAATAATCATAAATAGAAACGAGAATCAAGAATTTAGGCTGTAGGATCGGGCTGGAATTTATTGTGTTAGGGTTTGAGGTGAAATCATTAATCGCCAATCGTCAAGGGGAGGGGTTTGAACCGTCACACGTGCAAGGGCATCTCCTCAAGATGTAATAACTCAGTGAAAAACCTCAGATGCCTTCTCGAAGCCCAATTTAACCTTAAACCTAGTGGGAGAAGTGGCCCGAAAAGAGGGTAGATAGGGGCATGAGGGTCGGGGCGGGTTGGTAATAGCGTGACCGAGATAGAGTGTACCAAGCCTGGACACAGTGGCTAAAACATGGAATATAACAAGGTCAAAACTTGTTGTAACAAAAGCAACAAATGGTGTGTTTATGGCGGTAAGAGCAACGAACTAGGCAATGTTAATTAAGATTAAATCCAAGGAGACGAGGATACGATTCATTAAGAAGAGATTAGACAAGTTAATACCATTAGGAATGAGATCTTGCCTAAGTCTTGCAATTTCGTGCCAAAGACCCGACTATGGACCATGTAAGTTATATCATGTAACGTATATTGGATTTAATTGTTTCAACATGAACAAAACGAACTAAAATTAATAATTTTAACTTAAACAAAGATCAAGTATTCTAGACTGGTACTCCGTAATAATTATCACTTAAACTGTTCACAACCTTTATGAAATTAAAATCCTTTCAACGTTTGGAGTGCCACTTTGCATTGTTTTAATACAAAAGAAGATATAACATTACTCCAGGTGATGGCAGTACACGTAAGTTGCTATCTGGAATATATCTGGTTGAAAATATTTGGCGTATATTCGCCGGTTTCTAAATTTCTATCGTACAAAGTTAGTTTGTCCTAGTGACTTACATATTAGTCCACAAAGAAATATCTTAATGATGATGAATAAACCTAAAAAGAATGGCAAACGAATAACTTGTAGTAGCTTTTTGACATTTTTGTTTTTAAATTTATGGCTAGTTAACATTTGAGGACTTTATGACCCTAAAGCTTTGTCCTCCCTCTTCATAAAGAAGTTATTCCAAGGAATCCAATATATGGACATATATTCTTTTCCGTACTAAAGTATACTATAATTCATGAGACTATAGGAGATCGATTGGGAGTTATTGACCAAACATTCACTTGAAAACTTGTATAGGCTAGTTTGTAATAACTTGAAACATAGTTTACTCGACCTTGGCTGGAGCTAGTAATTATTTTCTAAATGGCAGACTGAGATTCAATAATGTAAATGAAAACTGAAGTTTAGCGAAAAGCTAGGAGTACAAAGATACTTTAAACAGTCGATCTTGGATTAGGCGATGATGCCTTGCAACATCTCTTTTAAAATCCAACCAAACTTCAGTACAAGTCCGATGTGAAGCTCATACGATATGTTTTAATAAATGAGTTAAGGTAATAAAATTAAGAAACAGATACTGATATCACCAACTTATATGTTTGTCTTTGACCCTGCATTCAGAGAGAGAAAAGGGTTATGTTGGAGTAATAAATGAAGAAAGGAAAAAAGAAAAAGGGAAAGAGAGAATGATGCTGAAAATTGTGGAAGTTTGTTAAAGGGTAGAATTTAAAGATTTCATCTAAAGGGTTCTTGCCCTAATTAAATATCTATCATATAGTTAAACAATAGCTAGCTTTAGACATCAATCAGCATTCTATGGATTTATAATTCCGCATTGTAACTATCTTCTGACTACAATTTTACTGCCATTCAAGGTGTTTAAATTAGAAACAATCCAGATAACCCTAAAACCTTTTTTTTCCTTCTAAACAACAGAGAATTCAAAATTAATTAAGGTAGCCAGAAACTGCATGAATGAAAAGAAAAAAAGATTACATCTGTCTAGTACTATTAACAGAATCAATTCCACTCAGTCCAACATGGATTAGGACTTCTAACTCCATGAGGGTTCCAATAGAGAATTTTAATTTTTGCAAGAAGTCTATCTTAGCAAGGAAGTTTCAAGTCGAAGCATACTTCATTTCGATACCTCCATATGATGTATGTATTACCCTCAATACTTATGTATTTTGTCAGAACTTTCCATTAATATTCTCATATATACTTTCAATTTCAATCAACTTAGATGGAAATGTGCTTATGTGCACTAACTCGTTTTTAGAAATCTAATGTATGTATGCCTGCATGCTGTGGCAAGTCATATATTCAATTCATTCCTGTTTCGTATAGAACATAGAACTGTAAGACTTCATTTTAATTTGCAATCTGATCTGTTTCAGTTGAACAGTAACGAGGATATATATTAGCACTTAACAATAATAAGCTAGTATGTGATACAAATTGTTTTGTTTGAGATAACTAACCTAGTCATCTAAAACAAATGAGGGTACCGCTGGAAACAACATCGACCAATGATTCCAACATACAGTAAATTTCCTACTTCAATGGTGAATCCGTGAAAAAGATACAGCTTGAATTTGTAACCTAATAAAACGTTTCATACTGTTCAAGAGTTCGTGATTAGTTTTAGCTGTTATCATATCCTTTCTCTCTATATGTATACATATCTATACATCTTCCCCTCCATATAGATACAGATTTTGTCTATGTACATATCATATAAGTGTCAGTGTTTTCTTTTAATTTACCAAAGCACTAAGAAGTACTGTAACATAGCGTCACGATAGAAAGCTTAAAGGCTAAGAAACTTCGTCCACTCACTTCAAGAACCCTAATTATTATAATGAACACAAAAAGAGATTTGGCAAATTACAAAATAAATATAAGAATAGAAAGAAGCAAAACAAAAGCCTCATCTCTCTTATCTTTGCCCTCCCATCATCATCATCTTTTTCTTTTTATCCTCCTCTCACTCTCTATCTTTTCTGTATATTATTCTCTTGTTCTTTTGATTCCCACAATCATATATTATCAAAATTAAAACCCTTGAAAACTTTCTAAAAGATAAAAGGAATTAAAAGATCAACTTAATTTAAACCATGGTTTTCTCATCTCATGTTCCATATCTTGATCAACACAATTGGCATCTCCAGGTATGAGCTTTAATCTTCTTTAGTAGATACGTGATCCTTTTTTCCGATTTTCGTATTAATTTCAACATCAGAAAGCATATTTCTTAAAGTAAGATGATGTATGCTTATTCATACATATTCTCTTCTTGAATATACCATGTACATATAGTAGTACATCTTGTGAGCTAATTTTTTTCTTATCATTTCATTTGTTTTTGTTTGTGTTTGGCTCTAGTTGCAACAATCAAACCACCAACATGCACCCGTCGGTGATGGTGAAAACCCTAATCTCTCACAACCACCACCACCTCCACTGGTTGGTGGTGGTGGTGGAGCAGGTGGAGAAGGGTCTATCAGGCCAGGATCTATGGTAGATCGTGCAAGGATAGCTAGGATACCCATGCCAGAGCCAGGGTTAAACTGTCCACGTTGTAACTCCACCAACACAAAGTTTTGCTACTACAATAACTATAGCCTCACGCAGCCTCGACACTTTTGCAAGACGTGTAGGCGTTATTGGACCAAAAATGGCGCGCTTAGGAATGTTCCAGTTGGAGGAGGTTGTCGGAAGAACAGAAGAAATAACAAAAACCGAAGCTCAAAATCGCCAAGCCAAAACGGTCCTAAATCTGTAAGTGAAAGTCCGTCAAGGTGTAGCGCTGAGACGATGGCAAGTAATCAACTCCCTCATCCACCATCTCTCCAATTACCATTCATGGGCTCTTTAAGTCAATATGGAGGTGTTGGTAGCAATATTACCTCAAACCTTGGTGGATTTCACCAGTCCCAACATGAAATGGGAAATTTTCAATTAGGAAGTGGAAGCTCAAATGGGAATAATTTCAACAATGTTTTATCAATTGGAGGGGTTGAAAGCTGGAGATTGCCTTTCTTGGCTGGATTTGAGGTACCCAATAACACAAATCTATTTCATTATCAAAGTGAAGGTGTAGCTGAAGCACCATCTCCGTCAATCGTGGGAGGAAACATACGAATATCGAACACTGGAATCAATGATACTCAGGTAGATCCTCCGGTGAAGATGGAAGATAATCGAAACTTAAATTTGTCGAGGCAATTTCTTGGTGTTTCGTCAGAAACCACTAATCAACAATCATGGGCAGGAAATGCATGGGCTGATTACTCAGGTGTCAATACTACTTCTTCTACTACTCCTACTACAAGTTTCCTATAATCAGGCTGGTCTTCGTGCTGTAGGAAGGGGTTTCATGGATTGATGATGCATTTAGGGTATAATTCAGTGCAAAGGTGTATGTAGCACTCTTATAAAGGCAATACTAAACTGAAACTTCGCTCGATCATAGCTCGGTAAAAAAAGTTTAATATTTTCTCGAGGTCAAGTAATTTAGGGTTCTACCTCCCAAATATTTGATCTGATGTCGAAGAAGAGGAACTAATGTGTGGTAGGTTAAACTACTTTATATGTTAAATCTTATTGTCTAATTTAATGTTGGCCGTTCGTATAACGTCTTTGAGAGTTTACTTGGACTTTATGTGTAATGTTCCTATAATTTTTATGTAAGTGTGCTTGCCTTGGTAATCATGTATTATATTTGAAGATTAATCAGTCCCTCTATATGTCTTATCTTCTGTTTATAGCATTTCTAATGTCTATGAGTTCAACAATTCTTACAGGTTGTTATATAATCATAATAATTCATGAGTTCAACTAAGATTGAACCTAATAAAAATTTCACACAAAAATATTGAGAAAGATATATGCCATTTATATTTTGTAATCTTTAAGAATATATGAAAGCATCTTCACCTCAACTTGGGTTAGCTAAAGTATATAATTACACGCAACTTTCAAGTTTCTGATTCAATATACTACATTACATATAATTCTAGACATGTGATGTCCCTAATAGCACATGCGCTTATGGAAGGTTTTCTTGATCAATTCATGATTTAATTTGTTGGAAATCGTTTATCTCTGTTGTTTTATAAGAATAGGTTAGAATCGATTAGCAATTCTAAAAACTCTTTTTAATGTGTAACCATTTCTAGCTTATTATTGCTAAAGATATTCCAACAAGTTAAGCCGTTGAAAAAGAATCTATTGTTTAACTATAACAGGATTTAACTTGAGCATAATATATGCACATCAAAGGTGAACCTTAATTTGCTCAAGATGCATAATCAAATCTAGATATGATATTTCTGATTTTGCATATTGATCGACAAGAATTTTTTCTTTTTCTGTATTCCTCGCAATTCCTTCATGGATATGCAAACAATGGATGATGCCAAATACCCTTGTAGATTAGCCTCGTTCTGCCATAGATGGCTTGATATATTCCGTTTAGTTTAACCAACGGAGTCGAAAGGTGTTATATTATAATGGTAGTTAGATATGATACCTCATGAATCAATTCCAGTTACTAAGATTAGTTACATATATACAGACAGTTTCTAGTCTCATTGCTAGGGATGGATATTTCTAATCAGTTAGTGAGCCACTTATGAATATAAATCTAAAACAATTGCGAACCCTAAGACAAGGGTGTAATTCCCTTTTTCTTAATTAATTATTGTTGTTTTGCTTCCGAATCCTTGTAAAATGATTGATATGGTTTTGTTGTTTTATGTCCATCTCCAAACATAAAATTAATGAAACCCGATAAGGAAAATACAGAAAAGGAATAAAATCTTGCAATGAATATGTAAATAGGTAATGAAAGTGTAATTATAAGAAAGAAAGACTCAAGTGCATGCAGCCATAGTGAATACTTTAGCAAGTGCAATTCTTTTGACAAACCTTAAAAATCACTCATAACCATGCAACTGTGACCTCTAGCTCATAAAGAAGTTAGTTAGATTTTGAAGATGACGAAGGAGTACAAGACGACTAATTATGAGCCAAAAAGAATATATTTGGTCTTTATCATATTTCACACACATTCTTTCTCTCTCTACTGTGTAAAAAGAAAAAGGAGTTACGTAGTTTGAGAGGAGATCTTGGACTGATAGTTACGAGGAAAAAGAAACTGAAATGAAGGGTGATTGCTTGCGACATGGAATAAAGAAAAAAGAATATTATTGAAAATAATAATGCATATTCATTTTAACACTTTTATATGTTTAGCACAATGTTTATAAGAGCTCGAGTCTAAAAAATAAGGGTACATACTCTAGTTGCAAGCTTCGTGTAGATGAGGAGATCCTAAACGCTAAACCTAAACTGATTATAAAAACATATTTGACAAGGTTAAGTTATCATTAGCTGTTAATGTAGAAGATCATTGAAGTTAAACACTTCTCCTTTAACTCGATTTCTTAAACTTGTAGAGAAGTTTTATAAAATCTGACTAGTGGTCTGATATCCCTCGCTACGCCCTTAACCCTGATTCATAAAATGTTCATAACATCTTGCTAGGGTTTTTTTTACCGAGTTTTTGCCGTCTAGAAGAAAAGCTTGAGCATTTAGAATAGTTGTTTCATTAACATTTTTGCAGGTTTAAGTGACTGGTTGTTGTTTTTCTGCTATATTACAATAATAATTTTCAGTTATAGTAGTAAAATCTGCTAAACATATTTGAAACGGCTAGTAGGTAACAAATCATGCTCTTGTAAACTACCGGTACAATTACCAGGAAATCTTCTACCAAAACAAGAAAACAGAAAACAAAACTACCGGTAGAACTAGTTTTTCTAAACATGCACGATAGAATATTAGTAGGAAAGTTATGTATGATGGTTTACCCAAAAAAACTTCACAAAATAGTGAAAATACGATATTATCTTATGAAATAAAACTTGGAAACATGAAACACTAATATTACCAAATTCTGTGAATAAATTGACTCCTAATATAATTATAATGAACAATGTAGAAACAAGAAAAGATTGTTATGTATAACATTAGTGTAAGAAGACAAGTATTAAAAATAAGTTATAAATCATGTGCAGCCTCAAGAGAAAGAAAAGTAATCTGGCAAAGATAGATATTGCTTTACTGAAAGCGCCAACACCCTCCTCCATATATTACTAAAGCTTTTGTATGCCCAACTGACCAACTCATGGAACCCTAAGTTCTTAAAGCAATCAAAGGCAAATAATGAGTTGGCTTCATGGGTGGCTCAGAAAACAATGTGCTTCTTTGGTTCGGTTGGAAGTCATAAGTACAAACTTTTATAAGCTATAATTATTATGGACCTTCCCTTCGTTTCGTCTGTTCTGGTCTTTCTTTCGCTTTCTGAATTTATGATTAGACCCGGTTTAGAGAAACTTATCGCAGGCGCCATAAAAGATAAGTTGAGGGGTTGAATTGTTAGTAATGAAAGAGCAGGGGTTTAATAGTCTATCTTCTTTACTTATTATGGAATGTCTTGTTGTCCAAGTTAGTCTCTTATTATAAATAGGGGTTTAGGGTCATAATTGAGGGTACGAATTAAGTGGGTCGACATCCAGGGAGTTTACCTGTTTTCTCTAATAACAGGAGGTCTGTTTTCCTTTATTATTTGTTTTTCTTGAACTTCTGCTGTATTAATACAATCGTTTCCTGGGTATTCAATTGATTACGGCTCTAACCTTATCAATTGGTATCAGAGCAAACGATCCACAACCACGATAATCTAAAAAAAAAAAAAAAAAAAAAAAAAAAAAAAAAAAAAAAAACTGCAATAATGGTTAAAGCTGCTGATTTGGAGCTTGAATTCAATCAGTATCGGGAAAACACAGATGCACGATTAACAACTTTGGAGAATGAATTGGTAGCTATGAGATCGGAGGCTAACCAACGTCTTGACCAGTTAAGCCAAAGTCTTGAACAGTCATCAAAGGTGCAGCAAGATATGATGAGAATGATGACAGATCTTATGAAGAAGAATTCTCTTGAAGCTGAATCACCTAAGGGTTTATTCGAGGCGTCTGAAACAAGTGTTGCAGGGGCAAAAAGGAACTTGAAGGAGGGTACTGGTTTTCTGGGATCAAAGAGAGTTGAGTTTGAAACTGGTGCGGTTTCACATGGGAACAGAAGAAACATGAATTTCGGATTCAGTGTTGATGATGAACTGTTACAACAAACAGCTCAAACTGGAACAGGTTTTAAAGCTAATGATTACAGGTTTAAAAAATTAAAGATGCCAATCTTTGATGGTGATGATGCTTATGGGTGGATTTATAGAATGGAAAGGTTTTTCAAAATCCAAGGGGTCGAAGCGTTAGATCATTTACACGTCGCTGAATTATGTTTAGAAGGTGAAGCATTATCATGGTACACTTGGAGTGAAGGGAGGTCACCGTTTGCTTCCTGGGAAGCATTCAAGAAGCGGTTATTAAATAGATTTCAGCAAACGCAACAAGGTAATCTTTTCGAGCAGTTTTTGGCTATAACACAGGAAGGAACGGCTCGGGCGTATGTGGCTCTATTTGAGAAGTTGGCAGGACAATTGGTAGGGGTGTCGGAAGAGGTACTCGAAGCAACTTTTATTAAGGGTCTTAAACCTGATTTACGAGCTTCAGTTAGAGTTATGCATCCCCAAAGTTTGAACCAAGCCATGATACTCGCAGTTACAATTGATGAGAACAAGGGTTCTGATAGTGGGGCACGTGGTGGAGGGTCGTTTCGTTCAGGTGGAACAACTACAAACTATTCTGGTTATAAAAATAACACAACAAGCTCAACCCGAACCTTGTTATCTACTGGATCCACAGGTAATAGAGGAGGTAATAGCATTACAGGACGGGTAGGTCAGTTTAAAAGATTAACCGAAGCGGAATTAGCTGATAAAAAGATCAAAAGGGTTGTGTTTTAAATGTGATCAAAAGTTCGGGCCTGGTCATATTTGTGCTAGTCGTTCGCTACAAGTGTTGTTGGTCGATGAAGAAGAACAATATGAGGAGGAGGGGGATGAAGAAGAGTTGAATATGGCAACGAATCATGCACACCTTGACATGGTTGAGGTGTCCTTGAATTCTGTAATGGGGTTTACTCCAAATCGCACGATGAAGCTACGTGGGAGGATCGGAGATCGAGAAGTAGCGGTTTTGATTGATTGCGGAGCAACCCACAATTTTGTTTCCACAAAAATAGTAGAGGAGCTCGGACTTAAAGTTAGTGAGTCGGGAACATTTAGTGTAACTCTTGGTAATGGTGAAATTACAAGAAGTAAAGGAATTTGCAAGGGCTTAGTAGTAGTATTTCCAGAGGTACAAGTGATAGAAGAATTTTTACCTTTGGAACTTGGCAGTACTGATGCGATTTTAGGAATTAAATGGCTACAAACTTTGGGCGATGTTAGAATGAATTGGAAGATGTTGACAATGAAGTTTATGGTCGGGTTAGGTGAAGTAACTTTATGTGGGGATCCGAGTTTATGTCGATCCAAATTCACTTTTAAAGCTATGGAGAAATCAATAAAGGCAAACGCAGAATGCTATCTAGTGGAATTGAAGGAGCTGGATACGCATAACTCAAGCCATAAGGGGGTGAATACAGAGCCGTTTAGAAAACTACTACTTCAATATGAAGATGTATTTAACATGCCGATTGGATTACCCCCAAACCGTGCACATGAGCATGCTATCAACTTACGAGAAGGAACAACACCCATTAGTGTACGACCGTATCGTTATCCACATGTGCAAAAAGATGAAATTGAAAAGCTTGTACGAGAAATGCTAGAAGCTGGGATAATACAACCAAGTATAAGTCCGTTTTCGAGTTCCGTTTTGTTGGTTAAGAAAAAAGATGGAAGTTGGCGTTTTTGTGTTGATTACCGAGCTTTAAATAATGCAACAGTTTTAGATAAGTTTCCGATTCCGGTAATTGATGAGTTATTAGATGAATTACAAGGGGCCAAAGTATTCTCTAAAATTGATCTTAAGTCGGGTTATCATCAAATTAGAATGAAAAGTAGCGATGTATCAAAGACTGCTTTTCGAACTCATGAAGGGCATTATGAATTCTTGGTGATGCCTTTCGGACTCACTAACGCTCTCGCAACGTTTCAATCCTTAATGAACAAGGTATTCAAATCATATCTTCATAAATTTATACTTGTATTCTTTGATGATATATTGGTTTATAGTCGATCTGTTGAGGAGCATGAGGTTCACTTGCGCACTGTTTTACAAATTTTAAGGGAGCATAAGCTGTATGCAAACCGAAAAAAGTGTTCTTTCGCACAAGAACAGATTGAATATCTTGGTCATATTGTTACTTGTGACGGGGTGGCAGCAGATCCAACTAAAGTTAAAGCAATGCTTGAATGGCCGGTTCCAAAATCGATTCGTGAATTACGTGGATTTCTTGGATTGACGGGGTATTACCGGAAATTTGTTAAGGGGTACGGTAAGATTGCTTCACCCTTGACTGACCAGCTTAAAAAAGATAGTTTTAAATGGAATGAGGACGCAAATCAGGCTTTTGAGAGTTTGCGCACAGCAATGTCAACATTACCTGTGCTAGTGTTGCCGGATTTCTCACAGCCTTTTATTGTAGAAACAGATGCGTCAGGATTTGGGATAGGGGCTGTTTTATTGCAAAATAAAAGAGCAATCGCTTATTTCAGCCAAGTTTTAGGTCCACGAGCTCGGCTTAAGTCAGTTTATGAAAGGGAGTTAATGGCAATTGTCTTAGCAATTCGGAAATGGCGACCTTACTTATTAGGCAGGAAGTTTATTGTTAGAACTGACCAAAGGAGTTTAAAATATTTATTGGAGCAAAGGTTAGTTTCTGAAGAGCATCAAAGATGGTTATCAAAATTGGTAGGTTATGACTTCGAGATTCAATATCGTCCCGGAATTGAAAACCGTGTGGCAGATGCTTTGTCTCGACGTGGGGAAGACCCCACACTAGCGGCTTTGTCCATTCCAGGGGTTATTGATTGGCAAGAATTGGTTCGTGAAATATCTAGAGATACACAACTTAGTACTCTACGAGACCAATTGATTCGTGGGGAGACCGTACCTAATGGATATAGTTTGGATGGTCAACGGTTGTTATACAAGGGAAGGCTGGTGATACCTCGAAATTCTCCTTGGATTCCGAAACTCTTCCATGAGTTTCATAACAGTGTAATTGGTGGTCATTCTGGAGCTCTCAAAACGCAGCAAAGAATGGCAAAAGAGGTTTATTGGGTTGGCATGAAAAAAGATATAGCAAAGTTGGTTTCCGAGTGTGATATTTGTCAACGACAAAAATATTCAACATTATCACCGAATGGACTATTGCAACCTCTAAATTTGCCCACCCGGGTTTGGGCTGAATTAACTATGGATTTCATTGACGGGTTGCCTAAATCTGAAGGTTATACGGTTATTTTGGTAGTTGTTGACAGATTAAGTAAGTACGCTCATTTTGTACCATTACGACATCCTTATACAGCCAAGACAGTTGCGGCAGCATTCTTACGAGAGGTGGTACGATTACATGGGATTCCAGAATCAATTGTATCAGATCGAGACCGGGTATTTTTGAGTCATTTTTGGAGAGAATTATTCAAGCTGCAAGGAACCAACTTGAAGAGGAGTTCGGCTTATCACTCACAAACAGATGGTCAATCGGAAGTAGTGAATCGGAGTGTCGAGACCTATTTGCGTTGTTTTGCTTCAGATTCTCCTAAGCAATGGGCAAGGTGGCTGTCATGGGCTGAGTACTGGTATAACACATCTTATCACACTTCAATGAACATGACTCCCTTCAA
The DNA here is from genome assembly GCA_025667525.1 of Glebionis coronaria. Lineage (NCBI taxonomy): Eukaryota > Viridiplantae > Streptophyta > Magnoliopsida > Asterales > Asteraceae > Glebionis > Glebionis coronaria. Next base: position 148,252,635 of record CM046882.1, read on the forward strand.
AGTTCTATACGGACGAGATCCACCACATTTAATTTATTATGGTAATGTTCCATCTCCCGTATTTGAAGTAGATAAGTATTTAGAAGAACGAGATTGTATATTAAAAGAATTGAGGGAGCATTTATTAAGGGCCCAGGTACGGATGAAGAAACAAGCTGATAAACATCGTACCGATCTTGAATTTGAAGTTGGTGATTGGGTTTATATAAAACTTCAGCCATATCGTCAACATTCAATGGCAATAAGGCGTCACCAGAAATTGGCTCCAAGATATTTTGGACCATATCAAGTGTTAGAAAGGGTGGGGAAGGTAGCATATAAGTTGGAACTTCCACAAACAGCTCGCATACATTCTGTCTTTCATATATCACAGCTTAAGAAAGTGAAGAATCCGACTATAATACGTCAAGAAATACCGGCTGGTTTGACAGAAGATATGGAATTAATGTTGGTGCCTGATCGGGTTGAAGGAGTTCGTGAGGGGAAGTCTCGAAGCAGGGAGGATCGTGAAGTATTAATTAAATGGAAGGATCTACCAGCATATGAAGCAACCTGGGAAGAGTACGATATTATCAACGAGCAATTTCCTGATTTCCACCTTGAGGACAAGGTGGCTGTTTGGGAGGGAACTATTGATAAGACCCGGTTTAGAGAAACTTATCGCAGGCGCCATAAAAGATAAGTTGAGGGGTTGAATTGTTAGTAATGAAAGAGCAGGGGTTTAATAGTCTATCTTCTTTACTTATTATGGAATGTCTTGTTGTCCAAGTTAGTCTCTTATTATAAATAGGGGTTTAGGGTCATAATTGAGGGTACGAATTAAGTGGGTCGACATCCAGGGAGTTTACCTGTTTTCTCTAATAACAGGAGGTCTGTTTTCCTTTATTATTTGTTTTTCTTGAACTTCTGCTGTATTAATACAATCGTTTCCTGGGTATTCAATTGATTACGGCTCTAACCTTATCAATTTATTTAGTATTTTTTTTATACAGTTTCTTCCGTTTACTGTTTTATGTTTCTGTGAACTATAAATGATACATAGAAGAATAACATCAGATAAACTTACTCGGATGAAGCTGGAAAACATGAAAAACATAATATAAAATTCAAAACCGCATGCACTTACACATGTGTGTAATTAAGACGACAAATTATCACCTAAGTATATAATTCCTATCCATATGCATTGGTAATACGAGTATCATCTGAATCATTGTACGAGCGACGGGTGCGTAAGTTTTATGTACAGATGTAGCCACTTATGACCCTTACAAGTTACTACTACAATACTTTATTGATACATGAGACACCAAACGGTTTTGTTTCCAAATTTGTATATCGTTAAGTTGTTAGGATCGTGTAAGAATTTCTTGAAATTGTGAACAAAATGATCCTCCCACTGGTATGTCTTGTTTTCTGTGTAGTGATTCAAATAGTACGTATGGAACCCATATAGACTGCTTTTGTTTGTTTTATGGACAAAGATTCGAATCAGCTTTTTTACACTTTTTTTTTCTTCTTTTCAGTATATCCATTCTACTTAAAAACAGTCATAGTTCTGAGCTACGTTGCGTATAAGTAGTTTATTATTTTTACATCACTAAAGTCCTAGAACTTTGGCCTATGTCTTAACATGTTGCAACTATTGCCTTTAATAAATGCATAAAATTAGATAAATCAATTTATTCGTTTTTAGAGTAAACGGTGTCGGAGGGGCTCGTCGCTCTGACGTGGCACTCTCGCCGGTGCTCGCCGTGACACCCCCTCGCCGCTCTTCCTTCGTCAATCTTCAACGAGAGAAAAAGAGAAAGTTTGGGCCCCACTTATTTTTTGTTTTGATTTCGTTTTATTTTGGCAGGAATGAAGTGTTGTATTTTATTTCATGTTTCTATATGCAGATCTGTAATTTTTTTTTCAACCGGCAGGAAAGAAGTTAGGGAAGGAGATGAAGTAGGTGCTATTTTTTTAACATAAAATAAATTTGCATATAAGTTCTTGTAGTTTGGTTTACTTTTAAATTTGAGATTAAATTTATAATTTTGTTTTGAAAAATATGCTTTTAAATTTATAAAAATACATTTATAACTTTTGTATTTTTATTTTTCTTAGTTGTTACTGAAAATTTATCTTTATGAAATGAATTTTTATTTTGTGTGAAAAATGAAAAAAGAAATAAAATGGTGAGTGGTGGGACCCAAATGAAGATGAGAGAGACTAGTTGTGAGTGAGGGGTGTATAGTTGGTTTTTTTGTTTTGATTAATTGAGATGATGTGGCGCTGAGGTGCCACAAGTGAAGAGGGAAAAGCTAGTCATGATACCTTTTACTCTAATAGATGTATACAAACTTGTCCGTGGTTATGTGTTAAATAAAATAAGTGTTACGAAGTGTAGACTCAAACTTTCATCATTTTATTATTCTCGTATTAATCAACCTCAATCATCAAAGATTTGGTGTTCATATACGTATAGAAAAAATTGTCATAGATAGATGCAATCTCAAATATACAATTAGCTACAACACCTCGGAGATACTCTAATAAAAGACCGTAGGTAGATCCCGGATCAAAACCAAATGATAAAGAAACCATATTAAAACTTGAGACGGATGTGGCACTCAATTCTGGAGGGATTCTTGGATCTCTGATGGTTGCCTCTGTGATAAGTTTCCCCGTATGTTCGCTCTTGAGACGGATAAAGAGGTGATGGTGGCGTCAAAACTGGGGATCTCCTCGCTTGCTGGTTCGTTTCGTCGAGGAGTGCGTGACGGTGTTGAACGGCAACAATTTGACGATTTGATGTCGCTTGTTGGTTTGGTCACTCTTTCCCCTTCTAGGGATCGTTGGGTTTGTGATGTAATAGGAGGTGATGGTACTTTTAAAGTCAAAGTGATTCGTAATATCCTTGATGATTTGTTTCTTCCTATGGAGGCTGACGCTACTCGTTGGGTGAAATATATTCCGATTAAGATAAATGTTTTTGTGTGGCGTGCTCGTCGAGATCGATTGCCAACTCGAACTAATCTTAATCGTAGAGGTATTTTGGTGGAGTCAAATTCTTGTCCTCTTTGTCTTAATGCTGCGGAGGATAATCAACATATCCTTTTTTTGTTGTGATTTGGCCCCAGAGATTTTTTGCAAGATTTGTCGATGGTGGGAGCTTGGATCGCAGGAGGTAAGCTCTTTTTCGGAGTGGAATAGTTGGTTCAATTCTGTTCGTTATTCTTCGGGTATTAAGTCCTTTTTGGAGGGGGTCTTTTGTGTTGCTTGGTGGCGTATTTGGATTTTCTGGAACTTGTTGCTTTTTGATGTTTCTCCTCCTAGGCGATCGACGATTTTTGATAACATTGTTTCGTTCTCGTATAATTGGTGTTACTCTAGATGTAATAGGGTAGTTACTTGGAATGATTGGTTGAAGTATCCTCATTTAATTTCTTTGTAATTTTTTTCTAAAATCTTGCTAGTCGTAATAAAAGTTGTTGTTCAAAAAAATATTAAAACTTAAAAAAATGATTAAATAAAGCCCTAGATCCAAAATAGAAGTACATGAAGCTTGAATTTCACTCCCAGCACAATGATACTAGACAAAAAAGAAAAAAATAACGAATCCAGTCAAGTTGAGCACTTACCATCCACTAGATGGTCAAGTCAAAAAAAATTGACATATTTGGTCACCATCACCCAAATTGCAACACGTGTCCTAATGCAAGTGATCAACTCACAGTGCTCAACCCCTAAATGTTCAACTAAATATAGTACTTTTTTTATTAAAAAATGCAAAAAATAATTCTTTTTGATATTCTAAATATACACGATATATTTTCATTTTACCCCTTATATTTTTAATATGTTTCAACACTGGCTTTAATTTCTTCAACCTATGAATATATAATAAAATAAAACATTTTAGTTTTATGCATATGGCGTTTTACTTATGATCTTGTTGTTAAGAAGCAACATCAAACGTTTTTTGGTAACCAGAATTATAGTAATAGTTAGCAATGTGACACAAAGATTACATGCATGAATGAAGAACCATTATTCTCATTTTCGATTTCCTGTGTAAGCATTCTACATGTCGTCTCGTTTCTTCCTGCTTAATAATCAACCCCATTTCCCGATCAAGATCTTCCGGCTTAATAATATGAACAAGCATCAAAGCACTCACACACGACAAGAAAGCTGTAGACAGTTTTGCTACATTCATTACAATAGCAACCGTCTTACAATACGACGAGAACGTCCATAGATTTATAAAATGTGTCACTGCACATAAAACAATAAAATCACCAAGCTGCACAAGCACCCATCTATACGGAAAGAATGTCGTGTCTTGTTAATCCAATGAATCGAACCATTCCAATAAACCCCACACATAAGCTATGTCTCGATCTCATCATCATCCAGTATTGGAGACAAAATCTTCCATATTCTAGCTTTGGATGAGTAAATATGTACACTGTAAATATCATTACTCTAACACCCCTAATTTATATTGCGCAGCGGAAATACACAATTGGGTACTAGACATAAGCATCATCACACAAGGTATATTGAAAGACTCAAAAGTGAGACGTTTACACAAAAATATAAACAAGATTTTCATAATATGTCTAAAACATAAATTTCATCCCAAATTGTACTAAAACGACACCAGAGTAAAGCGTTTAGTCCCCATGGATCTCGACCAACAACCAACAAGTTTAGTACAGTACATCAACATAAAGTAAATTGTTCAACAGTAAAGGATAGAAATAGTTTTTAGACCAACATTCTTCCAAAAGCCAAGCCACAACCTCCACATCAAAGCTCCATGCTCCATCACTTCCTATTACCTGAAATACATGCTAAAACGAGTCAACAATAACGTTGAGTCTATAGGTTTATCAAATCACATTTGAACACAAGAAGAAAATCAATCATAATCATTTATAGAATTGGCGTACACACAATCTATATTCAAGGAAATAATAAACATTGTATTTAAGCTCATGACACCGACCCCTTAACCAAATAGTCACCCACGCCAAATGCCGACATGACTAGAATAAAACCATTGCCCCTCTAGGGTATCAGTTGCTAGAATACCACATTCTTATTCTCCTAAATTATCATTCCCAGAGGTTACTCAACGTAATACCCTGGTCTCAGATAGGGTGGTCAACCCAATAGTACTAACATTAGAATAAGCGGCTATTTCCGACTCACAACATCAAGTCAGAAGATAGTTAACGGCTCATGAATAGGGTCTTTAGCAACAAGGTACTCAATACAATGTAATCAACTTAGGCAACATTCGGGTCCAACAATTACTCATGACTTGTGTTCATTTATTTTCAAATAGCATGTATCCCCCTCGCGGGTATAAAACATTTAGTAGCTAGCATAAAAAGCGAGGCTACAGACTCACCTTAGTATAATAGATCTAGCGAGATGATCGTCGATGATAATGGATGCCTTTCAAACACGAGAACCGCTACCTATCAAATAAGGCGCGTTCATTAATAATGACTCGAGAAATAAATCATATATAACAACATCAAACTCAAACTCATAAAGTCACAATAAACTCGAGAGAAAACGATATAAATAACTTCATTTTACTTTACTACACATTTACTTTACCATTTTACACTTTTAACAAAGTCCGCCGGCACATACCACATGTACTAGCTTATTTACCCCTTTTAGACTTATCAAACGTTTATGGAACGACTCAATAAACTAACTTACTATATATAGAAAATCCTTCTACAAGTTCATCAAATGATATTACTTTTAAAGTCCTTTACCTGACTCATTTTCAAACTACAAAATCCGGACAGATTTACGTTAATTTTTCATACAACCGTTTTAACTTCTTTAAACGACTCCGTTTACAAAACTGACACTCGGGTTTTAAAGTAAACTCAACCTCTAAAGTAAACACCTCATTATCAGTAGGTAACACATTTCAAAACTTCAATTTATAGTCCCCTAGATTCGATCCAAATATCGACAACAACTATATGTAGTGCCGATACTCGTCTCCCGGTACACGATCAATCAAAACATCATAACTTGGTGTTCGTTTGGAGCTAGAAGCTCTACCTTATATCAACTCGAAGCTAATAAAACTATCTACAACCCTAGGCTATAAGTTAAGCCATTTTCAAAACATAAAATTCGGATTTTACTGTTTACTTACTGTTGTAAAATGACCATTAAAAACTTGTATAAAATCACCTTTTTGATCAAAACCAACCATGAAAATGATCATTTTTATACCCTAACATCAACATATATGAACCATAAAATCCAAATCATTATCAAAATCAAAACCTTTGAATCCAAATGAAGTTTTTAACAAAATTCTTGCAAGAATCACCATTGATCATGCCAAGAACACCATGCATGATCATGGCTTTCACCTACCAACATCAAAAAAATAAAAATGCTTGCATGTATGAATTTATTACACCAAAATGATCCTTGATCAATTCTAAGATAGGGTCTTGCTTTAGTTTTACTCAATTCATGATCAAAATCAAGTTAAAATTGAAAATTGAATGGGTTTTGGGGTGGTGGTGATGTTTCGGCTAAATAAAGAAAAAGAGAGAGAGAGTGGAAGATTTTTGGTGGAAATTATGTGAAGTGTGTGTTTGTTTAAGCTTTTTATATAGTGCATGAGGGACCATTGTTGTAATTTTGCAATAGTTGTGGCTCAAAATGAAAATAGTTAGCTAAAAAGCGGGAAATAACTATTAGTCAATTTTGAAAATATTTACGGGGCTCGGGTTTCATAAAGATACTTTTAAAAATTTAAAACGTACCTCAAAAATAATAATTTCGACTCCCGACTCGACTTAACACGTCATTTATAATAAAACATCAAAAATGACAAAAATCGAAAAACCGACAATAAGACGTAAAATATTTGGCATCCATCGACATCACGCTTGCTAATACTCATTATACTTATTAAATATTAAATATAAACCTTCCAACATCGGTTTAAACATAAACCTTCAAAAATAAATATCATTCAAACTCATTTAAAAATTTCAAAAATAATCGTAAAATAAGATTAAGCAATGACCTCGGTTTTGGGTTGTCACATCCCCCCCTTCTTAAAAGAAGAGATGTCCGCGGTGCTTAATCCTTTATAAACAAATGAGGATACTTGTCCTTAAAGAAATCCTCACGTTCCCACGTAAACTCTGGCCCACGTCTAGAGTTCCATCTCACCTTCACAGTCGGAATCCTACTATGCTTCAAATTCTTAACTTCCTTATCCATTATCTCTACAGGTTCCTCTATAAAATGCAACTTATCATCAAGTTGAATTTCCTCCAACGGAATCACCACATCCCTTTCAGCTAAACACTTCTTCAGATTAGACACATGAAAAGTATTATGAATAGCCTTAAGCTCATCAGGCAACTCTAACTTATAAGCCACCAATCCAATCCTTTGGATAATCTTAAATGGTCAATATATCCCGAGCTCAACTTTCCTCTTTTTCCAAAACGAATCACTCCCTTCCATGGAGATACCTTCAGCATAACCATGTCTCCTACTTCAAACTCCAACGGTTTCCTTCGGTTATCAGCATAACTCTTTTGTCTACTTCTGGCAGATAACAAACGCTTCTTAATTTGTACAATCTTTTTAGTCGTCTCAAATATCATTTCAGGCCCAGTCAATTGACTTTCTCCTACTTTCACTCCAACACACTGGAGATCTACACTTACGTCCATACAAAGCTTCAAATGGAGCGGTTTTAATACTAGCATGATAACTGTTATTTTACGAAAATTCAACCAATGGCAAATGCTTATCCCAACCATTTCCAAAGTCTATCACACATGCACGAAGCATATCCTCTAATGTTTGAATCGTTCTCTCACTTTGTCCATCAGTTTTCGGATGATATGTTGTACTTAAACATAACTCCGTTCCCATTGCTTTCTGCAAAGACTTCCAAAATTCTGAAGTAAACCTACTATCACGATCAGAAATTATCGACAAAGGCACACCATGTCGACAAACAATCTCTTTCACATCCACTGTTGTTAACCTCTCCATACTATCTGTCTTATTCATTGGCAAAAAGTGAGCAGACTTAGTCAATCTATCTACAATTACCCATATCATATCACTACCACTTGTAGTCCTTGGCAAACCTGTCACAAAATACATAGTAATCTTCTCTCATTTCCACTCAGGAATCTCAGGTTGCACTAATAATCCAGACGGTTTCTTATGTTCAGCTTTCACCTTCGCACAAGTTAAACACTAACATACCGTGCTATATCTGCCTTCATATTCGGCCACCAATAAACTTTCTTAAGATCTTGATACATCTTGTCCGATCCAGGATGTATTGAATACTTCGACTTATGAGATTCATTCATAACCAAATCTCGCACTCCTAAAGAACCTTTCTCAGACGGACACAACGGTAACCAAATCCTATTCTTAAAATACCTCAATCCATTTGACCTTACTTCAAACAATGGTTTCAACATTCTACCCAATTTTTCTGCCTCAACATTCTCTTCCTTCAAACCATTAGCTTGGGCTTTCAATATCGCTTCTGTCAAATCAACACTTTCCATCATTGTCAAGCTCTAACTCTTATAGACTTATCTCTTTCCTTTCTATTAAGTGCATCAGCTACCACATTCGCTTTACCAGGATGGTAACGAATCTCGCAGTCATAATCACTCAGCAACTCAACCCATCTCCTTTGCCTCATATTCAATTCCTTTTGATCCAAAATATATTGCAAACTCTTATGATCAGTAAAAACCACACACTTGGTTCCATACAAGTAGTGTCTCCACAGCTTCAAAGCAAAAATCACAGCCCCAAGTTCTAAATCATGCGTAGTGTAATTCTCTTCATGCTTCCTCAATTATCTCCATGCATATGCTATTACTTTCTCCCTTTGCATCAACACAGCCCCAAATCCTTTATGAGACGCGTCACAATACACTACAAAATCCTCAGATCCTTTTGGCAAAGACAATATCGGCGCAAAACACAACTTATCCTTCAACATACTAAATGCAGATTCCTCTTCCAATCCTCATTCAAACACTCGATTCTTTTCCGTAAGCTTAGTCGACGGCTTAGAAATTAGTGAAAACTTCTCGATAAACCTTCTATAATACCCAGCTAAACCAAGAAACTGGCGAACTTCAGTCGGCGTCTTCGACACTGACCAATCCTTAATTGCCTCAATCTTAGCAGGATCCACACGAACACCTTCACTATCAATCACGTGCCCTAGAAATTGCACTGATTTCAACCAAAATTCACACTTAGAGAATTTCGCATACAGCTTTTCTTTCTTCAACAATTCCAAAATTGTTCTCAAATGCTTCTCATGTTCCTCTTCACTTTTGGAGTAAATGAGAATATCATCAATGAATACGATAACAAACTCATCCAAATACGGCTTACATACCCGATTCATCAAATCCATAAATACAGCAGGCGCATTTGTTAACCCAAAAGGCATCACTTGAAATTCAAAATGTCCATATCGAGTACGGAAAGCTGTTATAAGAATATCTTCTTCCCTAACTCTCAGTTGATGATACCCAGACCTCAAATCGATCTTCGAGTATACACTAGAACCTTGCAACTGATCAAACAAATCATCAATCCTTAGCAGTGGATACCGATTCTTGACAGTCAATTTGTTAAGCTCTCTATAATCAATACACATTCTAAAAGAACCGTCTTTCTTCCTAACAAACAAAACAGGCGCACCCCACGGCGACGAACTCGGTCTAATAAATCCCTTATCCATCAATTTCTTCAATTGATCAGATAATTCTTTCATCTCAGATGGAGCTAAACGATACGGTGCACGAGCAACAGGCGCAGCACCCGACACTAAATCAATACGAAACTCCACTTCACGATGCGGCGGTAATCCTGGCAAATCTTCAGGGAAAACCTCAGGATACTCTCTAATCACATGCACATCATCCAATTTCCTTTCATTCACACCATCATTACTTATCTGTGCAAGAAACACATCACAACCTGCTTCTATATACCTCATCATCTTTAAACAAGAAACAACTCTCAAACTAAAAGTACATTCATCACCTTTCACAGTCAACACCCTATTCCTTAGCGGTATCTGAACTAATCTTTCTCCACAAAAAATCACTGCACCATTACCAACTTTCCAACAATCACGTCAAAAGATCTAATTCTATAGGCATCAAATCAATACTAAACACATAATTACCTAACTTCAAGGAACAACCTTTCAGTATAGAACAAGTGCTTACAACCTTACCATCAGCTAACTCCACCTTATAACTAGTTGTCAATCTCACTGGTTCTCTATCCAATAGCTGACTGAATCTAACATCTACCAAACTTCTATCGGATCCAGAATCAAATAACACACTAGCATAACAAGCATCAAGTAAGAACGTACTAGTCACCACATTCGGCCCTTGAGGTTTGTCAGCATCTCCCACGACATAGGCTGGAGCAGCAATCCCAGCAGAAACAGCAGCAATATTGCCTCTCTGTCGTATGCCAACCCTCGGACAGTTCCCTTGCTTATGTCTACGGCCTCCACATCCAGAACAGTCTACTACCTTGACAGCATTGGCTCCAGTGGCTACACCCTTGTTTCTACAATCTGCCATCTTATGTCCGGCCTTCCCACACTTGTTGCAAGCAGGTGGACAATTCCCAACATGATACAGATTACATCGACCACACTTCGGATTCACCTTGTTACCTTGATTTCCTGTGGCAGCACGAACACCATCATTCCTTCTCAAATTGTATTGTTGATTCCTATTCGGTCCTTGTTTATTGTTATTACGATAACCACCACGATTCTGCCCTTGGTTTGAGTGTGCAGCTTCCCACTTTCTCTTATTCCCTTCAGCAATACTATCCTTTCGATCCTGCAGCTTTACATCCATTAAAGCATGAGCCATCTGAACAGCTTCATCAAATGACTTGGGTTTCGACGAAGTTGTTTCTCCCTTGATATTACTAGATAAACCTCTAATATACTACTTCATCTTCTTACGGTCATCAGCAAAAGCATCAGGACATAACAAACATAAATCAGAAAATCTCTTGGTATAAGCTACAATATCATTGTTTCTCAGTACGAAATGCCTCAATTCATCTTCCAACTGACCTAACTCTTCCTCAGGACAAAACTTAGCAGTCAACAGTCCCTTGGTCACAGTCCATGTTCTAGCATTAGCTTCAACCAATCCTATAGTGGCTACTTGACTATTCCACCAACTCAATGCATCATCCTGAAAAGTAGCTGCAGCAAATTTCACCTTACTAGCTTTTGAACATCCACTGATTTCAAAAGTACTTTCAATCTTCTCAATCCACCTCCTTAATTCCAAAGCACCACCTGTACCACGAAATTGGGTAGGTCCATATTTCATGAAACTAGCATAAGAACATTCCTTCTGAACCTGCTGAACAGCAGCATTACCTTCAACTTGTCTCGCATCATTTCCTCCCACTGGTTCATCAGCATTACCTCCAACTGGATTTTCAACATTCCCTCCAACCTGACCAGCAGCATTCCTATTCTCAGCCTCTTGGTTCCTCGCAGCACGTTCAGCTTCTAGAGCTCTGGCAATAGCTTGCTCAATCATGGTATTAACAGTAGCAGTCGTCAATTTAGGCGGCATGTTTTTAGAAAACTAACCAAACAATAATTTAATAATGTCAGAAAAATGCCTCCCAACTCCTTCCCGTGTAATCATAAAAGGAAAAGAACAAGTAAGTATTCATATCAAGATAAGAAGAAGGATTTCTTTATCAAGATGTAACATGGATACTACAAGCACCAACAACACAATTCACAATCAATCATTAACCAATTCACAAAAGAACTAATAAGACAAATCATAAGTCATGAAGGTAATTTGGATTGCGTTGGAAAATTTCCACAAAATTGTGACAAGTAATGTCACTACAACCCTTCATCACGTCAAACTTAAAGTCATTAAGTTTCATCATAAACTACAGTACGAGTCTACATAAGTCCTATTACAACAAGGCTAATAAAAACAACATAAAAGAACTAAACATCAGATCCCCGCAGCTTCTTGTACATCGGCTCATCATCATTGCTGCTATCATCATCCTCAGAATCTTCTTCCACTTTTTCCTTCCCCTTACGACTACTTCCTTCACTTGGCTTCACCAGCACTTGAGCTTCAACCTGATTCGGCACATCACGAATCACTACACCTCGACTAGGAAAAGATCTCATCGACAGACCCCATGCATCCAACCTTTCATTCCTTTCTTGCTCCTTACGTAACCTTTCAACCTGCCCACTCAAATTCAACACCATAGATCTTAATCTAACAACTTCATCCATTTCCATTGCCCTAACAAACTCTTATCTTCTCACACAACTAACAAACCTGTCAAACGTTTTCTCATTCTGCTCAAACATCCTAATCACACGGGTTTCAACCAAATACCTTTCAAACAAAGACCTATCAAACTTCTTAAGAAACCAGAAAATATCATCATAAGACCTAGGACCTGGACAATAAACCTTAGATATGCCATCATGAATAGATCGAGCACTAGCAGCACTACTCGACTCAACAGGAACATCACCCCTAGCAAATGCAATCCCAGGCAATCTGCTAATATAGGCATCACAAGTAGGCGTTGAAGAACGAACAACAGGTCGTTGACAATCTGGAACAGTCTGTGGCACAACATTAACCCTTGGAACATAACTACCTTGTATCAATTCAGGCTCTGTCTGACCAACTGCAGTAAGTGGAATCCCATCATCTAAAAACTCAAAAGGCTCCTCATCGTCACTAGCACCAAAGTTATCTACTTCCTCACCATCCAATACATTAGTCATATCAATCCATCCATCCTCACGAGGCAAACCAGCCATTTTCTACAATTATAAGGGTTCAAGGATACTTAAGGTCATCGTTAATAAAATAATATTAATTAGTATGCAATGCTTATGTAAATGTCATACATAATCCATGCTATGCAACAAAATGCAAATGATGTTTATGTAATTCTCGCAAAAAAATAAATATGATACTGACAAGCACTCAACGTACTTTCAGTAATTCCAATACAATATCGTAGTATTTACTTAATAAATACTCGGAAAATCATTTCAGTTATGAGGGATACATCTACAATGCAAAACAAAACTAAAAGTGATCTTACCGGAGCGTTGTAGAGAAGTTGTGTGCTTTTGAATAATAAATACTTTCGACACCAAAGTTATAGTTTAGGACAATTTTCAAAATCAACCCAGTTCTCTACAACATGCAGCTCTGATTACCAATCTCTAACACCCCCAATTTACATTGCGCGGCGGAAATACACAATTGGGTGCTAGACACAAGCATCATCACACAAGGTATATTGAACGACTCAAAAGTGAGACGTTTACACAAAAATATAAACAAGATTTTCATAATAGGTCTAAAACATAAATTTCATCCCAAATTGTACTAAAACGACGCCAGAGTAAAGCGTTTAGTCCCCATGGATCTCGACCAACAACCAACAAGTTTAGTATAGTACATCAACATAAAGTAAAATTTTCAACAGTAAAGGATAGAAATAGTTTTTAAACCAACTAACTTCCAAAAGCCAAGCCATAACCTCCACAGCAAAGCTCCATGCTCCATCACTTCCTATTACCTGAATTACATGCTAAAACGAGTCAACAATAATGTTGAGCGAGTCTATAGGTTTATCAAATCACATTTGAACACAAGAAGAAAATCAATCATAATCATTTATAGAATTGTCGTACACACAATGTATATTCAAGGAAATAATAAACATTGTATTTAAGCTCATGACACCGACCCATTAACCAAATAGTCACCCACGCCAAATGCCGGCATGACTAGAATAAAACCATTGCCCCTCTAGGGTATCAGTTGCTAGAATACCACATTCTTATTCTCGTAAATTATCCTTCCCAGAGGTTACTCAACGTAATGCCCTGGTCTCAGATAGGGTGGTCAACCCAATAGTACTATCATTAGAATAAGCGGCTATTCCCGACTCACAACATCAAGTCAGAAGATAGTTAACGGCTCATGAATTTAGGGTCTTTAGCAACAAGGTACTCAATACAATGTAATCAACTTAGGCAACATTCGGGTCCAACAATTACTCATGACTTGTGTTCATTTATTTTCAAATAGCATGTATCCCCCTCGCGGGTATAAAACATTTAGTAGCTAGCATAAAAAGCGAGGCTACAGACTCACCTTAGTATAATAGATCTAGCGAGATGATCGTCGATGATAATGGATGCCTTTCAAACACGAGAACCGCTACCTATCAAATAAGGCGCGTTCATTAATAATGACTCGAGAAATAAATCATATATATCAACATCAAACTCAAACTCATAAAGTCACAATAAACTCGAGAGATAACGATATAAATAACTTCATTATACTTTACTACACATTTACTTTACCATTTTACATTTTTAACAAAGTCCACTGGCACATACCACATGTACTAGCTTATTTACCCCTTTTAGACTTATCAAACGTTTATGAAACGACTCAATAAACTAACTTACTATATATAGAAAATCCTCCTACAAGTTCATCAAATGATATTACTTTTAAAGTCCTTTACCCGACTCATTTTCAAACTACAAAATCCGGACAGATTTACGTTAATTTTTCATACAACCGTTTTAACTTCTTTAAACGGCTCCGTTTACAAAACCGACACTCGGGTTTTAAAGTAAACTCAACCTCTAAAGTAAAAACCTCATTATCAGTAGGTCACACATTTCAAAACTTCAATTTATAGTCCCCGAGATTCGATCCAAATATCGACAACACCTATATGTAGTGCCGATACTCGTCTCCCGGTACACGATCAATCAAACATCATAACTTCGCGTTCGTTTGGAGCTAGAAGCTCTACCTTATATCAAATCGAAGCTAATAAAATTATCTACAACCCTAGGCTATAAGTTAAGCCATTTTCAAAACATAAAAATTCGGATTTTACTGTTTACTCACTGTTGTAAAATGACCATTAAAAACTTGTACAAAATCACCTTTTTGATCAAAACCAACCATGAAAATGATCATTCCTATACCCTAACATCAACATATATGAACCATAACATCCAAATCATTATCAAAATCAAAACCTTTGAATCAAAATGAATTTTTTAACAAAATTCTTGCAAGAATCACCATTGATCATGCCAAGAACACCATGCATGATCATGGCTTTCACCTACCAACATCAAAAAAATAAAAATGCTTGCATGTATGAATTTCTTACACCAAAATGATCCTTGATCAATTCTAAGATAGGGTCTTGCTTTAATTTTACTCAATTCATGATCAAAATCAAGTTAAAATTGAAAATTGAATAGGTTTTGGGGTGGTGGTGATGTTTCGGCTAAATAAAGAAAAAGAGAGAGAGAGAGTGGAAGATTTTTGGTGGAAATTATGTGAAGTGTGTGTTTGTTTAAGCTTTTTATATAGTGCATGAGGGACCATTGTTGTAATTTTGCAATAGTTGTGGCTCAAAATGAAAATAGTTAGCTAAAAAGCGGGAAATAACTATTAGTCAATTTTGAAAATATTTACGGGGCTCGGGTTTCATAAAGATACTTTTAAAAATTTAAAACGTACCTCAAATATAATAATATCGACTCCCGACTCGACTTAACACGTCATTTAAAATAAAACATCAAAAATGACAAAAATCGAACAACCGACATTAAGACGTAAAATATTTGGCATCCACCGACATCACGCTTACGAATACTCCTTATACTTATTAAATATTAAATATAAACCTTCCAACATCGGTTTAAACATAAACCTTCAAAAATAAATATCATTCAAACTCATTTGAAAATTTCAAAAATAACCGTAAAATAAGATTAAGGAATGACCTCGGTTTTGGGTTGTCACAATTACTATAGTGATATCCACGAACAAATACCACTCTATAGTGACTTGATTTCAAAGAATTAAAGATTAATATCACACCGCAAGGCCTTTGAATCCTATCATAATCTTGACGTGCTGGAAGGGTGGCAACTTGTTTGGTCGTTGGATTGTAAACATAATACGTCGAAACCCCAAACAGGGGAAACAACAAAAACAGAGGGAACCACAACCCAAAAAGGGGGAATTAATGCAAGGGATTAAGTCGTCCAATAGAAACGTACTTTTGCAAATGTACCATCTTGCTACGTGAACTATATTTAGTTTCACATAATGTAACGTACTTTTAGATTTTGTTTCGATTTGCATCAAGTTTTACAAGCTACCAGTTAAAAAGTTTAGAAACCAGAAAAAGATTCCATAGGGCATATACTTTCAAGGGATTAGGTCGTATAATAGCTACGAACTTTTCCGAATGTACTGATTTGGTACGTGAACTTTATTTAAATTACGAGAAATTACGTAAAACTTTAAAAAAGATTTAAGATTACAAAAAAAAATTATAAACACTTGTAATTACGAGAAAGGGTAAAAAAAATCTTAGTTAAAACAACATTTTTTTTAAAACTCACTTTTAAAATATAAACAAAAATTTTAAAATTGCAAATTTTATTTATAAAGTTTTTATGCTAAAAATAATTTTTCACCAAAAGTTATAGAAACTTGAAGGCTTTTTCTAACATAAAAAATTGAAAGATTAAAAACAAGTTAAAACAGTTGAATTTTTATAATTTCTTTAAATATATAAGCGACGGATTTTTAAGAAAAGAAGTATAAGTAATTTAAAAATAAAATTAAAAAAGGTTTAAAAAATAAAATTTTCATTAAAAAGATATTCCCAAAACATGTAAAAATATCATAAAGTTAAGAAAAAAGATTTCCAAAAAACTTAAAATTTTTAAAAAATTTTAAACATTTTATGTTTTCTTAAAATAAAAGTAAAATTTAAAACTTTTAAATAAAAATTTAGTTTCATTCAAAGAAAAGATAAAAATAAAATGTTAACTTTTAAATTCTAATTTTTTTGAAGATAAATGTTTAGTTATTTTTAAATACTTTTTAGAAAAAAAAAGTTTCGAAGAAAAATCTTCTTTAGTTAAAAACTAATATTGTAAAAAGATAAAAAAAAGGGGAGGGGGGGGGGGGGGGGGGGGAAGAGAAAAAAATGTAACATTCCTGGTAAAACAAGTTTTAGTGTGCAAACAGACATAAAATCTAAAAGTACGTTACATTGAGTGGAACAAAAAATAATTCACGTACTAAGATAATAGATTTGTGAAAGTACGTTGCTATCGTACGGCTTAATCCCTTAATGCAACAGGGGGAAAAAGCAACAAAAATAAAGGGAACCACAATGGGCATCTCATTTTTAATGGGGTGTTTGTTTTAGCTTATGTAATGGGCTTATATTATATAAGCCTATGTTTAATAAGCTTATATGCCCATGGCTTATATAAGCTTAAGTTAACATGAGGGTAAAATGATAAATATGTTATATAAGCCCAAACCTTCATAAAAAAAGCCACATTTTTATTGCTTATCAAAACACCCATATATAAGCTTATAAGTCTATTTATATAAGCTTAGCCAAACACTTGGTTTGGGCCTATAAGCTTATATAAGCTAATAAGCTTATAAGCCCATTATATAAGCTAAACCAAACACCCCCTAAGTCATAACTTATTTGGTTATACATCTTCATTATACGGCTGTACGCTACATCGTTGAACCCGTTGCCCAAAATTTTAATCCATTAATTCCCATTACACAATTTGTATTCCGCATATTTAGATACCTCTGCAGCAAACTGTTGTGCTTCCATTTGATAAATCTGTTTTAACCAGTTGTGTTGCAATTCCCATTTCAAAGATATTTTGAACTAAAGTGGAATGAGATAAATACAAAGAATAACAAACTGAGATTACAAAGAATATTAGAGAACAATATCAAGTTACAGAGTGATACATGCGTATCTACTCAAATTCATTTGTTAGAAGCTCCAAGCTAATTTCGACTTTCAACTAGAGAAATTTTGTTGGGTTTAATCGGGTTGTCGGGTTCGCGTATACGTGGCTGGAACACTTCTAGTATAAGTGTGCATGTTTTTATGTTTTAGTATATGAATAATAATAGGAATTAGTAAAGAGTCATGGCTGATTCTAAGGATGTGCATGGAGCACATTATACTTGTTCTTTAGGAAGTCAGTTAGCACTATCTTAGTGGTTTTGTAGGGCACGTTCTATTATCTGTAAGGCTATAAATAGCCATAGTTTTGTCTATCAAATTGAAATCAGTTTTCCCTTATATTAATTTACAGAAGCATCAAAAACCAATTGCTGTTTTGATTGGTGTTAGTGTGTGGTGCGAGTCCGTGTTTAAAGGGACTGATTCCATCATTTGGTATCAGAGCGCTAGGCTCGTACCGGGGAAGCCTCCGCCATCGGCGGGTGTGTCAGTGGTGGAGGGCAGGTGTTGAGAAGGTTCGGACAGCGGGTGGCTGTTTGAAAACAGTAGGAGTGCCTTGTGTTGGGCAGGGAAATAAGAAAGAGAAGTAGCAAGTTCATGTGACTTGCATAGGACCGAGAGGGCTGACGAACCGCAAAAGACCGGCGGCACGGCGGTACCTAGACCGAAGAAAGTAGAGACCGAGAAGACGGAGGAGCTGCAAAAGACCGGGCAGCACCTAGACCGACACGGGTGGCAATAGACCGAAAGCTCACCTGAGAAAAATAGACCGAAGACCGAAAGAGATAACCGTGACCGGCGGGTTATCTAGACCGAAATTTCAACAGCAAAAGACCGAAGGACTGTTGAAGTAGAAGACCGAGACCGAAGGAGGCAACCAAGACCGAGACCGTGACCGTGTGTTGCCCGAGAAAGAAAAGACCGAAAAAGACCGACGCCGTAGAGAAGACCGAGGAAGCTCCGGCGTGAGACTGAAGACCGAAGACCGAAAAGACCGACGCTAGTAAGAGTAGACCGAAGAGACCGAAAGGCCGAGGACCAAAGTCCAAAGACCGAAGAAGACCGAATACTGTTGAATCAAAGAATCGAAGATTCACATATCGACCGAACACAGAAAGACCGCAAGAACTGTTTTTTTTGGAAAACAGGAAAGTAGCAAGGAGAACGAAAGAAAGCGCATAGAAAATAATTGCGAGCAGCAAGAGCAAGATAGACGCATGAAGACTAGCTCTCGTGGAACACGAAGACATCAAAGCTGGATGACTTCAACACAAGTACGTTGGTGTTATATCAATCAGTTTGACGTTGGAAGTCACATTAACGAGATGGCTTGGATGTGCTCGGGAAAAAGTCGAGAAACGAGATGGTTCGAAAGAAGGTGTTCAAGACGTGACCGAGGTGACGTGAACAACCGATTAAGGGGTGATTGTTGGGTTTAATCGGGTTGTCGGGTTCGCGTATACGTGGCTGGAACACTTCTAGTATAAGTGTGCATGTTTTTATGTTTTAGTATATGAATAATAATAGGAATTAGTAAAGAGTCATGGCTGATTCTAAGGATGTGCATGGAGCACATTATACCTGTTCTTTAGGAAGTCAGTTAGCACTATCTTAGTGGTTTTGTAGGGCACGTTCTATTATCTGTAAGGCTATAAATAGCCATAGTTTTGTCTATCAAATTGAAATCAGTTTTCCCTTATATTAATTTACAGAAGCATCAAAAACCAATTGCTGTTTTGATTGGTGTTAGTGTGTGGTGCGAGTCCGTGTTTAAAGGGACTGATTCCATCAAATTTAATGTTAAAAAGAAGGAAAAATATATGGAAAACAAGTGCGTTTCGTCAAACTCATACTACGTAGTATTTGATTATTATGTTACAAACTGTTATCATTCATAGAAAAGGAATCACCGCGTGATTCCTATTACATATGCAGTTTTCTTAATTGGAATATAGAACCTCATGAAATTAGTAACAAAAGTATCTTTATTGTAACCTTGTGTCATAAATCTTGAATCACGTGACAAATGAGTGAGGAATTTTTGGTTGATTTTTTGAGGTATTTAATACGTAGTATTAGGGGTGAGCATAAAACCGAAAAAACCGAACCGAAAGCGAAAAAACCGAAAAAACCACACTAAAAAAACCGAACCATATGAAAAACCGATAAAAAAGGTTTTGATTTTTTAAAAAACCGAATATGTGAGGCGGTGTTTGGATGCCTATGATAAAACGAACCGATATCTCCGCCCCGCCCCGCCCTTATATATATCATTCAAACCGTTAAATATTTGTTTTTATAAAAGACTAGGGTTTAAGCCCGGGCTTCGCCCCGGGTTGTTTGAGTGTTTGCTCATTTGTGGATTTCAGCAAAAAAAAGGTACAATGTTACAGCAAATGAGTGAACTTAGATACTAACAGAGTTTTTGGGATTGCGTTTTCAAAAAAGAGTATGGGTTGGCAAAACTGCAAGCAATCGCAAAGATTCTCAAATTGACCCAAAATATGGACACAAACATGTTGATATGATGATTTACTCCCCTTGTCTAATCTTAAATTTAAAATATCTTATCTATTGAATTCATTACCTAAAGAATTGGCTGCTGCTATTTCTTGGATTTATGAAATAATCAGATGAGCTATACAAAGCAGTAGTAGTAATATCTTGAGCTATATAAAACAGTAGTTATATATATTGAGTCGACAGGGGAAACGGATCAAGAATTGGTCGCTGCTATTTCTTGGATTTATGACTTTGTTTCAATTCTACGGGGTGCTAAATTTTTTGTTGTTTAACATACATGCAAATGATTTTGGCATACCAATCTGTCAATGAATGCAATACAACTTATTCAATAGTTAATAGGTTATAAACATGAGCCTACACAAACTATATACAATATAAATGTTCTTCTGAAATTACAACAAAGGCTAAAAGTAGGAGTCAAAGTATCTTAATAGTCACTACTGATACACATTAAAACATCGCTTTGTCGAATCAACCCGTCCATCTATTTTTTCTAAAGGTCAATTTTTATGAACTATTTTCGAACTTTTAGCCACGTATAAGTAAGGATGTTTGTTTCGGCTTATATGTGGGTATGCTGGATTGTGAGCTTCTTTATTTCGCCTTATAATTTATAAGCCTCAAATTTTAGCTTATTTTGAGACTTGCGCTTTATATAAGTTACATTACGATAGGATAATACTTATATAAGCACATTAGTCTCAAAATAAAGCGAGAACATCGAGGCTTATGATCGACGTATAAGCCTAATCAAAGAAGCTCATAATACCACATATAGTCCAAAACAAACACCCATAAGCCAAAGAAAGTCAACTTAAGAACATGAGCCGTATATCAGAATGATATTTAGAATAAAACTTACTTTTTTCACTTGCGCTGCGTCGTCTCCTTTCCATGTTAACAATCTGATTTCATAAACCGAGCCTTTTAACTACACTACTCGTCGAGTATCATATACACCTTCAACTGGAATGCTGCAACTTCTGAAATATAAAAAATAAAGGGTGAACGTAAAATAGTTCTTACTTCTAAATGTCTAAAATATAAAAATTAAAGTTTGAAGGTAAAATAGTTCTTACTTCTATTTTTCACGCTGCGAAGCATCAGGTCGACTTAAAATTAAAACAGTTCTGAAATCCGAACACCTTTACACTTGAGGCACTACACTTTTTCAAAAGCTACTGGTTCTCTTTGTGTAATGATTTGATCTCTTGTATTAGCTCTGCCCGTGTATCCAGAATTGAAGTAAACGCAGACAGTAAACAAAGAATAAAGGTGAACTTTTGGATCATTTTCTATTGCTAAAAAAATTCTGTAAGAAGTTTCTTTGTTAGTGTATATTATATGTATAAATCAAGATTACTCCTCTTGATACCTGGAATACAAATAGCTTGTCTTAGCGGATGTAGCAGTTGCTGTAGACAAAGCAGAAAAACCAGCATATTCGTTATCTTTCTTTGCCATGCATATTTTAGCAATGTAATCGAACGACTTGTGCTTCTTTATAAAAGGTTGGTTGGTGTATTCTTCCACCGGCATCTACTAGAAAAAGATAGAAAAATAACGCGTTATTTACTTCTTGAAACTATAATAATATGATATTGGTGAAGGTTTAAACATCTCGTCATAAAAGGATAATTACCTTAGTTGCTTCAATTTCTGAATCTTGTTTCTCGATAACGGAAGAATTTGGTTTGAGCATACGCACAAAAATTACATCAGACTTGCTAAAAAGTGACTTGTGGCTTTGCCTGAACGCTAGGAATTCCACGAATTCCGTCTCAATCTGGAGAAATTTGAAGGCGGAAAACAGTTTTTAGATGAAATCAACATAAAAAAAGTAACGAATCCATGTTATATCATACTATTCACTTGATGCATATGTCGTCAGAGTCTAGAATACATACACCAGCTTCTTATTTCACTTCCCTGATTGCAGCTACTGATATATTTTCACCTTGTGAACAAAGTACTTGATCAGTTTGGGTTTTAGTTAAAAAGAAAAATAAGAACAAAAAATATTTAATTTGCAGACCTTCTCAACAGTACCAGTTGGTAGCTTCTAGACTCTTGTGCCTTTGAACGCTCCACTTTTCTCTTGCACTACGAGAAAATGATACACAACACAACTTCAGCATCAGATTAAAACTTAATAGTGCAATAAATAGAACGAAAAAGGTGATGACGAATGCAGGAGCCTGCAGATGAGATGTTTTAGTACCTCGTGGCTCATTATTCATGAATGGGTATATCAGGAACAAACCAAAGCTAGTTTCCACCCCTTACCGGTAGGAATGTGCATATCAGGAGCAACATAATATGGACTTTCACCACTCCTCATTCTTTGTTAAGTGGACAGTCAAAATTGATCAAACCTTTTACACTCTTCAATACAGTCTGCGAGAGAAACTTATTAGATAACTCGCTCTGAACTTATATTTATCTTAGAAAAAAAAATATTTTGAGATAATTACCTAGATGAAAATGCGTATACCGGGGTTTGAGGTTCATGTACTACTTTCATCCTATATCTACTTTCATCCTATTGGTGGTCTACAAAACTGTTTTGGGCTTTTAATGGCGTTATCATGTATGTAACGGCATAAACTTTATAAAGTTGATATCAAAAGTTGATCAACTTACATATTCATTATGACCACCACATCCTTCATTCTTCTCCTCATCATCATACCTTCTGTGACTCGGTTTCCAATACTCCTCTTCCTCATAGCATACCTCTCATTTGTATCTCTACCATACCTCACGTCTGTTCCTCTTGCCTCCTCCCCGTACACCGATCCATACTCTGGCCTCTCATCCTCCTCTTGCCTCCTCCCATAACCCGATCCGTACTACAGTTTTGACTTCTATTCGTCATGCCTCCCTCCATACCCCTTCTACCATTACCTATAAACCAAAAATATATATAAAAAAACAAACTTAAACATCCAAAATCATTAAATAGGAACTATTGAATAAATATAAGAATTAATGCCTATCTCACAATCACAAATTGGTATTTGCAATTAATAAAGAGATTTTGGTTCTTTGAATATGTGTCTAATCGAATTGACAACGGTTAAACGTGCGACTCAGTTGTTCTTGGTAAAAAGAAAAAAAGGTAATTATCTATTTTAAAATAAAGTTGAAAACTTTAAAAATTATAAACTAAAAATTAAGACTTAAAAAATAAATGACAAAAGATTTAAACTTTATGAAAAGTAAAATGGAAAATAAACTAAGTAAAAATGGCGGGAAGAATAAAGTTTGAAATTAATTCGGGAAAATAAAGCAAAACACAAGTCGGAATACCAAGAAGTTGTACCTAATTCGGAATAGAGAAATTAAACTAATCCGAAATGTGAAAGACTGTACTCTATTCGGAATCCAAAAACAACCATCAATTCGGAATCTGATAAAAGGCTAATCCGGAATGTGTTCTTTAAACACAATCCGGAATCTATGAAATCGAATGAAATCCGGAATCTAGATTCTATAACAATCTGGAATATAGTATTTGATACTAATCCGGAATCCACAAACTCCTTATCCGGAATACTTGCCCCTCAAACAATTCGGAATACCTATGTTTGATGCTATCCGGAATGAGCCTTATAGAAGTAATCCGGAATAAGGCTATTGACCTTATCCGGAATCCCCTAAAATTTCTAGTAATCTGGAATCTTGATTATACACTATTCGGAATCCAAGTTTATCTAACAATCCGGAATAACTCAATCAAAGTGTAATCCAGAATAGTTGATATGCATACAATCCGGAATAAGAACAATTAAGAACTAAGTCGGAATAATATTTTGCATACAATTCGGGAAAAGGGTTTTAATAACCCGGATAAGGAACAAAATTAGCACAAATGAAAATAAGCTAAAATCTAATAAGCACTTAAGCAAAAACTTAACCAAATTGATTTTTAGAAAAAGCAAATAAGCCACAATTTAAAAACAATAAAAACACCAAATAATATAAATATTAAAACAAAACTTTTAAAAGATTTAAACTAATAAAACCAATTAATTAAAAATAAACTAAACACTAATTAACCAATAAGCACAATAAGCTAAAACATCAAACACACCAAATCAATAAGAACAATCTAATAAGCAAATCAATCAATCAATCAACAAGATTAAACCAACTACATGATTAATGAAATAAAACAATAGATTATGATTAAGAAAGGAAGAATGAGAAATACTTAATAAGCTTGAATTAATGATGAAGATTAAGATTCAATTACAAGATTGAAAAGATGAAAGATTAAGCAAACTTGAAAGAAAATTCTAGAGAGAGAAAGTAACACCTACTCCTAATTACCTTACTTAAAAATAAAACTAACTAACTCCCCTAATGAAGGATTAAGAGGGTATTTATAGGAGGAGGGGAGGTGGTGATGTTGCTTCTATCTTTCTTCTTGTCTTCTCGTCTTTTTAAATAACTCGACTTTCTCGACTTTGTCTCGGGATTTGTCGAATGATAAAATGAACTCGTCTTCTAATTTTCTTCTTTTAGCAGACTTGGTTCTTCGACTTATTTAAACTTCCGTCTTTAGACTTTTTCTTCGATAAATCTTTAGAATAGGCCTTTGACTTCCGTTCTTCTTGCACTTTTGATCTTTTGACTTCGTCTTTTGTCTTTTTCTTCGATAAAAGCCCGTGAAAGCCCGTGTTTTCTTCCTTTTTCATATTTTTGTCCTAAAACATAATAAAAACACAAACCACGCATAATTCTGACTTTTAAGACATCAAATACACGTTTAGGTCTCGTTTTTACTTGTTTTAAGTGGTGAAAGGGTAAGTGTTTTCACACTTATTAAATCCCCTTACACTTGATCATTGCAATGCCCTCATGCAATGCATTAATTTCAAAGCATGATATACATTCTCCACCATAATTAACCCACCTTGGTCTTTATTAAATTCTAGACACTAAGGAAACTAAAAAGATAGAAAATTACAAAATGCTTGAAGGAAGAACAAGTAAAGAAATCTAAGACTTACATTAGGGCTTTGGTGTCATGAATGTTTATCACCCTCAAGTTTCACATTCCTCACACCAAGCTTAAAAACGAGATCATTGTTATTATAAGTTAGTAAAGCTATCACTCACTCATGTGGCTCAATTATTCATTTAGACTCTCTTATTCCTAGGTGTATCTCTTATATTTTATTGTTGTATTGAATGATCACGAGGATGCATTGTTGACTTATTTTGATAGTTTATTTAGGGAGAAAATAAAGTAGGACGATTTAATCAATAGTTAGCTAAAGGACAAAATCTTTTAAAACTGATTCTCGAAACCTCATAAAGTTCATATCTTGGCATAACTCGTTTCACGATTTGAGACCTTTCACGGACCGATATTTGGCAGTGACTTCATACTTCGAATCTTCAGAGACGTTCTTGAAATAATGGTCTTCTCTTCATAATAGTAATTTCTTCACTTGAAGTTTTTGAGAGATTCTTCAAACTTGGACCACGACTTCTTTATTTTTCTCTTATCTTTATTTGGGATTCTGATATACAACGATCCGCCTCCTTTTAGGACTTGGATCTATTTATCCTCATACCTTACTAGGGTCTTTTCGGATAGAATTCTCCATGATCTTTAGGGGAGTATTTGCTTTTCGTCGTGTGTCTCGATCCTTCATATTGATTTTTGATAAATGATTCTTCACATCACTTTGGATCTTTAGCAACAAAATGTATCCCTCATGCCTTGTTAGGGTCTTTCCAGACTCGCCAATCTTCGTATCCCGCTTCAATAAGTTATGCCTTGGCTATGAACTCTAATTAATCCCGAGCAACTTTTAAACGATCTTGTGCTAGAAGCTAAGTAATTTTTCAAATCGTACTACCTTATTTATTGCAATTATACTTATTAACAAGCGATGGGAGAAAAAGCTCATAATTAACTCACATAAATTCATGAAAGAATACCAAACTTATAATTGACTCTATCATCTCTCGTTCTCCACAATTTAAAATCTCAAGGAATGCGACTCGTGGATGCTTAGCCTATTAAATCAAAGTTTTGGGTTTTCAAGTCATCTATAGGATCTTGCAACTTCTTAGACTTTTTCAAGTTTAGAATTCGCATTTTAAAGTTCCCTTGATAAACGATTTTCTAGGATCAACTATAGGAACTTGCGAAAAGTTCTTGTTCGTAAACCCGTATGAGTTAAGACTTTCGCGTTTTAAAGTTCCCTATATAAAAGTCTAGCAAAACTTGATTTAAACACGTTAAGGATACTATCTAGAGTAAACTCAAATAAGTAAACTCGGGTTGAGTCAAAAGATTCATGACAGGCCTAATATATCAAAAATATCTGAACTCATTAAAACCATTTTATTTAACTTTATTTTTCTCTTTTGACTTTATTCTTGAAATGAAATATATACATATGATGCGATGACAAAAGGAAAGAACATAAAAGAAAATAAATGAAAAATACTACTAGGCCAAAATAGATTAAAAATTTTGAAAAACGTCGAAAAATTAAATTTTCCGGTTAAAATGAGGACAAATTCATGGAAAAGCCCACTTATTACTTCGATAGAAGTCTCCCCTACACTTGATATAAACATTGCCCTCAATGTTTAAGCATGTGGGAGTAAACTCCCCTACACTTAGGACATTGTGCACTTTGTTTAAATCTTTCTGAGGAAGAGACAACTAAAGTGATTCCCATTTCAACATTGATTGATAAAATATTTAATCACAAGAGTATATGATAGAACCGGGGAGACGGGTACATGGGATCACGGGTCGTCAAATATCATCAAAAGTGGATCTTTGAAAGCTTTAATCCCTGCACATCATAAGAAACAAGACAAAAAACACCTACGTGGCTCCCCCTACACTTATTATGAAAAACAGGTAAAAAGGATAGATCATCGGGTTGCCTCCCGAGAAGCGCTTGTTTTTGTTAACCGAGTCACGAGCCTGACTCGACCCAGAACTAATTCAAGGGAAACTTGGTGAGGGATGGAATCATCTCGTGAGAGATGTCCTTACCAAAGTACAACTTAACACGTTGGCCATTCACCTTAAAGTGTGGCCCATTTGGTTGAGATAACTCAATGGTGCCATAAGGGAAGATTTTGGCGACGGTGAATGGACCGGACCAATGACTCTTAAGCTTTCCTGAAAAGATTTTCAACCGATAATTAAAGAGTAAAACTTGATCACCTATGTGAAACTCTCGGTTTTTAATCTTGGAGTCATGAATGAGCTTAGTTTTTTCCTTATATATCAACGAGTTTTTATAAGCTTCATTCCTTAATTCATTGAGTTCATTGAGTTGGATTTTCCTAAGATCACCGGCTTTGTTGATATCAAAATTAGTCCATTTCAAGGCCCAATAAGCCTTATGCTCCAACTCAATGGGGAGGTGGCAAGCCTTTCCGTACACAAGGCGATAAGGAGTACAACCTATATGTGTCTTATAAGCGGTACGGAAAGCCCACAAAGCATCATCTAACCTATCAGCCCATGAGGCACGATGCTCTCTCACGGGACGCTCTAAGATTCGCTTAAGTCCACGGTTAGAAATCTCGGCTTGACCATTAGTTTGTGGATGATATGCGGTGGAAAGATGGTGGTTGGCACCATACTTAGCCATGACTCGAGCAAATTGATCATTGCAAAAATGAGTCCCGCGATCACTAATGATAGCACATGGAACACCGAATCGAGCAAACAATTGTTTCAAAAAGTTCAAAACCACCTTCGCATCTTTCGTAGGTAAAGCCTTTGCTTCAACCCATTTGGATACGTAGTCAACGGCTACGAGGATGTACTTGTTCCCTTTGGATGATGGAAATGGCCCCATAAAGTCGATGCCCCATACGTCAAAGATTTCACATTCTTGGATGAAATTTTGAGGCATCTCATCTTTATGTGTGATATTGCCTTGTCTTTGGCAAGCATCACCATGCTTAACCATTTCATGAGCGTCATGATAAATGGAGGGCCAATAGAATCCGGAGTCGAAAACTTTCTTCGCGGTATAATTAGGACCAAAGTGACCACCGGTGGGTCCTTTCTGGCAAGCTTCTAGGATTAGTAAAGCTGTCGGCCCATCAACACACCTACGAATGACAAGATCCGCACATTGCTTGAAAAGGTAAGGGTCGTCCCAATAATAGTGTTTAATGTCCTTAAATAATTTTTTTCTTTTGTTGGGACGTTAACCCTTCCATAAGAACACCACCCGCTAAATAGTTTGCAATGTCCGCAAACCATGGGGTATCGTCAAGATTGGATTTAATCGACATTAAGGCCTCATGGGGAAAGTATTCATTAATCTCTTGATTAGGAAGTTCCCCTTGATAAGGATCCTCGAGTCTACTAAGATGATCCGCGGCTAGGTTTTCCGCTCCCTTTTTATCACAAATTTCGATTTTAAATTCTTGGAGCAGCAAAACCCAACGAAGGAGTCTCAGTTTAGCATCTTGCTTGGTCAACAAGTATTTCAAGGCGGAATGATCGGTGTAAACGATGGTGGTGGAATGCACAAGATAGGGGCGGAATTTCCCAAAAGCATACACTACGACTAAAAGCTCTTTTCTCGGTAGTGGTATAATGCAATTGAGCCCCTGTCATTGTCTTGCTAGCATAATGGATTGGTTGGAAGTGTTTGTTCACTCGTTGACCTAAAACCGCTCCTACCGCGAAATCACTAGCATCACACATGAGCTCGAAAGGTAACTCCCAATTTGGAGAGACTAAGACCGGTGCCTTAGTTAATTTACCTTTAAGAAGTTCGAAAGAGTCAAGACATTCTTGAGAAAAGATGAAAGGAGCATCCTTTTCTAAGAGATGAGTCATAGGACGAGCTATCTTAAAGAAATCTTGAATGAAACTCGATAAAATCCCGCATGACCTAAAAAACTCCTAACTCCTTTGACGGTGGTAGGTGGAGGCAACTTAGCAATGACGTCAACTTTAGCACGGTCGACTTCGATACCGGCTATTGAAATTTTGTGACCGAGGACGATGCCTTCTTTTACCATGAAATGGCATTTTTTCCAATTAAGAACGAGACGAGTGTCTTCACACCGTTTAAGCATATGTTCTAAATTGGCAAGGCAAGAAGAGAAAGAATCACCATAGACCGAGAAATCGTCCATAAAGACTTCCATAGTTTCTTCAACCATGTCATGGAATATAGCCATCATTCACCTTTGGAAAGTCCCAGGAGCATTGCATAAGCCGAAAGGCATTCTTTTTGTAAGCAAATGTTCCATAAGGACAAGTGAATGTGGTTTTCTCTTGGTCTTTTAGATCGATAGGAATTTGAAAATACCCGGAGAAACCGTCTAAGAAGCAATAGTAGTCATTACCCGCAAAACGCTCGAGCATTTGATCCATGAAAGGAAGAGGAAAATAATCCTTACGTGTGGCATCATTGAGCTTACGATAGTCTATGCAAACTCGCCAACCCGTTACGAGTCGAGTAGGAATCAACTCATTGTTTTCATTGGGAACAACGGTTATTCCGCCTTTCTTAGGCACACAATGGACGGGACTAACCCATGGCGAATCCGAGATAGGGTAAATCATTCCGGCATCTAGAAGTTTGATAACTTCTTTCTTAATGACGTCATGAATTTTTGGATTATCCCTTCATTGACTTTGGATTGCGGGTTTAAAGTCATCTTCCATGAGAAATTTATGAGTACAAAAGTTAGGATCAATTCCGCGGATGTCGAAGATTTTCCAAGCAATTGCTTTCTTATGATTTTTGAGCACATCGATAAGTCGAGATTTTTCATCCTCTTTTAAGTCCTTTGCAATGATGACGGGTAACTTCTTATTGTCTTCTAGGAAAATGTATTCAAGATGAGACGGTAACTCCTTAAGCTCTCAGTCCGGAGGATTGTCGATGGAAGACTTAGTCAAATTAGGATGATCGTTTGTAACTTCCATAGGAGAAGGTGGAGAAATATTGTAACACCCCCAAATTTCGGTCATAACAGCGGAAGGGTCATTGGGTGTTACTATCATGGTTAAATCTCATAATCATAGAAAACGGCTCAAAACGAGTCGTTTTAATAAGAACATCCATTCATTTTCATTTAACTATAAATCTTTTCACACGATCCCAGATAATTTAAAGTTTACAAACACATTAAATAATAAAAGATTCTTTGAATGGATATAATTTATGAAAGCGGGCCAAAACATTTCAAATAAGTAAGCTTCACGAAACCGCCTTCCTCGAGTGCCTTCCCAATGGACCTGAGATAAAACATGCTCAAAAGTCAACAAAATTTGCCGAGTGAATCTATAGAGTTTAATTTAAATAAAGAGAACACAAGTATTCAAAATAACCTTCCATGGTTAATAATTCACCGAAATACCATTATGTTGTACGGACATAATTATCGGTGTCATTACATAAGCCTCGTGACATTGAACGTTAACATATATTATTTTAGCCCAACACACCTAGCCAAGTGCGTATATTTCTCTTATACAATGCATCCGATGTTTCATTACTAGTGCATCACAACACCACGTGATAGCTAGTCGCGACCGGACTGGGCGTCACCCCGATAGATCTATCCATAGCATTAGCATTACTTCGATTAACAATTCACGATTCATGGGTCTTTCAAGGCTAAACAAACTTATGTAATAACTTTCATCTAAACATACAATCGGGTTCCTTGTGTTCAATTTTTAAAACAAAGAGGGTTTACCACAACTTCTTGTTGTACCCTTCGTTTATATTAAATGCTTTTCCAATAAATAGGGTTTCCACAACTTCTCGTTTCACCCCTTTATTTTAATAAAACAAGCATGTTATCCCCCTCGCGGTTTTTTATAAAACAAGTAAACATGTTAAAAGCGAGGCTATAGACTCACCTTAGCCAATAGTGGTAATGAGACGATCGCCGACGATTAGTGATGCCCGTTAAAACACGAAAACCACAACCTATCAAATAAGGCGCGTTCGTTAATAATCGACTTAAGTATAAATCATACTTACCGTCGATTCATACTTCATCAAGAGAGTTAGTAAGATCTTCGTCAGGAAGAAATTTCTTTAGGTTCGACATATGAAAAGTATTGTGAATTCCTTGTTGCTCTCGAGGTAATTTAAGTTTTCATGCCATCGGACCTACACTCGATATCATCTCAAATGGTCCAAACTAACGGGGACTTAACTTCCCACGTTATCCAGAATATATAACACCTTTTTCATGGTGATAACTTGGCATAGCTTTTCCACCTACCTCGACTTTCAAAGGTTTTTGCTTCACATTATCATAACTTTCATGTCTACTACGAGCATTTAACAAACGACTCTTAGTTCGCACGATCATTTTATTTATCGGAATAAAATGAGCAGAGTCAATCGGTCAACATTGACACAAATTAAATCATATTCAGGCTGAGTTTTCAAGAGCTTAACAATGAAGTCCATTGTAATTTGCTCCTACTTCCCAAATGATAACGAATAACACAATCGTAATCACTTAAAGGCTAATTTACCTCTTATTATTCCAGAATACATTGTAGGCTCTTACTATCACTGGATACCGTACATTAGTGCCATACAATTAATGTCTCAATAGACGAAGAGTAAAATCACCGCACCCAATTACAAGTCATGGGTTGTGCAGTTTCCTCATTCTTCCTAGGTTTCCTACAAGCATACACAAATCAAAACAACCCCAAATCATATAGGAGATGTATCACGATCAACAACAAAATCTTTACTTCTTTCAGGTAACGATAAGATCGGCGTGCTGTAGAGTTTTCTTTTCATGGTTTGAAAAGCTTTCTGTTCATCAATGCCACACACATACGGTTCATTCTCTAAGTTAGCTTAGTTACTGGTTTTGATATCAAAGAGAATCCTTCAATAAACCTTCGGTAGTAACCAGCCAAACCTAGAAATTGTCGCACTTCAGTTTGAATAGTTGGAACATTCAAATTTTTGATGGCTTCGATTCTCGAAGAATCAACATGCATGACACTTTTGTCAATCACATGACAGAGAAGTTGTACAGAACCAAGCCAAAAATCACACTTTAAGAATTTTGGGTACATGTTTTCGTTCTTTAACAAGTTCAAGATAATCCCTAAGTGTTCGACATGTTCTTTCTTTCTCTTCGAGCAGATTAGAGTATCATCAATGAAAACAATCACGAATTTATCAAGACACGGCTTACACATACAACTCATTAAGTCAATGAATACAACAGGGGTATTAGTCAAACCAAAAGGCATAACACGAAACTCATAATGATCATCACGAGTTCTAAACGCTGTAATAGGAATATCTTCCTCGCATATGTGAAGTTGATGATAAGCAAAACAAAGATCAATCTTGGAGAAAACACCAGAATCTTGGAGAAAACACGAGAGTTTTGAAGTTGATCAAATATATCATCAATTTAGAAGCGGGTAACGATTCTTGATTGTTAGCCTATGTAGCTCTCGGTAATCGATGCACATACGAAACGAACCATCTTTCTTCTTAGCGAATAAAATAGGTGTTCTACAAACTGACGAGCTAGGTCGAATAAAACATCTATCAGATAGTTCTTAAAACTGTACAAATAATTCCTTCAGTTCGGATGATGCTAATTGATATGGCACACGTACCACAGTTGCAGTACCAGGAATTAGATCAATTAGGAATTCTATTTTCCTTGGAGGCGGAAGCCTTGGAAAATCTTCCAGAAACACTTCAGAATAGTCACAAATGACTAGAGTAATTCTAATTACTTCACTTATGATTACTTTCTACGATACTTAAGCTAAGAATAATCCACAACCTTTTTCGATATACTTACGAGCTCTAATGCACGAAAAGAATTTTCAATTTGGAATTATTATTCCCTTCAGTAACCTCATCAGCCTTGCCTTGAATTATGTTTCCCATGAGCTAATAAGCCATACAGACAGCTTCATAAATAGCAATTGGCTTAGAAGAAGTCACATCACCACATTTATTCTTGGTCATCCGTAAATATACTGCTTGACCTTGACGGTTCAGGTTCCACAATTCTTGGACATAAAGGAGTCAACTTGTGGAAACACTTGATATATCTACCAATGTTAGTTCCCTTCAGTCTCAGATTGTACAACACTTGCTCCATACTTTGGAAATACTTCGAGGACAAACTTCTACTGCTTCCTCACCTTAGTCCATGGTGTCCCATAAGTAACGATACCTATGGAAGCAAGTCTGCCATTCCACGAAATTAATGTGCGACCATGGAGAGTAGCGATTTCAAACTGCACCTTATCCTCCTGATTAGGGTCACTAATTCGAAAGACTGACGCCAGCTTTTCAAACAACTGACACGATTCTCGATCATCTTTAGTCACCTTAAGAGTCTACGGTTTGCACTTAAAGAATGAAGTGTAGTTATAGCCTCTAATTTCGGGCACATTTGTTCCATCCGTACCACGAACATTATTGGCTCCAGCTTCAGCTCCACCGGTTCCAGTTCGACCAGTTTTAGCTTTAGCTCCAGTTCCAGATCCATCATTCATGTTGGCCATGAATTCAACTAAAGATACAGCAACTTATTCACTAATAACTTGGTGCATTCGTGCTTCATTCATAGCTTTCATTGACTGTATGAGTCTTGTGTTACGCAAATCAAATCATAACGAGTATTCATTCAATGATTGTGTTACCACAGGAATTTACAAGAGAAAAGCAAAGAAAGATAATAATAGAACGATGTAGAATTAGGAATCAAAAGATAGTCACTCCATTGATCACAAACTAGTACAAGTTGTATTGTTAAGCATTATAGATAATCATCGTCTAATGCCATCCAACTTAAAAGACTAGTCCCACTAACTGATGTCACAGTTTAGTTAGGGATTAATGAAAAGATACTACAATTGATAAGCTAATCCACTAAGATTTACTAGGTAATTCACGTGACTAGGAAGGCTCCTCGGTCCCACAAGAAGAAGATTTCTTCAGTGTCTTTCAGAGACGCTTGATATCCTCCTCAATTGGCGGTTTTAGAAAAGCCCCAATACAACCATCTCACGATCAAGGAATTAGAGGAACAAAATCAAAGAATGAATCGAGCAAACAAATTATGAGTCAATAAGAGTTTAATCACGCAGATGCTATATGCTTAAGCCCACACGTTTATGAATCATTGTTTCTATGGATTGATCAAGTCCTTCCAAATAAGATTCATAAATTTGTAGTTCAACAATTTATAATTTCCTTGTTCAAATAAATGGCCAATTTATTTCAACGATTATAAATCACTTTATTTAAGCATCGCCAGCTCAACGCAAAAGATCAAGGTCGAACAAACGAGAAACTGATTTAACAGAAAATGACCAGTGATATGATATAGAATCATGGTTGGCATGTGAACACCATAACAATCAATCTCAATTCCTAACAATTAATAGTACCATCTCGGACAAACTTGTTTTTATCAAAACAATATAATGTCGAAGATTAATGAAAATGCAAATTAAATTTGCTAAACAAAATGAACGGATCGATAAATCAAGAATAAGAACCAAGGAAATCAAAATCCTTGTAACCAAGAGAATATCATTAAGAATATTAACCATTTCGTTGGGATCATGTATATCCACAACTTAGTTAGTCTCGAGAATAACATGATTCATTTCAGGAATAGCTTCGACGCTAGCATTATAATGACTAGAGTAGCTTTGTGACAATCGACGTCGTATAAATCTCGTATAAGTATAAAATTATCATTTATAATTAAATAAATGAAAACATACCTTGTAATTCACAAGTACAAATAATCGATAAAGATTACAACATATATATAATGCCATATATATATAAGTACTATCATTCTCGTCCATTGGCAACTCGGAGATATCGCATGCAATAGTTATAGTTAAAAGATTTCAAAAATTCATTTTGGAAAATCTTTTCGTTCTCTATAACTTGAGCTCTGATGCCAATCTGTAACACCCCCAAATTTCGGTCATAACAGTGGAAGGGTCATTGGGTGTTACTATCATGGTTCAATCTCATAATCATAGAAAACGGCTCAAAACGAGTCGTTTTAATAAGAACATCCATTCATTTTCATTTAACAATAAAACTTTTCACACGGTCCCAGATAATTTAAAGTTTACAAACACATTAAATAATAAAAGATTCTTTGAATGGATATAATTTATGAAAGCGGGTCAAAACATTTCAAATAAGTAAGCTTCACGAAACCGCCTTCCTCGAGTGCCTTCCCAATGGACCTGAGATAAAACATGCTAAAAAGTCAGCAAAATTTGCCGAGTGAATCTATAGAGTTTAATTTAAATAAAGAGAACACAAGTATTCAAAATAACCTTCCATGGTTAATAATTCACCGAAATACCATTATGTTGTACGGACATAATTATCGGTGTCATTACATAAGCCTCGTGACATTGAACTTTAACATATATTATTTCAGTCCAACACACCTAGCCAAGTGCGTATATTTCTCTTATACAATGCATCCGATGTTTCATTACTAGTGCATCACAACACCACGCGATAGCTAGTCGCGACCGGACTGGGCGTCACCCTGATAGATTTATCCATAACATTAGCGTTACTCCGATTAACAATTCACGATTCATGGGTCTTTTAAAGCTAAACAAACTTATGTAATAACTTTCATCTAAACATACAATCGGGTTCCTTGTGTTCAATTTTTAAAACAAAGAGAGTTTACCACAACTTCTTGTTGTAGCCTTCGTTTATATTAAATGCTTTTCCAATAAATAGGGTTTCCACAACTTCTCGTTGCACCCCTTTATTTTAATAAAACAAGCATGTTATCCCCCTCGCGGTTTTTTATAAAACAAGTAAACATGTTAAAAGCGAGGCTATAGACTCACCTTATCCAATAGTGGTAATGAGACGATCGCCGACGATTAGTGATGCCCGTTAAAACACGAAAACCACAACCTATCAAATAAGGCGCGTTCGTTAATAATCGACTTAAGTATAAATCATACTTAAATAAAATAAAATTAAAATTACAAAACCAAGACAATCCTGAAAAATTTAATAATACATGTGTTATTACTATTCCCTTTTATTCAACACTATTCTTTTAAACACTTGCACTCCCGATATTGACCCGTCTTAAGACGCCAAGTCAACGCAAGTCAAATTATCATTTTACTTCTCTCGGACCAGTAACTAAGTCATTTATATAATGACATAACACTTGAGTAAATCACCATGTCCAATGGCGAATACTCAACTCACGCCACATAATTATTGAACTACGTGTCCAAAATACCAATCATCATGTACACTCCAAATGTACACACCAATCTACCCTATCTACACTTGTCCGATTTCGACGAAACTTGGTCACAAACTCACATATAATATGATTAAGACTCAGTTCAAGTTTTATTCAAAAATATTACTTCTAAGACCTTCTGCCCGACACATCTTTGTGTTATAAAAACCGGACAGATTTACGTCTTCAACTCGTAAAACCATTTTGACATATTTAAACAATTCCGTTTATAAAACCGACACTCGGGTTTGAAAATATACTCATGAACTGAGGTTTAGAAACTTACAACAGCCCTTGAACATTTTTAAAACTCATTCTATAGTCCCCGAGATCGATCCAAATATCGACAACAATTTTCGGATTGTGCCGATACTCGTCTCCCGGTACACGAATACTAAAATTGTTGTAACTTAGCACTCATTTAGAGTTGGAAGTCCTACTTTATATCAAATCGAAGCTAACGAAATTCTCTACGACCCTGTCTAATTAGTTTAATAAGATTCATGCAGTAAGTAATCCAAAAATGGCCTTTTACCTACTGGTCTAAAATGACAAGTTAAAAATCACACTACATCAACATTTTGACCCATTATAACAATTTGTATACTCCTAATTTCATCCTACAATCATCCTAATACAATCCTAACATTCCCTAATCACTTGCATGACCACCTCTTACAAATCACCATTAAATATTCATACATGCAACACTCTAAAATCCAATATAATATTTTAACAACATACATATTCCATAAAAATAGATCAAACAACAATAGATCATATGAATAAAATAAAATTTTTAAAAGTTTATGAATGTTGGAAAAATTCATACCAATATGATCACAAATGAATTTGCAAGATGGGTCTTAATTTAGTTTTCTTGGATTCAAGCTAGATCAAAAATTTCATGAGTGTTTTGTTTGTGTTTTTGAGCCGTGGGTTTCAAAGAGAGAAAGAGAGATGGTTTGAAAAAATTTTAATGAATAAAATGAGATGTGTGTGTTAGTGGATACTATTTATATAGTGGGGTGAGGGTAGTTATTGCCAATTTGTGATAGTTTTGGTTCAAAATGCAATTAAATAGATTACAAGGTTGAAAATGTAAATTGTAAATTTTGAAAATATTTTCGGGTTTCGTAAAAATTCTTTTCAAAAGTTAAAACGCTTCATAAATGTAATAATAAAGCTTCGAAACGACTTAAAACGTAATTAAATCGAAAACGTCGAAATTATAAAATATCGAGACAATCGATAATAAAACGTAAATTTTTGGGCATCCGAAGGTATCGCGATCATTAGTAATTCTCGTCATTCGTTAAAACGTAAAACACGAGAAATAAAAATAAATACAATAAAATCATTTATATGAAAATTTTTGAGTATATAATATCGATACTTAATGTATTTCTTGTCGGTTTTCATCTAAACGACATTCTTACGTTAAGTTTCAAGCAATAACCTTCTCGGTTAGCCGATAATTTAAAATTCTCATTAAAATAAACATATAATACTTAATAGTCGAGATTAAAATATCGACATGAAATTGACGGATTGTCACAAATATGGTCCTCATTGAGAAGTTTCTCAATGGTACGAATGTCTTCTTCCCAATCAGATGGAGAATCGTCATATTTTAAGTCCACATCCCCTAAACTTGCTTCAAATTCTTTTAAAGGAAAGTCACTTTCTCCAAATGGAGTCAATGATAGAGCAATAGAAGCTACGTTCTCAACATGAGGTAAAGGAGAACTCCCGCTCTTACAAGCCTCGTGAAAATTGTTGGTACAAAAGTTGGATGATCCTTGCTAGACCCGAATTAGGCTTAATTCAGGTAGGCTGGGTTCCGGCTCTTGCACCAAGTGAATAACTTGCTGAGATCCTGCACACTAAAGCAACATGCGTTAGACTTACCGTGGGAGCGTATCCCACGATTCGACTCTAGCGTGAGAGTAAGTAATCGGTTAGGGTTAAGAATCGGATGTGAGGTAAGAGTATGGAGCATGTAATACCTTTGTGGAACCCTTGGGGGTTCCTTATATAGGCAGTGAAACCCTAATGGGCTCACTGTTACTTCGGCCCCAAGCATAAGATAATCACCATAATTAGCTTGATTGTTATCTTCTAATTATGGTGAGTGTATA
This sequence comes from Glebionis coronaria, assembly GCA_025667525.1. Taxonomy (NCBI): domain Eukaryota; kingdom Viridiplantae; phylum Streptophyta; class Magnoliopsida; order Asterales; family Asteraceae; genus Glebionis; species Glebionis coronaria. The sequence goes on from CM046882.1 coordinate 148,291,583, forward strand.
TCCTATTCTTTTGGGAAAATCCCAATCCTGATAGGATTGTGATTCTGTCTAACCCTGTTCCGGCCGTGTCGGGTCGTGGGCCGTAGGCCTCTTATGCGGAAACTATTCATTCAAGACCATAAGCTGAAATAACATTAATCCAACCTATTCGTGATAAGCCGGACACGGGTAGTACCCGTGGGCCGGGTTCATGACCCGGCTGGGGACTATACGTCATCAAAAATGTTCTTCGCATGCTTCGTCGAGCACATCGATGACATTCACGGATTCGGGCTCATCGGGACGTTTGGAAAGTTTACCCATGTTAAAGACGATTTTATCATCCCCGACCCTCATGATAATTTCACCCGCGACTACATCAATCAATGTACGCCCGGTTCTTAAGAAGGGTCGTCCCACAATTAAGGGAACACGCGGATCCATTTCATAGTCAACAACAACGAAATCGGCAGGGAAAGTGAATTTGTCGACTCCAACGAACACATCCTCGGCTATCCCCACCGGATAAGCAACCGAACGGTTAGCTAATTCCACTGTCATACAAGTGGGAAATATCTCGGGTAAAGATAATTGCTTCCTCACGGACAATGGCATAAGATTGATACTCGCACCGAGATCCGTGATAGGTGTGAAAACACCCATCCTTTTTACCACTTAATTACAATAATAACTAAGCCAAAACGTGTATTTTATGTCGTAAATGTCAGAATTATGCGTGGTTTGTGTTTTTATTGTGATTTAGGACGAAAAGGTGAAAAGTGGAGAAAACACGGGCATTCATAGGCTTTTATAGAAGAAAACGACAAAAGACGAAGTCAAGAGATCAAGAGTGCAAAAAGAACGAAAGTCCAAGGCCTATTCTGAAGATTTATCGAAGAGCAAGTCTAAAGACGGAAGTTTACTTTAAGCCGAAGAACTCGAGTCTAATAAATAAATAAATTATAAGACGAGTTTAATTAATCCCGAGACAAAGTCGATAAAGTCGAAGAACTTAAAAGACGAGAAGACGTGAAGAAAGAAAGAAAGAGGAGGCAACACATGCACCTCCCCATTTCCTATAAATACCCTCCTAAACTCATTTAGGAGGGTTGGTTAGTTTTAGTTTTAGGAGTAGGAGTAGTTTAGTTTTAGTGAGAGAAAGTGACAGTTTCTCTCACTAGAACTTCAATCTTTCATCTTTTATCTTTCTTGTTTTTAATCAAACCTTTACTTTTTAAGCTTAATCTTGTCTTAATCTTCATGTTATTAATCTTTCTTGTTAATGTCAATCTTGTTTTCATCATCTTTTTCATCAAGTTCTTACTTAAAGTTTTGATCTTTTAAACTTTCGTGTCTTTAAGTTAATCTTTTTATGTTTTGATTTTAAAGTTTGTTTATTTTAAGTTTGATAAGTTGATGTTCGTGCTTATTAAGTCTATTTCCATTATTGATTCGTTTAAGTTTTAGAGATTAGCTTATTTTTGTAGCTTATTTTCTTTGCTAAAATTTCGGATCATCATTGTAATCGGAAAGGGGAAACCCCTTTCCGATCAGTTATTCCGACCAGCATACCCTTTTTCCGATCACCCAATCGGAAAAGGGTTTTGCTCATTCCGATTAGTGCCTCGTTATTCCGATTATAGTTTTTTGTTATATTCCGATTAGTAGCATTGTTAATATATTCCGATTCAGCATGTTTTGCTTATTCCGATTGTGCTTTGTTTTTCCTTATTCCGATTACATGCATTTTACGTTATTCCGATCTGTTTCCCTTTTAACATTCCGATTGCACCACTTTTAGCTACATTCCGATCATGTCCCTTTTTAATATTCCGATCATGCACTTTCCGATGGGTACATTCCGATCGGATTCCGATTGGATTCCGATCGGGTGTATTCCGATTGGTATTTTGTTTTGTTTTAATATTTTGTTTTAGTTTAAGTGTCCATTTTTTTCGTTTTATTTTTAGTCTATTTTAATTACGTCTTGCATTTTAATTTAGTGGTCAATTTACTTTTCGTTAAGTTTTAATTTCACGTCATTTAAATTCTCGTCATTTACTTTTAACGTTTTAAATATTGCACCGTTTTACGTTTCAACTAGTTTTAGTTTCAATTACTCGTCATTTATTTTTAAGTCTTGCACCTTTATTTTACCAAAACCAAAAATATTATTTTCACCAAGAACAACTAATCTCACATAATTAACCGGAAATCAATTCGATTAGACACCGAGAAAACGAACTTTCAACTAGTAAAATCACTTACATTAAAATGGCGCCGCTGCCGGCTCTTTTCGTGAAGATTAACGGTTTTTTGTGAGAGACGCGTTGGCTTTTGGGACCCGTTTACTTGTGAACGTTATTTTTCGTGTCCAAAATTTAAAAAAAAAATAAAAAAAAATCCAAAAACATTTGAAAAATCTTAAAAAGCATTTCTTTTTCAAAGTTTTGCACCAAAAATATTCTTCTTGCTTATCTATCTTTCTTTATGGATTCTTATGTCCATTGCGTCGGCTGTGGGAGACGATTGTACGGGAACGACTCTTGTCAATGGTGTACATGTGAGCGGTGCGGAAACGATATCGACAACACACAATTCGGATTTTGTCCTTTGTGCAACTCGACTAATTCGTCCTTTTTGAACCCACCTCCTGTTCCCACGTGCATCTATTGTGGAAGCGATTCTCATTGGCATATTTCGTGCCCGGTTCAATACCCGTATGATCACGGGCAAGAACCAAGGTACAATTATGACTATGATAATAGCTATCCACAAGACGCACCCAGTCTTTCTCCTCAACCGTTCTGCAACAACTGTGGGGGTCCTCAAGATACTTCCTATTGTCAACCAATGAATTATTATGAGCAAAATCCGTGTCCTCAGTTTTCTTCACCTATGGATTATTATGAACCAAACCCGGTTTCTAATTCTTCCCAACCGATGAACTACTATGAGCCACAACCATGCTATAATTCAGGTTTTCAACACTATGAGCCCCCACATCACACCCTCAATTATCAATCCTCTCAGCAAACTAGTCTTGATCAACAACTCACTTCTTTGAATGGCATTATAGAAAGTATAGTTCAACTTCGAGCTGACTTACATCAGGAAAGACAACCGTTGCTTGATGTAGACGAAACCTTGAAAACCACCGACACCTTTTTGAGCCAATTTAGTCGTTTTCCCTTCTTTTTTACACCAAAATGTTTAATTACAGCGTGGGATAGAATTGGTGAAATTGAACATACTCGGGGCAATGAACAACAAAAGTTGCTGCATGAGCTTCTTAAAGATGTGGAGGTTATCAAGGAAGAGTTAGCCGACTACGTCACTCCTAATTGGACTCGTCCCATCTATTACGATGATGACGACGACGATGATGTCTACACTTTCAACCAATCTTCTGAAGTTGATGCCCCTACTGTCGATGTTACTACTGCATCTAAGGATCTAGATTCGTTGAATGCGCTTAGTGATGTTGGTCTCGACAAACTATTGGATGATGAGGTTTGTGACTTACCTGCTTTGGAGCCTGAGGACGACGTTGCTCTTACGGAAGAGGTCGATCCTAGTGATGACGATTTTTCCTCAAGCTATGAGAATTTCACTTTTGAAATTTCTCAATCTCCACCGGGAGATGCGGGCAATGACGATTTATTCTCTCCGGTTTACGAGAAGTTCACTGATGAACATGATCTTGTGGATGAGGTGGAAGACGTACTTCTTCGCGATAGATTACGGAAATTGCACCTTCTTATTGCTCAAATCGAAGCGTTGACTTCTCCTCCTCTTTCCAAGTCTTTACCCCCATCTATTCCTCCCGTTGAAGATAATGACCCATTGCTGGAAGAAATCGACATCCACTCCATCCCTCCAGGTATTGATGATTCTGACACGGAGGGGGACATTATTTTTGATAATTTGCTGCAGGAAGATATTGTCCCAAGTCCCCCTCCCGAGCACATCTCATCCTCCCCTTTAGCCACCATCACGGAGGATGAGTGCTTTGATCCGGGAGGTGACATTGATTATGCTATGATTGATAACAATACAGCTTTGCCGCTTGCTCAGCATCCATTGTCTTTGGGGGAGGACAATGTGTTTACTTTACCCATCCCACCTCCCGTGGATCTTCAATTCACATACTTCTCGTACATCGAAAGGGTCTTTCTCCCATTCAAAACTTATTCCCCCGCCTCTCCTATGTTGATGTTAACCGAGAACGAGGACAAGGTCTTTGATCCCGGTATTATATTCAAGGCTTCCCCATGGACTATTTAATTCGGGGACGAGTCAGGCTCGTGACTCGGTTAACAAAAACAAGCGCTTTTTGGGAGGCAACCCAATTATCTATCTATTTTCACCATAAGTGTAGGGGGGAGCCCCGTGGTGTTTCTTGCTTTCTTTCTTATCATGTGCAGGGATTAGAGCTTCAAAGACACACTCTTGATGACTTTTGACGAACCGTGACTCCGTGTTCCCTTCTTCCCGGTTCTATCCTAAACTCTTTTCGATTCACTATTTTATATTTCTCAATATTAAAATAGGAATATCTTTAGTTGTCTCTTTCTTAGCGAGATTTATACAAAGTGCAAAATGTCCTAAGTGTAGGGGAGTTTACTCCCACATGCTTAAACATTGAGGACAATGTTTATGTTAAGTGTAGGGGGGACTTCTATCGAAGTTAAGTGGCCTTTTCCTTGTATTTGTCCTCATTTTAACCGGAAAATCAATTTTTCGACATCTTTCAAAATTTTTAATCTATTTTGGCCTAGTTGTATAGTTGTATTTTCCTTTGTTATAGTTATTTTCTTTCCTTATTATAATAAATTTCAATAAAGTGGTTTTAATTTTCAAACGTTGTGAATCTTTTGACTCGACCCGAGTTTACTTATCTAAGTTTACTCTAGCTAGTATCTTTAACGTGTTTAAGTCAAGTTTTGCTAGGCTTTTATATAGGGAGCTATAAAACGCGAAAGTCTTAACTCTCACGGGTTAAGAACAAGAACTTTTCGCAAGTTCCTATAATTGATCCTAGAGAGTCGTTTATCAAGGGAACTTTAAAATGCAATTTCTAAACTTGAAAAAGTCTAAGAGTTTGCAAGATCCTATAGGCGACTCGAAAATCCAAAACTTTGATTTAATAGGCTAAGCATCCACGAGTCTCATTCATTTAGATTTTAAACTGTGGAGAACGAGAGATGATAGAGCCAATTATAAGTCCGGTATTCTTTCGTGAATTTATGTGAGTTAATTATGAGCCTATTCTCCCTTCGCTTGCTAAATAATTTATCTGATAATAAATAAGGTTGTACGATTTGAAAAGTTACTTAGCTTCTAGCCCAAGATCGTTTAAAAGTTGCTCGGTACGGATTAGAGTTCATAGCCAAGGCATAACTTATTGAAGCGGGATGCGAAGATTGGCGAGTCCGAAAAGGCCCTAACAAGGCATGAGGGCTACATTTTGTTGCTAAAGATCCAAAAGTGATGTGAAGAATCATTTATCGAAAATCAATATGAAGGATCGAGACACAAGACGAAAAGCAAATACTCCCCTAAAGATCATGGAGAAGTCTATCCAAAAAGGCCCTAACAAGGTATGAGAATAAATAGATCCAAGTCCTAAAAGGAGGCGGATCGTTGTATATCAAAGTCCAAAATAAAGATTGGAGAAAAATGAAGAAGTCGTGGTCCAAGTATGAATCTCTCAAAATTTCAAGTGAAGAAATTCCTATTAGGAAGAGAAGACCATTATTTCATGAACGTCTCTCAAGATTTGAAGTATGAAGTCGCTGCCAAATATCGGTCCGAGAAAGGTCTCAAATCGCTAAGCGAGTTATGCCAAGATATGAACTTTATGAGGTCCCGAGAAGCAGTTTTAAAAGATTTTGTCCTTTAGCTAACTATTGATTAAATCGTTCACTTTATTTTCGGACTAAATAACTATCGAAATAAGTCAAAAATGCATCCTCGTGATCATTCAAGACAACAATAAAATAAAAGAGATACACCTAGGAATAAGGGAGTCTAAGTGAATAATTGGCCCACATGAGTTCGTGTTAGTTTGCTAACTTATAATAACAATGATCTCGTTTCTAAGCTTGGTTTGGAGAAAGTGAAAACTTGAGGATGATGATCATTCACGACATTTTCAAAACCCAAGGTATGTTTTTGATTTCTTTACTTTGTATGTTTATAATTTTCTATCTCTTTAATAAAGGCCAACGTGGATTGATTATGATGAAAAATGTAAAAGTGCTTTGTAACTAATGCATTGCATGAGGACATTGCAATGGTTAAGTGTAGGGGATTTGATAGGTGTGAAAACACCCATCCTTTTTACCACTTAATTACAATAATAACTAAGCCAAAACGTGTATTTTATGTCGTAAATGTCAGAATTATGCGTGGTTTGTGTTTTTATTGTGATTTAGGACGAAAAGGTGAAAAGTGGAGAAAACACGGGCATTCACATGCTTTTATAGAAGAAAACGACAAAAGACGAAGTCAAGAGATCAAGAGTGCAAAAAGAACGAAAGTCCAAGGCCTATTCTGAAGATTTATCGAAGAACAAGTCTAAAGACGGAAGTTTACTTTAAGCTGAAGAACTCGAGTCTAATAAATAAATAAATTATAAGACGAGTTTAATTAATCCCGAGACAAAGTCGATAAAGTCGAAGAACTTAAAAGACGAGAAGACGTGAAGAAAGAAAGAAAGAGGAGGCAACACATGCACCTCCCCATTTCCTATAAATACCCTCCTAAACTCATTTAGGAGGGTTGGTTAGTTTTAGTTTTAGGAGTAGGAGTAGTTTAGTTTTAGTGAGAGAAAGTGACAGTTTCTCTCACTAGAACTTCAATCTTTCATCTTTTATCTTTCTTGTTTTTAATCACACCTTTACTTTTTAAGCTTAATCTTGTCTTAATCTTCATGTTATTAATCTTTCTTGTTAATCTCAATCTTGTTTTCATCATCTTTTTCATCAAGTTCTTACTTAAAGTTTTGATCTTTTAAACTTTTCGTGTCTTTAAGTTAATCTTTTTATGTTTTGATTTTAAAGTTTGTTTATTTTAAGTTTGATAAGTTGATGTTCGTGCTTATTAAGTCTATTTCCATTATTGATTCGTTTAAGTTTTAGAGATTAGCTTATTTTTGTAGCTTATTTTCTTTGCTAAAATTTCGGATCATCATTGTAATCGGAAAGGGGAAACCCCTTTCCGATCAGTTATTCCGACCAGCATACCCTTTTTCCGATCACCCAATCGGAAAAGGGTTTTGCTCATTCCGATTAGTGCCTCGTTATTCCGATTATAGGTTTTTGTTATATTCCGATTAGTAGCATTGTTAATATATTCTGATTCAGCATGTTTTGCTTATTTCGATTGTGCTTTGTTTTTCCTTATTCCGATTACATGCATTTTACGTTATTCCGATCTGTTTCCCTTTTAACATTCCGATTGCACCATTTTTAGCTACATTCCGATCATGTCCCTTTTTAATATTCCGATCATGCACTTTTCGATGGGTACATTCCGATCGGATTCCGATTGGATTCCGATCGGGTGTATTCCGATTGGTATTTTGTTTTGTTTTAATATTTTGTTTTAGTTTAAGTGTCCATTTTTTTTCATTTTATTTTTAGTCTATTTTAATTACGTCTTGCATTTTAATTTAGTTGTCAATTTACTTTTCGTTAAGTTTTAATTTCACGTCATTTAAATTCTCGTCATTTACTTTTAGCGTTTTAAATATTGCACCGTTTTACGTTTCAACTAGTTTTAGTTTCAATTACTCGTCATTTATACTTAAGTCTTGCACCTTTATTTTACCAAAACCAAAAATATTATTTTCACCAAGAACAACTAATCTCACACAATTAACCGGAAATCAATTCGATTAGACACCGAGAAAACGAACTTTCAACTAGTAAAATCACTTACATTAATCCGCCAAAGCCATACAATTCTCTACACCCGAAAAATTGCAAGGAATAAGGAATCGTCCGGGATCTCCTAACTTAACCTGAAGTTTTCTTAAAAGAACGGCAGAACAATTCTCATTCAATTGGGTATTGGCGATATCGATCAATTTTCCTTATCACTTAAAAGATCCTTAAACATCTTAGCATATTTAGGCATGTGAGCGAGAGCCTCAGCAAAGGTGATATTAAAATTCAATTGTTTGAACATTTTTAGGAATTCGAAACTTGAATATCATCCTTATTCTTTAATTTCTCTTTCCTCAACCTTGAGGGATAAGGTATATTAGGTTGAGATGAAGGCTTTGGAATGGAATTCTCACTCACATCCGTGGGTGTAGGAGGGGTAGAAGTGGAAGGTGGAGGAACCGGTTTGGGAATCGAAGGTATGGTATAAACTTGAGGTATAGGAAGGACATAAGGTGTAGACGAAGGCATAACAGTGGTATGTCACAGGTAGAATGTGAAGGACGGTAGGTAGAAGTAGAAGGAATCTCGGGTCCTTGGTTAGGTGGGGAATAAGAAGGTTCTACGATGGTCTTACCGCTCCTAGTAGTGATGGCATTAACGTTGGCCCTAGGATTGGTCAAGGTGTTAGAAGGGAGGGCACCTTGGGGACGAAGGGTTTGAATCATTTGCATAATTTTCCTATCGGTTGATTCTTGTATCTCTCTAGTCGATTCTTGCAGCGATTTCATTGCTCGCTCATGTTCAGTCAACTTTTGTAGAACCAAGTCCATTGAATTATACCCTTGATTATTAAACCCTTGGTTATTAAAATCTTGGTTTTTAAATTGTGGTTGAAAACCATTGTTGTTATGAAAACCTTGGTTAAAGTTGTTATTTTGAAACCTTTGGTTTGGCCGATTAAAATTCCGTTGATATTGACCATTAAAATTCCCTTGGTTTGAATTAAAATTCCTTTGATTGTTTGAAGAATTTCCTTGATAATTATTCCTTTGTTGGCCTTGGTTCCTTGGTGGGTATTGGGCATTAGTCAATTGAGGAGGGGGTCTAGCATGAGGTTGAAAACCGGGAGGAGCCAAATAATTAGTAGACCTATAAGAAAGATTATTAGCATCCACATTTGGTTTAAAATGCACCCTCTCATTAGTGTTATAAGCATACACTTCTTGTTGAGAAGGGTCATAAACCTTATCACATTTATAGTATGAATGTGGCCCACCACAAGTCTCACAAGTTTTACAAGTCTCTTATAAAGCATGTACATGTGTAGTGGGAGGGTTATCTTTTAAAACAAGTTGTTTTATTACTGAAGTAAGTTCCTTTAGTTGATTAGCTGTCTCACTCTCACTAGCACTAGCCATAGTAGCCCTAACACTCTTGGTTTGGACTTTGGCTTTGTTCTCAATAATTTCCCAAGCCTCATTTATAGTTTTGACAAGAATATTACCCCCCCCGAGGTACTATTTAGTGAATCTTGGTCACTTAAACTTAATCCATTATAAAAAGTATTAATTTGATGTAACTTAGTAAAACCGTGTTGTGGAAACTTTCTCAAAAGTTCCTTAAAACGATCCCACGATTCACTAGATGTCTCACCGTACATTTGTTCAAAATTAATGATGTCATTCGGCAAAGCGGTAGTACGTGAGGGTGGAAAGAAATAGTTTATGAACTTTGTCTCAAGGTTCGTCCATGTTGCAATACTCTTGGGTGGTTCCTTATCAAGCCAATTCCGGGCTTGTCCCTCGAGGGAGAAAGGAAAGAGGAGCAAACGAATTGCCTCTTGGGAAACCCCATTGTATTTTTACAGTATTAGATAAATGTACGAACCTCTTGATGTGATCGTGAGGATCATCATGAGTACGGCCCAGAAAAGGTGTTGCGGAAACCATTTGAATAAACTCGGTTTTGAGCTCGAAGTTGTTAGCGTCAATAGCCGGCACCACAATCGCATCATCGTTGTCTTCGACGTGTGATTGCAAGAGCTCGATCATTGTACGGTTCTCCATTGTATTGACAACGGGAGGCTCTACAACAGGAGGTTTAATAGTAGCGGCTTGAATGGATTTCCTCCTTCTTGAACGGGTACACATGCACCTACAAAAAAAAAGATAGCAAATAAATAGAAGAAAAATAATGGTTAACGTGAAAAGAAAATATTTATGGTGCAAAACCTTTAAAAGGGATTGCTTTTTATGATTTTTTAAATGCTTTTGGATTGTTGAAATTTTTATATTTTTTTTGAAAATTTTTGAATTGTTTTTATTTTTATGGATTTTTGAAAAATTTAAACACGAAAAATAACGTTCAAAAGTGAACGGATCCCAAAATCCAACGCGTCTCTCACAAAAAACCTTTAATCTTCTCGAAAAGAGCCGGCAGTGGCGCCATTTTAATAAAGAGATTTTGGTTCTTTGAATATGTGTCTAATTGAATTGACAACGGTTAAACGTGCGACTTAGTTGTTCTTGGTAAAAAAGAAAAAAAGGTGATTATCTATTTTAAAATAAAGTTGAAAACTTTATAAATTATAAACTTAAAATAATACTTTAAAAATAAATGACAAAAGATTTAAACTTTATGAAAAGTAAAATGGAAAATAAACTAAGTAAAAATGGCGGGAAGAATAAACTTTGAAATTAATTCGGGAAAATAAAGCAAAACACAAGTCGGAATACCAAGAAGTTGAACCTAATTCGGAATGGAGAAATTAAACTAATCTGGAATGTGAAAGACTGTACTCTATTCGGAATCCAAAAACAACCATCAATTCGGAATTTGATAAAAGGCTAATCCGGAATGTGTTCTTTAAACACAATCTGGAATCTATGAAATCGAATGAAATCCGGAATCTAGATTCTATAAAAATCCGGAATATAGTATTTGATACTAATACGGAATCCACAAACTCCTTATCCGGAATACTTGCCCCTCATAAATTCGGAATACCTATGTTTGATGTTATCCGGAATGAGCCTTATAGAAGTAATCCGGAATAAGGCTATTGAACTTATCCGGAATCCCCTAAAACTTCTAGTAATTCGGAATCTTGATTATACACTATTCGGAATCCAAGTTTATCTAACAATCCGGAATAACTCAATCAAAGTGTAATCCGGAATAGTTGATATGCATACAATCCGGAATAAGAACAAGTAAGAACTAAGTCGGAATAATTTTGTATACAATTTAGGAATAGGGTTTTAATAACCCGGATAAGGAACAAAATTAAGCACAAATGAAAATAAGTTAAAATCTAATAAGCACTTAACCAAAAACTTAACCAAATTGATTTTTAGAGAAAGCAAATAAGCCACAATTTAAAAACTTTAAAAACAACAAATAATCTAAGTATTAAAACAAAACTTTTAAAAGATTTAAACTAATAAAACTACTTAATTAAAAACAAACTAAACACTAATTAACCAATAAGCTAAAACATCAAACACACCAAATCAATAAGAACAATCTAATAAGCAAATCAATCAATCAATCAAAAAGATTAAACCAACTACATGATTAATGAAATAAAACAATAGATTATGATTAAGAAAGGAAGAATGATAAATACTTAATAAGCTTAATTAATGATGAAGATTAAGATTCAATAACAAGATTAAAAAGATGAAAGATTAAGCAAACTTGAAAGAAAATTCTAGAGAGAGAAAGTAACACCTACTCCTAATTACCTTACTTAAAAATAAAACTAACTAACTCCCCTAATGAAGGATTATGAGGGTATTTATAGGAGGAAGGGAGGTGGTGATGTTGCTTCTCTCTTTCTTCTTGTCTTCTCGTCTTTTTAAATAACTCGACTTTCTCGACTTTGTCTCGGGATTTATCGAATGTTAAAATGAACTCGTCTTCTAATTTTCTTCTTTTAGTAGACTTCTTTAAACTTCCATCTTTAGACTTTTTCTTTGATAAATCTTCAGAATAGGCCCTTGACTTCCGTTCTTCTTGCACTTTTGATCTTTTGACTTCGTCTTTTGTCTTTTTTTCGATAAAAGCCCGTGAAAGCCCGTGTTTTCTTCCTTTTTCATATTTTTGTCCTAAAACACATTAAAAACACAAACCACGCATAATTCCGACTTTTACGACATCAAATACACGTTTAGGTCTCATTTTTACTTGTTTTAAGTGGTGAAAGGATGAGTGTTTTCACACTTATTAGCAATTAGACCTTCAATCTCCAATCTTGAAAATAAGTCTTCCTTCAGCAACTAAAAATAGATAAAACCAAAAATATATAAACAATCACAATATTCAAAACAACCCAAAAAAAAACAAACCTCATAACAAAACCCCTAAATTATGACAGACACATACCTTTTCAGAATCACCTCATTCGCAGCAACCAACTTCTTCAAATATTTGTATCTTCAAAACCTGAAAAATTAAACAAAATAAAACCAAAAGCATCAAACACCAAACTAATTGAACCCTAATTTTAGTACTTAGATTCTAAAAAAAAAATTAAAATCTGTATATAGCAGGCCTGGGTCTACACCAATGAAAACCATATACATCAAAATTGATCAAAATTAGATCATTTTGAAAGAGAGAGAGTGTGTTATAGAACACAAAATAACTAAACTATTAGGGTTTCAGATAGCGGCTGCCAAAAGTATATGAAAATTATTGGCCAGCCAAGTATCATAGATCCACGGCTAAAAAATCATGAGGAGATCTATGGCTACAATAGGAGCAGTTAAAGAGTTTGGTACATCAATCAAACGGTTACAAAATAGGTTTCTAAAAACTCACATACGTGACTTTTCTTTTTCTAATGAATCAACGGCGAAGAGTTTTCTTTTTCAATCAACGGTAGGGAGAGAGAGATTGAATGGCAAAGATGACTTGCTGAAAATGATATCACAAAAATGGACGGAGGATTTGAGGGGTAGTAGTGGTCTCCTCACATAAGTTTATTATTTTTTATTCGTGAATAAATATTCCCCTTAATGTATTAAAGGGGTAATATCGTGATTAACTATTCAACGTTCTTATCACTTATCATATTATTATTCTTATCTTTACAAAAGATCGTTTTACTTTTCTACTACTCCTGCATTTCCTAGGTTTCTTCAATGTATAAATATTGGGTAAAACAAACACATCCAGTGCTTCATATCTTTGCGGCTTCGCCTGAAATAAAAAATGTTGAATAATCATCATGGACATTGACAGTGTGGAGACAACGGAGCTAATTTCTTCTTCCTCATAGTTAATTAGTCTTTAATTAAAATAAAAATAACAATAGTTTTAATGGTTTTTTGATCTAGTTTATTAATGATGTTATGTTTTTTTATATTTTGAAGTCCTATTAAACTCCACTATGATGTGTTAGATGTACGAAAGTATCAGGGTCAGTTCACATATATAGTTTATTGTAAGGTATGATGAGTGGAATGTTTTTGATATAGTTTGTGGATAATTTATTTGAGTCAGTTTAGCTATGAAAATTGTGAAAGCTTATTGTGTTCAATTTTCACATTGAGAGTTAGTTATGATCGGTTTTAGCTATATAGAGTGTGAATGAATAGAATTTGTACTGATCATGTGTTTGTGTTCGAAGATGCTGTTAACGGTATCGAATTGAAAAGTCTGCCTAAGTTGTTATCAATCGATATCTTATCTAGATGCTGTTAACGGTATCGAATTGAAAAGTCTGCCTAAGTTGTTTGAAGAATGTATGCAAAAGATCCCTTGTTTACAAAAAGCCTAACTTGAAGAATCAAAGTACCTTGAGTTTCAATCCCATCGGTATGGTAGAAACAAGCGGAGGTTTGGATTCTCACTCTTTTAGCCAAGCAAAATGTAGGAAAGCATTGGCTTGAATGTGCATCATAGGCAAACGACCATTTAGTGTTGTTGATGATCAAGGATTTCAGGAATTGGTATGGGATTTGAACCCTTTGTTTAAATTTTCATCTGGGTGGAAGGTTTCTAGAGATTGCTTGTCTATTTACAAAGAAGAGACAAACAAGCTTAAAAATCTTTTAAAAAATCAAACTGTGTCACTAACAACTGACACACGGACGTCAGTTCAAAATTTTAATTTTATGTGTCTTACTGCACATTGGGTTGATGATAACTGGACGTTGAGGAAGAAAGTTCTTAACTTTTGTCTCATCTTGAATCATAAAGGTGTGCCTATAGGAAAACTAGTTTATCGTTGCTTGCAAGAATGGGGAATTGATCGGGTTTTCACGGTCACGGTAGACAATGCTTCATCTAATGATGGGGCAATTAAGTTTTTAGTGACTATGCTTGAGGGACCTAATGATGTGTTAGATTGGAACTATTTGCATTTAAGATGTTGTGCTCACATCATTAACCTTGTAGTGAAAGAGGGTTTAGAAGAGCAGTTTGAATCCATCACTAAGATTCGAAATGCTGTAAAGTACATCAGATCGTCACCCTCTCGGTTTGAAAGTTTCAAACAGAGCGTTGAAAAAGAGAATACTGAATGCACAAGGAAACCGTGTCTGGATGTCGAAACTAGATGGAATTTAACATTTCTGATGTTAGAAACAGTTGAGAAATATTCAGCCGCATTTGACAGGTTTGTACTTTTAAATTTCTATAGTTAGTTTAAGCTACAAATTCATTTAATCTTACAACATGTGTTTACTTTTCATTGACAGACTTCAAATAATAGATCCAAACTATAGATCATACTTTCAGAGTGAATTCCAGAATGATGGTGAGAATATGACTAAGAAGAGAAAGAAGAATGATCGAGTTGTGGGGGCCCCTAACGAAGAGGACTGGGAGAATGTGATAGGTGTGAAAACACCCATCCTTTTACCACTTATTTCTTGCTAAAACAAGACCAAAACGCGTATTTAATGTCATTTGTTTGGAATTATGCGTGGTTTGTGTGTTTGTTGTGTTTTCAGAGCCAACCGGATAAATATTGAAGAAAACATGGGATTGCACGGGTTTTATCGAAGAAAAAGACTCAAGACGAAGTCTATTGTCCAAGAGATGCAAAAGATTTGAAGTCAATGGGCCTATTTGAAGATTTATCGAAGAAAAGGACCAAAGATGGAAGATTTACATATGTCGAAAGAACTCAAGTCTATTAAACGAAGAAATTAAAAGACGAGTTAAATTTATTCGTCGACAAATCCCGAATCAGAATCGAAAACGTCAACTCTACTAAAAAGACGAGAAGACAAAAAGAAAGGAAGAAAGCCCACTCACCAACCAAAGACAAGGCCTATAAATAGGACCTCCCTTCACACATTACAACAAGTTTTCATTTTCCAGTTTATTTCTTTTTTTCTTGTTTCGTAGGGTAACCAACACCATTAAGGTGTTGGTGATTTTTCATCTTTGATTTCACAAGTTCTTGTAAGTTTTAATCCTTCCTTTTGATTGTTTAACATTAATCTTTCAATATAATCTTTCATTTCATCTTGTTCATCTTTCTCTTGTTGATTTAAAGTTTTAAAGTTTTATTTTGTTGAGTTTGATCTTCAAAAGTAAGTGGGTTTTGTGTTTTTATTGTTTTGGTTTGATTATTATGATTAGTGGATGATTAGTGGTTAAATTGGTTTAAGTTTTGGTTAAAAACTTGGTGATTTTGGTTAAATTCGTTCTTGGTTGTCCTACTGTTCTTCGAATTCTTCATCTACCCAGATTCTAGATCAACAGCAAGTATTCCGAACCAACGTTTTCCTAAAATTGTTCCAAATCAGTTTGTTCATCCGGAATAATAAATATTCCGGATGAGTAGTATATTCCGAGACAAAGGTTTTTAGTATTTTATTCCGAATCAGTTTTTTAAATGTTCCGAATGAAGGTATATGATTAAATATTCTGGATCAATTTTATTCCGAATCAGTTTTGTTCCGAATCAGTGTTATTCTGGATCAATTTTATTCCGAATCAGTTTTTTTTTAAATGTTCCGAATGAAGGTCTATGATTAAATATTCCGGATCAATTTTACTCCGAATCAGTTTTGTTCCGAATCAGTATTATTCTGGATCAATTTTATTCCGAATCAATTTTATTCCGAATCAGTGAAAACATTCCGAATCAAGCAAATGTTCAGGATGAACATATGTTCCCAATGAAGGTTTGTATTCCGAATGAAGCATATGTTCCGAATAAAGGTTTCTGTTTAGTATATTCTGGATCAAGCATAAACATTCCGAATCATTGACTTTTTCTGTGTTTAGGTATTTAACTGTTTTATTTTAATTCAAGTTTTATTTTTATTAATTGCTTTTAATTAATTGCTTTTAGTTTATCTTTATTTAGTTCACGCATTTACCTTTTTAGTAGAATAGAAAACCAAACCCCTTTTTTAGTAACCAAGAACAACTATTCCACTTTGAACCGTGATCGATTCGAGAAGATACCGAGAACAAAATTGAACCCAATGCAAAATCTAAGTATCAAATGGCGCCGCTGCCGGCTCTTTTCGTAAGGATTAACAGAACTTTGTGAGAAAGTGGATTTTGAGATCCGTTCACCGTGAACGTAACTTTTTCTTAAAAATTTTCAGAAACCCTAAAAAATATAAAATTTTCAAAAATACAAAAAAAAAAACAAAAAAAAAAAAACAAAAAAAAAACATAAAAAACCAAAAATATTTCTTGCTTTGTTAGTTCTTTTGCAGGTGTATGCACACTCGATCAACGTCTTATCAAGAGCCCGAGACTCTCGATAACTTAGACATGGCCGGTGTACACAACAACAATAATAATCCACCTCAAAACAACATGAATAATAACAACAATGAACCTCTACCGGACAATCGTCCTATGATTGAACTTTTGCAAGCACATGTAGAGGGCAACAACGATCCAATTGTCATACCCACGATTGCAGCCAACAACATTGAGCTCAAGTCCGGCTTTATTCAAATGGTCTCTGCTCAACCATTCTTGGGGCGTACCATTGATGATCCTCATGACCACATCAAAAGGTTCCTGCAACTCACAAATACGGTCAAATTCAATGGTGTTCCAAAAGAGGTAATCCGTTTACAACTTTTCCCTTTCTCCTTAGAGGGACAAGCCCGACATTGGCTTGCAAAGGAACCGCCACAAAGTATTCTGACGTGGACGGACTTAGAGACCAAATTCATAAACTACTTTTTCCCACCCTCTCGTACTACCGCTTTGCGGAATGAAATTATTAATTTTGAACAAAAGTACGATGAGAGTTTTAGTGAATCTTGGGACCGTTTTAAAGACCTTTTAAGAAAGTGCCCACAACATGGTTTTACCAAAGTGCACCAAATTAATACTTTTTACAATGGTTTAAGCATGAATGATCAAGATTCACTAAATAGTGCCTCGGGGGGTAATATTTTGGTTAAGAGTTCTAATGCCGCTTGGGATATTATTGAGAATAAGTTTAGAGTGCAAACCAAGAGTGTTCGGACCAATGCCGCTAGTGCTAGTACTAGTGACAACGACAAGAGACTTGACAAAATTACTTCGCTTCTTGAATCGCTTGTTGCCCACACCGCTAACAACACCAAAAGCATCAACGCTCAAAACGCTCAAGTCAATGCTGTAAGCCAACCATGTGAAATATGCGGGGGTCCTCACTCTTACACTACTTGCACCTCCACCCAAGACTATCCTTGTGAGAATGTTAACGCAGCATACGGAACCTATCCTCCAGCCGGTTATCAAGCTCGACCTCAAGGTGACCGCAACTTGCTCAGCTATCGCTCAAACAACTTTCTTTCCCCGCCCGGTTTTCCTCCAACCAATCAAAACCCACAACAAAACCTTAACCGAACCAATCAAAACCAACCTCGAGCACCATACCAACCACCTCAAAGACAACCATATCCACCTCAAACTCCTACTCAAGTTTACCAACCCGCTCCTTACCAACCACCTGCTTATCAAGCACCTCCTCCTACTCAACCCACCGTTTTCAACCACGAGGTCGAAACGTACATGCGGACGAATGATGTGTTGGTGAAGAATCTGCAGACCCAGATTATTAATTTGAAGGGCGACATGGTGAAATAAGGGAATGATCTTAGAGCCGATATGCGAAACTCTTTGAGTAGTCAAACGAATGACCTAAGGGACATGATGGCTGGTTTCATCCAAGGTAATCAAACCTCTTCTTTGGGTACTCTTCCGAGTAACACCGTTGCTAATTCAAGAGGGGGGATGAAAGCAATCACCACTCGCAGTGAAAAAGGTACCAAGGAACCCAAGCTTCCTATACCTACACCGGTGATTGTGACAAAGGAAAACAAGTCACCTACTCAAATTCCTCAACCTTCTACTTCCCCAATTCCTCCACCTCTTACTTTTACCCCTCCACCACCCAAGGATGTGAGTGATCCTACTATTCCAAAGCCTTCCTCTTCTTCCGATATACCTTATCCCTCAAGGTTGAGGAAAGAGAAGCTCAAAAGCAAGGATGATATTCAAGTTTCAAACTTTCTCAAAATGTTTAAACAATTGAATTTCAACATCTCCTTCGCTGAGCTCGCTCACATGCCTAAATATGCGAAGATGTTTAAAGATCTTCTTAGTGACAAGGAGAAGCTTCTTGATATTGCTAATACCCAACTTAATGAGAATTGCTCCGTGGTTCCCTTAAGGAAATTGCCAACCAAACTTGGTGATCCGGGTCGCTTCTTAATCCCTTGCAACTTCCCGGGAGTAGAGAATTGCATGGTCCTAGCCGATCTAGGTGCTAGTATTAACTTAATGCCATTAAGTGTTTGGAAGTAATTATCTCTCCCCGAGCTAGTCCCCACCAAAATGACTTTGGAATTAGCTAACCGTACGGTTGCTTATCCAGTGGGGATAGCCGAAGACGTTTTTGTAGGAGTCGACAAATTCACTTTTCCCGCCGATTTCGTCGTAGTCGACTACGAGATGGACCTCGGGTTCCATTAATCGTTGGACGTCCATTCTTGAGGACCGGTCGCACTCTCATCGATGTAGAAGCGGGTGAGCTTATCATGAGAGTTGGTGACGAACGAATTGTCTTCAACATGGGTAAGATTTCTAAACAGCCTTATTCATACGAGAGTGTTAATTGTATCGACGTTCTTGATGAGGCTTGTGAAGAACACTTTAAAGATGCTTGTCAAAGTAGTCGTACCTCTCTTCCCAATGTTGAGACCGTTGCCTCTGTTGCTCCATCACTAACTCCATTTGGAGAAAGTGATTTCCTTCTGACTGAATTTGAAGCAACTCTGGGAGATGTGAACTTACAATATGACGATTCTCCCACCGATTGGGAAGAGGACATTCGTACCATTGAGAAACTTCTCAATAGGACCATATTTCTCCACCATCTCCCAAGGATATTGCTATCGATGAACCGAATTTGAATACGCCTTCTATAAAAAATCCTCCGGATTTAGAGCTTAAGGAGTTACCGTCCCATCTCGAATATGTGTTCCTTTAAGACAAGAAGAAGTCGCCCGTCATCATCGCTAAGGACTTGAAATAAGAAGAAAAACCTCGCCTTATCGCCGTGCTTAAAGATCATAAGAAGGCAATTGCTTGGAAAATTTCCGATATCCGCGGAATTGATCCAAACTTTTGTACTCACAAAATTCTCATGGAAGATGACTTTAAACCCGCAATCCAAAGCCAAAGAAGGGTTAATCCTCGAATTCATGACGTCATCAAACAAGAGGTTATCAAACTTCTTGATGCCGGAATGATTTACCCTATTTTAGATTCGCCATGGGTAAGTCCCGTCCATTGTGTGCCAAAGAAAGGCGGAATAACCGTTGTTCCCAATGAACACAACGAGTTGATTCCTACTCGTCTTGTTACTGGGTGGAGAGTTTGTATCGACTATCGCAAACTCAATGATGCCACGAGAAAAGATCATTTTCCTCTTCCTTTCATGGATCAAATGCTCGAGCGTCTAGCGGGTAATGACTATTACTGCTTCTTAGACGGTTTCTCCGGGTATTTTCAAATTCCCATCGATCCCAAAGACCAAGAGAAAACCACATTCACTTGTCCCGACAAAACATTTGCTTACAAACGAATGCCTTTCGGTTTATGCAATGCTCCTGGGACGTTCCAAAGGTGTATGATGGCTATCTTCCATGACATGGTTGAAGAAACTATGGAAGTCTTCATGGATGATTTCTCGGTTTATGGTGATTCTTTCTCTACTTGCCTTGCTAATTTAGAACGTATGCTTAAGCAGTGTGAAGAAACTCGCCTTGTTCTAAATTGGGAAAAATGCCATTTCATGGTAAAAGAGAGCATCGTGCTAGGACACAAAATCTCCAAAGCCGGTCTTGAAGTAGACCGTGCTAAAGTCGATGTTATTGAAAAATTGCCTCCACCTTCAACCGTGAAGGGTGTGAGAAGTTTTCTTGGTCATGCGGGCTTCTACCGTCGATTTATCAAAGATTTTTCTAAAATCGCTCGCCCGATGACCCACCTCTTGGAAAAAGATACTCCTTTTATCTTTTCCAAAGAGTGTATTGAAGCCTTCAACCTTGTTAGCCTCAAAATATTGAGTCAAACAAGAATGCTCGGTCATAGGTTATTATTGTAACATTAGATAGAACGTTGTAATAGATAGTTAATTAGTCGTGGTTTACGGGCTTGGATTTAAACTAATTAAAGTCCAAAAAGACAAGCCCGACCCAATATATAGTCCATTAAAGCCCGCATGTGGGTGGACTATATATACTACCCTCCTAGCATGTTAGGAGGGTGGATGGTCATTTGTAACAACTTCTTTTCTCTAATCTAATCTCACCAAGTTAATCACCTCCTCACTACTTTATCTCTCTAGGAATTCATCTCTTCTTCATCTATTTTCTTTCTTTCTTCATTGCTTAATCAATCACAAATACATGGGACAACATTTGGTATCAATCGCCATGGGGTAGTTTTGTGATTCGTTGTTGATTTTACTTGGTTCGTGTGATTTTCTCTTATAATCATCTCGAATTCAAGATTCTTTTTGTGTTTCTATGCTCTAAATCTTGATACAAATCTTCTACATAGCTGTGGTAGGGATTTGGTCGCATTTGGTTGGTTAAAATCGCGAATTTCTTGTCGAAAAATTCATTTTTTTACCCCAAAATCTCGTAACAGCAATATTATTCCGATTGGTGTAATCGGAAAAGGGTTTATAGATTCCGATTTGGATTCCGATCAGTAGCATCGGAAAAGGGTTTCAACATTCCGACCAACTTTCTGATCTCATTCCGACTGGACTTCAAATATTCAGATTGGCATTCCGATTAGGTTATTCCGACAAGCTTATTCCGATCAGATCATTCCGACAAGGATTCCGATTAGTATATTCCGATAACATTCCGATTTGGTTATTCCGATTAGGACATTCCGATTAGACATTCCGATTAGACATTCCGATTAGACATTCCGATAAGACATTCCGATTGGACATTCCGATTGGACATTCCGATTGGACATTCCGACGAAGTGATTTCGATGATGTGTTTTTGCTAAATTTTTGTTTGAGTATTTTTTAGACTTAGCCACTATCTATACTAGTTTCGGAATATCGTTTCCACGAAGATAAAAAAAAAATAAAAAAAAATAAAAAAAAAAAGTTAAAATTTTTCCGTCAAGTAAATTCAAATTTTTTCCATACTAGTTTTAGGTCATTTTTAGCTCAATTTCAAAATTTGGCGATACAAAATTTTTTGGTCTACCGTTTTTGTCGGACTGGAGAATTTATTGTCGGACTGTAGAAAAAATTGCAATTTTCGGAATTTAAACCACAACAACAATCACAACAAATCTACTTAAGATCCATATTCACTTCATCATTTCAGAGAATATTGAGATGGATTCTACTGTCGAATATCGTGTGACGAACAACAACATAATGGTGGCGGGTAACAAAGAGAGACCACCAATGCTTGTATCTAGTCGGTATGCTCAATGGCAATCACGTTTCATACGATATCTTGATACAAGACCTAATAGTGATGCCTTGAGGAAATGTATTACTCATGGACCATATATATTTAAGAAGATCTCAGTTCCTCCAAGAGCAGCCACAGATACTACTGATCCAATACCTGCAAGTGAACGTGATGAAACAAGAGCTGATCTCACACCTGAAAATTGTGCTTGGCATGATGCGGAGAAGGAAGCCATCTATATGGTTCTAAGTGGGATTGGAGATGACATTTATTCCACGGTTGATGCATGCCCTACAGCACATGAAATGTGGACTGCTATTGCACGCTTGCAACAAGGAGAATCACTCAACAAACAAGATGTCAAAACAAACTTGTTTTGGAATTTTGGCAAGTTTACTTCAAGGGATGGAGAATCTATTGACTCTTACTACTCCAGGTTTTATAAGATGATGAATGACATGACAAGAAATAATCTGCAAGTCTCCACCATGCAAGTCAATGTCCAATTTCTTCAACAACTTCAACCCGAGTGGACACGGTTCGTCACTTTGGTGAAACAACAAGAAAAGTTAGACGAGGTCTCATATCATCGACTCTTTGACATCTTGAAGCAATTTCAGAATGAAGCAAATGAGATTCGAGCTGAACGTGTTGCCAAGACGGCTAATCCACTTGCTTTACTGACTACCAGTCAACATGTTCAAGATCCTCACTCTCGTGCTCCTAAGCCATACTCCAATACATCCTCTTCACCACGATATTCCACATCATCTAAGTCTTCATCTTCCACAAAATCTCGAGGTAAAGCGCCAAGAGCACCATCACCACCATCTGAGTCATCATCTGAAGAAGATAGTGATGAAGACCAAGCTCAAAAGAACCGAGAGATGAAACAACAAATTGCTTACATAATGAAGACTGACATGAGCTTAAACTCATATCCTTTTATCAACAAATAACCCTAAAACATGAAGCAAAATACCAAATTATTTGGCAAAAACAGTATTATGTGGTATGTTTGTGTTTGTGTACACTTTTGTAGGTAAGAAGATACATTTTCAAGCAAACAAGGAAAAATCAAGCTCAAATGGATGAAAAAGACAAAAGAGGATCAAAAGTGACAAGACTTTGAAGAATAAGGACCTATCTTGACAAGTTATGAAAGTTGAAGGACTAGAAGTGCAAATAATGAAAAGTCAAGATTCAAGTCAAACCTGGTCAAACTATCAAGTCAACTCAGTCAAAGGACCATTTTGTACAAGTTATGGAAGTTAAAGGACCAAAAATGTCAAAGAAATGAAGATCCTAGCTTGAAACAAGAATCTGCCAAGTACAAGGACTTGTTTTGCCAACTTTGGAAAGATATGCAAGCTTAATCCATGTGACAAGAAAAGCAGCCAATGGGAAGAGAGATATCACCTCACACGGATTGCCACTTCATCTCATTTAATACCCACTACTGCCGCCACATTTATTACACCAAATCTAAATAGTTTTAATCCGTGTGACATGTTTTAAGCCAACCAGAAAGCGACACGTGTTTTCTTCTTCAAAGTAAAAATTTGCCAGGATCGGGTTTCTTCTACACTCAATTTCATGGAAAGATTAAAACACCAATATTGCTCAATTTTGAGAGACGAGTTCAACGGTGTAAACCAATTAACAAATCACTCATCCAATCAAAAACCCCCAAATCATTGTTCATACCTTCAAAGTGCTAAATGCAGAATTTGCCACGTGGAGCTCAGAGATTGGCCCTGACACGTCACCAACTCCAACAAACTCTCCCTTCTTGCCTATAAATACCTAGACTAGTCTTCATTTGTAGAATGTAGCTTAATTTTGTAAAACACCTAGTTCTTACTTTCCTTTCCTTTTTTCCTCACTTTTCCCCTAACTACTCAAGAGTCTGACAAACTCTTGAGTCAGTTAGTTAGTTGATAGCTTGTAACAAACTTTGTAACTGATTTCCTTCAATAAAATTCAAATTCCTTTTTCCCGCCAAATTCTGTTCTTCATATTCCAGTTTGATCTTGCTGCTGTTGAGTGTTATTGTTGCTGTTTGATGTTTGTTATGATCAACCATAGATCATAACTGACATTTGTGAAGATTGTTAGCTGTTTGATCAGAATTTGTTCATTCCATTGTTCATTTGAAGATTTCAAGCAGTTTGATTGATTCCAGATGATTTGTAGCTGTTTGATGGTTGATTCTTGTTGAATGCTAGTGATAGGTGGTGGTTATCACTAGGGCAAGAGAGCTCAGCGCTCCTCTTCTTCCCAAAGGATATCTTCAATAGGTTTTAAGATTCTTGTTTTTGTTCCACTTAACAAGTCTTTGCATGCTACTTTTCCTAGTTAAATTGATGGCTGCATGATATACTTGATAATAGTTGCTGTTTGATTGTATTTTGTGTGATTGTAGATTAATCTTGCATACTTGTTTACTGATTTGAGAGTCATTTGTAGTTTCTGCATCATTTCAGTCAAATTTTAGCCTTATAGCTTACTTGCTGTCTTAGCCTTGGTAATTGTTTGGTTTCAGTTTTATTACCTTTCATTTAGTCATTTGAATCTAGTTTGCTATAGCTTTTGAATCAGCTTAATCCAGAACTTAATAAGTCTTTGTTAAATTTTGTTCATAGCAGTTTAAGGAGTGTTTGGGAGTAGCTTAAAAGTAGTTTTCAAGTGTTGAGATTTGATGTTTTAGAGTTGATTTCCAGTCATTAGGTGTTAACAAGTGGATTTATATCTTTTACAAGTCAAATAAAAGGTCAAACAGGCAATTGGCACTAAAATTGTTTGGGTTAGCCTTTGTTCAGCTTTGGTTTTAAGAACTTGCTTTTTTCATTTGCTTATTTCTCATTCAATCTTTGATGAAATTCAACCAAATTTGTTTCCAGTCATAGCTAATATCATATAGTTTCAGTTTCTAAAAGGAATTTCTACAGTTCTAGGAATTAAGCCAGAAAATAGCTTTTTGGTCAAAGTCTGAGCAAAGCTCATTCTCTGAGATAAGCTTGTGACTATTTTCCTAGATCTTCAAATCTACTTCATAAAAGTCATGATTTTCTTTCACAAAACCAGTTAGTAAGTGTTGAATATTGATTTTTGAAGATTTGAGCTTTTTCCAAAAATCCGGTCAAACTTGGTCAACATAAGCTCTTTTGAGCTTATTTCAGATTTCTAGCTTATTACTGGATGAAAATGTTTCTAGTTTGATTTCCCAATCTTTAAATCATTAGCTTAATCAGTTTCATTACAAAGATCAAGTTGTGACTGTTTGGTTTAAGCTGTAGCTTAATTTGTGCTTATCAATAAGCACTCTTTTGCTTATTTTTGATCTTTAGCAAGATTCCTTAGATACACGTAGCTTAAATTGGATTAGAAGTCTTTTGCAAGTTGTTTCATTTGATTTGGTTGAGTAATAAGCTCAAACGAGCTTATTCATTCTTGTTACCCGTTTTTACTTAAAAACTTTACTTAATTGCACTTTAGTCCTTTCTTTTCTATCAGTTTTGTAAACTTGGCTAATCTTTCAAGTAATTAGGGTTTGCTTAATTTTGGTCCCTGGACTTTGCAAGTTGTTAGAATTCAGTTAGTAATTTGTTAGATTGTTACATTTTTAGTTAGTTTGTTATAGTTTTTGCATTGTTGATCCTTATAGTTTACTGTTTTGCATTCTTAGTCCCTATAGTTGTAGAATTTACATTTTGAGCATTTAACTTTCATAGAAATTACATTTTCAGTCCTTCTAGTTTTATATTTTGTTAATTGAATTTTGTTTGAATAAAAAAATTGGTATTTGCAAGATGTTTTACGTATAAGTAGTTTAATATTTTTCATTTTTAAATAGTGTTGTTTGAATTAGCATAGATTACCAAGCAAGCTTAAACAACCAAGAACAATTATAAATCCGATATTGGTTGGACTTTCTATTAGTTAAGAACTGAGAAAACGAACTTGCATTATACTACATTTCAAATGGCGCCGCTGCCGGTTCTTTGACTACACGAGAGACTATCGATTGACGGTTTTCATTGGCTTTTGGGATCCGTTCACTTTGTGAACGTTATTTTTACGTATCATAAATCAAAAACAAATAAAAACATCAAAAATATAAAAATATATAAAAACTAAAAAAATTAACAAAACAATTCTTTTCCTAAAGAATTGACCAAAAAAATTAAAAATCCAAAAAGCAATCTTTTTCCTAAGAGATTGCACCCAAAAATATATATTATTGGATTCTCTCGGTTTTTATGTACATATAGTATTTTCCTTTAAAAAACTCATAAATACAAAAATATTTTCCATATATTATTATAAGTAAATACGTATACGTATAAGAACAATCAATCTACATATCTTCCATAAGTATTGCCGAGGCAATACACCGTGTTGAGGGGTGTTCCGGTCCTTGACACGCGTATCGATCAAACAAAATAAAGCAAGAATAGATAAATACTCTCAATAAGCAACAATTCAAAGAATACGAACATTTAAGTGAATAGAAAGGCGATGTGCTATAAAATGCCATCTAAGGGTCAATAGGTACTTAAGTGCTTCGCGCCACCTAACCCCCCGTTCACTTGGGAGTATTCTAAGAAGGAAGGCTTAATTGAGGGTCTTGCACCCAAAGTAGTAATACATATATTGTTATTTTCTTGTGGATATTTAATATTGAAACTCGAAGAGGATAATCCATTTCTCTTCAAAGTCACACGAGAGCTTCTCTCTCATTCCTCGTATTGAGTTGCATGCTCACTCGCGGGCGTGCACAAATACCGATTGGTGTACAACCTCTTCCTCCGAAAAGGAAGAAAAAGAGAAAGAGTAAGACCACCACCGTCCACCAAGCCGATCACGAGAATCGTGCTTTGTCACCACCACAAGAAGCCATGGCTATTGATAATCGTACTTTGTATGAACGTATGCAATCCAACATTCATGGATATGTTAGTGCCATTAAGATTCCCGACTTTCCCGCTAACACATTTGAACTACATACATCTATGATCAATATGGTTTCTTCATCACCTTTCTTGGGAAAACAAAATGAGGATCCCCATGCTCACCTTAAGAGATTCCTTTCACTTTGCAATACCATTAAGCATAATGGGGTTCCACATGAGGTCATTAGATTGATGTTAGTGTCATTTTCCTTAGATGGGAATGCTAAGCATTGGTTAGACACCCAACCACCCGATAGTATCACCACATGGGACGATTTTACCACTAAGTTTTTGAACAAATTCTTTCCTCCACAAAAGACTATGGCTTTGAGGAATTTAATTATGGGCTTTACACAAAAACCTAGTCAATCCTTTAGTGATGCTTGGGAAGAGTATAGTGAGTTGTTGAGGCGATGCCCTAACCATGGAATGGATGATCTAAACCAAATCAATACCTTCTATAATGGCCTTAAACCTCACCACCAAGATTCACTAAATGCTTCCGCGGGAGGGAGTATTCTTTTTAAAACATACCACGAGGCTTTGAACATTATTGAGACTAAGGCAATGGTTCAAACAAACAATCCATTTGAAGAAAAGGTTCATGTGATCCAAAACACTTCTCAAACTCCTTGTGAAATCCAAATTCTTAAAGAGATCCTTCAAACAGTCAAACAAGGACAAGAAATGACTCAAGACATGTTTCAAAATTTTAAGAGCATGACATTGAACAATTCCTCAAACAATGTGAATGCCATCACCATTTCTTGTGTTACTTGTGGAGGCCCCCATTCTTATGAACAATGTGATAAGGTGCAAGGGTATCAAGGGGAATGCTATGCTTACCAAGAGGAACATCGTGAACACTTCAAGCCTAACATCAATCCAAATAACCTTTCTTACAAATCCCAAAATTACCTTACTCCACCCGGTTTCCCACCCCAACCACCCACCCAAATTCCACAAAATCCTCCTCAAATTTTAGCAAGGAATCAAGGGCAAAGACAACCATACCAAGGAAATAACTACAAGGCACCCAATCAATTTCAACCTCAAGCAAATACCTTTTATCCACCAAATCAAGGATTTAACTCCCAACCTTTACCTTTCCAACCTCAAGGTTTTCAAGGTTATGTGCCACAAGAGTTTAACACAATGGATCTTTTGCAAAAGATGAATCAAGAGAATGAAAGGAAATTCCAAGCTATAGAAAAGAAAATTAATGACCAATTCAATAAGGTTTTAATGGCGGTAACTCAAAGACCACAAGGGGCTTTACCTTCCAACACACAAACAAACCCTAGGGCCAATGTTAATGCTATTACAACAAGGAGTGGTACAACAACAAAGGATCCTTCACCTCCTAAACCTACTATTGTTCAACCCACTTGTGCTCCTACTTGTGACAAGCCTTCTACTTCTACTCCACCTCCTCAAAGTGCTCCTATTCACTCAAACACACCTTCTCAACCACCTCATACTTCTCCTTTACCTTCCACACTTCCCAATGAAGAGGCTAACAAAGACAAATCTTCCACCATAACACCTATTCCACCTACACCAAAACCTACTCTTCCATACCCTTCAAGGTTGAAAAAGGACAAGTTAAAGAACAAAGATGACATACAAGTCTCAAATTTCTTAAGGATGTTCAAGCAACTCAATATCAACATATCCTTTGCAGAAGCTCTTGCTTATATGCCAAAGTTTGCTAAGATGTTCAAGGATTTGCTCTCAAACAAAGAAAAATTGGTTGATTTGCCCAACACATCACTTAATGAAAATTGTTCCGCGGTGTTACTTAAAACCTTACCAACAAAACTTGGAGATCCGGGGCGCTTCTTGATACCTTGTAATTTTCCCGGTGTTGAAAATTGCATGGCTTTGGCGGATTTAGGGGCGAGCATAAATCTCATGCCTTTATCGGTTTGGAAACAACTATCTCTTCCCGAGCTCACTCCCACTAGGATGACTCTTGAACTAGCCAACCGAACCATAGCTCACCCCGTAGGTATAGCGGAAGATGTGTTTGTAGGTGTGGATAAGTTTACCTTTCCGGCCGACTTTGTAGTGGTCGATTATGATATGGATCCTAGAGTGCCTTTGATTGTTGGTAGACCGTTTTTGAGAACGGGTCGTACCTTGATAGATGTGGCGGAAGGAGAATTAATTATGAGAGTAGAGGATGAGAAAGTGGTGTTTAAGTTAGGGAAAGTTTGTGATAGAAAAGAGGTTAAGGAGTCTAGACCTTGTGAGACTATTAACATTGTGGATGTGCTAGATGAAGTGTGTAATGAACACTTTCATGATGCTTGTAAGAATGCTAGTGATGAGATTCCACATGTTGAAACCGTGGCCTCAATTGCTCCCTCTTTAACACCTTTTGGAGAGAGTGATTTTCTCTTGGAGGAATTTGAGTCCAACTTTCTTGGTGATGATGATTCTCCCATTAATTGGGAAGAAGATATTCTTACAATCCAAAAGTTGCTCAATGAGGACTCTATTCCTTCCCCTATTCCACAAGAGATTACCATTGAGGAACCTTCCATAGTAAAACCTTCCATAGAGAGTCCACCTCCCATTGAACTTAAGGAACTTCCATCCCACTTAGAATATGCTTTCTTAGAAGGAAAAGACCAATTACCGGTGATTATTGCTAAAGAGTTGAAAGAGGATGAGAAGGAGCAACTTATTGAAGTCCTTAAGAAACATAAGAAAGCCTTAGCATGGAAAATATCCGACATAAGGGGAATTGATCCACATTTTTATACTCACAAAATCCTTATGGAGGATGACTATAAACCCGCCATTCAAAACCAAAGGAGAGTTAACCCAAAAATCCATGAGGTTATTAAGAAGGAAGTGATTAAACTCTTAGATGCGGGTATGATTTATCCCATTTCCGACTCTCCATGGGTTAGCCCGGTTCATTGTGTTCCAAAGAAGGGTGGAATCACCGTGGTGCCTAATGAGAACAATGAGCTTATTCCCGCGAGACTTGTAACCGGTTGGAGAGTTTGCATTGATTATAGAAAACTCAATGAGGCAACTAGGAAAGACCATTTCCCGCTTCCCTTTATGGATCAAATGCTTGAACGCTTAGCGGGAAATGAGTACTATTGTTTTCTTGATGGCTTTTCGGGTTATTTTCAAATACCCATTGACCCTAAGGATCAAGAAAAGACCACATTCACTTGTCCCTACGGTACATTTGCTTACAAGAGGATGCCTTTTGGCCTATGTAATGCACCGGGGACGTTTCAAAGGTGCATGATGGCAATTTTCCATGACATGATAGAGCAAACCATGGAGGTTTTTATGGATGATTTTTCCGTATTTGGGAACTCCTTTAGCTCATGTCTCACCAATCTTGAGAGAATGCTTAAGCGTTGTGAGGAAACACGTTTGGTGCTTAATTGGGAGAAATGTCACTTTATGGTGAAAGAGGGGATTGTTTTAGGACACAAGATATCCAATAAGGGATTAGAAGTTGATCGAGCTAAAATTGATGTGATTGCTAAGCTTCCCCCACCCACCTCGGTTAAAGGTGTGAGGAGTTTCTTAGGTCATGCGGGCTTTTATAGGCGCTTTATACAAGATTTCTCTAAGATAGCTAGACCAATGACTCATCTCTTGGAGAAAGAGGCTCCTTTCATTTTTGATCAAGCTTGTTTAGACTCTTTTGAGACCCTTAAGGAAAAATTAACAAAGGCTCCCGTTTTGGTTTCTCCAAATTGGGAATTACCTTTTGAGCTTATGTGTGACGCTAGTGATTATGCGGTGGGGGCCGTCTTAGGACAAAGAGTTAATAAGCATTTTCAACCTATACACTATGCGAGTAAAACCATGACCGGTGCACAACTTCATTACACTACCACGGAAAAAGAGTTGCTTGCTATAGTATATGCTTTTGAGAAGTTTCGACCATATCTTGTGCTTTCCAAGACCATAGTGTATACGGATCACTCCGCTCTCAAGTATCTTATGACAAAACAAGATGCTAAGCCTAGGCTTTTGAGATGGGTTTTGTTGCTTCAAGAGTTTAAGATAGAGATTCGTGATAAGAAAGGGGCCGAGAATTTAGCGGCGGATCATTTGAGTAGACTTGAGCATCCTTTTCAAGGAGATTTCCCACATCAAGAAATCAATGAATCCTTTCCACTAGAGGAGCTCATGTCTATCTCTTCCCAAGAGGATGCCACACCTTGGTTTGCGGATATAGCAAACTATCTTGTGGGCAATGTGCTTATTGAGGGTCTTACTTATCAACAAAAGAAAAAGTTTCTTAAGGAAGTCAAGTATTACTTTTGGGATGATCCATATCTTTTTAGGCAATGTGCGGACCAAATCATTAGACGGTGTGTAGATGGGCCCGAGGCATTTAAAATCTTAGAGGCATGTCATAAAGGACCTACGGGTGGACATTTTGGGCCTAACTACACCGCCAAGAAAGTCTTTGATTCGGGTTACTATTGCCTTCCATTTACAAGGATGCCCAAGAGATGGTGAAATTTTGTGATGTTTGTCAAAGACAAGGAAAAATTACACAACGTGATGAGATGCCACAAAATTTTATCCAAGAGTGTGAGATATTTGATGTATGGGGAATAGATTTCATGGGACCTTTTCCATCCTCTAAGGGAAACAAGTATATACTTGTGGCGGTGGATTATGTGTCCAAGTGGGTGGAGGCTAAAGCTTTACCTACTAATGATGCTAGAGTGGTTGTAAAGTTTTTGAAACAATTGTTTGCTAGATTTGGTGTACCTCGGGCCATCATAAGTGATCGTGGTACGCACTTTTGCAATGATCAATTCACGAGAGTTATGAAGAAATATGGAGTGAATCATAGACTTTCTACCGCGTATCACCCTCAAACAAATGGTCAAACCGAGGTCACAAATCGTGGTTTAAAGAGGATTTTAGAGAGAACGGTGGGAGAGCATAGAGCTTCTTGGTCGGATAAGCTCGATGATGCTTTGTGGGCGTTTAGGACGGCCTTTAAGACACCAATTGGTTGTACTCCTTATAGGCTTGTCTATGGAAAAGCGTGCCACCTTCCATTTGAGTTAGAACATAAGGCATCTTGGGCTCTCAAGTGGGCTAACTTTGATTTAAACCAAGCCGATTCACATAGGAAAGATCAAATCAATGAGATGGATGAGTTGCGAGCCAATGCCTATGAGAATTCTTTGCTTTACAAGGAAAAGACTAAGAAATTGCATGATGCTAAGATCAAGAATCGTGAGTTCAAAGTTGGAGAGCCGGTTCTCCTCTTTAACTCAAGATTGAAGCTTTTTGCGGGCAAGCTTAAGTCGAGATGGTCCGGTCCATTCACTATTGCTCAAGTGTTTCCATATGGAACTCTTGAGTTGTCCCAACCCGATGGTCCAAATTTTAAAGTGAATGGTCACCGTGTTAAACACTACTTTGGGGAGGACATTTCCGTTGAAATGGTCCAAGAGGTCCCCATTTTCCCCATGAATTAATTCATTGAGGGACGAGTCGAGCTAGAGACTCATTAACTCAAGCATCGTATAACTAGGTTTAGAGTGTTGTAGGTTAGAAATAAAGGCATAGACTTGGAGATAAGTGTAGGGGAGATTTTCTTTTGTCTTCATGCATTGTTTGTAGGGTTGCTCACTCATCTCATGCTTTGGAGCTTATGGAGGAGGCCCTTGTATCCGGTTCACTTCGTTACTTTAGTGAATTTTCATTGACACCTTGCGCTTAAACATGATTTCACTAATAGTTGTCCTTTCCTTAACTTGGGTTAAGCAAAGTCTATTCATTGTCATAAGTGTAGGGGAAGTTTTTTATACTTCCATGCTCTTAAACATTGAGGACAATGTTTAGCTTAAGTGTAGGGGGTCTTCTATCGAAGTGACCTTACCTAGAACTTGTCATTGTCTTGCATGATAACATGGAAAATTGAATTTTCAACATTTTTCAAATTTTTGATCTACTTTGGCCAACAAAAATATGCATTCATAATTTTTGCATTAATCATTTTTCATTTGCATATCACATTTGCATTGTATATATTTCTTCTTTTATCTTTCATCAAAATATGTAAAAAGAAAAAAAATATAATAAAACATGGTTTTAACAAGTTTAGACTTCTTTGACATATTAGGCCCGCCATGGATATTTTGACTCAACCCGAGTTTGCTTATTTTAGCACTCTCTAGCTAGTATCCTTAACCATGTAGTCCTTCATTGGTCTATTAGGCTAAGCATCCACCAATTTCATTCTTTGAAATTTTAAATTTGTGGAGAATGGGAAATGATAGAGTTGAAGCAAGTGTAAAAGGGCTAGATAGACTTCATGGCAATTACTTGTGGCTAAACCCTTCTCTTCTCCACCTCTACTTTCTTCGCATGTATATAATTGTTAATAAATAATCAAGTACGGTTTTAATTGGTTTGTAATCTCTTATGCATTTTTGGCTAATCATTCATGGTTGATATGAGTACGTCTTAAGATTCTAAGTTAGCACGTTTTATGTGTACTAGACTTATGTCATGCTCCATATTTAGCGGGTGTTTTTCTTTTTCTTCTTTGCAAATTTCTTGGTGAGGAATAAAGAAAAATAAGAGCGGCTTATGGAAAAAAATGAGTGGCTAGAAAAAAAAAAGAAAAGAAAAAGAAAAAATAATGCAAGACTCCCAAGAGGGGCAGTGTGGTATTAATTATAGTGACTATTGAGTTCCAATATTACCTTGACGGGTTGCGGGGATTCAATAGATTGCTCCAATCCAATATTACCTTGACGGGTTGCGGGGTTGAAGATCCAAAATCTCAAAAAGATGCGGATGTAAATTATTGCGTGAGTTTTATTTTTCTTTCCTTAGCGAGTGTGTAGCTACTTATGAAAGCATGACATGAGGATTTTACACATAAGGCGAATGACTTATTACTCTTGAAACGGACTTGTATTAACTGTGAGCGGTTTTTCAAGTAATGGATGAGAGGATTACTTAGGATTAAAACCGTGCTTCCTTATTTTTGGATTTTACATTTCTTATATTTCACACTTGAATAATGACAAATTTGCCCACAAGCAATTTGCTCAATTAATAACCGGTTCCACATTTAATTGTCATGAATAAGTTGATGCACTTTTTACTTGTGAATGCAATGATCCCATTTATAAGCTTGGTATGGGGAAAGTGAAACTTGAGGGTGATAAATGTTCATGGTACCCAAGCCCTAATCCAAGTCATTGAATTCTTTATGAGTTATTTCCATCAAAACCATTTCAAGAAAAATCAAAAAGATATAGATAGAATTGTATTTTGATTCATTGCATAATTAAAAGTCAAAATCATGCATTATCTAGTTTAGAGTAGCATAGATGCATCTCATATGGCCAAGGTGGATTAATTATGAGGGAAATGTAAATTTTTAAGCCTTGAAATATAATATTGCATGAGGACATGACAATGCTCAAGTGTAGGGGAATTTGATATGAGCTTAAACTCATATCCTTTTATCAACAAATAACCCTAAAACATGAAGCAAAATACCAAATTATTTGGCAAAAACAGTATTATGTGGTATGTTTGTGTTTGTGTACACTTTTGTAGGTAAGAAGATACATTTTCAAGCAAACAAGGAAAAATCAAGCTCAAATGGATGAAAAAGACAAAAGAGGATCAAAAGTGACAAGACTTTGAAGAATAAGGACCTATCTTGACAAGTTATGAAAGTTGAAGGACTAGAAGTGCAAATAATGAAAAGTCAAGATTCAAGTCAAACCTGGTCAAACTATCAAGTCAACTCAGTCAAAGGACCATTTTGTACAAGTTATGGAAGTTAAAGGACCAAAAATGTCAAAGAAATGAAGATCCTAGCTTGAAACAAGAATCTGCCAAGTACAAGGACTTGTTTTGCCAACTTTGGAAAGATATGCAAGCTTAATCCATGTGACAAGAAAAGCAGCCAATGGGAAGAGAGATATCACCTCACACGGATTGCCACTTCATCTCATTTAATACCCACTACTGCCGCCACATTTATTACACCAAATCTAAACAGTTTTAATCCGTGTGACATGTTTTAAGCCAACCAGAAAGCGACACGTGTTTTCTTCTTCAAAGTAAAAATTTGCCAGGATCGGGTTTCTTCTACACTCAATTTCATGGAAAGATTAAAACACCAATATTGCTCAATTTTAAGAGACGAGTTCAACGGTGTAAACCAATTAACAAATCACTCATCCAATCAAAAACCCCCAAATCATTGTTCATACCTTCAAAGTGCTAAATGCAGAATTTGCCACGTGGAGCTCAGAGATTGGCCCTGACACGTCACCAACTCCAACAAACTCTCCCTTCTTGCCTATAAATACCTAGACTAGTCTTCATTTGTAGAATGTAGCTTAATTTTGTAAAACACCTAGTTCTTACTTTCCTTTCCTTTTTCCCTCACTTTTCCCCTAACTACTCAAGAGTCTGACAAACTCTTGAGTCAGTTAGTTAGTTGATAGCTTGTAACAAACTTTGTAACTGATTTCCTTCAATAAAATTCAAATTCCTTTTTCCCGCCAAATTCTGTTCTTCATATTCCAGTTTGATCTTGCTGCTGTTGAGTGTTATTGTTGCTGTTTGATGTTTGTTATGATCAACCATAGATCATAACTGACATTTGTGAAGATTGTTAGCTGTTTGATCAGAATTTGTTCATTCCATTGTTCATTTGAAGATTTCAAGCAGTTTGATTGATTCCAGATGATTTGTAGCTGTTTGATGGTTGATTCTTGTTGAATGCTAGTGATAGGTGGTGGTTATCACTAGGGCAAGAGAGCTCAGCGCTCCTCTTCTTCCCAAAGGATATCTTCAATAGGTTTTAAGATTCTTGTTTTTGTTCCACTTAACAAGTCTTTGCATGCTACTTTTCCTAGTTAAATTGATGGCTGCATGATATACTTGATAATAGTTGTTGTTTGATTGTATTTTGTGTGATTGTAGATTAATCTTGCATACTTGTTTACTGATTTGAGAGTCATTTGTAGTTTCTGCATCATTTCAGTCAAATTTTAGCCTTATAGCTTACTTGCTGTCTTAGCCTTGGTAATTGTTTGGTTTCAGTTTTATTACCTTTCATTTAGTCATTTGAATCTAGTTTGCTATAGCTTTTGAATCAGCTTAATCCAGAACTTAATAAGTCTTTGTTAAATTTTGTTCATAGCAGTTTAAGGAGTGTTTGGGAGTAGCTTAAAAGTAGTTTTCAAGTGTTGAGATTTGATGTTTTAGAGTTGATTTCCAGTCATTAGGTGTTAACAAGTGGATTTATATCTTTTACAAGTCAAATAAAAGGTCAAACAGGCAATTGGCACTAAAATTGTTTGGGTTAGCCTTTGTTCAGCTTTGGTTTTAAGAACTTGCCTTTTTCATTTGCTTATTTCTCATTCAATCTTTGATGAAATTCAACCAAATTTGTTTCCAGTCATAGCTAATATCATATAGTTTCAGTTTCTAAAAGGAATTTCTACAGTTCTAGGAATTAAGCCAGAAAATAGCTTTTTGGTCAAAGTCTGAGCAAAGCTCATTCTCTGAGATAAGCTTGTGACTGTTTTCCTAGATCTTCAAATCTACTTCATAAAAGTCATGATTTTCTTTCACAAAACCAGTTAGTAAGTGTTGAATATTGATTTTTGAAGATTTGAGCTTTTTCCAAAAATCCGGTCAAACTTGGTCAACATAAGCTCTTTTGAGCTTATTTCAGATTTCTAGCTTATTACTGGATGAAAATGTTTCTAGTTTGATTTCCCAATCTTTAAATCATTAGCTTAATCAGTTTCATTACAAAGATCAAGTTGTGACTGTTTGGTTTAAGTTGTAGCTTAATTTGTGCTTATCAATAAGCACTCTTTTGCTTATTTTTTATCTTTAGCAAGATTCCTTAGATACACGTAGCTTCAATTGGATTAGAAGTCTTTTGCAAGTTGTTTCATTTGATTTGGTTGAGTAATAAGCTCAAACGAGCTTATTCATTCTTGTTACCCGTTTTTACTTAAAAACTTTACTTAATTGCACTTTAGTCCTTTCTTTTCTATCAGTTTTGTAAACTTGGCTAATCTTTCAAGTAATTAGGGTTTGCTTAATTTTGGTCCCTGGACTTTGCAAGTTGTTAGAATTCAGTTAGTAATTTGTTAGATTGTTACATTTTTAGTTAGTTTGTTATAGTTTTTGCATTGTTGATCCTTATAGTTTACTGTTTTGCATTCTTAGTCCCTATAGTTGTAGAATTTACATTTTGAGCATTTAACTTTCATAGAAATTACATTTTCAGTCCTTCTAGTTTTATATTTTGTTAATTGAATTTTGTTTGAATAAAAAAATTGGTATTTGCAAGATGTTTTACGTATAAGTAGTTTAATATTTTTCATTTTTAAATAGTGTTGTTTGAATTAGCATAGATTACCAAGCAAGCTTAAACAACCAAGAACAATTATAAATCCGATATTGGTTGGACTTTCTATTAGTTAAGAACTGAGAAAACGAACTTGCATTATACTACATTTCAAAGACTTACAAGAAAATCTACAAACCCACCAACAACAATCTTCGCACATCATCTATCACCAAGAACCGATATGTTGAGAGTCCTCCAAGGTATCACGTCGACATGGTGAAAGTCCTTCTAGGTATGATCGACATAATCCAACGCATGTTGAGGGTTCTGCAAGATATGATCGACAAACTGCAAAGTATGATACTCAGAGGATTGCTGCTGCTACTAGGAATAGGGAAACGGTTGGAAGTCAAGTGGTTCAGCAGGGCGGGATTCAATGTTTTAATTGCCAAGGTTTTGGGCATATGGCAAAGGAATGCAGGAAGCCGAAAAGGGTTAGAGACTCCAGCTATCACAAGGAAAAGATGTTGCTATGTAAAAAGATGGAAGCAGGGGTTAAATTGTCAGCTGAGGAAGGAGCCATGCTTGATGATACTGATAATGAAGATTCTGATCAAGAGCTTGATGCACATTAGTCGTACATGGCAAAGGTTGAAGAAGTTCTCAAAGTCACTGAAGATGACAATGGCCCTATCTTTGACACTGAGCCAATCGATAAGGTACACACTACTGATGAATATAATGTGTTTGGTGATATTCCTGAGCATAGTGATCTACCCAATGGCATTAATGACACGTGTATGATGGAAACGGTTGATAGCAATACCACACCCGATTCATCAGACATGTGCAATAATGAGTCTGAGGACGATCAACATGCAAATGAATATGATGAAGAGGAACGTATTGCGCTTGCTAATTTAATTGCTACTTTACAAAAAGATGTCACTGAAAATAAAAAGAGTCAAAAGCAATTAAAGAAGGAAAATGCTACGCTCACTCAAAGCTTTGAAGAATGCAAAGCTGCTCTTATCAAATCTACTCAGATGACTGAAACCTATAGAGATGAGCTCCTTCAGAAAACCAAAGAGCTTGAGGGGTACAAGGGAAGTGCGTTAAAAAGTCAAAAGGACGATTTTGAAAACAAATATAATACCACTCTTGAGTTATTAGCCAAAGAGAAGCGTCAATATAATGTTTTCTTAATGGATGAACGTCAAAAAACATACCTTGCCAATACCAAAGTTAATGAACTTGAACAAAAGCTCTCTATGACCACTACAGATTCTGCTAAAATTCTAGAGGATAAGAAACAAGAGGTAGATGCGTTAAAACAAGACTTCAAAAGTAGATATGATAAAGAAATCGAAAAAGTAACGAAACTAGTAGAACAAGTCGAATTTTTGAAGAACGTTGTTTATAAAACGCATGATTCTATTCAATCAGTGAGAATGCTGGCACCTCCTTCGATGTTTAAGGGTCAAGCTAGCTTTGCAAGTCCTGAGTACCTTGCCAAAGCTCAAGCTGCGAACCCGCATCTTTATCTTGATGAGACTGAAAGGACAGATCTTGATTGCATGCCTCTTAGTGCCAATAGTGAAGAGACTGCCCTTTGGGATGCTGATAGTCAACCACTTGTTAATAAGGAGTTTGTGAAACCATATAATTATGCTTATGAGAATAGTCTTTATGCCCTGTTTAACAAACAAACTCAGAAAACTCGTGAGGAAGTGTTCCTTGAATGCAAACAAAAGAGAATTCAATGGAAGAAAGCATTTGCCCCTAAGAAATCTAATGTTTACAAATACATAAACTACCTCCCTCTAGATGAATCTAAAAGCAAGAGTAGGAAAACATTAGGTATTCTTAAACACCACATAGATAATGTTAAATCTATTGTTGAAAGAGACTGGGCAAAACGTGAAAATGCTGAGTGGACACGTCCGATTCCTCACGATATTACCTTGCTTGTCAAAGAACTCTTAATTCCAAACACGGCGTTGATTAAAGAAACTATTCTTCAACTTGAGGAGTTCATTCGGACTGAAATGTTTGATGATTTAAAATATGTTGAATCTATTGAGAAACACATTGATGATCTTTAAATGGAGAAGTCTGATTTCTCAGATGAATATGATTTACTCTTGCAAGAATGCGTTTCTAAAGATGTTATGTGTGCTTATTTTACATCTTGGGCTGATATTGATGAATATTCTGAAGTTGCATGCCAATATCTTGATAAGATCAAAGAATGTGAACGTCTTGAAATTGAGCTTTCGAAACGTAAAGAAAATGTTGACAAAAAGGCTTTTGAGTTACTTCAACACAAAACTGATTTCCTTCAAAAACATTGTCTTTCACTTGAACTTGCTTTGCAAAAAGATGTTGGTCGTTTTCCACATGATAATAAATTGCAAGAAAAAATTTCCCAAACATTTCGAGAAATGAATGAACAGAATTTGGAAATCAAAGGGTTGAAAGCTCATTTACAAGACATGGACAAAGCGATAGCAGAGTTGCAGAAACTCATTGCTAAAATGGGTGGGAAAATTGTGGAACCTAGCATTAAGAAAAATGTTGTTAGACAACCCAATGCCTCTAAAGAGAATAGATCCTCTATCTTGGGAAAACCGTCTGCTTTATCTAATTCCTCGTTTGCAAAACCTGTGTTTGCCCCCAAGATGGATGGAAATGAAAGGTTACCACAAGCTCAACCCATAAGGAATCCTATAGCACCAAGCGTTAAGCACAATAATGTGATTAAACCAGGGATGTATAGAATGACCACTAAGCCCACAAACAAAGTTATTCAATCACCTCAGACTTCTAGAAACACTAATATTCGTGTGTCTTCTACCACAGGAATAGTCTCCACTACTAGTGTTAGCCGGCCTCAGCTTAAGCGCACTCAAGTGAATGATAAGGTCTGGAAACACAAGAATCAAGGGACGATGAAGGAAGTAGAAGAACACCCTAGGAATTTGAACGTTTTTAAGAATAAAAAGTCTGTAATCGCATGTAATGACGATTTGAATGCTGTGAATAATTTGAATGCTATGAATGTGAAATTTGTTTGTGTCAAATGTGGAAAGTGTGCTAATGCTAATCATTCTATGTGTGCTATAAATAAAGTCAAAGGCGTAGATACTAGAACTAAGAAGCAAGTTGCAATGCCTATTAGAGCTAGTAAACCCAAACGCAAAGTGAACCATTCTGGTGCAACCCCCACTAAGAAAAGTAATGCATCAGACTCCACCACTAAGAATCCTAGAAGCAAAATTAAGGAATTATATGAGTCTGCCAGTAAGTCTTGGAAATGGTGGTTTGCTAATCAATGTCCTCCCGGATATAAATGGATGCCTAAAGTTAGGACAGAAAATGTGAAAACGAGTGTTAGTTTGCCTTTAAATGTTGATAAGGACACTAATGATTCTACTATCACAACTATTGTGGTATCCAATTTAGCAAATGCTCCATCGTGTTCTAACGCTTCTGCAGGTGATACAAATAATTCTCTTCATAATGGACTCCGGATGCACGAAGCACATGACGGGGAATCTCAAGCTTCTAATTAACTTCGTGGAGAAGTTCCTAGGTACGGTCCGATTCGGAAATGATCAATTTACACCGATCCTAGGATATGGAGATTTGGTTCAGGGGAATATCATGATTAAAAGGGTATACTACGTCGAAGGGCTCAATCACAATCTTTTCTCGGTTGGTCAATTCTGTGATGCGGATTTGGAAGTTGCTTTCAGAAAGAAGACATGTTTTGTTCGTGATTATGATGGGAATGACTTACTTACCGGTACACGGGGTACTGATCTTTACACAATTTCACTTCAAGACACAACTTCATCAACTCCAATTTGCTTCATGGCAAAAGCTTCAACGACTCAGGCATGGTTATGGCATCAACGTCTTTCTCATCTCAACTTTGATACCATTAACTTGCTTTCCAAGAAAGATATTGTGAGAGGCCTTCCAAGCTTGAAATTCATCAAAGATCATCTTTGTTCTTCTTGTGAACTTTGTAAAGCTAAACGAAGTAGCTTCAAAACAAAGACCACACCAAGCTCTAAAGGACGGTTAGATCTTCTTCACATGGATCTATATGGTCCCATGCGTGTTCAGAGTATCAATGGAAAGAAATATATTCTGGTAATTGTCGATGATTACTCAAGGTACACATGGACTCACTTCTTGAGGTCCAAGGATGAAACACCTGAAGTTCTCATCAACTTCCTTAAATTGATACAACGTGGTCTTCAGGCTCAAGTTAAAGTGGTTCGTACTGACAGAGGTACAAAATTTTTGAATTCAAATCTGAGAAAGTATTTTGAAGCCGAAGGGATTGAACATGAAACATCTATTGCTCGAACACCCGAACAAAACGGCGTTGTTGAAAGACGAAACCGTACTTTGGTTGAAGCTGCTCGAACATTATTATCCGCTTCAAAACTTCCACTATATTTTTGGGCCGAAGCCGTGTCAACCGCATGCTACACGCAAAATCGATCCTTAATTATCCTAAGACACGAAAAGACACCATATCACATAATTCATGATCAAAAACCTTCACTCAAACACCTTCATGTTTTTGGATGTACTTGCTACATCATTCGAGATGGTGAAAACTTGGATAAGATGAAAGAAAAAGGTGATGCATGTATTCTTGTGGGATATGCAACTCAGTCAAAGGGATATAGAGTGTACAACAAGAGAACAAAATTGATAGTCGAGACTATTCACATCCGATTTGATGAATTACAAGAAATGGCACTTGAACAAAGCAGTTTAAGTCCCGATTCACAACGACAAACGACTTCCGTTCACAACCGCACGGAACTCGGAACTCAAAACCACGGCAATGAACCGTCAAGTTCAAAGCTGGTTCCTGAACATGTTCCTAGAGCAGATATGACAGTGGACACGACACTTGAAGAGTTGGAAATGTTATATGGACCAATGTATGATGAATATTTCACGGGGGAGAAACAAGTTGCATCGAAGTCTTCTGCTGTCACTCATGATAAGAATGATGATACCGATCATCGTCAACAACCAGATACAACTTTATCTACTTCAACACGGGTTGCTGCAGATTTACCTCCTCAGAATATTACTTCAACAATCAATCCTACAACATCCACAACTACTGTCATTGCTCCAGAGAACATAAATCAAGCAGACAATGCATTATCTGACGAAGACGAATTTATCAACCCATTCGGTACACTGGTACACGAAACTGGAGAGTCTTCTACTCGCCATGTTGATCCGTCAAATATGCACACGTTCTACCAACGACATCCTTCAACACATCATTGGACCCGAGATCATCCTTTGGTTCATGTCATTGGAAACCCTTCACAGCCCGTTCGCACAAGACGACAGCTTAACACTGATGCTGATGTTTGTATGTTCGCACTCGCCGTGAGTTCAGCTGAACCGAAAAACATCAAAGAAGCATTAGCTGATCATGCTTGGATTGAATCGATGACGGATGAACTTCGACAATTTGAAAGACTTAAAGTCTGGGAACTTGTTGACAGACCATACGATGTAACACCATTAAATCTTCGATGGATCTGGAAAAACAAGATGGATGAAGAGAACACGATCATCAAGAATAAATCTAGGCTAGTGGCTAAAGGGTATGGACAGAAAGAGGGTATTGATTCCGAAGAATCATTTGCACCAGTAGCTCGAATGGAAGCGGTCAGGATTTTTCTTGCTTATGCTGCACATAAGGGATTCATTGTTTATCAAATGGACGTAAAGACGGCGTTTCTTAACGGTCCTTTGAAGGAAGAAGTTTATGTCACGCAGCCGGAAGGATTCGTCAATCCTCATTATCCTGACAAGGTGTATCGTCTCCACAAAGCACTATATGGACTCAAGCAAGCTCCAAGGGCGTGGTACGACGAGCTCTCGAAATTTCTGGTCTCCAAAGGTTTCTCAAAAGGTTCCATTGATTTAACTTTGTTCACTTATAAATATGGGGATGACATATTGCTTGTGCAAATTTATGTTGATGACATTATTTTCGGGTCTACAAACCCAAAACTTTCAAAATGGTTTGAAAAAGTAATGCACAGCAGATTTGAAATGTGTAGGATGGGCGAACTAAAATTCTTTCTAGGAATTCAAGTTCACCAATCCCCAAGTGGTATCTTCATTAACCAAGCTAAGTATTGTCAAGAGATAATCAAAAAGCATGGTAAGACATCATGTGACCCCGTTGGGACACCTTTATCAACCACATCTCTAGATGCTGATTTGGAGGGATTACCCATAGATCAAACGAGATATCGTTCCATGATCGGGTCCCTCATGTACTTGACAGCAAGCAGACCTGATATTCATCATGCTACATGTTATTGTGCACGATATCAAGCACGACCCACTGAAAAGCACCTTAAGGAGGTTAAACGGATCTTTCGGTACCTTAAGAATACCATTCACATGGGACTCTGGTATCCGAGGGAAACCGGTTTCTTTCTAACGGCCTATTCAGATTCTGATCATGCAGGGTGTCTTGATACACGTAAAAGTACTTCTGGTGGTGCACAATTTCTAGGTCAAGACAAGCTTGTGGGATGGTCTTCCAAGAAGCAGGATTGCACGTCACTTTCATCAGCCGAAGCGGAGTATGTGTCTCTATCTGCGTGTTGTGCTCAAGTTCTTTGGATGAGAACACAACTCACAGATTATGGCTTCCATTTTGATAAAGTACCTATGTACTGTGACTCAAAGTCGGCCATAGCCATCTCCTGCAATCCGGTTCAGCATTCCCGCACGAAGCACATCGATGTCAGATATCACTTCATTAAGGAACAAGTTGAAAGAGGTATTGTTGAATTATACTTTGTTGGAACTGATTACCAATTAGCTGACTTGTTTACAAAAGCTCTTTCGAAAGAGAGGTTTGTGTATCTAGTTAGGCAAATTGGTATGAGATGTTTGACTCCAGCAGAATTGGAGGTTCTGGCAAAGAAGCCTGCTTGATTCATCTATCAAACATCTACCTGTAAATATTAATCAAAAAGCAAAGT
This sequence comes from Glebionis coronaria, assembly GCA_025667525.1. Lineage (NCBI taxonomy): Eukaryota > Viridiplantae > Streptophyta > Magnoliopsida > Asterales > Asteraceae > Glebionis > Glebionis coronaria. The sequence continues at coordinate 148,335,770 of CM046882.1, forward strand.
ACAAAATTAAAAAATCTTTGATAATCCAAAAATATTCTTCTCGACATGTCTTTCAGTATCGATAATATGGACGTACCTAGAAATGTCGCTCAATAACGACACGGGTGTGTACATAAAGCTCGAATGAAAGTTGTAAATATTTTTCAAAAACATGTCATTTCTATCTTTTCAACAGGAAATTGTCTATTTTGGACAATATTTCCAACAACGGGTAGAGCAATCTATCTCGGGTTGAGCTTGTCACAAAACATTCAACGTTTTGAGCTCAACACAATGGCTTGTAATCATTTTCAGATTGCAACCCGGATCTAAATTCACGGGGGAGTGTACGCTTTTGTACTCTTACCCTTAGCAAAAGAAGTTAAATCTTCTTACACTTGAGTGGATTCGTCAAGACATTCAAAGTCTATGAACTCAAGTTTATGCTTTAGAAAAACCTTTTCGTCAAAAAGAATTGATTTTTCAAAAAGCGTTGAACACAATTTTTTCAAGAATTTCTCAATGATATTCAAAATCTTTCAAAAATTGTGTGTTCAACAACTCCTATCCTCAAAAGTTTAATGTGGATCAAATCCTCGTAATGACAATTCCATTTGATCAATTTTTGAGGGGGAGCAATTCAACTTCATGCAAAAGATTAACACATCTTTCTCCCGAAGATTTTCAAGACTATTTTTTAAAATATATTTTAATCAAATTTGGTATCTCAAATATCAAAAGATTTTATATATTAGAGATAGGGGGGAAAATGTGATTAAAATGTGATCTTATATAAGACTCAAGCACGTTAACTCTTACCCACATGTGCAAAATGTTTACTTATATTCTTTCGCATTTAAATGCACATGTGAAGGGGGAGTTTTTCTGAAACGACAAAACTAGCCAGGTGTTAAATGTTTTTCAAACACTTTGTTAGAATTTAAAGTGGTTTTCATGGTTACGATCAAATACCCACAACATCTTTAATTCACGACGTTATTGGTGTCAAAAGGGTGGTTAGGTTTAAGTCCTATGATCCAACCTGAACCGGAGGGATCTTCCCAGGGACAATCCAATAGATTATTAGAAGTCCTTAGGAAAGATGGAGTAGAATGTGAACGTAGTTGAATGCCGACTAAGTACTGATGATAGCACTAGAACTATCACAACAAGGTGCTACTAATGATGTCTTGGTAAGCATTGAAGGGGTTGAAGAATGAAAAAGAAATGTAAGGATAAAGGGTCTAAAGAAAGAAGCCCTCCATACAACTTAGGCAGAAACCGGGTGAACACATCATGAGGACAAACTCATCATGGACCCAGTGATGTGAAGCACAACCCTTTCCTAGCTACTCAGACTTCTCTCAAAAGAAGTTTGTTTTATTGTCACGGAGATCAACACGACTTCTATTGACTTTCTCACTCCGATATTGTTGATATTGAATAGGTGGCATCTGCTCCAGCCTCCGACCACTAAAAGTGCACAAATCGAGTCTAGAGCCAAGAGATCAATCAAATCTCGTTAGGACACACGGATGAAGATCAAGAGAGTCCTACGCTATATCCTTGTGATATTGCTAGAACACTCAGAGTGATACTATTTAGTATTCACAATGATGAGTGGAAATCCTTCCAGTGTTAACATCAAACAGCACTGCGGTAGGTCATATGCAAGATTCTTTATGAATTGAACATATGTAAAACTGAAAAGCAACAGTGGTTTGATTCTGAATTGATTCAAACTCGTTTCAGGTTTCTACGCAATATCTCTATGGTCTTGCCAGAACATTTAGAGTGATATTTATTAATATTCACAGTGACGAATGGAAATCCTTCTAGCGTCAACATCAAACAGCGCTACGGTAGGTGACTTGTGAGATTCTTATGAATCAAACTTGTGTCAACTGGAAAGCAACAATGGTAAGATTCTTAATGAATTAAACTTGTTCCAGGAATTTGAATTGACGACTTTAATCAAGCGGATATTTATCCAATTGATTCACTCTTTATGTTCGCAGTCTTGCTTTGAGACGGTCGAGTAAAGAGAACGGCTAGTACTGCCGCGAAACCCTGTCAATGAGATTCTTAATTGAATCTACCTGATCACAGGTACGATATTTAATATCGTATAACGGTCTTCACCGACCAAAGGTAAAACGCTACCGATTTAGGACGAATGTCAAAGCCATTCAGTCCGTGTCTATGTTTTGTCTCGAGAAGGTGGCGTCACGGTGTACTGAGCAAAGTCAAAGATTCACAACCACATATTCATGCCCAAAGAATTATCCAACAATTGATAGTGTGAGCATGTGGACAAAGACACAAGATCGCAAGATGGCAATGACAAGTCAAGGATGATTTGAAGATCTCAAGTCTAAAAGACAAAGTCGAAAGACAACGACAAAGGCTCAAAGATCACAGCATGAAGGAACAAAACTACTGTTACACGTTCAAGACTCATTTATGACGAAATTCATAAATCTCCATTGGAATCCAAATATCAAAGAGGAATGACCTCACACTGGGGGAGATTGTTAGCCTCAAAATATTGAGTCAAACAAGAATGCTCGGTCATAGGCTATTATTGTAACATTAGTTAGAACGTTGTAATAGATAGTTAATTAGTCGTGGTTTACGGGCTTGGATTTAAACTAATTAAAGTCCAAAAAGACAAGCCCGGCCCAATATATAGTCCATTAAAGCCCGCATGTGGGTGGACTATATATACTACCCTCCTAGCATGTTAGGAGGGTGGATGGTCATTTGTAACAACTTCTTTTCTCTAATCTAATCTCACCAAGTTAATCACCTCCTCACTACTTTCTCTCTCTAGGAATTCATCTCTTCTTCATCTATTTTCTTTCTTTCTTCATTGCTTAATCAATCACAAATACATGGGACAACAAACCTTCTTAAGGATAAGCTAACTAAGGCACCGGTCTTGGTTACCCCTAATTGGGAGCTGCCTTTCGAGTTGATGTGCGATGCTAGCGACTTTGCTATTGGAGCGGTTTTGGGCCAAAGAGTGAATAAACACTTCCAACCGATCCATTACGCTAGCAAGACAATGACAGGGGCTCAATTGCATTACACGACAACTGAAAAAGAGCTTTTAGCGGTTGTCTATGCTTTTGAAAAATTTCGCCCCTATCTTGTCCTTTCCACCACCATCGTGTATACCGATCATTCCGCGTTGAAGTACTTGTTAACTAAACAAGATTCTAAACCAAGACTTCTTCCCTAGGTTTTTCTACTTCAAGAGTTTAAAATCGAAATTCGTGATCAGAAGGGAGCCGAAAACCTAGCCGCAGATCATCTCAGTAGACTTGAGGATCCTTATCAAGGGGATCATCCGAACAAAGAGATTAATGACTCTTTTCCCCTTGAGACCTTAATGTCTATCAACTCGAATTATGATGAAACCCCGTGGTTTGCGGACATTGCAAACTACTTGGCGGGTGGAATTCTCATTGACGGGTTAACATCCCAGCAAAAGAAAAAGTTCTTCAAAGATATTAAGACTTACTTTTGGGATGACCCGTATCTCTTCAAACAATGCGTTGATTTGATTATTCGTCGATGTGTTGATGGACCGGCAGCTTTAGACATTCTCGAAGCTTGCCACAAAGGACCCACCGGTGGTCACTTTGGTCCCAACTTCACTGCAAAGAAAGTGTTTAACTTGGGATTTTATTGGCCCTCCATTTATCGTGACACTCACTAAATGGTGAAAAATTGTGATGCTTGCCAACGACAAGGCAAGATCACACATAAAGATGAGATGCCTCAAAATTTCATAAAAGAATGTGAAATCTTTGATGTATGGGGCATCGACTTTATGCGGCCATTCCCTTCATCTAAAGGAAACAAATACATCCTTGTAGCCGTTGACTACGTTTCTAAATGGGTTGAAGCCAAAGCTTTACCCACTAACGACGCAAGGGTGGTTTGTAACTTTTTGAAGTCACTATTCGCTAGATTCGGTGTGCCTCGTGCCATTATTAGTGATCGCGGGACTCATTTTTGCAATGATCAATTCGCAAGAGTCATGGCTAAGTATGGTGTTAATCATCGTCTTTCCACCGCATACCACCTACAAACTAATGGCCAGGCTGAAATATCTAACCGAGGGTTAAAGCGAATTCTTGAACGCACCGTGGGAGAGCATCGTGCCTCATGGGCCGATAAACTTGATGATGCTTTGTGGGCTTTTTGTACCACATACAAGACTCCTATTGGTTGTACACCATATCATCTCGTGTACGGGAAAGCATGCCACCTCTCCATTGAGTTGGAGCACAAGGCTTACTGGGCCTTGAAGTGGGCTAATTTTGATATCAACAAAGCCGGTGACCTACGCAAAATCCAACTCAATGAGCTCAATGAACTCAGGAATGATGCTTATGAAAATTCCTTGATCTATAAGAAAAAGACTAAGCTCATTCATGACTCCAAGATTAAAAACCGAGAGTTCCAAGTTGGAGAAAAAGTTTTACTATTCAACTCTCGGTTGAAAATCTTTTCGGGCAAGCTGAAATCTCGTTGGTCCGACCCATTCACCATTGCCCAAATTTTTCCATATGGTACTCTCGAGCTCGCTCAACCTAATGGACCTAATTTTAAGGTGAATGGCCAACGAGTGAAGTTGTACTTTGGTGAGGACATCTCTCATGAGATGATTCCATCCCTCACCATGTTTCCCATGAACTAATTTTGGGTCGAGTCAGGCTCGTGACTCGGTTATCAAAAACAAGCGCCCCTCGGGAGGCAACCCGAGTATCTATCCTCCCGTCACTTGCTAATAATTTATCTCCAATAAGTAAGGTCGTACTATTTTATTGAATAACTTAGCTTCTAGCCCAAGATCGTTTAAAAGTTGCTCGGTAATGATAAGAGTTCATAGCCAAGGCATAACTTATGAAGCGGGGCGCGAAGATTGACGAGTCCGAAAAGGCCCTAACAAGGCATGAGGATTCCATTTTATTGCTAAAGATCCAAGGTGATGTGAAAAGCATTATTCCAAAAATCAATATGAAGGATCAAGACTCACGACGAAAAGCAATCAACTCCCATAAAGATCATGGAGAGGTCTATACGAAAAGACCCTAACAAGGTATGAGGATAAATAGATCCAAGTCTGAAAAGGAGGCGGATCGTTGTATCTCAAAATCCCAATTAACGATTGAAGAAATAATGATGAAGTCGTGGTCAACAAAGTTGGAGTATCCCTCAAAAGTCTCCAAGTGAAGAAACTCTATTAACGAAGAGAAGACCATTATCTCAAGAACGTCTCTCAAGATATGAAGTATGACGTACATGCCAAATATCGGCCCGAGAAAGGTCTCAAATCGTGAAGCGAGTTATGCCAAGATATGAACTTTTTGATATCCCGAGAAGCAGTTTTAAGAGATTTTGTCCTTTAGCTAACTATTAATCAAATCGTCCTACTTTGCTTCCAGCCTAAATAAACTATCGAAATAAGTCCAAAAATGCATCTTCATGATCATTCTAAGACAAAAATAAAATAGAAGAGATACACCTAGGAATAAGGGAGTTTAAGCATATAATTAAGCCATGTGTGTAAGTGTTTGTTTTGCTAACTTATAATAACAATGATCTCGTTTTTAAGCTTAGTTTGGGGAACGTGAAACTTGAGGGTGATAAATCTTCGCAGCACCGAAGCCCTAATGTAAGTCTTAGATCTCTTTGCGAGTTATTTCCATATAGCTATTTTCAAGTGAAAATGGTTTTCTATCCCTTTTGTTTCATTCAAGCTTTTATATATCTCTTTAGTAGTAGTGGTTATTGTTAATAAGGCTAAGGTTGATTGATTATGAGAAAAGTGTAAATTTGCTTTATCACTAAGCATTGCATGAGGGCATGGCAATGGTTAACTGTAAGGGATTTGATAGGTGTGAAAACACCCATCCTTTTACCACTTATTTCTTGCTAAAACAAGACCAAAACGCGTATTTAATGTCATTTGTTTGGAATTATGCGTGGTTTGTGTGTTTGTTGTATTTTCAGAGCCAACCGGATAAATATTGAAGAAAACATGGGATTTCACGGGTTTTATCGAAGAAAAAGACTCAAGACGAAGTCTATTGTCCAAGAGATGCAAAAGATTTGAAGTCAATGGGCCTATTTGAAGATTTATCGAAGAAAAGGACCAAAGATGGAAGATTTACATATGTCGAAAGAACTCAAGTCTATTAAACGAAGAAATTAAAAGACGAGTTAAATTTATTCGTCGACAAATCCCGAATCAGAATCGAAAACGTCAACTCTACTGAAAAGACGAGAAGACAAAAAGAAAGGAAGAAAGCCCACTCACCAACCAAAGACAAGGCCTATAAATAGGACCTCCCTTCACACATTACATCAAATTTTCATTTTCAAGTTTATTTCTTTTTTCTTGTTTCGTAGGGTAACCAACACCATTAAGGTGTTGGTGATTTGATTTCACAAGTTCTTGTAAGTTTTAATCCTTCCTTTTGATTGTTTAACATTAATCTTTCAATATAATCTTTCATTTCATCTTGTTCATCTTTCTCTTGTTGATTTAAAGTTTTAAAGTTTTATTTTGTTGAGTTTGATCTTCAAAAGTAAGTGGGTTTTGTGTTTTTATTGTTTTGGTTTGATGATTATGATTAGTGGATGATTAGTGGTTAAATTGGTTTAAGTTTTGGTTAAAAACTTGGTGATTTTGGTTAAATTCGTTATTGGTTGTCCTACTGTTCTTCGAGTTCTTCATCTACCCAGATTCCGGATCAACAGCAAGTATTCTGAACCAACGTTTTCCTAAAATTGTTCCGAATCAGTTTGTTCATCCGTAATAATAAATATTCCGGATGAGTAGTATATTCCGAGTCAAAGGTTTTTAGTATTTTATTCCGAATAAGTTTTTTAAATGTTCCGAATGAAGGTATATGATTAAATATTCCGGATCAATTTTATTCCGAATCAGTTTTGTTCCGAATCAGTGTTATTCCGGATCAATTTTATTCCGAATCAGTTTTTTTTAAATGTTCCGAATGAAGGTCTATGATTAAATATTCCGGATCAATTTTATTCCGAATCAGTTTTGTTCCGAATCAGTGTTATTTCGGATCAATTTTATTCCGAATCAATTTTATTCCGAATCAGTGAAAACATTCTGAATCAAGCAAATGTTCCGGATGAACATATGTTCCGAATGAAGGTTTGTATTCCGAATGAAACATATGTTCTGAATAAAGGTTTCTATTTAGTATATTCCGGATCAAGCATAAACATTCCGAATCAGTGACTTTTTCTGAGTTTAGGTATTTAACTGTTTTATTTTAATTCAAGTTTTATTTTTATTAATTGCTTTTAATTAATTGCTTTTAGTTTATCTTTATTTACTTCACGCATTTACTTTTTTAGTAGAATAGAAAACTAAACCCCTTTTTTAGTAACCAAGAACAACTATTCCACTTTGAACCGTGATCGATTCGAGAAGATACCGAGGACAAAATTGAACCCAATGCAAAATCTAAGTATCAGAATGCTCGGTAAGTTAAATAATTGGTTAATTCTGTTTAATATGATTATATGTTTACTTGTATCTAAGTCCTTAGTATAATAATTATGTTACCTGATTTTTTGTATAGGGTTTTTATGGAATATTTGAAGATCTTTTTCAATGTTACAAAAAAGGTTTCAGGGTCTAAGTACGTTACCTCAAGCTTATTTTTTGGTGAGCTTTTCACAATGCACACAACTATATCCAGAATGTGTTTACAAGTCGATGAGAAAAAGAGAAAAATGGCGTTGTCAATGAAAGACAAATATGACAAATATTGGATAACATCTATAACAACAACTTCTTATTGCATGTTGCATTGGTTTTGGACCCCCAAAACAAGCTGCGTTATATTGAATATTGCTTGGGTATGATTTATGGTAGGAAACGAGTTGTTTCAACTTTAACTAATTTGTATAATCATTACAAGTTGAAAGCGGGAAAAGCAAATGATCGAAACACAATAGCTTTTTCGTCTTCTGCTCCTCTTTTTGATAATAGCTTTAATGTTGATCTCGATGATGGTTATGAAAGGTACTTGGAAGAATGTGGAGATGGGGCGAAAAGTACCGGAGTGGAGATTTATTTGGCTGATGCGCCAGAGAAAAAGAGAAAGGGGGATGATACATATGATGTTCTGAACTGGTGGAATCTAAATTCAGTTAAGTTTCCTATACTTTCTCAAGTGGCCAAGAATGTGTTGGGAATGTCGATATCTACTATCACATCAAAATCTGCATTCAGTAGTGGTGGTCATGTTATTTTTAAATTTAGAAGCTCCCTTACCCCAAAGACATCTGAAGCTTTAGTTTGTGTCCAAGATTGGTTACGATCTACACAGACGGATTTACAAGATGTAGCACCGAATGGTTTACAACTACATGACTTGGTGAAGAAATTAGAGGATCTGGAAATTGGTAAGGATTTTAGCCTATGTCTCATATTTTAGCATAAAGTCTAATATCTCATATTGTATATAATATCTATTGTTTTATTTGCAGATTTGTTTGCGAAAGGAAAGAAACCACCCGACGAAACTTCTATGGATGAAGATTGGGACTAAGGTGAGTTGTAAAACATATTATATATTAACCAGAATACATACTAACCAGTTATTTGCAGTCACAGTCAATGGGTTTTGATACTATGTTGTCATTTTTTTTCAGCTAGAGGTGCTCTAAAAGAAAGTTAAGTTTGAGAATGGATTTCGAAGACAAGAATAAAAGAATAATAAAGGAGGACAAGGAGCAAGAATTTTCTAACCCTTAGGTCGCCAATCTACGACGAGAGTTTCGCCTTTTGAGGCGACAGTCGCGTTTTGATCTTTTTTTTCGTTTTTGTTTCATAGACTTCGTTTCAAATTACTTTTTGTTGGATTTTATGTGGTTGTATAGTACTTTATAGGAATATTTATATAATACTAAAAGTTATTAGTTTTTGTTTAAGGAAGTCGTAACTTTATTGTTGATGGATCTTAAGTTTTAAGAAAATAGAAAAACCGAAATAAAACCGAAACCGAACCGATGTATTTAAAAAAACCGAAAAGCTGAAACCGATAAACCAAAAGCATATGGTTTGCAATTGTTAAAAACCGAAGTTCTTGGTTCCGGGTTTGGTTTTAGTAAAAAACCGCCCCAATCCGCCCCATGCTCACCCCTACGTAGTATACAACAGATGATAGGAGAAGGAAGGAATGACAAAAAGTAAATTTTGTTATGAACTAATCAAAACGGTCATCACTATAATCCTATATTTTACTGACACTAACACATCTTTGTGTTTTTTATCAGGAAACAATCTCTAAGCTTTGGTACGTGGAAGAGTTTGACATATTCGCTTTAAGGTGGAGATGCTGGAAACCTTAAAATTTTCATCGACAATTGATCAGGATGAGAGGATGAATTAGAATGATGTTGTGTTTTATTTTTGTTTTGTTTTGTTTTGGATTGAATGTGTTAACTTACATATTTTTGAAGGGATAATATTTAAAATTTGGGCCCAGATATTAATGAAGAATATTTGTCTAAAAAGGGGGAAAAGGTACTGCATAGGTTGAGGGTTGAGCACTGTCAGTCGAGCATTTTCCATAGGACACATGTTATAAATATAATGGATTTGAGCAGTTGTGTATTTGTGCATGACCATATATGTAAAAATATTTTGGTTTGACCATTTAGTGGATCATGGGGGTTGGATTTGAACTTTTTCGTCCTTTTCCCAAAAAAACACCAACGTAAAGTGACACCAAAATATTCACACCATAGGCCCTTTTAGTTTTATAAGCTTGTCAAGTAGTGCTATCATTTATCATCGACTCGCCGTCCCTCCGGCTTATAAAACGTACATGTTTAAAATTCTTAACGTTCTAGTTAGCTCACTATAAATGTCATCTAACTAATTCTTGGAATAAGCTTTAAAGGTTTGCTTAACACATGGACCACTTTCATTCTAACTTCAATATCAAAATGTTGCTTTTTTATGCATAGTTAAATATATCAGTATGTGAATAGTAAAACAATAGTCATAAAAGAAACTAAGTGGAACAACATATATAATCCATATCCAAATCTTTTAAAACTTTCAAAATCTGCATAATCTCACATCTAGTAGATAATCACATACCGTTACCATATGCTTAACATTACTTGAAAATTAGGTAATGCAATATGCTTCATGCTCTTACAAGATACAATATAACCATTCGCGCGCGCACACACATTGTATCAAAGTTAGAATACGCAATCACATTAAACCTACTTGGAATCATAAAAAACTCAAAACCATTACCTAAGGATAGTAATAAATACTTGTGAAGTCTTGAAGCAACATCAATGGAACTACAGATCGCACATACATATGACACAAATAATGATCTATTAAATATTTAATCTTGTAATGTTTAAGTATATTAATTTTTCTATAATATTTTGGTAACTTGTACTGTAATATATTCTAAGTACTCCTTATGAGCAAGAACAATAGTTTTAAGTATAATAGTCGTAACAAGTCTACGAGCTATCAAGCCATACTCATGAAGTAATTATAAACAATATTTTCATTGATATAAATGAGCACTAGTTTTAGTAGTTATAAACAAGAATTAATTTGAGACCGTTATGTGGTGTTTAGCTAATCTTCCTCCTGGTAGATAACCAATATGTTGCAAGTCTACTATTGAAACCAACAGGTTGCAAGTAGATTTGTATTTAACTGTATAAATCCACTTACAAACCTATCGATAATGAACACAAGTATCATTCTCATATACAACATGCATTTCATTATTCATAACATCGATCCAGTTTATATATTTTGAAGCTTATTCATGGGAAGAGAGTCTAAAGAGTTATTCAAATTAAACGCAAAACAATAATGTTGAGTATTTTTTTTAACAACAATTTTATTAAAAACTAGCAAGACGCTAGAAAAGAAATTACAAGGAAATTAAATAAGGGGTTTTAAGCCAATTCTCCCAAGAAAACGAGCTAGAGCGACGATTCATACACCAAATAAAAGTATTAGAAACCAACTCATTAAAGAGCACGGAACGCCGAGGAGGAACCTCGTCGAAGAACAGACGATTCCTAAATAACCAAACGGACCACCAGGAAGTAAAAAAACACCTTCCAACATTGCTTTGATCTTGACTGGAAGACAGATAGAAGAAAACCACGCAGTCCAGCTAGCAAAAGAAGAAAATTCTTCCCATTAAACATTCCACCAGCGACAAACGTTTTTCGAGATACTAACAGCCAATTTGCAACTAAAAAACAAGTGTGAAGCTTCTTCGGTCGATAAACCACAGATCGAACAAGAAGTGGAATCCATAGAAACCTTACGAGAAACTAAATTACCTCGAGTTGGCAGGCGATCTAGAGAAACACGCCAAGAGAAGACATTGATCTTTATCGGCATAAACTTCACCCATCTAGTAGCCACATCTGAAGAGGGAAGAAGAAGATCATCTAATATAGATAGAATGTCCTTAACACAAAAAACGTCATCCCAATTAACATCACAAATCCATCTAATGGGAGAATGTGAAAGAACAACCGTATCAAGCATCAAGGTCATCTCCACCCATTGTTGCCGTTCGAAACCATCTCTCACCGGTCTTCTAAAGGAGGAATCAAAAGCGGAGTTCTGCCATTTCGAAGCCACAAAGATATCATTAACGGATTCCAAGGCAAATAAACGGGGAAACTGATCTTTCAGAGGCCTATTCGAGATCCATAAATCCAACCAAAACTTGGAAATAAGCTCATTCTAACAAAAATTTGCAGCGGGAGAGAAAATCAAAACCTTTAGAGACCAAATTTTGAGCTTCACGAACAATATGTTCCCAAATCTAGAACTAGTACCGTTGGGATTCCAATCGAGGACCATAAATAGAAATAATAACTTAAGACCATAAAGACCCGTCAATTGAGATAAAACGCCAAATCCATTTAAGAAAGAATTAGAAACTTCGAGACCTCCCTTGTTCTTAGAAGACAACACCTTGCCCCAAGCTATCCAAGTAATTTTACTATCTGAAATACCCCCCCCCCCCCACCCCAACCCTCAATAAAGAACTTATTAGGATATTACGAACCATCTCTAATTCATGAAGAACTTTGACGGGCGTTTAAATAAAGACATATTATAAATTGGACAGCTCCAAGCACTGATTAAGTAAAGTCAGCTACCACCAACAGAAAGGGTAGTTACCTTCCATTTAGATAGACGAGCTCGAACCCTCTGGATCATGTTAGACCACGCTGAATAACTAGACATACGGTCACCGATCACAACGCCAAGATATTTAAAAGACAACCGGATAACCCCACAGCCTATCCGCGAAGCACCTTGCAAAACTATGACTCTTTATCACATTGTACTTAGCCCCAAAGCCCGGTGAAAACACTTGAGAATTCTAATTAAATTATCTAAATTGATTTCGGACCACTCACCTAAAAAACAACATCATTCGCATAGAATGGTGAGATAAATACATCGACCCCGAAATTTGAAGACCATTGAAAATCCCGTCATTAACCACTCTAGAAACTGAAATATGTAGTGATTACATAACAAGAATGAACAAAAGAGGAGCCAACGAACCACCTTGTTTTAAACCATAATAAATAGGAAATTAAGTAGTAGGACTCCTATTAACAAAAATTGACGCCACGTTGGAGCTAAAAATGCCTTGAATCCAATTACACTGTTTCGAACCAAAACCAAAAGCATAAAGAACATCAAGGAGAAAATCCCACGAAACTGAATCGTAAGCTTTAGCAAAATCTTCTTTGAAAACTAAAGCTTGTTTCTTCTTACTTTTACACCAAGAAAGAACCTCATTCAAAATAAAAGCACCATCTAGATTTGATACCTAATGTGGCGGATGCTAAATTTGTTACTGACTTTCGTCCTATAAGCCTGACTGGAAGTGTGTATAAAGTAGTTACCAAGATCCTCGCTAATCGTTTATCTTTGGTTATTTTGAATGAGAAAGAATTACATCCTCTCGGAAGGACGCCCTTATCAAAAGAACCAAATAACGGCCGACCTAAAATCTGATCCTATTAAATTCCAATATCGCTTGAAAAATTCAAAGATAAACCCATTTGGTCCAGGGGATTTATTCACATCACATTCCCAAATAATGGCACAAATTTCATCAACGGTGATGTTCCTATCCATGTCCTCAATTTGCATAGGAGAAAGACAATTAGGAAATTGAATATTCAGTTTAAGACGTTGACCTGGTGGACTATTGAAACGAGCTGCAAAATGTTCGATAATATTTTCAATCAAATTCGGATACGTATGTCAATCTTCGTTATTGAAGACACCCCTGTTAATGCAATAATGCCTAAAAACGTTAATTGCATTTTTCGGTCTCGCTTTGTTTTGATTACGACAATATGTAAAAACAAACATTTACGAAAACCACGAAAAACGAATTCTTGAGTTCAAGTATTTTTTCATTTTACCCATTTTCACTTAAGGTATGAATAAACAAGTACTAACCTTAATCAAGTGATCAAGTGATTTAAAATTTCTTAAAAACTCACTTTTTATTAAGTGTGACAAGTTTTTATTAAACTTTCTTTTTAAGAAAATGTTTTATTAAATTAATTATTTTAAATTTTAAAATGGCATATTCTTATTTGGTTAGGAATATCCTTTCAGGATATTTTTTATATCTAGATAAGACCTCCACCACTAAAGGACAAAAGATGGAGCGGAGTCTAGGCAGCGGTTCTCTAGTGCCTAGGCGGTTCCTTATCGATAAGGAACCGCCGGCTGAGCTAAGGAACCGCGGCCAGATATATCCGTTGGGCCTTTGTCCTATAAAGAGTTGACCATTCTCAGCTTTTCAAATCACCTCTTTTGCACATCGATTTCCAGATTCAAACTCTCTTCTTTAATCACTCAAATCTTTGATCATTTTTTTGATTACTACTTGTTTAAGAAGTGAATCTTGTTCTTCCATCCCTTCCTCTCCAAGTGCAAAGAGAAGAACACTATCCTCGTGAAGTGTTGAGTCCACCATCAAAGATCCATTGAAGATCTACTTTTATACATTTGTTGTTGTGTCTTAGTTGAGAAGATCCAAGTAGTTGTGTCTATTTGGAAGTTGTGTATGTACTAAGTATAGTTGTGTAGATTGGTCCTAGCTACGATTAGGGCTCGACTTTTAGCTTAGAGTCGGAAATTGGTTAAGCGACGTGTACGGTTTTCTCCACGATAAGGAGCTTGTTGTGTAGTGAACTCTCGAGTAAGGAGTACTCGAGGAGTGGAGTAGGAACGAGGAGTGAGCTTCGTTGCCGAACCACTATAAATCCTTGGTGTTCGGTTTGATCTTTCTTTACCCTTAACTCTTTACATTCCTTATTCTTTGTGCATATATATTTGTTAGTATTAGCTTAGTTACACTATCATTGTTCATATTGTGCATAAGAAGATTTCACACATTTCCTCAAGTCTAAGTTTTTGAAAAAGGATTTTTGAAAACCACCTTTTAACAAGTAAATTATAAGAAACTATTTAACCCCCCCCCCCCCCTTCTAGTTTCTACAATTGGTATCAGAGCGTGGTTGCTCAATAATTTTTAAAGTATATTGTATTTTAAAACTTGAATCGATCTATGGATTCCAACAAATACCTAGAAGGGCAATCTATGCAAAGACCACCACTTTTTGAAACCGATATTTTTATCTATTGGAAAAATAGATTTGAAGCTTATGTGAAATCAAAAGATTTAGATCTTTGGCATGTTATTACCAATGGTGATTTTTTACCTTATCAATTTAAAGAAGTTTCTAAAACAAAAGAATTGGTCACTTTTGACAAAGCTAATGACGATACTAAAAAGAAACTTTCAAAAAATAATGAGGCTAAAATGGTGATTTATAATGCGTTACCTAAGAAAGAGTATGAAAGAATTTTTATGTGTGAAACCGCTAAAGATATTTGGAACACTCTTTTAGTAACCCACCAAGGTAATAGCCAAGTCAAAGAAAGCAAAATCAAACTTCTTGTCCAACAATATGAACAATTTGTCATCTTAGAAGATGAAACTATTGATAGTGCATTTGCTAGGTTTAACACCATTATTACTAGTCTAAAAGCACTTGATGAAGGTTTTTCTAGCAAGAACAATGTTAGGAAGTTTCTAAGGGCTTTACATCCAAAGTGGAGAGCAAAAGTCACGGCGATTGAAGAATCGAAAGATCTCTCAACTTTATCACTCGATGAACTCATAGGCAACTTGAAGGTTCATGAGATGATTATTTTGAAGGACTCGGAATTAGTGAAAACCAAGAGTGAAAGGAAATCTCTTGCACTTAAAGCCAAGAAGGCACAAAGTGACCATGATAGTTCCTCGGAAAGCGATGACGAGGAGTATGCATTGGCAGTGAGAGATTTCAAGAAGTTCTTCAAGAGACGAGGTCAACACGTTAGGCAACCAACAATGACAAGAAACCATTCTCAAAGAATCGGTTTGCCAAGAACGAAAAAGGTGATAGGAATTGCTTTAGATGTGGTGATCCAAATCACTTCATTGGTGATTGTCCAAAGCCCGCTCGCGATAAGAACCACACGGCGTTCGTTAGTGGCGCTTGGAGCGATAGCGGTGAAGATGATGATGACAACCCCAAAGAGAAGAAATGTCTTATGGCTCACACTTCTAAAGAGGTACCTTCCGAAACCGAATATTATAGTTATGATAGCTCCACCTTTGATGATATTGAATTTGAAGGCAAATATGATAGTTTACACAAACTTAGTCTCAAATTCATAGAAAAGAACAAAACCTTAAAATCAACCAAAACTAAGCTCGAAAATGAGATCAATGAACTTAGGGAGAAATTAGCTAAACTTGAGAAAAATAAAGAGGTTGATTTAAGTTGCTTGAGTTGTGAGAAACTTAGATTAGAAAATAAAGACCTCAAGAACACCTCCATTAAATTGGAAAAATTCATGAAAGGTACTAGTGCTCTTGATGACATGTTAAATAAACAAGTTCATTCAAAGGAAAGACTTGGTATAGGTTTTAACTCAAATGAAGCCTCAACTAGTGAACCAAAACAAGTCAGGTTTTTACAAAAAACGTCTGTTGTACGCGGTCCCAAATTTATTGGGGCGGTTCCTTATCACTATGGAACCGCCGCCATAGATAAGGTACCGCGGCCAGAGGGTGATTTTGGTGAAAATCCTGAACTTTCTGAAAAGTCTAAGTTAGATGAAAAACCAAAGCATCTTATTGTTAATAAAGTAAAATTACCCATACTTGACAACAATATCGTTGATAAGTTCTACAAGCCATTAAGTAAACCTCTCATGGGAAATAGAAGTTTATCAAGACCATCTTCTACTCCACCTAGAGTACGAAATGTTTCTAAGCCTAGAAGTAGAACAACAACTCCTAGAAAAGATAATCAAAACAATTCACGACCTAGAAGTAAAACTCCAACACCTAGAAGGAATAATCATAACTCTAAACCTAGATCAAATACACCTAAGAGAAATAATGAACAACAAAATGGTTACATGAATTACTACCCTCCTCCATTTTGTTCTCCATGGGGAACCCCTCCTTCATTCATGCATCCCAACCAAATGCAAGGGATGTTTGGAACTAACAATTTTGGACCCATGAGATATTGGGGACCAAATGTTTGATCTTGTGTGTTGTTACCTAGATATGCTTGGGAATTGATTTGGAGCCCGATGAGTGGATTAAGGATAGTGGATGTTCTAAACACATGACGGGTAATCGAAGTTTGTTCTCGCATTACAAAGCATATAATAGAGGTAACGTCACATTCGCTAGTAGTCTACGTGGTAATATCATTGGCAAAGGTACGGTTTCTCTTGACTCCATGACCATTGATAATGTTGAGCACGTAGATAACTTAGGGTTTAACCTTTTAAGTATAGGTCAAATTTGTGATAATAAGTGTAAGGTCATCTTTTCGGAACATGACAGTGAAATCGTAAAAGATGGAAAGGTCATTGGAAAAGGTATTAGAAAGCATGGGCTTTATGTTATGAAGGTCAATAAGAAGTCAAAAGACAACATATGTCTTGCGACTATAGATGATAGTTCTACACTTTGGCATAGGAGATTAGGTCACGCTAATATGCGTTTAATTCAATCTTTAGTCTCTAAGGAGTTGGTAAGAAACCTCCCCAAGATTAAGTTTGATAGTCACTTTTGTGATGCTTGCAAAGTTGGAAAGCAAGTTCACTCAAGTCACAAAGCCAAGAATTTGGATTCGACCTCTCGGTGCTTAGAGCTCCTACATATGGATCTTTTTGGACCTTCCGCCATACGGAGTTATGGAGGTAACCTTTATGCCCTAGTTATAGTTGATGACTATTCTAGATTCACTTGGACTAGATTTTTGGCATCTAAGAATGAAGCTTTTGATCACTTCGAAATCTTTAGTCGAAGAATTCTGTAACACCCCATTTTGGAAATGGAAATATCACAGTAATTATGGCGTGTCATCAAAGCATACAAGGTAAAATGTCTAAACATTACTTGACCATATATAGGAAAATACCGGAATCAAACATCGGTAGTCCAAAAGTAAAGCTCATCACACACAAACATAGTATAGTAAGGAATAAGGACGAAACAATGTCCAAAGCATAAGTATCATAAAGAAAAGAAATGCATAATGTAAAGAAGGCTAGACAGCTTCCAGTCCATATGCACGTACTCTTAATGTCTACGAGCGTCCCTGAGTACCTGCCGTTTTGGGAACATAGAAAAGGAAAACGGCTGAGCAATACGCTCAGTGCGCGGATGTACAATAAAACATGAATAGGATAAGCATATAACATAATAACAGCGGAAGAAACTAAGTCCCGAGTAACCTGGTTAAGTCTTAATAAAACTGGTTTTATAGTTTGAAAGTCTTATGTTTATCTTATAAAAACTGTTTGTCATATTTTACCATTAGCCAATATAGGTCACGAATATCCACCGTGCATGAATAATTGGAGGGGTAACCTCATCATGCAAATTAGAGGGGCTGCCTCTAATTTAATATACTGGTTTTTGGGTAGGAGGGATCAGCTCCATGTGAAGGATGCAAGGCACACACCACATTCACCATGTAATCCTTAATAAAAACGTGTAACTAGGATGCACCCATACGCCCCACATGATAAATATAAATAAATGGCCAAAATCTGAAGGGACGCCACGAGCAATCACTCTGCCGTGGTGAAGTCATAACATCAGTGCCTCTAATGTTATGGTTATGGTACCTCCATAACTAGGTGAAACTGGTCATGCATGTATATGGCTATAGGTAATCATATTTAAACATAAGCTATCAAACTCATACTTATACTACGGGAAAACAGTTGGCTGCATACGGGGAAATCCTAATAAGGAAAGAATGCCCATACTGAAAGGACGGGAATCCGTACCTTATGTCCAGTGAACGAGAACGATGCACTGCGAGAATCCTACTTCCGAAAAACTAGTGCTACATAAATACGTACATGAAATAAGTATCTGCTTACTACATACATAGCTAGTTTTATATCATGTCTTAGCTTATTTTATGTGTTCTTACTATTTACACTGTTTAAAGCCTTAAACTGTGTTAAATCTTATATTCTGTTCAATCTGATTAAGTATTTCTGATATTTTATGTGTTATTATACTTACTGTGTAATAATAAGTAACTTTCCAAAAATAGCAGGTTTCCTAAAATAGAAAGTTTCCAAAAATAGAAAGTTACCAAAAATAGAAAGTTTCCAAAAATAGAAAGTTTCCAAAAATAGAAAGTTTACAAAATAGAAAGTTTCCAAAAATAGAAAGTTTCTAAAAATAGATTTACTTCTTAAAATAGATAAGTTTCTAAAAATAGAAAGTTTCCATAAATAGATTAGTTGCCTTAATTAAATAAGTTTCCATAAATAGATTAGCTGCCTTAAATAAATAAGTTTCTAAAAATAGCTGATTTCCATAAATAAAATAGCTGCCTTATTTAATTAAGTTTCTAAAAACAGAAAGTTTCCATAATTAGAAATAAGTTGGTTAAATAAGCTAAGTAAATAAGCCTAAGTGTTCTCATGATTATATCCTAAGCCATATGATATATTATATAGTTTAATAATTATTTCATGTAATTTAATTAAACTCTAGGTTATAATATTTAATTAAAGTATGACATGTTTTTAATTAAATATATTAAATACTTAGGTTAAAATATGTATTATTAAATACTAATAATATAACCTAAGTCATGTTTAATTAATTAATTATATCCATGGTTTTTAAAATAATTAATTAATTATAAGTCTTAATAATATACATACTTAGGTTAATAATAATTCATGTTTATTAATAATTAGTTAACCTAAGTCATGTTATTAAATTAATTACATCTTATTAATTTAATTCTTAACATAAGTTTATAACATAAACAACTAACATCATCATGATCCGGATCTAAGCCTAAAAACATACACCGGATATGAAACAACACCGTACCCCGAACCAAATCGGGGTACCCCTTGCTGCCGTGGGACCCACACGCACCAACCAAGACCAAAAAGGTCTTGGTGGTGGTCGGCTAAAACAAACCGAGCCCCCTTGGGGTCGGTTGTACCTTGCGGCCCAAAAACAAACACCCCTTAGATCGACCCTTTGATTAATTAATGATCAAAACATGTTAGATCTATGATTAATTAATGTGTTTTTATGAAAAACATCACGTGTTCATAATTAAATAAAAGATTAATTAAAAGAAAAGGGTTTAAAAAGGTTTTACCGTATTCGTG
The DNA here is from genome assembly GCA_025667525.1 of Glebionis coronaria. Lineage (NCBI taxonomy): Eukaryota > Viridiplantae > Streptophyta > Magnoliopsida > Asterales > Asteraceae > Glebionis > Glebionis coronaria. Next base: position 148,355,595 of record CM046882.1, read on the forward strand.
GATCAAGAGGGTGAAGAACAAACACGAACAAACACTAATTTAACAAGATCCATGATCAATGGAATCACCTTGTTGGTGATTGTAGGTGGCGGCACAAAGAAGGAGGAGGAGGAAGGGTTTTAGGTTTTTCTTAGAATTCTTCTGTAAAGTGATTTGAGTAGTAAAAATTACTTAACCCTTCTTTTAGTAAAAATTGGTAATGGGCTTGGCCCATTACCCTCTTTTGGCCGCGGGTAGGGACTCCCTTGTGGGGGTCCCGTACCTCGTTTTGTGTCTTGTAATTTCGTACACGTTTATGTTTAATTATGTTCGTGTTTTAAATGTTCTCGTTACGTAAATACCATACTCTTATATATTTAATTACGCTCGTATTAAATATATATACGTAATTAATAATAGCTCGTGTTTTAATTACGCTCGTGATTTCGTGATTGTATGCTCGTGATTAATTATTGCTAAATAATTATTACGTGATCGTGTAAATAAAATATTTATCGTGTTCTAACACGTACGTAATACATAAACTCCTAACACGTAATCGTAATCATGCTATATTAGGGAAGTTTTTAACTAGTACGTACGATCCTAAGGGTACTATGCATGGTAAAAGCATGCGGGTTTTACAACTCTTCCCCCCTAAAAAGAATAATTCGTCCCCGGATTATAGATAAAGTAAACTGGAAAAGAAGAAGATACCCGAATTCAAAATATGAAATAAGGGTAAGAAGCCCGGATAGACTCCTCCGTTTCCCAAGTGGCTTCCCGCTCGGTATGATCCCTCCATAGAATTTTGACGAATGGAATCGTCTTCTTTCTCATGACTCGTTCTTGCCTGTCAAGAACTCGTTCGGGTTCTTCTATAAAAGTGAGATCTTCACGAATCTGTTCCAGTGGATACTGAACCATGTGAAGGGGATGATATTGATACCCTCTGAGTAAGGACACATGAAACACATTGTGCACATGCGAAAGCTGCAGAGGTAACGCCAATCCGTAAGATACTTCACTTACTCGTTCAATGATATCAAACGGTCCGATGAAACGAGGACTGAGCTTCCCTTTAATCCTGAAGCGTCTAACACCACGTGCCGGCGAAACCTTAAGGAAGACGTGATCTCCTACGTTAAAGTGTAAATCCCTACGATGCTTGTCGGCGTAACTCTTTTGACGTGACCGTGCCTCCTGAATCTTCTGTCTAGCTACTGCGATCTTCTCGTTTGTCATCTCTTTGATTTCTGGTCCTTCGAGTGTTCGCTCGCCAACCTGATCCTAGCAGATTGGGGCGCGACACTTTCTGCCATACAACATCTCAAATGGAGCACACTTGATGCTCGCGTGCCAGCTGTTGTTGTACGCAAACTCCACCAAACAGATGTATTCGTCCCAATCACCCGTCCATTCCAACGCACATGATCTCAACATATCTTCCAATGTTTGAATGGTTCGCTCCGACTGTCCGTCCGTTTGAGGATGAAAAGCCGTGCTAAGCTTAAGTTGTGTTCCCCAAGCTTTCTGCAGACTTTTCCAAAAGCGCGAAGTGAATCGAGGATCTCTGTCTGAGACGATGCTGGATGGTGCACCGTGTAGTCTCATGATCTCTCGTCTGTACGTATCTGCGAGTTTACTTACCGGATCTTCCTTGCGGATCGGTAAGAAATGAGCTGATTTGGTAAGTCGGTCAACGATAACCCAAATTGCATCGTGCTTCCTTTTGGTAGGCGGAAGACCGGTAACAAAATCCATGGTGATTTTGTCCCACTTCCACTCTGGAATATCTAACGGTTGAAGGAGACTGCCAGATCGCTGATGCTCGATCTTAACCTGCTGGCAGGTAAGACATTTGGAGACATAAGTTGCCACATCCTGTTTCATACCACTCCACCAAAAGTACTGCTTGATTTCATGGTACATTTTGGTTGAACCAGGATGTATCGAGAATGGGGAGCTATGAGCTTCTGCTAGCAAAGCTTCCCGGAGTTCTTGGTCATCCGGAACACAAAGTCTAGTGCCCTGCCATACGATACCATCTGCATCTACTCTGAATTCTGTCTGCTTTTCCAAATTATGTATTACGCCCATATTTCTCCGTCATCCTTCTGAGCTTCCTTGATCTTAGATAGTAACTCGGGTTCTACTCTAAGATTAGCCCAGTAACCGTGCTGTCCACGTACCATGATATCGATGTCTAGTCGCTCCAAGTCTCTTATGATTTCCTCTTCGATTCTAATGCTGTTGATCTTTCCGGACTTCCTGCTAAGGGCATCTGCTACTACATTTGCCTTTTCGGGATGATACTAAAGATTAATGTCATAATCCTTCAACAGCTCTAACCATCTTCTCTGCCTCATGTTCAATTCACGTTGAGTGAAGATATACTTCAAGCTTTTGTGGTCCGTGAAAATTTCACATGATTCTCCATATAAGTAGTGTCTCCATATCTTCAATGCAAACACGACTGCAGCAAGTTCCAGATCGTGCGTGGGGTAATTCTCTTCATAAGGCTTAAGCTGCCGTGAAGCGTACGCGATCACTTTCCCATGTTGCATGAGAACACAGCCAAGTCCCTTCCCCGATGCATCGCTGTAGATTTGAAATCCACCCGTACCAGATGGTAGAGTAAGAATAGGTGCAGATACAAGCTTCTGCTTCAGGTCTTCAAAGCTCTTCTCTCGATCTTCAGTCCAGACGAATTTCTCCCCTTTCCGCATCAGTTTGGTCAATGGTAGTGCTAGGCGGGAAAAGTTCTCTACGAACCTACGGTAATAGCCAGCTAAGCCTAAGAAACTGCGGACTTCCGTCGCTGATGTCGGCCTCAGCCACTTAGTAATGGCCTCAACCTTCGCTGGATCCATAGTGATTCCTTCTGCTGATACAATGTGACCTAAGAATGCCACCTTGTCTAACCAGAACTCACACTTGGAGAATTTAGCATACAGCTGCTTCTGGCGAAGAATCTGTAGTACTGTACGAAGATGGTCTTCATGTTCCTCCTTGGACTTAGAGAAAATCAGGATGTCATCGATGAAAACAATGACGAACTTGTCCAGAAATTCATGGAAGATTCTGTTCATCAGATCCATGAACACTGCTGGAGCATTTGTCAGGCCAAATGGCATAACTACAAACTCGTAGTGGCCATAATGAGTACGAAAGGCAGTCTTAGCAATATCCTGCTCCTTGACTCGTAACTGATGATAGCCTGACCTAAGATCGATCTTGGAGAAGTGTTTGGCCCCTTGGAGTTGGTCAAACAGATCGTCAATGCGTGGCAGTGGATATCTATTCCGAATGGTAATCTTGTTGAGCTCGCGATAGTCTATGCAAAGACGCATACTGTCGTCCTTCTTCTTAACAAACAAAACCGGTGCGCCCCATGGAGATGCGCTCGGTCGAATGAAACCTCGTTCGAGAAGTTCTTGCAGTTGATCCTTCAGCTCCTTCAGCTCTATGGGAGCCATGCGATAAGGAGCTTTGGAGATTGGTTCAGCTCCTGAAACCAGCGCGATACTGAATTCCACTTCTCGTGCAGGTGGTATGCCCGGAAGTTCTTCTGGAAACACGTCTTGGAATTCCGACACTATTGGTTGATCCTGAATCAATGGAGACTCAGCATCCAGGTTGTGAACCGTAGCTAGGTAACCCTCGCAGTCATGTGACAGTAGTGCACGCGCTTGCAGGGTGGATATGATTTGTACAGACCGTCCGGGTATGAACCCATTATGAATGTACTCTGGTGCATTGACATCACCGAAGATAACCCGATATGAATGGCAGTCTATGGTAGCATGATATTTGGATAGCCAATCCATGCCCAAAATCATGTCGAAGTCATTCATGTCCAGCGGAAGTGCGTCGACAGGTCGAACCTTATCATCAAATTCTAGGGGAAGACTCTTGTATACATGGGTGATTAATACAGAGTCCCTCAAAGGCATGGAAATAGTAAGCCTATTTTCTAGTGGCAAGGGAGGCATCCTAATGTTCTTAGCATAAGCAGTAGAAATAACCGAGTGAGTAGCACCCGTATCGAAAAGAACACATGCAGCGCGACCATACATATACAAGATTCCAGTGATGGTACCTGTAGACTTGTTGGCCTAGTCTCGAGATGTCGTGTATACACGCCCGGCAGTAGGAGGCGGCTTGGTATCAGCATGTCCTGATGTACCCTCCATCTCGCCCTTACGGCAATCCTTCACAATTTGGCCAGGAAGACCACACTTGAAGCACGCATCAGTATTACGGCGACATGGTCTTGGGTGCCTATGGTGGCAAGTAGAGCAAAGAGGATGAGTGTATCCTCCAGCAGGTGCTCTGGCTGGCTGAGGACCTGATAAAACATTTTACATGAGACATAATAGTTGGGTACAATGAACGAAGCGGATAATCGTAAGATTGAGTACCAGTGATAGCTGGACGGCTAGGCTGCGAACCTCTTTGGTTCTGGTCCCTACCGTTTCCATGGTTCCTGGTAGAATTTTGCTAGAGTGTCAGAATATGAGTTATAACATAAAACGTAAGAAATTTCGTAAGTATTAAGACCTGCTGTTGCTGGATTGCCTGGCGTTGTTACGGTAATTGTCATTACCGCCACGCCTATCCGTAGCAGATCGGTCATTAGTCTGACCATTTCCATTGGGCTGATGAGGCTGCTGCTGAGTAGCCGGCTGAGACCGGTCCCCAGTTTTCTGCCTGGAAGATACATTTAAAGAGATGAATAATTGACATATGGAAGATATACGGATTGATCAACGCTTGAATATGAAGATTTTACCTCTTGTCGGGTCTTTCAGCTTCCCCAAACTCATCCCTCTCCTTCAGCATCTCCAGTCTACGTGCTGCATCTGCTACCTGTGCTACCGTATCCAACGGAGCACCTGATAAGTTATTTGAAATCCTTGGATTTAGAGCCCAACGAAAATGTATTGCTTGTTCTTCAGTGGTGTTCGCAGCTGCTCTCAGGACACCAGTATAGCGAAGGAAACGCTGCATGAAGTCATTGCTGTCTTCGTCAGGTCACTGTTTGATGCTATAGTATTCCCTCATGAGCCGATTTCTTCCTTCCATGGGAAAGATGTTAGGCGGGGGAGGATAACCGTCGTTATGAAGAAGAGCGTCTTGCATTTCTGCATTAGCAGCTGCAAATATTGCCCAGATATCGTTTGCGTTTGCCATCTGACAGTATGACATAAAACGTATGATTAAACAGTTCAAAACATAAAATGTAAATATATATACATGAAAAAAAAATTATACTAAAAATTCCACGAGAAAAATTTTATGCAAGAAAATTTTTGGATGAATGCATGATGCAGTTTTATGAAAACTTTGGATGCTCGAGAGTGAACGCCTCTGGTCAATTCACTCAAAACAAAAGACATATCGAGGGGACGCCTATGGGTCGGTCCCAAATCTAAAAGTTTCGATAAAACACATGCGACTAAATAGGGTCAGTCCTGTACCAACCATTACTTAGTCAAAAACCCTGTAACAATGACATATATATGTATGCTTAAAAATGATGAATGCATGAAAACAACTGTCAGTTCTAGGAAGACCGTAGTGACTACCCACTAATCACAGGTCATATTTGAGAGCCTACAGGTCGAAGCCTTGGCTCTGATACCATAATTGTAACACCCCATTTTGGAAATGGAAATATCACAGTAATTATAGCGTGTCATCAAAGCATACAAGGTAAAATGTCTAAACATTACTTGACCATATAAAGGAAAATACCGGAATCAAACATCGGTAGTCCAAAAGTAAAGCTCATCACACACAAACATTGTATAGTAAGGAATAAGGACGAAACAATGTCCAAAGCATAAGTATCATAAAGAAAAGAAATGCATAATGTAAAGAAGGCTAGACAACTTCCAGTCCATATGCACGTACTCTTAATGTCTACGAGCGTCCCTGACTACCTGCCGTTTTGGGAACATAGAAAAGGAAAACGGCTGAGCAATACGCTCAGTGCACGGATGTACAATAAAACATGAATAGGATAAGCATATAACATAATAACAGCGGAAGAAACTAAGTCCCGAGTAACCTGGTTAAGTCTTAATAAAACTGGTTTTATAGTTTGAAAGTCTTATGTTTATCTTATAAAAACTGTTTGTCATATTTTACCATTAGCCAATATAGGTCATGAATATCCACCGTGCATGAATAATTCGAGGGGTGACCTCATCATGCAAATTAGAGGGGTTGCCTCTAATTTAATATACTGGTTTTTGGGTAGGAGGGATCAGCTCCTTGTGAAGGATGCAAGGCACACACCACATTCACCATGTAATCCTGAATAAAAACGTGTAACTAGGATGCACCCATACGCCCCACATGATAAATATAAATAAATGGCCAAAAGCTGAAGGGACGCCACGAGCAATCACTCCGCCGTGGTGAAGTCATAACATCAGTGCCTCTAATGTTATGGTTATGGTACCTCCATAACTAGGTGAAACTGGTCATGCATGTATATGGCTATAGGTAATCATATTTAAACATAAGCTATCAAACTCATACTTATACTACGGGAAAACAGTTGGCTGCATACGGGGAAATCCTAATAAGGAAAGAATGTCCATACTGAAAGGACGGGAATCCGTACCTTATGCCCAGTGAACGAGAACGATGAACTGCGAGAATCCTACTTCCGAAACACTAGTGCTACATAAATACGTACATGAAATAAGTATATGCTTACTACATACATAGCTAATTTTATATCATGTCTTAGCTTATTTTATGTGTTCTTACTATTTACACTGTTTAAAGCCTTAAACTGTGTTAAATCTTATATTCTGTTCAATCTGATTAAGTATTTCTGATATTTCATGTGTTATTATACTTACTATGTAATAATAAGTAACTTTCCAAAATCAGCAGGTTTCCTAAAATAGAAAGTTTCCAAAAATAGAAAGTTACCAAAAATAGAAAGTTTCCAAAAATAGAAAGTTTCCAAAAATAGAAAGTTTCCAAAAATAAAAAGTTTCCAAAAATAGATTTACTGCTTAAAATAGATAAGTTTCTAAAAATAGAAAGTTTCCATAAATAGATTAGCTGCCTTAATTAAATATGTTTCCATAAATAGATTAGTTGCCTTAAATAAATAAGTTTCTAAAAATAGCTGATTTGCATAAATAAAATAGTTGCCTTATTTAATTAAGTTTCTAAAAATAGAAAGTTTCCATAATTAGAAATAAGCTGGTCATAATATTTAATTAAAGTATGACATGTTTTTAATTAAATATATTAAATACTTAGGTTAAAATATGTATTATTAAATACTAATAATATAACCTAAGTCATGTTTAATTAATTAATTATATCCATGGTTTTTAAAATAATTAATTAATTATAAGTCTTAATAATATACATACTTAGGTTAAAAATAATTCATGTTTATTAATAATTAGTTAACCTAAGTCATGTTATTAAATTAATTACATCTTATTAATTTAATTCTTAACATAAGTTTATAACATAAACAACTAACATCATCATGATCCGGATCTAAGCCTAAAAACATACACCGAATATGAAACAACACCGTACCCCGAACCAAATCGGGGTACCCCCTGCTGTCGTGGGACCCACACGCACCAACCAAGACCAAAAAGGTCTTGGTGGTGGTCGGCTAAAACAAACCAAGCCCCCTTGGGGTCGGTTGTACCTTGCGGCCCAAAAACAAACACCCCTTAGATCGACCCTTTGATTAATTAATGATCAAAACATGTTAGATCTATGATTAATTAATGTGTTTTTATGAAAAACATCACGTGTTCATAATTAAATAAAAGATTAATAAAAAGAAAAGGGTTTAAAAAGGTTTTACCGTATTCGTGGATCAAGAGGGTGAAGAACAAACACGAACAAACACTAATTTAACAAGATCCAGGATCAATGGAATCACCTTGTTGGTGATTGTAGGTGGTGGCACAAAGAAGGAGGAGGAGGAAGGGTTTTAGGTTTTTCTTAAAATTCTTCTGTAAAGTGATTTGAGTAGTAAAAATTACTTAACCCTTCTTTTAGTAAAAATTGGTAATGGGCTTGGCCCATTACCCTCTTTTGGCCGCGGGTAGGGACTCCCTTGTGGGGGTCCCGTACCTCGTTTCGTGTCTTGTAATTTCGTACACGTTTATGTTTAATTATGTTCGTGTTTTAAATGTTCTCGTTACGTAAATACCATACTCTTATATATTTAATTACGCTCGTATTAAATATATATACGTAATTAATAATAGCTCGTGTTCTAATTACGCTCGTGATTTCGTGATTGTATGCTCGTGATTAATTATTGCTAAATAATTATTACGTGATCGTGTAAATAAAATATTTATTGTGTTCTAACACGTACGTAATACATAAACTCCTAACACATAATCGTAATCATGCTATATTAGGGAAGTTTTTAACTAGTACGTACGATCCTAAGGGTACTATGCATGGTAAAAGCATGCGGGTTTTACAAATTCAAAATCAACTAGGATGTTCAATTGTCTCTATTAGGACGGATCATGGTAGGGAATTTGATAATGAAGTGCAATTTGGTGCCTTTTGTGAAGCTCATGGTATTACCCTTAACTTCTCGGCTCCTCGCACTCCACAATCAAATGGGGTAGTTGAAAGGAAGAATAGGACTCTCCAAGAGATGAGTAGGACGATGTTAAACGAGCAATCTTTGCCTCAAAAGTTTTGGTGCAATGTCGTGGACACATTGATAGGTGTGAAAACACCCATCCTTTTACCACTTATTTCTGGCTAAAACAAGACCAAAACACGTATTTAATATCATTTGTTTGGAATTATGCGTGGTTTTTGTGTTTATTGTGTTTTCAGAGTCAACCGGATGAATATTGAAAAAACATGGGATTGCACAGGTTTTATCGAGGAAAAAGACTCAAGACGAAGTCTACTGTCCAAGAGATGCAAAAGATTTGAAGTCATTGTGCCTATTTGAAGATTTATCGAAGAATAGAGCCAAAGATGGAAGATTCATATATGTCGAAGAACTCGAGTCTATTAAACAAAAGATTATAAGACGAGTTGGAATTATTCACCGACACTTCTAAAAATCCAAAGTCGGAAACGTTTATTTAAGGAAGCGTGAAGACTAAAGAAGAAAGAAGAAAAGAAGCCCAAAACCAAGCCCATTCACAAAGCCCACAAGACTTGCCTATAAATAGGACTTTACTTCACAAATTTGACACACTTAGTTAGTCTTAGGTAGTTTTTAGATTTTCATTTTTCTCTCTAGTTTTAGAGAGAGAAAGTTCTAAACTTTCTCTCACTAGTTTTCTTCTTTTTCTCTTTCAAGATCAAACCTTTGTATTGTTTTTCATTAATCAAGTTTAGTTTCAAGCTTTTAATCTTTAATCTCATTCTTCCTTTCTTTGATTTTTATTGATTTTGGTACAAATCTCGTATGATCCGTGTTGTTCATCAATGATTTTGTGCTTAAAAAGTTGATCTTTTTATGTTTCCTTAAGTTTCTACACGAATAAGCTTTAAGATCCTTGTGCTTATTGGCTTATTTGTTAGTTTTGCTTATTTACTTTTTATAAGTTTCCATAAAAAGTTCATCTTTTTATTATTTGATTTATAAGTTTGCTTATTTAAAGTTTGGAAAAGTTGATTTTAGTGCTTATTTGATCAGCTTGATATAGGATTCGTGCTAGTTTTGGAGGAGCTTATTCAATAGCTTATCTCCCTTGCTTTTATTTCGGATCAAAGTGTGTAATCGGAAAGGGTTATAAACCCCTTTTCGATCGGTGCATTTCGAGCAGACAACCATCACCTTATTCCGATCAGAAGATCGGAAAAGGGTTTAGTGTATTCCGATTGCTGCCTATTTTCATATTCCGATTGTGGCTAGTTTTTGAACATTCCGATTATAGTTCATTTGAGTTTATTCCGATTTGAATTTAGTACAGTTATTCCGATTGGTGCATTTTTCTAATTATTCCGATGAGACTAAGTTTTTGAATATTCTGATCAGCATCATTTCATATTATTCCGATTACCCCCTTTTGTCTACATTCCGATCTAGGCTTCTTGTTAAACATTCCGACTGGAGTGCTGTGTAACATTCCGATCAGTACTCGTTTCCCACATTCCTATCAGTGACTGTTTTTAAGATATTCCGACCTTACTTTCTTTTAGTATTTTCCGACTAATTTCATGTTTTTACAAAGTTTTCCAAGTGTTAGTTTTTATTGAGTGTTCATTTATTTTTCTTTAAGTTTTCAAGCATTTATTTTTAAACCCGTCTTTTTAGTGTAATCTTTTAAAAGTTTTAATTTTACTCTTCGACACTTACTTATTTGTCATTAGTTTAAAATAGATAAACAAACCATCACTTTTTTATTAACCAAGAACAATCATTCCACTTAGAGCCAAGATCAATTCGAGGAGATACCGAGAACTTAATCCGAACCCAATGAAAACGCTAATATAAAATGGCGCCGCTGCCGGCTCTTCTCGTTAAGATCAACAGTTTTTTGTGAGAACTTGGATTTTGGGATCCGTTCACCGTGAACGTTACTTTTTCATAAAAATTTTCAAAAACCCTAAAAAATATAAAATTTTCAAAAATCCTAAAAATTAAAAAACATAAAAACCAAAAATATTTTTTCTTTGTTTTTTCCTTGTTAGTTCTTTTGCAGGTGCATGCGTACACGATCAACGTCTTATCAAGAGCCCGAGCCTCTCGAAGACTTAGACATGGCCGGTGTACAAAACAACAACAATAACCCACCTCAAAACAATAATAATAACAATAACAACCCACCTTTCAACAACAATAATAACAACAACGATGAGCCTCTACCGGATAATCGCCCGATGATTTAACTTCTGCAAGCACATATAGATGTTAACAATGATCCAATCGTCATACCCGCGTTTGCAGCCAACAACTTTGAGCTCAAATCCGGTTTTATCCAGATGGTCTCTGCTCAACCATTCTTGGGGCGTACCGTTGATGATCCACATGACCACATCAAGAGATTCTTGCAACTCACCAATACGGTCAAATTCAATGGTGTTCCACAAGAGGTAATCCATTTACAACTTTTTCCCTTTTCTTTAGAGGGACAAGCCCGGCATTGGCTTGCTAAGGAACCGCCACAGAGCATTCTTTCGTGGACGGATTTGGAGACCAAGTTTATCAACTACTTTTTCCCACCCTCTCGTACTACCACTTTGCGGAATGAAATTATCAATTTTGAACAAAAGTACGATGAGTCGTTTAGTGAATCTTGGGACCGTTTCAAAGACCTTTTGAGAAAATGCCCAAAACATGGTTTTACCAAAGTGCACCAAATTAATACTTTTTATAATGGTTTAAACATGAATGACCAAGATTCGCTAAACAGTGCCTCGGGGGGTAATCTTTTGGCTAAGACTTCCAATGCTGCATGGGATATCATTGAGAATAAGTCTCGTGTGCAAACCAAGAGTGTTCAGACCAATGTCGCTAGTGCTAGTATTAGTGACAGCGATAAGCGACTTGACAAAATTACTGCGCTTCTTGAATCGCTTGCTACCCAAACCGCCAGCAACACCAACAGCATCAACGCTAAAAACGCTAAAGACGCTCAAGTCAATGCTGTTAGCCAACCATGTGAGATATGTGGGGGTCCTCACTCTTACACCACTTGTACCGCCACCCAATACTACCCTTCTGAGAATGTGAATGCAACATATGGCACCTATCCTCAACCCGCTTATCAAGCTCGTCCTCAAGGTGACCGCAACTTGCTTAGCTACCGTTCCAACAACTATCTCTCACCACCCAGTTTTACTCCTAACAGCCCAAACCAACAACAAAACCTCAACCGCCCTCCTCAACAACAACAACAATCTCGTGGACCATACATACCACCTCACAAACAACAAAATCCACCTCAAAGAAACAACCAAGTTTACCAGCAACCTGCTTATCAACCACCCGCATACAATGCTCCTCCCAACCTACCCACCGCTTTACACCAAGAAGTGGAAACCTACATGAGGACTAACGATGTGATCGTGGGAAGTCTTCAACAAGAAGTGCGCAACTTGAAAGCAGACCTGGTGAAACAAGGGAACGATCTGAGAGCTGACATGAGAAACACTTTGGATAGTCAAACGAATGACTTAAAGAACATGATGGCTAGTTTCTTCCAAGGTAATCAACCCTCTTCTTCGGGTACTCTTCCGAGTAACACCGTTGCGAATCCAAGAGGGTAGATGAAAGCAATCACCAAAGAACCCGAGCTTCCTATACCTCCACCAGTGATTGTGACTAAGGAAAACGAGTCACCTGCTCCTATTCCTCATCCTTCTACTTCCCCAATTTCTCTGCCTCTTACTTCTACCCCTCCTCCACCCAAGGATGTGAGTGATCCTTCGATCCCAAAGACTTCCTCTTCTTCCGATATACCTTATCCCTCAAGGTTGAGGAAAGAGAAGCTCAAAAGCAACGATGATATTCATGTTTCGAACTTTCTTAAAATGTTCAAACAATTGAACTTCAACATCTCCTTCGCTGAGGCTCTCGCTCACATGCCTAAGTACGCAAAAATTTTCAAAGATCTTCTTAGCGACAAGGAGAAGCTTCTTGATATTGCTAACACCCAACTTAATGAGAATTGCTCTGCAGTGCTCTTAAGGAAATTGCCAACCAAGCTTGGTGATCCGGGTCGTTTCTTAATCCCTTGTAACTTCCTGAGAGTAGAGAATTGCATGGCCCTATCCGATCTAGGTGCCAGTATTAATCTAATGCCTCTAAGCGTTTGGAAGTAATTATCTCTCCCTGAGCTAGTCCCCACCAAAATGACTCTGGAATTAGCTAACCGTACGGTTGCTTATCCAGTGGGGATAGCCGAAGACGTCTTTGTAGGAGTCGACAAATTCACTTTTCCTGCCGATTTCGTTGTCGTTGACTACGACATGGACCCTCGTGTGCCATTGATCGTTGGTCGTCCATTCTTGAGGACCGGTCTCACTCTCATCGATGTTGAAGCCGGTGAGCTTATCATGCGAGTGGGTGACGATAAAATCGTCTTCAACATGGGAAAGTTGTCTAAACAACCTTATTCATACGAGAGTGTTAATTGTATTGACGTTCTGGATGAGGCTTGTGAAGAACACTTTATTGATGCTTGTAAAAATATTCCTACCTCTCTTCCCAATGTTGAAACCGTTTCCTCTATTGATTCATCACTGTCTCTATTTGGAGAAAGTGATTTCTTTTGGAAAGATCTTGACGCCACCATGGGAGATGTTGTAACACCCATAACTTTATACAACTCAATACAGCGGAAGACTAGTTGGTGTTACGGGATAGCACATTACTCACATCATAGACAACGCTTAAAAATCGCGTCGTTTATTTATAAAGCATTTCCATTCATAAATATCAAAGTTACATCGGTCCCAAGTCATTACATTTCATACAAAGTTTTATAAAATATTTGAATGGAAAATGATGTTTAAGTGCAGGCCATGAATTCTTTTCGTCTTCCCGAGAATTACCTTCAAGTACCTGAGATAAAACATGTTAAAAGAAAAGGTCAGCGATAACGCCGAGTGAATTCATAGAGTTTAATAAAATCCATCAATATAATATCAGTATAAAATTATTACTGAAAATCATTTTGTACAAATCATTTTAATAGGCCATAAAATAGCCAAAGTCATTTTATACAAATCTTCATCAAAATCATAATATAGGCATTTGCCTTAAAAATCATTATACGAATCATTGTCGTTAAAAACACCATACAATACGTTTTGCAACGTTGTATAGATTAAATAAAAACCGTTATATGAATATGGTTATAAAAACCAAAACACGAACATAATATCAATAGTATGACCCTGTATTGCTAGTCAGGCAATACATCGTAATTCGGAGCGTCTAGTAGTATTTCGTTAGTTTGGATTATTATAAGCCGCATGACATTGTTACCTTACTAAACCAAACAACGGGTAGCTAACCCGATACCAATTTTGCCCATCTAAAGTAGCGTTTCGTCACAAAGGTCACGCTATGGAAATCTTCTCATACATAAATTCGCTTACCAATCAATGTGGCACGACGGGGATCAACCGTCAAGGCGCGAACTGGGGTGATCGTCCCCAAATAGTACTATTAAATGCATAAGCGTCTACCAAATCCCGGTAGTTCACAATTCATGCTAATGGGACTTTTAGTGACATAACCTAACATTAATAATCCATTTTTATTTCATCTATCGGGTCCTTTAATCATTTATCGGGTCATACAATCGGGTCATTCAATCATTCGGGTCCAAAATCAATAAACAAACAATCGGGACAAATGGTGTCCTATTTTATAAAAACTAACATGTTATCTCCCTCGCGGGTTTATAGAACATTTATAAAAACATTTAAAAGAGTGCGAGGCTATGAACTCACGTTGATGTGGGAAGGCGGGTTATCGGCAATTCGGACATACGGTACGTGCTTCAATCACGGAAACCTAGACAAATAATTCTCGTCTTAGACTCATGTCCAATGACTTTATTAAAATAACAATTATGTATACATATGATGATTATATATATATGATGATCAAGTGGGTTTACATGTTCTCTTTTACTCTTTTTAGTGTTTACGTATTGGTAACTTCTTACTAGTTTACTAGTTTTACCTATTTACGTGTCTTAGGTCCAATAATCTTATTATAAGTTCTTTAACTTGTTTTAATCCATTTTATACTTATATTATCAGTATCTATACTTTCCATGTTCGGCTCAAATGGGTTAAGCCCAATAAGTTCTTTTTATAAGTGTTTATCTTATTTAGTCCAATTATTAGTCCAATATGCTTAGTTAGCTCGTTAATGTCTGTATGTCCTATAGTTCGGGTTTTATCAGTTTTTACTTGTATTAGTTACTTATATATCAGTATATGAGTTTTATAAAGTTTACATTAGACGGGTCCAACCATCTAAGTTTTACTTAACAAAAACGTTAATTTTACGGTATTAGCCGAAAAAGTCGTAAAAATCATGTTTATAGTTTTATAACTTATAAAACTTAACAAACTACCATTTTTATAAAATGTCCACTTATTTACCATTGTACATATTTATATAAATGTATTATATGAGTTAGTGGGTTTTTATTCACATTTTATATTATATAATTTTGAGTGCTTATATAATAGTATTATACTTTAATTTCCAAAATCTGATTTTTATCTTCACTTTCACCAAAACTGCCATATCTAGAGTTCTATATGGAGATAGAAGCTCAAATTTTTATCACATAAACTACATGATATGTGCTACATTTAACTCTTCTATAGCTACTGTTGAATCATCTTCTAAGTATTTTCTAAAAATCGTCCAAAACAGTGAACTCAGATTTGTATCTTAAACTTGTTTTGATCATATCTCACTCATTACAATGATTTCATTGCATGGCCAACTCTCACATGTGTACAAGAACCATAGCTTACTGTAAATCCATTAATCTATGCCATTTTTATCAGTTCATCATTTGATTCTTTACTGTTTTATACAGCCAACAAATTTAAACAAGATTCTAACCTTGTTTCTTATAGTCTTTCATCTTTTTAAGCATGTTTATCAACACCAAATCCCCACACAATACTTTTATCATCATATAATCATCATATACATATAAAATAGGAAATAAAATACATGATTACATAATCAAAATAACAAGAGGATGGGGAGGACAATCTTTCTACCACCATGATGATGAAAAGATGGGATTGATGATGAACAAGACTTGGTTTTGGGTAACCAATCTTATGAGATATCAACAACACTTCTAGGATCATTAAGTATTTGTAGACTCTTTGAGAAATCAGCCCTAAGACACCAATAAATCTCCTCCTTGGATGTTAAAATCACCTCCAATCTTCAAGACTTCAAAGGAGCATCATCATGTGTATGAATAACACATGAATTTATGGTTAAAATAGATCAAATGAGGGTTGTTTTTGAGGATTGTGGGACGAAATGATAGAGAGAGGAAGGGTGGTTTAGTGGTTTTGCATGTACAAGTGAAGAAATGGTTAGTGAAAGATGGTTTTGTTTGTTGGATATCTTACTTGTTAAGCTTAGGCTAACAAGTGTAGCTAGTAAGCTTACACACTTGACACCTCATGGTGTTGAGTCAATGTTTTGGCCCTCCCATGTTAGTGGGGTGGGGAAAAACTTGTTTTGTCTCATCCCACTAATTTACGGGTATTCCTCGATTTTAGTTTCCTCTATTTGCGTGCCCTCGGGTCGTTTTACGAAAAACGTTTTTATAAATTATGAATCTACGGCACAAATCGAATCTAATAAAAATTGTCTCATCAAAAACGGAGTTCGAAAACGTAAATACGTAATCCTAGGGTTTCCGGTTTAGTCGTAAAGGACGTTAAAATAAAATCGTAAGTCCTAATCTCTTCTCGTAAATTTGTGAGTTTATGAACCTACTCAAATTTAAAACTCCAAAATAATATTCATGGACAAATTTATTTTCTGAAATGTCGGACTGACACCAAAGACGGTGTATGTAAACGTAAGCACGTAACGTAGAATCCTCCGGTTTAGACGTAGTCGATGCTACTTCAAGACGTAAATCCAAATTACTTCCCAAAAATAAGTGAGTTCATATTGTAATATTAAAATAATGTTTTCAAATAAATATCGAGAATAAAATATCAACCATAAATTGACGGATTGTCACAGCATTTACCCCTAAACAGGATCTTTGTCCTCAAAGATCATCTTACCTTACTACTCGCTTCTTATAGAGTTAAAGCCATGTGGGTATTTCCTCCACATTCGGTCTTTTCTCACAAGTATAATTCATTACAATACGCGAGTTTCATCAAACATAACTACGGAAATAAGATCAGGCTAAATGCTGACTTACTTTCTCTATCCATGATGTTCACGGGTTTCTGATGAATGCAACCTTTCGCCGATCTAAGCTTTATTAAGAAGAATTCAGATTTTCACTTGATAGATATTTTATCAAGTTCGATATACGATACCTAATTCACGCAGCTCTTGAAGTCCTAGGGTAGATCCAGCTTATATGCCTTTCAAACCAAATCTTTTACATCATCTCAATGGTCCCATACAACGGGGACTTATATCCCATGATTTGTCAGATCATTAATTCATTTTTCCAAGGTTAAAATTTTGGCATAACTTCGCTACCCATTTGGCACTTCAAGATCTACATTTCATATTCACATAACCTCTTGCCCACTACCGCAGTCAATAATCAAATCCTAATTTCACCAATCATTTCAGATCTCGCGGGTCGGGTATTTTGTAAGGTTAGGTTCGCCATCATAGGAAACCTTAAACCTAAAAGACATGTCCAACTCACAATGGGTGTATGTCGGGTGTCTTCATCTCAACTCCTGCTTACAGATGCTCTAATATTTAGATCCTACCAAGATTCGATCTCGATCCTAATACGATAATTATCAATGATGATCTCTCCAAAGGAAAACGATTATACGGTCTATTACCAAAGGTCAATCATTCAAACATAAAACAACACTTATATTACTTTGTATCGTTACTTTACCTCGTCCCTTCGATTTGGGGTGGTACATAGTACTCTCATCAAGGTTCGTTCTCAATGATTTCTGAGCAAATCTCTAGAAATTCGATGCGAAGCGAGGATCTTGATAAAGATGTTCGATACAGGCACACTATGTTTACATAACTCTTTTAAATACAAAAGAGTCTATTTCTTCATCAAGATTCTATCATTAACAGGAATGATATTAGCAGATTTGGTCAGTCTGTCGACGATGACCCAAATCGAATTAAATTCAGATGATGACCTTTGAAATAGCTAGACGTTTACCAATGTATGAGGCGATGTCTACCTTCATAATTGCCATCAGTACAACTTCTTCAGACAAAGATACTTTTAGTCATAAATGACATAAATAGAATACTTATACTTACAAATTCCAACATAACTATATCTCACAATCCTCCATATTTAGACAATCACAAGTGGTCTTTTATACATTTAATGCCATAGGCTTCTCAAAACTAATGGTTCATATTAGCCGTGAACCCCCTTTTTATTATCTATATTATCCTTTTTTTAAGCATCGTTTATTTTAAATTGTTCAACAATTTATTTTGCACAATCGTTACTAAGGAACATGTCCTAATTGGTTCTTTATCTTTTATACATAACGTGTCAGTAATTACGTTCACTTTCCTGATGAAATAGTTATCATGTCCGTATTTATTCAATAATTATTTCTTCACATTTTCTCTGTTTTAGTTTCGTCTCATCTATCATTTTTATCAGTTTTTCTCAATCCGACGTTTTAAGCGTCGATAAGTATTACAAGTAATTAAAGGTTAGATATTTAAATTTTTATGAGACGTAAACGTAAAATTTTAAATTCCTAGTTCGACCAATTATATAAAATGTTCAAAATAAATTTGAATTTAATTAACAAGATTTTTGTTGATTTATCGAAAATGATTATTAAGATTCGTAACTGTTCGGAAAATCTTTGGTTACACTTTGGTCAAAATTTTCTTATTTGAAAAGCAAAAATTGTCGTTTCAAATTTTAAGTCATGGTTTAAATGGTTTCCTCAATCCCTCTTAGGTTATCTTGAGGTATACACAAACATTTACCCCTAAACAGAAGTTTAGTTAAATGGTTTGTGTATAAGGGAATAATCCCTTAAAATCCTTTGTTAAAACATTTGTCAAAATATATTTGCACTTTCTTTTTAGTATAACTCAATGTCTTAAATGACTTCTAAATTTTGAAGAGTCAATTTCTATTCCATTATCTATTAATCACATGGTTAAATCATGTAAATGATTAAGTCTTAAGTCTTATGTTAAATATTCAAGGTACAATTTTCAATTGTTCGGCCAATTCAGGGCAATCTATAATTAATTATTAACTCATTCTTATTCTTGTAAACAAACAAATGGTCCTTAATGATTACGAGCATGAATTTATCAAATTACAGCCCCCACACGTGATTCACCAAATTTGTGAATGCTACATGTGTATTAGTCAATCCAAACGTCACCACGTGAAACTCATAATGTTCATTACAAGTACCGGATGTAGTGATTGGAATACATAATCTTTTACGCAGATGCGAAGTTAATGATAACCATGCTGAGGATCAAAAACCTTGTAAATGATCGAACAAATCTTCCATTTTGAGTTATGGATATCGTTTTCGATTGTCAATTTACTCAGTTCACAGTAATCTATAAATATAAGGAATGATAATACCATAGCTCTCCACAATGACGAGCTAGGTAGAATAAAATCTTTCTCCGACAACTCTCTCAGTTGTACGGTAATTCCTTAAATTTAGATGGTGCTGACGTACAGTGCACACGCCACAGGTGCAGCACCGGGAATATAATCAATACTAATTTCAACTTGCCTTAATGGCAAAAGTCTAGGTAATTCATTAACAAATACTTACTAAAGTTTCAAATAACAGAATTATCTTTCCAATAAATTCATATTAGGTTCTTCTAGATTACAATATCTATAACTAGTTCACAACCATTCGCGGTATAATTTCAGGTCTAAATGCAGGATATGGTCATCCATCAAGAATTATTTAGATCACTTTTGATAATCAACATCTTACCTTTTTAGGGGAATTCTACTCGAGTTCCCATCAATTAAGACAATGTCGTCATGTCATAATCAATCAATCCATTCTATTGGCACTATCAACTTTCCAGTTTTATTGTCGTCGATAAGATGTGATCTTCTCAAAAGACTAATAATAACTCTTAATCCTTCACAAATTCAAGGATATCTGGATACACAACTACTATTAAAAGAGTAAGGTCAACGCATAATCTACGCGGGAGAATTTCAAATCAGATACAGACGAAAACATTAACGAATATGAATATATCCCATGTTTTCATTAATTTGAGTACGCATTCGAAAGCTCCTCGGATCGTTACCCAGGTCATTCAAATGAAATCAAATCAAAAGAAATGATAGGAACGTCGATACATCCAGTCGGGTATCAACACTCGGTAATCAAATACTTTTCCTAAGAATCTCACTACGGGAGAATTGGACAAGAAAGAATTGTCAATTGTCAAATAAGACAATTTCCACAGATGAGTAATTCGACTCAGAAGAATAGATGCTACAGGCACATATGTAGGTGTCCCTAACATTATGTCCTTATTTTTCACTTCTTGCAAATCTCATTAAAATTTAATCTTTCACAATCTTCAAAGAAAATGTAGTGTTTATTCATTTGTTTTATGGTGACTACTAATCAGTCTAGCATAGTCCATTCCAAATTGTATGTAGGCGCGCAACTATATACAATTTCAAGATTAACGATGCAATACTCAGTTCGTCAAAGCTTTATCATCCATGTTTATAATAAAAACATTTTCATGCTTAATTCTTAAATAAGAATCAAGAATAAATTTACAAAGATTTTCTTTATTATGAAAACAATTAAGTTTTTCCAAGGTACTTTATAAACAATCTCATTTCGATAACAATCACTTATAAATCTCACTTTGAATAATCCTTATAGTGATGAAAATTCAATTTTTCTCAAAGGATACCGTTTTAACTTTATAAAAACAATGAGTGCTCTGCAAAAGAGTGATGAAGAGTTGTTCACCAAGAACTAACTACAATATAATAGGAAATGAGCTTTAGCCAAATAATCCTGAGGTTCATGATCTCGATGGCGCTCAAAAAGATTAATCTACAACGTAACTCAATTCAAGATGATTACTTGTTCAATGGTTGCATCACTAATGCGAACATTAGGATGAAGCAATAAAAGATAGATATTATCGATACATGTAGAATTTAGCAATCAAACGTAGTCTTTTCATTAATCACAAACAAGTCAAATTGTACCGTAGCACATTACGTGTCACTATGTCATACAATTCTCAGAACTCATCCTATCAACTGATATCTCAGTTAAGTTAGGGATTTTTAAAAGATACCACAATGAATACTAATCTACAAGAGTCATTAGGTGTTCCACATGTCCCAGAAGATCCATCGGTCCCAATTCAGAAGAAGATTTCTTCAATTTATTTCTTGGACACTGGGCATCCTCGTTAGTGGACAATGGCCTAGGAACAACCCTTAACATAAACCTACAATCAATTAAAACCTTATAATTAAATCACAGAACTCAACAACTTCCTCTTAACAATTTCTTATTCCGTACAGGTTAAATTTTTTATTTTTTTTTTACTTTATTCAAGTTTCAACCAACTTATACTCAATGTGATATTCTACCTCATTCTCCAATACTTACAACCTTATTCTTTGGCCTTGTAAAGGCAATAAAAGCTCAATATGATCAACACTTAATTTCCAATCCTATAGCTCTTACAACAACAATTATCAAATGAGTCACTAGTATGGATGACTCACACATTCAATTAAATTTCTCAGAAAGGTACTAGTGGCATGAGGCTTTTGGGTAATGGTTCAAATGACAGCCTCAAGTGAAACATTCACCCTTTCGAATTCAATTTAAAAATTAGATGACAACGAATCAGATGACATCTTTCTAGGTGGCATCGTTTTGTCCAACTCCACTTTATAAGGAAAGATCGTCATGACATCGATATCAGATTTAATCTCGCCAATTCTTCTTCAATGTCACAATCAACTAATATTAACGTTTCTACGAATATCAACCATTTGTTGGGATCATAAATATCCACAACTTGGTTTAGATCTAGGATAGCTAGAATTCCTACGAGAATAGCTTCGGTTAATTTACTAGGGGATTTAGGGTTACTTGTGACAATCTACGTCGTATAAATACCTCGTATAAAAATCAAAATAATCATCAAACAATCATGTAATAAAATTACATCATATATATATATATAATCCAAGTTATATATATATATATTAAAATAACACTTCTCAGTCTGGCCTTGTCGGTAACTCGGGAATTCTTCGGCACCGTTATAGTCAAAAGATTTTTAGACATTTTTAGAAAAATGTTTATAGTTAAAAGATTTTGAAAAGTTTTATTCAAAACCTTGGTTTTAAAAATCTTTCGTTCTCTATAACGAGAGCTCTCGTACCAAACTGTAACACCCCCAAATTTATACAACTCAATACAGCGAAAGACTAGTTGGTGCTACGGGATAGCACATTACTCACATCATAGACAACGCTTAAAAATCGCGTCGTTTATTTATAAAGCATTTCCATTCATAAATATCAAAGTTACATCGGTCCCAAGTCATTACATTTCATACAAAGTTTTATAAAATATTTGAATGGAAAATATTGTTTAAGTGCGGGCCATGAATTCTTGTTGTCTTCCCGAGAATTACCTTCAAGTACCTGAGATAAAACATGTTAAAAGAAAAGGTCAGCGATAACGCCGAGTGAATTCATAGAGTTTAATAAAATCCATCAATATAATATCAGTATAAAATTATTACTGAAAATTATTTTGTAAAAATCATTTTAATAGGCCATAAAATAGCCAAAGTCATTTTATACAAATCTTCATCAAAATCATAATATAGGCATTTGCCTTAAAAATCATTATACGAATCATTGTCGTTAAAAACACCATACAATACGTTTTGCAACGTTGTATAGATTAAATAAAAACCGTTATATGAATATGGTTATAAAAAACAAAACACGAACATAATATCAATAGTATGACCCTGTATTGCTAGTCAGGCAATACATCGTAATTCGGAGCGTCTAGTAGTATTTCGTTAGTTTGGATTATTATAAGCCGCATGACATTATTACCTTACTAAACCAAACAACGGGTAGCTAACCTGATACCAATTTTGCCCATCTAAAGTAGCGTGTCGTCACAAAGGTCACGCTATGGAAATCTTCTCATACATAAATTCGCTTACCAATCAATGTGGCACGACGGGGATCAATCGTCAAGGCGCGAACTGGGGTGATCGTGCCCAAATAGTAATATTAAATGCATAAGCGTCTACCAAATCCCGGTAGTTCACAATTCATGCTAATGGGACTTTTAGTGACATAACCTAACTTTAATAATCCATTTTTATTTCATCTATCGGGTCCTTTAATCATTTATCGGGTCATACAATCGGGTCATTCAATCATTCGGGTCCAAAATCAATAAACAAACAATCGGGACAAATGGTGTCCTATTTTATAAAAACTAACATGTTATCTCCCTCGCGGGTTTATATAACATTTATAAAAACATTTAAAAGAGTGCGAGGCTATGAACTCACGTTGATGTGGGAAGGCGGGTTATCGGCAATTCGGACATACGGTACGTGCTTCAATCACGGAAACCTAGACAAATAATTCTCGTCTTAGACTCATGTCCAATGACTTTATAAAAATAACAATTATGTATACATATGATGATTATATATATATGATGATCAAGTGGGTTTACATGTTCTCTTTTACTCTTTTTAGTGTTTACGTATTGGTAACTTCTTACTAGTTTACTAGTTTTACCTATTTACGTGTCTTAGGTCCAATAATCTTATTATAAGTTCTTTAACTTGTTTTAATCAATTTTATACTTATATTATCAGCATCTATACTTTCCGTGTTGGGCTCAAATGGGTTAAGCCCAATAAGTTCTTTTTATAAGTGTTTATCTTATTTAGTCCAATTATTAGTCCAATATGCTTAGTTAGCTCGTTAATGTCCGTATGTCCTATAGTTCGGGTTTTATCGGTTTTTACTTGTATTAGTTACTTATATATCAGTATATGAGTTTTATAAAGTTTACATTAGACGGGTCCAACCATCTAAGTTTTACTTAACAAAAACGTTAATTTTACAGTATTAGCCGAAAAAGTCGAAAAAATCATGTTTATAGTTTTATAACTTATAAAACTTAACAAACTACCATTTTTATAAAATGTCCACTTATTTACCATTGTACATATTTATATAAATGTATTATATGAGTTAGTGGGTTTTTATTCACATTTTATACTATATAATTTTGAGTGCTTATATAATAGTATTATACTTTAATTTCCAAAATCTGATTTTTATCTTCACTTTCACCAAAACTGCCATATCTAGAGTTTTATATGGAGATAGAAGCTCAAATTTTTATCACATAAACTAAATGATATGTGCTACATTTAACTCTTCTATAGCTACTGTTGAATCATCTCTAAGTATTTTCAAAAAATCGTCCAAAACAGTGAACTAAGATTTGTATCTTAAACTTGTTTTGATCATATCTCACTCATTACAATGATTCCATTGCATGGCCAACTCTCACATGTGTACAAGAACCATATCTTACTGTAAATACATTAATCTATGCCATTTTTATCAGTTCATCATTTGATTCTTTACTGTTTTATACAGCCAACAAACTTAAACAAGATTCTAACCTTGTTTCTTATAGTCTTTCATCTTTTTAAGCATGTTTATCAACACCAAATCCCCACACAATACTTTTATAATCATATAATCATCATATACATATAAAATAGGAAATAAAATACATGATTACATAATAAAAATAACAAGAGGATGGGGAGGACAATCTTTATACCACCATGATGATGAAAAGATGTGATTGATGATGAACAAGACTTGGTTTTGGGTAACCAATCTTATGAGATATCAACAACACTTCTAGGATCATTAAGTATTTGTAGACTCTTTGAGAAATCAGCCCTAAGACACCAACAAATCTCCTCCTTGGATGTTAAAATCACCTCCAATCTTCAAGACTTCAAAGGAGCATCATCATGTGTATGAATAACACATGAATTTATGGTTAAAATAGATCAAATGAGGGTTGTTTTTGAGGATTGTGGGACGAAATGATAGAGAGAGGAAGGGTGGTTTAGTGGTTTTGCATGTACAAGTGAAGAAATGGTTAGTGAAAGATGGTTTTGTTTGTTGGATAGCTTACTTGTTAAGCTTAGGCTAACAAGTGTAGCTAGTAAGCCTACACACTTGACACCTCATGGTGTTGAGTCAATGTTTTGGCCCTCCCATGTTAGTGGGGTAGGGCAAAACTTGTTTTGTCTCATCCCACTAATTTACGGGTATTCCTCGATTTTAGTTTCCTCGATTTGCGTGCCCTCGGGTCGTTTTACGAAAAACGTTTTTATAAATTATGAATCAACGGCACAAAACGAATCTAATAAAAAATTTCTCATCAAAAACGGAGTTCGAAAACGTAAATACGTAATCCTATGGTTTCCGGTTTAGTCGTAAAGGACGTTAAAATAAAATCGTAAGTCCTAATCTCTTCTCGTAAATTTGTGAGTTTATGAACCAACTCAAATTTAAAACTCCAAAATAATATTCATGGACAAATTTATTTTCTGAAATGTCGGACTGACACCAAAGACGGTGTATGTAAACGTAAGCACATAACGAAGAATCCTCCGGTTTAGACGTAGTCGATGCTACTTCAAGACGTAAATCCAAATTACTTCCCAAAAATAAGTGAGTTCATACTGTAACATTAAAATAATGTTTTCAAATAAATATCGAGAATAAAATATCAACCATAAATCGCCCCATCTCGAGTACGTGTTCCTTGAAGAAAACAAGAAGTCGCCTGTCATCATCGCGAAGGACTTGAAAGAAGAAGAAAAATCTCGCCTCATCGCCGTGCTTAAAGATCATAAGAAGGCAATTGCTTGGAAAATTTCCGATATCCGCGGAATTGATCCGAACTTTTGTACTCACAAAATTCTCATGGAAGATGACTTTAAACCCGCAATCCAGAGCCAAAGAAGGGTTATCCTCGCATTCATGACGTCATCAAACAAGAGGTTATCAAACTTCTTGATGCCGGCTTGATTTACCCTATTTCGGATTCGCCGTGGGTAAGTCCCGTCCATTGTGTGCCCAAGAAGGGCGGAATAACCGTTGTTTCCAATGAACACAACAAGTTGATTCCCACTCGTCTCGTTACTGGGTGGAGAGTTTGTATTGATTATCACAAGCTCAATGATGCCACGAGAAAAGACCACTTTCCT
Organism: Glebionis coronaria; assembly: GCA_025667525.1. Lineage (NCBI taxonomy): Eukaryota > Viridiplantae > Streptophyta > Magnoliopsida > Asterales > Asteraceae > Glebionis > Glebionis coronaria. The sequence goes on from CM046882.1 coordinate 148,381,624, forward strand.
CTTCCCTTCATGGATCAAATGCTCGAGCGTCTAGCTGGTAATGACTATTACTGCTTCTTAGACAGTTTCTCTGGGTATTTTCAAATTCCCATCGATCCCAAGGACCAAGAAAAGACCACATTCACTTGTCCCTATGGAACATTTGCTTACAAACGCATGCCTTTTGGTTTATGTAATGCTCCTGGGACGTTCCAAAGGTGTATGATGGCTATCTTCCATGACATGGTGGAAGACACTATGGAAGTATTCATGGATGATTTCTCAGTTTATGGCGATTCTTTCTCTGCTTGCCTTGCCAATTTTGAACGTATGCTGAAGCGGTGTGAAGACACTCGCCTTGTTCTTAATTGGGAAAAATGCCATTTCATGGTAAAAGAGGGCATCGTGCTAGGACACAAAATTTCCATAGCCGGTCTTAAAGTAAACCGTGCTAAAGTTGATGTTATCGCTAAGTTGCCTCCACCTTCAACAGTGAAGGGTGTGAGAAGTTTCCTTGGTCATGCGGGCTTCTACCGTCGATTCATCACCGCCCGATGACCCACCTCTTGGAAAAAGATACTCCTTTTATCTTTTCCAAAGATTATATCGAAGCCTTCAACTCGCTTAAGGATAAGCTAACTAAGGCACCCGTCTTGGTTACCCCTAATTGGGAGCTTCCCTTTGAGTTGATGTGCGATGCTAGTGACTTTGCTATTGGTGCGGTTTTGGGCCAAAGAGTGAACAAACACTTCCAACCAATCCATTACGCTAGCAAGACAATGACTGGGGCTCAATTGCATTACACGACAACCGAAAAAGAGCTTTTAGCTGTTGTCTATGCCTTTGAAAAATTTCGCCCCTATCTTGTCCTTTCCACCACAATCGTTTACACCGATCATTCCGCGTTGAAGTACTTGTTGACTAAGCAAGATTCCAAACCAAGACTTCTTCACTGGGTTTTGCTACTCCAAGAATTTAAAATCGAAATTCGCGATAAAAAAGGAGCTGAAAACCTAGCCGCGGATCATCTCAGTAGACTTGAGGATCCTTACCAAGGGGATCATCCGAACAAAGAAATCAATGATTCTTTTCCCTTGGAGACCTTAATGTCTATCAACTCGACTGCTGATGAAACCCCGTGGTTTGCGGACATTGCAAACTACTTGGCGGGTGGAATTCTCGTTGACGGGTTAACATCCCAGAAAAAGAAGAAGTTCTTTAAAGACATTAAGACTTACTTTTGGGATGACGCGTATCTATTCAAACAATGTGTTGACTTGATTATTTGCCGATGTGTTGATGGACCGGCAGCTTTAGAAATCCTTGACGCTTGCCACAAAGGACCCACCGATGGTCACTTTGGTCCCAACTACACCGCCAAAAAAGTGTTTGAATCGGGATTTTATTGGCCCACCATTTACCGTGATGCTCACGAGATGGTTAAACATTGTGATGCTTGCCAAAAACAAGGCACGATCACACATAAAGACGAGATGCCTCAGAATTTCATTCAAGAGTGTGAAATCTTTGATGTTTGGGGTATCGACTTTATGGGGCCATTCCCTTCATCTAAAGGAAACAAATACATCCTTGTAGCCGTTGAATACGTTTCAAAGTGGGTTGAAGCCAAAGCTTTACCTACTAATGACGCAAGGGTGGTTTGTAACTTTTTGAAATCGCTATTCGCTAGATTAGGTGTGCCTCGTGCCATTATTAGTGATCGCGGGACTCATTTTTGTAATGACCAATTTGCTAGAGTCATGGCTAAGTACGGTGTAAATCATCGTCTTTCCACCGCCTACCACCCACAAACTAATGGCCAGGATGAAATATACAACCTAGGATTAAAGCGAATTCTTGAAAGAACCGTGGGAGAGCATCGTGCCTCATGGGCTGATAAACTTGATGATGCTTTGTGGGCTTTTCGTACTGCATACAAGACTCCGATTGGTAGTACACCATATCGTCTCGTGTACGGGAAAGCATGCCACCTCCCCATTGAGTTGGAGCACAAGGCTTACTGGGCCTTGAAGTGGGCTAATTTTGATATCAACAAAGCCGGTGACCTACGTAAGATCCAACTCAATGAGCTGAATGAACTCCGTAATGAGGCTTATGAAAATTCTTTGATCTATAAGGAGAAGACTAAGCTCATTCAGGACTCTAAGATTATGAACCGAGAGTTCCAAGTTGGAGACAAAGTTTTACTCTTCAACTCTCGGTTGAAAATCTTTTCGGGCAAGCTGAAATCTCGTTGGTCCGGCCCATTCACCATTGCCCAAAATTTTCCATATGGTACTCTCGAGCTCGCTCAACCTAATGGACCTAATTTTAAGGTGAATGGCCAACGAGTGAAGTTGTACTTTGGTGAGGACATCTCTCAGGAGATGGTTCCATCCCTCACCACGTTCCCCATGAACTAGTTTTGGGTCGAGTCAGGCTCGTGACTCGGTTATCAAAAACAAGCGCTCTTCGGGAGGCAGCCCGAGTATCTATCCTTTTCTGTTTTAACCTCCTAAGTGTAGGGGGACCTATATAGGTGTTTGTATTTGTGTGGTGATGTGATTACAGGGATGAATGCACTTTTGGAACCTTTGAAGAACCGTGCTCCCGTGTTATCCGAAATCCGGTTCTATCTCTCAACTATCGTGATTCAATTTTCTTCATACTTACATTTGAAATTGATCACGTTAGTCGTCTCTTCCTTAGCTTGATTTAACCAACGTGCACAATGTCATAAGTGTAGGGGAGACTTTTCCCACATGCTTACACATTGAGGACAATGTTTATCTTAAGTGTAGGGGGGACTTCTATCGAAGTTTTAAGTGGACTTTTCTATGAAAATGCCTTCATTTAACCGGAAAATCATCTTTTTCAACATTTTTCAAATTTTTAATTATCTTTGGCCATTTAGTCGTAATTTTTAAATTTTTATCGTTACTTTCATATGTATATATCCCGCAATAAAATCAAAAAGATTAATAAAGTGGTGTAGCTAGTTTTGAAATCTTTGACATATTAGGCCCGTTGCGATTATTTTGACTCAACCCGAATAGACTTATCGAAGTTTATTCTAGCTAGTATCCTTAACCATGTAGACCTTAATTGGTTTATTAGGCTAAGCATCCACGAGTCTCATTACTTGAGATTTTAAATTGTGGAGAATGAGAAATGATAGAGTCCATTATAAGTCGGTATTCTTGCGCAAGCTCACTTGGTGTAATTATTTGCCTATTCTCCCATCACTTGCTAATACTTTATCTGCAATAAGTAAGGTCGTACGATTTGACAAGTTACTTAGCTTCTAGCCCAAGATCGTTTAAAAGTTGCTCGGTAATGATAAGAGTTCATAGCCAAGGCATAACTTATGAAGCGGGGCGCGAAGATTGGCGAGTCCGAAAAGGCCCTAACAAGGCATGAGGATTCAATTTTATTGCTGAAGATCCAAAGTGATGTGAAAAGCATTATTCCCAAAATCAATATGAAGGATCAAGACTCACGACGAAAAGAAATCAACTCCCATAAAGATCATGGAGAAGTCTATCCGAAAAGACCCTAACAAGGTATGAGGATAAATAGATCCAAGTCCGAAAAGGAGGCGGATCGTTGTATCTCAAAATCCCAATTAAAGATTGAAGAATAATCATGAAGTCGTGGTCAACAAAGTTGGAGTACCCCTCAAAAGTCTCCAAATGAAGAAACTCTATTAACGATGAGAAGACCATTATCTCAAGAACGTCTCTCAAGATATGAAGTATGAAGTACATGCCAAATATCGGCCCGAGAAAGGTCTCAAATCGTGAACCGAGTTATGCCAAGATATGAACTTTTTGATATCCCGAGAAGCAGTTTTAAGAGATTTTGTCCTTTAGCTAACTATTGATCAAATCGTCCTACTTTGCTTTCAGCCTAAATAACTATCGAAATAAGTCCAAAAATGCATCTTCATGATCATTCTAAGACAAAAATAAAATATAAGAGATACACCTAGGAATAAGGGAGTTTAAGCATTTAATTAAGCCATGTGTGTAAGTGTTTGACTTGCTAACTTATAATAACAATGATCTCGTTTTTAAGCTTAGTTTGGGGAACGTGAAACTTGAGGGTGATAAATCTTCGCAGCACCAAAGCCCTAATGTAAGTCCTTGATCTCTTTGCAAGTTATTTCCATCCTTTTGTTTACTTTAAAGTTTTAATTTCTCTTAGTACTTTCATTTTTGTTTAGTAGTATATTAATAAGGCCAAGGTTGATTGATTATGAGAAAAGTGTAAATGTGCTTTGTCACTAAGCATTGCATGAGGGCATGGCAATGGTTAAGTGTAGGGGATTTGATAGGTGTGAAAACACCCATCCTTTTACCACTTATTTCTGGCTAAAACAAGACCAAAACACGTATTTAATATCATTTGTTTGGAATTATGCGTGGTTTTTATGTTTATTGTGTTTTCAGAGTCAACCGGATGAATATTGAAGAAAACATGGGATTGAACGGGTTTTATCGAGGAAAAAGACTCAAGACAAAGTCTACTGTCCAAGAGATGCAAAAGATTTGAAGTCATTGTGCCTATTTGAAGATTTATCGAAGAATAGAGCCAAAGATGGAAGATTCATATATGTCGAAGAACTCGAGTCTATTAAACAAAAGATTATAAGACGAGTTGGAATTATTCACCGACACTTCTAAAAATCCAAAGTCGGAAACGTTTATTTAAGGAAGCGTGAAGACTAAAGAAGAAAGAAGAAAAGAAGCCCAAAACCAAGCCCATTCACAAAGCCCACAAGACTTGCCTATAAATAGGACTTTACTTCACAAATTTGACACACTTAGTTAGTCTTAGGTAGTTTTTAGATTTTCATTTTTCTCTCTAGTTTTAGAGAGAGAAAGTTCTAAACTTTCTCTCACTAGTTTTCTTCTTTTTCTCTTTCAAGATCAAACCTTTGTATTGTTTTTCATTAATCAAGTTTAGTTTCAAGCTTTTAATCTTTAATCTCATTCTTCCTTTCTTTGATTTTTATTGATTTTGGTACAAATCTCGTATGATCCCTGTTGTTCATCAATGATTTTGTGCTTAAAAAGTTGATCTTTTTATGTTTCCTTAAGTTTCTACACGAATAAGCTTTAAGATCCTTGTGCTTATTGGCTTATTTGTTAGTCTTGCTTATTTACTTTTTATAAGTTTCCATAAAAAGTTCATCTTTTTATTATTTGATTTATAAGTTTGCTTATTTAAAGTTTGGAAAAGTTGATTTTAGTGCTTATTTGATCAGCTTGATATAGGATTCGTGCTAGTTTTGGAGGAGCTTATTCAATAGCTTATCTCCCTTGCTTTTATTTCGGATCAAAGTGTGTAATCGGAAAGGGTTATAAACCCCTTTCCGATCGGTGCATTCCGAGCAGACAACCATCGCCTTATTCCGATCAGAAGATCGGAAAAGGGTTTAGTGTATTCTGATTGCTGCCTATTTTCATATTCCGATTGTGGCTAGTTTTTGAACATTCCGATTATAGTTCATTTGAGTTTATTCCGATTTGAATTTAGTATTGTTATTCCGATTGGTGCATTTTTCTAATTATTCCGATGAGACTAAGTTTTTGAATATTCCGATCAGCATCATTTCATATTATTCCGATTACCCCCTTTTGTCTACATTCCGATCTAGGCTTCTTGTTAAACATTCCGACTGGAGTGCTGTGTAACATTCCGATCAGTACTCGTTTCCCACATTCCGATCAGTGACTGTTTTTAAGATATTCCGACCTTACTTTCTTTTAGTATTTTCCGACTAAGTTCATGTTTTTACAAAGTTTTCCAAGTGTTAGTTTTTATTGAGTGTTCATTTATTTTTATTTAAGTTTTCAAGCATTTATTTTTAAACCCGTCTTTTTAGTGTAATCTTTTAAAAGTTTTAATTTTACTCTTCGACACTTAATTATTTGTCATTAGTTTAAAATAGATAAACAAACCATCACTTTTTTATTAACCAAGAACAATCATTGCACTTAGAGCCAAGATCAATTCGAGGAGATACCGAGAACTTAATCCGAACCCAATGAAAACGCTAATACATATCGACTTATATTCTCAACCGAATTCTTAATCGACCTTTCCTAGGAAAGACCACCTATGAGATTCTTAAAGGTAAGAAACCCTCATTGGAATACATTAGGGTGTTTGGAAGCAAGTGCTTTATCCTCAACACCAAAGACTACCTTACCAAGTTTGATCCAAAGTCTTACGAAGGTATCCTTTTAGGTTATTCCCAAACTAGCAAAGCCTACATAGCCCTAAATAGAACCACGGGGGTTATTGAAGAATCACTCAACGTAACCTTTGATGAAACCCCTCCTTCACCCAAGACACCACCATTGGTTGATGATGACTTGGATGAATTAGAAGTAGTTAAAGCCAAAGATTTTAGAAAAATAGGAGTTGAAGACTTTAGTGTTGAAAAGGAAGTAAAGATTAAGGAATCTAGGGATCATACTCTCAATAATGTCATTGGTGACTTAAATCAAAGGACCTTAAGATCTCAAGTCCAAAACCAAAGCAACTTCTTTTGTTTTGTCTCCTTGATTGAACTAAAGAATGTTAAAGAAGCTTTGACGGATGAGAGTTGGGTCATTGCGATGCAAGAAGAATTGAATCAATTCGTTGCCAATGATGTTTGGGAACTTGTTCCTCCACCTAGAAGTTCTACCATTATAGGAACCAAATGGGTATTTAGGAATAAGTTAGATGAGAATGGCGTTGTGTCTCGTAACAAGGCTAGACTTGTAGCTCAAGGCTATAATCAACAAGAAGGGATTGATTATGACGAGACATTTGCACCGGTAGCTAGATTAGAATCCATTAGAATCCTCTTAGCCTACGCTTGTGCCTTAGATTTTAAGCTTCAACAAATGGATGTAAAGAGTGCATTTCTTAACGGTTTGATCAATGAGGAGGTATATGTGGCTCAACCTCCTGGCTTCATTGATTTTGAGAAACCGGATCATGTTTACAAGCTTAAGAAAGCACTTTATGGACTCAAACAAGCACCCAAAGCTTGGTATGATAGACTTAAAGCATTTCTTGTTAAACATGAGTATACCATGGGGATGGTAGACAACACGCTCTTTACAAAGAAGAAAGGTTCTCACCTCATAATCGTACAAATATATGTTGATGACATTATATTTGGATCAACTTGTCAAGAATTATGTGATGACTTTGCCAAAATCATGCATGATGAGTTTGAAATGAGTATGATGGGAAAACTTAACTTCTTTTTAGGACTCCAAATTAAACAAATGGATGATGGTATTTTCTTTAGTCAATCTAAGTATGCTAAAGAAATGCTAAAGAAATTTGGATTAGAAGAATCTAGACCAATGAAGACCCCAATGGCCTCGGATACTAAACTCACCGTAGATGATGATTATGAGTCGGTAGACAACACCAAATATAGAGGTATGATTGGTAGTTTGTTTTACCTAATGGCAAGTCGACAGGATATCATGTTTAGTGTTTGCCTTTGTGCTCGCTTCCAAGAGGCTCCCAAAACCTCTCACCTTGAAGCGGTTAAGCGTATCTTCCGATACATTAAAGGCACTATACATTTAGGATTATGGTATCCTAAAGGGACCGGCGTAGAAACCATTGTCTACGCGGACTCGGATCATGCGGGAGACTATGTGGACCGGAAAAGCACTAGTGGAGTTTGTACCTTCATGGGTTGTTGTTTAACTTCTTGGTTCTCCAAGAAACAAACCGCTCTTGAGATATCCACCACGGAAGCCGAGTATGTGAGTGCCGGAAAAGCATGCCAACAAGCTCTATGGATAAAGCAAGCGCTTGTTGATTACGGGATTTCTCTTGATGATGTTCCCATCATGTGCGATAATAAAGGCGCTATAGACCTTAGCAAGAATCTCGTGCAACATTCGCGAACCAAACACATAGAAATTCGACACCATTTCCTTAGGGATAATGTTAAAAAGGGGAACATTTCAATTGAGAAGGTACCCTCCGAGGAAAACTTAGCCGACATCTTCACTAAGCCACTTAAGAGGGAACCTTTTAATTACTTGCGTCTAGGTCTAGGATTAATGGAACATCTTCCTTAATTACCTTCTTCTCTTTGTGTGTCTCATTTTACCACTTTGAGTCATTGAGTCTTCCAAACTCTTTTTGATAAACCCTCTCTTTCGAAAATGGTTGAGAAATGCTTTTGACATTGTTAATTCAATCTAAAAACAGTTTTTCATAGATTCTCGCTATTAATCTAGAGCTTACATAATTCATATGTATGATTCTCTCAAACATAGCAAGAACAAGATAGAATCTTGGAGGATCATTGTGTCATGACTTAAGGTCTTGTCTTACACACCTCATACATCGATCTTTTAATCCATGTACTTTGGTCAAATCTCTATTTGGTAAGTTTGTATATGTTTTCTTTGTCTATCTTTGCTTTTTAAGCATATCCTTATGATAAGTTAGACTAGAAAAATAAGATTTGTTGAATTGAAAAATCTTCCACCAAAGACCAAACACAGCCCCTGTAGGCGGTTCCATAAGTGAACCGCGGTTCCTTAGTGATAAGGAACCGCCGGGCATGATAAGGAACCGCATACAGTGCCTTCCTTTTTCAGGTTTTTCTCTGAAACTCCAGATTTGCTACAACATTTTTTGAGAATCTTTGTTTCAAACCCTTTGACCACCCCAAAATACCTTAAACCTTCCCTATTTAAACCTTAAGCATTTTGCCATACTTCACATCCCAAAATGTCTTATTCTCCCAATGAAAGCCTTAAATCTCCTCCATTTTCTCCAATTGCTTTCAACCCAAATTCACCCAAGAACACTCTTAATCACATCTCTCCTACCAAGAATGTTGATTGTGGAAATTCTTTGCTTCCACCAACACCCTTTAGTGTTCTTCCTCCTTCTCATGATAATGTCATGCACCATGGAACATATTGTCATTGTTGTCAATATCAACATCTTGCTATGGCACACATCTATGAGGAGTTGAGCTACATCAAGAGTCTCTTAATCAAGCCTCCTCTTCACTATGATTATGAGACCTCCAACAAGCCACCACCACCACCCTCCGCCATTACCTTGTCTTTCATATAAGCATTGGTTGCTTATCCACAAGACACCAAATTCAAGCAAATCTTAGAATTCTAGAATAACTAGGATTAGATTTATGCTTTTGGCTTGTTTCTTTTTCCATACTTCTTCGTATGATGTTCTTTTAGTAACCTATCTTGGATCTTTGTCTTTGTGTTTTCTTCTCTTTTATTTTTTGTGACCTATTGCTATATATTGTTGGTTGTTTCTTTTGTTCAACTAACCCTTCTATGTAGCTTGTCACCATCTCTCGATTCCTCGATGCCCCAAGCTAGGGGGAGTAAGCACCAAGGGGGAGTCTTTGCTAAGTCCGTTTCTTCAACACCGACTTGTGCAACCTTTTTGCTTCGACAAAGGGGGAGAAATAAATAAACTCGTCTTCGAAAATCTTGTTTTTTGTGTGACTGAGTTTATGTATTGTTGGAATCAAAAAGGGGAAGATTGTTAATGCAATAATGCCTAAAAACGTTACTTGCATTTTTCGGTCTCGCTTTGTTTTCATTACGACAATATGTAAAAACAAACATTTACGAAAACAACGAAAAACGAATTCTTGAGTTCAAGTATTTTTTCATTTTACCCATTTTCACTTAAGGTATGAATAAACAAGTACTAACCTTAATCAAGTGATCAAGTGATTTAAACTTTCTTAAAAACTCACTTTTTATTAAGTGTGACAAGTTTTTATTAAACTTTATTTTTAAGAAAATGTTTTATTAAATTAATTATTTGAAATTTGAAAATGGCATATTCTTATTTGGTTAGGAATATCCTTTCAGGATATTTTTTATATCTAGATAAGACCTCCACCACTAAAGGAAAAAAAATGGAGCGGAGTCTAGGCAGCGGTTCTCTAGTGCCTAGGCGGTTCCTTATCGATAAGGAACCGCCGGCTGAGCTAAGGAACCGCGGCCAGATATATCCGTTGGGCCTTTGTCCTATAAATAGTGGACCATTCTCAGCTTTTCAAATCACCTCTTTTGCACATCTATTTCCAGATTCAAACTCTATTCTTTAATCACTCAAATCTTTGATCATTTGTTTGATTACTACTTGTTTAAGAAGTGAATCTTGTTCTTCCATCCCTTCCTCTCCAAGTGCAAAGAGAAGAACACTATCCTCGTGAAGTGTTGAGTCCACCATCAAAGATCCATTGAAGATCTACTTTTATACATTTGTTGTTGTGTCTTAGTTGAGAAGATCCAAGTAGTTGTGTCTATTTGGAAGTTGTGTATGTACTAAGTATAGTTGTGTAGATTGGTCCTAGCAACGATTAGGGCTCGACTTTTAGCTTAGAGTCGGAAATTGGTTAAGCGACGTGTACGATTTTCTCCACCATAAGGAGCTTGTTGTGTAGTGAACTCTCGAGTAAGGCGTACTCGAGGAGTGGAGTAGGAATGAGGAGTGAGCTTCGTTGCCGAACCACTATAAATCATTGGTGTTCGGTTTGATCTTTCTTTACCCTTAACTCTTTACATTATTTATTCTTTGTGCATATATATTTGTTAGTATTAGCTTAGTTACACTATCATTGTTCATATTGTGCATAAGAAGATTTCACACATTTCCTCAAGTCTAAGTTTTTGAAAAAGGATTTTTGAAAACCACCTTTTAACAAGTAAATTATAAGAAACTATTCAAACCCCCCCCCCCTGCTAGTTTCTACAACCCCGAATGGCTAACTGTGAACGCTTCTTATTGATGATGCCATGGAAAAAAGACGAGTTCTCATCACCCTCTATTGCCCACTTCACTTTAGCTTTTTGAGAGGCATCTCTGAGATCCCGGTGCTTTAATTCATCTTGTTTACAAGTTAGCTCCATGCTCTTCAATAGCAGCTCGTCCGAAACAGCCCTTTCATCCAAGGATTTATCAATGTCAGCCAAGTCTTTGATAACTTCACTTTTAAAACTGCCGTGAGATCTATTAGAAACCACAATCCACTCACGAATGATCTTCTTAAAATCTTGAAGTTTCTTTTTAAATCCGATCATCCTATTAGAATCATTGTGACTCAAAGATTTCCATGCGTGTTCCATCATAGCATCAAACCCTTCGCGCCCAAACCATGAATGATAAATACAAAATGGAGTAGGGCTAAAATCGGTGTGGAATTCCTTTAGGATAATAGGTCTGTGATCAGACAAGTGACGATCGAGGCTAACAGTGTGATAGAAGGGAAAACTGAGATGATACCCTTCGAGACTAGAAACCGATCTAGTTTACTCATTTTTATGGCCGAAGGATGAGACCACGTAAATGAATAACCTTCCATCTTAATGTCAATAAGGCCGGATGAGTAAATGAAAATATTAAGATCCTTAGCACTAGACCTATTAAACATAGACCCAAATCTTTCCTTTTAGAACCGAACATCATTAAAATCGCCCAAAACAATCGTCTCTCCATTCCAACGGTTAATCAATGTGTTGATAACTTCCTATGTGATACGTTTAAGAGTAATGGACTGGGGTGCATAAACCACCACGATAAGAATCTTAGTGTTAGTAGGCAGCCAAGTCCCAAATAAAGCAATAAATTATCCGAAATAGTAGCAGCATCTTTCTTAAATATATATTCCTCCCAGACACAGAATTCCACCCGAATTGCCAAGAGAATCGCTAGAAATAAATTGAAAATTAGAGTTACCCCACATAAACTTGATATCCATATTGGAAATACAATTAGACTTCGTTTTTGTAAAGCTAAAAAATTAACTCCATGTTTAAAACATAACTCCTTTACCCACTCCTTTTTAGTCTTGTGGCCAAGACCTTGGACGTTCAAAGAGAGCATCTTCATTTAATACCGATTGAGTCTCCCTTAAAACCGATAATACTCTAGATGTCATTGGAACACCTTTTCATATTATAACCTATTGATTGCCCAACATTTATCATATCATCTAAAACATCAATGAATGAACCTCCTTTAAGCGAACAACGAGACAGAATACGGGTAGACGACCCAAACGATGATTCATTCAATTGAGAAAGATGTGAAAAATCATTCCCTTAAGATTTCCTCCTCGATTGAGAATCCTTAACAAGAGGAGATGATGTAGGACTCTGATTAATCCCCTGTTGAGACACTTTTGGAGTATATCCAGGAGGATGAGATAACGAGGGATCCACTTCAGCAACCTTAGCTTTGGAAGATTTATTCAATAGGTCATAAACTCCAAACGGGTGTTTTGACTGTTGAAAATCTTCCTTGGTACCATTTTTACCTACACTTATATTCAGTGAAGGTTGATCCTCTCTAAAAACCGTTTATGAGATTCTTTCATCTTCACTATCCCCACCCATTACATCACTATTAAGCTGCTGATCTCCCAAATTAATATGATTCTTAATGGGGACTTCTTCATCCGAACCATACTCTGAGCTTTTTTATTCCTAAAATTGTAGGGTCCAAGTGAATATCTCTTTAGCCTGGCCCATGAATGACTTGCCTTTATAAAAAACTTTAAAACTCTCCAATATATTTTCCACCATTTTAGCTTTAATACACAATCGTCTACGAGTGAACGATGAGTCAAAGGATTCTTCAATGTCCATAACATCCCCCCATTTCTTGCCTATCTTGAAAAACTTTTCGTTAGACCAAACATGCAACAGAATCCCCTCAATGTCGGCCAAAACAACACGCTCTTCACTGACAAAGTCATGAATCATATCCTAAGAACAAGAAACCATGAATTCACTCTGTTATGTTGGAGCAGTTTAACTTTAGAACTCGTAGAAACCGTATATATAAGTACCCACATCCCACCAAGATACGACACCTTCACCTTCGAGAAGCCTTCTTTATTAAGAGTAACCGATAAATTATGGATATAATTCAAAATTATGAGCCCTTACCCATCACATAGCATGATAAGTCACGTTCGGAAATACGTGAACCAATGTAGGAATATAAGAGAGAACATTAAAATAACCAGACGACCCTTGCCTATCTTTCACTACTGAAGCAAAAGAACCAGCATTAGTTTTACCATAAGGTAAAGGATTCCGCACGGGGATAGGAGCTTTAGTAGGTCGTTCATACCGAGCGGCATTAGCGTGGAAATAAACCCGTCCCGCCCATAGAGTACACAAATTACCTATTAGTCTATCCAAATCAAAGACCCTAATGAATCAAACAAAAGCAAACTGCTTACGCATATTGGATCTACGATTAGGAATGAACACATCAACCACTTTGTTGTAAGACTCACAAAGTTTCAACAAATCACGAGACCTAAATGTATCCGGAAAATTGGTGAGAAACACCAATTTAGACAGCCTTGTGACCTGATCTTCTTTCCATCGATGATAACTCATACCGATGACAACGATTAAAAAATAACATTGGGTTGAAGGGAGATCTGCCGAAAACTAACAAACGATTAATCCAAACCTAGTACAGCAAAGAGAATAAAGATCCTAAAGCGATCGTCGAACCAATTAAAAAAGAATTATAAAACCCACAAATAGATCTCAACCCCTGGATAATAATGATCACCGTGATGAAGGGGACGAATAAATCGAAGCCCTGAACCACTCATAGTTAAAACCGGAGGGTTAAAGAACCACTTGAAGGTAGGCACTAATCACCCGAGAGATCATAACCCCTGGGAACTAATCAATATGATGAAGGGGACGAAATAAATCGAGTCCCTAAATCATTCACAATTAACAACGGAGGGTTAAAGAACGAACCGGAGATAAAGTGTATAATCAATCGTTAATCGATGAATGGATGCTAACAGGATCAGATAGTCTTTAAAATCTTCTCTAACTCACTTTTTATGTTTGAATTTTAGAAGAACCTATAGGATTTGATTTGGTTTTGACTAGAATTACAGTATAAGTGTTACAATAATATCTTGACAACAACCAATTATTTGTTGTTGAACTACCATCACCACAAGATAGCCCTTTTTCATTACCATCGGGTCTTAAAACAAGCGTTGTTGTTTGTTTTTCCTAGCAAAACCAAAATTTTGAAAATTTGAATTTTCATTTCATTTTGTTATATGAATTTAACCTAAGGTATAATAAAAGAATTTAGAAATAAAAACCTTAGATTATGATTTTTAGAAATAATGAAAATAATAACATAAGGTAAAAAAAAAAACCTTTCCTTTTCTAGAAATTCGGCCCTGGGGTGTTTTACACCAAAATCTTTTATTTTTAAAGTTAAAATTATTTTATGAATGAATTTTAAGAATACACCAAAATCTTTTAATTTTAAACGTTGGTTTATATTTAAAAAAAGAATGTATATAAAATAAGAAAGTATCTTTTATTTTACAACTAGTATTTTTATCCTATCCTCTAAAACCGTATAACAAGCCTTCCATTGTTCCTCTCCATTTCCCTCCATTCTTAAAAGTTCTCAATCTTTTAATTTGTGTGCAAAAACCTCTATTCAATGTCGAACGAAGAATGTGTGTTGATTATTCATGGTGATTTGTTGATCTTGGATGTTTTAAGGGTTGTTCTTTGATCCTTTTTTGGTGATTCTTGTGTTCTTGTGTTCATCTTCATCTTTAATTGTCAATTCTTCCATCCTTTATGTTTTTATTTTGTCACCTTAAGATTAATTGTTTTGATTACATAAATTAATGGAAGAAAACTAAGTATGAACATGTTAGCATTTATATAATTAAAGGTATGGAATAATGGATTAGTTTATGTTATGAAACCCTAGACTTCTTTAATGAAGTTATTAAAATATGTAATACAAGAACTAGAAACCCTATGATTGAATTAATAGGTAAAAGGTTAGGGTTGTGTTGTTTTTTGGGTTGTCCATAATTTAGGTCATGTTCAACAAGGTATAACTCAATCATAGAAATCCATTTTTGGGTGACTCTTGACTCTAGAAAAATGTACATTGAGTCTAGTTTCTCGAACATTTCTCCTTTTTATTTTTAGAGGGTTGAAACTATGTTTTTCTGAATTTACAACTCAAAGTGTCAAAACTAGAAAACCAATCTATAAAATTCAGTTGTAGTATTTGATTTTTACTTTAAAATCTATAATGAGTTTGATAGGGAATTCTGATTATGTTAATGTACATGAGTTTAGACATTTCCCTGATTTTTTCGTAAATTTTGGAGTTATCTAAGTAGGGTAACTAATTAGAAACTTTCGGTATGTTCTGTCAGATCTGGTTTTGGACTAGTTTTATAAACAAAGATAAAAAGGGCAATTAAATACTAATTATTTAAAATCCTTTTACAGAGGTATATTAGATACATATAGGTACGTATGTGAAATTTTTTGAAGAATTATTCAGTCCATTAACTTGGTAATTTAATTAAGGTAAACCTTAAATAAGAAATAAAATACAAAAATATGGAAACACCTTAATTAAGGAGTGTCACATTTTAATTATGGAAACTTGAGTAATGAGTTATTAAATAAGGTATGTAATATATGTATACATGCTTTTGTATATCCAGTGACGCGTGTGTAGTTTTGTTCCGTTTGTGCTCGTTCCTTCTTTGTGCATTCGTTAAAGTACAAATATTTCGTCCTTTTGGTAAGGACATACCTTGTGACTTCGTTTTCATTTGATTAATCATATGATTATATATTATATGTCCCCTTGATATGTTCCTGGATTGATTGGTTATGTTATGCCACTTGATTCGTTATGCTTCTTATGATTATATTTGTTATCTGTTGGTTCCCTAAATAGGCTATTTGAAATTTGTTGTTTCCTTATTACATTTCCCGAGCTATTTGTAACTGGTCATAAAGGTACCATGACCATGGTATTGATGCACCAATGCCATGAATGTAACACCCCCTAATGGTCAAATTCAGCGGAATAGTACATGGGGTGTTACTTGG
The DNA here is from genome assembly GCA_025667525.1 of Glebionis coronaria. Classification (NCBI taxonomy): domain Eukaryota; kingdom Viridiplantae; phylum Streptophyta; class Magnoliopsida; order Asterales; family Asteraceae; genus Glebionis; species Glebionis coronaria. The sequence continues at coordinate 148,397,571 of CM046882.1, forward strand.
GTGGATCGATAGCACACAGTTAGAGCAATGATCATAAACGTCATTTGAAAAATATTACATGAATTAATTGTACACACTTAGTATCTTGTTTGTAAAACCACATTTATTATAAAACTAAAGTAAATATCTCAGCCCAATGGTAGACATGATGCTCCCTAAAATGCTGGAATCCAATGCATGAACCTGCTTTATTTTCTTGAGAAAACATATAGAGTAAAATGTGGGGGTCAACACGAAGTTGGTGAATTCATAGGTTTAGTTAAATAAATAAGTTACTAATATGCCAATCATCACGATCATAGTAGGACAATCGCAGTCCAATACCATAGTAGTTCCTATTGCCTTGTAATAGAAGCTAGACAAAATATGCTCAATACGCCCATTTGGATCTGTCCTAATGTTGTTCCCTCAGTCCGACAATGATATAAAACCTGTTGCTTGGCCTAAGCATTTCGTGATAGCAAATCACGCAGGCCGGGTGTTGTCAATACCCGAATAGATCTATTCATATATTTCGCGCTACACTATTAACTATTACAGTCTACGGGTATGGGGCAAACAATAGGCAATAATTGTTGTTGTTATCAGTGCATGTTTTTCATATTTAAATATATATAGTTTTTGTATGTTTTCTCGCCCAGTTATAAAATAGTAAAGATGGGGCCATGAACTCACTTTAGTGGTAGTGATGTGAGGATGATGTCACTGAATAAACTGGCACAGAATGATCATGAACTGGAGAAATTACCTAAGTAATTTTAAGTGCCTTAGTAAATGCATAATTAACAATGCATGATGGATGTATGGTTGTAAATGCATGATCACTAATTAATAAGCTATTACGACTGTTTAAGTGTTTACACTTATAGTGAATTATAAATATATATATTTTTAGTTTCTAAAAACATATATATGTAAATTGTCTAGTAAAACGGGTAAAAAATTTAATAAATAGATTTTTATATTATTTAATTTATTGTAAGGAAATAAAATACATTTTACTTTTCTTAAGGCTTCAAAAATATAGTTAACGGGATTTGTCAGTTTATAAGGTTTCGCGAATAAATTTAGTAATTTGTTTAATCATCCAAACGGCTGAGTTAATTTATTAATAAAATAATTTATTAATATTTTTAATTAACTTATTTTACACTTGAGTCCTTGTTAGTATAACAATTTACCAAAAATACCTTTTAAGGTTTCGTTCAGTTAAGTATATTGCGTTGTTAGTCCTTGTCCGTTTAATTTATTTACAAAAACACCCCTAGGGCTTACAAAACTTTGGGGAAATGACCAAACACCCCCCCCCCCCCTAAGTCTCGGAAATAATTAGGTTAGGGTTAGGGTTTGTTTTAGGTTTTCAAAATGGCACAATAGGTCCTTGAAGTTTTGGATTATTTAAAAGTAATAGTTAGGGCTTGTAATAAGTTTCCCAAAGTGACGCTTTTGGTCCTTAAGGTCTCGAAATGTTTAAATATTAGGCTAGGGTTTGTAATAAGTTTCCAAAAGTGGCAATAATGACCCTTAAGGTCTCGAAGTATTTAAAAATAAGGCTAGGGCTTGTTACAAGTTTCAATAATGGCAAAAATGCCCCTTGAGGTCTCGGAATATTTAATAAGGGCAACTAGGGCTTATATTAAGTTTTATTATTTGCACAATTAGTCCTTGTGGTTTCATTTAACTCTCGGTTTAAAACAAACGCACCCTATACTTTTGTAATTGACACATTTGGTCCTTGAACTTTTATAAAGACACAAAATCATTTATACATGTTTTAATAAGTTACAAAACCAACCTTAACTTTCACCAATTGTCAAAATGGGCATGAAAAGTCTCCATAATAAAGATTTGGGCTTGACTGGCCCAATAGGGTTCGGCTTGGTTTAAATGGGACTAGTGGGCTTGTTTACTCAACTAGTAATTTATTAAATGGGCTAGTAAATATAATTTCCTTATTGGGCTTATATCTTATTATTTCTAAGCTTAAAATTAAGTCATTGGCTTATTTGTATTCGGCTTATTTATAGCTTATAAGTGAGCTTATATAACTTAGCTTATTTAACATTTCTAGGGCTTAAATGAGCTAGCTTAAATATTTCTAAGTCTTGGCTTATATAAATTTTTAGGGTTTGCATGGCTTAGCTTATATAGGGTTTTAGGTTTCGGCTTATATAAGTTTTTAGGGTTTTAATGACTTAGCTTATATAAGTTGTAGTTTTTGGCTTATATTAGGTTTTAGAAATTCTATGTCATGGCTTATATATATTTTTAGTTCTCGGCTTATATATGTTTTATAGGCTTAAATTTCTAGCTTATATAGGTCTAGGCTTATATGACTTATGGGCTTATATGTGCTTATAACTTTCGGCTTATATTACTTTTTATACACTTTTATGACATAGAAATTTACTTTAGGGCTTACACTAAGTTCTTATGCATATTCTTAAAAGTCTTAGGGTTTTGAAGCAAGATTACCCATGGACACCATATAAGCCGTGGGATTATATGTTGTTTAGGGTTTGTTTACAAGTTTCAAACGTATGCATGTACTCCTAACTCCATTTTAATAGCATAAACATGCATGAGAAGTAAAATGAGTAAGGAAAAGTTTAGAGAGGGTTTCATACTTACTTGTTTCAAGATAAACTTGGTGATGACTAGGGTTTAGGAGTCCTAGACGTCAGTTTCTTCTTATAGTGACTTAGGATGATCTTGGACTTGAATTGAATCTAAAGATCTTGGATAACAAGCACTAAATGCTTGGTGAAGACCAAGAATGGGTAGAGTAAATGCTTTGAGTTCGTCTAGGTGTTTTGTTGGGTTTGTATCCGAATGTGAGTATAGTAAGTGATGTGTGAGTTCACTAGTTTGATAAATATCACAAAGTGAGATTGAGAGGTGTGGCTTGGGGCTTATACATGTCTAAGAGAGAGATAGTTATCTAGATATGGATATTTTAGTGTGTACCATGTAGGTACATGGCTTTAATGAGTTAATATGTACATATGACCACAACATGCTCTTTGCCGTCGCATGTTAAGCTTCCAAATGGACCAAGTATGACTTGCATAGTGTTTATGATAAATGGAAAGGTTGTACAAATGAAATGGTTGTGTGGAGGTGTTCTAGCACACGTCTAGTGTCAAATGGAGTGTGCTAGGTGTCTTATTTTCATGATACAAGTATAGTTAGTTTAGTACATTCTTTAAATGCCCAAAATGGTACATGGTGCCTTGGTTTTGAATGCATACCGGTGGTATTGGCTAGTCAAGTGAAAAGGGAAGTGTTTCTATAGTATATGGTTTAATGAGATGTGTTGTACAAAGTCTAAAAAGTCAAAAGTGTAAATGGTAAAGGTTTTTGGTATGTAATGTTATGTATATGTATACATTCGGCTATATAGTGAGTCTAGGGTATTTTTATGTTTAAATTTTATGTCTAAGTATAGTCACTAGGAGTATAGGGATAGTATTGTGTGAGTATGTTTAAGTCTAGGTTGATTTTGGTTAAGTTTGGGATCCTTGGTGAAAGTATGGTCATATTTAGATGAGAAAATAATTTACTTTACTATAATGTATGACAACTTAGTTTAAATAATTTAGAATGGTTAAAGGTAATGTTTAATAATAAGAATAGTTGATGTCGTAACGTAATGTCATCCATAATGTGAGAAAAATATATATATCTATATATTTAAAGCTTTAAAATATTTCTTAAATAATTATTATTAATTGTGATCATGTGTTTTGGATTTTTATGAACCAATATGATGAATACTTATGATTATAAGTTCAGGTGACTTAAATGTCCCAAAATAAGTGATTGTTTACTGTTCTGCATGCTCATATAATGTAGTCATCCAAATTTGACTGTGTCCTTATGATTAAATACTCAAAATCATAATGTATTGCTATGTGATCAAATGTTTCCATGTTCTGATGATTAAAATAGTGTATGCTCATGTATGATGCATATGATTGCTCAAAAGATTTCATACAAAGGTGGTAATATATATTCAGATATCATGAGGTAACGTATACAATGATGACATAGTCAAAACCTAAAATTTATAGGTTTTACAGCATTAACCCGTTATTTTAGCTTTGTCCTCAAAGCTTATGATGACGTTACTGCTCAGGTGAACAGATGTGGGTACTTAGCTCTAAATGAGTCTTCACGTTCTCATGTGAACTCAGGACCTTTCCTAGAGTTCCATCGTATCTTAACTAACAGGATTTGGCTTCGCTTTAGCTTCTTGACTACTCTCTCTATGACTTCCACCGGTTCTTCTATGAATTGAAGTTTGTCATCAAAGTGGACTCCTTCCAATGGCATGTCTAGCGGCTCATCCGCGTAGCATTTCTTCAGGTTTGAGACATGGAATGTAGAGTGTACCCGGCTCAACTGTTGGGGCAACTCTAAACGATAAGCGACTTCACTGATTCTGGAAATCACCTTGAAGGGTCCTACATAACGTGGATTTAGTTTCTCACGTTTCCCAAATCGGACGACGCCCTTCCAAGGTGATACCTTTAGCATAGTACGGTTACCTACTCCAAATTCCATAGGTTTCTGTTTCCTGTCTGCATAGCTCTTCTGTCTATCTTGGGCAGCCTGAATTCACTGCTTGATGAGAGTGATCTTCTCAGTCGTCTCTTAGATTAGTTCGGGTCCTGTTAGTTGGAATTCCCCCACCTCTGCCCAGCATACGGGTGATCTACACTTGCGGTCGTAGAGGGCCTCAAATGGTGCTGCCTTAATACTGGTATGGTAGCTGTTGTTGTAGGAGAATTCAACTAATGGTATATGTTCGACCCATCCTTTCCCAAAGTCGATCACGCATGCTCTTAGAAAGTCTTCTAGTGTTTGGATTGTTCGTTCACTCTGACCGTCAGTCTGCGGATGGTATGTGGTACTCATGTCCAAGTTTGTTCCTAAACTTCGTTGGAAGGCTTTCCAAAAGTTTGACGTAAATCTACCATCTCGATCACAAATGATTGAGACTGGTATACCATGTCTAGTTACTATTTCCTTTAGGTACAACTTGGCTAACTTTTTTAGAGAGTCATTTTCCCTGATGGGCAGGAAATGAGTTGATTTTGTGAGACGATCAACGATTACCCAAATTGTATCGTAACTGTGAGATGAAGTAGGGAGTTTGGTAATGAAGTCCATGGTGATGTTGTCCCATTTCCATTTTGGGATTTCAGGTTGGACTAACAAGCCGGATGGCCTCTGATGTTCTGTCTTTACTCTGGCACAAGTCAGACACTTCTTCACGTATGTGGCAATGTCTGCTTTCATGTTCGGCCACCAATATAATTTCTTCACGTCCTGATACATCTTTTCAGATCCGGGATGTATGGAGTACTTGGACTTATGAGATTCGTGCATGATCACGTTTCTCAAGTCTTCGTAACATGGTAACCAACTTCTTCCGTGTAAACATAACATTCCGTCTGCTCTAGCTTCCAACTTCTCCTTGCTGAGGCCAGTCCTAAGCATTCCTCCTATGTCTTCTTTTCCGATGTTTTTAGGCTTCTGTGCTTGGAGTTGAGCCTCTAATATCTGCTTGGGTAGGTCGAAGCTAATGGTCATGACTAGGGCTCGAACTCTCATGGGAGGATCAATTCCTTTTTGACTTAGTGCATCTGCAACTACGTTGGCTTTACCTGGGTGGTATTTGATGTCGTAGTCGTAGTCACTAAGCAATTCTATCCAATGACGTTGCCTCATGTTTAGCTCCTTCTGGTCTAGGATATGTTGCAAACTCTTGTGATCATTATGCACTGTGCACTTTGTTCCATACAGGTAGTGTCTCCAAATTTTCAAAGCAAAAACTACAAATCCAAGCTCTAGATCATGAGTAGAGTAATTCTGCTCGTGTTTCTTCAATTGTCTTGAAGCATAGGCAATCACTTTCTGTCTCTGCATCAATACAACTCCTAAGCCTTTGTGTGAGGCGTCACAGTAGAAAACAAAGTCTTCGTTGCCTTCTGGTAGGGCTAAAATGGGTGCACTACACAATTTCTGCTTAATGGTTTGGAATGCGGCCTCTTCTTTTTCTCCCCAATCGAATTTTACGCCTTTCTGAGTAAGCTTTGTCATAGATTTAGCTATCTTAGAAAATCCTTCTATGAATCTCTGGTAGTAACCGGCAAGACCTAAAAATTGTTGAAGTGGGTGATGCCCAATCCTTCACAGATTCGAATTTCGCGGGATCCACTTAAATTCCCTTGTCATCGATCACATGACCGAGGAAATGCACTTTAGGAATCCAAAAATAACACTTTGAGAATTTTGCGTACAGCTTCTCTTCCTTAAGTAATTTTAGCACTTGAGCAAAGTGTTCTCCGTGCTCTTGCTCATTCTTGGAATAGATGAGTATGTCTTAGATAAACACAATCACGAACTTATCCAGATAGGGTCTGCACACTCGATTCATGAGGTCCATGAATATGGTTGGAGCGTTAGTCAGGCCAAATGGCATGACTTAAAATTCATAATGACCGTAACGAGTTCTGAAAGCTGTTTTCGGTATGTCCTCTTCTCTGACCCTCAACTGGTGATACCCCGATCGTAGGTCGATCTTGGAGTATACACTTGATCCTTGTAACTGATCAAATAGGTCGTCGATTCGTGGTAGTGGGTAACGATTTTTCACAGTTAACTTATTCAGTTCTCTGTAATCGATACACATTCGGAAAGATCCATCTTTCTTTTTGACAAAAAGTACTGGAGCTCCCCAAGGTGAGGAACTAGGTCTGATAAAACCTTTGTCTGACAGTTCTTGAAGTTGTTCAGCAAGCTCTTTCATCTCGGTTGGTGCTAATCGGTATGGTGCTTTAGCTACAGGCGCAGCTCCTGGTATCAAGTCGATTTGAAATTCCACTTGATGAGTCGGAGGCAAACCAAGTAAGTCGTCTGGGAAAACTTCGGTATAATCACGGACAATTGACACGTCCTTGATTTGTTTCTTCTCTGGTTCCTCTTCTTTGTCGGTTTTTGAAATATGTGCTAAAAAGATAGGGCATCCTTTTAGTATATACTTCTGGACTTTAGTGCATGAGATAACACTCAGTCTAGTGTCAGTTCTATCTGAGTTTCCTTCTCCTCGAACAATTAGATTTTCTTTTCCCCATGGTATACGGACTAGTTTTTGGTCGCACACAATGGTTGCATGATATTTAGCTAAACAGTCCATACCAATGATGACTTCGAAACTACCCAAAATTACAGGTATCAACTGAATGTCGAATGGATGATTTAGAAGATTTAAGGTACAACCTCTTAAAATAGTGTTAGTTTCAATGATTTTACCGTCTGCTAACTCGACTCTGTAACAGTCATCTAACGGTGTAGGTGTGATGTCTAGTAAGCTACTAAATTATGTGGATATAAAACTCCTATCGGCTCCCGTATCAAATAAAATATTTGCATAGTGATTGTTTAGAAGGAACATACCGGTAACCACATTGGAGTCTGGGTTGGTCTTGGCGTCTCCTATCACATAGACTCTAGACGGTGCTCCTCTTCTGTTCTTGTTCCTAACTGCTCGCTTTGGGCAATCAGGCTTGATGTTCCCGTTTCCACAACCATAGCAACGAACTTCCCTACGAGCCATGTTACCGCTGCCAGTGTACTAGCGGTTTCCCTGCTGTCCATTTCCGCAGAAGTTCTGACTGTTGCCATTGTGGGGCTTGTAGTTGGTGCTGGAGTTGTTCCTGATGGCTAGAACATGGGTGTTGCCCTGTCCGGGTCTTCGGCATTCAGCAGCAGAGAAATGATGGAAATTGCACTTGGAGCACTTCGGCTTGTTGCCTGCATATGGTGGTGGTGCTGAGGAAACAGCACTACAGATCTGGCCCAAGTTTTGTTTCTTTGGTGGCTGGGCCTGATGATAACCGCGGTAGTTCTCCTCAACTTTCCTTTTGTACTCAGACTGCCTAAGCACATGATCACGTCCCCGTTTGTTCATCAGCTATGTGGCAAATTCTATGGCACCCTCGACCGTAGTGGGTCGGGATGCGAGTACACTATCATGAACAGAATCAGGACGTCCACTAACGTACTTTTCTATCTTGTCCTTCACGTCAGGGAACATCCGAGTACACATCAAAGTTAGCTCCTGAAATCTCTGGTTGTAAGCCGTGATGTCATGATTTGAGCATTTGAGGTTCCATAAGTCAATCTCTAGTTTCTTGATTTCACCCCGAGGACAGTATTTCGTGATAAGTCTTTCCCTAAATGCATTCCAGGTAATCCCATAGGCTTCATCATGCCCGAGGGTTGCAACTAGGAAGTTCCACCAGGTGAGAGCATGTTCCAAGAGGGTACAGGTGGAAAATTTCACCTTGTTCTCCCCGGTGCAATCACTAATGCGGAATATTGTCTCGGTCCTTTCGAACCATTGCATGAGTCCTACTACCCCTTCCTTGACCTTGAAGTAACTGGGCTTGCATTTCAGGAAGTCGGGATAGGTACATCGTCTGGCAGTTTGATCTCTAGCATTCGAGTTTTGACTGTCGCCCTGGTTTCTGCTAGGGTGTGTTTCCCTGGCGGCTAGGGCATCAGCAATACCATGACCGATAAGCACTCTAAGTTGTGCTTCTGAAATAGTTGTTGAGGGAGCAGTGTCAGGGTTCTGTCGAGTGACTCTTTGTGCCATTGTTCTATCATACACAAAGATGAGATTTATTAGTTGGTCAGTAGGATTATTATATTAAGCTGCATAAAAATGGGTATGCATAGAATTCACAACAAATTGGATAACCTGTCAAGATTTCATAATAATATAAATTCAAACAAACAAGTAGATGATAATATGTCAGTACTGGTGAACATCAATATAATACAAATAAAACCAATCTAAGACAGAGATACAACCATCCTGTCTGAGATAGTGGTACATATGTTTGTAGTACAACAAAAGATAACCTACCTACTAAGGTTAGGTGCTACGATACGAATACAACTGAAATGGAAATACAAGTACAAAAGACCTAAATCATGCTAGCTGAGATGCAACTCAATGCTTGTCATGATGTACAAAGAAATCTAGCCTACACTAGTATGGCTGTCTGCATGTGCGGGTGGTCCAGCTGGTGGTGTGGGTGCACGATCATCCTGCATGCGAATCATCGCTCTCCTGGTCTCTCGGGAGAATCTCATGGCTCGAGCAACTGGTGCTGACGTGCAGTATCAGCACTCCGTAGATGATCTGTCTCAGCAATGACTCCCTGATGGCGAAGGTCTGCCAGGTCTATGAAAGTCCGAAAAATCTCCTCCCGCGTGAGGATAGCAGCCTGGGTCTCGTACGAGTTACCCTCTAGTGAAGCTAGCCGGTAGCGGAGGTAAACAACCTCATCCAACAACCAATGTATGGTCCCCTGGGTCATACCCAGAGAACTCTGTATGGTGTGTGACTCACTAGCCACGGCTCAGTAAAGAGAACTATATCTCTCCTGAAGTAAGGTGCGACCCTGATGGTCCGCCTGTAGTAGGGCATGAATAAGTGCGGTGTCATGCGCCTGTCGGGCCACAAGTACGTCGACTTGTGCCTGTAAGGCGCCAAGACTAGGCTGTCCAGCTCCTGATCCCTCTCCTATCTCGAAGGTCGAGTCAGGAATAGAATCACGCCTCCTCTTGCGAGGTGGCAGAGCACTGGTGGGGTAAGGGTGATGTGCAGAAGGTAGTGGCAAAGGTGGTAAGGAAGGCACAACCTGGTCCATCTCCCTAGGAGGAGATGTAGGTACTACAAATAGTGGTGAAGTAGGGGATACAGTAGGTGGTGATGGAGTAGGTGAATCTGAAAGTATGATAACGCCGTCTGGCTGGTCACCTCTGGACTCAGTGTCAGATGCCGGTCCAGCAAATACTGATGTCGGCGATAGTGGAGTGGTAGTAGGAGCCATGAGCTCCTCGAAGGTAGTCACAACAGTAGGTGGCATCATGATATCTGAAAATAGCATTTCAAAGTTGAGTAAGTTTTTAGCTTACACAATTCAAAAAGTTTTAAAATGCATATGCGATGCGGTTTATGTCTTTTAACTATGCTCGTTAAAATTATGAGTAGATACTTAGGTGATTTATTAACTCGAAGGTTATAAATCAGTTTGAAGTTAGTTCACATAATATGTATGCTCTATATGCTATATGCCTAACTTATAAATGTTCCCCAAAAATCAACTTTCTTTTTATTTCATTGATTTTAAAAGTTCAGTTATAGTCCAGTTTAAAATTTTTATTTATATTATAAAATTTTTATTTATATTTTAAATTTTTTATTACCGATTTGGTTCTCTATAACTATGCGCTCTGAAACCATCTGTAACACCCCCTAATGGTCAAATGCAACGGAATAGTACATGGGGTGTTACTTGGGTGGATCGATAACACACAGTATATAGAGCAATGATCATAAACGTCATTTGAAACATATTACATGAATTAATTGTACACACTTAGTATCTTGTTTGTAAAACCACATTTATTATAAAACTGAAGTAAATATCCCAGCCCAATGGTAGACATGATGCTCCCTAAAATACTGGAATCCAGTGCATGAACCTGATTTATTTTCCTGAGAAAACATATAGAGTAAAATGTGGGGGTCAACACGAAGTTGGTGAATTCATAGGTTTAGTTAAATAAATAAGTTACTAATATGCCAAACATCACGATCATAGTAGGACAATCACATTCCAATACCATAGTAGTTCCTATTGCCCTGTAATAGAAGCTAGACAAAAGATGCTCAGTACGCCCATTTGGATCTGTCCTGATGTTGTTCCCTCAGTCCGACAATGATATAAACGTGTTGCTTGGCCTAAGCGTTTCGTGATATCAAGTTACGCAGGTCGGGTGTTGTCAATACCCGAATAGATCTATTCATACATTTCGCGCTACACTATTAACTATTATAGTCCACGGGTATGGGGCAAACAATAGGCAATAAATTGTTGTTGTCATCAGTGCATGTTTTGCATATTTAAATATATATAATTTTTGTATGTTTTCTCCCCCAGTTATAAAATAGTAAAGATGGGGCCATGAACTCACCTTAATGGTAGTGATGTGAGGATAATGTCACTGAATAAACTGGCAAAGTATGATCACAGACTGGAGAAATTACCTAAGTAATTTTAAGTGCCTTAGTAAATGCATAATTAACAATGCATGATGGATGTATGGTTAAAAATGCATGATCACTAATTAATAAGCTATTACGACCGTTTAAGTGTTTACACTTATAGTGAATTGTAAATATATATATTTTTAGTTTCTAAAAATATATATATGTAAATTGTCTAGTAAAATGGGTAATAAATTAAATAAATAGATTTTTATATTATTTAAATTATTGTAAGGAAATAAAATACATTTTACTTTTTTTAAGGCTTCAAAAATATAGTTAACGGGATTTGTCAGTTTATAAGGTTTCGCGAATAAATTTAGTAATTTGTTTAATCATGCAAACGGCTCAGTTAATTTATTAATAAAATAATTTATTAATATTTTTAATTAACATAATTTACACTTGAGTCCTTGTTAGTATAACAATTTGCCAAAAATATCTTTTAAGGTTTCGTTCGTTAAGTATATTGCGTCGTTAGTCCTTGTCCGTTTAATTTATTTACAAAAACACCCCTAGGGCTTACAAAAATTTGGGGAAATGACCAAACACCCCCCCTAAGTCTCGGAAATAATTAGGTTAGGGTTAGGGTTTGTTTTAGGTTTTCAAAATGACACAATAGGTCCTTGAAGTTTCGGATTTTTTAATAGTAATAGTTAGGGCTTGTAATAAGTTTCCCAAAGTGACACTTTTGGTCCTTAAGGTCTCGAAATGTTTAAATATTAGGCTAGGGTTTGTACTAAGTTTCCAAAAGTGGCAATAATGACCCTTAAGGTCTCGAAGTATTTAAAAATAAGGCTAGGGCTTGTAACAAGTTTCAATAATGGCAAAAATGACCCTTGAGGTCTCAGAATATTTAATAAGGGCAACTAGGGCTTATATTAAGTTTTATTATTTGCAAAATTAGTCCTTGTGGTTTCATTTAACTCTCGGTTTAAACAAACGCACCCTATACTTTTGTAATTGACACATTTGGTCCTTAAACTTTTATAAAGACACGAATCATTTATACATGTTTTATTAAGTTACAAAACCAACCTTAACTTTCACCAATTGTCAAAATGGGCACAAAAAGTCTCCATAATAAAGATTTGGGCTTGACTGGCCTAATAGGGTTCGACTTGGTTTAAATGGGCCTAGTGGGCTTGTTTACTCAACTAGTAATTTATTAAATGGGCTAGTAAATATAATTTCCTTATTGGCCTTATATCTTATTATTTCTAAGATTAAAATTAAGTCATGGGCTTATTTGTATTCGGCTTATTTATAGCTTATAAGTGAGCTTATATAACTCGGCTTATTTAACATTTCTAGGGCTTAAATGAGTTAGCTTAAATATTTCTAAGTCTCGTCTTATATAAATTTTTAGGTTTTGCATGGCTTAGATTATATAGGGTTTTTGGTTTCGGCTTATATAAGTTTTTAGGGTTTTAATGACTTAGCTTATATAAGTTGTAGTTTTCGGCTTATATTAGGTTTTAGAAATTATATGTCATGGCTTATATATATTTTTAGGTCTCGGCTTATATATGTTTTATAGGCTTAAATGTCTAGCTTATATAGGTCTAGGCTTTTATGACTTATGGGCTTATATGTGCTTATAAGTTTCGGCTTATATTACTTTTTATACACTTTTGTGACATAGCAATTTAATTTAGGGCTTACACTAAGTTCTTATGCATATTCTTACAAGTCTTAGGGTTTTAAAAGCAAGATTACCCATGGACACCATATAAGCCGTGGGCTTATCTGTTGTTTAGGGTTTGTTTACAAGTTTCAAACGTATGCATGTACTCCTAACTCCATTTTTATAGCATAAACATGCATGAGAAGTAAAATGAGTAAGGAAAATTTTAGAGAGGGTTTCATACTTACTTGTTTCAAGATAAACTTGGTGATGACTAGGGTTTAGGAGACCTAGACGTCAGTTTCTTCTTATAGTGACTTAGGATGATCTTGGACTTGACTTGAATGCTAAAGATCTTGGATAACAAGCACTAAATGCTTGGTGAAGACCAAGAATGGGTAGAGTAAATTCTTTGAGTTCGTCTAGGTGTTTTGTTGGGTTTATATCCGAATGTGAGTATAGTAAGTGATGTGTGAGTTCACTAGTTTGATAAATATCACAAAGTGAGATTAAGAGGTGTGGATTGGGGCTTGGGGATTATACACGTCTAAGAGAGAGATAGTTAGCTAGATATGGAGATTTTAGTGTGTACCATGTAGGTACACGACTTTAATGAGTTAATATGTACATATGACCCCAACATGCTCTTTGCCGTCGCATGTTAAGCTTCCAAGGGGACCAAGTATGACTTGCATAGTGTTTATGATAAATGGAAAGGTTGTACAAATGAAATGGTTGTGTGGATGTGTTCTAGCACACGTCTAGTGTCAAATGGAGTGTGCTAGGTGTCTTATTTTCATGATACAGGTATAGTTAGTTTAGTGCATTCTTTAAATGCCCAAAATGGTACATGGTGCCTTGGTTTTGAATGCATACCGGTGGTATTAGCTAGTCAAGGGAAAAAGGAAGTGTTTCTATAGTATATGGTTTAACGAGATGTGTTGTACAAAGTCTAAAAAGTCAAAAGTGTAAATGGTAAAGGTTTTTAGTATGTAATGTTATGTATATGTATACATTCGGCTATATAGTGAGTCTAGGGTATTTTTATGTTTAAATTTTATGTCTAAGTATAGTCACTAGGAGTATAGGGATAGTATTGTGTGAGTATGTTTAAGTCTAGGTTGATTTTGGTTAAGTTTGGGATCCTTGGTGAAAGTATGGTCATATTTAGATGAGAAAATAATTTACTTTACTATAATGTATGACAACTTAGTTTAAATAATTTAGAATGGTTAAAGGTAATGTTTAATAATAAGAATAGTTGATGTCGTAACGTAATGTCATCCATAATGTGAGAAAAATATATATATCTATATATTTAAAGCTTTAAAATATTTCTTAAATAATTATTATTAATTGTGATCATGAGTTTGGATTTTTATGAACCAATATGATGAATGCTTATGATTATAAGTTCAGGTGACTTAAATGTCTCAAAAGAAGTGATTGTTTACTGTTCCGCATGCTCATATAATGTAGTCATCCAAATGTGACTGTGTCCTTATGATTAAATACTCAAAATCATAATGTATTGCTATGTGATCAAATGTTTCCATGTTTTGATGATTAAAATAATGTATGCTCATGTATGATGCATATGATTGCTCAAAAGATTTCATGCAAAGGTGGTAATATATATTCAGATATCATGAGGTGACGTATATAATGATGACATAGTCAAAACCTGAAATTTACAGGTTTTACAATGAAACTATCTGTGGTTGTGTGATTAGTCCAAGACATTCATTTTTGTGATGGCCTTATGATATGATATATGTGTGTGTGCAATAGTCATCGAGCCGTTGTACATATATCACTTTGTTTTGCAGGGAGCATATGGATGCATCATATGTACTTTGTTTTGTTTTGTTTAGGTGAATGCTTGTGTGTGTGCAATATACTCCAGATCACATTTGGTACATCTGGTCTGATCCACTTATGTACATTTGGGATTAACAATTGATTATCAATTTCAGGTATATTCATGTATCATGTTTAGACATTGTGTAGGCTCGTGGGCATTCCTTTGTGATGCATATTCTTATTGTGACCCCATATGTATTCTCTATTATTTGTTTTACGGATTTGGGTGATGCGTTTTTGTTCATTGAGCGTTAGCTCAGCCGCGTTTTCTTTTCCCGCGGCGGGCATTAGCGAGTATCTGGGATAGGAAAGATGTGTGTCGGAAGAGTCAGAGACTTACCCTAATAAACCCTTATCTTTTGAATAATGTTCTGAAAACCTTTATATTTTGAAGTTTACATTTAAACCCTTATGTTTTGGATTTTTTCACGGGATTGACCTCACCACCACATACACTCAACCCAGGTAAAGCCCTCCTTTAGCGGACATTTTTAACATAGTTACAAAACAAAAATGTACAAAGCTTCTTAAATTAGAAATGGTTATCTTCTTTACATATTGTTAAGATGACTAAGTCGAATAGTTATGTAAGATCAGTTATCGACATATCTGCCATACAAACTTGAAATGAAAATCCAATTTGATAACTTTTATCTTTTTTCTCAGGAATGCTTATTTTGAAATAGAATGAAGATACTCCCAAGAGTTCAAGTTTTCATTTAGACGAATTCTTGAACATCTTAACAACTAGGATTTGTACCCGCGCTTCGCCGCGGTGTTGTGTGTTCACTTTTGGCGACGTATTTCTGTTATAGACGTTGGTCAACAACGAATAGCAGTGAAGCAAAGGTGAGTGTACGCATAATATGGGTCATAAGCAGTTTGTCTAAGTGGTATGTTTAGCAGTCTAAATGGCTGACTGGTCGGTATATAAAAGATTTAAAACATGTAAGTGCGGGGAATCGAACCCCGTGCCTCTCGCATGCAAAGCGAGCGCTCTACCATATGAGTTACACTCCCGGTTTGTATATCCAAATGCGCTGATTATAGGGGTGTTTGGTTGTTTTTTTAAAAGGATCCAAACACTCCTTCTGCAGCAGACGAGGTGTTTGGCTGCTGTTGTAACAGCACCCAAACACTCCTTTTGCAGCAGAAAGGGCGTGTTGCTCGTGGATAGGTTTTGATTTGCTTATTTACCAAATCCGTAAGAACTTTCTCGAACTCATAGTATCGTAACGAGAAAGATTTACCAACCTGCAACACCTCCAACACCAGCCCTTTTATTTTATTGTTTGTGGGCTTCTGACATAACTCCAAAGTCCAAACACCGGGTTTAGAGTAGTAGTTTTATGAGTGCAGAAAGGTGGAGACACATGTTTAAATGAAATTTGGTCTATAGTATCATTGTATCACCTTGTCGGTTCTCTAATCTGTGTCATCGATTCAGATTTGGCCTTTTTAATGGTGTCTTGTATTGATATATACATGTAATTAAAGACATTTGGATGTGATTAAATACAGTTGCACTTACCTGATAAGACACAAAAACAGAAGTAAAGACTTGATTAGAAAGCTGAAAACTACTTAACATACATGTTGCACTTGCAGCAGCTGTAATGGAAGCCGATTTGAGTCCCTCCTGCATGTACCCCTCTTTCTGGAATGCTCTAGCAAGAGAACGAACAATCCCATCGTTTGTCATTTTTTAAGACTGAAACATAAAAAATTAGCAAGCAAGTTTAATGACAACTTTCTAGAAGCAGCAAAGAAAACGACATGCACTTGTTATCCAAGTTAAGAAACTATAGGTACTCAGGTTATATTATTATCGCCAAAAGTATATTAGAAATATTGTTTAAAATCTAAAAGTTTCGGTTTAACATTTGAAAATACTTTAAACTAATTCCATCCCTAGGCTTGATATTGTTTTATCTAATGTACACTACAACTAATTCCATCCATAGGTTTGATATTGGTTTATCTAAGTTTGTATATAAATTAACTAATAAAGCATAGGTTAATTGCATAAAATGGTAATCAAATTAGCAGAATTTAAAGCTTGTTACCTCTGTTAGATCAGATGTCAAACGATTATCGAACCCCACGAAATGAATAACTTTGTCCTTTATTAGAAGCGAAAGAATAAATTTTAGATAAAACTTGGTTTTGCCTCTTTGTCAATATCAAGATCTATCACTCGTCAAGTTTCAAAAGTCAATCAGCAAGCATACGTGTTTTTCGTTCAATCAGCAAGCACACGATATAAGAACTCTCCTACAGATCGAGCATTTAGTCGTCAGTTTTTTTCCTTTTAAGGCGCTGGGAAAGAAATATTCAAAAGTCAATCAGCAAGCAAACTTGCTTTCCATTTAACATCTATAAACCATGTTCCTTCACTTTTTGCAAATACCTTTTCCCCAAACACTCCCCCCCCCCCCTCGTGTCCTGTCAACACTCTGCATAACAAACCTAAGTTTTTAATCATATATAGCAGAAATATCCTACCATCGTTGCATTTTTTAAATGAATACATGATGCCTTGATATAACAAATGAGTCAAACACATTTGACTATTTAGGGTCAGACGTATTTGACAAAGATAATTATATATCTTACCTGCACTATTTGTCAATTGATAGAAGAATGTTCATGTTAAGAGAATAGCGGATCAAATACCAAGACGACTTCTTTTCAAAGAAGTGCAGCTAGCCTTTCCTCATCTTTCTTTACCAGTTCCAAAAGAATGAAAAAAGTGGCGTGTTAATAGTTCCTACAGTAAAATAGCGTCTCCCCTTAGCGTAGCAAACGTACATCATATTAAAATCCAAAGTAAGATGTAGACATGTTTATATACTTGTTTTCAGTTGAGTACACATACACTCTAAAAAGTGACTAAGAGGAGAAGTTATGTGAATTTGGACAAAGATTTAACAAGGAGATGGATGTTGATGTGGTATTCAATTGATGATTATGGCACTTCATTGAATAGCACAAACGGAACTATTATTTTCTATTTTCATGTGTTGATTTTAAAGGGTATGTTATGCCATTGATTCCAAATCATATTTTGTGACTTATGAAACTAAATCACTGTTTCAAATAGGCAATGAGTTCTCAAATATGCACTGATCTTAATCAATAACAAAATGCGTAAAAATTAACTTGAGATATAAGATGGTAAGTGACCCCGTCTATTATGGGTTATGTAACACAGTGATCTCCTCACCAACTCGCCAACCTCCATCCATTTCCATTCTTGGCCCTCTTCGTAGACGATGAAACAGGAGAATCATAAACCGCATAGCCAAATTATCGCATCTATCGTATAATTAATGACTTTAAATATTGCCTAAATTCATCAAAGTTAAAGCACGAAAGAAAAATTATTGAAGGACATGAGAAATGATTTGTTGTATAAGATGATAGCTCAGTGTTGAAGTACAACTTGCTACTTTTGTTTCTTCTTTGGGGCATGTGGATATGAACCTACATTTTTCTAAGGTTATTTAATTCCTTCCAACTTATTTTACGGTTAAATAAGAAAATAAATGGGTGGTTAGTTTTCTCACCTTCAAAGTAAACCCCTTCACATGCTCAACATTAAATACGAAGACAATTTGCAGCCTTGTCCCGATTGTTTTTAAGTCAACGCACTTCTGCCTGTGGCGGAAAGCTGTATCCTTCTCACGTCCAACCTACACGGAAATATTTTTTCCTCATAACACATAAGCTTACAACAAAACTGGAACTCAAGCGACGCTTAACATCATATTAGGTGTATTATTGTCTTCTCCTCACCGTGCAGACGTATCAACACTTCTCAAAAGCATACACCGAAACTGGTGCCCACTGTAACAAATTTCAACTCAGTTATACATCTATCGCTCGCTTTAACATACCATACAAAATTGATCGACTAAAGTTACTGAAAGAATCAAGGCTTTTTTTTACCTCAGTACAATTGTTTTGCCACATGTGTTAATGTTTCATCGTAGCGTTCCTGCAACAGGATGCGGAATCAAAGACGGATTTAGTGTGGTTGTTAACATCATAAATACTATCATCGTATATTATATGTATGTGTGTTTCTTCCCACCACACATGCCACTTTTTCTTTTCTTCAACATGTTGTTGAACAAAATGTAAAAGATGCAATTAAAGAGTGATTTAGTTCCATTTCACCAAACAGATGGTGTCCGATTTCATTTTCTAGTGCAAGCACACATATATATATATCCTTAATAACTATCACAACTATCGTATACAAAAATGAAGTGGGCGCACATATTCCAACAAATAACAAATAATGTGATACGACGCACTCAAAAAAATTTAAAAGTCTACTGTTGAGTTATCAGTTACGCATTGAGCATGATGGAGTAACATTTTGTTGAAAAAACTATTTAGTGAGGTATTTCATCAAACACTTCATAGGCAAAAATCTTTTAAAAAGATACCACTAATATGAATAACTTGGTATAGCTAAAAAATTGGTTCTATGAGATAAGATTTGATTCTAATAAGCCCATAAGTTAAAAATCGTATCTTGGAAGCAATTAACACATAGAAACACCAATTTTATAAAAGGTGAAACAAAAGCTTACTTACCAATAAGTAAAGAACACCATCGAAGGACCAAACCCTATCAAAAAGTATAGTTTCAGCAAACCCCTATTAGACCACAATAGCAACAACTTGTACTGCCATAGATCAAAACGACATACATCAAAACGGGTGAAAACCACATAGATCAAAGATCCGATCAAGATGAAATTTTTATCAAGATTAGATCGGGCTGAGAGAGTATATATTTTATTTTGTGAGAGATATGAGTGGGGAATAATGTCGTTGGGAGTAATAAACCTAAATGCACCCACCCACTTGTTGCTATCAACGGTTGTAAAACAACAAATATAAATCGTGTTAACATAAATTTTAATTGAAATTTGAAACCCCCTTGTGATGATCTTGTAAAAGGTTGTAATTTTTTGAGAGAGATGGAGATGAGGGTGAGAGTGGAAGTATCTGGATTATTTGAGAGGAAGTATTTTTTTTTTAATATCATTAATATTATCACATAATGAAAAATCATGTAAAACTCATGGGTACATGACCATCATAACTATTTAACTATTAAAAGTTTAATATTGTTTAATAGAATAATAGTAAGCATTAACAAAATCATTAATATATAAATCGTGTACGTGTAAAGTTGATTTAAATGTTTTGTTGATTAATAATTAAGATAAAACTATCTGAAATAAAATATCGAAAGTAAAAAAAGTTTGAAATTAGAAAAACAAAAACTGAAGTGGGGTTTATATTAATTTACACGGTATAAAATAAAACAACAAAATAATCAAACATATAAACATTGATTGTTCTTAAAAAACATATATAATACTAATAAAATTGTAATAACAAAATTACTACTTAACTTATTATTTATGTTCAAGTCCGTACGTGCACGAACAAAACTAATATAAGTTATAATAGTTTGTTAATATAAGTTCATTTTTTATCCCACGCTAATTAGAAACTTCGTGTGTAGTTGGACCAATAGTACGAAACATATTGTCTAGCCCAATTTGTTTTCCTTGAGATATGAGAGAATTTAAAACTTTCGGCCCAGTTTCGGTCCAATTATAATAACATGAGATGAGAATATGATAGTTTTGCCTTTTAGAATTATCATGTGTTTGACGAATCAGTGGCATAACAAATCCTGGAAAAAAAGATAAAATGATTATTTCTGAAGGTAAGAATACAATTACAAAGAGAAAAGGCTGAAACCCTCATATAAGGATAATCTAAGGTTGTAAAAATCATGAATCGTTCGTCGGTCGGTTGACTAATTGTAACTTGTAATTGTTCTAGGCTAAATTAAACGGTGATTAATCAGATCGACATTTTTAACAAATTTATAGTATTTCCGGAAATTTTAGGTATTTCTAGCGAGTTTTAGGTTACTTCAAAAATATTATTCTTAAAATTTAACTTGGCATACATATAAATAGTTAATATAATCATACATATAAATAATTAGTATAAGTAGTAAACACAAGTTTAATGTAATTTTTCAGTATTTTTGACAAGATTTGCATGATTCTTGCAAATTTAACCTATTTTAACCGTTGTTAACCGCAATTAATCGATTTTTCATAAATCATAAAGTTGATGTAACAATTGAGCAGCGATTAATCGACATTATAAATCTTGTTTTACAAAACTACTTTTACCCATTCTACATTGCATGTGTCGTGCATATATGTTAATTTCAAAATAAAAATAAAAAGTCATTTCTCACTCGTCGTTAGATGACAGAATGATGTATGATGATGGTAAGTAGAATGATCAATAGGAGCATTTTTCATTTCTCTAAACAGAATAGCTTCAACCCAAAATATTACACACCTTTTTGTCCAAATAAATCGGCAATACATGCAATTTCGACAAGTCAATGGGAATTTATTTATCTTTTTACAGTTACGTAATTAGTTTTTACACTTATTCTATTTACGACGTAAAAGAAATTACCGAAGGGATAATCAAATATAACTACTCCTTGTGAAAAGCTGGGTTCGTTGTAAAAGAAAACTAAAACTGAAACATATGATAATGACAAAAAGAAATTGATAAAAATTCTTCTTATATACATTAGCAAGAACTAGAATGTCGACTAAGAGTTTCTTTATGTTGAAGTAGTGTCATTTTCTACAATCATTGAGAAGTTTATTTCATAACGTGAAGATGACAGACACATTGATGTTTCACTGATATAGCGACTTACAAGCAAAACATATGACCCGTTGGTTCTCCAACTTGTACAATAAAGTAAATATTTGGAGACCAACCATATATAATTACTAAATTAATTGGTAATTTATTTTAAAATCTAGCTTAATCTAAACATTAGGAACGCGTTTGGTTTTTAAATAAGAGTTGATATGAGCAATGCTAAATTCTCCAACAATATCCTCCTGCTTATTCTCTTACCCACCTCACATATAGGTAGAAGGATAAATAGGAGGATATTGTAGAATGATTTAGCATTTCTTTTATCACATATGTGTTTCATTGCTGGTATAAAAAATAACATGTAAAATGATTTGTGTTCAGACTATTTAGGGTAACTTGACTTATATGTTACCTAATCAAGTAATCATATTCTCGTAACTGTTTTGATATTTTTCGCTTTAATTTTTTAAGCGGTTCTTCGAGTGATATTTAATGTTTTGAAGACACGTCAAACAGTATGCTATATTGATATGGCCTTACTTGTGTCTTTAACGTTAGGCTGGATGCAACGTAGTCTTGGTCGAGCACGGGCGATTGAGTCGCACACGGGCGATCGAGTCGCACTCGGTCGGCCCCGTTGCTACGGCCGAGTCACCTTATTCGATCCCCCTACTCGATCTTATACACGGTCGTTTTTTAAATGAAGAAATTAAAAGGGAAAAAAATATGTTTTCTAGCCGTTTGTTTTGAATTCAAAAAACAAAATTAAATTTTAAATTTAACCTTTTACCTTTATAAATACTTAACCATTTCAACTAATTTTTTCACACATTCAAATTCAAACTTATAAATCAAAACTTCTAAACCAACATGTTTAACAAGAGAACCCCCAAAACCAAAACCCTAAAATCCTGAGTTCGTCAAGAAACCGTTCCCTATGTGACGCTAGATTCGACTTTTCGATTATCCAGCGTGTCACTTAACTTCCGGTTTAGACCCGCCAGATTTGAATATCGTTCACCGCAACCATCTCACCTAGACTATTCAAACCATCCGTTCTATCCTCCACAACATAATAACAACCAACAACCTTTCTATGAATCTCCAACGGGTTTCTATCGCCCTACTATGGATTCTTTCACTTTCTCGCAACTTAATCAGTCGTATTCTTCGATTAATCATTTTGATGTTAATGTTGATTTCGATGAAATGATGTATAATCAAGACTACTTTGGCGATCAAGGTTTGGGTCATTATCCTGGTCAAGATTAGTCCATGGGCCAAGGTTCGGGACATGGGTCCTATCACGGTGCGGTTAACCTTGACGAAGACGAGGAAGAGATGTCACCGGTCAAACCTAAGAAGCCCTCTAAACGTGCTTCAAAATCCAAGCAGGTTGAGTCGGATGAGCCGCCAAAAGAATGGACAACTGAGGAAGAGGTTGCGTTGTGCAAATGTTGGTATCATGTTTCCGAGAATAGCAAGCAAGAAAATAGCCAAAGAACAAAAACCGAAGATGTATTGAATTTCTTTGAAGCCGGGACGAGTTCAACTAAAGGGTACCACACGGTTGTGAGCAAATGGAAAAATAGGTTGCATCCTAGAGTTGGTGCTTTTTGTGGTATTATGAATAACATTGAGCTTAATCATAAGTGGCAATGATCTCACCTCATAGCAAAAAGGTTGTGTTGAATGTAAAGTGACTTACAAACATCCTTTTTATTCAGCAGGCGGCGTGGAGCGTGCTTAAATATCACCCAAGTTGGCAAGAGATTGAGATCGATGCCAAATTTTATAAAGAAAAGTAACAAAAAATTAAATACTTCTGAAACCACATCTGGTTCTGGGCACGGTGGTTACGTGAATTTGAATGATGAATCAGAAGATGACGAAGAAGAGACTAAAGAACACCGACCAATTTGGTCGTGATCGAGCTAAAAAGATGTCATCAACGTCGTCTTCAACAAGGAAGTCTTCATTTGCTAATCTTGTAACCAACAAATGGGAGAAAATGAAAGACATTGGCTAGGGAAAAAAAGAAGCAGCAACAAGATTCATACTTTTTCATCAAGCAACGGGAGTTGGATTAGCAGGAGGCAGCTCAACGGGAAGTAGCGGCCTTGAAAAGGGAAAAGTTCGAATTAAAGCCTCGATCAATTGAGTTTGCTGAAAAAAAAAAACGAGATAAGGACTTTGTACTACAACAACGAAATCAACCACAATTTGCCTTTAGCCCACCAACAAGCTTTGCAACAAATGAAAGTTAAATCAAATAAATTTATAATTTAAATTACTAGTATAGATTCTAATTATTATTGCAATGTTTTTTAATTAATGTAATTTTTTATTAAATGTATTGTTTTTTTCTTTTTTTTTTTTAAAAAAAATTTTAGTTAAGTCCCACTAAATCGCCTTATTGAAGCAAAAAGATAAATATAAATCGTCGAAAAAAAAACTAATTTGACAAAAAAAATAAAGGCCACACAAAATCACTCTTACGGGTTTATTATTGTTGCAACTTGCTGGTGAACATACATGTTAGATCTCCAACTTGTGTTACAAAACAAAACTGCTTACCTCAAAGATGGAAGCCAACAAATGGTTGATTATTACGTTAATCAGTAAAATAATAGTTACATCGTGGACTTGAATCTAAAGATACGCATCATCTTATATACTCCCACTTGATAATATTTACAAATAAATATCCTTTTTTAATTACGATAAAATGTTATTTTTCTCTTTAATAAATATCACACACTTACAATAATGTATTATACATTTATACATCTTATTTAAGTATCAGTATATTATAAAATATTGTGTGCTACAAATTTGTTGTTCCCCGTAACTCACAAACTTCTTTCTTCACGCGCCTTTTTCTCTGAGGGGTTATTATAAAAAACTATCTGCTCTCTCGTCTGCGAAGCTAGCTTCCATCACTCGCTTATTACGTGTCTTCAATTTCCGTATCTTCGAGCCATGTGTACTCCACCATATCAATCTCTCACACACTCCATAGAGTTTTCCAGATCTTCCCACAAATATCACCACCATCTACCGTTAAACACGCACATCCAAAAGAAAAAAAATGATCAGCTCTAAGAATCGACGGCGACGGCGGTATAGCAAATCTCAGCTTTAACACTTTCTTTTTCTCATTAGAAGGATTCAATTGTTTTTTTCTGTGATGGAAATACAACATCCAGAGGTAGCGGTTATGAGCAGCAAAGAAGATCTTTTGGTTATTCCGGCAAAGAATCAGGTTTTCCGACGAAATCTACAGCATCTCAGTGCAAACAAAGTTTTATGTAAGTTTCTAATCCCTATTCTTAAAATTATTATGACCAAATTAGGTTTTTTTCATACTGTGATTTATGTTTTCATTTGTTGCTTTTTGACAAAGTTTTAAATCGGCTTAATTTATAACATATTATTTTAATCATAAAATAAGTTGAATAATCGCGTCGTTGCGGCTCAATATATCCTCGAGGTTGTCAGTCTGTTAGACTGATAAGTTCTAATTATAGTTTTGCTATTGCTTATAGTGTGATGTAGTGTAGGTGTTGCTGATCAACCGTGATAAGCGAAGCTATACTGTTAATAAGATGGTATATTCTATGAGTCAGGTTGTCATTCTGTGATAATTGTTTGTATATTTATCATCAGTTTTTGTTATAGTTTACAATGGATAAGCCAAAAAAGAAGAATTTTAAGCTTATTTTTTGGGCATATGGCCTCATCTTTCGTAAGCTGGTGAAATTTACGTTTTGAATAGAAATAGAGGTATACTCTTCTATAATTATAAAGAACCTAGGGTTAACTTATCCCTTGGCGATTTTACTGCTTATGCTCATAACCCAAAGTTTACTTATCTTGAACATTAGTCCTTTGATAACGGAAAAAAACAGTAACTCCTAATCCAATACACAATATAAATATGTGATGTTTTCGGCTGATGATAAATATAATGACTAATTGCAGATATTTATGAAAGAAAACCTCCTTCAAAGGCTGAAAAATAGGTTGCATTTCACTTGGCTGTCGTCAAGCAGATTGCTAACAACTACAAGTACCCGTAACATCCTCATGGCATCGTGGCTTCTGATGTGGTTTCCTTGGGGTACCCTCTAAAGGTTAGCCGATCATAATATCCTATATTTTTCATATATTTCTTATATATTAATTTCGTATTAGAGGAGTCTCTTGGTATGAGATTGGTTACAACGGTGCTGCAATGTTTTTGCAGGGCACAAAAGGTGGCATTCGAGATGCACCCCTCTTGCAACTTGAAATTTCCACCCTGTTTTTCCAGGTATATAATGAGGGCCCATTCATAAGTCCCGATCAACACAATTTCAAGGAATTTATGTATACCTTTCTCATATATTAGTGTTGGCCGTACAACTAGCTGTTATATTTTTAATGTTACTTATCACAAAGACGTGCTTATATAAGTATGTTATATTATTTTATTCTCTATCATCATTTTCATTATCTTTTTCTTTGCAGCTCCTTCTTCTTAGAACAATGTTAAAAGGATGAAAATACACTTAAAAGTGAAACAGGAGGATCATGTTTGACAATCGAAGGCTACTCACTCGAACCATCAGATAAGGTGTCTTTGGATTGGATAAAGCTAAATAAAGGTTGCGTGGTCTCTACAACAGACGCAATCAATGATTAAGACCCATCAAATCAGACTGGTTTTTTCAGGGTACCTACAATTTTAGTAAAATTCCGTTAGTAAAAATGCAACTTTTGACTTTTACTTCTCAATTTTGATACCTTGAAGATTGATGCAGGTCTATGGTGATGTGGCTTGGCCCTCAGCTTTACGTGCTCTTCACAATTGGAAAAGACCATGTTTTCAGATGGAATTATCAGGTAACCAATTATGTGATTCAAGTCTGCCTCTTTTTTTAAATTGTGTTAACCCTTTGTGGAAAACATGAATGTGCAGTTTGTGGCTGGCAAAGAATGTCGAGTACCTATTTGCATACCTTACTACGAATACGAATGAAGAAAAGGTTTTAGAGAAGGTGCGTTTTCCTAATCGGGTTTAATAAAATGTTTAGCAGGAATTTTAAATAAAAATTATTTTGGTTGCTGACGTTTTTAAAATAATGGTTAGCAATTTTCTTTTGAAAATGGTGCAACACCAGTTAGAATAAAAAAATTAACGGGGATGCTAGATTAGCAGGTGAAAGGTTGTCATCTAAGTTATTAGTAGGTTATGATATTCGACAAGCAAATGCTATTAACCACTGATTTGGTATTGTTGGCTTCGGACCATCAATATACATATATTGCTAAAGCTTTAGTTTTAAGTATTTCCAATATCTATCATTTTTATGAACTAATTTGTGCACTTACATATCTACACTTACATCCCAGTTTTCTTTTGCGCTTATTTTATCGTGTTATCATACTTTAATCAATTGTTTATTAATAGTTGTAGTTTTCTCACCATGTCCATCTTTCGGCGTCGTTGGTACTTTTCAGAAACAGCAAGAGGAGAGGCCTCCCTCGCTAAAATTTGAATCTAAGGTAAGCACTTATATCCCACTTTTCTCTTTCGCTTATTTTATCGTGTTATCATATTTTAATCAATTCTTAATCTATAGTTGCAGTTTTCTTAGCATGTCCATCTTTCGGCATCGTGGTACTTGAGTACTTCTCAGAAATAACAAGAGCATAGGCCTCCCAAGCTGAAATTTTAATCTAAGGTAAGCACAGGCTGAGACAAGCAACGAACTTTATTAGTTTTAGCCAGTTTAAGATGAGTTTTGAGAATATTTGTTAACTTTGGTACGATCGTCAATGATACTAACTTAATAACTGTAATCTGGCAGGTCAATGAGCTAAAGCTGCTCTTTGACCGGTTACTAGACGTAACTCATTGTATTGCACTGAATAATGCTTGAAAAGATATTTAGAAGCCCTGAAGTGGAATGTAGACAAAGCAAAAAGATTTTGGAACAAACACTTGCGTGGAAATCAACGTATAAGCCGGAAGAAATTCGTTGGGTTAGTGAATGATGTTTGATTCACGAGTCTATGTTAATGATTCTAAAAAAGTTAGGAAAGTAGATGTGGCAATTTTGACACGCTTGCTTAGAAATAGTCAACTCGGGGTTGGGTATTATCTCGGTAGTTTTCGGGTCAACCCAACTGAGCATAGTTTGTCTCGACCCCTACCCATTATCATGCAATAAAGTAGGTACTGATTTTTGGATTCCCGTTACGTTATTTGGTGGTATAGCTTCTATAATCGTTCTACCTAAATATTAGGAAACTAAAGATTGTTTGCCAATCCATCAGGATCATGTGAATGGATGCTTTAAGTTTTTTGTTTTAAAGTATCTTCTCACGCTTAACTATTTACTAAAATTAACAAATTGACAACTAATATGGAACGTCGGGTGACTGATTTTGTTGGATGTGTGTTCAGTATTAAAGCTCTCTGATTAAAAATATGCAGGTTAGTGATTGCTTAATATTGGGAAGTGTCAACTCCTATGGACATCTTATTGTTTCCAAACTTGATAGTGGCAGTAATGGTACCAACTTTGACATCATGTTCTCTTCTGTGTTATTACACTTTTTGTTGTTTTCGGTTCTATTAAAACAGGTAAAATATCGTATGTTAATGAGGCAGCCTATAAAATAAGTTTCACTAGGATGTTTGGTATCCTACAGCCAACAACTTGCTGCATTAGAATTTTGCAGTTTAGAAAGTAAAAAGATCGAGTTAACTATCGTAGATACTACTTATGATATAGCTATGTTATCAAACCTACAAACTAATGTTCGTGAAAATTTTAACACTCTTATTGTTTGTATTCATGACCTTTTCTGGTATTGTAACGCTCCTTATCACTGTAGGTTCATTTCGAAATCTTGCAAAAATTAAGGCGGCTAGGCTGCCAAATTATCCAGGCGTACCCGCCACTGTGCTGGAATGAACTGATGTTAAGGAGGTGACGGATAAGCTTTTTTTACACGTCTTACCCGCTTATTTAGATTGTTCCAAGTCGAACTCGGTTGTTGATTAATTATGTTTCATTGTTGTATTGTTTAGAGATGGTGTTTGGATATAGGTATGCTGTTTGTTATTGTGATAATCACAGGGTGTTTGAGTCAGGTTACTTAAGCAGCTCAAGTTTTTTGGATTAGCATTGTCCACGTCGAATTGAAAATATGAAATGTTTATTTTTTTAAGATGGGTAGTTACTTAAAGAGATAAATTAAATAATTAAGTCATACCTTTGGCGAATCTGAATTATTCCGAGTCTGTAAGAAAACAAGTTACGATATATAATTAGTTAACTGAGTATAGGGAGGTATGGTCTGTTTGAAATCATTTGAAGTGTTTGTGCATGGATGAGAGGGAAAACCTTTTTAGCAGGGGGTCCACCTAACGATTGTATTCCCTGGTGAACAACATACTCGCTGTCTACAATTCCGACCTTTACCATGTTCAAACCTGCACTAATAGCATATAAATTCCAATCTTTCGTAATCATGATGCAGCTTAACCTTACGCACTAAACATGTTCGTTACTGATGTTCACAAAATATCGTTTGCTAACAACCCGCGGCGAAGCGCGTTACTGATGTTCACAAATATCGTTTGCTAACAACCCGCGGCGAAGCGCGGGCTTAGTACCTTGTTTATCAAAATAATCACTTCTCGGCTTCCACATACAAGCAACGAAATCGAATTATTGGTTAAAAAACTAATAACGAAGATCATTTTTGTCAAAAAATAATGTTTATAGACTTAGCTGACCAACGTGAAAATGCATCAAACGATAAAAACGAGTTAAGAAAAACGTTCGAGATATGCATTGATATTCTACATAAGAGCCGTGTTTTAATTGACACTTTTTTGAAAGAAGAATCTAATAAAGATTATAGGATCTATAACTCTTTATTTGGTAAGCGGAAAAATTGAAAGTAAAATGCAAACTAAATTTAATTAACTACATCATAAAATGTAACTTTAAATCATTTTTTAACGGTTAGTTTTTTTTTCTTATAAACACACTTTAAAATCAATTCATTTTCTAACACAACTCTTGTCAACAAATCTTAAAGGTCCCTAATGGCTCAAGAACACACTACCGAAAACACTCGGATCAACCTACCAACATCGAAAACAGCTAGAAGAAATTCTTAAACAACATATGATGATTCGTCAAGTCAACAACATACGAACTTTAAAACGGCAAAGGAGCCATTTGATGAGCATGAATATGACTCATTTCATGAATTTTATCTTATTGAGGACCAAGAACGTCTAGTATTTCAAGATGAAAATATACTAAGAGAAACCTTAAAAGAAAAAGAAAAGACTCGGAGAGAATGAGAAAAAAGACTTAGAGTTCAGCAAGAACTGAATGGCAAATTCAGAGATAAATTTTGAGGGAAAATGTCTTATTCGGATCTGCGGCCGCTTTAATTTTATGTAATGTTTTATGCAACGGTTTTATTATTATCTAATGTTTTATTATGATATTTTTAAATTTGAAGTAATCTTTTTTATTATTACTCCATCCGTCCTAATTTATTAGTCTACTATTGATTTTTAGTCTTTTTTACTAAATTTTGACCTTAAATTATTATTTTTATGGTATATAATATTTGATGAAAATTATATCAAATGAAAATACATCTAAAACCAAATTCATACATATATTTTGTATCAAGTATTATATAACACAACAATATTAATTTAAAGTCAAATTTGAAAGAAAAAGATTTTAAAAATCAAAAGAGGACTAATAAATTAGAATAGAGGGAGTATGTAAAATAAAAACAAATTGTTCGATCGCATGTACCATTAACATTATAGACGTTTGGTTTGTGTAGTCTATGTGTGATTCAAAAGAAAAAAAGCCAGATTGACTCAGGTGACAATCATATATGCGATTGCAAATGAAATCTAACTCAGTTGCATGGATGCATTTGATTATAGTCTCCATGTGGGGAGGTCAGGGGTTCGATTCCTGTCATTCCCTATGTGGGGGATTTTCTCAGAATTGGCAGCCGGGTTTGAATCCCATCGCAATGCCTTGAAGCCCCTTAATGGGAAACTGAATGGCTAGCATGGGGGTTGATATTCTCTTCGTGAGATGATTCGAACTCGGGTCGAGAGACTTAGTGCCTCGGTGGCACGCAAGATACTCCGCTGCACCAAACTGCCGTTAAAAAAAACAATCATATATGCGATTAACTCTGCTGTTAGTCTTATATAAAAACAAACAAAAAATGACTACAAACAAATCAATGAAATTGATAACTCAACCACATTATTAGGTATTCATCTCATAACTAAATGATTGTTATAAAAACAAAAAAATAAAACCGATTACAAATAACTTAATAAAATTGATAACTCAACCACATTATTAGGTATTCATCTCATAACTAAATGATTGTTATTACTCTTATATAAAAGCAAAAAAGTAAAAACGATTACAAAAAACTTAATAAAATTGATAACTCAACCACATTATTAGGTTTTCATCTCATAACTAAATGATTGTTATTACTCTTATATAAAAGCAAAAAAGTAAAAACGATTACAAAAAACTTAATAAAATTGATAACTCAACCACATTATTAGGTTTTCATCTCATAACTAAATGATTGTTATTACTCTTATATAAAAGCAAAAAAGTAAAAACGATTACAAAAAAACTTAATAAAATTGATAACTCAACCACATTATTAGATATTCATCTCATAACTAAATGATTGTTATTACTCTTATATAACAGCAAAAAAGTAAAAACGATTACAAATAACTTAATAAAAATGATAACTCAACCACAGTATTAGGTTTTCATCTCATAACTAAATGATTGTTATTACTCTTTTATAAAAATAAAAAAGTAAAAACGATTAAAAAAA
The DNA here is from genome assembly GCA_025667525.1 of Glebionis coronaria. NCBI lineage: Eukaryota > Viridiplantae > Streptophyta > Magnoliopsida > Asterales > Asteraceae > Glebionis > Glebionis coronaria. Next base: position 148,428,854 of record CM046882.1, read on the forward strand.
ACTTAATAAAATTGATAACTCAACCACATTATTAGATATTCATCTCATAACTAAATGATTGTTATTACTCTTATATAACATCAAAAAGGTAAAAACGATTACAAATAACTTAATAAAATTGATAACTCAACCACATTATTAGGTTTTCATCTCATAACTAAATGATTGTTATTACTCTTATATAAAAGCAAAAAGGTAAAAACGATTAAAAAAACTTAATAAAATTGATAACTCAACCACATTATTAGATATTCATCTCATAACTAAACGATTGTTATTACTCTTATATAACAGCAAAAAAGTAAAAACGATTACAAATAACTTAATAAAATTGATAACTCAACCACATTATTAGGTTTTCATCTCATAACTAAATTATTGTTAGTGTACATGTCTTGATGTGTTTTCTTTGCGGCAACCAAATAAATGGTAGGTATCATGTCGCCATTATGGGAATTGATTGGCACACTCATGAAATTGATTGGGACACTCAACATTATGCATTACAGAGTTGTACTGTGTTTTATAGAATGCTTTATTTGCTTGTACTATGAATGTCCCAATCAATTTTATGAGTGTGCAAATCATATCCCCGCCATTATTGGGAAATAAGGGACATATTTTTCAATTTATCAGAGAAGCCAAAAATAATACTCTCAAATTTAATGTCCTCATGGTAAAGTTAGTGTTCGTTTGGTTTGAAATCGAATATTATTTTGGATATTAGTATATAAATTGGATGGTTTATGATTGGACACAGTTAAAATTTTGTGTAGGTTTTGAAAAGTATTACTGTACTAAGTTTATTTAATTAATTTTTATAATATTATTAAAAGAAAATTACTCTTTTCGTTGTAAAATTAGTATCTTCCGATAAAAAACACACAGTTTAAGAAAAACGCATTTATTACAATTTTTTATTTTTTATTTTTAGCACAATGACAATTTTACTTTTAGCTAATTAATTAAATCTTAATTAAAATTTGTAATAACAATTTCAAGCAAAGATAATATAATAATTTTTATCAAACTTTTCTATCTATTTTTAAAAATAGACTATAATTTTACTACAACCTAATATAGAAATATGAACTATAATTTTAAAATGAAAAAATATAAATTTAAATTAAAATGAAGATAATATAAATTCAAAATAAAACTTTCTGCTATTTATATTAAGAAAATCTTTATATAATAAAAGAATTAGATTTTTTGAAGATTTTGATGAAAAGTGGAGGTTTTAGAAAAAATAATTGGACCAATCAAATACTTTGATTTTGACAAATAAGCAAAATCGAACGATGTGATTGATGGAAAAAAGTCAAAATTAAATTAAATTTAGTCAAAATTAAAAAAAAATGTGGAGGAATTTGATGAAAACACACAAAGACATATGTGTTAAATTTGTGAAAATAAAAACTTAAAAAAAAAGAAGGGATTAATTAAAATTGTAGTGGTTTAATTTTAAATAAATTAGATAAATATAAGTGTATTTTGCATATTTTTTAGTAACTTTATAAAATAAATAAAATATCCCCTTAAACTTTATATCCTTGATATTTAATATTTCAAAAATATAACATATAAGTAATATTAAAAAATTAACAAATCATATTATTATGAATATTCAAATAAATACACAAATTGTTGTCTATTTCTGTTTTGACACTTAACAAAGTTAAATAATGCGATTTACGTAAACTACTATTAACATGAATAAATATCAAAATGAATGCAGGCCCTTAGGCATCGGTGTGAGATGAAAATAAATAGACGAGATTCTATATATGACAACAACATATATTTTTTCAATGTCGTTATTTGTTACTTAACACAAAATGTATATAAAATGATAGCTAACATTTCAGTTAAAAAAGTTAAATTCTTTATGCAACAAATATGTATACAAAATATCAATTAATATTATTACATAATGAATAATTATGTAAAACGCGTGGGTTCATGAACATTATAACTATTTAAGTATTAAAATTTAATATTGTTTTATAGAATAATATTAAGCATTACAAAATCATTAATTTATAAATCGTGTACGTGTAAGGTTGATGTAAATTGTTTGTTGATTAATAGTTAAGATAGTAACTATTTAGAATAAAAATATATAAAGTAAAAAGAGTATGAGATTCGGAAAATAAAAATTGATATGAATTTATATTCATTTACACAATAAAAGAACAACATAATCAAACATATAAATATGATATATTCTTTAAAACATGTGTAATATACATAAAATTAAAATAACAAAATTATCATTTAATTTATATTTTATGTTCAAATCTTGTGCGTACACATATATTAAAACTAGTAAAGATAAACAGAGATTATATAATAATCGGTATGGGCCTTATTTACTTTTCATTAAACTTAATAAATATGTCTCTTAAGCACAACTTCATTATCTGCTTCATTAATACTAACCAAAATAGTAAAATATTAACTAAACGTTGGTTGATTTTTGTCTTTCCAAAATTTAAACTAGTGAAATTCCACCAACCAACGCACCCTTAAACTCTTACAATTTTCAGTTTTTAACATAAATGTTTAATTTAATATTTTAGATTCAAACTATTTAACTTTTACTTTAAATATAATTTTTTTAATATAAACTCGAGAAATTCATACTAATAAAAATTCACTAAAGTCAAATTATTTCTTATAATTTTCATATATTATATAACATAAAAAAATAGCTAACATCAAAATTAAATCAATTTCAATCTGAAAAATCAAAGTAGACAATTATTTATAAATTTAAAGTAGAAACTTATTTTAGAATCAAGATAGTAATTCAATGATTTTTTTAACTGTCACACATATACATGCATTCAAACAGAGAAGCATTCTAGTAGCTACGTTGTGTAGGTTTGTGAATGATTCATATGTTCAATATAATGAGAAACATACATGTATAGTCATCGTAAGACTATTTTAGAGTCCGTGCTTGAGCCCAATTCAAAACATAACTCGATACACATATACAACGACTAACACTTCTCTAGTGAAAACATCAGCATACTGAGAACATAAAGGAACATAAAGAATTCGAACCTGAGCAAATTCGAGCGACAAAAACCCAAACAAATTGTATATCAATCTGAATATGCTTTGTACCTTGACGTTGTACCGGATTAGAAGATAAACAAACGAGTCTCACATTATCAAAATAAACAAGCGTAGAAGAAGACAATGGTCTATACAACTCACATAAAATATTATGCAACCAACATGTCTAAGCAACAACAATGAAAACACCTCGATACTTTGCCTCCACACTGGAGCGAAAAAGCGGCGGTTTACCCTTTGAGGACCAAGAGAGTAAGTTGTTGCCAAGCAATACACAATTTCTATAAGTAGTATGACAACCATCCCATCGGCTAGTGACTAGCTCATCCTCCTACTAGCTCATCCTCATCGGCTAGTGACGACCATGGGCTTCCGGATTCTAGGCTACCACCTCTTAAATATCTTAGCAAACTACCCGAAATCCCAGACACCTCGCCGCAATTTAAGAAAACAAAGGGGATGTTCAAGTGCCTTGGAAGATTCCTTGCCAAGATAGACAAAAAGAAGGGCAAATGAGACGGTAATGTGAATGGGTACTAACGGACGATATTCTATTTCTAAACAATGGTGTTTGTAAATATTTAACACTTTTGTTTGCCTTTACTTTCTACTTGCACACTAACGGTTATGGTTTATTGATTGTGATGCTAGGATTTTATACATTCTCATGTGAAATTTGTGCTAGTTGCTCATACATGGCGAGTCTTGGTTTAGCTAGCAAAAAGGTACACTCTTTTGGTCTCTACTTGTCTAATTAAAGCATACACATGTGAAACATTGACCTTCATCATCCTCTTTCATAAATGCTCATTCGGGCTCAAAATCCAGCATTTTCTCATTCTTGGTTGTCTGTTACAACAAGTGTCGGACCCCGTCGGACCCCTTCTAAAAAGGGTCCGCCGACCACAAGAGTCCGTGGTTTACCCTCACAAACAAATTTTTCAAATAAACTCGTATCCTACCTCGGACCCCGTCAGACCCCTCCTACCATTAAACCTCATTCTCAAAACTCCTTTCATCTTCTACTCTTTGACTTTCACAACTAACCATTAACCTCACTTTACTACTAATCATTTCTTCTTCCAATCACATTACCAATACCTCTTAATCACTATATAAAACCTCTCTTTTTCATTCGTTGAACCTTGGGGATAACCCTTAGCATCTTCACCTCACCTTCCTCACACACTCATACTTTCTCCTTTTCCTAAACTAATGTTAGAATACAACAATGAGAAAAGGCCCATCATCCTCTTCACGAAACACCCTTAAGAGGACGGCACGAATTAGCGTGTATCCCTCTTGTTTTGGATTCCCCAAAGCTTCTCCTCCACCAACATCCTCCTCAAACCCACATGTGTCACCAATCCAAAATGAGATATCTCAAGAACTTGGAGATATTTTAAGAAATTCTAGGTCACCCCACTCATCATCTACCACCAACTCTCCCATCATCGCATCACCACCATCCAACAACTCCCCTACCACCATCCCTACCTCATCATCTCCCACCATTATTCCACAACATATCAAAATTATCGATATACCTCCTACCTCAACAAATCACTCTCAACCTCCCTTAGCCAAAATTGGGAGTGTGCCACCACCTTCTCAAATGCTACCTCCTCCCATACCACTTTCTATCTACGCTCCATTACCCCAAACACTACCTCTTCCAAATCTTCCTTTGGCCAACTCTCCTCTAATTCCGTCTTTTATGGATTTGGATAATTCATTGTGGATTGAACAACCCTCGCTCCGCCACTCTCTTCCAAACTCACCATCTCACTCATCCCTACTGGTGTGCTACCAGCTCCTCCTACCACACACAACAAGACTTCAACTGTCGTCAAGACTTCACTGACATAGTCCATCGCTACCTCCGAGAAATACAACGACACATAGGCCTACATGGTCCTTTACCATCATCATCTACTCAAAACACTCAACATCATCCTACCAATTTCCACACATCTCCCCAATGCAAGCATTGTCGATTGAAATTAAGTATTTTGAAGTTCGTTTATTCTCGATTCTTGACAAATTGAAAGTCCTAAAAATATCAAGTCTTTAATTGTTCTTGGTTGTTAAGGGTATTTGGAAGTGTATGTCTAATTCAATCAACACGTAAAAAGAGGAAAATAATAAGCTACGTATACGTAAAACACTTTGCAAATACCAAGTACTATCCACAAAGTTCAAAATTGAAATGCATAAAACTAAATTTACTTGAAATGTAAGCTAAATGAAAGTATAAGGGCTAAAATGTAAATTTCAGAAACTAAAAGGACCAAAAGGGTAAAATTCAACAAACTAGTAACAACTTTTTACCAAACTAACAAACTTACTAACTGATTTTATCAAAAACTAAAAGTACAAGGACTGGTTACATGCAAACCCTAAAAACAAGGAAGTTTAACACCTAATGAAAACAGTTACAAACAACAAGGACCAAAATGCAATTAACTTGGAATTTATAACAAAAACAGGTATAGCAAGATTAATAAGCTGGTTTGAGCTTATTACTGGACCAAATTAAGTCTGGTTTGTTTCAAAATGCTTAAAATGGAAATTTAGCTAGACTTGCACAAGGAAACAGCTTAAAAGCTCAAAAATCACTAGATAACTTATTCTAATAAGCCAAGAATAAGCAAACATGAAATCTAGACTTCCATAACTTGATTTTAAAGCACAATCTTATTAATCAGCTAACAAGAAGACTGGAATTTCTTTCTAAATTGAAAATGGTTCACTAGATAAGCTAGAAACTGAAATTAAGCTCAGATGAGCTTATTTGACCAAGCGTTGACCAAAAATTGCAAAAAGCTGAAAATTTCCAAATTCACTCAGGACATGTTGGCAAAACGTTTCGTGAAAGAAAATTGACAATTTAATGAAGTGGAAATTGAGATCTAGGAAAACAGATTGGCCTTTATCTCAAAAACTTGCAATTGCTCATATGCTTATCAATAAGCTGATTTCTCATTCAATCTTGCAAACTGTATAATTTCCTTACACACACTAATACTTCAGATGTTGAACTACAAGTAGAAACTAGTTTTAAGCAAAATGATTAAGAAATGAAGTAATGGAAATGGATTGAATCTTGCTAGTTTGACTGATGAAAAATTCTCACAACACTTGACCCATACTTTTTTATACCAATTGCCTTTTTGACTAACAATTAGACTTCAAAGCTGAACAAAAGTGTTTACACTATGTAGCAAATGTAAACTAACAACAATCAACCAGTTAAGCAGCCTTTAATCACTTATATACATCAAATCCAAACACCACTTAAGAAATCTATTAAAGACTTTTACAAAAGAATTTTGATCACAAGACTTAAGCTGGTTATTATTCTTATCAAGACATGTTTAATATGTGAAATGAGAAATGTTTGGACTAAAAACAAACTTGCAAACACTCTTTACTACAAAATGAACTCAATGACTGAAAACTGATGAAAATCAAAGCTGAAATCAAGTGGACTAAAATCAAAGCTGAAATATTACTTAACCACTATCAAACCAACACAATTACTCTAAAAACAAGCTAAACACATGATCAGTTCAACAATTAAGCTTTATTCTAGGAATTTAGCTTGCAAAAGTGATTAAGTGGAACCAAAAACAAGATTTTGAGACCTTTTAGCAAAAAGCCTCCTCTGATGAAGTAGAGGAGCGCTGAGTTCTCTATAACAACTTCCTTCAAACCAAATCAACTCATATCAACTACCAAAATCACCTCCAAAATCTATGTCTGATCTATCAACTATAAACCTTCAACTTCTGAAATTCTGAATAGAACTTGAGCTACAAACAGCTAGAATCAATAGCAAAGCTTCCAATCCACAATCACAAGCTCTATTGATCAATGGAGATCAATAGAAACACAAAGTATCAACAGAAATACAGGATTGAGTAAAGTGAGATAGAGATATGAACTGAATTTTTGTGTTTTATTTATTTGGAGGGAAAGTTTGTTACAAAGTCTAACTGACTAACTAACAAGCTCTCAAGTGTGTGTCAAACACTTAAGAGCTGCTAACTAACTGAAAGTTGAACTAGAATTGAGAGAGAAACTAAAAGTGTGTGATTTTCACACTTTTTAACTACTTGTTACAAATGAACCAGTTTATCCCTATTTATAGAGCTGGTTAATGAGTTGTTGGGGAGTGTGACGTGTCTTGGACAATGAGAGAGTGCCAGGTGTACTCTTCTTCTTAATTGCAGATTCCTCTTCAAGAACACAAAAGGGGATTTTTAATATGTTGATTCTCAGTCTAATTGGTTTGCAGGATTAGATTCGTCTTCCAATTTGGAGTCTTTTTTCATGTATATAGTTCCTCTTGATATTCAGTGTAGCTCAAATTTGATTCTGGGTTCGTTGCTTGAAGGAGTTGACACGTGGCGTGATCTTATTGGCCTTTTTCTTAGCATACGGATCGTTATCCATATTTGGATAAATGGATTATGAAGTGGCAGCGTTTGATTGGGTGAAAAAGAAGACAGTGGGCATCACTGTACAGATCTGTTTATTAAATGCAAATTCGAGTTAGCAGCCAGCTGGCAAGCTACTTGGCAATCCGAAACTCTCTTTTCTTGCTTTCTCATTGGTCCAAATGGTATACACACGGATTGAAGACCAAAGTTAGTGTAAAGTTGTCATTTTCAGTCCCTCTCTTTGGCATATTCTTCATTTTAGCTCCTTTCTTCATTCCTTTGGCAATTTCAGTCCTTTGACTTGCATTCTTGGTTATTTAAGTCCCTTGACTTGGTTGACTTGAAGATTGACCAAGTTTGACTTTAATCTTGACTTTTTCCAAAATTGCATTCAAGTCCTTCAACTTTTGAACATTGTCAAGATAGGTCCTTTTCTTCAAATGGCTTGTCATCTTTGATCCTTCTCTTATCTTTTTACTCCACAAATGAGCTTGATTTTCACTTGTTTGCTTGAAATTGTATCCTTGTTACCTATTTAAGCACAAATACAAAACATACCACATAATACTGCTTTATAGCACAAAAGTTAGGTATTTTCGATGTGTTTTAGGGTGATTTGTTGACTTATTGATATCAAATTTTGCTCATATCGAATCCCCGACACTTGATCATTACCATGACCTCATGCAATTTTATATTTTAAAGTACAAATTTACATTTTTCTTATAATTAACTCACCTTGGCCAATATGGAATGCTTTGACACTACTCTACACTATATGATGCATGATTTTGACTTTATACAATGTAATGCAAAGGAAATCAATTCTATTTATATATTTGATTTTTCATTTTTGGTTTTGATGGGAAAACTCATAAAGAAATCAATGACTTAGATTAGGGGTTTTGGTACCATGAACACTTATCACCCTCAAGTTTCACTTTCCCCATACTAAGCTTAAAAATGGGATCATTGTATTCACAAGTAAAAAGTGCATCAACTTATTCATGACGATTAAATGTGAAACCGGTTATTATTTGAGCAAATTGCTTGAGAGCAAATTTGTCATTATTTATAGCGTGAAATATAAGAAATGCAAAATCCAAAAATAAGGAAGCACAGTTCTAATCCTAAGTAGTCATCTCATCCATTACTTGAAAAACCGCTCACAATTAATATAAGTCCGACTCAAGAGTAATAAGTCATTCGCCTTATGTGTAAAATCCTCATGTCATGCATTAATAAGTAGCTACACACTCGTTAAGGAAAGAAAAATAAAAATCACGCAATAATTTACATCCGCCGCCATTTTGAGACCTTGGATCCTCAATCCCGCAACCTGTCAAGGTAATATTGGATTGGAGCAACTATCAAATCCCCGCAACCCGTCAAGGTAATATTGGAATTCAATAGTTACTATAATTAACACTTCACTGTCCCTTTTGGGAGTCTTGTATAATTATTTTTTTTCTTTTTTTTTCTTCTAGCCACTCATTTTTTTGTAAGTCGCTCTTATTTTTCTTTATTCCTCTCAAAGAAAGTTAAAAAGAATAAAAGGAAAAACACCCGCTAAGTATTAAGCATGACATAAGTCTAGTACACATAAAGCATTCTAACTTATAATCTTACGACGTACTTATACCAACCATGAATGATTAGTCAAAAATGCATAAGAGACTACAAACCGATTAAAATCGTTCTTGATTATATATTAACATATATACATGCGAAGAAATTAGAGGCAAAAAAAGAAGAAAGGTTTAGCCACAAGTAATTGTCATGAAGTTTATCCAGCCCTTTTATACTTGCTTCAACTCTATCATTTCCTATTCTCCACAAATTTAAAATCTCAAATAATGAGATTAGTGGATGCTTAGCCTAATAGACCAATGAAGGACTACATGGCTAAAATTACTAGCTAGAGTAAGCTTAGATAAGCAAAGTCGGGTTGAGTCAAAGTATCCATGGCAGGCCTAATATGTCAAAGATATCTAAATTTGTTAAACCATATCCTTTATTATATTTTTTTTTTCTCTTTTTATATATTTTTGATGAAGAATAAAAGAAAGAATATATACAATGCAAATGTGTTATGCAAATGAAAAATGTTTAATGCAACAATTATGAATGCATATTTTTGGTGGCGAAAGTAGATCAAAAATTTGAAAATGTTTGAAAAATTAATTTTCCAAGTTATCATGAAGGTCAATGACAAAGTCTAGGTAAGGTCACTTCGATAGAAGACCCCCTACACTTAAGCTAAACATTGACCTTAATGTTTAAGAGTATTGGAGTATAAACTCCCCTACACTTATCACAATGAATAGACTTTGCTTAACCAAAGCTAAGGAAAGATCAACTATAGTGAATTTATTTTTAAGCACAATGTGTCTATGAAAAATCACAATAGTAACTAAGTGAACCGGATACAAGGGCCTACTCCATAAGCTCCAAAGCACGTGATGAGTGAGCAACCCTACAAACAACATGAAGACAAAAGGAAGGTCTCCCCTACACTTCTCATCAGCTCAATATCCTTCTTTCTATCCTACCACACTCTAAGTCTACAAACTATAAACCTAGTTATTCAAGCTTGATTTATGGAGTCTCTAGCTCGACTCATCCCACACTTAAAAGTGTCTAAAACCTATCATGGAGAGTAAAATTTTTTCCCTTTTAAGAAAAATCTCCATGATGAGGTAAAGCAAGTTTTCAATTATCAAAACACCATAAATATACCCCGGATCAAATACATAATTACCATCCCACTTATAACACAATCCAACATCTAACTTCCCAAGCAATGGTGAAAATAGTGAGGTGTTGTTATCCAAAATGGTTGCCCATATGTTCTTCAAAAGGTGATAAGGTGATACTCTCAAATCTCTCACAAGTTTTCCTTTTATTGCATCAGGCGGATACTGAGATGGTTTAGTAAGCTCTATTCCAGGATCAAAAATACATTCCTTGATGGGAAAACAACAAGTGTTGGTTGCCTTAGAAGATTCTCCCTTGTAGGTCACATGGTGAGAGAAAGGTTACGGAGTAATGGGTAACAACAAGCTTTTTGAAGGAACCATCATGACTTGTTTTCCTTTATCACTTTGAATGGTTGAGGTAGACAAGGAAGAAGCTAAAGGATCTTCATGCAATAGAGATCCTAGAAAGAGTATGTCCCCCTCCTCATCAATATAACCAAGAGTGTACTCAAAAGGTATATCAACCTCTAAAAATTCATCACTCTCATCCATGAAAGAATCCTCCTCCTCACTATAAACATCATAGATTGGTATATCAAAGATTGGTGACTCCTCAAAACTCAAGGAAGTGTGATCATCAATGAATGGAGAGTCACAAGTGGAGAGCTCATCATCACTATAATCATCATATGTTGGTGTATCACAAAGAAGAGGTTCATCATCACTAAAATCCTCATTGGTGTCTTCATCATGGTGGAAAAGTGGGTTATCAAATGATGTTTCAAAAAGAGGATTGGAATGAATCACAAAATTACCAGAGTTAAGCTCTTGAGGTTCATGAAAATCCAAGGATGAAGTAATAGATGCAATGGTCTCAACATAAGGAAGGTCATAATCTTCACTTGAGCAAGCTTCATAAATATATTCATCACAAACTTCATCAAGGATATCATCTTGAGTTTCCTCCTCATTAACAACATCAATATGCTTCACTGTTTTGGGCTCATTAGATTTCTTTGACAACTTTCCCATGTTAAACACAACTCTTTCATCTCCTACCCTCATTGTAAGTTCACCTTCCGCCACATCTATAAGAGTTCGACCCGTTCTCAAAAATGTCCTACCAACAATAAAAGGAACTCTCAGATCCATATCATAGTCAACCACCACAAAATCCACGGGAAAGGTAAATCTATCCACCCCAACAAAAACATCCTCCGCAATTCCCACCGGATAAGCTATAGTACGGTTGGCTAACTCAAGAGTCATCCTAGTAGGAGTGAGCCCAGGAAGTGAAAGTCTTTTCCAAACTGATAATGGCATGAGATTTATGCTTGCCCCTAAATCCGCTAGTGCCATGCAATTTTCCACCCCCGGGAAATTGCAAGGAATCAAAAACCTCCTCGTATCTTCAAGCTTAGTAGGCAACTTCTTAAGCAAAACCGTGGAGCAATTTTCATTTAAGGAAGCATTAGGAAAATCCACCAATTTCTCCTTGTTAGAAAGAAGGTCCTTGATCATTTTAGCAAACTTAGGGATATTGGCTAAGGCTTCCGCAAAGGAGATGTTTATGTTGAGTTGCTTGAACATCCTAAAAAAATTTGAGACTTGTATATCATCCTTGTTTTTCAATTTCTCCTTTCTCAATCTTGATGGGTATGGGAGACTTGGTTTTGGTTGTGGTTAAGTAGTTGATGAAGGATATTCTTTATTGGGTTCTTCATTGATGGATGTGGAAGTTAAAGGAGTAGGAGGTGTAGGTGTTGAGGTTGTAGAGCATGAAGGTGTTGATGTTGATGGCTTATCACAAGGTGGAACCATAGTAGGCTTTACCAAAGTAGGTTTGGTTGGTGAAGGATCATTACTTGTTTTTCCACTTCTTGTTGTGATAGAATTGCCATTAGCCCTCGGGTTTGTTTGTGTGTTTGAAGGAAGAGCCCCTTGTGGCCTTTGATTAAGAAGCATCATAAACTTTTTGTTTGTTTCCTCATTCTTTTATCATTAGCTTAGAATCTCCTTTCATTCTCTTAATTCATTTTGTGAAGAATCTCAATGGTGTTAAAATCATGTGGCACATTCCTTTGAAAACCTTGGGGTTGGAAAGGTGGAGGTTGATTGTAAAACCCTTGGTTGTTGCCTTGAAAGTTATTTCCTTGATTGTGAAAGGTATTGAGTGCTCTAAAGTTATTTTATCCTTGGTAACTCGGCCTAGGCCCTTGATTTCTTTGTAACAATTGAGGAGAATTGTTTTGAGTTTGGGTGGGTGGTTGGGGTGGAAAGCCGGGTGGAGCAAGGTAGTTTTGTGACTTGTAAGAGAGATTATTTTGATTGATGTTGGGTTTAAAATGCTCTCTATGTTCTTCTTGGTAAGCATAACATTCGCCTTGGTAACCTTGAACCTTATCACATTATTGGAAAGAATGAGAACCTCCACAAGTCTCACATGAAAGAGCAATAACATTCACATCATTGGTGGAATTCTTGTTCAAAGAGAGTTTACAAAATTTCATGAGTGTGTTGGTCATAGTATCAAGCTTTTGATAGATCATCTTTTCCATTTGTGGAGTAACACTCTCTTGCACCACATGGACTCTCTCATCAAACTGTGTGTTAGTTTGCACCATTGATTTGGTTTCAATAATTTCCCATGCTTCTTGAATGGATTTAGATAGAATATTCCCACCCGCGGAGGAGTTTAAGGAATCTTGGTGATGTGGTCTTAACCCATTAAAGAAAGTGTTTATTTGGTGAACCTCATTGAATCCATGATTGGCACATTTTCTCAATAATTCCTTTAACTCTTCCCATGCATCACTAAAGGCTTGGCTAGGTTTTTGTTGAAATCCAATAATTAGGTTTCTCAAAGTCGTGGTCTTAGATGGGGGAAAGAACTTGTTCAAAAACTTCTTAGTGAAATCATCCCAAGTAGTAATGCTCTTAGGTGGTTGTGTATCAAGTCAATATTTAGCATTGCCCTCTAGTGAAAATTTGATCAAGATCAACTTAATGGCATCATGGAGAACTCCATTGTACTTAATGGTGTTGCAAAGAGATAGAAACTTCTTGATATGATCGTGTGGATTATCACTAGGTCTCCCCAAAAATGGTGTGTTTGAAACCAAGCTAATCATAGATGTCTTAAGCTCAAAGGTATTTGCGGGAATCTCGGGTATAAAAATAGCATCGGCATATCCTTTCACATTGGATTGTAGGTGCTCCATCAAAGTTCTATTGTCAACGGCGGCCATGGCTTCTTGTGTAATGATCAAAGCACGATTCTCGGGATCGGCTTGATGGACGATGTTTTTTTACTCTTTCTCTTTTTCTTCCTTTTCGGAGGAATGGGTTGTACACCAAATGGTATTTGTGCAGGCCCGCGGGTGAGCATGCAACTCAAATCAAGGAGTGAGAGAGAAGCTCTCGTTCGACTTTGAAGAAGAAGGGATTATCCTCTTCGATATTCAATATGAAATATCCACAAGAAAATATAATATACGTAAGTACTACTTGGGTGCAAGACCCCCAATCAAGCTTTCCTTCTTAGAATACGCACTAGTGAACGGGGGTTAGGTGGCACGAATCACTTAAGTACCTATTAACCCTTAGATGACATTTTATAGCACGCCTCCTTTCTATTCACTTTGTAGTTTGTATTCTTCGAATTCTTGCCTATTGGAAGTATTTATCTATTCTTGCTTAATTAAATTTGATCGATACACGTGTCAAGGACCGGAACGCTCCCGAACACGGTGTATTGCAAAAGCAATACTTATGGAAGTATGTGTATTGAGTGTTCGTATACGTATACGTATCTACATATAATAATATGGAGAAAATATTTTTGTATTTATTGGGTTTTTAAATAAAATACTATATGTACGTAAAAACCGATGAAATCCAATAATATATATTTTTGGTTGCAATCTCTTAGGAAAAAGATTGATTTTTGATTTTTTTTTTATTTTATTGGTCAATTCTTTAGGAAAAGAATTGTTTTTGTTATTTTTTTATTTTTTATATTTTTATATTTTTGATTTTTTTTATGTTTTCGATTTATGATACGTAAAAATAACGTTCACGAGGTGAACGGATCCCAAAAGCCAATATAAACCGTCAATCAATAGTCTCTCGTAATGTCATGAACCAGCAGCGACGCCATTTGGAATTAAGGATTTTGAAGTTCGTTTATTCTCGATTATTGACAAATTGAAAGTCCTAAAATATCAAGTCTTTAATTGTTCTTGGTTGTTAAGGATATTTGGAAGTCTATGTCTAATTCAATCAACACGTAAAAAGAGGAAAATAATAGGCTACGTATCCGTAAAACACTTTGCAAATAACAAGTACTATCCACAAAGTTCAAATTGAAATGCATAGGAGTAAATTTACTTGAAATGTAAGCTAAATGAAAGCATAAGGGCTAAAATGTAAATTTCAGAAACTAAAAGGACCAAAAGTGTAAAATTCAACAAACTAGTAACAACTTTTTACCAAACTAACAAACTTACTAACTGATTTTTATCAAAAACTGAAAGTACAAGGACTGGTTACATGCAAACCCTAAAAACAAGGAAGTTTAGCACCTAATGAAAACAGTTACAAACAACAAGGACCAAAATGCAATTAACTTGGAATTTATAACAAAAACGGGTATAGCAAGATTAATAAGCTGGTTTGAGCTTATTACTAGACCAAATTAAGTCTGGTTTGTTTCAAAATGCTTAAAATGGAAATTTAGCTAGACTTGCACAAGGAAACAGCTTAAAAGCTCAAAAATCACAAGATAGCTTATTCTAATAATCTAAGAATAAGCAAACATGAAATCTAGACTTCCACAACTTGATTTTAAAGCACAATCTTATTAATCAGCTGACAAGAAGACTAGAATGTCATTCCAAATTGAAAATGGTTCACTAGATAAACCAGAAACTGAAGTTAAGCTGAAATGAGCATATTTGACCAAGCGTTGACCAAAAATTGCAAAAAGCTGAAAATTTCCAAATTCACTCAGGACATGTTGGCAAAATGTTTCGTGAAAGAAAATTGACAGTTTAATGAAGTGGAAGTTGAGATCTAGGAAAACAGATTGGCCTTTATCTCAGAAACTTGCAATTGCTCATATGCTTATAATTAAGCTGATTTCTCATTCAATCTTGCAAACTGAATAATTTCCTTACACACACTAATACTTCAGATGTTGAACTACAAGTAGAAACTAGTTTTAAGCAAAATGATTAAGAAATGAAGTAATGGCAATGGATTGAATCTTGCTAGTTTGACTGATGAAAAATTCTCACAACACTTGACCCATACTTTTTTATACCAATTGCCTTTTTGACTAACAATTAGACTTCAAAGCTGAACAAAAGTGTTTACACTATGTAGCAAATGTAAACTAACAACAATCAACCAGTTAGGCAGCCTTTAATCACTGATATACATCAAATCCAAACACCACTTAAGAAATCCGTTAAAGACTTTTACAAAAGAATTTTGATCACAAGACTTAAGCTGGTTATTATTCTTATTAAGACATGTTTAATATGTGAAATGAGAAATATTTGGAATAAAAACAAACTTGCAAGCACTCTTTACTACAAAATGAACTCAATGACTGAAAACTGATGAAAATCAAAGCTGAAATCAAGTGGACTAAAATCAAAGCTGCAATATTACTTAACCACTATCAAACCAACACAATTATTCTAAAAACAAGCTAAACACATGATCAGTTCAACAATTAAGCTTTATTCTAGGAATTTAGCATGCAAAACTGATTAAGTGGAACCAAAAACAGGATTTTGAGACCTTTTAGGAAAAAGCCTCCTTTGATGGAGTAGAGGAGCGCTGAGCTCTCTATAAAATTTTCTTCAAACCAAATCAACTCATATCAACTACCAAAATCACCTCCAAAAGCTATGTCTGATCTATCATCTATCAACCTTCAACTTCTAAAATTCTGAACAGAACTTGAGCTACAAACAGCTAGAATCAATGGCAAAGCTTCCAATCCACAATCACAAGCTCTATTGATCAATGGAGATCAATAGAAACACAATGTATCAACAGAAATGCAGGATTGAATAAAGTGAGATAGAGATATGAACTAAATCTTTGTGTTTTATTTATTTAGAGGGAAAGTTTGTTACAAGTCTAACTGACTAACTAACAAGCTCTTAAGTGTGTGTCAAACACTTAAGAGTTGCTAACTAACTGAAAGTTGAACTAGAATTGAGAGAGAAACTAAAAGTGTGTGTTTTTCACACTTTTAAGCTACACAATACAAATGAGGGTCCTATCTCCTATTCATAGAGCTAGAAGTGAGAAGTTGTTGGAGTAGATGACGTGTCTTGGCCAATGGGAGAGTGCCAGGTGTCATGAGTTGGGCAATTGCAAATCCGTCTTCAAGAACACAAAAGGGGATTTTTAATCTATTGATTCTCAGTCTAATTGGTTTGCAGGATTGGACTCGTCTTCCAATTTGGAGTCTTTTTCATGTAGAAAGTTTGTCTTGAAATGTAGTGTAGCTCAAATTTGATTCTGGGCTCATTGCTTGAAGGAGATTACACGTGTCGTCTTTTAATTGGATTTAGGCTGAGCACACGGATCATTATCCAAGTTTGGATATAATGATTATTAAGTGGTGGCTCCTGATTGGTCCAAAACAGATAGTGGGTTTTACTGTGCTTGGATTCGTTTATTAAATGCAATGGTGAGCTGGCGTGTTATGTGGCAATCCACAACCCCTTTTTCCTCTCTTTTCATTGGTTGAAATGATATACACACGGATCAAGCACAAAATTTATATGTTTTTGTCACTTTCAGCCCCTCTTCTTTAGCAAAATATATAATTGAGCTCTTTTCTTCATTTCTTTGGCAATTTCAATCCTTTGACTTGCAATCTTGATTATTTAAGTCCCTTGACTTAGTTGACTTGAAGGTTGACCAAGTTTGACTTTAATCTCTACTTTTTACAAAATTGCATTTAAGTCCTCAACTTTTAAACATTGTCAAGATAGGTCCTTTTCTTCAAATGGCTTGTCATCTTTGATCATTCTCTTGTCTTTTCATCATAAATGAGCTTGATTTCACTTGTTTGATTGAAATTGTATCCTTATTACCTATTAAAGCACAAACACAAAACATACCACATAATACTGCTTCATAGCACAAAAGTTAGGTATTTTCTATGTGTTTTAGGGTGATTTGTTGACTTACTGATATGAGATTTTGCTCATATCAAATCCCCTACACTTGATCATTGCCATGACCTCATGCAATGCTATATTTTAAAGCACAAATTTACATCTTCCTCATAATTAACCCACCTTGGCCAATATGGAATGCTTTTACACTACTCTACACTAAATAATACATGATTTTGATTTTGTACAATGCAATGCAAAGAAGAACAATTCTATTTATATATTTTTGATTTTTCATAAATGGTTTTGATAGAAAAACTCATAAAGAAATCAATGACTTAGATTAGGGCTTTTGGTACCATGAACACTCATCACCCTCAAGTTTCACTTTCTCCATACCAAGCTTAAAAATGGGATCATTGCATTCACAAGTAAAAAGTGCATCAACTTATTCATGACAATTAAATGTGGAACAGGTTATTATTTGAGCAAATTGCTTGAGAGCAAATTTGTCATTATTTAAAGTGTGAAATATAAGAAATGTAAAATCCAAAAATAAGGAAGCACGGTTTTAATCCTAAGTAGTCCTCTCATCCATTACTCGAAAAACCACTCACAATTAATATAAGTCCGACTCAAGAGTAATAAGTCATTCGCCTTATTTGTAAAATCCTTATGTCATGCATTAATATGTAGCTACACACTCGCTAAGGAAAGAAAAATAAAACTCACGCAATAATTTATATCCGCCGCATTTTTGAGACTTTGGATCTTCAATCCCGTAACCCGTCAAGGTAATATTGGATTGGAGAAACTATCAATTCCCCGCAACCCGTCAAGGTAATATTGGAATTCAATAGTTACTATAATTAACACTTCACTGCCCCTATTGGGAGTCTTGTATAATTATTTTTTTTCTTTTAGCCACTCATTTTTTTGTAAGTTGCTCTTATTTTTCTTTATTCCTCTCAAAGAAAGTTGAAAAGAATAAAAGAAAAAACACCCGCTAAGTATTAAGCATGACATAAGTCTAATACACATAAAACGTTCTAACTTAGAATCTTAAGACGTACTTATACCAACCATGAATGATTAGTCAAAAATGCATAAGAGACTACAAACCGGTTAAAACCGTTCTTGATTATTTAGTAACATATATACATGCAAAGAAATTAGAGGCAAAGAAGAATAAAGGTTTAGCCACAAGTAATTGTCATGAAGTTTATCTAGCCCTTTTATACTTGCTTCAACTCTATCATTTCCCATTCTACACAAATTTAAAATCGCAAATAATGAGATTAGTGGATGCTTAGCATAATAGACCAATGAAGGACAACATGGTTAATGATACTAGCTAGAGTAAGCTTAGATAAGCAAACTCGGGTTGAGTCAAAGTATCCATGGCAGGCCTAATATTTCAAAGAAGTCTAAATTTGTTAAACCATATCCTTTATTATATTTTTTTCTCTTTATATATATATATTTTTGATGAAAAATAAAAGAAAAATATATACAATGCAAATGTGTTATGCAAATGAAAAATGTTTAATGCAACAATTATGAATGCATATTTTTTGTGGCCAAAGTAGATCAAAAATTTGAAAAATGTTTGAAAAATTAATTTTCCAAGTTATCATGAAGGTCAATGACAAATTCTAGGTAAGGTCACTTCGATAGAAGACCCTCTATACTTAAGCTAAATATTGTCCTCAATGTTTAAGAGCATGGGAGTATAAACTCCCCTACACTAATGACAATGAATAGACTTTGCTTAACCAAAGCTAAGGAAAGATCAACTATAGTGAATTCATTTTTTAAGCACAATGTGTCTATGAAAAATCACAATAGTACAAAGTGAACCGGATACAAGAGCCTCCTCCATAAGCTCCAAAGCACGTGATGAGTGAGCAACCCTACAAACAACATGAAGACAAAAGGAAGGTCTCCCCTACACTTCTCATCAACTCTATATCCTTATTTCTATCCTACGACACTCTAAGTCTACAAAATCTAAACCTAGTTGTTCAAGCTTGATTTATGGAGTCTCTATCTCGACTCATCCCACACTTAAAAGTGTCTAAAACCTATCATTGAGAGTAAAAATTTGGCCCTTTTAAGAAAAATCTCCATGATGAGGTAAAGCAAGTTTTCAATTATCAAAACGCCATAAATATCCCCCGGATCAAATACATAATTACCATCCCACTTATAACATAATCCAACATCTAACTTCCCAAGAAATGGTGAAAATAGTAAGGTGTTGTTCTCCAAAATGGTTGCCCATATGTTCTTCAAAAGGTGATAAGGTGATACTCTCAAATCTCTCACAAGTTTTCCTTTTATTGTATCAGGCGGATACTGAGATGTTTTAGTGTTGAACACGTAATTATTCGTGGTTTTAGTGCTAATCTCCCTTCATTTATAGCATAATAAATAGCAAAACGTGTATTTTTAGTGCATTTATCGTTTATATGTGTTATTTATTATTGTAGGTACAAATATAAAGAAAAGGAGCTAAAACAAAGAAAAAGAGCAAAAACGAGCATGAGAAGTGGAAAGAGCACGAAAAATCGAGTCCGACGGTGCATTCATGTTTTATTGGACCGGCCCAACACCATTTAAATGGGTCGGACCGACCCATTAATACATATTAAAGCCACTACAATAAACAAGACCACACAACCCAGCAGACCCAATATACGCAGCAAGCAAGGAAAGGCCCAGGCAGGCCCATTAAATGAAAAAAAAAGATCAGATAGAGAAAAAAAGGATATGCGTACAACATAAGCAACTTTCAATATAATTATTTTTTTTTGTTTCCTATTTTATCTTTGAAGTAGAGTAGGACAGAGAGCTGAACATTCATTTTTTTTAATATTTTTCTTTTTTCGTTAAGTAGAAAAGGAGAAGACGCAGGAATAGAGTTTAATTCATTGTCTTCTTTATTTTTTTTATTAATAGGTTTAGTAGTACTATTTTTTTCCCAACAACTTCTATTTTTAATTATTATTGTTCCCTGTCTTGTTTTTTTTATCTTATTCAGATTTATTTTGACCAATATAAGTAGATTACAATATTCCATCTTTATGAGATCTTCACTTTGTTTCTTTTATTATTATTTTTCATGCGTTTGAATTAGAGTAGGATAAGTAAACTTTTTTTTTTCTATCTTAATTAATTTTGTAGGGAATTTATATCCTCACTTTATCCAATTGCAGTTTTCATTTTTTTTTGGATCTGTCTCATTTTTTTTTCGTAGGGAGATATGATGAGGATGTTTCAGTTGTAGGATTATGGCTTTCTCATTGGTTAATTGTGATGTGTTGGATTTGATTTTGTAGTCACTATCTTCTTAAGTATACTTTCATTCATATGCAGTCTATTAAAAAAAAGAGACATAGGATTCACGTTGAGAGTATATCAAATGAAAAATGAAAACTAAAGAAATGATGACAATTAGATTCGAACCCCATCCCCTTCGTTAACAAGTTTGGTTTGTTTACCAGTAAACTAAAAGAGATTTTTGTTTAGTATTTGCAAAATATTATTAATATAGGTTAGTTAAGATTAGTTAATTTTGAATTGTTAAGCATATGAATATAGTCTTATGATTAAAAATTAGTTTTTTTATTTAGTTTTATAAATATAGTTTAAATAATTAAATTTAAATTTTAATAAATTAATTTTTATAAAATTCTAAAATGTCGTTTAGCTTAATAATCATTAACGTTTTATATCTTATTGATTCTCGGCGTTTTCTTCAACATTACGTTCGGTTCTTCATTTCGGTAACCATTCCCTTTCTCTCTTATTCTAGTTTAAATAGTTTATTGTCATTCTTGTTTATTAACCGTTTGCTTGCTCTCGTAGATAGTTTAGGATTCTCTCCTTGTTTAATCCCCGTAGTTTGATTAAGATTTATTTTTGCTTTCCTTTAGATTAGGATTGTCCTTAGTTTTAATCATTTAGTTTAGATATTAAAAATCAAACCCTTTTTATTCGAGCATCAACTTTAGACATAAACGCGGATTTCCATTCACACTTCGCCAGGAACTACGATAACCTTCGGGTTTATACTCAAAATGACTTAATCAAATGGCGCCGCTGCCGGCTCTGTGTGTAGCGATGTTTGCGTTGTGCTTTTAGTTGGTGACTTGAAGATCCTTTCTTTTTAAAAAGTTTATTTTCGTATTTGTATATATATATATAATAAAAATTTTAAAAATAAAAAAAATATAAAAATCAAAAATATTTTCTTATTTTATTTTATTTTCTTTATTACTATATATATCATTAAAAAATAAAGTTTCAAAAAAGTATTCTTCTTTATCCTCTATTGTGTTTAATTCTTTTCTCTACCCCTCTTATTTATAATTCTTCATGGATTCGTCTTGCGTTCGGTGTGGGAGACCATGGCTTGGTTTTCCAATATGTCCATGGTGTACTTGTGCGAAGTGTGGTTCTGATATCGACAATACACAATTTGGATTTTGTCCATTGTGCAATTCAAGAAATTCGTACTTCTCCTCTTACACAAATTTCTTCCCCCCTCCCGTCTATGACAATCCCTATCCTCAAAAAGCACCGGATTTTTCTCAATACCCGTGTTGCAATCATTGTGGGGGCCCTCACGATACTTCTTATTGTCAACCGATGAATTATGAGCCACATCCGTGCTATAATTCCGGTTTTCAAAATTTTGAACCCCCACAAAACTCCGTCCTTCGTCAACCTTCTTTTAAGGAACAAATCACTAGTTTGGATGAAATTCTAGAAAGCTTAAAACAACTCAAAA
This sequence comes from Glebionis coronaria, assembly GCA_025667525.1. Classification (NCBI taxonomy): domain Eukaryota; kingdom Viridiplantae; phylum Streptophyta; class Magnoliopsida; order Asterales; family Asteraceae; genus Glebionis; species Glebionis coronaria. Next base: position 148,451,025 of record CM046882.1, read on the forward strand.
TTAGCTTGCATGACGAAAGACAACAAGAGCAAGTATCTACTCTTAGTGTTTCTACTCCTCCTCTTGTGCGTTCTTACTATTATGATGATGATGACGATGAGAATACTATTTCTTGGAATGATCTTTGTGCTCAATGTCCTAGTGCAATTGTAATTCCTTCTCTCGACTTGCTGGCTCTCGAGCCTAAGGATTCAACCATCCTAGGGGATGAGGATCTTAGCACAATTCCTGCAAAGGAATCTGACGAATTCATAAAGTCTAGTGCTGATAACCTTGTCCAAATTCCAAGTGAATCTGAGGCGACATCCGACAGTGACGATGAGTGTGAATCTCTTTCTAGTGATGATTCATTACCTCCCACCGACATCTTGGGAGACGATTCTTTGGCTTTCTCTAATCCTCTCTTTGATCTCGACGATGATTTTACTTCTAGTGATGACGAGTCACTATCCGATGAAGACGTTCAGAAGGAAAATTTCAAGATTTATTCGAACCCTTTATTTGATTTTGATGACGCCTACATCTCTAGTGAGGTGAATCCTCTCTTTGAAGAGGGGATTGAGGACATTGATAGCTCCGACTCTCCTGCTATTGATGAGTATTCGTTGTTAGCCATGCCACCTCCCATCGTAGAGGAGGTGGAGAGATTTGACCCTACCTTCCGTTTGATTCGGTCTGGTGAGGTGACGCGGGTGGTAGATATGTCTTCTGATATTTCTCATATTATGTTGCCACCCCGTCCTACCGCGTGCACACCCAAGCAGGTGATGTATCGCTTTTACTCTCCTCATTTCATACCGGGAAATGAGGATGAGTGCTTTGACCCGGGAGGTGACATTGACCGTTCTATGATTGATACCTTTACGGCTTTGCTGAATAGTGACCATCCATTGTCTTTGGGGGATGACAATTTGTCTTCTTTACCCATCCCACCTCCCGTGGATCACGACCTCACATACTTTTCGTATGTTGAGAGGACTTTTCTACCTTTCATGACTTATCCTCCTGCCTCTCATTTATTATGTTCCTCCAGGACCGAGGATAAGATTTTTGATCCCGGTATTACATTCGAGGCCTCCCCATGGACCATTTAATTCGGGGTCGAGTCAGGCTCGTGACTCGGTTAACAAAAACAAGCGCTTCTCGGGAGGCAACCCGATGATCTATCCTTTTTATTTATTTTCTAACATAAGTGTAGGGGCGTGTGCTTCTCTCCATGTGTGCTTGTTGGTTTTTGTTTTTGTGTGCAGGTTCCCTTGGATCGAGAAGACGTTCAGAGGGTTGATGTTGCTATTTTCCATCATCTTCTTCAATCAGTCTCCGATCGATCTTCATGTCTATATCAGGGGAGTACTCAGTTCTCATCTTTATCCATGCATATCTGATTGTGTTCTCCTTTTTACACTTGGAATTCTAGCATTATCCTTTTGTGTTCTTAAGAGTAAGGGTAACACCTTATCATTTTTGAACATTGAGGCCAATGTTCGGTTCTAAGTGTAGGGGGTTTTATATCATATTGATCATATTCATGCCTACTTGTTTGCCCTCTTGCATCCTATTTTGATCAAATGTGTGTTTGTTTTTTTATTAGAAATAATAAAACGTTTTTGACCGTGCGTGATTGACTTGTCCCGTAGGCTAGAACAAAAGGGATCCTGACTCTGCCTGAGTGTTGATCTGGCTGCTCCCTTAACTTTTAGACTGAGCTTTTAGGATTTGTGCAAATGAAAATGCTAAACGTGGAGTAGTTGGTTCTCTTTAGAGCTTATATGAATAACCTGTGGCTTTTTCTCCTAGATTGTAACTAGACTAAATAAGTGTGTTTTTTTTCAAGCTTTTGAACGTTAAAAATTGTGTTGTTATGCAAAAAAATAAATTCTTATGCAATTTTGATATAGAGTCCTAGTTCAACTTTTTATTTAAATTTGAGTGAAAGCATACTTTCTTAAATTTGCAATAATGTTGCGTGAAAAAAAAAAGTATCAAAAAAAAGAGAAGAAAAGAAAAAAAAGAGAAAAAAAAAATATTTGAAAAAAAAAAGAAAAAAAAAGAAGAAAAAAAATTGAATAAGAGTTGTATGTTTTTGTTGCTTTAATTGTGAGAAACTTGCTTTTTCTCAAATTTAAATCCGAAGTTGAACTAGAATTCATCAATTTTATATAAGAGTTTAGACGGTAATTGAGAATGTAGAAGTCAATGGTCCCGTGAGCTTCGATACTATTCTCAAGGGTGTAAAAACCTAGCCTCCTAAGCTTTGCTAAAGGACAAGCTGAGAAGAAAGTCGCTACATGGAGTGATCTCTCCTTTGAATCTTCATTCTTTAATTACCGTCGTTGTTTTTTTCATCTAAGTGTCTTTTATTAGCTTAGCGGTGATTTCAAGATCTTTGATTTCAAGATCCCGCCAATCCCGGTACTATTCTCCGTGGGGTGTCAAAAGCCCGGGCACTTAACCGATTAGGTTGGGACGTTCCGAGAAGAAAGGCGCTACATGGGAAAGGCCATTTTTGAATATCAAATCTCGTCATTTTCGGTGAGTCTAATATTCCACTTAGATGATTAGCAACCATAACAAATGTCGATTTGAACGATCAAAAATTTGAAAATGAACACACTTGCCTAGTCGTTATAATTATAGGAGTGAAAAGTTATATTTACACGGGTTATTAGTATAAGTAGTGTTAGCATTTTTCCAAAACGTTTGTACAAGGAATCTTAGCTTAGTTGGGAGTAATAAAAAGAGGATGACGATATTTATTCCCTGGAGACACCCAGTTTGCGTGTTTCCCGTTCTATGATCCTTATACCTTGAATAAAAAGTCGAGCATGGCGGGTCACTATGGATTTTTAGTTTTATTTTATTTTAGCAATTTTGAATAAAGTAGTTTTAAATTGATTTTTTATTTAACGTTTGTGATAATAGTTGCTTGGGGGCAAGCAACGTTTTAAGTGTAGGGGTGTGTTGAACACGTAATTATTCGTGGTTTTAGTGTTAATCTCCCTTCATTTATAGCATAATAAATAGCAAAACGTGTATTTTTAGTGTATTTATCGTTTATATGTGTTATTTATTATTGTAGGCACGGATATGAAGAAAAGGAGCTAAAACGAAGAAAAAGAGCAAAAACGAGCATGAGAAGTGGAAAGAGCACGAGAAATCGAGTCCGACGGTGCATTCATGTTTTATTGGGCCGGCCCAACACCATTTAAATGGGTCGGACCGACCCATTAATACATATTAAAGCCACTACAATAAACAAGACCACACAGCCCAGCAGACCCAATATACGCAACAAGCAAGGAAAGGCCTAGGCAGACCCATTAAATGAAAAAAAAGATCAGATAGAGAAAAAAAAGGATATGCGTACAACATAAGCAACTTTCAATATAATTATTTTTATTTTTGTTTCCTATTTTATCTTTGAAGTAGCGTAGGATAGAGAGCTGAACATTCTTTTTTTTTATTTTTTTCTTCTTTCGTTAAGTAGAAAAGGAGAAGACGCAGGAATAGAGTTTAATTCATTGTCTTCTTTATTTTTTTATTAATAGGTTTAGTAGTACTATTTTTTTCCCAGCAACTTCTATTTGTAATTATTACTGTTCCCTGTCTTGTTTTTTTATCTTATTCAGATTTATTTTGATCAATATAAGTAGATTACAACATTCCATCTTTATGAGATCTTCACTTTGTTTCTTTTATTATTATTTTTCCTGCGTTTGAATTAGAGTAGGATAAGTAAACTTTTTTTTCTGTCTTAATTAATTTTGTAGGGAATTTATATCCTCACTTTATCCAATTACAGTTTTCATTTTTTTTGGATCTGTCTCATTTTTTTTCGTAGGGAGATATGATGAGGATCTTTCAGATGTAGGATTATGGCTTTCTCATTGGTTAATTGTGATGTGTTGGATTTGATTTTGTAGTCACTATCTTCTTAAGTATACTTTCATTCACATGCAGTCTTTTAAAAAAAAGAGACATAGGATTCACGTTGAGAGTATATCAAATGAAAAATGGAAACTAAAGAAATGATGACAATTAGATTCGAACCCCACCCCCTTCGTTAACAAGTTTGGTTTGTTTACCACTAAACTAAAATAGATTTTTGTTTAGTATTTGCAAAATTTTATTAATATAGGTTAGTTAAGATTAGTTAATTTAGAATTGTTAAGCATATGAATACAGTCTTATGATTAAAAATTAGTTTTTTTATTTAGTTTTATAAATATAGTTTAAATAATTAAATTTAAATTTTAATAAAATAGTTTTTATAAAATTCTAAAATGTCGTTTAGCTTAATTATCATTAATGTTTTATATCTTATTGATTCTTGGCGTTTTCTTCAACATTACGTTCGGTTCTTCATTTCGGTAACCATTCCCTTTCTCTCTTATTCTAGTTTAAATATTTTATTGTCATTTTTGTTTATTAACCGTTTGCTTACTCTCGTAGATAGTTTAGGATTCTCTCGTTGTTTAATCCCCGTAGTTTGATTAAGATTTATTTTTGCTTTCCTTTAGATTAGGATTGTCCTTAGTTTTAATCATTTAGTTTAGATATTAAAAATCAAACCCTTTTTATTCGAGCATCAACTTTAGACATAAACGCGGATTTCCATTCACACTTCGCCAGGAACTACGATAACCTTCGGGTTTATACTCAAAATTACTTAATCATTTAGCAAGCTCTATTCCAGGATCAAAAATCCGTTCCTTGATGGGAAAACAACAAGTGTTGGTTGCCTTAGAATATTCTCCCTTGTAGGTCACATGGTGAGAGAAAGGTTGTGGAGTAATGGGTAACAACAAGCTTTTCGAAGGAACCATCATGACTTGTTTTTCTTTATCACTTTGAAAGGGTGAGGTGGACAAGGAAGAAGGTAAAGGATCTTCATACAATAGAGATTCTAGAAAGAGTATGTCCCCCTCCTCATCAATATAACCAAGAGTGAACTCAAAAGGTATATCAACCTCTAAAAATTCATCACTCTCATCCATGATAGAATCCTCCTCATCACCATAAACATCATAGATTGGTATATCAAAGATTGGTGACTCCTCAAAACTCAAGGAAGTGTGATCATCAATGAATGGAGAGTCACAAGTGGAGAGCTCATCATCACTATAATCATCATATGTTGGTGTATCACAAAGAAGAGGTTCATCATCACTAAAATCCTCATTGGTGTCTTCATCATGGTGGAAAAGTGGGTTATCACGTAATATTTCAAAAAGAGGATTGGAATGAATCACAAAATCACCAAAGTTAAGCTCTTGAGGTTCATGAAAATCCAAGGATGAAGTAATGGAGGCAATGGTCTCAACATAAGGTAGATCATAATCTCCACTTGAGCAAGCTTCATAAGAATATTCATCACAAACTTCATCAAGGATATCATCTTGAGTTTCCTCCTCATTAAAAACATCAATATTCTTCACCGTTTCGGGCTCATTAGATTTGTTTGACAACTTTCCCATGTTAAACACAACTCTTTCATCTCCTACCCTCATTGTAAGTTCACCTTCCGCCACATCTATAAGAGTCCGACCCGTTCTCAAAAATGGCCTACCAACAATTAAAGGAACTCTCAGATCCATATCATAATCAACCACCACAAAATCCGTGGGAAAGGTAAATCTCTCAACCCCAACAAAAACATCCTCCGCAATTCCCATCGGATAAGCTATAGTACGGTTGGCCAACTCAAGAGTCATCCTAGTAGGAGTGAGCTCGGGAAGTCAAAGTCTTTTCCAAACCGATAATGGCATGAGATTAATGCTTGCCCCTAATCCGCTAATGCCATGCAATTTCCACCCCCGGGAAATTGCGAGGAATCTAAAACCTCCCCAGATCTCCAAGCTTAGTAGGCAACTTCTTAAGCAAAACCGCGGAGCAATTCATTTAAGGAAGCATTAGGAAAATCCACAAATGTCTCCTTGTTAGAAAGTAAGTCCTTGATCATCTTAGCAAATTTAGGCACATTGGCTAAGGATTCCGCAAAGGATATGTTTATGTTGAGTTGCTTGAACATCCTCAAAAAGTTTGAGACTTGAATATCATCTTTATTCTTAAGTTTTTCCTTTCTCAATCTCGATAGGTACGGGAGACTTGGTTTTGGTTGTGTTTGAGTGGTTGATGAATGATTTTCATTATTGGGTTCTTCATTGATGGGTGTGGAAGTTAAAGGAGTAGGAGGTATAGGTGTTGAGGTTGTAGAACATAAAGGTGTTGATGTTGATGGCTTATCACAAGATGGAACCATAGTAGGCTTAACCATAGAAGGTTTGGGTGGTGAAGGATCATGAGTTTTCTTTCCACTTCTTGTTGTGATAGCATTGACATTATCCCTTGGGTTTTTTTGTGTGTTAGAAGGTAGAGCCCCTTGTGGCCTTTGATTAAGAAGCATCATAAACTTTTTGTTTGTTTCCTCATGCATTTCCCTCATTCTTTTCTTATTAGCTTGGAACCTCCTTTCATTCTCTTGATTCATTTTGTGAAGAAACTCAATGGTGTTAAAATCATGTGGCACATTCCCTTGAAAACCTTGAGGTTGGAAAGGTGGAGGTTGATTGTAAAACCCTTGGTTGTTGCCTTGAAAGTTATTTCCTTAATTGTGAAAGGTATTGGGTGCTCTAAAATTGTTTTGTCCTTGGTAACTTGGCCTAGGCCCTTGATTTCTTTGTAACAATTGAGGAGGATTGTTTTGTGTTTGGGTGGGTGGTTGGGGTGGGAAACCGGGTGGAGCAAGGTAGTTTTGATTTGTAAGAGAGATTGTTTTGATTAATGTTTGGTTTGAAATGCTCTCTATGTTCATCTTGGTAAGCATAACACTCAACTTGATAACCTTGCACCTTATCACATTGTTGGAAAGAATGAGGACCTCCACAAGTCTCACATGAAAGAGCAATAGCATTCACATCATTGGTGGAATTATTGTTCAAAGAGAGTTCACAAAAGTTCATGAGTGTGTTGGTCATAGTATCAAGCTTTTGAGAGATAATCTTTTCGATTTGTGGAGTAACACTCTATTGCACCACATGGACTCTCTCATCAAATTGTGTGTTAATTTGCACCATTGATTTGGTTTCAATAATGTCCCATGTTTCTTGAATGGATTTAGAAAGAATATTCCCACCCACGGAGGAGTTTAGGGAATCTTGATGATGTGGTCTTAATCCATTGTAGGAAGTGTTGATTTGGTGAACCTCATTGAATCCATGATTAGGGCATTTTCTCAATAACTCCTTGAACTCTTCCCATGCATCACTAAAGGTTTGGCTAGGTTTTTGTTGAAATCCAATAATTAGGTTTCTCAAAGCCGTGGTCTTAGATGGGGGAAAGAACTTGTTCAAAAACTTCTTAGAGAAATCATCCCAAGTAGTAATGCTTGATACAATGATTTTGCTATGGGGTTCAATATTTATGTCTCTCAGAATCTTCTCGAATTGATCACGGCTCAAAGTGGAATGATTGTTCTTGGTTACAAAAAGGGGATTGGGTTTTCTATTCTACGGAAAAGGAATAAAGAGCAAAGTCGTGAAAATAAGCTAAAACAATTGACAAATGAAAATCAAGGTAAAAGAAATAAAGATCAGTTCAAAATTAAACAACAAATGAAAGTGATTAAAAATGTAACTTAAAACTCAGAAAACTGAAAATAAGAAATGCTGAAAAAGATGTTCATTCGGAATAAATAGAACTGGAAACCTTGATTCGGAATGTGGAGCTTGATCCGGTATATTAGATATTCCGGATGGAAAAGGTTGATGCGGAATAAAGGTGTTGATGCGGAATAAAGGGGTTGATCCGGAGTATTAGATATTCCAGATGGAAAAAGTTGATGCGGAATAAAAGTTCTACTCGGAATAATAGAGGATGCGGAATAATGAAACTGATGCGGAATAATGAGCTTGATCCGGAATATTAGATATTCCGGATGGAAAAAGTTGATGCGGAATAAAAGTTCTACTCTGAATAATAGATGATGCGGAATAAATGGTGTGATCCGGAATAAATGATTATTCCGGATGGAAGGAGTTGATCTGGAATATTAGATATTCCGGATGGAAAGGGTTCGATTTTGAATAATTAACTTGATCCGGAATAAAAATTGAAAGTGACTGATTCGGAATGTTTACTTTGATTCGGAATGCTGGGGACGAAGAACAGTAAGCAGACGAAAAATAGGGTAATATGATTTTTATCAAATCAAGCCAAATTAACCAAAAGATTTAAACCAAACTAACCAATAATCTTTTACTAACCATAATCATCAAGTCCCAACAATAAAAACAAAAAACCCAATAACTTTTGAAGATCAAATCAACCAAATAAGAACTTTAAACTTTAAATCAAAAATATGAAGATGAACAAGATTAATGGAAGGATTATATTGAAAGATTAATGTTAAACAAACAAAGGAAAAGATTAAAAACCTTACAAGATTAAGGATTCAACAAAATGAAAAATCACCAACACCTTAATGGTGTTGGCTTCCTACGAAAGAAAAGAAAGACTGGAATATAAAAACTAGCTCAAAAAGTGTGAAGGGGAATTCTTTATATAGGCCTAGTGGTTGGTTGGTGAGTGGGCTTTCTTCTCTCTTTTCGTCTTCTCGTCTTTTCAGTAAAGTTGACGTTTTCGATTCTGATTCGGGATTTGTCGACGATTAAATTCAACTCGTCTTTTAATTTCTTCGTTTAATAGACTTGAGTTCCTTCGACATATGTAAATCTTCCATCTTCGGTCCTTTTCTTCGATAAATCTTCAAATAGGCCCATTGACTTCAAATCTTTTGCATCTCTTGGACAATAGACTTCGTCTTGAGTCTTTTTCTTCGATAAAACCCGTGCAATCCCATGTGTTCTCCATTATTCATCCGGTTGGCTCTGAAAACACAATAAACACAATAACCACGCATAATTCCAAACAAATGATATTAAATACGTGTTTTGCTCTCGTTTTAGACAGAAATAAGTGGTAAAAGGATGGGTGTTTTCACACCTATTAAATCCCCTACACTTAACCATTGCCATGCCCTCATGCATTGCTTAGTGATAAAGCAAATTTACATTTTTCTCATAATCAATCAACCTTGGCCTTATTAAAATACTACTAAACAAAAATTAAAGTACTAAGAGAAATTAAAACTTTAAAGGAAACAAAAGGATAGAAAACCATTTTCACTTGATAATAGCTATATGGAAATAACTTGCAAAGAGATCAAGGACTTACATTAGGGCTTTGGTGCTGCGAAGATTTATCACCCTCAAGTTTCACGTTCCCCAAACTAAGCTTAAAAACGAGATCATTGTTATTATAAGTTAGCAAATCAAACACTTACACACATGGCTTAATTATATGCTTAAACTCCCTTATTCCTAGGTGTATCTCTTATATTTTATTTTTGTCTTAGAATGACCATGAAGATGCATTTTTGGACTTATTGCGATAGTTTATTTAGGCTGAAAGCAAAGTAGGACGATTTGATTAATAGTTAGCTAAAGGACAAAATATCTTAAAACTGCTTCTCGGGATTTCAAAAAGTTCATATCTTGGCATAACTCGCTTCACGATTTGAGACCTTTCTCGGGCCGATATTTGGCATGTACTTCATACTTCATATCTTGAGAGACGTTCTTGAGATAATGGTCTTCTCTTCGTTAATAGAGTTCTTCACTTGGAGTATTTTTGAGGGATACTCCACTTTGTTGACCACGACTTCATCATTATTTCTTCAATCGTTATTTGGGATTTTGAGATACAACGATCCGCCTCCTTTTCGGACTTGGATCTATTTATCCTCATACCTTGTTAGGGTCTTTTCGGATAGACTTCTCCATGATCTTTATGGGAGTTGATTGCTTTTCGTCGTGAGTCTTGATCCTTCATATTGATTTTGGGAATAATGCTTTTCACATCACCTTGGATCTTTAGCAATAAGATTGAATCCTCATGCCTTGTTAGGGCCTTTTCGGATTCGCCAATCTTCGCGCACCGCTTCATAAGTTATGCCTTGGCTATGAACTCTTATCATTACCGAGAAACTTTTAAACGATCTTGGGCTAGAAGCTAAGTAACTTTTCAAATCGTAGGACCTTACTTATTGCAGATAAATTATTAGCAAGTGATGGTAGAATAGGCAGATCATCACACCAAGTGTGCTTGTGCAAGAATACCGACTTATAATTGACTCTATCATTTCTCGTTCTCCACAATTTAAAATCTCAAGTAATGAGACTCGTGGATGCTTAGCCTAATAAACTAATTAAGGTCTACCTGGTTAAGGATACTAGCTAGAATAAACTTGGATAAGTCTATTCGGGTTGAGTCAAAATAATCGCAACGGGCCTAATATGTCAAAGATTTCAAAACTAGCTACACCACTTTATTAATATTTTTGACTTTATTGCGGGATATATACATATGAAAGCAACGATAAAAATTTAAAAATTACGACTAAATGGCCAAAGTTAATTAAAAATTTGAAAAATGCTGAAAAAGATGATTTTCCGGTTAAATGAAGGCATTTTCATGGAAAAGTCCACTTAAAACTTCGATAGAAGTCCCCTACACTTAAGATAAACATTGTCCTCAATGTTTAAGCATGTGGGAAAAGTCTCCCCTACACTTATGACATTGTGCACGTTGGTTAAATCAAGCTAAGGAAGAGACGACTAAAGTGATCAATTTCAAATGTGAGTATGAAGAAAATTGAATCACGATAGTTGAGAGATAGAACCAGATTTCGGATAACACGGGAGCACGGTTCTTCAAAGATTCCAAGAGGGCATTCATCCCTGTAATCACATCACCACACAAACACAAACAACCTATAGAGGCCCCCTACACTTAGGAGGTTAAACGGAAAAGGATAGATACCCGGGTTGCCTCCCGAGGAGCGCTTGTTTTTGATAACCGAGTCACGAGCCTGACTCGACCCAAAATTAGTTCATGGGAAACGTGGTGAGGGATGGAATCATCTCATGAGAGATGTCCTCACCAAAGTAAAACTTCACTCGTTGGCCATTCACCTTAAAATTAGGTCCATTAGGTTGAGCGAGCTCGAGAGTACCATATGGAAAATTTTGGGCAACGGTGAATAGGCCGGACCAACGAGATTTCAGCTTGCCCGAAAAGATTTTCAACCGAGAGTTAAAGAGCAAAAATTTGTCTCCAACTTGGAACTGTCGGTTTTTAATCTTAGAGTCGTGAATGAGCTTAGTCTTTTCCTTATAGATCAAAGAATTTTCATAAGCCTCATTCCGGAGTTCATTCAGCTCACTGAGTTGGATCTTGTGTAGGTCACCGGCTTTGTTGATGTCGAAATTAGCCCACTTCAAGGCCCAGTAAGCCTTGTGCTCCAACTCAATGGGGAGGTGGCATGCTTTCCCGTACACAAGACGATATGGTGTACAACCAATCGGAGTCTTGTATGCGGTACGAAAAGCCCACAGAGCATCATCAAGTTTATCGGCCCATGAGGCACGATGATCTCCCACGGTTCGTTCAAGAATTCGCTTTAACCCTCGATTAGAGATTTTAGCCTGGCCATTAGTTTGTGGGTGGTATGCGGTGGAAAGACAATGATTTACACCATACTTAGCCATGACTCTTGCGAATTGGTCATTGAAAAAATGAGTCCCGTGATCACTAATAATGGCACGAGGCACACCGAATCTAGCGAATAGTGATTTCAAAAAGTTACAAACCACCCTTGCGTCATTAGTGGGTAAAGCTTTGGCTTCAACCCATTTAGAAACGTAGTCAACAACAACAAGGATGTATTTGTTTCCTTTAGATGAAGGGAATGGCCCCATAAAGTCTATACCCCAAACATCAAAGATTTCACATTCTTGTATGAAATTTTGAGGCATCTCATCTTTATGTGTGATCTTGCCTTGTTTTTGGCAAGCATCACAATGTTTAACCATCTCGTGAGCATCACGATAAATGGTGGGCCAATAAAATCCCGAGTCAAACACTTTTTTGGCGGTGTAGTTAGGACCAAAGTGACCACCGGTGGGTCCTTTGTGGCAAGCTTCGAGAATGTCTAAAGCTGCCGGTCCATCAACACATCAGCGAATAATCAAATCAGCACATTGTTTGAATAGATACGGGCTATCCCAAAAGTAAGTCTTAATATCTTTAAAGAACTTCTTCTTTTGTTGGGATGTTAGCCCGTCAATGAGAATTCCACCCGCCAAGTAGTTTGCAATGTCCGCAAACCACGGGGCTTCATCATTACTCGAGTTGATAGACATTAAGGTCTCCAGGTGAAAAGAGTCATTGATCTCTTTGTTCGGATGATCCCCTTGATAAGGATCCTCAAGTCTGCTGAGATGATCCGCGGCTAGGTTTTCAGCTCCCTTCTTATCACGAATTTCGATTTTAAATTCTTGAAGTAGCAAAACCCATCGAAGAAGTCTTGGTTTCGAATCTTGTTTAGTAAACAAGTACTTCAACGCGGAATGATCGGTATACACGATGGTGGTAGAAAGGACAAGATAGGGGCGGAACTTTTCAAAAGCATAGATAACAGCTAAAAGCTCTTTTTCGGTTGTCGTGTAATGCAATTGAGCCCCTGTCGTTGTCTTGCTAGCGTAATGGATCGGTTGGAAGGGCTTGCTCATTCGTTGGCCCAAAACCGCTCCAATTGCAAAGTCGCTAGCATCGCACATCAACTCTAAGGGAAGCTCCCAATTAGGGGTAACCAAGACCGGTGCCTTAGTTAGCTTATCCTTAAAAAGGTTGAAGGCTTCAATACACTCTTTGGAAAAGATAAAAGGAGTATCGTTTTCCAAGAGGTGGGTCATCGGGCGAGCGATTTTAGAAAAATCTTTGATGAAACGACGGTAGAAGCCCGCATGACCAAGGAAACTTCTCACACCCTTCACGGTTGAAGGTGGAGGCAATTTAGCAATAACATCGACTTTAGCATGGTCCACTTCAAGACCGGATTTGGAGATTTTGTGTCCTAGCACGATGCCCTCTTTTACCATGAAATGGCATTTTTCCCAATTAAGAACAAGGCGAGTGTCTTCACACCGCTTAAGCATACGTTCTAAATTGGCAAGGCAAGCAGAGAATGAATCGCCATAAACCGAAAAATCATCCATGACGACTTCCATAGTTTCTTCAACCATGTCATGGAAGATAGCCATCATACACCTTTGGAACGTCCTAGGAGCATTGCATAAACTGAAATGCATGCGTTTGTAAGCAAACGTTCCGTAGGGACAAGTGAATGTGGTCTTTTCTTGGTCTTTGGGATCGATGGGAATTTGAAAATACCCGGAGAAACCGTCTAAAGAGCAGTAATAATCATTACCCGCTAGACGCTCGAGCATTTGATCCATGAAAGGAAGAGGAAAGTGATCTTTCTCGTGGCATCATTGAGCTTGCGATAGTCGATACAAACTCTCCACCCAGTAACGAGATGAGTGGGAATCAACTCGTTGTTTTCATTGGGAACAACGGTTATTCCGCCCTTCTTGGGCACACAATGGACGGGACTTACCCATGGCGAATCCGAAATAGGGTAAATCAAGCCGGCATCTAGAAGTTTGATAACCTCTTGTTTGATGACGTCATGAATGCGAGGATTAACCCTTCTTTGGCTCTAGATTGCGGGTTTAAAGTCATCTTCCATGAGAATCTTGTGAGTACAAAAGTTTGGATCAATTCCGCGGATGTCAGAAATTTTCCAAGCAATTGCCTTCTTATGATCTTTAAGCACGGCGATGAGGCGAGATTTCTCTTCTTCTTTCAAGCCCTTAGCAATTATTACGGGAGACTTCTTCTGTTCTTCCAGGAACACGTACTCGAGATGGGGCGGCAACTCCTTCAGTTCTAAATCCGGAGGATTTTCGATGGTAGGCGTATTCAAAGTCGGTTCATCGATAGCATCAGCCTTGGGAGATGGTGGAGAAATATGGTCCTCTTTGAGAAGTTTCTCAATGAGACGATTGTCTTCATCCCAATTGGTGGGAGAATCGTCATATTCTAAGTTCACATTTCCCATGGTGGCTTCAAAGTCTTTCCAAAGGAAATCACTTTCTCCAAATAGAGTAAGTGATGAATCAATAGAGGAAACGGTCTCAACATTGGGAGGAGAGGTAGGAATACTTTTGCAAGCATCTTTGAAGTGTTCTTCACAAGCCTCATCAAGAACGTCAATACAATTAACACTCTCGTATGAATAAGGCTGTTTAGAAAGCTTTCCCATGTTGAAGACGATTTTATCGTCACCCACTCTCATGATAAGCTCACCCGCTTCAACATCGACGAGAGTGCGACCGGTCCTCAAGAATGGACGTCCAACGATTACTGGCACACGAGGGTCCATATCGTAGTCGACCACGACGAAATCGGCAGGAAAAGTAAATTTGTCGACTCCTACAAAAACGTCTTCGGCTATCCCCACTGGATGAGCAACCGTACGGTTAGCTAATTCCAAAGTCATTTTGGTGGGGACTAGCTCAGGGAGAAATAATTGCTTCCAAACACTTAAAGGCATTAAGTTAATACTGGCACCTAGATTGGCTAGGGCCATGCAATTCTCTACTCCCGGGAAGTTGCAAGGGATTAAGAAGCGACCCGGATCACCAAGCTTGGTTGGCAATTTCCTTAAGAGCACTGCAGAGCAATTCTCATTAAGTTGGGTATTAGCAATATCAAGAAGCTTCTCCTTGTCGCTAAGAAGATCTTTGAACATTTTCTCGTATTTAGGCATGTGAGCGAGAGCCTCAACGAAGGAGATGTTGAAATTCAATTGTTTAAACATTTTGAGAAAGTTCGAAACCTGAATATCGTCCTTGCTTTTGAGCTTCTCTTTCCTCAACCTTGAGGGATAAGGTATATCGGAAGAAGAGGAAGTCTTTGGGATCGAAGGATCACTTACATCCTTGGGTGAAGGAGGGGTAGAAGTAAGAGGTAGAGGAAATGGGGAAGTAGAAGATTGAGGAATAGGAATGGGGAACTCGTTTTCCTTAGTCATAATCACCGGTGGAGGTATAGGAAGCTCGGGTTCCTTGGTACCTTTGACACTGCGAGTGGTGATTGCTTTCATCTCCCCTCTTGGATTCGCAACGATGTTACTCGGAAGAGTACCCGAAGAAGAGGATTGATTACCTTGGAAGAAACCAGCCATCATGTTCCTTAAGTCATTCGTTTGACTTGCCAAAGTGTTTCGCATATCAGCTCGAAGATCGTTTCCTTGTTTCACCATATCTGCTTTCAAGTTGAGCACTTCCCGCTGGAGATTTTCCACGATCACATCATTGGTCCTCATGTAGGTTTCAAAATCTTGGTGTAATGCGGTGGGTTGGTTGGGAGGAGGAGCATGGTAGGCGGGTGGTTGATAAGCCGGTTGTTGGTAAAATTGGTTGTTTCTTTGAGGTGGATATGGTTGTTTTTGAGGTGGTTGGTATGGTGCGCGAGGTTGTTGTTGAGGAGGGCGATTGAGGTTTTGTTTTTGGTTTGGGTTGTTAGGAGGAAAACCGGGCAGTGAGAGAAAGTTGTTTGAGCGGTAGCTAAGCAAGTTGCGGTCTCCTTGAGGACGAGCTTGATAAGTGGCCGGAGGATAGGTACCGTATGCTGCATTAACATTCTCAGAAGGATAGTCTTGGGTGGAGGTACAAGTGGTGTAAGAGTGAGGACCCCCGCATATTTCACATGGTTGGCTAACAACATTGACTTGAGCGTCTTGAGCGTTTTTAGCGTTGATGCTGTTGGTGTTGCTAGCGGTTTGGGTAGCAAGAGATTCAAGAAGCGACGTAATTTTGTCAAGTCTCTTGTCGTTCTCACTAGTACTAGCACTAGCGGCATTGGTCCGAACACTCTTGGTTTGCACTCTAGACTTATTCTCAATAATATCCCAAGCGGCATTAGAGCTCTTAACCAAAATATTACCCCCCGAGGCACTATTTAGTGAATCTTGGTCATTCATGCTTAAACCATTGTAAAAAGTATTAACTTGGTGCACTTTGGTAAAACCATGTTGTGGGCACTTTCTTAAAAGATCTTTAAAACGATCCCAAGATTCACTAAAAGACTCATCGTACTTTTGTTCAAAATTAATAATTTCATTCCGCAAAGCGATAGTACGAGAGGGTGGGAAAAAGTAGTTTATGAATTTGGTCTCCAAATCCGTTCACGTAAGAATACTTTGTGGCGGTTCCTTTGCAAGCCAATGCCGGGCTTGTCCCTCTAAGGAGAAAGGAAAAAGTTGTAAACGGATTACCTCTTGTGGAACACCATTGAATTTGACCATATTTGTGAGTTGCAGGAACCTTTTGATGTGGTCATGAGGATCATCAATGGTACGCCCCAAGAATGGTTGAGCAGAGACCATCTGAATAAAGCCGGATTTGAGCTCAAAGTTGTTGGCTGCAATCGCGGGTATGACAATTGGATCATTGTTGCCCTCCACATGTGCTTGCAAAAGTTCAATCATCGGGCGATTGTCCAGTAGAGGTTCATTGTTGTTGTTATTGTTTTGAGGTGGGTTATTGTTTTTGTTGTGTACACCGGCCATGTCTAAGTCTTCGAGAGGCTCGGCCTCTTGATAAGACGTTGAACGTGTATGCATGCACCTGCAAAAGAAATAACAAAGCAAAAACAAAGCAGAAATATTTTTGGTTTTTATGTTTTTTAATTTTTAGGATTTTTGAAAATTTTATATTTTTTAGGGTTTTTGAATTTTTTTATGAAAAAGTAACGTTCACGGTGAACGGATCCCAAAATCCAAGTTCTCACAAAAAATTGTTAATCTTTACGAGAAGAGCCGGTAGCGGCGCCATTTGATACAATGATTTTGATATGGGGTTCAATATTTATGTCTCTCGGAATCTTCTCGAATTGATCACGGCTCAAAGTGGAATGATTGTTCTTGGTTACAAAAAGGGGATTGGGTTTTCTATTCTACGGAAAAGGAATAAAGAGCAAAGTCGTGAAAATAAGCTAAAACAATTGACAAATGAAAATCAAGGTAAAAGAAATAAAGATCAGTTCAAAATTAAACAACAAATGAAAGTGATTAAAAATGTAACTTAAAACTCAGAAAACTTAAAATAAGAAATGCTGAAAAAGATGTTCATTCGGAATAAATAGAACTGGAAACCTTGATTCGGAATGTGGAGCCTGATCCGGAATATTAGATATTCCGAATGGAAAAAGGTTGATGCGGAATAAAGGTGTTGATGCGGAATAAAGGGGTTGATCCGGAATATTAGATATTCCGGATGGAAAAAGTTGATGCGGAATAAAAGTTCTACTCGGAATAATAGATGATGCGGAATAATGAAATTGATGCGGAATAATGAGCTTGATCCGGAATATTAGATATTCCGGATGGAAAAAGTTGATGCGGAATAAAAGTTCTACTCGGAATAATAGATGATGCGGAATAAATGGTGTGATCCGGAATAATTGATTATTCCGGATGGAAGGAGTTGATCCGGAATATTAGATATTCCGGATGGAAAGGGTTCGATACTGAATAATTAACTTGATCCGGAATAAAAATTGAAAGTGATTGATTCGGAATGTTTACTTTGATTCGGAATGCTGGGGATGAAGAACAGTAAGCAGACGAAAAACAGGGTAATATGATTTTTAACAAATCAAGCCAAATTAACCAAAAGATTTAAACCAAACTAACCAATAATCTTTTACTAACCATAATCATCAAATTCCAACAATAAAAACCAAAAACCCAATAACTTTTTAAGATCAAATCAACCAAATAAGAACTTTAAACTTTAAATAAAAAAGATGAAGATGAACAAGATTAATGGAAGGATTATATTGAAAGATTAATATTAAACAAACAAAGGGAAAGATTAAAAAGCTTACAAGATTAAGGATTCAACAAAATGAAAAATCACCAACACCTTAATGGTGTTGGCTTCCTACGAAAGAAAAGAAAGACTGGAATATAAAAACTAGCTCAAAAAGTGTGAAGGGGAATTCTTTATATAGGCCTAGTGGTTGGTTGGTGAGTGGGCTTTCTTCTCTCTTTTCGTCTTCTCGTCTTTTCAGTAAAGTTGACGTTTTCGATTCTGATTCGGGATTTGTCGACGATTAAATTCAACTTGTCTTTTAATTTCTTCGTTTAATAGACTTGAGTTCCTTCGACATATGTAAATCTTCCATCTTCGGTCCTTTTCTTTGATAAATCTTCAAATAGGCCCATTGACTTCAAATCTTTTGCATCTCTTGGACAATAGACTTCGTCTTGAGTCTTTTTCTTCGATAAAACCCGTGCAATCCCATGTTTTCTCCATTATCCATCCGGTTGGCTCTGAAAACATAATAAACACAAAAACCACGCATAATTCCAAACAAATGATATTAAATACGCGTTTTGGTCTCGTTTTAGCCAGAAATAAGTGGTAAAAGGATGGGTGTTTTCACACCTATCAATGCTCTTAGGTGGTTGTGTATCAAGCCAATACTTAGCATTGCCCTCTAGTGAAAACTGGATCAAGATCAACTTAATGGCATCATGGGGAACTCCATTGTACTTAATGGTGTTGCAAAGAGATAGAAACTTCTTGAGGTGATCATGTGGATTATCACTAGCTCTTCCAAAAATGGTGTGTTTGAAACCAAGTTAATCATAGATGTCTTAAGCTCAAAGGAGTTTGCGGGAATCTCGGGTATAACAATAGCATCGGCATATCCTTTCACATTAGATTGAAGGTTCTCCATCAAAGGTCGATTGTCAACGGCGTCCATGGCTTCTTGTTTAATGATCAAAGCACGATTCTCGGGATCGGCTTGATGGACGGTGTTGTTTTTACTCTTTCTCTTTTTCTTCCTTTTCGGAGGAAGGGGTTTTACACCAAATGGTATTTGTGCACGCCCGCGAGTGAGCATGCAACTCAAATCAAGGAGTGAGAGAGAAGCTCTCGTTCGACTTTGAAGAAGAAGGGATTATCCTCTTCGAGATTCAGTATGAAATATCCACAAGAAAGTATAATATACGTAAGTACTACTTGGGTGCAAGACCCCCAATCAATCTTTCCTTCTTAGAATACGCACTAGTGAACGGGGGGTTAGGTGGCGCGAAGCACTTAAGTACCTATTAACCCTTAGACGGCATTTTATTGCACGTCGCCATTCTATTCACTTTGTAGTTTGTATTCTTCCAATTCTTGCCTATTGGAAGTATTTATCTATTCTTGCTTAATTAAATTTGATCGATACACGTGTCAAGGACCGAAACGCTCCCGAACACGGTGTATTGCAAAAGCAATACTTATGGAAGTATGTGTATTGAATGTTCGTATACGTATACGTATCTACATATAATAATATATCAAAAATATTTTTGTATTTATTGGGTTTTTAAAGAAAATACTATATGTACGTAAAAACCGATGAAATCCAATAATATATATATTTGGGTGCAATCTCTTAGGAAAAAGATTGCTTATTGAGTTTTTTATTTTTTTGGTCAATTCTTTGGGAAAATAATTGATTTTGTTATTTTATAGTTTTTTATATTTTTGATTTTTTTTTATATTTTTGATTTATGATACGTAAAAATAACGTTCACGAGGTATTTTGAAATTAAGTATTTTGAAATTCGTTTATTCTCGTAATGTCATGAACCGGCAGCGACGCCATTTGAAATTAAGTATTTTGAAATTCGTTTATTCTCGATTCTTGACAAATTGAAAGTCCTAAAAATATCAAGTCTTTAATTGTTCTTGGTTGTTAAGGGTATTTGGAAGTCTATGTCTAATTCAATCAACACGTAATAAGAGGAAAATAATAGGCTACGTATCCGTAAAACACTTTGCAAATACCAAGTACTATCCACAAAGTTCAAAATTGAAATGCATAAAAGTAAATTTACTTGAAATGTAAGATAAATGAAAGATAAGGGCTAAAATGTAAATTTCAGAAACTAAAAGGACCAAAATTGTAAAATTCAACAAACTAGTAAAAACGTTTTACCAAACTAACAAACTTACTAACTGATTATTATCAAAAACTGAAAGTACAAGGACTGGTTACATGCAAACCCTAAAAACAAGGAAGTTTAGCACCTAATGAAAACAGTTACAAACAACAAGGACCAAAATGCAATTAACTTGGAATTTATAACAAAAATGGGTATAGCAAGATTAATAAGCTGGGTTGAGCTTATTACTGGACCAAATTAAGTCTGGTTTGTTTCAAAATGCTTAAAATGGAAATTTAGCTAGACTTGCACAAGGAAACAGCTTAAAAGCTCAAAAATCACAAGATAGCTTATTCTAATAAGCCAAGAATAAGCAAACATGAAATCTAGACTTCCACAACTTGATTTTAAAGCACAATCAGCTGACAAGAAGACTGGAATGTCTTTGCAAATTGAAAATGGTTCAATAGATAAGCAAGAAACTGAAATTAAGATCAAATGAGCTTATTTGACCAAGCGTTGACCAAAAATTGCAAAAAGTTGAAAATTTCCAAATTCACTCAGGACATGTTGGCAAAACGTTTCGTGAAAAAAATTGACAATTTAATGAAGTGGAAATTGAGATCTAGGAAAACAGATTGACCTTTATGTCATAAACTTGCAAGTGCTCATATGCTTATCAATAAGCTGATTTCTCATTCAATATTGCAAACTGTATAATTTCCTTACACACACTAATACTTCAGATGTTGAACTACAAGTAGAAACTAGTTTTAAGCAAAATGATTAAGAAATGAAGTAATGGCAATGGATTGAATCTTGCTAGTTTGACTGATGAAAAATTCTCACAACACTTGACCCATACTTTTTTATACCAATTGCCTTTTTGACTGACAATTAGACTTCAAAGCTGAACAAAAGTGTTTACACTATGTAGCAAATGTAAACTAACAACAATCAACTAGTTAAGCAGCCTTTAATCACTAATATACATCAAATCCAAACACCACTTAAGAAATCTGTTAAAGACTTTTACAAAATAATTTTGATCACAAGACTTAAGATGGTTATTATTCTTATCAAGACATGTTTAATATGTAAAATGAGAAATGTTTCGACTAAAAAAAAACTTGAAAATACTCTTTACTACAAAATGAACTCAATGACTGAAAACTGATGAAAATCAAAGCTGAAATCAAGTGGACTAAAATCAAAGCTGCAATATTACTTAACCACTATCAAACCAACATAATTACTCTAAAAACAAGCTAAACACATGATCAGTTCAACAATTAAGATTTATTCTAGGAATTTATCATGCAAAACTGATTAAGTGGAACTAAAAATAAGATTTTGAGACCTTTTAGCAAATAGCCTCCTCTGATGGAGTAGAGGAGCGCTGAGCTCTCTATAACAACTTCCTTCAAACCAAATCAACTCATATCAACTACCAAAATCACCTCCAAAAGCTATGTCTGATCTATCAACTATCAACCTTCAACTTCTGAAATTCTGAACAGAACTTGAGCTACAAACAGCTAGAATCAATAGCAAAGCTTCCAATCCACAATCACAAGCTCTATTGATCAATGTAGATCAATAGAAACATAATGTATCAACAGAAATGCAGGATTGAGTAAAGTGAGATAGAGATATGAACTGAATTTTTGTGTTTTATTTATTTGGAGGGAAAGTTTGTTACAAATTCTAACTAACTAACTAACAAGCTCTTAAGTGTGTGTCAAACACGTAAGAGCTGCTAACTAACTCAAAGTTGAACTAGAATTGAGAGAGAAACTAAAAGTGTGTGTTTTTCACACTTTTTAACTACTTGTTACGAATGAACTAGTCTATCCCTATTTATAGAGCTGAGATGATGAGTTGTTGGGGAGTGTGACGTGTCTTGGCCAATGAGAGAGTGCCAGGTGTACTCTTCTTCTTAATTGCAGATTCCTCTTCAAGAACACAAAAGGGGATTTTTAATCTGTTGATTCTCAGTCTAATTGGTTTGCAGGATTGGATTCGTTTTCCAATTTGGAGTCTTTTTCATGTAGAAAGTTCCTCTTGATATTCAGTGTAGCTCAAATTTGATTCTGGGTTCGTTGCTTGAAGGAGTTGACACATGGCGTGATCTTATTGGCTTTTGGCTTAGCACACGGATCGTTATCCATATTTGGATAAATGGATTATGAAGTGGCAACGTTTGATTGGGTGAAAAAGAAGATAGTGGGTATCCCTGTACATATCTGTTTATTAAATGAAAATTCGAGTTAGTGGCCAGCTGGCAAGCTACTTGGCAATCCGCAACACTCATTTCTTGCTTTCTCATTGGTCCAAATGGTATACACACGGATTGAAGACCAAAGTTAGTGTAAAGTTGTCATTTTCAGTCTATCTCTTTGGCAGATTCTTCATTTTAGCTCCTTTCTTCATTCCTTTGGCAATTTCAGTCCTTTGACTTGCATTCTAGGTTATTTAAGTCCCTTGATTTGGTTGACTTGAAGATTGACCAAGTTTAACTTTAATCTTGACTTTTTCCAAAATTGCATTTAAGCCCTTCAACTTTTGAACATTGTTAAGATAGGTCCTTTTCTTCAAATGGCTTGTCATCTTTGATCCTTCTCTTGTCTTTTTTCTTCATAAATGAGCTTGATTTTCACTTGTTTGCTTGAAATTGTATCCTTGTTACCTATTTAAGCACAAATACAAAACATACCACATAATACTGCTTTATAGCATAAAAGTTAGGTATTTTCTATGTGTTTTAGGGTGATTTGTTGACTTATTTATATGAGATTTTGCTCATATCATAGATATACCCACTCACTTATCATGGAACTCCGTCAAGAGATGCGCGTCACTTTACACAAAGTCCTTGATGGGATTGAAGCCCTCATACGCAGGCCACCTCAGTGGCACTCTCATCACAAGTTCTCGGGCCTCATTTACTTTTGTTTCCATTCTATCACAGAACTTCTCGAACGCCATCGGACCCCTCCATAAAAGGGTACGACACCCAAAATGGTCCATGAGCCTCTCGTTTTCTTTTCCTCTTTATTTTTTAAATTTTAAGCATTGTAATTCATCTTCTACCAATGTTTCACATGCTATTTGCTGTAATTTTACCTGGGCAAGATGAATGAACCCATTTTCCCTCTAAACTAACACTTGTACATGTATGGTATTTTCTTTTCTTATGCGTTGTGATCATACTATGTCTCTCGGATCCCTTTCTCTATGGCTAACTTTCTTTTGCAGGAATTAAGCACACTTTCCACATTTTCTCTTGATTATTTGGGCATGAATGAAAGGGAAGCTATCTATGAAATGCACCATTTGTCCACTTATAAAAAATTTATGCATTCTTTTCTTTGTAAAATGTGTAATTCATAAGACCATGTGTTGGGTCTTACATATACATGTATCTCTCATATCCACCTTCTAACTCTCTTTTTGTAGGACTTTCATAATCCATGTATTCCGGTACTCTCATTCGGGGAGAGTATGAACCGAGGGAGAAGAGAAATATAAAATCATATTTCTAAAAACTTATATGTTGATTCAAAATACCAATTAAAAATAAGTTTACGTTTTGTCTTCAACAAAAAAGAGGAGATTGTGAATATATATATATATATCGTATTAAAACGATGTTTATATTTTAATCACTCTCAATGTCGTGTTAATGACAAAACATCAAACATGTTAGGATAATGTAATAGCTATTTATTTTAGTATTGTAATAGGCTGACTAGGAGGTATGTAGTTCCTCCTGGTCATAGTAATAGCAGGAGTCGTTACTCCTGGTCTGTTAGAAAGTCAAACCGTGTTATTAGTAGTAGTTTGTTAGGATATGCATGAGATATCTTAGGAAATGATCTGCATATCATCTGTTACACGTTTTGAGTTAATGTAATTTTAGGGTTTCCTTGTAGTATATGCAGCAACATATTTAGACATGGATGAAATGGTTTTGAACATTTCAACCTAACTCGGTAGCGTTTTACCTCTGGTCGGTGAGACCGTTAGACGGTATTAGATACCGTACTTGTGATTCGGTATATTCAATTGAGAACCTCCTTGACAGGGTTTCCCGGTTGTACTAGCCATTTCTCTTAACTCGAACGTTTCAAGCAGACTGCGATCGTAAAGAGTAAATCACAAGGATAAGTTATCCGTCTGATTAGAATCATCAATTCAGATTCCTGAAACAAGTTTGATTCAATTAAGAATCGTACCATTGTTGCTTTCCAGTTTGTCACAAGCTTGATTGATAAAGAATCTTGCGAGTCACCTACCACAGTGCTGTTTGAGGTTGACACTGGAAGGATTTCCATTCGTCATTATGAAGACTAAAGAGTGTCACTCTAAATGTTCTGGCAAGATCACATGGATTTTGCGAAGAAACCTGGAATCAAGTTTGTTTTTTTGGTAAAGGGTTTTACCCTGGTAAATATATCTGGAATCAAGTTTGAATAACTTAAGAATCTAAACTTAGTTTCATTCCAGTTATCACAAATTTGATTCTTGTAGAATGCACAAGTTACCTGCCATGAGCTTGTTTAATGTTGACTCAAGCAGTATTTCCATCTTCATCGTGAATTGTATCGCTCAGATGTTCTGGAAATAGGATTTCCATCTTCGTCGTGAATCGTATCGCTCAGATGTTCTGGAAATATCACAAGGATAATGTGTAGGACTCTTCATTAACACTTGTGTTCTTGATGATAAACAACAAGTGTGTTACATGGAGTCCTAATGAGATGATAGATTGATCTCTTTTGGTTCTAAACTCGATAGTGCATTCTGGTTTTAGTAATCGAAGGCTGGAGCTGTCTGCCACCTTCTCAATACCAACTAACTCGAAGTGAGAAAGTCAATAGATGACGTGTATCTCCATAACAATGAGACAAGTTTCTTTTGAGAGAAACCCGAATGGCTAGGGAAGGGTTGTGCATTGCGCACTAGGCCATGGTGACTTATCTTCAATATCAACAATCATCTTGATTATTTTGATAGTAGATGTATTAACACGGTTTCTGCCTAAGTTGTATGGAGGGCTTCTTTCGTTACACCCTTTATTCTTATATTTCTTTTTCATTCTTCAACCCCTTTAATGCTTACCAAGATGTCATTACTAGAACCTTATTGTGCTATTTCCAGTGCAAACTTAATTCACTAGTATGCATTCAGCTTCGTTCACGTTCAACCCCATCTTTCCTAAGGACAACTATTTCTAGCTATGAAATGTCCTTGGGTAGATCCCTGCGGTTCTGATTGGATCATAGGACTTAGTTTCCTATCCTAAACCACCTTTTGACTCCATCATTCCATCATGATACTAGGTTGTTTGGGTATCGATCGTAACCATAAAACCATTAAAAAACCAATCAAAGTGCTTGATCAAAACTTGTGACACTTTGAAAGTTTTACTTTTCTGAAATACTCCCCCTACACACATGCATCGATATACGAAATAGTTTAGCATGTGAAGGAAAGAGTTGCAATTGAGTTTTTAAGATCACATATTTCGATATATTACATTTTAATCATATTTTCTCCCCTATCTCTTATATAAAAACTTAATATTAGAGATACCAACCGATTAAAATATGACAATTTCTGGAAAAAATTTGGGAGAGAAAGATGTGTGCACGCATTAATTATGGAACTTTTTTCGGGTTGCTCCCCCCTCAACAATATATGTGTGTTCTAATTAATCACAATATGACAATATACGATAAAATATACACCACAATATATGTTGAGGTACGGAGTTGAGATGCTTTATCCGATATTATTTATTATATATGACTGTTTTAAACCATTTTCGGAGTGTGTTGGATACATAATATATGATGATTTCTGAGATGTATCCAACATTAAAGGCTTGATTTCAAAACGATTTCTGAGATATATGTGTGTTCTAATTAATCACAATATGACAATATACGATAAAATAGACACCACAATATATGTTGAGGTACGGAGTTGAGATGCTTTATCCGATATAATTTATTATATATGACTGTTTTAAACCATTTTCGGAATGTGTTGGATACATAATATATGACGATTTCTGAGATGTATCCAACATTCTGAGATGTATCTTTCCAGTTATCACAAGATTAGTTCTTAAAGAACCGCACGTGTCACCTACCATGAGCTTGTTTGATGTTGGCTCAAGTAGGATTTCCATCTTCATTGTAATACTTTCGTATCACTCAGATGTTCTAGCAATATTGCAAGAATACTGCGTAGGACTCATAAAAATATTTCTTGTTTTCAAATTGTGTCCTAATGAGACTTTTGATGATCTCGTGGCTCTAGACTCAATTAGTGCATTTTATTTTTGGTGATTGGAGGCTGGAGAGGATTGCCACCTTTTCAATATCAATTTATTCGGAGTAGATAAACCAATAGATAACGTGTTGAGCTCTGTGACATTAAAACAAATATCTTTTGAGAGATATTTGAGTTGGCTGGGAGGGGTTGTGCATCGCATCACTGGGTCCATGATACTTTCGTCTTCAAGATGAGTTAACACGGTTTTTGTCTAAGTTGTAAGGAGGGCTTCTTTCTTTACACCCTTTAACTTTACATTTCTTTTTCATTCTTCAACCCCATCAATTCTTACCAATACATCATCACTAGCACCTTGTTGTGATTGTTCCAGTGCTAGCATCGGTACTTGGTCGGCATTCAGCTTCGTTCACAATCTATTCTCCATCTTTCCTAAGGACTTCTATTTTCTAACTATGGAATTGTCCTTGGGAATATTCCTCCGGTTCTAGAAGAATCATTAGACTAATACCTAATCCTGCCACCCTTTTGTCACCACATTCGTCGTGAGTTAAGTGTGTTTTAGGTAAGTATACGTCTTCATGAAGAAAATTCATTAAAATCACTAAAGTACTTGTGATATAAATATAAAGAGTTTTTGTACCATTAGTATTTTGTCAACAAAATGCTCCCCCTTAACATATGCGTAGCATATATCAAGTTGGAATTTCTATTAAACCCCTTTTCATTTTTAGCCACGCATGTTCTACAAGTCTCCTTAATCCCATTTTCTCCCCTTATCCAAAATGTTAACCATTAATGTTTTGGATTTTAATGGATTAACCGGTCTTTGGGTTAAAAATGAAATTGGTTGATGGCCGAAGAACATATTAATGCTCCCCCTCAAATTAATGAGGGTTAGATGTAGTGCTTAAGTATGATATGTTTGAAAGATTTTGAATCTCGGGAGAAATTCTTGAAAAATATCATACTCTTGCACTACAGTATGCCACAAAAGCCTATTATAAACACATTCACATATTCACAATATAAATACATATGGAGTTGACCTGAGAGAAAACAATCCATATTAAATAGATCATTTCGTAAGCCTGTGGTGTGCTCCATATGGTCTTCCAGCTACGAATCGTTCCAGACTTCTTATCAATCGGCGCTTCCTTAATGTTTCCTCGATCTTCTTAATCGCGTACCTAGCACCTTTCCTGCATTGGTCCGTCCATCTATACTTAACTGCTGGAAGCGGTAGTCCGACATTGAGAACAGTCAGGTCATCACGAACGTGTTTGAGTGTGACATCACTGAATTTATGCAGTCCAGAAAATATCATAAATTGCGTGACTCCTGTCTCGTTCTGATTAAATATCCCTGCTTCCGGTTTCAGAGTTCCCATGTATGTCAAGTTATCTCTGTGGTATTGACTGAGCGGATTTGTATGAGCACGTTGAAAGTTTACCTTCTGTTGGTAACTCTCCACACCAAGTTGAAAGTCTTCAACTCGACTTTTGATGACGATCCTTCGAGTGAACTGGCGAAGATTTGAACTTAATGCAATTACCAAGTCAGGCGATAAGTGATCAACTTTTTCTTGAGCCAATATCAGGAGAAGATCTTCAATGTCTTCAAGGCGAAGGTACTGGAGGTCACTTTCATCGATTCTGTATTCTTTTTCATCAGTGCGTTTGAAGCGAATGACATTCAAATAGCCATAACCAAATAACGTATGAGTGGTGGCTCCTTGTATGATTTTAATTCTACGATCTGGTTGAACAAGAGAACTTGGTTGTGCACGATGGAAGTGGTTGTAAGCTAACCTCTTCTTTGTATTCTAGTGAGAAGTTCCAACTGCTGCGTGAGGATCGTAAAACTTTAGCAACTTCTTTCGCCATAGAGCATTAAGTACTTTGTCTTCAATCCAAGGTACATTCTCCATATTTATAGCCTTGACCATGGTGAATGATGTAGCATATTTTTTCGCGCCGTTTTCTAGATACTCGAGATCATGAAAAACAAAATATTCCATTGGAATAGTTTTCGAACCAGGCAATGACTGTAGGTGTGAGAGGTTGTAACACTGGAGTCTGAATCCCGGAAGTCATCGCTTTCATGGCCTTTTCAAGTTCACTGATGTGATATTCAGCCTCATTGTTGCTGATCTTTATGGTATCAAAGAAATCCACATCTACGGCTGACATTTTGAGAAGATCTGGAGTCATAGTGGTTTTCCCGTGAGTCTACATAAGGAAAGCTGAAAAATCGATTGGAATGTTGAGGAAATTAGTCAGCTCGATTTCTGTTGCCGTTGAGAAAGGATGTTGTGGTGCGACATTAGTAATCCATTGTTGCTCTTGTACAGTCTCGTCTATGACGAGAGATTCAACAAAAGTCGGTTCTGGTATATTTAAGTCTTCAACTTCCATGTCAGAGTAATGCTGATTCGTTGTAGGAGGTGAAGAGTTGGGTATAGTAGAATCATCTTCATGCATAGACACCGTGGGTTCATCTTCATGCATAGACACTTGGGATTCGTCCTCATGCATAGACACTTGAGGGTTCGTCTTCATGCATGGGTTCTACATGTGGTGTAGGAGAAACAATAGTAGTAACCAGTGCAGTGGACATACCTGTGTCTTTAGTTTGAGATTCTCTGGAGATGAATGTACCATGGAGGTTCTTTTGACGATTTTCTCTATTGCCATCATCACTTGTTAGTGATATGCATGGTGAATCCTCCTTGCTGGTGGTAGTGGTTTCATCATTTCTTTCATCGTCTTCTTGTTCACTCTCCGTTGGTGCTACATCCACATCCTTTTCTTTGGTTCCAGTACCACTTTCTTCTACTTCTTCAACACCCTTCTCAGATTCCTTATCCTTTTCACCCTGCTTTGACTCTTCTCCAGTTTTACCCGTATTCTCGCCCTTATCACTCTTTCCCATACCATTCCCATCACTGTTATCATCATCATCATCCTCATCCCCATCATCCTCATTTTCATCCTCATCATCATCATTCTTACCATCATCTCCATGTTTATCCTCATTTCCATTACCCTCATTGTCTGCGTTCTCGACATCGTCTTCGTCTTCATCTTCATTCTCAGACTCTTTATCATCTTCAGGTGTATCTTTAATGATGGTCTTTTTGAGATAGTGCAGAAGTTTGCGTTTTGTCTTTGTTGTCTCAGAGCCCATATTGATCAATCGAGTTTCTAACAATTTCATTAATTGAATATCAGATAGAACTATGGTGAATAGAGTTGGGAGATCTTGATCGACATATGACTTCACTTCACGTTGAATGATGTTGGTCATGTGTTCATCAATGGAATTGATAAAAGCAGCATTTTCTTTGTCACATGCATCCTTTTCTTTAAGAAGCCTTTATGCTGACTTTTATGTTTTTAGACGGTTTCGGATATCTCCTTGAGTTTAGACTCATCATTTTGCTGTTCTCTAAGGGCTTGATCAGGTATCCTTCCATTCAGCAATTCAATTTGTTTTGCCTGATCCTCCGATTGTTTTTGAAGGTTTTGAATAAGTGGATCATTGACCGTGAGAAATGGATTGGAGGTGGATGATAGTTGTTGTACTGTAGCTGATGGAGGAGGTGTAGGTTCAGTCATTGGGGAGGTAGTTGGTACAGGTTGTTCAACAAGTTCAGGTGTGGGAGTTGGTGTGATGACATTAGTGATGACCGGGGGGTAAATGGTGGTATGGTAGTTGTTGTAACAGAAGTTATAGGAACTTCCATCATATTCTCATTCGTCGAGGGATCGGTATTCGTGACTTCGACGCCTTCCCCTTAAAAACTAAGATATTTCATAACATCATCAGAACCAGAAGTAGACTTACTTTGGAGTTGAGTTCATGGAATGAGAGTTGCATGAGCATCTTCTAAAATCACAGTACAAGTTGGTGCTGGTAATGATGTGGTGATATTAACATCATGGTACAGTGTGTTTATTTCTGTGTTGTCATTGCCAGCACCCTCTTCACTATGCTCACGACTTTCAAAGTTGAATGTACCAACATCTTCATCATTAGGGTCTACATAAAAGAAAATATCATCATCAGGTTCGCCAAATTCATCTAAGTCATCAGCTGGTGTGAAGCCTGAACCTTTTGATTTCGCGAAGGCCTCCAGTCTGCTCTTCCTAAGTGTGAGACACAACTGTTTGTCTTGAGGGATATTTTCTTGAGCTGGTTCGTTTTCATCAACACAATTTTCTTTACCTTTGTTTTGCTTTGGCTTCTTTCTTATCAGCTGTTGGTCTTCTTCTTCGTCATCATTTCTGATCATCTCATCTATTTCTTCGTCATCTTCATCATTGAGGTGCTCTTTCGCTTTGCTTTTCACTTTGGATGAAGAAGTTTTTTGACGCTTGGCAAACCGTTTCTTCCGTTTACTGGTTTGCTTATCAGAAGGATCAGTGTTTGCTCTTTTCATTTGTGATTCAATGTCTCTGAGCATCCATTTTGTATGGTTCACTGTCCTTAATCCCTTCATTGATTAGTACATTGGGCATTAGAACTGGACAGAGTGAGTACTTTGTAGAATGATTATCAGCAGACATAGTGTCCAACACATAGTCTTTGTCTTGGGTATGGTAGATGAAATTCCCACGAATATCAATGGTTGGGTCACTCTTCATGAAATGATTAATTATGAGCTTTGTGAACCGTGGAAATGGAAGATGCGAAGACTTATTCTTGGTGCCTATGAATTGATAGCAGAATTCTTCCTAAAGTTATAGTGTGTAATCCACTTTAGCTCCAGTGTAAAGTCCCCAAAATACATGAGCATGAGGGGGTCTCATCACGTTTGATCCACGAAGCTTTGAAGTGAGGCACTTAACGATGATAGTAACAATGGCTTTCCATGGTTGCCCGATGTGTGAGGTGATAAACTGGGACAAATTAACAATTTCACCCTCATAGTGCAGAGCTCTAATTACTCTAAGCACTTCATCTATGTCTGGGTTGGGCACATACTTTTCTCCTTTTGATAAGTTAGGAAACTTGAACAATTATCGAAAGTGACTCAAATCAAGCATCATTTCCCTTTTGTTGAGAATAAAAGTGATATTCTTCTTTGAGAGTTGTATGTCCTGTGAGATTGTCGCAGTTGACCGAAATTCGTGCATATAAACTTCAGGAACTGATGCAGTAGCTCGTAAGGCTTCCTTGTCTAGTATATCCATTGCGACTTTAAAGGCTGTAAGAGATGGATCAAAGTCATCTTTCAGACGATAATTGTTCTCTGCGGGTGGTAGCCGGGCACTGAGTGGAACAAGTGTGAGATCAATTTGTAGTTGTTGTTCTTGGGTGATCGACATATTCCTGCTTAGATAGCACAGACATAATTGATATACACACACATATATATCTCATAATCCATGTAAATAACACAACAAATTCCACCACATTTTATTACAAGTGACACAATATTACAGACATAGTTCATAGGAAATACTATCAGACATTTAGATAAACACCTAAATACATGACAGTATACCAGATATATTTTATTCGAATGGCATAACGACCTAGCTTTAGATCCTTGAGGGTTTGGGTTTCTTTGTAGTCATGGCCACTACTTATATGGGAGAACTAGTGGAGAAATGACGATAACATTCAACCACCACCTCAGTAGGCCTGTGTATAACTTCTACCTCAGTAGGTGTTGGCGTAACCAAAACCTCAGTAGGTGTAGGCAAAACCTCAACCTCAGTAGGTGTAGGCAAAACCTCAACCTTAGTAGGTGTTGAGATAACCAAAATCTTAGTTGGTTTGAACATAGGGTCAGACAAAAATGCATCAGTGTCTTCCATGGCCTGAATGCAAAACACAAGACATTGAATAAGTAATTTTATCTCTTTTGTTTACAGAAATATCAACTTATAAAATAAGATGAATTTTTGTAATAAGAAACCGTTCAAGTATTCTTATGAGAAAAGAAATTAAATTTATCCAATAATTCTTGGTTTCGTTTTAACGGCCCTAATATTCTTAAAGTCTAAAACCCTGATTGTTATCTAAGTCGAATGCATTAGAGCTGTATTTGTTATTGTAACACATTGAGAAGAAACTACACTTAGCATTTTTTATGTTTCACAATAATGTCTAAAAGTTCCACCTATTGCAATATTAAGAAACCATCGCAATCTTAAAGTCCATCAGAATTCTAATGTCATCAGAATGACATCATCACAATGTGGTCACGGGAATGCCATCACAATAAGTCATCGGAATGCCAGCATCACAATGTGGTCATCGGAAGGCCATCACAATAAGTCATCAGAATGTCATCGTAATAAGTCATCAGAATGCCAGCATCGCAATGTGTTCATCGGAAGGCCATCGCAATAAGTCACCGGAATTCCATCGCAGTAAGTCATCACAATAACTCATCGCAATAACTCATCTCAATAAGTCATCGCAATAACTCATCGCAAATCGCAATAACTCATCGCAACGAGTCATCGCAATAACTCATCGCAATGAGTCATCGCAATAACTCATCGTAATGAGTCATCGCAATAACGCATCGCAATAACAACATCGCAATATGGTTATCGCAATACAAGGGCGGGAAAGTCATCGCAATCTGGGACGAAGATTACAATGCAATGTTTGATCCTTTGATTATGGGACATAGGCAATGTTTGAAGCAAAACTGAGCAAGACCATTGTTCATAATAATAATATAATCAAAACCCCTCTATCAACTACACGTTTTATCATAAAACACTACAAACCCTAATCTGATTAATTCTTGATTTCGAGGTGCATTTGTAATGTTAAGCAATATTTAATCATAACAAGAACGTATAAATGATGAATACCTAGATGATATAGCAGAGATGGCACTATAAACGAAGGTTTGGAAGCTTGTTAATGGCGGCAAGAGTGTAAATGTATGTGAGTGTTACGATGAAAAACAGGAGAGGGGGAGTTATTTGACTTGGTCAATTCTCAAACCAGGTTTGCAAGATTTGCACTTTGGGCCCCCTAGTTAAACAAGAGTGAATAAAACTTTTAAAAACAAGTTAACAACACCTCGTACCCCGAATTACCTTAATGTGTAAACACAACCACACCACAAACATTTCAATCGTTATGACTTAAGACATATGATATATCCTAATGCTAATTCAATTTCCTTATAAGGCACACATAGAACATAAAGAAAAACCATACATCGTGTTTCATTTTTCTGAAAATACTTTTTGAAGACCAATTCATTTCCAAAATGATTTTATATTTGCTCCCCCTTAAGAGACAAATATCCATGAAGACTTTTTCCGTTTAGTGATTTTATGGAACGATTCTGGTGGCAATAAGATTTCTCTTATTTTAACAAAATAAGTGCACTGAAGCGTACACTAATTTGTGTTAGACCAAGTTATAAAGTAAACTTGATCCCTTACAAGGTTTTAAAGTAAACCTTTCCCGAGAAAATTAATTCCCGTTGTGAGCCAACGTTTTCAAAAGAGATACATGACTTTAATGCGAAAAGCGGGTTGCAGTCAGAAATAACTACAAGCCATATGGGCATGTTTTAAAATATGTACAACTTTCATACGGACTCTATTTATGGCGCCGTGTCAATTTTAATCGACATTTCTAAGGCCGTAAATATCACCGTACTAAAAGACATGCCCGATTTAAAAGAATGAAAAATATTTTTGGATTTTATTGATTTTATATTTTTTATGGTTTTTGTATGTTTTATATTTTTGTATTTTTCTTTTTGTGGTTTATATATATACGATAATATACAAGATCACGATAAAAGGATACTCTAGAATAGTTTACCACCGCTATTCTGCAGATTCTTCTGCCAACTCCTTAAGTGTCGCCGGTGAGAATGATTTCATACCCAGCTTTTCGATCAAAAACTCGATATGTCCTCGATCTAAGGCCTTTGTGAATATATCTGCCAGCTGATACTCAGTGTTGACAAAATATAGTTCG
Organism: Glebionis coronaria; assembly: GCA_025667525.1. Lineage (NCBI taxonomy): Eukaryota > Viridiplantae > Streptophyta > Magnoliopsida > Asterales > Asteraceae > Glebionis > Glebionis coronaria. Next base: position 148,485,217 of record CM046882.1, read on the forward strand.
ATTACTCCATTTTCCACTTGCTCTTTAATAATGTGGTAGCGTATGTCAATGTGCTTCGCCCGGGAGTGTTGAACGTAGTTGCAGCAAAGGGCAATGGCGCTTTTGTTGTCACGATACATCGGGATTTTGTTGAATCCAAGACCGTAGTCAGTTAATTATGATCTCATCCAAAGAACTTGAGCACAAAAACCGGACATAGCAATGTATTCAGCCTCTGTACTTGATATCACAACGCTTTTCTGCCTTTTGGATGCCCAACTAATCAGTCTATCTCCAAGAAGTTGCACACTGCCAGAAGTGCTACGTCGAATATCTTGACACCCAACATAATCCGCATCTGCATATGATATTAGTGCAATAGAGGAATCCTTCGGATACCACATACCACGATTAAGTGTTCCTTTAAGATATCGAAAGATCCTTTTCATAACATGTAATTGCTTTTCGGTAGGCAGAGCCTGATACCGGTGTTGTCCCATGTTATTTGATGATTAAAGATAGAAAAATCGATGAAAAGAGATGGATTCCTAGAGAGAGAAAGTAGTGAGAGAAAGTAGAGAGAAGAGATGATTAACTTGGTGAATATTATATTAGAATAATGAGAGTTACTAATGATCATCCACCCTTCCTAACATGCTAGGAAGGGCCTTATATAGCCGGGCTTACATGTAACCATAATGGGCTATATTGTTTGGACCGAGCTTGTCTTTTGGGCTTTAAGTAGCTTAAATCCAAGCCCGTGAACCACAACTATTTAACTAACTATTACAACGTTCTAATAAATGTTACAATAATAAACTATGACCGGACATTCTTGTTTGACTCAATATTTTGAGGCTAACAATCTCCCCCAATGTAAGGTCATTCCTCTTCGATATTTGGAGTCCAATGGAGATTTATGAATTTCGTCATAAATGAGGTTTGAACGTGTAATAGTAGTGTTGTTCCTTTATGTTGTGATCTTTGAGCCTTTGTCATTGTCTTTTGACTTTGTCTTTTATCTTGAGATCTTCAAATTGTCTTTGACTTGTCTTTGCCATCTTGCGATCTTGTGTCTTTATTCGCATGCACATACTTTAAATAATCTTGAAAGCTGGCTAACAATCTCCTTTAAAGAGAGGTCATTCCTCTACATTAATTGATAAGGAAGATTTTGATCATCAGAGTTGCGGAAGTCTTTAGCTTTCTTGATTGTTGAATGTCTTTGGGTATGAGAATGTGGTTTTGAATCTTCGACTTTATTGAGTACATCGTAATGTCACCTTCTTGAGACAAAACATAGACACGGATTGAATGGCTTTGACATTCGTCCTAATCGGTAGCGTTTTACCTCCGGTCGGTGAAGACCGTTACACGATATTAAATATCGTACCTGTGATTAGGTAGATTCAATTAAGAACCTCCTTGATAGGGTTTCGCGGCTGTACTAGCCGTTCTCTTTACTCGACCGTCTCAAAGCAAGACTGCGAATGTAAGGAGTGAATCAAGTGGATAAATATCCTCTTAATTAAAGTCGTCAATTCAAATTCCTGGAACAAGTTTGATTCATTTAGAATCTTACCATTGTTGCTTTCCAGTTGACACAAGCTTGATTCATAAGAATCTCACAAGTTACCTACCGTAGCGCTGTTTGATGTTGACGCTAGAAGGATTTCCATTCATCACTGTGAATATTAATGAATATCACTCTGAATGTTCTGGCAAGACCATTAAGATATTGCATAGAAACCTAAAACGAGTTTGAATCAATTCAGAATCAAACCACTGTTGCTTTTCAGTTTACACATGTTCAATTCTAGAAGAATCTTACACATGACCTACCGCAGTGCTGTTTGATGTTAACACTAGATGGATTTCCAATCATCATTGTGAATACTAAATAGTATCACTCTGAGTGTTCTAGCAATATCGCAAGGATATAGCATAGGACTCTCTTTTTCTTCATCCGTGTGTCCTAACGAGATTTGATTGATCTCTTGGCTCTAGAAACGATTTGTGCTTTTTTTAGTAGTCGGAGGCTGGAGCAGATGCCACCTATTCAATATCAACTATCTTGGAGTGACAAAGTCAATAGAAGTCGTGTTGATCTCCATGACAATAAAACAAACTTCTTTTGAGAGAAGCCTGAGTAGCTAGGAAAGGGTTGTGGTTCACATCACTGGATCCATGATGAGTTGTCTTCATGATGTGTTGACCCGGTTTCTTCCTAAGTTGTATGGAGGGGTTATTTCTTTACACCCTTTATCCTTACATTTCTTTTTCATTCTTCAATCCCTTCAATGCTTACCAAGACATCATTACTAGCACCTTGTTGTGATTGTTCCAGTGCTAGCATCAGTACTTAGTCGGCATTAAGCTACGTTCACATTCTACTCCATCTTTCCTAAGGACTTCTAATAATCTATTGGATTGTCCCTGGGAAGATCCCTCCGGTTCTGGTTGGATCATAGGACTTAAACCTAACCACCCTTTTGACACCAATAACGTCGTGAATTAAAGATGTTGTGAATTAAAGTTGATGGTATCAAAGTTGAGATGAGAAAGACGTTGATGCCATAACCATGCCTGAGTCGTTGAAGCTTTATCCATGAAGAAAATTGGAGTTGATGAAGTTGTGTCTTGTAGTGAAATTGTGTAAAGATCAGTACCCCGTGTACCGGTAAGTAAGTCATTCCCATCATAATCACGAACAAAAAATGTCTTCATTCTGAAAGCAACCTCCAAATCTGCATCACAAAAATTGACCAACCGAGAAAAGATTGTGATTGAGCCCTTCGACGTAGTATACCCTTTTGATCGTGATATTTCCTTGAACCAAATATCCATATCCTAGGATCGGAGCAAATTGATCATTTCCGAATCGGACCGTACCCAGGAACTTCTCCACGAAGTTAATTAGAAGCTTGAGATTCCCCGTCATGTGCTTCGTGCATCCGGAGTCCAGTATGAAGAGAATTATTTGTACCACCTGCAGAAGAGTTAGAACACGATGAAGCAATTGCTAAATTGGATACCACAATAGTTGTGATGGTAGAATCATTAGTGTCCTTAGCAATATTTAAAGGCATACTAACACTCGTTGTCACATTTTCTGTCCTATCTTTAGGCATTCATTTATATCCGGGAGGACATTGATTAGCAAACCACCATTTCCAAGACTTGCTAGCAGACTCATATAATTCCTTAATTCTGCTTCTAGGGTCCTTAGTGGTGGAGTCTGATGCAATATTTTTCTTAGTGGGGGTTGCACCAGAATAGTTCACTTTGCGTTTGGGTTTACTAGCACTAATAGGCCTCGCAACTTGCTTCTTAGTTCTAGTATCTACGCCTTTGACAGTATTCATAGCACACATAGAATGATTAGCATTAGCACATTTGCCACATTTGACACAAACGAATTTGACATTCATAGTATTCAAATCATTCAAAACATTCAAATCGTCATTACACGCGATTACAGACTTTTTATTCTTAAAAAACATTCAAATTCCTAGGGTGTTCTTCTACTTCCTTCATCTTCTCTTGACTCTTGTGTTTCCAGACCTTATCATTCACTTGAGTGCGCTTAAGCTGAGGCCGGCTAACACTAGTAGTGGAGACTATTCATGTAGTAGAAGACACACGAATATTAGTGTTTCTAAAAGTCTGAGGCGGGTGAGTAACTTTGTTTGTAGGCTTAGTGGTCATTCTATACATCCCTGGTTTAATCACATTATTGTGCTTAACGCTTGGTACTATGACATTCCTTATGGGTTGATTCGGTGGTAACCTTTCCTTTCCATCCATCTTGGGGGCAAACACAGGTTTTGCAAACGAGGAATTTGATAAAGGATTAGCAACGAGTTTCTGCAACTCTACTATCGCTCTTTCCCTGTCTTGTAACTGAGCTTTCAACCCTTTAATTTCCAAATTCTATTCATTCATTTCTCGAAACGTTTTGGAAAGTTTTTCTTGCAAGTTGTTATCATGTGGAAAACTACCAACGTCTTTTTGCAAAGCAAGTTCAAGAGAATGACAATGTTTTTGAAGGAAATCAGTTTTGTGTTGAAGTAACTCAAAAGCCTTTTTATCAACATTTTCTTTACGTTTCGAAAGCTCAATTTCAAGACGCTCACATTCTTTGATCTTATCAAGATATTTGCATGCAACATCAGAATATTCATCAATATTAGCACAAGATGTAAAATAAGCACACATAACATCTTTAGAAACGCATTCTTGCAAGAGTAAATCATATTCATCTGAAAAATCAGACTTCTCCATTTGAAGATCATCAACGTTTTTCTCAAGAGACCCAACATATTTTAAATCATCAAACATTTCAGTCCGAATGAACTCCTCAAATTGAAGAACAATTTCTTTAATCAACGCCGTATTTGGAATTAAGAGTTCTTTCACAAGCAAGGTAATATCTTAAGGAATCGGGCGTTGCCACTAAGCATTTTCATGTTTTGCCCAATCTCTTTCAACAATAGATTTAACATTATCTATGTGGTGTTTAAGAATACCTAATGTTTTCCTACTCTTGCTTTTGGACTCATCTAGAGGAAGGTAGTTCATATATTTGTAAACATTAGATTTCTTAGGGGCAAATGCTTTCTTCCATTGAATTCTCTTTTGTTTACATTCTAAAAACACTTCCTCACGTGTTTTCTGAGTTTGTTTGTTGAACATACCATAAATACTATTCTCATAAGCATAATTAAATGGTTTCACAAACTCCTTATTGACAAGTGGTCGACTATCATCATCCCAAAGGGCAGCCTCTTCACTATCGGCACTAACAGGCATGCAATAAAGATCGGTCCTTTCAGACTCATCAAGATAAAGACGCGGGTTCGCAGCTTGAGCTTTGGCAAGGTACTCAGGACTTGCAAAGCTAGCTTGACCCTTAAACATCGACGGAGGTGCTATCATTCTTACGGTTTGAATAGAATCATGCGTTTTATAAACAAATTTCTTCAAAAATTTGACTTGTTCTTCTAGTTTCATTAATTTTTCGGTTTCTTTATCATATCAACTTTTGAATTCTTGTTTTAACGCATCTACCTCTTGTTTCTTAACCACAAGAATTTTAGCAGAATCGGTAGTGGTCATAGAGAGATTTTGTTCAAGTTCATTAACTTTGGTATTTGCAAGGTACGTTTTTTGACGTTCATCCATTAAGAAAACATTATATTGACGCTTCTCTTTGGCTAATAACTCAAGAGTTGTATTATATTTGTTTTCAAAATCGTCTTTTTGACTTTTTAACGCACTACCCTTGTACCCCTAAAGCTCTTTGGTTTTCTGAAGGAGATCATCTCTATTGCTTTCACTTATCTCACTCGATTTGATAAGAGCAGCTTTGCATTCTTCAAAATTTTGAGTGAGCGTAGCGTTTGCCTTCTTTAATTTCTTTTGACTCTTTTTATTTTCAGTGACATCTTTTTGTAAAGTGGCAATTAAATTAGCAAGCGCAATATGTTCCTCTTCATCATACTCATTTGCATGTTGATTATCCTCAGACTCATTATTGCACATGTCTGATGAATTAGGTGTGGTATTACTATCAACCGTTTCCATCATACATGTGTTATTAATGGCATTGGGTAGATCACTATGCTCATGAATATCACCAAACACATTATATTCATCAGTAGTGTGTACCTTATCGATTGGCTCAGTGTCAAAGATAGGACCATTGTCATCTTTAGTGACTTTAAGAAATTCTTCAACCTTTGCCATGTACGAGTAATGTGCATCGAGTTCTTGATCGGAATCTTCATCCTCAGTGTCATCAAGCATTGCTCCTTCCTCAGCTGACAATTTAACCCCTGCTTCCATCTTCTTGCATAACAACATCTTTTCCTTGTGATAGCTGGAGTCTCTAACCCTTTTCGGCTTCCTGCATTCCTTTGCCATATGCCCATAACCTTGGAAATTAAAACATTGAATCCCACTTTGCTGAACCACTTGACTTCCAATAGTTTCCCTATTCCCAGTAGCAGCAGCAATCCTCTGAGTATCATACTTGGCAGTTTGTCGATCATACCTTGCAGAACCCTCAACATGCGTTGGATTATGTCGATCATACCTAGAAGGACTTTCACCACGTCGACGTATGTCATACCTTGGAGGACTCTAAACATATTGGTTCTTTGTGTTAGATGATGTTCGAAGATTGTTGTTGGTGGGTTTGTAGATTTCTGATAAGTCTTTATTATGAAAGCAATTTGTCGTTTCATTTCTCGATTCTTTTGAGCTTGGTCTTCATCACTATCTTCTTCAGATGATGACTCAGATGGTGGTGATGGTGCTCTTGTCACTTTACCTCGTGATCTTGTGGATGATGAAGACTTAGATGATGTGGAATATCGTGGTGAGGATGATGTTGTGGAGTATGGCTTAGGAGCACGAGAGCGATGATCTTGAACATGTTGAGTAGTAGTCACTAAAGCAAGTGGATTAACCGTCTTTGCAACACGTTCAGCTCGGATCTCATTTGCTTCATTCTGAAATTGCTTCAAGATATCAAAGAGTCGATGATATGAGACCTCGTCTAACTTTTCTTGTTGTTTCACTAAAGTGACGAACCGTGTCCACTCGGGTTAAAGTTGTTGAAGAAATTGAACATTGACTTGCATGGTGGAGACTTGCAGATTATTTCTTGTCATGTCATTCATCATTTTATAAAACCTGGAGTAGTATGAATCATTTGATTCTCCATCCCTTGAAGTAAACTTGCCAAAGTTCCAAAAGAAGTTTGTTTTGACATCTTGTTTGTTGAGTGATTCTCCTTGTTGCAAGCATTCAATAGCGGTCCACATTTCATGTGCAGTAGGGCATGCATCAACCGTGGAGTAAATATCATCTCCAATCCCACTTAGAACCAAATAGATAGCTTCCTTCTCCGCATCATGCCAAGCACAATTTTCAGGTGTGAGATCGGATCTTGTTTCATCACGTTCACTTGCGGGTATTGGATCAGTAGTATCTGTGGCTAGTCTTGGAGGAATTGAGATCTTCTTGAATATATATGGTTCATGAGTAATACATTTCCTCAAGGCATCACCATTGGGTCTTGTATCAAGGTATCGTATGAAACGTGATTGCCATTGAGCATACCGACCAGACACAAGCATTGGTGGTCTCTCTTTATTACCCGCCACCATGATATTGTTGTTTGTGACACGATACTCTTGAGTAGAATCCATATCTAGAGACTTGAAATCGATGAAGTGAAAATGGATCTTAAGTAGATGTGTTGTGATTGTTGTTGTCGATGAAAAATGTTAAAATCCCCTAAAAGTTGTCTTCACAATAAACCAAAAATTCGAAGGCGAAAAATCACACGAATTTTCACTGTTGTAAAAAATCCCTATTTTCGGAATAATGACCCTTCTTCGGATAAATGGAACTTTTTCGTAATATTGTGATGTTTTTAGAGAATTTGGGATTTTCGGAATAAGTGATGTTTTCAGAGAATTGGAGATTTTCGGAATAATTGATGTTTTCAGAGAATTGGAGATTTTCGGAATAATTGATGTTTTTAGAGAAGTGGAGATTTTCGGAATAAGTAATGTTTCAGAGAAGTGGAGTTTTTCGGAATAAGTAATGTTTTCAGAGAAGTGGAGATTTTCGGAATAAGTACAATCTTCGGAATGTGTGAAATTTTCATAGAAACGAGGATTTTCGGAAAACAAAGCTTTTTCGGAAAAAATATCTTAGGATAATTCACTTTTTCGGAGAAATATTTTCGAAGAAATATCTTCGGAGAATTCACTTTTTCGGAGAAATATCTTCGGAGAATTCACTTTTTTGGAGAAATATCTTCGGAGAATTTCACTTTTTCAGAGAAATATCTTTGGAATAATGGAATTTTCAGAAAAAAATTGTACCTGATATCTTCGGAATGAGAAGTTTCTTCGGAATCACCACAAATATTCGGAATAATAAACCCTTATCCGAAAACCTTCATTTCGGAATAATAAACCCTTATCCGAATTTTATTTTTTCAGAATGTTCTAGATGCAGTTAACGAACCGTAACTCAAAAACCAATCCAAACACCTCAAAAACTTGCGATTTTTACCACAAAAACCGAACCAAATCCCTACCAAGTCTATGTAAAAGATTTACATCAAGATTTAGAGCCCGAAAACACAAAAAAAATTTAATTCGTGATGATTGAGAGGAAAAAATCACACGAATCAAATAAATAACCAACAACCAAACATAATCTACCCCGTGGCGATTGATACCAAATGTTGTCCCATGTTATTTGATGATTTAAGATAGAAAAATAGATGAAAAGAGATGGATTCCTAGAGAGAGAAAGTAGAGAGAAGAGATGATTAACTTGGTGAATATTAGATTAGAATAATGAGAGTTACTAATGATCATCCACCCTTCCTAACATGCTAGGAAGGGCCTTATATAGCCGGGCTTACATGTAACCATAATAGGTTATATTGTTTAGACCGGGCTTGTCTTTTGGGCTTTAAGTAGCTTAAATCCAAGCCCGTGAACCACGACTATTTAACTAACTATTACAACGTTCTAATAAATGTTACAATAATAAACTATGACCGAACATTCTTGTTTGACTCAATATTTTGAGGCTAACAACCGGGCACACATGCTTATAGAAAATTGAAAATCAGGCCTGCTAGCAGTTAGATAGAGAAGGGTGTCGATCATTCCACAGTAAAGTTTAGGCTTGACAACAATCCCATCCCTATCCTCATCTAACTTGGATCTCTCCACCGTAGGAGTATCCATAGGGTCACAGTTTTCAAAATGATACTTTTTCAACGATTCAAGAGCATATTTAGAATGATTAATAAAGATGCCTCTGGGATTTTGAGAAATTTGCAACCCTAAGAAAAATGAAAATTTTCCCATCATTGACATCTTAAAACATGTGGACATGATTTTCTCAAAATGGTCAGACAGTCTTTGAGTAGTGGCAGCAAATATTATATCGTCAACATAAATTTATACCAGTATCATGTCGTTGTCCTCCTTAAGAATGAATAATGTTGGGTCCACTTTGCCTTTGGAGAAGCCTTCCGAGATCAGATAAGATGATAGAAGATCGTACCACGCGCGTGGAGCTTGTTTCAACCCATAAAGAGCCTTCTTGAGCTTGTACACGTGATTAGGACACTCCGAGTTGACGAATCCATTCGGCTAGCTTACGTAGACATCTCCCCTTAATTCACTATTAAGAAATGCCGTCTTAACATCCATTTGGTAGACGATCATATTCATGTGAGCAGCATAAGCAAGGAATAGTCTAATCGCCTCCAATCGTGCAACAGGAGCAAATGATTCTTCAAAGTCAATACCCAAAGCTTGTTTGTAACCTCGAGCAACAAATCTAGCTTTGTTCTTTAACACTCCACCTAACTCATCGAGCTTAACCTTAAATACCCACAACAACATAAGGATGTCAACATTGTCGGGTAGAGGAACTAATTCCCAGACTTCCAGGCGCTGGAATTCATTAAGTTCCTCTTGCATGGCTTCAATCCAAGATGATTGTTGCATGGCTTGTTGCCAAGATATAGGTTCCTTCTCGCAAAGAAACGCATCAAAGAAGCAATATAATGCATGCTCTTGTAGTTGATGACGTGTTAAGACTGGTCGATCGATGTCACCAATAATATTGCGGATTGGGTGATCCTTTGTCCATTTGGTGTTGTGATTTTCAATCCGTGGTGGTCTGGAGTAAACGATTGCAGGAGCTTCCTCTGAGGTAGACGCACCGTTAGGGTTTTTGGGTATTTGTGAACCAAAGAATGGAAGCTCTTGTAGGTGAGCAAGTTCTAAATAGTAATCATAGTAATCCTCATCAACATCATTAAGAACAAGTGGGGGTGATGATTCGGGTGTAGTTTGAGAATTGGTTGGGGATGGTGCATCTGGTTCAATAGTAATAGTAGTTGCATCAGACTGATTTCCATTATCTTGAGCAACAACTTCGGGAATCGGAGCTACTGTTGCAGGTGCTGGAGAATCATCACTTGGGGAATCAAAAAATTCATCAAACATAGGTTGAAATAACTCATCCCACTCAGGCCTTGTAGGTGGTGTAAATGATGGAGAAGTAGGATTGTTGGGAGTTAATCCAGAACTAATAGTACCAGTTCCTATCTCATGAAGTGCGGGTTCAGAGTTGTGTTGCTCAGAAACCATCGCTGTCAGCTCATCAAAATCGGCATACAAAGTTTCTACTATCTTGCCAAGACGACGGTTATAAGTTCGGGAAGCTTTCTTTGCGGGTAAATAACCAATGAAAATTCCAATATCAGCCTTCGGTTAAAGTTTGCCCAAATTCTCACTATTAGTATTTGGATAGCAAAGTGCACCAAACACATGAAAAAATGAAATATCGGGTTTGTGTCCATGAAGAAGCTCATATGGAGTCTTTCCATGGCGTTTACGAATGATGGAGCGGTTTTGGGTATAACATGTTGTTGTCACTACTTCAGCCCATAAGAATAAAGGAGCATTCACATAAATTAACATAGTTCTAGAAGCTTCCATAAGTGTACGGTTACGTCTTTCCACGACACCGTTTTGTTGTGGAGTGCGAGCAACTGAAGTTTCATGTGAAATACCAACCTCTTCATAATAATCTCGTAGAGTCTGATTAACGAACTCAATTCCATTATCAGTTCGAATGCGTCGAACAGTAGCATTAAGACGCGCTTGGATCATCTTTAGAAAAGTAATAATATAATGTCGTACTTGATCCTTGGTTGCTAAGAACTTTACCCATGTAAACCTGGAGAAATCATCCACCATGACGAGGATCAATTTTCTACCACTCACACTAGCCGTACGCATTGGCCCGTAAAGATCCATGTGAAAAAGATGTAGTGGTTCTTGGTTGGTGTCTTCAGATTTAGGTTTATATGATTTCTTGGTGCTTTTCCCCAAAGAACACGCGGAACATAAATGATCTTTGTCGAACTTTAGTTTTGGAAGACCACGAACAAGCTCGTTTTTAGCCAAATGGTTAATAGCATCAAAGTTAAGATGAGATAACCGGCGATGCCACAACCATGACTTGGTCTTAGATGCTTTGGAGAGAAGGCATATAAGAGAGGCGGCCATCATGTTTTGAATGGACAGTATGTATAGATTATCCCCTCGAGAACCTTTTAACAAATCATTTCCTGCAAGATCACGAATGAAGCAAGTATGTTGTCAAAAAGCGGCCTCAAGGTTTGAATCGTAAAATTGTCCCACTGAGAATAAGTTATGACCAAGTCCCTCGACGTAATACACCCTTGAAATCGTAAAATTCCCAATTTGATATTCACCATAACCCATGATCTTCACAATATGGTCGTTGCCAAATTTAACTGTGCCTAGAAACTTGTTGAAGAAGTTTCTGAGCATCGAGCGGTCTCTAGTCATATGCTTTGAGCATCCAGAGTCCAAGTACTAGAGGATGATTTGGACCACCTGAAAATATCACCAGACGAAGACAATGTATCGGAATCTAAATGTTCCTCTTCGTTAACAGGTACATATGTATTTATCTTATATTTGCTATCAGAAGAGTTCTTAGGCTTCCAAATTTGCTTCCTAGATGATGGCTTAGATTCTAGTTGTCTAATAACCTGAGGTACTTCTTCACTGGTAGGCACAATAGTGGACGCAGACCTAGTTAAAGGACGCTTTTCCATTTCTTAGTGATGGAGTTCCTAGTTAAAGGACGCTGAGACCTAACTTCAGTGGATGTGATCCTAATTAAAGGGCACTTAGTTCCATTTTCAGTAGAGGTCCTACCAGTGGGTTTCCATTGCCAACCAACCTAGGTGAATTTCTTCCCCGTTTGAATACATTCAAGATTGTTCCTAATGGCATACATTTCATTCACGTGATCAACAAGGCATAAATCATGACGCTAAGAAAACATGCATTCATTACAATTCCAACATCTCAAATTAAAATTCACATTTTGCTTAGGCTTCTGCACAGAGGCAGAACCTTTTGTCTTAGCTACATGATTCTTTTTATTTAAAACTGAAATAACATTCCTAGGGTGATCTTCTACATTCTTCTTCACAGTCCTACTAGTGGAAGGATTGATCCTATCTTTCTTGTCTTGAGATCCTTTAGCCTTAGTAGACATAATTACTCCTATTGAAGACAAGGGAACATTAGTGACAGATTTTGATTTAGCCTTGATGGATGTGTTTAAAATAGGCTTAGCTCCTGGGGTCTTATTGAATGGAGTTATAGCAATGGTGGGGGTTTGTTGTTTAGGTGGTGCAGAACCCGGTTCTCCTATGTAAGTCAAATGCTCTAAGCATTGTTGTACCTTCTCAATGTAAGCATTAGCAGAGTAATAGTGACTATTTGAGGGATCTAGTTCATAGAGATCATCTATAACATCCCTAGCAAGATCCGCGTGCTTAATTGCATGCTCCATATAAAGATTATATGATAGAGGATTGTTCTTATGGTACGGGTTCTTAGTGATCACCACCTTTTTTGGAGTACTAGAGGACGGTACAGAAATTTTAGCTGGGTTATCAAGAACTTCTTATCCTTTGAGTTGATGTGTCTCCATTAACTCAGCCAAGACCATGTTTTTGTGTATGAGTTGCATGTTTAAGTCAGAGATTTGTCAACAAGTGACTTTTGCTCTGCCACATTAAAAGCGAAGCGTTCTTCTAATGAACCATAAATATGTGAAAAACCCTGCTTTACTTTATCAAACTCCCCTAACATAGAAGTAATTCTATTTTCTAGGGCATGGTTTTTAACCTCTGCGGCTTCTAGTTCCACTTTCTCTTTTAGTGACTCTCTCTTAAGTCTCATGATTTCTTCCTCTAATGCCTGAACCACCTGAATCATCTTGTCACTAGTCTCAATGGTGTTTTCACAATCATTTGTTTTTTAAAGAGTTTCATTTTTAGATTGATTTTCAATTTCAAGAGATATACAATGTTGTTGAAGCTCATCAAAACGTTTTGAAAGTGAATTATAAGAATCTTGAAGCTTTAAAAATTTAGCGTTAGATTCGTGACAAGTATGATTATCTATATTATTCACAGGTTCAACAATATTCACAGAGAGATCATGCACATCATCACATTTATTCACAGCAGATGCAATCTCAAAAGCATATTCAATAGTAGCAACTTGCATCACTTCGAGAGACACTACATGTTCCAAGAATCGGTCATATTCGAACAAAATATTTTCTTTCTCAATTAGATGTTACTCATAAGAATCATCCATTTCATAGAAAAATTTTCGAACTTTAGCCATTTCGAAATTAAGATTATCCCCGAGATCTAGAAATCCCTCTTTAATATTGTGTACAAACGGAACGATCTCTTTCTTAAACACCATTTTCATGTTTTCGAAAGCTCATTCTCTAGCGGTTTGAGCCGTTGAAGTCATACATTCCTTGATGACCTTGTCAAATCCGGTAAGGTATCGCTTAATCTCTTTCAAGCTTAGCTATATTGTACTTGCCGGTGGAAGACTCTTTGGAATTTCCTTAGGTTCATTCGGATTGACAAGTGTAGGAAATATACTAAGGCTTTCTCTAGTAGACATGTAAGTTGGTGTATGGATAAATTCCCTTTGTATATTAAAGCGAATTCTAAAATCCGTTTTTGAATTCTCTTCATTAAGCTGTGGATAATCATACTTAGGATATGTAAAAATCACTTTTGACCGATACTCTTCATGCAGTGACATATTATCAGATTCATTCGAAAACACAATCGGATCTAAAACCAATCCTTACTTGGTTGCATCATAAATTCGTGGGTTGTGGTTAAAAGCTTGCTTTGCATATCCCAGGTTAGGTGGTAAGTCTATTAGACGCGATACAGTGAATTCCTTAAAAGATGAATGAAACAAGTGTACTAGATGTGAAGCAGAGTATTGTTTTAAAAGCAAAACTTCAGTCTTTTTAACTTTCTCAGACGCCTTAATTTCTGTTTCAACCCTTTTAGACTCGAGAATTTTGAAATCCGTTTGTAGTTTTTGAAAATTATTAACGACTGACTCTTTTTCTATAAGTTCTTTTGAAAGAGTTGCTCTTAAACTTTCAAATTCTAGCAAGTTATCCATTTAGAGTTTCCTAAGCCTATAAAATTCTGGATTGGTTAAGGTGGTGGTCACTGGAGTTAATTCCAAGGTTTTAACCTTTTCCTTATACAAAGCAAGCTCGGCAGATAGTGTCTGATTAACACCGAGGGTTTCAAGGACCGCATTATTCATTTGGCCAAGCATAGATGCCGACACCATAACCAAATCTTGTTGAGCAGAAAAATTTGTAGACGTAATAGCTCTCGGTTGTGTTTCACTCAAAGTCTGGGGACTTGCATTGATATTGCTATCATTGTTTGTCTCCTCTTTTGAATTACTAACCACCAGAGGCTGTTCCGGATAGTCAGACACTTGCTCAACTTGATAAGGTACAATACTAGTATCAATGGCAGTTTTTGGTACCTCAGAGATTGTGTCAGCTTCATAATGTGAAATATTTGCCATGAGAGCTGCCTTGGCGGTATGGAGATCAACACAGCCTGAATCATATGCATCAAGATCATCGCATTGGTATGCTGCATTGTTGGTAGAAGCTACTGTGAGTCCTTCAGTATCCGCAACTCCTGGATCTGCTAGAAATGGTAACTCTCCTTCATCGAGCTCTCGACCTTGTGCTTGAGCATTAACCAAGTATATCTTTTCCTGAAACCATGTGCCATCCCTCTTCCTCTTTGGTTGCTTGCACTCCCGAGCCATGTGTCCTTCCCCTTTACAGTTATAACAGATGATCATTTTCATTTTGCCAGTGTTATTTCCCCTTGTAGCAGTGTTGAATGGGCATGCACCAATATTGGATGAACTTTGTCTCCCTTGAAGTGGTTGCACAGTAAGTCTGACATCTTGGATTGTAGCTTGTTGACGAGAGTTATAAGAATTCCTCAACTGATTGTTTGTTGGAGATGGTCCTCTATAACCTCTTTTGTTCAACGCTTGAGTGATGTAAGCAGACATTTGTGCAAGTATATCAGTAGGATTATCCCCTTATCTGAACTCAGGAACTGGAATTTCATCATCATAGTAGAAAACTGGTGCTGGTTGAGCTACATACACACTTGAAGGAGTACTGACATGTTGTGAGTAATGGGGTTGAGGAACCTCATGTTGTTGGTATGTGATGGCAGGATTTGTTGGAGGTTGATAAGGAGAGTATGGTTGTGAAGCATAAGGTAAATGATGTGAGTCACCTTGTGATAATAATGTTGGTTGATGATATTGTTGCTGATATGATGTAGGATATTATGGTAAGATCGAATACTGTAGAAAGCTTGGAGTCTGAAACATGGGCTTGTGAAACGATTGTTGTCCCATAGCATACGGAGTGTTGTTATATGACAGTGTTGGATGATTTGCCATTAATGCCAATGGTCCGGAATAAGATCCTTGAGTCATGCGTTTCTGGAGTACATGCTTCTCGTGTTACTGCAAGAAAGCATAAAGTTGATCTAAATTTGATTTGTGCAAATCCCGAATCAATTTAACATTAGTGACATATTGGCTCCACTCTGGGGGTAACGTGTTCAAGAACTTGGTGTTAATTTGAAAATAAGCAATTGTAAGATTATACATATTCAAATCATTCATCAAAGTAGTAAAGCGCCAATAGTAATCATGAAGTGTTTCCCCTGGAATGTATGAGAACCTATCAAACAAGTCATAGACTGGACACTCTCGTTCCTGCTTGGAAAGTGAAGTCCCTTGTAACAAAACTGCTAAGCGATCCCAAAGTTCCTTTGCTACCTTGTAATTGCTTACCATACAATAAATATCGGGTGGAAGAGCTTGCTTGATGGTCTGAACGACCTTGTCATCCGCATCGGCAATGATTTGATTGGCAATCGTTAGTTCATGAAATAGCCTTGGCCTAGTCACATTGTCTATAGTAACTTCACCCCAGTCGAGTGGTCCTTGCTCAATGAATTGAACCATGAGTCTCCCACTGGGTCTACCCATAATATAAGACATCATGCGACCTTTCCATGCTTCAAAAAGCTCTTTGATAAGCAATGGTGGACGGGTATCAGTACCCGAGATGATAGAAAGGTCAGTAAGTGATGTCATTGTTAGCATGTATGAATGTGAATTCATTTTTGATCCCTTGAATAAAGATTACCAAAATGATCGAGCAATGAAATAAGGTAATGTGTTTTAATGTTGTTTAAACAAAGATGTTGTTATCTTTAAGTTGTGTGTTTTTGTGAAAGTTGCAATGTCGAAAGATCCTCTAAGTTGTGTAAATTCTATCTTGATACCCAAATTAATGCTATCTCAATGTCAAATCTCAAAGTTTTCGTAATGCTCAAACTTATTCCTTCTCAATGCCAAAAACATAATCCTGTCGGAATGTGATCAGAATGTGATCGGAATAAGTGATCGGAATGTGATCGGAATGTGGTGATCGCAATGTGATCGGAATGTAGTGATCGGAATATGATCAAAATATGTGATCACAATGTTGTGATCGCAATATAGTGATCACAATATTGTGATCGCAATATGCAGTGATCGCAATGTTGTGATCGCAATATGCAATGATCGCAATGTTATGATCGCAATATGCCCCTTATCTGATCGTAATCAAGTGATCGCAATATGCACTTATCTGAATAAGTGATCGCAATCAAGTGATCAGAATATGGTGATCGTAATGTATGATCGCAATGTAGAAACCCTTGGGTTATTGCGATCCTGGTCTTAATACAAAAAGATTCCGAGACTTGAAACCACGAAAAAGTTGAGATTTTTTACCTTGTAATCCGTGTTTCTAACCAAACCAAGTACCCAATCGCTACTACAACTAAGTAGAAGATATATGGATCAAGTAGACCAACAAAAAAAAACGAAATTATTTTGAAACTTGGGGCAAAACAACCAAAAACACATGAACACACTTAAATAAGCAAGAACAACACAAAACCTACCTTTATTTCGTCCCATGGCTCTTGATACCAATTGTAGAAGTATGATAATCTTTGATTTATCAAGAGGGTTGTTGTTTCTAGAGAGAGAAAGTAGTAAGAGAGATGAGAGAAAAAGTAAGTGAATCATGTGAGAAAATAAAACAACCAACACCCCTTTCCATGGGGGAAAGGGGTTTATATACACATGTCCCTTAGTGGACTTGGGCCTTGAAAGTAGATTTTACTCAGTTAAAAAAATTTCGTTGTTCCAGTCTCTTCGAATTGAAAAAGGGATTAACGTGTGACTCAGTCGTCTTTTAGTGGAAAAAATAATAGATTGGTCGTTGTAGTATAAATGTGCAAGACTTTAAAATAAATGACGGTTAATTAAATCAAAAACTAATTAAAATGTAAATGGTGCAATATTAAAACTTTAAAAAGTAAATTATTTAAATGACTTAAAATTAAAGCGTGACGAAAAATAAATTTGACAATGTAATAAAAATATGAACTTGAAATAATGTAAACTTAAAAATAAAACAAAACCCCAATCCATCGGAATCCCATCGAAATGCTATCATCATAAGCCATCGGAATGCTAGATCGGAATGTAGGTATCGGAATGCAAACTTACCACTCTATCGGAATAATGATCGGAATATGTTCCTGTCGGAATGAGATCGGAATCCCCTATCAGAATAACTGAAACCATGTCCTATCGGAATAACACTTCACCTATCGCAATGTTGAACAAACCTGTCGGAATCTCAGATCAGAATTCTAGATCGGAATCCCCTGTCGGAATGTGGAAACTATCGGAATGTGCCTAGTGAGATTTTGGCAGCACTTCGTCTCAATAAAACCTTAAGAGCCGTCGCAATATACGATCGCAATGAGCGATCGCAATCACGATCGGAATAAGGGGGAGTTACTAGATAGCAATCCTCTGTCGGAATACAAAACCCTAAGCCGATTGTCACGATCGGAATGAGGGTTAGCTGTCGGAATGTAGGACCTCTCACTTTTCGATGGAAGTAGATACGCAATAAGCACAAGCTAAATAAGCTATGACTAATAAGCAAATACCAAAAACTTGATTAAATAAGAATAGGACGAATGAAATAAGCACAAATTTAAAAACTTTCAAGACACAAAATAAACAACTTTATAAAATAAACTTTAAGAAGATAAAACTTTTAAGAAAACCTTAAAAACAAATAAGCTAAGTACAAAATAAGCCAATAAGATTGTCAAACTTATAGTTTATTTCGTATGAAAGCTTAGATAGAAATAAAAAGATGAACTTTTTAATCAAATAAGCAACAAGATTAAGCAAAATCAATGCTTAATCCGAATTTAAAACAAATCAAAACAAGAAAAGTAGGATGAGAATGATAAAGAAAAGCTTGATTAAAGGAAAATAAAGATTCAACAATAAAATGAACTTACTTGGAATTAAAAGGAAAGAAATTTAAGACATGAAATTAAAATGACATGAAAATAAATGTGCAAGTAATGAAAATGGTGGAGAGCTAAGTTGTCAAATTAGCTAACGAAACTAAAATGAGGTGATATGACTCTATTTATAGGGAGAAGGGAAGGAAGCATGTGTTGCTCTTTTCTTTCTTCTTCACGTCTTTTCTTTCTCGTCTTTTCGTCTTCTTAATTCTTCGACTTTTTAGACTTTGTCTCGGGATTAATTAAACTCGTCTTGTAATTTCTTCATTAATTAGACTTGAGTTCTTCGGCTTTATTAAAATTCCTTCTTTAGACTTGTTCTTCAATAAATCTTCAGAACAGGCCTTGGACTTCCGTTCTTTTTGCACTCTTGATCTTTTGACTTCGTCTTTCGTCTTTTTATTCGATAAAAGCCCGTGAAAGCCCATGTTTTCTTCCCTTTTCACATTTTGATCCTAAATCACAACAAAAACATAAACCACGCATAATTCCGACATTTACGACATAAAATACACGTTTTGGCTTGGTTATTATTATAGTTAAGTGGTAAAAGGATGAGTGTTTTCACACTTATCAAATCCCCTACACTTGACCATTGCAATGTCCTCATGCAATGCATTAATTATAAAGCAAGTTTTACATTCTCCATCATAATCAATCCACATTGGCCTTTATTAAAGAGACAAAATATTTAAAAGAAGAAAACAAGTAAAAAGATCAAAAACATACCTTAGGGTTTTGGAATGTCATGAATGATTATCATCCTGAAGTTTCACGTTCCCCATACCAAGCTTAAAAACAAGATCATTGTTATTATAAGTTAGCAAACTAACACAAACTCATGTAGGCCAATTATTTACTTAGACTCCCTTATTCCTAGGTGTATCTCTTATATTTTATTGTTGACTTGAATGATCACGAGGATGCATTGACTTATTTCGATAGTTATTTATGCTGAAAATAAAGTGGGACGATTTAATCAATAGTTAGCTAAAGGACAAAATATTTTAAAACTGCTTCTCGGGACCTCATAAAGTTCATATCTTGGCATAACTCGCTTCACGATTTGAGACCTTTCTCGGACCGATATTTGGCAGTGACTTCATACTTCAAATCTTGAGAGATGTTCTTGAAATTATGGTCTTCTCTTCATAATAGGAATTTCTTCACTTGAAGTTTTTAGAGATTCTTCATAGTTGGACCATGACTTCTTCATTTTTCTCCAATCTTAATTTGGGATTTTGATATACAACGATCCGCCTCCTTTTAGGACTTGGATCTATTTATCCTCATACCTTGTTAGGGTCTTTTCGGATAGACTTCTCCATGATCTTTAGGGGAGTATTTGCTTTTCTTCGTGTGTCTCGATCCTTCATATTAATTTTTGATAAATGATTCTTCACATCACATGGGATCTTTAGCAACAAAATGTAGCCCTCATGTCTTGTTAGGACCTTTTCGGACTCGCCAATCTTCGCATCCCGCTTCAATAAGTTATGCCTTGGCTATGAACTCTAGTTAATACCGAGCAATTTTTAAACGATCTTGTGCTAGAAGCTAAGTAACTTTTCAAATCGTACAACCTTACTTATTACAAATAAATTTATTAGCAAGCGATGGGATAAAAACCTTATAATCAACTCACATAAATTCATGGAAGAATACCAAACTTATAATTGACTCTATCATCTCTCGTTCTCCATAATTTAAAATCTCAAGGAATGAGACTCGTGGATGCTTAGCCAATTAAATCAAAGTTTTGGGTTTTCAAGTCATCTATAGGATCTTGCAAATTCTTAGACTTTTTCAAGTTTAGAATTCGCATTTTAAAGTTCCCTTGATAAACGACTTTCTAGGATCCATTACAGGAACTTGCGAAAAGTTCTTGTTCTTAACCCGTAAGAGTTAAGACTTTCGCGTTTTAAAGTTCCCTATATAAAAGCCTAGCAAAACTTGACTTAAACACGTTAAGGATACTAGCAAGAGTAAACTTAGATAAGTAAACTCTGGTTGAGTCAAAAGATTCATGACGTTTAAAAATTTAAACCACTTTATTAAATATTATTCTAGCAAAGAAGGAAAATAACTATAACAAAGGTAAATACTAATAGGCCAAAACAGATCAAAAATTTTGAAAAATATCGAAAAATCAATTTTTCGGTTAAAATGAGGACAAATACAAGGAAAAGCCCACTTAACTTCGATAGAAGTCCCCCCTACACTTAATATAAACATTGTCCTCAATGTTTAAGCATTTGGAAGTAAACTCCCCTACACTTAGGACATTGTGCACTTTGTTTAAATCTTGCTAAGGAAGAGACAACTAAAGTGATTCCTATTTTGATATTGAAGAATATAAAATAGAGAATCAAAAGAGTTTAGGATAGAACCAGGAAGACGGGTACACGAAATCACGGTCGTCAAAAGTCATCAAGAATGTATCTTCGAAAGCTCGAATCCCTGCACATGATAAGAAAGAAAACAACAAACACATACTAGGGTCTCCCCTACACTTATTATCAAAACAAAGAAAAAGGATAGATATTGCGGGTTGCTTATTGATCAAGTTTATCATGTAAGTTTTTGTTGAATCTTTATCTTTAATCAAGCTTTTCATTAGTCTCATCCTACCTTTCTTGTTTGTTTAATCTTTATGCTTATTTGCTTATTGATATGCTTATTTGATTGTTCTTTATGGTTTTATTGTGTTGATGTTTTAGCTTTATTGATCTTATAGCTTATTGTGTGTTTGGCTTATTGTTAATTTAGTGTTTTTAAAAGTTTATTGCTTTAAAAAATTGATTTTTAATTTTTAGATTAATTAGTGTTTTATTTCAAGTTTTTGATTTGTGGTTTAATTAGTTTTTCTGAAAGTTTATTTAGATTAAGTTTTGGTTGATTGCTTATTTGGTTTTAGCTTATTTCGTAGCTTATTCCCTGTTTATAGGATTTTCTGTTAGTGTTATCTATTTTAAATCAATCTTCGGAAAAGGGTTTCTATAATCCGAAGATTGCCCCTTTTTCCGAATTCAATTTATCCGAGCTTTGCCATTTTTCCGAATTTTTCCTTTTATTCCGAAGATTTTGATTTATTCCGAAAATCCTTTTATCCGAAATTAGGTTTTTATCCAAATAAGTCTTTTATCCGAATTCAGCTTATTATTCCGAAAAGTTTCTCTTTATCCGAATTAGTCCATTTATCCGAAGATATATAGTTTTTTCGAAATTCTTAATTTTTCCGAAAATTTATAGTTTTTCCGAAATTCTTCATTTATCCGAAGATTCATAGTTTTTCCGAATTTATGCCATTTATCCGAATATGTAGTTTTTATCCGAAAATATTACTTTTTCCGAAAATCTTTATTATTCCGAAATAGTATTATTTTTCGGAAATTATGTGTTTATTCCGAAGATTATTATTTTTCCGAAATAGTTTGTTTTTTATTTAACTGTTTTATTTTATTTTATTTTCAGTTTTAATTTTATTAATGTTTTAATTTTTAGTCCTTTGTATTTTAAACTCTTTAAATTTTAGTTTTATATTTTCAAGCTTTCATTTTACGTTATTTTGTTTAATTACTCAACGATAAATATTTTCTTTTCACCAAGAACGACTGAGTCACACATTCAACTGTGGTCAATTCGGTTAGACCGATTCAACGAACTTTATTTTAATACTAGGTAAATCCTTGTATCAAATGGCGCCGCTGCCGGCTCTTTTCGTAAAGATTAACGGTTTTTTGTGAGAGACGCGTTGGATTTTGGGATCCGTTCTCTTGGGAACGTTATTTTCAAGCATAAAAATTTTCAAAAATCCTAAAAAATATAAAATTTTCAAAAAATACATAAAACTAAAAAGATAAAAAAATAAAAATATTGTATTTTCTTTTTAGTGTATGCGTACTCGATCTTCGTCTTATCCTGAGCCCTAGACTCGTAGAGACTTAGATATGGCCGGTGTGCATAATAATAACAATCCACCTCACTCCAACATGAATAATAACAACCACGCCCCTCAACCCGACCTTCGTACGATGGAGGAGCTATGTCAACCAACTATGAATGGACGTGGAGGACCGATTGTGCCGATGCAAATCACGGCTCCTGTTGGAAATACGTTTTACGTATTAAGAAGGATCGGTCACTCCAACGATAGTCTATGTTAAAGCTCGTAGTTTAGTTATTTACTTTTATCAAACAAAGCCCAAAACCGAGCCCATGGATTGTATGGGCCGGCGGCCTATTGTAAACCCAAGCCCATCACATGGGCTTGGGTATATAAACCCTCTCCTAAGATTGAGAGGGGTGTGGTTTCATATTTTACACATAGTTCTTTCTTAGTTTCTCTCTCTAAAGTGTGAAATCCACCATTTCTCTATCTCTTTCTCTCTCTAAAAACATAAGCATAGATTTACAAATCTACAAATGGTATCAAGAGTTTGGGATGAAATATAGGTTTGTTTTTGTGTTGAGTATTGTCTTCTAAATAATCCGTAGAGTACAAGTTGGTTTTTGCCGAAATCTTCAAAATTTCTTGGTTTGATCGTAGTATTAAGTAGTGTAACATAGGGATTTGTGCTTAAAAGTGTTCTTGGTATCTTGTTTTTCATTAAAACATCAGTTTTCTTGGATCAAAAGTGCAAAAAAAAGTTGTGTTCTTCATTCCGAAATTCTAGCAGAAACATCCATCGGAAAGTACAAATTGTACTTGGGCTTCCATCGCAATAACCTTACCATCGGAAAGGGTTTGGTTCTACATTGCGATCGTGGGTTTTATTACTTATTCCGATCTGGACATTCTGATCGTGCTTTGCGATCTGGGATTCCGACGGGTATAAGGAAGTATTTTAAGTCGTTACTCTGCTTGAATTTTGTCAGCTACTTTGCGATCTGAGCATTGCGATCTGAGTATTCCGATAGGTTTTGCGATCTGAGTATTACGATAGTTCTTTGCGATCTGAACATTTCGACCGCTTCGCATTGCGATCTAGGCATTCCGATACCATCATCATTCCGACAGTGTTACATTACGATCTGGACATCCCGATCTGACATTCCGATCTGGTATTCCGATCTGACATTCCGATCAACATTCCGATAATCACTAATTTTTCCATTGTTTCTTGACTACAATACAAAAGCACTTAACCTTATTTCATTGTTTCGATCAACTTTGTAAATCTTAACTTATTGAAATGGAGTACACATCTCTTACGGATAAGTCCATCCTCTCGGGTACGGATAATCGTCCACCAATGTTGGTGAAGACTATGTATGAGGAATGGGCTTCCCGAATGGAACTTTATATGTTGAACAAGGAGAATGGACATCTAATTTGGGCATCGGTGCTCAATGGACCATTAGATTATGGTACTGTGACGGAAGGTACGACCACTCGTCCTCGCACAACGGGTGAGTTGACTGGAGATATGAAGATTCAAGATAAATGTGATAAGTATGCTACAAACATCATTCTCCAAGCCCTTCCTCCAGATGTCTATAAACTCGTCAGCAAACATAAAGTTGCCAAAGAGTTATGGGATAGAATTCGGGTTCTAATGCAAGGCACCTCGTTAACTAAACAAGAACGAGAGTGTAAGCTTTATGATACTTTTGATAAGTTTGCCTATGTGCCAGGGGAGACTCTCAATGATTACTATTTGCGATTTACCCTATTGTTGAATGAGCTTAATATCTATGGCATGGCAATCCCTACCTTTCAATTGAACACCAAGTATTTGAACACTCTTCCTCCAGAATGGAAAAAATACGTGACGGATGTTAAATTGGCTAAGGACTTGCATAACACCAATGTGGATCAACTCAAGCTTTTCTTCAACAACACGAATGCCATGTGATCGAGGCTCGGTTGTCTACACCTCAAGTTCATGATCCACTTGCAATGTATGCTTCTCAACAAAACATGGCTTATACTTATCAACAACCATCATACTTGCAGCAGCCACCACCACACATCTATCAGCAACCACAACAACCATCTTATCAACCACCAATGATGCCACAGCAAGAATATCAACAAAGTGTTCATCAACAATCTTTTCCACAGCAACCACCATATCAGACATCACCATCACAAGCCAATACTTCTCCAATGGGCTATACTCCTCAGCAAGGATATTTTCCTATTGAAGCACAACCAGCACAAGCCTTCTACTCTAATGAACTTCCACCAATCCAAGCACCGGTCTTTACTCCAAATGATACGCCAGCTGATGTACTAAACCATCTCACTGCCTACTTGTCGAAACTTGTTGCAACTAGAGGATTTCCACCAACAAACAATCAGCTCCGCACCTCATCAAATCCTCGACAACAAGCCACTGTTCAAGATGGTCAAGTGACGGTGCAACCTATTCAGGGAAGGCAAAATTCATATGGACCTCCTACAAGGACTGGGAACAATCAAGCTGTGAATTCTCAAGCTAGTGGAAATGGGAGTCCTGTTGGTCCTAAGAAGGTTGTGACTTGCTACAATTGCCGAGGACAAGGTCATATGGCTAGGGAATGCACTCAGCCGAAAAGGAGAAGGGATGATGCATGGTTTCGTGAGAAGATGTATTTGGTTGATGCTCAGTCTAAGGGGAAGATTTTGGATTCAGAGGAGTTAGCATTTCTTGCAGACCCAGGGGCAGCAGATACTGAAGGCATTGCATTCGTTTCTACTTCTAATGCAGCTTATTAAGCGGACGATCTTGATGCATACGATTCGGATTGTGATGACATTCACTCTGCCCAAGCTGCTCTCGTTGCTAATCTCTCTCACTACGGTTCTGATGTCATCAGTGAGGTACCAACCACATCTAATAATATTGATGATAACCAACATCAAGTTGGGCATGAACATGACAACCTCGAACAGCATTCGGGAACTAGTAACTCAAATGATGTGGTACCCAATTCTACACATTTGAGTGAACCTCAACCAAATGCTACGACGGGTATGGAATCTTATGCTCAACATGATTTGGTAATGGTGCCTAAACATATTATTGATCAAATGCATATGGCCCTCAAACAATCCGTAGATACCAATTTGATGAGACTGCTTTTATACATGGTCTCATCGTCCAAATCGGCCTTAAAATGCATAAAATATCATCAATTATACCAAATATATGCTCGTGTTTGTTACTTGTGTATTTTTAGGTACGGATATTGAGGAAATGGCAAAAGATCACAAGAATCAATCAAAAACGAACACGGGAAACGAAGTCGCACAATGAACCGGGCGCAAGTTGGAATTTTGCAAAAAGACCCTTGAAGTTTGAAGAATTGGCAAGAATGGCCCCTCATCTTTGAAGAACTTGTCACAATTGACCCTCCAAATGTCATTTGTACAAGTATGGTCCTTAAAGATTGAAGATATTACAATTCCAGTCCTTGAAGAATCAAGAATATACATATAAGGCCCTTGGAAAAGTTTATAAACCTTTTGTGCCAAATTTGACAACTTACCAAAAGTTGTCATGTGTAAAACAAGAGCTGATGGGATTTTTAACAAAGTGGAAGAAGTATGATAACTTGGGGACTGTTTCTGCCAAACCACCAAACTCTCCCACCCAGTCACCACTTGCCACGTCACCCTTACCCACCCAAATACTCAACCCGTACCCACCACCCACCCACACCCGGTTTATTAAATAAACCAGGGCCAACACCCCAGTCAAACCCCACCTTTTTCCCTCCTTAACATTTATTTAAAATGTTAATCCCCTTTTTCAGATTAAAACAACCCTAATTAACCTATAAACCCTAATCCCCACCCAGATTAATTAAACCCTAAATCAAAGGGTTTTTGGCTTAAACACTCCAGATCACTAATTCCCTTTTATCTCACCTTTTCCCACCCAAAACAACACCATCACATGGGCTGTGGACCCCACCCCAGACCTCCCCTACTCAAGTCGTTTTCCCCCAAACCCTATAACCCGACCAAACCAACCATCCAGATACTCCCCTTGGTCCCCAAGCTCAGATGGACGACTAGGATGCATTCAAACATCACCAACACCAACTGGCATCACATGGGATCAATTTTGACCAAGCTTGAAGACAAAAGACCAAGGGCCTTTTTGGCATTTCAGCAACTAGGGTTTTAAGCATTCTAGATTGTTCTTTTCATTGTATAAAAGGATGTCGACCTGTGACTCCTCCCCTTGTTCCAGTTTTTAGCATTTTTCATCTTGTAATTCCTTTTTTAAATTAATGAAGTTTGGTGTTTGTTAAAAAAAAAAAAAAAAAAAAGAAAAAAAATTTTTTTTTGTAAAAACTTCACCCTGCCTGGACTCGAACACGCGACCCCTCGCTGGGGGAGTAAACGTGTTAACCAGTGATCTAGATGAGTTTTTACGTTAAGGTTTCATTTCATTACTTACTTAACCTCTTTTTATTTTGTGCTTGTTTAAATAAGCCGTGACCTTTTGGCTTATTTGTGGCTTATTGGATAAGTGTTTTTAGCTTATTTGATTTTTCCTAGGATAGTTATAGGCTTAGGGATTTTTCTGGCTTAAAATATTATTTTTCCTTTTATTTAATTATTTATTAGGATTATTTTTAGGTTTAAATTTAGAAAGTGTATTTAAAAATAGTGAACAGTAATATAAAAATCCAAAAAAATAGTTTTTAGGTTTTAATTTATATTTTTGAGGTTTACATTCAGATAAGTTTTCAAAAACTTTTATTTTTAATTTTATTTGTTTTTAGGTTTTTTATTAAAATTTAAAAATTAATATAAAATTATAAAAAAGTTTTTAGGAGCTTTAATTTACATTTTCTTCTTAGTTAGAATATTTAGGATTTTTGAGAATTTTTTAGAATTTATTTGAGAACTTTTTATTTTTTGGAATATTTTAATATTATTTTATTAAGAAAAATTCAAAGTTTTATTTTTAACTTTTTTTCATTTTTCCTAGATTCTAGACATTAAATTAGGAACTTTTTCACTTTCCAATTAATTTTTAGGCTTTTCATTTAATTTTTAGAATTAATTTAAGATTTAATAGATTTTAATAGTTTTTAGGAGTTTAAAAATAGTTTAATTTGGTTTTAAAATTTTTAAAAATAGTTTTTAGCTTAATTAGGCCATTTTTGAGGTTTACAATTTATTAAATCTTGTTTAGGGCTTTTTAATATTTAAAAGTGATTTTTAGGGCTTTAATTAGCATTAAAAAGTCATTATTAAATTAATTAAAAGGTTTTAGCAAGTTTGGATTTTTTAAACTCTTAGAATTTTATTGTGGATTTTTAGAAATTTTTAGGAATTTTTAGGTTAAAATTTTAATTTTAGTCATTTTTACGTTCCTACGTCTTAACTTTCTAGTAGTGTTTTTGTCTATTTTTCTATTTTTTCGTCTTCGTCATTTTCTCTTCTCCTTTCTTCTTATTAATAATCAAAAACATAATCAATCATTCATTACACAACGCACTAGCCTCCTCGAGAACGATCCCCACTCATTAAGGGTCATAACTTGTGGTTTTCCTAAATCACTCGTTAATACTTACCACTTTTACCTTGTTTTCCTAAACAAGTGTAATTTTACAAACATCAATTTTGGCGCCGCTGCCGGGGAGGCGTGTTGTGTTTTGATTGAACCATTGTTGTTTTTTATATTAGCCATAATAGTAATTGTATTAGTAGCACTCTATTAATACGTAATATCGTTTTTCGGTTTTTGTGTGAATATTATTACTATATTGTATACGTAGAACAATAAAATCACAAGTACTCCAAATACGTGAGCAATCACAACCTTGATTCGGGATTTCATCACTCGATCATTGTATTCGAATCTCAAACCAAAGAAAAAAAGGCAAAAATAGATAAATACTTTCGTGAAGCTTAATCTTGATAATACAAACTATAAGGTGGGTATAAGGCGGTTGTATTTCACAACCTAAAGGAAAAAGGCTCTTAAGTGCTTCGCGCCGCCTCGTTTCCTCCGCTTGCTTGTGCGTATTTGATTTTGAGAGTGAATCGAGGGTTTTGCCGCCCAAAGTATTACTAAGTATCATATATATTTTCTTGGTTTCATTTGATTAAACCCTCTTGAACGATTTGGTGTTCCACCATCGTTCTAAAGTCATCGAAGGCATTCACTCCACGTGATCGTTTTCATTCTTTGAGGCCTTTTTAATCAAGAGATTTGATTGAGGAGGAGATTTGTGGACTTTTTGTCTACTTAATACATTCACCAATTTCCAAAAAGTTAATACAATCAAAAACCACAAAAAAAATTAAAAAAACACAAAATACCAAAAAGAATCTTCTTTGCTCGTCTCCACGTTGTACGTGACGTTTATGCTCACTCGTAATCAAGCAAAACGTGCACGTAGACGAAAGAACAAAACTCCCACTCCAACTCATTCTAGTGAGGAGTCTCCTATTGACGAACCCATTGTACGAGAAGAACCAACCATGGCGAATCGAACTATGATGGAGTTACTTCAAGCACCCACCGAGGGTTATGGAGAAGCTATTGTGATTCCCGCAATCCTTGCGGAGAATTTTGAGGTGAAAACGGGTTTGTTGTCGATGATCCAAAACAACAAATTCCGTGGTGATGAGAAGGACAATCCCCACAACCATATCCGCCAATTTAATCGTCTCACCGCCACGTGCAAGTTTAAGGATGTTTCAAACGACACGATTAAGATGATGCTTTTTCCGTATTCCTTAGCGGGGCCCGCTAAAATTTGGTTAGAGAAAGAGCCACCCAATTCTATATTGACGTGGAAGGATCTCGTTTTAAAATTTGTGAACCAATTTTTTCCGCCCTCTAAGACTACGCATTTGAAAAATGAAATTTCTAAATTTTCACAAGAATCAAATGAAAGTTTTTCTACGGCTTGGAATAGGTTTAAGGAGATGTTACACGAATGTCCTCATCACGGTTTTCCGATTTACACCAAATCGACACGTTTTACAATGGACTTAACGATCATGAAAGAGATTATTTGAATGCCACCGCGGGTGGTAATTTTTTGTGTAAAACGGTTGAAGAAGCTTTGGTCATAATCGAGAATAGGTCTAAGGTTTATAGCCCTCGTCACACACCGAGTGTTGCCAAAAGGGGCTCATCATCGTCTCAAAGTATCAATGCATTACATGATGAAGCAAATGAAGAAAACCGATTTTTCGATAGATTTGCTAACCTTATGTCCCATTGGAAGGCTCAAGAAGCTTCCAATTCCGCTTCGGTCAAAGCGGTTTCTAAAAGTTGTTTGTCATGTGGGGGAGCTCATGATCTTTCCGAGTGCATTACCGCGGATGGTAACACTTTGAATGCTTTTGTAGCCACGGGAACTTATAACCAAATCGGTCAAGGTTCTCGTTCAAATCAAGCTCCACCAAATCAAAATGCTAATAATTATCGCAACAACAACCAAGGTGGAAATTACCAAGGAAATCAAAGAAATTATAACAAAGGTAATTACCAAAGTGGAAATGGGCAAATTTCTAACCAAAACCAAAACCGTGATTTTCAAAACAATGCCCAAGGTTTTCAAAACGATCACACCAAAAATCTTCAAGGAGAATTTTTGAATTATGCAAAGGCTAATGATGCTAAGTTTGACAACATGCAACGTGAGATGGTTAGCTTAAGATCCGAGTTGAAAAACGAGCTAAAAAACGAACTTGCTAATGAACTTAAAACTCATGCTAATAAAATGGAAGGAAATGTCACACGACTCCAACAAAATCAACAAAAAATGGAGCAAGGACAACATGAGATTAAGCAAGAGTTGTTAAAAGCGGATGCTAGGCAATCTAAGTTTGAAGACCGTATGGCTAAAATGTTTGAAGCTATCATGTGTAAGCCCTCTTCTTCGGGTGGTCTTCCTAGTGATACCATCGTGAACCCGAAAGGAGAATTGAAGGTTATTACTACTCGTAGTGGTAAAACTTTCAAAGAACCAATCTCTCGTCCAAGTACTTCTATGGAGAAGGAAAAAGAGAAAGAACCCGAGGTTGTGGTTGAAAAGGAGCAAATTCAAAGCCCACGAAGTACCGCTCAAACCACACCTACGGTTGAACCAACACCAATCATGGAACCCGAGATTCCAAGGCCGATGCCTATGCCTAATTTGCCCCAACCCACACCACCTTTACCCTACCCATCAAGACGAAACAAGGAAAAGGCACAAGAACGAAATAATTATCAATTTGAACTCTTTATGAAAATGTTCGTGACTTGCATTTTAATATAAGTTTTGCCGACGCCTTAGTCATGATGCCTCGATTTGCCGCGAACTTCAAAAGTATGTTGAATAACAAAGAGAAATTGCAAAAATCGTCTAGTTGTTCATCGGTTTTTCTAAGCCGCATACCTCAAAAAGTCGGTGATCCTGGAAAGTTTTTAATCCCATGTGCTATCCAAGACATGGAAGAATGCTACGCCTTGGCCGATCTTGGTGCTAGTATTAATTTGATGCCTCTTGAGATTTTCAAATCGCTCAATCTTCCCAATCTCACTCCTTCAAGAATGTCAATCGAAATGGCTGATCATTCTACGATTCTAGCTTGTGGAGTTGCCGAGGACGTCTTTGTGAAAGTTGGAAAGTTCTACTATCCTGTAGACTTTATTGTTGTTGATATTCCCATCGATCCTAAAGTTCCGTTAATTTTAGGACGATCTTTTTTGGATACCTCGAGAGCACTTATCGATGTGCATGCAAGAAAAATCACTCTTCGTTTCAATGAGGAAGAACTCGTCATTAATGCAACCCAAAACTCCCCTCTTTCTCATGTTTATTCTATCACATCTTTGTACAATGTCAATCCCATCAAAAGCATTTGCAAAAAGATTTCAAATAGAGTTTTAGGAGTTGTTGAGAAAAATGAAGTTCCGTCCCCTCCGCCGGTGGAGGTTAAGAGTGTTAAGCCTATGATTCCAATCTCGAGTGATTCTTCGGATGATGAATACGTTGATCCCGATGGGGACGTTTTCTTTGTTGACAAACGTTTTGAAAACTTGCCACCACCTAAACCAAAAAGATTTCAAAATGTGAGAATTTTTAGTGTGACTAACATTGTTTTAGATACACCAAATATTTTGGACATAATTAAATCGGGTTTTCACAAGGAGAGTGTAAAAGATGCAAAAGGAAAAGATTTTGAATTTAATTTAAAAGATTTTTCTACAACTCTAACTCCGTCATCACCGCTTGTCTTGAGTACTACAAGCTCGTCTTCTCCTTTGGACGATGCTTTTTGTGGACTTAGTGTGGGGGAAGCCCCTTATGTTCCCTTCCCTTTCTCCACCGAGGACGAGATATTTGATCCTGGAATTGCTTATATAGGGAAATCTTGGTCTTCCACCGATGCAATAAATGGAAAATCTTTTCATTTGATTGGTGCGAGTCTACCTCGAGTAGCTCAATGTTATGACTTACCCATTGTCCCACCCTTCTATTTCTTCTCTCCTATTTTCTTCTACCCCATTGGGGTTTGTGTTGAAGAAGCGTTGTTTCGTCTTTCATCCGAAAACGAGGACGCTATCTTTGACCCCGGTATACGTTTATCGGATTTTTAAAGTACTCCACGTACTTTTGGGCCTTGTTTATCATGTAAGCACCACTAAAAATTGACCATACCATGATTATCCCTAAATGATCACATTTATGGGGATTCGAGTCGAGCTTTTGACTCGGTTATCAAAAACAAGGTGCCTCGTGGGGGAGACCCATGCTTATCCATGTACATATTATTGCTTTCTAATTAGTTTAATGTGAGGGGATTTGTGCCCTTCCAACATTTGTTCCGTGGTTGTTTGTGAATTGTGGTTTTTAGATCATCATCTTCACGATTGGAGCCTCTCGTGTTTCGTTTTATGGGAGCACTCGATCGTTTGCTTTAGAGGCCTTTCCCAATATCCACATGATATATCCTTTTATGTTCTAACCTTAGGTTTTTAGCACACTTTATAAACGGCTATTAATTTAATGGTTGCACCCTTTCCATGCTAGATTAGGCATTCGACTACGTCTCTAGTATGGGGGTGTTTGCACCCCTAGACTCGAAACATTGAGGACAATGTTTAACTTTAGTATGGGGGGGTGAATAGATACTTGCCTTGCCAAACCTTCACGCTTTCCAAAGTTTATCGTTTTGTTGCAAAATAAGGCTAAAAATGGCCAAATTTTAAATTTTTTTTCCATGTTTTATAAGTGTTTGAAGACACGAATGTAGATTTTCCGATGGCGAGAATAAGAGTAATTTTTGACTCGACCGTGCGTGTTGAGCACTTAGCTTTGATTCCTTAACTACACATTAGGCTAAGTCTCTTAAATGAGGACGAGAAATGATAGAGTTAATTATAAGTTACTATGCTAAACGTAGAGTACTCGTATTCTTTCAAAAACTCATGTGTTCTCGTTGTTTGCTTATTCTCCCTTCGCATGTAAATATTTTTTGCTTAATAAATATTGATTTAGCGGTTTAGTTAGGATTGTTGGGTTTCTAGTCTTTTCTAGTAGCTTCCGTGTAATTAAATTGGGAAGACATTAAGGTATCGCCAGCGTCACGGTTTTGAAGTATTGGCACCCTAATAATCGAAAGCTTCACCCAATAATAAGATTTCAAGTACTCACCTAAATCTAGCAAACAATTTGAAGCCCCACAAGGCCTAAAATCTATGCAAAATTGAAAGTGAATCAAGCATTAATCTTCGAAGCTTTAAAGATCCAAAATTCGCTTTAGCGTGAGGATATACGTCTTTGGCTAATAAAACCACCGATGAGGCGGATAATAAAAGGCAAGGCAAGACCGAAGTCATAATAAAAGCTTCATGGCGAAGTTGAATAAAAGATGGAGGTAAACCAAAGATAATAAGGCCCTTCCGTTAGGGGGCGTATAAAAGTCTTGGTAATAAGTCTCATGTTCAAAACCGTTATAAAACCGTGTTTATCGATTCTTCTTGTCAACTTAATTTTTTGACATCGTTGTCTATTAGGAGGGGTTATTGATTTGATGGTCTTAGTTACACCGTTAGGACTCTATTTTTAGACCTAAATCTCTATTATCGCATAAGTCAATGATGTATCCTCGTGATCATTAAGACAAAATAAAATATAAGAGATACAACTTAGGAATAATGGGAGAATAAGTACGTGATTAGGGCATATGAGTAGTGTTAGCATTACTAACTTATAATGACAATGATCTCGTTGCACGCTTGGCATGGAATTAAGGTGAAAATCGAGGATGACGAAATTATTTCTAACGAAGCATTCACGTGTTCTTATTCTATGAACCTAAACGTCCCATTTTGCGATGAAAATCATACATTATGTCTAAAACACAAGTAGTAGCAATAGTGTAGTGTAGCTAGTTTATCATTTCAATAAAGTGAATAAAATTAAATTTTGGAGATGCTTTGATACTTTATTCTAGCATTGCGTGAGGGCACGGCAATGGTTTAGTATGGGGGAGTGATGAGACTGCTTTTATACATGGTCTCATCGTCCAAATCGGCCTTAAAATGCATAAAATATCATCAATTATGCCAAATATATGCTCGTGTTTGTTACTTGTGTATTTTTAGGTACGGATATTGAGGAAATGGCAAAAGATCACAAGAATCAATCAAAAACGAACACGGGAAACGAAGTCGCACAATGAACCGGGCCCAAGTTGGAATTTTGCAAAAAGACCCTTGAAGTTTGAAGATTTGGCAAGAATGGCCCCTCATCTTTGAAGAACTTGTCACAATTGACCCTCCAAATGTCATTTGTACAAGTGGTCCTTAGAGATTGAAGATATTACAATTCCAGTCCTTGAAGAATCAAGAATATACATATAAGGCCCTTGGAAAAGTTTATAAACCTTTTGTGCCAAATTTGACAACTTACCAAAAGTTGTCATGTGTAAAACAAGAGCTGATGGGATTTTTAACAAAGTGGAAGAAGTATGATAACTTGGGGACTGTTTCTGCCAAACCACCAAACTCTCCCACCCAGTCACCACTTGCCACGTCACCCTTACCCACCCAAATACTCAACCCGTACCCACCACCCACCCACACCCGGTTTATTAAATAAACCAGGGTCAACACCCCAGTCAAACCCCACCTTTTTCCCTCCTTAACATTTATTTAAAATGTTAATCCCCTTTTTTCAGATTAAAACAACCCTAATTAACCTATAAACCCTAATCCCCACCCAGATTAATTAAACCCTAAATCAAAGGGTTTTTGGCTTAAACACTCCAGATCACTAATTCCCTTTTATCTCACCTTTTCCCACCAAAAACAACACCATCACATGGGCTGTGGACCCCACCCCAGACCTCCCCTGCTCAAGTCGTTTTCCCCCAAACCCTATAACCCGACCACACCAACCATCTAGATACTCCCCTTGGTCCCCAAGCTCAGATGGACGACTAGGATGCATTCAAACATCACCAACACCAACTGGCATCACATGGGATCAATTTTGACCAAGCTTGAAGACAAAAGACCAAGGGCCTTTTTGGCATTTCAGCAACTAGGGTTTTAAGCATTCTAGATTGTTCTTTTCATTGTATAAAAGGATGTCGACCTGTGACTCCTCCCCTTGTTCCAGTTTTTAGCATTTTTCATCTTGTAATTCCTTTTTTAAATTAATGAAGTTTGGTGTTTGTTAAAAAAAAAAAAAAAAAAAAAAGAAAGAAAAAAAAAAGAAAATTTTTGTAAAAACTTCACCCTGCCTGGACTCGAACACGCGACCCCTCGCTGGGGGAGTAAACGTGTTAACCAGTGATCTAGATGAGTTTTTACGTTAAGGTTTCATTTCATTACTTACTTAACCTCTTTTTGTTTTATGCTTGTTTAAATAAACCGTGACCTTTTGGCTTATTTGTGGCTTATTGGATAAGTGTTTTTAGCTTATTTGATTTTTCCTAGGATAGTTATAGGCTTAGGGATTTTTCTGGCTTAAAATATTATTTTTCCTTTTATTTAATTATTTATTAGGATTATTTTTAGGTTTAAATATAGAAAGTGTATTTAAAAATAGTGAACAGTAATATAAAAATCCAAAAAAATAGTTTTTAGGTTTTAATTTATATTTTTGAGGTTTACATTCAGATAAGTTTTCAAAAACTTTAATTTTTAATTTTATTTGATTTTAGGTTTTTTATTAAAATTTAAAAATTAATATAAAATTATAAAAAAGATTTTAGGAGCTTTAATTTACATTTTCTTCTTAGTTAGAATATTTAGGATTTTTGAGAATTTTTTAGAATTTATTTGAGAACTTTTTATTTTTTGGAATATTTTAATATTATTTTATTAAGAAAAATTCAAAGTTTTATTTTTAACTTTTTTTCATTTTTCCTAGATTCTAGACATTAAATTAGGAACTTTTTCACTTTCCAATTAATTTTTAGGCTTTTCATTTAATTTTTAGAATTAATTTAAGATTTAATAGATTTTAATAGTTTTTAGGAGTTTAAAAATAGTTTAATTTGGTTTTAAAATTTTTAAAAATAGTTTTTAGCTTAATCAGGTCATTTTTGAGGTTTACAATTTATTAAATCTTGTTTAGGGCTTTTTAATATTTAAAAGTGATTTTTAGGGCTTTAATTAGCATTAAAAAGTCATTATTAAATTAATTAAAAGGTTTTAGCAAGTTTGGATTTTTTGTAAACTCTTAGAATTTTATTGTGGATTTTTAGAAATTTTTAGGAATTTTTAGGTTAAAATTTTAATTTTAGTCATTTTTACGTTCCTACGTCTTAACTTTCTAGTAGTGTTTTTGTCTATTTTTCTATTTTTTCGTCTTCGTCATTTTCTCTTCTCCTTTCTTCTTATTAATAATCAAAAACATAATCAATCATTCATTACACAACGCACTAGCCTCCTCGAGAACGATCCCCACTCATTAAGGGTCATAACTTGTGGTTTTCCTAAATCACTCGTTAATACTTACCACTTTTACCTTGTTTTCCTAAACAAGTGTAATTTTACAAACATCACAATTCCACCCTAACTGCTGAGCTTGCGTTGCATAAAGAAAAGGTCAAAGCTTTTGAAATGGTCCCTCAAGAAGAGAAAATAACATGTTCTGAATTTGACCAATTTCGTTTTGAAAAGATTGAACACTTGAAAGAAATAGAATTATTAAAAGCTAATCTTTCCAATGAATTAAAAGAAAAAGAGTCGGTTGTCAATGATTTTCAGAAACTTAAAATGGATTTCGAAACTCTCGAGTCTAAAAAGGTTGAATCGGAAATTAATGCTACCAAACTTCTTAAATTTAAAGAACAACAGCTTTTAAAACAATACGCTTCCACAGAAAAGGTTCATCTTTTAACTAAATCATTTAAAGAATTCGAACTTAAGCGTCTTCAAGATTTACCACCTAATCCCGGTTATGCAAAACAAGCTCAGGAATATATTCCCGGTCTTTATGATATGACCATAATTGGAAAATCGAAAGAAGCACCTTTTGTTCGTAGTACTGAGGAGACACAATCACTTGGGGATGAAACTCATTCTAAAATGCTTTCAAAATTCCATACAATTGATTATGATCAACATAACAAAGATCAATTTTCGAAAAAGACACGCATTCGCTTACAAAAGGAATTAGCAGAATTAACAGTTCTTGTGCCCCAAAGTTTGTCAAATGAAAACCCTCCTAGTACGTCTCCTACACTCGTCAAAAAAGATTTAACGAAGTTAATTCCACCGGTAGTAAGGCGTCCGTTAACTTAAATACGGTTCACCAACACTTAGCCGATTTTG
Source organism: Glebionis coronaria (assembly GCA_025667525.1). Taxonomy (NCBI): domain Eukaryota; kingdom Viridiplantae; phylum Streptophyta; class Magnoliopsida; order Asterales; family Asteraceae; genus Glebionis; species Glebionis coronaria. The sequence continues at coordinate 148,522,390 of CM046882.1, forward strand.
ACAAGGTCATTTTGGAACGAACGACGGCCACGGCCATAACGGAAGGTGAATGGAACTTTGAGCACACTAGAGCTGCGTTTCGAGATGAAATTGTTCCGTTTGTAAACAATGTTAAAACTTGTCTTCGTAATATTGACCAAGATTTGTTTTTGGAAATAGAAGAAGTTAGACGTGTTTTTAATGAAATGGAAGATGCTTATGAAAATAGTTTACTTGAAATAGAACGGGTTTCACGCCATAATGATCTGCTTCTGAATCAAGTGATGTCTCATGATATAGTTTCTGTCTGTGTGAATACAAGTGTTGATAATGATTCTATTGTGCATAATGTTGAATCTGTGGATACTGTGGTAGATAGTACTTGTCACGAATCTGACGCTGAATTTTTAAAGCTTCAAGATTCATATTCTTCGCTTTCAAAACGTTTTGATGAGATTCAAACACATTGTATTTCGCTTGAATGCAAGCAACAATTTATTCAAGAAATCTTTGAAACATCATTCGAAGGTGTTAATATCGATGATGCAAATTTTGAAAAGAATTTTCGATTGAATTTATAATCAAAACAGCGTCAGCCAAGTGACAAGGTTGCTCAATCTTTGCCGATAGACATAGAGAAATCTAAGGAGCTTAACTGTGTGAACGTACTTGAGGCTGCTGAGAATCTTAAACTTGATCTAGATAATCGAGTTTCCAAGATTTTGTCCAAAGTTGATAACTTAAAACAGAAAAATACACGACTCTTCGATTCAGTAAAGCCCGCATGTGTTGATACTACTGCACAGAATCAATCGTTGATTGAACAATTAAATCGACAGTCGGTGGAAATATCTAATTTGAGGGAACAAATTTGTGATAAAAATATGGTATTGGCTGAGTTAAAGGAAACACTTCGTACTCTAAAAGGTAAGAATGTTGTGGATAACGCAGCCACTATCTCAGCATCGTCCTCTAGTGCAATCAAAAGAACCCTTATAGCCGTCACACCACTTAACAAGGGCCCTAGGACTAAACCATCTCAAACTTTGGTCACTAAAGATAAGGCGGAATTAAAACCAGCTTCTAATATTCCCGTGTTTCCTTCTACAGGAGTAAGCACCACTACTAAGGCTCAAAGATCTAAGCTTAAAAGAAACAAGAAGAATGATAGGATCTTGCCCCCATCTAGTAGTCAAGTGAAGAAGAAAGTAGACGCCCATCCTAGGAATGTTATTTCTGTTTTGAATAAAAAGAATCATGTAGCTAAATCTAAAGGCTCTGCGGTTGTGCAGCGTTCTAAGCCTACTGTGAATTCTAATTTGAAATGTTGGAATTGCAATGAATGTATGTTTTCTAGTCGTCATGATTCTTGCCTTATTGACCATGTGAATGAGATGTATGCCCGGAAAAATGGATTAGAATGGAAACCGACTGGGAAAGTGTTAACCCAAGTTGGTTGGATGTGGCGCCCCACTGGTAGAACTTTCACTATAGTAGGAAATATGTTCCCTTTAACTAGGATCACTCCCACTAAAGCGAAGAAAGCGTGCCCTTTAACTAGGAGTACCAAGGCTACCAAAACACAAGTGTGTCCTTTAACTAGGAACACCGACACTACTGTAGGAACCAAGTGCCCTTTAAATAGGTCTACTCCCACTGTAGTGCCCGCGAATAATCCAAAACCTAAGAAAGTTGGAACAGTAAAACCTGTTAGTAGTAAAACTCACATTAGAAAACGCAGGAAATCTAAGGGTCTAAAAAATGTTAGCAATTCTGATAATTCTATATCTGTATCTGCTAACACTCCGAAACCAATAGTTTCCAATGCATTGTCTACTGTTGTTATTGAAAATAGGTGGTCCAAATTGTTCTCTGGTATTTGGACTCTGGTTGCTCCAAGCATATGACCGGAGATCGCTCTCAGCTCAGAAATTTCGTCAGCAAGTTTCTTGGTACGGTTCGATTTGGGAATGATCATATTGCAAAGATAATGGGTTATGGTGAATATCATATTGGGAATGTTATAATTTCGAGAGTGTATTACGTGGAAGGTCTCGGTCACAACTTTTTTTCTGTGGGACAATTTTGTGATGCAAACCTAGAAGTTGCTTTTCGAGAGCATACCTGCTTCATTCGTAATTTGGAAGGGGTTGATTTGTTGAAAGGTACTCGAGGGAATAATTTGTATACTTTGTCTCTACAAGACATGATGGCCGCTTCTCCCGTATGTCTTCTCTCTAAAGCATCGAAGACTAAGTCATGGTTATGGCATCGACGGTTATCTCATCTTAACTTTGATGCTATTAATCACTTGGCTAAAAACGAACTTGTTCGTGGTCTTCCTAAACTATCATTTCACAAGGATCATTTGTGTTCTGCGTGTACAATGGGGAAAAGCACTAAGAAAACTTACAAACCCAAGACGGAAGACACCAACCAAGAGAAACTTTATCTGTTGCATATGGATCTTTGTGGGCCAATGCGTGTTGAAAGTCTTAGTGGCAAAAAGTACATCCTTGTCATTGTCGATGATTATTCTCGGTTTACATGGGTGAAATTTCTTAAAGCAAAAAATGAGGCACCTAAATTCATCATCAGATTTCTCAAGATGATTCAAGTGCGTCTCAACACTACTGTCCGACGCATTCGTACAGATAATGGAACCGAATTTGTGAATCAAATTTTGCGTGATTATTATGAAGAAGTTGGCATTTCTCATGAAACATCCGTTGCTCGCACTCCACAGCAAAACGGTGTCGTTGAAAGGCGAAATCGCACACTTATGGAAGCTGCTAGAACGATGTTAATTTACGCAAAGGCTCCATTGTTTTTATGGGCAGAAGTAGTATCTACAGCAGTGTACACCCAAAACCGGTCACTAATTCGTAAACGCCATGGTAAAACACCCTATGAGCTTCTCCATGGAAAAGTACCAGATTTATCATATCTTCATGTATTTGGTTCTCTTTGCTATCAAAATAATGATGGTGACAATTTGGGAAAACTTCAACCAAAGGCTGATATTGGTATTTTCATTGGTTACGCCCCCGCAAAGAAGGCATACCGAATCTACAACCGTAACTCTCGCAAGATCCTCGAAACTATGAATGTTGATTTTGATGAGCTGACTTCTATGGCTTCTGAGCAAAGCAGCTCCGAACCCGCACTTCATGAAATGGGACCCAGTAATATTAGTTCTGGTCTTGTCCCAAACAACCCTACTTCATCATTTATACCACCTACTAGGAATGAATGGGATACGTTGTTTCAACCGTTCTTTGATGATTTCTTTACTCCTCCAACTATTGTTGCTCCAGAACCTGAGGTAATAGCTCCAGTAACCGAAGTTGTCGCTCCAGCAACCGAAGCACAATCAGATACATCTGCACCTACAATTGGTCAAGATATACCATCCACAAGTAATTCTCAACCAACACATGTAACAACTACCCACGTCATGCCTATTGATGATGAAGAGGATGATGATGATCACGATTTGGAATTCGCTCAAATGCGTGAACTTCCATTCTTTGGTGTACCTATTCCCGACCCTAATCAAGCCGGGTCGTCCACCACAGAGGAAGCTCCTTCTACAGTTTACTCCAATCCACGGATTCGTGAACATGATAGCAAGTGGACAAAGGATCATCCTATAGATTCTATTATTGGTGACCCTAATCGTCCCGTATCCACACGAAGTCAGTTACAAGAAAGTGCAATGTTTTGTCACTTTGATGCTTTTCTTACTGAAGTTGAACCTAAGACATGGAAAGAAGCTTTTACTCAATCCTGTTGGATAGAAGCTATGCAAGAAGAACTTAATGAGTTTATACGTCTTGAAGTATGGGAACTTGTCCCATGCCCGGATCAAGCGCAGTTACTCACTTTGAAATGGGTTTACAAGGTGAAACTCGATGAGTTAGGCGGAATATTGAAAAACAAAGCTCGACTAGTAGCTCGTGGATACAAGCAATTATTGGGCGTCGACTTTATGGAATCCTTTGCACCTGTTGCCTGTTTGGAAGCTATTAGACTATTCCTCGCTTATGCAGCCCATATGAATATGATCGTCTATCAGATGGATGTGAAGACGGCATTTCTTAATGGTGAAATCAAGGAAGAAGTCTATGTTCAACAGCCGGATGGTTTTGTGAATCCTAACTATCCTAATCATGTGTACAAGCTTAAGAAGGCTCTCTATGGGTTGAAGCAAGCTCCACGCGCATGGTATGATCTATTGTCACAATTCCTCATTAGTCAAGGCTTCGCAAAAGGCAAGGTGGATCCCACGCTGTTCATTCAGAAACGAGGTAAAGATATGATTATGGTACAAATATATGTTGATGATATTATATTTGCAGCCTCGACCCAAACCTTATCGGATGAGTTTGGGACACTCATGTCTTCCAAGTTTAAGATGTCAATGATGGGCAAGGTATCATTCTTCTTAGGTCTTCAGATATCTCAGAGTCCCAGAGGCATCTTTATTAATCAATCCAAATATGCCCTTGAATCGCTTAAGAAATATAAGATGGAATCTTGCGACCCCGTGGACACTCCAATGGTGGAGAAATCTAAGCTTGATGCAGATCCACATGGAGTTGCCGTTGATCCGACACTTTATCGTGGAATGATCGGTACTCTTCTGTATATCACAGCCAGTCGACCTGATCTTCAGTTTGCTATATGTATGTGTGCCAGGTATCAAACTAGGCCTACTGAGTTACATTTAGCTACTGTTAAAAGGATCTTTCGATATCTTAAAGGAACCATTAATCGGGGACTTTGGTATTCGAAGGACTCTTCTATTGCACTAATGGCATATGCAGATGCGGATCACGCGGGTTGTCAAGATACAAGGCGTAGCACGAGTGGAACTTTGCAACTATTAGGAGATCGACTAATCAGTTGGGCATCGAAAAGGCAGAAAAGCGCTGCAATTTCAAGTACGGAAGCAGAATACATAGCTATGTCCGGTTGCTGTGCTCAAATTCTTTGGATGAGATCGTAATTAACCGACTATGGTCTAGGTTTCAACAAGATTCCGATGTACTGTGACAACAAGAGTGCAATTGCCTTATGCTGCAACAACGTTCAATTCTCCCGGTCGAAGCATATTGACATTCGCTACCACTTCATCAAGGAGCAAGTGGAAAATGGAGTAATCGAGCTTTACTTTGTCCGATCTGAGTATCAATTGGCGGATATTTTCACGAAGGCTTTAGATCGCGCTCGAATTGAATTTTTGGCCGACAAGCTAGGCATGAGAACCTTCTCGCCCGAAACTCTTAAGGAACTAGCAGATGATGCGAAAGAATAGTGGTGGTAAAACTATTCTCCGTATCCTTGGTGATCATTTGTATATATTTTTTATATTTTTATTCACAAAAGCAAAATACAAAAATATAAAACCATATAAAAACCATAAAAATTGAAAAATCTAGAAAAATCCAAAAATATTTTTACTTTATTTTTCAAAGGCATGTCTTTTGGTACGATAATATTTACGGCCTTAGAAATGTTGATTAATATCGACACGGCGCCATAAATAGAGTTCGTACAAAAGTTGTAAATATTTCATAAAACATGCCAAAATGGCTTGTAGTTATTTCTGACTACAACCCGGTTTTCATATTAAAGTCAAGTATTTCTTATGAAAGCTTTGGCTCACAACGGGGATTAATTTTCTCGGGCAAGGTTTACTTTAAAACCTTGTAAGGGATCAAGTTTACTTTATAACTTGGTCTAACACAAATATATGTACGTTTCAGTGCATTTATTTGTTAAAACAAGAGAAGTCTTGTTTTTATGAAGCTATCATCTCTACAACCATTGCTATCTACAATTTGTATCTACATACTCGACGATGCGACAACTCAACCGACGACTACAGCTCTTTCGATAGAACACGGGTCAACAATTGAGGGGGAGCAATTGTCAAGCATTCAGAATCTTCGATGCCGACCGTGCCAAGTTCACAAGTTGGTGTCAAGACAACAATACCAATCGTACACGTGATGTCAAGAGATGACTTCAGACGTGACAAGGCGACCAACATATGCTGACAAGAACCATTTGATATTATCATATGATGTTCTCATCTATCAGGTCCAACCTTGTCAATTCTTTTTAATATGGTGAATACGTGATCATGTTTCAATTCGGTATCATATCTCATACGTTTGATATCATGAAGATAAAACGGACTTACATTTTTCTTCCCAAAACTTTTGTTAAACTTCATTAAATCAATTGATATTAAAAACATCGATTGGGTTAATATTTTTAATATGGGGGAGAAAATGTGATTTAATATGGGATATTATCACAAATGGTTTGACATAATGTGCTGGCTTATCCCGACATGTGCGAAATGTTTTCGAATATCGTGGCATATGTTAAGGGGGAGAAAAATGGATTTTCATGGTGACATATACTTACCCAAAACCTATTTATTTCACGACGATGAAGATTATGGTGACATAAGGATGGTAGGATAGGTTAAGTCCAATGATTCTTCCAGAACCGGAGGAATCTTCCCAAGGACATTCCAAAGCTAAAAATAGTAGTCCTTAGGAAAGTTGAAGAAAGATTGTGAACGTAGCTGAATGCCGACCAAGTACTTAAGTTAGCACTGGAACAATCACAACAAGGTGCTAGTTATGACGTATTGGTAAGCATTGAAGGGGTTGAAGAATGAAAAAGAATTGTGAAGATAAAGGGTGTAAAGAAAGAAGCCCTCCTACAACTTTAGGCAGAAACCGGGTCAATACATATGCTATTGAGATCATTTTTAATGATGCTTGATATTGAAGATAAGACATCATGGACCCAGTGATGCAATGCACAACCCATCCCAGCTAACTCAGATATCTCTCAAAAGGTATTTGTTTTAATCACACGGAGACAACACATTATCTATTGATTTATTCACTCCGAATAAATTGGTATTGAAAAGGTGGCACTCCTCTCCAGCCTCCGATCACTAAAATCCAAAATGCACGATCGAGTCTAGAGCCATTTGAGATCATCAAATATCTCATTAGGACACACTTTCATATTTACTTGCTTCTTCACACACTGTGAAAAGTAAGAAAGATTTTAAGAGTCCTACGCAAAATCTTCATGATCTTGCTTGAACATCCGAGTAATACGAAAGTATTTACAATGAAGATGGAAATCCTTCTTGAGCGAACATTAAAAATCTCATGGTAGGTGACTTGTGCGATTCTTTATGAATCAAACTTGTGATAACTGGAAAGCAACAGCTGTTTAATTCTTAACTGAAATTAAACACGTTCCAGGCCTCTACGCAATATCTTAGTGATCTTGCCAGAACACTCAGAGTGATACCTTAGTGTTCACAGTGATGAGTGGAAATCCTTCTAGTGTTAACCTCAAACAACACTTGGTAGGTAACTTGCAAGATTCTATACGAATCAAGCTCGTGACAACTGGAAAGCAACGATGGTGCGGTTCTTAATTGAATTTCACTTGTTCCAGGAACATGAATTGATGGCTTCAAATCATGCGGATAATTTTATCCAAATGATTCACTCTTTACGTTCGCAGTCAGCTTTGGACGGTCGAGTAAAGAGAACGGGTTTACCCGCGAAATCCTGTCAGGAAGTTACTTAATTGAAACTATCTGTCACGGGTACGATATCTAATATCGTCCAACGGTCTTCACCGACCGGAGGTAAAATGCTACCGATTTAGAATGAAATGTTCAAAGCCATTTCGTTCGTGTCTACTTATGTTGCGGCATTTGAAGACGGTGGCGTTGCGGGATCCAAGAAGAAGTCGTCCCCGCATGCTTATACTTTATGCACTTAATATCTCATCTAATTCAAGAAAGCCTAAAAGTTAAGTCTTCCGCTGTTTCAAACTCTGAAGCTTTCAAGAATTACGAAGGTATAAGTATGTGGAACGTGAGGTCACGAAGAGGCGAAGATCACAAGTGATGGATGCACGAGATCAAGGCAAGAGATTGATGCTCAAAGATTGATATCAAAGATCACATCAGCATGTTCACCAGAAAAGAAAAAGAAAAAGAAAGACGAAGACTACGAGCTCAAGACAAGCATAGTATGCTAGGTTTATTTTATTATTGTAACTTGGGTAACGCCCTTGTTTGGAGTGACCTCCCTTAGGGGGAGATTGTTGGAAATACGTTTTACGTATTAAGAAGGATCGGTCACTCCAACGATAGTCTATGTTAAAGCTCGTAGTTTAGTTATTTACTTTTATCAAACAAAGCCCAAAACCGAGCCCATGGATTGTATGGGCCGGCGGCCTATTGTAAACCCAAGCCCATCACATGGGCTTGGGTATATAAACCCTCTCCTAAGATGGAGAGGGGTGTGGTTTCATATTTTACACATAGTTCTTTCTTAGTTTCTCTCTCTAAAGTGTGAAATCCACCATTTCTCTATCTCTTTCTCTCTCTAAAAACATAAGCATAGATTTACAAATCTACAGCTCCCGAATTTTCGTTGAAGCATCACATGATCCAACAAGCTCAAAATACTTGTCCATTTCGCGGATTACCGGATGATGATGCCAACAAACACCTCGATAAATTCATAACCGTCACTCAAAGCATGAAATTGCCCGGTGTTACCATGGATTTTCTTCGCCTTCATCTATTTCCACAGACTTTATCCTACCATGCCGAGAAATGGTTTGATCGTCTTCCTAAGAATTCAATTCATACATGGGACGAAATGACTCAAGGATTTTTATCACGCTACTTTCCACCATCCATGGTAACTAGCCTTCGTAATTAAATCAGTGGTTTCACGCAAGAACATGATGAGTCTCTTTTCGATGCTTGGGAACGTTATAATGTCTTGATCGATCGTTGTCCTAATCATAATATGCTCCCTGTCACCTTAATTTATACTTTCTACAACGGTTTAACTTTTCGTGATCGTGATACGATTAATGCTTCCATCGGTGGTACCATTATGAAAAGAAGACCCGATGAGTGTAGAGAGCTTATAGAGAACATGACCACTCGTAACAAAAATTAGGATTCATCCGCATCTTCAAGAAATAATCCGAGAGTCAATGTTTCTTCTACTTCATCAAACCCCGAGATAGCCGAACTCACCCAAATCACCCGCTAACTAGCCGAGATGAACACAAATTTCTAAACCATGGATACGAACCAATTTCAACAAGTTAAACCTGTAGCACTTTCTTGTGAGACTTGCGGCGGTCCTCATTCATACACTGATTGTCCTTCCACTCATGACAATCCGGAAAACGTGTATGCGGCTAACGGTAACTGTTACACAGAAGGTTATCAAGCCCGACCTCAAGGTGATCGTAACTTGCTAAGTTATCGTTCCAACAACTTTCTTTCACCAACCGGTTGTTCTCCTCAAAACCACAACCCAAAAAACATCAATAGAAGCAATCCAAACCAACCTCGAGCTTCTAATCCATATCCACCACCCGCTCACCAAGCTCCACCCCTCACTCAACCCATGACATTTAATCATGATGTTTAAACTTTCGTGAGGACCCATGGAGAGGTGGTGAAAAACCTTCAAAGCCAAATTATTAACTTGAAAGGTGATATCACTAAACAAGGGAATGATATTCGAACCGAGCTTAGAAATGATATGCAAACTTCTTTAAGAAATCAAACGAATGATTTGAGTAATATGAGGGATAGTTTCCTCCAAAGTAATCAACCCTCTACTTCGGGCTCTCTTCCTTCGAATACCGTGACCAACCCAAGAGCTAATGTGAGTGATATTACTACACGCAGTGGAGCAACTCTAGTAGGATCATCCACCCCTCCCGCATTTACTCCATCTACACCTCCTCCATCCCTATTTATTCCTCCTACTTCCACGCCAAGTACTAGTTCTACATTACCATCTCCACCTCTTACGGAAGAAGTACTAAAGACAAAACCTTCATCATCCCCACCTTCTGTGACACCCCCAAATTGAGTCAAACGCAGCGGAAATAATATTTGGGTGTCACGTAGGTGGATCAACAGCAGACATAATATAGAGCAACAGATAAAAGATTATCCTTACATTTATTACATGATTAAAAGTGCAAATAGTATTAAAATAGTCTTTAACATTGTTCGCAAGTTTGAATTATTCCAATTTTATAAAACCCCAGATGAGCTCTATAAATGCAGCCTATCATGATGTTTGACTCCATGCACACCAATACCTACTTCAGTTTCCTGAGAAAACATGCTTAGAGAGTCAACATAAAGTTGGTGAATTCACAGATTTAATTAAAATAAGTTTGGACATTAAACATTCACTGAAGTAGTAATGCACAAAGCATCAATACATAATTACATTCCCATATTGCCCGAAACTGAAACTTGACAGTTAAGTCCTTAACAAATAAGGACCCTTCGCCTTATCATTATCAAGGCACCCATAAAAAAAATAAGTGCTGACATGTGAAACATCTGTTGTCCTGGCCTAGGCACAGTGAGCATGACTCACCCAGATGGGGACGGTCAATCACAAATAGATCTATTTATAACATTCAGGTAATTCAATAATTCTAACAGTTTCGGATGCACGGGTCATGCAGGTTCATCTACAATAGGCAATGTAATCAAAAGTTTCACAATTTGATCCATGTCCATAAAATAAAATATGTTGCATGTATTCTTCCCCATAAAAAGGTTTAAAATTTTGTCAATATATAAAGTGGGGCCATGAACTCACCTCAGTAGTACAGCAATAAGTCAGTGGATAAATCTGATAAGGACGCTCACGATACAATCAACGACCTAAATAATTATAAGGTCTCAGTAAATGCATAACATAATGCATAAAAGTTCCAGAATAAATCTGTACATGCTTAAACTGGTTTTAAGCATTTTATTACAATACTTGTATTTTGTTCATCGTTGTATAAGTTCTAATAGTATTTATTTTAAGTATAAAATAAATAATAAGGTTTAATTAATTAATTCATTTAATTAATATTTTGTACTTACGTTGTTTATAAAACACTTTAAATATTTATATAGGATAGTTTTATATACATTTAAAGTGATAGGAAATAAATATTATTAATATATTTAGTTTATAAGTTAATCGTTTTTAATTTATATTTAATATATAAATAAGGTTTATAAACGTATAACATTTTATTTAAAATCCATGTTTACGTAAAGTGTATAATTATTAAATTATAAGTTTAGAAAAATATCAATTGTTACGTTTATTTAAGTTTTACGCTTTAAATAACGGTTTAAATATATAGGATTTTAAGGTTCGTAATACTTTGTATAAAATACGTTTTAGTCCTTTTAATTAAATAAATACCCGCGGTTAAATTACTTTTATACCCTTAGGGTTTCTAAATCTTTCAAGTAATTACAGTTTTGGTCCCTCCCTAGTTACACGTGTAACTAGGGTTTCTTTAAGTTTCAATAAATGGCAAAAATAGTTCCTATATATGGCTCATATTAGGGCTTATTAAAGTTTCACAACTTGGCAGTTTTAGTCCTCTAACTTTCGGTTAATATTTAAGTTTAATACAAGTTTCGCAAATGCCCCCTAGGGCTTGAATATGTTTCGGCTAAAGGCAGGATTGGTCCCTAGGGTTACTTTAGGGTTTAATTAAGTTTGCTATCTTGGCATATTTGATCCCTAAGGCCTATACTAAGTCTCGGCTAAAGTCCAAAGTGATCCCTAGGTTTTCTAAAGTTTACACAACTTACCCTAACATTATATTAATCCCTTTTTAGTCCTTTTTAACACCTTTAAGTTTCGGATATGTTCAAAACACACCCCTAAACTCTCGGTAATATTTATAAGTGGTCCAAAATTTTATGTTTTTGAAATATAAGGTTCTACACTTGTTTATTTAGATCCCTTTTACTTTATAAATTTATAAATCTAACCCGAAAGTTTATACTTGTTATATTTAATCCAAAATTTAGTAGATCTATTATTTAAATCCAAAACTTCTTAGATTTATTATTTTAATCCAAAACAATTATAGATCTATACTTTCAACATGAAAAATTATATTTTGACACTAAAAGTTTTATAAAAACATTTATTTAGTGAAAATGATTATTTATCTAGGCAACTTATTATAGTGAGCTTAAAACTAATCTTATGAGGCATAATAGTGATCTTAACATTTTAGGGCACCTAAAAACATAAATCTAGTGTTTCTAGTTATATCTAAACATTACAAGGTTACCCAAAATAATATTATGAGCTTATAACTCACATCCAAAATTCATGCATGGTTAGGTTTTCATGGTTTTTCAAGTTTAACAAGATCATGGTGATGTGTTCTTCATGGTTGACAAGTTTTTACATCATTTTATGTTATAACAAAAATCAAGCCGTGAGTCACCTTAGGTTTTTAGGGTTTCATTATTTGTTTAAATGTTAACTTTACCAAGAATAACCATGTACACATTAATATGTATGAAAGTAATGTATTAGAAAGATAGGTTTTAACTTGGACTTACTTGTTTAGATAGGTTTAGGAGTGATATGAGGATGAGTAGAAACAAGTGAGAAGCTTTCAACAATGGAGGTCTTGGAGACAAAAAACAAGCCGTGGGCTTCACTAGGCTTCTAGGGTTCTTGTTCTTGCTTCAAGGATCAAGGTTTCTTGTAGGATGAGCTTATGCTTGATCTTTATGTAGTAGAAGACATAGCATAGAAGTAATAGATAGGTTTAAAACTTCAAAAATGGTGGAATGGTGGTGTATGCCGTAGGTAGTGAAAGAGAGAGTGAAGTGAGATTTGAAAATGTTTTGTGTTGTGTGTTGGGTGTGTGTTTCGGCTTAAGACAAAGAGAGAGAGATATCAAAGCAAATCTAGTACTATGTACCATATATCTTCACAAGATATACTAGATTTTTGTTGGATATGGTCATTTCTACACATGCCTAATTTGGAAGTCTTCCTTTCTTTCTTTTCTTGTGTGTAGCCGTGGGTTTTCACAAAGTCAAAAGGGGGACAAAAACTTACATGGTATAGTAAGATGCATGAGGGTTTGAGTGTGTAAGTAGTTTATGTAAGAAAAGTATGCTTAAGCATGTAATTGTGTAAGTAATGGTGTAAGTAAAGTATGGTTATGCATGCATTAGTATAGGGTGTTAGTGGAATGGTATGATTACACTAGATTACTTATAAGCTAGTTAATCAAATGATGGTAGTGTATGCATGCATACAACTACACGTTTATTATGTGCATGGGAAAAGGGTTTTTGATAAATTTTGCCAAGTGTTGTATGATAATAATAGTCCTTGTATATTATTGTAGGTATTTGTTGTGTTGTAGGTATTTTGTTGAAGCTTTTAGGTAATTTAGTGAAAGTGTATATTAAATACATCACTAAAATTATTTTACTTAAATAAAGTAAATACGTGACAATGTAAAATAATGTATATTGTTTTTAAAGTGTTTAGGTATTTATTCCTTTTAGGTAATATATGTAAATATGTACATATAAAAATAATCCAAGTACTTAATAAATAAATTAAGTAAGGTTACAGTTTATCTCAAAATATGTACTGAGGTGATAAGTTTATTATTCAATCAAGTGGCCAGTCAGTTGCCACAGTAGTCAATAAATGACTAAAGGTTCATATAAATGTAAAATAAATATGAAATGTAGTATGACAAAAGGTATATGAAAATTAATAAGTCATATAAAAGTGAAATTACATAAATTCCGAAAATAAATAGTACAACAGTTGACAAAGTCAATAAGGTAAAATCAGAGGTTTTACAGCACCATCCCGTTATTTTAGCTTTGTCCTAAAAGCTTAAGATGAAGCTATTGGTCAGGTGAACAAGTGTGGGTACTTGGTTTTGAACGAGCCTTCTCGTTCCCAAGTGAACTCAGGGCCTATCCTATAGTTCCAACGTACTTTGACCAACGGGATGCGACTGCGTTTCAATTTCTTAACTGTCCTCTCCATGATTTCTACTGGTTCTTCTACGAACTGGAGTTTGTTGTCAAATTGAACTCCCTCCAATGGCATAGCCAGTGGTTCTTCAGCATATCACTTCTTCAGGTTAGAAACATGAAAGGTAGAGTGTACCCGACTTAGTTGCTGGGGCAACTCTAAACGATAAGCTACTTCCCTGATCCTGGCTATTACTTTGAAAGGGCCAACATAACATGGATTCAGTTTTCCACGTTTGCCAAAACGTACAACACCCTTCCAAGGTGATACCTTGAGCATAACATGGTCACCTACTTCAAATTGCATAGGTTTGCGTTTCAGGTCCGCGTAGCTCTTTTGTCGATCGTGAGCAGCTTGAATTCTCTGCTTGATGAGGACGATCTTGTCTGTAGTCTCCTGGATTAACTCTGGTCCAGTGAGCTGAAATTCACCTACTTCTGCCCAGCACACAGGCGAACGACATTTGTGACCGTACAGTGCTTCAAAAAGGGCAGCCTTATTACTGGCATGATAACTGTGGTTGTAGGAGAATTCCACTAAAGGGATGTGGTCAACCCATCCATTTCCAAAATCAATCACACATGCTCATAGCATGTCCTCTAGAGTCTGGATGGTTCGTTCACTTTGACCATCAATCTGCGGATGATAAGCAGTGCTCATATACAAATTGGTACCTAAGGCTCGTTGGAAAGCCTTCCAAAAGTTTGATGTGAACCTACCATCTCGATCACAGATTATCGACACTGGTATTCCATGTTTGGTCACAATCTCCTTCATGTACGTCTTTGCTAGTTTTGCAAGGGAATCGTTCTCCCTAATTGGCAGGAAATGAGCGGACTTGGTGAGTCGATCGACGATTACCCAGATAGTATCGTAACCGTGAGATGACTTTAGGAGTTTGGTAACAAAGTCCATAGTGATGTTGTCCCACTTCCATTCCCGTATCTTGGGTTGTACAAGTAAACCCGATGGTCTCTGGTGTTCAGTTTTGACACGAGCACATGTCAAACATTTCTGAATGTGGGTGGCAATGTTGGCTTTCATATTAGGCCACCAATATAACTTCTTCATATCCTGATACATCTTTCCAGATCCGGGATGTATAGAATATTTAGACTTATGAGATTCGTGCATGATCACGTTCCTCAATTCTCCATAACAAGGTTACCAACTTCGTCCGTGAAGGCATAGGGTTCCGTCTGCTCTAGATTCTAACTTCTCCTTGCTAAGATCGGTTCTGAGCATTCCCCCGACATCTTCCTTCACGAGGTTTTCAGGCAATTGGGCTTGAGTCTGAGCTTCCAAAATCTGTTTGGGTAGATCCAAACTGATTGTCATAACCAATGCCCGAACTCTCATAGGAGGGTCCGTTTCCTTACAACTTAAAGCATCAGCAATCACGTTTGCTTTACCCGGGTGGTATTTAATCTCGCAGTCATAGTCACTCAGTAACTCAATCCAACGGCGTTGTCTCATGTTCAACTCCTTCTGATCCAATATGTGCTGCAAACTTTTATGGTCAGTATGCACTGTGCACTTTGTTCCGTATAGGTAATGTCTCCAGATTTTGAGAGCAAAAACTACGGATCCAAGTTCTAGATCGTGAGTGGTGTAATTCTTCTCATGCTTCTTTAATTGTCTTGAAGCGTAGGCAATCACTTTCATTCTCTGCACCAATACTGCACCTAAGCCCTTGTGTGAGGCATCACAGTATACCACGAAATCATCGTTGCCTTCAAGCAAGGCCAGTATGGGTGCACTACATAACTTCTGCTTGATTAGTTGGAAAGCTGATTCTTCCTTCTCTCCCCAATCGAACTTTATTCCTTTCTGTGTGAGTTTGGTCATCGGTTTGGCTATTTTGGAAAAATCTTCAATGAATCTGCGGTAGTACCAGGCAAGGCCTAGAAATTGGCGGATCTCCGTCAGTGATTTAGGAGATACCCAATCCTTGACAGATTCGACCTTTGCTGGATCCACGTGAATACCGTCACAATCGATGACATGACGAAGGAATTTCACTCTAGGAATCCAAAATTCACATTTGGAGAACTTAGCATAGAGCTGCTCCTCCTTGAGTACCTTTAGTACTTGTGCAAGATGTTCCCCATGTTCCCGTTCGTTCTTGGAATAAATGAGTATGTCGTCAATGAAGACTATCACGAATTTATCCAGGTAGGGTCTGCACACACGGTTCATAAGGTCCATGAAAATAGCTGGTGCATTGGTCAACCCAAATGGCATAACCTGGAATTCGTAATGACCGTAACGGGTTCTAAAGCTGTTTTTGGAATATCTTCCTCCCTGACTCGTAGCTGATGGTATCCAGATCTCAAGTCAATCTTGGAATACACACTTGACCCTTGCAGTTGGTCAAATAGGTCGTCAATGCGAGGAAGCGGATAACGATTCTTCACAGTTAACTTATTCAGCTCTCTATAATCGATACACATTCGAAAAGAACCATCTTTATTTTTGACAAATAACACCGGGGCTCCCTATGGTGAGGAACTGGGTCGAATGAATCCTTTATCAGACAGTTCTTGAAGTTGTTCAGCTAGTTCTTTCATCTCTGATGGTGCCAACCGGTATGGAGCTTTAGCTACAGGTGCCGCTCCGGGAACCAAATCAATTTGAAATTCCACTTGTCGGGTCGGTGGTAAGCCTGGCAACTCATCAGGAAAGACCTCTGGAAAATCTCGGACGATGGGTACGTCCTTGATTTGCTTCTTCTCGGGCTTGTCTTCTTCATCTGTTTGAGAAATATGGCCAAGAAGATGGGACATCCTCTCAACAAATATTTCTGAACTTTTGTACAAGAGATAACACTAAGTCTAGTGTCAGCGAGGTCGGTGTTACCGTCGCCTCGAATGATTAGAGTTTCGTTTCCCCATGTAATACGGACTAGCTTTTCGTCACAAACAATGACTGTGCGGTATCTCGCTAACCAGTCCATGCCAATAATAACATCAAAACTACCAAGGTTTACGGGGATAAGGTCAATGTTGAACGGATGTTTGGAAAGATTTAAGGTGCAACCTCTAATGATAGTGTCAGCATCCACAGTTTTACCGTTAGCTAATTCTAAGGAGTAATGGTGATCTAAGCTTGTAGGAATAACTTCTAGTAATTGACTAAATTCAGTGGATATAAAACTTTGGTCTGCTCCAGTATCAAACAAAACATATGCATAACGATTGTTCAATAGAAACGTACCAATAACGATATTTGAATCGGGGTTGGCTTTTGCATTGCCGACCACGTACACTCTGGATGAAGCTCCTCCACTATTCTTGTTCTGGTTGACCCGCTTAGGGAAACTTAGTCTCACATGTCCTGGTGCTCCACACTCATAGCACACAACTCCCTTCTTGGGTCCATTGTTGTTTCCTCCAGTAGCGTTGTGGTTCCCCTACTGTCCATTCCCGTTCCCACGGCCATTGTATCCACCCCTGTTGTTGTAGTTCCCAGTGTTTTGAGTGGGTCAGGACTGAGTGACAACATTAACTCGACAGGTTTAAGCAAAATGACCCACTTGTCCACATCTGTAGCAGGTCTGGCATGGGCTATCAACAGTATGATGATAGTTGCACTTTGAGCACAAAGGTTTGGCGCCCACGTATGAGTTAGCTCCTGCAGAGGTAGCACTGTAAACTTGCCCAACATTCTGCTTCTTAGGATGCTGCTGGTGTTGACTGCGGAAATACTCGTCTGCCTTTCGCTTGTTGTCAGTATGCCTCTCGGATATGGTACGGACTATTTTGTTTATCAACTCAGTAGCGAACTCAATGGCACTCTCGACGGTAGTAGGTCGAGATGCGAGCACACTGTCGTGAATGTCGTCTGGGAGTCTACCCACATACTTCTCAATCTTATCTTCCTCCTCCACAAACATTCTGGTGCACATTAGGCTCAACTCTTGGAACCTTTGGTTGTACGAAGTGATGTCATTGTTCCTGCATCTGAGATCCCACAACTCGATCTCCAGTTTCTTCATTTCTCCCCTTGGACAGTATTTCTCTGTCATCCTCTCCTTCAACTCAGTCCAGTTGAGAGCATAGGCAACATCGTGTCCAAGAGTAGCAACAACAGAGTTCCACCAAGTAACAGCACTCTCAAGTAGGGTGTAGGCGGAAAACTTCACTTTGTTTTCTTCTGCACAGTCGCTGATGTAAAAGACCGTTTCCAACCTCTCAAACCACTGCATCAGCTCCACCACTCCTTCTTTTCCCTTGTAATAGGAAGGTTTACATTTCAAGAAGTCGGGGTAAGAGAAACCCCTGGTGGTCTGATTATTCCGGCGGTTGTTGGAATTTTGACTGTCGTCTACGTTTCTGCTGGCAGCCATCGCAGATGCGATGCCTTGATCAATAATTTCCCTTAGTTGTGCAGCAGTGACGTTTTGGGTAGTCTCGGCATTGTTGGGGTTCGTTCTAGTGATTACCATTTTTCTATAATTATACACAAAAATGAAATCATTAGTTCAAGGTGTTAGCACAGTTTTATATAATTACACGAAAAGGAATTTCATGAATAGACTTTGCAATAAATTGGATAACCTATTTACAGTTCTCAATATAATACAGTACATGATATAACAAAAGCTAATGAGTACATGCCATAAGTCTAGAATAGGAATACAGTACAAAATGCACAACCTGGTCCAAGACAGAGCACAGCCCGCCTGTCTGGGATGGTGGTACATGAAATCTAAAGTACATCATCTATGAATCCCTAATCTAAATAGTACAGTACAAAGATACAACTGACTAAAGAAAAGTACAAATACAAGAGATCCTATATCATGATAGCCGGGATGCAACCCTAATAGCTTATCATGATGTACAAAAGATCTAGTACATCTAATCTAATGATGCCTAACTGACTCCTCGGATACGGCTGGCGCCACAGGCGGAGATGAGACAGCCGGTGCCTGCATGGCAACCTGCATCGCGGTCATGGCAGTCCTAGTCTCCTTGAGCAGTCGGAGTGCCTCAAGGAACTGGTCTCTGAGAGTCTGCTGAACTCCCCGGAGATGAGCGGTCTCTGACGTCAACCCCTGATGACGGACCTTTTGGAGGTCGAAGAATATGGCAAGAGTCTCCTCCATGGTCAAGAGGGCAGTATGAAAGTCCGTCGGCTCTGGAGCAGGTAGATCTGCTCACGGAGGAACTCATTCTCATCCAGCAACCACTTGAGAGAATGGTAAGTAGTCGACCACGCCCCTCGTACAGCGTGCGCCTCCGAACTCACAGTCCATGATAGAAGGTCATGGCGCTGCTGTAGAACAGCGCGCTCAGTCTGTCCGGCCGCTAGCAGAGCAATAATGTCTGCTACATCCTGGGCCTGGCGTGCGGCCAGTTCCGTGATCTGGGCCTGGACAGGGTCAGCATGTCTGGCCTGGGAACCCTCACCGATCTCATAAGTGGAATCGAGAGGTGCCTCATACCTCCTCTTACGAGGTGGCAGAGACTCGAGTGCATGCTCCCGCAGTGAAGTCACAAGTGGTACAGGTGGTATAGCAGCAGGAGGCTGGACCTCTTCCCCAGCGGGGGAAATAGGTGGAGTGGAAATAAGTGCCTCAATGGATGCGGCGTCAGCATAAGCGTGGCTATCACCGGAGTCACTAGCAGATAACCATCCACATAAGACGGTCGTCGGAGATACGGTAGCAGGCTGTATTGGTAGGTGATGTTATGATAAATCTGAAAGTAATATAGTTTTAATTGATATAAGTATAAACTTACTCAAGTTAAAAGTTTTGGGAAATATAATTCAAAATTATATAATAGTGCCGTTTAACACTCGCCATGCTATAGGTTACGTTAATACTTATAAGATTAATCAACCGGATGTTAATAATCAATGCACAGGCAATCACACAATCGATGTATGCTCTACAGTCTATATGCTTAACTATTCTAGTCCCGAAAATCCCAAAAGATTTTTAAAGCAATTATAGTTCAGATTATATAAAAATTTTATTTTTATATTTATTTTAATATTGCTCTGATTCTCTATAACTATCGCTCTGATACCATTCTGTGACACCCCAATTTGAGTCAAACGCAGCGGAAATAATATTTGGGTGTCACGTAGGTGGATCAACAGCAGACAGAATATAGAGCAACAGATAAAAGATTATCCTTACATTTATTACATGATTGAAAGTGCAAATAGTGTTAAAATAGTCTTTAACATTGTTCGCAAGTCTGAATTATTCCCAATTTATAAAACCCCAGATGAGCTCTATAAATGCAGCCTATCATGATGTTTGACTCTATGCACACCAATACCTGCTTCAGTTTCCTGAGAAAACATGCTTAGAGAGTCAACATAAAGTTGGTGAATTCACAGGTTTAAGTGCTGACATTATCAAGGCACCCATAAAAAAAATAAGTGCTGACATGTGAAACATCTGTTGTCCTGGCCTAGGCACAGTGAGCATGACTCACCCAGATGGGGACGGTCAATCACAAATAGATCTATTTATAACATTCAGGTGATTCAATAATTCTAACAGTTTCGGATGCACGGGTCGTGCGGGTTCATCTACAATAGGCAATGTAATCAAAAGTTTCACAGTTCGATCCATGTCCATAAAATAAAATATGTTGCATGTATTCTTCCCCATAAAAAGGTTTAAAAGTTTGTCAATATATAAAGTGGGGCCATAAACTCACCTCAGTAGTACAACAATAAGTCAGTGGATAAATCTGATAAGGATGCTCACGATACAATCAACGACCTAAATAATTATAAGGTCTCAGTAAATGCATAACATAATGCATAAAAGTTCCAGAATAAATCTGTACATGCTTAAACTGGTTTTAAGCATTTTATTACAATACTTGTAGTTTGTTCATCGTTCTACAAGTTCTAATAGTATTTATTTTAAGTATAAAATAAATAATAAGGTTTAATTAATTAATTCATTTAATTAATATTTTGTACTTACGTTGTTTATAAAACACTTTAAATATTTATATAGGATAGTTTTATATACATTTAAAGTGATAGGAAATAAATATTATTAATATATTTAGTTTATAAGTTAATTGTTTTTAATTTATAATTAATATATAAATAAGGTTTATAAACGTATAACATTTTATTTAAAATCCATGTTTACGTAAAGTTTATAATTATTAAATTATAAGTTTGGAAAAATAACAATTGTTACGTTTATTTAAGTTTTACGTTTTAAATAACGGTTTAAATATATAGGATTTTAAGGTTCGTAATACTTTGTATAAAATACGTTTTAGTCCTTTTAATTAAATAAATACTCGCGGTTAAATTACTTTTATACCCTTAGGGTTTCTAAATCTTTCAAGTAATTACAGTTTTGGTCCCTCCCTAGTTACACGTGTAACTAGGGTTTCTTTAAGTTTCAATAAATGGCAAAAATAGTCCCTAAAGTATACGGCTCATATTAGGGCTTATTAAAGTTTCACAACTTGGCAGTTTTAGTCCTCTAACTTTCGGTTAATATTTAAGTTTAATAAAAGTTTCACAAATGCCCCCTAGGGCTTGAATATGTTTCGGCTAAAGGTAGGATTGGTCGCTAGGGTTACTTTAGAGTTTAATTAAGTTTGCTATCTTGGCATATTTGATCCCTAAGGCTTATACTAAGTCTCGGCTAAAGTCCAAAGTGATCCCTAGGTTTTCTAAAGTTTACACAACTTACCCTAACATTATACTAATCCCTTTTTAGTCCTTTTTAACACCTTTAAGTTTCAGATATGTTCAAAACACACCCCTAAACTCTCGGCAATATTTATAAGTGGTCCAAAATTTTATGTTTTTGAAATATAAGTTTATACACTTGTTTATTTTGATCCCTTTTACTTTATAAATTTATAAATCCAACCCGAAAGTTTATACTTGTTATATTTAATCCAAAATTTAGTAGATCTATTATTTAAATCCAAAACTTCTTAGATTTATTATTTTAATCCAAAACAATTATAGATCTATACTTTCAACATGAAAAAATATATTTTGACACTAAAAGTTTTATAAAAACATTTATTTAGTGAAAATGATTATTTATCTAGGAAAGTTATTATAGTGAGCTTAAAACTAATCCTATGAGGCATAATAGTGATCTTAACATTTTAGGGCACCTAAAAACATAAATCTAGTGTTTCTAGTTATATCTAAACATTACAAGATTACCCAAAATACTATTATGAGCTTATAACTCACGTCCAAAATTCATGCATGGTTAGGTTTTCATTGTTTTTCAAGTTTAACAAGATCATGGTGATGTGTTCTTCATGGTTGACAAGTTTTTACATCATTGTATGTTATAACAAAAATCAAGCCGTGAGTCACCTTAGGTTTTTAGGGTTTCATTATTTGTTTAAATGTTAACTTTACCAAGAATAACCATGTACACATTAATATGTATGAAAGTAATGTATTAGAAAGATAGGTTTTAACTTGGACTTACTTGTTTAGATAGGTTTAGGAGTGATATGAGGATGGGTAGTAACAAGTGACAAGCTTTCAACAATGGAGGTCTTGGAGAACAAAAACAAGTCGTGGGCTTCACTAGGCTTCTAGGGTTCTTGTTCTTGCTTAAAGGATCAAGGTTTCTTGTAGGATGAGCTTATGCTTGATCTTTATGTAGTAGAAGACATAGCATAGAAGTAGTAGATAGGTTTAAAACTTCAAAAATGGTGGAATGGTGGTGTATGCCGTAGGTAGTGAAAGAGAGAGTGAAGTGAGATTTGAAAATATTTTGTGTTGTGTGTTGGGTGTGTGTTTCAGCTTAAGACAAAGAGAGAGAGAGATATCAAAGCAAATCTAGTACTATGTACCATGTATCTTCACAAGATATACTAGATTTTTGTTGGATATGGTCATTTCTACACATGCCTAATTTGGAAGTCTTCCTTTCTTTCTTTTCTTGTGTGTAGCCGTGGGTTTTCACAAAGTCAAAAGGGGGACAAAAACTTACATGGTATAGTAAGATGCATGAGGGTTTGAGTGTGTAAGTAGTTTATGTATGAAAAGTATGCTTAGGCTTGTAATTGTGTAGGTAATGGTGTAAGTAAAGTATGGTTATGCATGCATTAGTATAGGGTGTTAGTGGAGTGGTATGATTACACTAGATTACTTATAAGCTAGTTAATCAAATGATGGTAGTGTATGCATGCATACAACTACACGTTTAGTATGTGCATGGGAAAAGGGTTTTTGATAAATTTTGCCAAGTGTTGTATGATAATAATACTCCTTGTATATTATTGTAGGTATTTGTTGTATTGTAGGTATTTTGTTGAAGCTTTTAGGTAATTTAGTGAAAGTGTATATTAAATACATCACTAAAATTATTTTACTTAAATAAAGTAAATAAGTGACAATGTAAAATAATGTACATTGTTTTTAAAGTGTTTAGGTATTTATTCCTTTTAGGTAATATATGTAAATATGTACATATAAAAATAATCCAAGTACTTAATAAATAAATTAAGTAAGGTTACAGTTTATCTCAAAATATGTACTAAGGTGATGAGTTTATTATTCAATCAAGTGGCCAGTCAGTTGCCAGAGTAGTCAATAAATGACTAAAGGTTCATATAAATGTAAAATAAATATGAAAGGTAGTATGACAAAAGGTATATGATAATTAATAAGTCATATAAAAGTGAAATTACATAAATTCCAAAAATAAATAGTCCAACAGTTGACAAAGTCAATAAGGTAAAATCATAGGTTTTACAGCACCATCCCGTTATTTTAGCTTTGTCCTCAAAGCTTAAGATGAAGCTATTGGTCAGGTGAACAAGTGTGGGTACTTGGTTTTGAACGAGTCTTCTCGTTCCCAAGTGAACTCAGGGCCTATCCTATAGTTCCAACGTACTTTGACCAACGGGATGCGACTGCGTTTTAATTTCTTAACTGTCCTCTCCATGATTTCTACTGGTTCTTCTACGAACTGGAATTTGTCGTTAAATTGAACTCCCTCCAATGGCATAGCCAGTGGTTCTTCAGCATAGCACTTCTTCAGGTTAGAAACATGAAAGGTAGAGTGTACCCGACTCAGTTGCTAGGGCAACTCTAAACGATATGCTACTTCCCTGATCCTGACTATTACTTTAAAAGGGCCAACATAACGTGGATTCAGTTTTCCACGTTTGCCAAAACGTACAACAACCTTCCAAGGTGATACCTTGAGCATGACACGATCACCTACTTCAAATTGCATAGGTTTGCGTTTCAGGTCCGCGTAGCTCTTTTGTCGATCGCGAGCAGCTTGAATTCTCTGCTTGATGAGGACGATCTTGTCTGTAGTCTCCTGGATTAACTCTGGTCCAGTGAGCTGAAATTCACCTACTTCTGCCCAGCACACAGGCGAACGGCATTTGCGACCGTACAGTGCTTCAAAAGGGGCAGCCTTAATACTGGCATGATAACTGTTGTTGTAGGAGAATTCCACTAAAGGAATGTGGTCAACCCATCCATTTCCAAAATCAATCACACATGCTCGTAACATGTCCTCTAGAGTCTGGATGGTTCGTTCACTTTGACCATCAGTCTGCGGATGATAAGCAGTGCTCATATCCAAATTGGTACCTAAGGCTCGTTGGAAAGCCTTCCAAAAGTTTGATGTGAACCTACCATCTCGATCACAGATTATCGACACTGGTATTCCATGTTTGGTCACAATCTCCTTCATGTACGTCTTTGCTAGTTTTGCAAGGGAATCGTTCTCCCTAATTGGCAGGAAATGAGCGGACTTGGTGAGTCGATCGACGATTACCCAGATAGTATCGTAACCGTGAGATGACTTTGGGAGTTTGGTAACAAAGTCCATAGTGATGTTGTCCCACTTCCATTATGGTATCTTGGGTTGTACAAGTAAACCCGATGGTCTCTGGTGTTCAGTTTTGACACGAGCACAGGTCAAACATTTCTGAACGTAGGTGGCAATGTTGGCTTTCATATTAGGCCACCAATATAACTTCTTCATATCCTGATACATCTTTCCAGATCCGGGATGTATAGAATATTTAGACTTATGAGATTCGTGCATGATCACGTTCCTCAATTCTCCATAACAAGGTAACCAACTTCGTCCGTGAAGGCATAGGGTTCCGTCTGCTCTAGATTCTAACTTCTCCTTGCTAAGATCGGTTCTGAGCATTCCCCCGACATCTTCCTTCACGAGGTTTTCAGGCAATTGGGCTTGAGTCTGAGCTTCCAAAATCTGTTTGGGTAGATCCAAACTGATTGTCATAACCAATGCCCGAACTCTCATAGGAGGGTCCGTTTCCTTACAACTTAAAGCACTTCCGGAAAAACTTGGAGATCCCGGTCATTTTTTGTTACCTTGTACATTTTCCAAAACAAAAGATTTTACTGCCCTAGCCGATCTTGGGGCAAGTATCAATTTAATGCCATTAAGTGTTTGGAAAAAGTTATCATTACCCGATCTTACACCAACAAAGATGACTCTTGAGCTAGCAAATCGAACTCTCGCTTACCCCGTTGGTATTTCCGAAGATGTGTTTGTTAAAGTTGGTACCTTCACTTTTCCGGTCGATTTTGTTGTTGTTGATTATGAAATGGACACTCGTATTCCGTTAATACTTGGACGGTCTTTCTTGAGAACCGGAAAAGCTTTAGTCGATGTTGCCGAAGGTGAACTAATCTTAAGGGTCGGGAATGATTAACAAATTTTTAAGACGGGGAAGATTACAAACAAATCCAATGGAAGAGAATCGGCGAATATGATTGATGTGCTTCAAGACGAGCTTGATACAACTCCTTTGGAAGGAACAAAGCTTGATGATTTTATCATCTACAACAATCCTCTTTTCGAGCCTATCTATGATAATCCACTTTTTCAAGAAAATGTTGAAGATTCAGAAGATCCTCTTCCCAATTTGGATGCCCACCAATATATGATGCTCCACCAATCTAAGATGATGATTCTAGTTCCGATGTAGATGATTATGATGATCTTTTTTCAGAGTATAAAGACATTCCAACTTATGATGACTTTGATTTTATTGATACTCTTTCGAGTGATTCTTCAAATGATATGTCTCCTAATGATAATTATGCTCCTGTTTTTGATGAAGATCCTCAGACAACAATGCTTGATCCTCATTTGGATGATTACTCATTTGAGGAAGATTTTTCTACTTTTCTCAATACATACTTCCCCAAAAAGAATGATTCTCCTCCTTTGGACTTTGATTATGGTCTATATCCTCCTTCGGATGTTAAGAAACCCGTTTCAAAGGAGAAGAAACCAGACGACACCGATATCCGTAGTACCTAGATAGGTGTGAAAACACCTATCCTTTTACCACTTAACTACAACAATAACCAAGCCCAAACGTGTATTTTATGACGTAAATGTCGGAATTATGCGTGGTTTGTGTTTTTGTTGTGATTTAGGACCAAAATATTAAAAGGGAAGAAAACACGGGCTTTCACGGGCTTTTATCGAAGAAAAAGACAAAAGACAAAGTCAAGAGATTAAAATGCAAAAAGAACGGAAGTCCAAGGCCTATTCTGAAGATTTATAGAAGAAAATTCTAAAGAAGGAAGTTTAATAAAGCCAAAGAACTCAAGTCTAAATAATGAAGAAATTACAAGACGAGTTTAAATAATCCCAAGACAAAGTCGAAAAAGACGAAGAACTTAAAAGACGAAAAGACGTGAAGAAAGAAAGAAAGAGGAGGCAACACATGCACCTCCCCATTTCCTATAAATATCCTCCTAAACACATTAGGAGGTTTGGTTAGCTAGTTAGAAATTTAATTTAGTTTTCATTTTTGTAGGTAATTTTAGAGAGAGAAAGTGACATTTTCTCTTACTAGGATCTTAATCTTTAATCTTCCTTTCTTGTTTTTAATCTAATCTTTACTTTTATTGTTGAATCTTTAATTTTAATCAAGTTATTATATTAACCTCTCCTTATACCTTTCTTATTTTTGTTAATCTTTATGCTTATTATTTTATTGTCATGCTTATTTGATTAATTGTTATGTTTTTATGTTTTTGATTGTGTTAGCTTATTGTGTGTTTGATTTAATTTTAGTTAAGAGTTTTTATTAGTTTATTTTATTAAAAGTTGATTTTTAATTTGTAATTTTATTAGTGTTTTTCAAGTTTTTAATTTATGGTTGAATTAGTTTTTCTTAAAAGTGTTTTAGATTAAGTTTTGGTAGATTGCTTAATTGATTCTAGCTTATTCGTAGCTTATTTCTTTAGTTTTGAATTTACTGTTTATCTGTTTCTGTTTCCTTTCTTTTTCGGAAAAGGGTTAATTTTTCCGAAATTACCACTTTTTCTGAATTTATCATTTTTTATGAAAAAGCTATTATTCCGAAAATCTCTATTTTTCTTAAAAAGTACATTATTCCGAAGAAACCTTTTTTCCGAAATTATTCATTTTTCTGAATTTATCAATTTTTCCGAAAAAGTAATTTTTCCGAAGATTTCTATGAAAATGCAAGTATCCGAAATAGCAATTTTTCTGAAAATGCAAGTATCCCGAAATAGCAATTTTTCTGAGAATTACTGTAGCTTTTCCGAAGAAACCATTTTTCTGAAAAAACACTTATTGCGAAAAAACAAGATTCTCCGAAAAGTACTGTTTCATTTCCGAAATAATAGAGCTACCAAGTTGCCTGCTTATGGTATTTGGCGCCATTTTGACCAGTGTGGTTGGCTGCTTCCAGCAGCTAGCCTGCTAGCTTGTTTATTTATTAGTATTGTTCCGTAATTGTTTAGTTTTGTCTGAAAGTTGTTCCGTTTTTAAATTTGAAAGTTACGTATTTTTAGTTGAATTTTTCGTCTATTTTTAAAATTAATATTTTTTCGTAAAGTTCAAGTTTTATCTTTTATTTAGTATCCGCTTTAGCTTTTGCCTCGTTTAGCTCTAAAGTACCCATTTACTTTTATTTCCTCCTTTTTCATTAGCTAAACTTTATTTTCAAGTCGATAGTTAATTTCATCTTTCAGTTTTATTTTTATTAATTGTTTCGCTTTAAATTCACGTTTTATTATTTATACTGTTTTGTTTTAATTAGTTAATCGCTTTTAGTTTATTGTTATTATTTTGCGCATTTACCTTTTAAGTAGAATAGATAACCAAACCATTTCATTTTCCACCAAAGATGACTGAGTCACACTTTCTTCTAATAACCAATTCGAGAAGATCGGATTCAACGAACTTTCATAACTAAGTGAAAACCTAGTTATTAAATGGCGCCGCTGCCGGCTCTTTTCGTTAAGATTAACGGTTTTAAGTGAGAGACGCGTTGGATTCTGGGATCCGTTCATCTTTGAACGTTATTTTCCTTGCTTTAACATTTTCAAAAATCCATAAAAATAAAAAATTTTCAAAAATACAAAAAAATAGAAAAACATAAAAAACCAAAAATATTTCTTGACTATTTTTCTTTTCTTTTTGTAGGTGTGTATGCGTACTCGTGCTCGTAAGAAGAAAGCAGCTCAAGCCGAAGTCATTACTCCACCTGTTGTCACCATGGACAATCAACCAATGATCGAGCTTTTGCAATCGCACGTAGAGGGCAACACCGATGCTATTGTCATACCCGAGATTGGAGCCAACAACTTTGAGCTTAAATCCGGCTTCATTCAAATGGTCTATGCTCAATCATTCTTGGGGCGTACAATTGATGATCCTCATGACCATATCAAAAGATTTCTTCAACTCACTAATACGGTCAAGTTTAATGGGGTTTCACAAGAGGTAATTCGCTTACAACTTTTTCCTTTCTCTTTAGAGGGACAAGCCCGGCATTGGCTTGATAAGGAACCGCCACAAAGTATTCTTACGTGGTCGGATTTAGAGACCAAATTCATCAACTACTTTTTCCCACCCTCACGTACTACCGCTTTGCGGAATGAAATCATTACCTTTGAACAAAAGTACGGTGAGACATTTAGTGAATCTTGGGACCGTTTTAAGGAACTTTTAAGAAAGTGTCAACAACATGGTTTCACAAAAGTGCATCAAATTAACACTTTTTACAATGGTTTAAGCATGAATGACCAAGATTCACTAAATAATGCCTCGGGGGGTAACATTTTGGTTAAGTCTTCTAATGCCGCATGGGATATTATTGAGAATAAATCTAAAGTGCAAACCAAAAGTGTTCGGGCTAATGTTGCTAGTGCTAGCATTAGTGACACCGAAAGGAAACTTGATAAGCTTACTACGGTTGTTGAAGCACTTGCTTTACAAGCCGTTAACAATGCCAAAAACAACAATGCTCTTAATATAACTTGTGAAACTTTTGGTGGGCCACACTCTTATGATAACTGTGATAAAACTTATGATCAATCTCACGGGGAAGTGTATGCTTACAACAACACCGAGAGAGTTCATTTCAAGCCTAATGTCGATGTTAATCACTTGTCTTACAACTCGACAAATTACTTGGCTCCACCCGGTTTTTAGCAAAGACCACCACCACCCACCCATAACAACCAAGGGCCACCAAGAACAAATGTTCCACAAAATGCTAATGTGAGGGGCTCTAATGCAAACCAGGGAAACTATCACATGCAAAACCAAGGTTTTCAACACCAAGGTTTCAATCCTCAAGGTTTTCCACCTTATAACCAATACCCAAACCAAAGTTTTCAACAACAAGGGTTCAATGTACCTCATCCACCAATGGACTTGGTTTTGCAAAAGTTGAATGAACATGAGAAAATCATGCAAGCAATGCAAGAACCTACTAGACAAATTCAAGAGTCCACGGATAGAAGATTCGTTCAAATGTTACAAACCCTTCGTCCCCAAGGTGCTCTTCCTTCTACCACCGAAACAAACCCTAGAGCTAATGTGAGTGCTATTACTACTCGAAGGGGAGCAACTCTAGTAGGACCTTCTACCCCACCTCCCGTTACTCCATCTACACCTCCTCCACCCCCATTTATCCCTCCTACTACCACACCTAGTACTAGTTCTCCATTGCCGTCTCCACCAATCACGGAAGAAGTACCTAAACAAAACCCTCCACCAACCCCGCCAACCACCTCTAAATCTTCTACTTCTCAACCATCAACATCTCAACCTGTACCTGTTACACCTTCACCAACCCCACCTTCCACCTATAAACCAAATATTCCTTATCCTTCTCGCTTAGACAAGGCTAAATTGCAAATCAAGGATGAGATTCAAGTGTCAAACTATTTGAAGATGATCTCTCAAATGAATTTCAACATTAGCCTTGTTGAAGCACTTGTCCACATGCCGAAATTCGTCAAAGCATTCAAGGAATTGCTTAACAAGAAGGAAAAGCTGGTTGAGCTTGTCAACACACACTTAAATGAAAACTGTTCTGCAGTTATTCTTAAAGAACTTCCGGAGAAACTTAGAGATCCCGGTCGTTTTGTGTTGCCTTTCATTTTTAACAAAACCAAAGAATTTACTGCCTTAGCTGATCTCGGGGCAAGTATAAATCTGATGCCTTTAAGTGTTTGGACTGCACTATCATTACCCGACCTTACACCAAAAAAGATGACTCTTGAGCTTGCAAATCGCACTCTCGCTTACCCCGTTGGTATTGCCGAAGATGTGTTTATTAAAGTTGGCACCTTCACTTTTCCGGTTGACTTTGTTGTTGTTGATTATGAAATGGACCCTCGTATTCTGTTAATACTTGGTCGTCCATTTTTTAGAACCGGAAAAGCTCTCGTCGATGTTGCCGAAGGTGAGCTAATCTTAAGAGTCGGGAATGAAGCTTAAGTTTTTAAGATGGGGAAAATTACTAGTAAGACAAATGGAAAAGAATCCGCGAAAATGATTAATGTGCTTCAAGAAGAGCTTACTCCTACTTTCGAAAGTTTTAAGCTTGATGACTTTGTTGTATATGATAATCCTCTTTTCGAGTCTTCCCATGACAATCCACTTTTTCAAGACAATGTGGATGATTTTGATGATTCTTTCCCCAAATTGGATCCCCCACCAATCTATGGGTCTCCATCAATCTATGATGACTCAAGTTCCGATGGGGATGATTCTGCTGCTTTTGTTTCAGAGTATCCAGACATGCCAACTTATGCTGATTTTGATGATGATGATACTCTCTCGAGTGATTCTTCTCATAATGACCTTACTCCTACTTTTGATGAAGATCCTCCACCAAACACAATTGATACTTTGGACAATTACTCATTTGAGGAAGATTTTGCTACTTTTCTCAATACCTACTTCCCCAATGAGAGTGATGCCCCTCCTTTAGACTTTGATGATTATGGTCTTTATCCTTCTTTGGATATGAAGAAACCTGCTTCAAAGGAGAAGAAACCGGACGACACCAACATCCGCAGTTCTTATGTTTTGACACCTCTCTATCCACCCTCTGAGGATGAGATTGTGAGATTTATGAGTGGATCTTCTTCAAATTCTACTGAGCCCGAGTCTTATTTTCCCCTAAAGGAAAAGGTGTTCGACCCCGGTATTGCACTTTTAAACCATCTCAGTATCCATCTGATGAAATAAAAGGAAAGATTTTTGGAAACCATGGAGATATGCTTGCACCTCTTCACCCTTGCTACCACAGTGCTCAACAACTGCTTAAGGGAACCTTGCGTACTCTTATTTGGCTTGCCTTGTTCGCCTTAAGCTTGTGCTATTTGTTGGATGAAAACCATGTATTTGATCCCGATGGGTATGTTTTAATCTTCCACCTATGCTAATCAAGGTCGAGTCAGGCTCACGACTCGGTTAACAAAAACAAGCGCTTCTCGGGAGGCAACCCGCAGTATCTATCCTTTTTCTTTGTTTTTATAATAAGTGTAGGGGAGACCCTAGTAGGTGTTTTTTGTCTTCTTTCTTATCATGAGCAGGGATTCGAGCTTTCAAAGATCCATTCTTGATGACATTTGACGACCCGTGATTCTGTGTACCCGTCTTCCCGGTTCTATCCTAAACTCTTTTGATTCTCTATTTTATATTCTTTAATATTAAAATAGGAATCTCCTTAGCTGTCATTTCCTTAGCAAGATTTAAACAAAGTGCACAATGTCATAAGTGTACGGGAGTTTACTCCCACATGCTTAAACATTGAGGACAATGTTTATATCAAGTGTAGGGGGACTTCTATCGAAATAAGTGGTCTTTTCCTTGTATTTGTCCTCGTTTTATCCGGAAAATCAATTTTTCGACATTTTTCAAAATTTTTAATCTATTTTGGCCTAGTAGTTTTTCCTTTTGTTATCGTTATTTACTTTCTTTTCTAGAATAAATTTTTAATAAAGTGTTTTATGATTTAAACGTTGTGAATCTTTTGACTCAACCCGAGTTTACTTATCTAAGTTTACTCTAGCTAGTATCCTTAACGTGTTTAAGTCAAGATTTTCTAGGCTTTTATATAGGGAACTTTAAAACGCGAAAGTCTTAACTCTTACGGGTTAAGAAGAACTTTTCCCAAGTTCCTATAATTGATCCTAGAAAGTCGTTTATCAAGGGAACTTTAAAATGCGAATTTTAAACTTGAAAAAGTCTAAGAAGTTGCAAGATCCTATAGATGACTTGAAAACCCAAAACTTTGATTTAATTGGATAAGCATCCACGAGTCTCATTCCTTGAGATTTTAAATTGTGGAGAACGAGAGATGATAGAGTCAATTATAAGTTTGGTATTCTTTCATGAAATTATGTGAGTTGATTATAAGCCTATTCTCCCATCGCTTGCTAATAAATTTATCTGCAATAAATAAGGTTGTACAATTTGAAAGGTTACTTAGCTTCTAGCACAAGATCGTTTAAAAGTTGTTCGGTATTAATTAGAGTTCATAGCCAAGGCATAACTTATTGAATCGGGATGCGAAGATTGGCGAGTCCAAAAAGGTCCTAACAAGACATGAGGGCTACATTTTGTTGCTAAAGATCCAAAAGTGATGTGAAGAATCATTTATCAAAAATCAATATGAAGGATCGAGACACACGACGAAAAGCAAAAACTCCTAATATTTCATTTTTAGTGTAGTTGTCTTCTCAGCTCGATTCGAATTGATATAACGTTTTCTAGTTAGACTGAATTGTTCTTGGTTGTAAAAACTTGTTTGGAATTCTATGTCTAATTGGAAAGTAGCAAGTAAAAAGGTAAAAATACACTTTTAACTACGTATACATACTATTCTAAAAAACACATTGCAATTACGACAAATAAATGCACAAAATACAAAATGTAAAACACAAGTTTATACTACAAAGTAAAAATACCAAATACAAAATATAAAAGTAAACAAAAGTTACAACTTTTAAAATCAGATTTCACAAATGAAATTTAATACTATCTAAATTTACAAAATCCAAAATAATAACTTGTTACTAAACAAAGCCCAATTCAACTACTGGCCCAAGTAATTAGTCCAATTACTACTAACTGACTAACCCACTAATTTCAAACCAAATCTAACTGGAAGGACCTAATTTGTAATCAGCTTAACAAAAAAAACTAACTGAACAGTGAACTTAACTGAAAATCTAACTAAAGGACATACAGACCTACTTGCTAGCTAACAGATCCTAACGGACTAACCATACGGACTAACAACGTAACAAGAGTATAGGAAGTAAAGGGCTGAAGTCGAACTTTCCTAAAACTTCTGCAAATGGATTATAAAAAAACAGTAGCTATTTCAAATCTCAGCTTTTAGCATATTTTTCTCCTAATTCGTTCACTAATAAAGTTGTACTATTATATTTACCAAATCCTCAATAAACCTTCTAAAATCTACAGCCCAATAAACCGCTCGATAAAGGAATACAAGTGACTTAAACTTCAAACAGTAGATGTAATTCAGTTAACAAAACACTTTTATATGTAGAATTTTGAGCAGTTTATAAACTTGTAATAGTTAAATCGCATGAATCAGAAAACTAATCAATAACAGTTATCAAGAATATAACAGTCTAGTAAATAAAACAGCTAACAACAACTATATCTCTACAATGCAACACCTAGCAAATTCAGCTAAAATACAGAAAAATGTAAAATGCGCTTAACCATGACATCTGAAGCCAGCCCTTTGATGTCGAGAAGCGCGGCGCTGAGCCGGCTTAAAACCAAACACACCTCAAGTACGACTACTGATCTGCACTGAAACTGACATCAAATACCTGCACAAATGACATGAAAAGAAAACCGAATTTCTGAACTGAAACTCGCTAAAGCTGTGATGCTATTTTTTAGAAAAGCTATGAATCTTTACTTTCAAATGCTAGTCCTAAAAATGGTCAAAGATGCGAGACAAAAAGCTGCCGATAAACTGTAAAGAGCTTATGAGCCTAATACTCAAGATTCTGTGTAACTCACTTAAACGTTCAAAAGCAGTAATCGAAAACAGGTTATGTAATCCTAATACCTACTGTTTGGAAAAGAAAACAATACCAGTGCTAATAGAAGAAAACTTAAAATCCCATAGAACTATTGTGTTTCTCTTCTAATTTTTTTTTTGTTTCTCTTGAACGAACTTCAACTACAAACCTGCTTGAACAGTTATGATAACTGATTTAAATGGTTTCTCTTCTAATATGAACAGTATTAAAACACGTGAACAATATTCTCATCAAATCAACCATCGCGAGAACAGAACATATTCGTTTAACAGTAACTAACTCATTCAGTAGCTTATTACTCGAACACTTAAACAAGTAAAGATAAGAAAAAGAGAAATGAAGTTTTTAAAAAGAATTCATTAATGGAAGAAAACGTACAATCTGTTATAACAGAAAACTAATCAGTTACAAAAGTTTAACAGAAAACTGAAAGAAAGTTGAACTACTTAACTATCTACACCTACAACTATGTGTAAACTACACCTATGCTAACCATCTTGAATGAGGGGGTATTCCGGTATTTATAGGCGATTGAGAGTGGAGTCGAGGTGCTGATGACGCGTTTCTTCCAATCAGGAGTAGACACGTGGAAAATACGAGGATTGAAATTCGTTCTTCAAGTTAAATCTCATTTGGGGGTTTCTTTATTCTTCAATCTTGATCTAATTAAGTTGTATCATCGTGTAGAGGAGAAAGATGTGATCATTTTTGTAGTTAAACGCTTTGGCTGAAAACCCTTGTATCTACCTTGAATCTTGATTGCAGGTATGGTGGATGAAAGAAGAAAAGAAACCGTCTCTTCTTTCTCTCTCTTTGGGGAAGATGAAGACGTGTGTGGGTTTGTGTGTTAGCTTTGACCGGTTTGGTCAATTTGACCACATATAAATGAAAAGTTTAATAAACTTTCATCTTATTTCTTTTTGGTCCTTCTTTTTTCATCTTTCTTCCCAAATGTTTATTAACTTTTTAAGTAAATTCCTTTCATCCTTCATTTTGTCAAAAGTTGCAACTTGAGCCCTTGATCTTTGAAATAACGGCAAGTAAGGTCCTCAAAAGATTTATCATCCTTTTCTTCGTCTTTTGTGATATAAATCCTTGAAAACGCGTCTTTGTTCCAAAATGTATCTTTCTTACCTGAAAACACATGAAACACAAATACACGCATAATTCTGATATTTTAAAGTTAAAATAATGTATTTGACTGTGTTTTAAGTGGTATTTGAGTCATTATTGATGAGTTTTTTCACACTTATCAACTCCCCTCCACTTGACCATTGCCATGTCCTCATGCAATGCAACATTTTAAAGCACCAAGTTACACTTTTCTCATAATTAACCCACATTGGCCATTATGGAATGCATCTATACTACTCTACACTATATGATGCATGATTTTGATTTTTAATAATGCAATGAACAAAATACAATTCTATCTATATCTTTTTGATTTTTCTTGAAATGGTTTTGATAGAAATAACTCATAAAGAAATCAATGACTTAGATTAGGGCTTGGGTACCATGGACACTTATCACCCTCAAGTTTCACTTTCCCCATACCAAGCTTAAAAATGGGATCATTGTATTCACAAGTAAAAAGTGCATCAACTTATTCATGACAATTAAATGTGGAACCGGTTATTATTTGAGCAAATTGCTTGTGGGCAAATTTGTCATTTATTCAAGTGTGAAGTGTAAGAAGTGTAAAATCCAAAAATAAGGAAGCACGGTTTTAATCCTAAGTAATCCTCTCATCCATTACTTGAAAAACCGCTCACAATTAATATAAGTCCGTTTCAAGAGTAATAAGTCATTCGCCTTATGTGTAAAATCCTCATGTCATGCTTTCATAAGTAGCTACACACTCGCTAAGGAAAGAAAAATAAAACTCACGCAATAATTTACATCCGCCATCTTTTTGAGACTTTGGATCTTCAACCCCGCAACCCGTCAAGGTAATATTGGATTGGAGCAATCTATTGAATCCCCGCAACCCGTCAAGGTAATATTGGAACTCAATAGTCACTATAATTAACACCACACTGCCCCTCTTGGGAGTCTTGCATTATTTTTTTCTTTTTCTTTCTTTTTCTTTTTCTAGCCACTCATTTTTTTCATAAGCCGCTCTTATTTTTCTTTATTCCTCACAAAGAAATTTGAAAAGAAGAAAAGGAAAAACACCCGCTAAATATGGAGCATGACATAAGTCTAGTACACATAAAACGTGCTAACTTAGAATCTTAAGACGTACTCATATCAACCATGAATGATTAGTCGAAAATGCATAAGAGATTACAAACCAATTAAAACCGTTCTTGATTATTTATTAACAATTATATACATGCGAAGAAAATAGAGGTAAAGAAGAGAAGGGTTTAGCCACAAGTAATTATCATGAAGTTTATCTAGCCCTTTTACACTTGCTTCAACTCTATCATTTCCCATTCTCCACAAATTTAAAATCTCAAATAATGAGATTGGTGAATGCTTAGCCTAATAGACCAATGAAGGACTACATGGTTAAGGATACTAGCTAGAGAATGCTAAAATTAGCAAAATCGGGTTGAGTCAAAATATCCATGGCGGGCCTAATATGTCAAAGAAGTCTAAACTTGTTAAAACCATGTTTTTTTAATATTTTTTTCCTTTTATATATTTTGATGAAAAATAAAGAAGAAATATATACAATGCAAATGTGTTATGCAAAATGAAAAATGATTAATGCAAAAAAAAAAATATGAATGCATATTTTTGGTGGCCAAAGTAGATCAAAAATTTGAAAAATGTTTAAAAAAATTAATTTTTCCAATTATCATGAAGTTAAGGCAATGGTATAGGTAAAGTCACTTCGATAGAAGTCTCCCCTACACTTAAGATAAACATTGTCCTCAATGTTTAAGAGTATTGGAGTAAACTCCCCTACACTTATGACATTGATTACTATGCTTAACCCAAGTTAAGGAAAGGACAACTAAAGGGTATTCATTTTAAGCACAAGTGTTTAATATATCATAATAGCAAAAACTAATCGAAGTGAACCAGATACACGGGCCTCCTCCATAAGCTCCAAGTATGAAATGAGAGAGAGCAACCCTAGAAACAAACACCAAAAGACGAAGAAAGGCACCCCTCCACTTCAACTCTACTATAACATCCTTTTAGTTAAACCTAACCTATTGAAAATCTACTCTACGTTTTCTAACCTAGTTATTCATTGCTTGAGTTTTTTTAACCCTAAGTCGCTAGCTCGACTCGACCCCGAATTAAGTTGTCCTTGGGGAAACCATCATGGAGACTAAAGAATATCCACTTTGAAGCACATCTCACATGATACACTCAAACTTAGCACGTTGCCATTTACTATAAGATTTACAAAATCTGCCTCGATTAATGGAACGGTCCAACGTGTCTCAAGTTTGTCCAACATATAAAATCTCTCAAATAGGAAGCACACCAGGATCAAATACAAAGTTTCCATCTCGACAAGTGAACAACTCCAAAGTAGGTAGTATCACCAAAGTAAGCTCATACAAGAAGTCCATATCAATCGAAATCACACTCTTAAGTGGACTAGATGAAAACCAAGGTGTCTCAAATTTACGTATCCCAGGATCAAAAACCTTTCCCTTCATGGGAAAATAAGAAGATGAACTCGTATCAACCATATAAGATTCCCCCTTAGTGATCAAAGCATCATGAGACAATGAAGGTGTAGGTATCAAAACATTCATAACAAGTATATCTATATTAGGCTCATCATCATCAAAAGGTGGGTAATCTTCCATAGAAGGCATATAAAAAGGAGGATCAATAGTAATAGTATCTTGTGAAGGAGGTGTAATCTCTATGTTCCCAAAAAGCAAGTTCTCACTAAGACGTATCTCCTCTTCCCAATTAGAGTCACTATCATCAACCTCAATATCACTATTTGCAAGATAAGCCTCTATGGTGGCATCAATATCCATATGAGAATCCATATCAAAGGTTTTGAGTTCTAAAGGTGCCTTAGGTGAAAAAGGATCAATCTCTAAGAGTATAGGATCTTCATCAATAACCAACTTCAAGGGTGGGAGGGTGGGAATAGAAGGCTCAAAAGAAGGTGTATTGAGAGAATCACTCAAAGAGATGATATCATCATGAAAATCAATAGGTGCAACCTCAAAAACCGGTGAAGAAATGTCAATGAAAGGTTCTTCTTCTATGGACTCATCATTATGGTTTGTGTTCAATGCTTCAATCGAGGAGATAAGATGATAAACGTGTGATAAAACCTCACGAATATGAACATCTTCCACTTCTTCTATATGATCAACATCATCATCCAAAGTAGGAATGTCATCTTGACATGAAAAGTCCTCGGATAATATATCATAAGATGCCTCATTAGAATCACAATCATCATCCTCTATATCTTGCATAAACTCTTCCTCAATCTCATTATCCCTTTCTTTGAAAAAATCATCAAGATCAAAATCACCAAAATCACTAGTAGTAGCATGAAAGTCAACATGTGATGAAATCTCAATGTGATCATGAGGAGAAATATCAATAGAAAGCTCGTCACATGGTTCGTTGGAAATACCCTCAAATTCTCTTTGGATTGGGATAAGGTTCTCAACACTAGAAAAGGTTAATTCATCCAAATCGGTATTTGTATTAGTGCTAAGAGGCTCGTCCCCCATGGTTAAAGAGTCGGTGGGTTCCACATGCGGTAAAGGTGATGAAGGTGTGTCATCATTAAGCGTCATACAAATCGAAGGTTCCTCATCATCTTCATCTAATAAGCATTGTTTAAGCAAACGAGCACGATTAGCAATGAATTGTTCTTCTTTTTCCTTTGTAGCAATCTTAAAGAGGAATTTATCTAAATTTTCCTTGAGGAACTGAGAGGAATCGTTCATTGATTCACTATACATATCACCAAATTTCTTATTATTAAACCGCTTGTTCCTTACATCATCCTTAAGAGACTTAATTTCCTCCCTTAACCACCGAGTTTCTTCTTTCATTTCCTCGATACTCATTTCTCTCATAAGATTAAGAGCCTTCAAAATATATCTATTGTCTCTTCCACTTTGCCCGAGTAGAAAAGAAAGCTCATTGAGATCACTAAGAGCATAAGAAGGCGGATCCCTTGGTCGACAATCATAACCATAATGGGGTTCTTTTCCACAAAACTCACATGAATAAGTCGAAGAATAGGGTGGAGGTGGATTTCCATAATTAGGTGGATTATAGTTTTGAAAAGAGTCTTGATTATGAAAGTTCTCATGATTGTAACCTTGAAAATTTCCTTCATTTTGAAAACCCTCATAATGTGAAAATCCTTGATTTTGAAAAGTATCTTGATTATAGCATGGAAAATTTTCATCATTTTGAAAGCCTTCATTATTTGAAAATCCTTGATTATGAAAGGTTTCTTGATTATAGCATGGAAAATTTTCATCATTTTGAAAGCCTTCATTGTTTGAAAATCCTTGATTATGAAAGGTTTCTTGATTATAGCCTTGAAAAGTATCATTATTTTGAAAACCTTCATAAT
The DNA here is from genome assembly GCA_025667525.1 of Glebionis coronaria. Taxonomy (NCBI): domain Eukaryota; kingdom Viridiplantae; phylum Streptophyta; class Magnoliopsida; order Asterales; family Asteraceae; genus Glebionis; species Glebionis coronaria. The sequence goes on from CM046882.1 coordinate 148,562,203, forward strand.
TGGAAAATCCTTGGTTTTGGTATGGCACATTAAAGGTTTGATCATGAAATGATGGTGGAGGTTGTGATGAAAAACCGGAATATCCCATATAGTCATTACAAGTGTAGTCCATTTGAGTGTTAGGTTGAAAATTAGGGTTCTCGGTTCCATTGTAAGCATATCCCTCCCCATAATAACCATTGTTTTGATCACATAAATAAGTATCGTGTGGACCACCACAAGTCGAACAAGGCAAATAATTAGCGTTGGCGGATCGTTGTTGCAAAATCTCCAACATGGAACGAGTATCCATGTGTAACAAGGTGGCCGAATGTATATACAAGTAAAATGACGTTTAAAAGCTTCCTCGGGGAAGGAAGTAATACACCAAAGGTGGTATGTTTACACGCGTGCGAGTACACGTGTAAGTAAACACGAGGAATGAGGGAGTAGCCCTCGGTCGACTTTTGAGAGAGAAAAGATAATCTCCCTCGAGGTTCGATATGAAATATCCACAAGAAAGTATATATATAATTACTACTTGGGTGCAAGACCCCCAATAAAGCCTTCCTTCTTAGAATACGCACTAGTGAACGGGGGGTTAGGTGGCGCGAAGCACTTAAGTACCTATTAACCCTTAGACGGCATTTTGTAGCACGTCGCCTATCTATTCACTTTAGTAGTTTGTATTCTTCGAATTATCGCCAATTGGAAGTATTTATCAATTCTTGCTTAATTAAATTGGATCGATACGCGTGTCAAGGACCGGAACGCCCCTCAACACGGTGTATTGCCTCGGCAATACTTATGGAGATAGGTAACTTGGTTGTTCTTATACGTATACGTATTTACATATAATAATATATCAAAAATATTTTTGTATTTATTTGATTTTCTTAAGAAAAATACTAGATGTACGTAAAAAAACGATGAAAATCGATATAATATATATTTTTGGGTGTAATCTTCTAGGAAAAAGATTACTTTTTGGATTTTTTATTTTTTTTGGTTCAATTCTTTAGGAAAAGAATTGATATTGTGATTTTGTGATTTTTTTGTATTTTTATCTTTTTGTTTTTTTTTTTATCTTTTTGATTTATAATACGTAAAAATAACGTTCACGAGGTGAACGGATCCCAAAATCCAATCGTCTCACTCGAAATCGTTAATCTTCACGAAAAGAACCGGCAGCGGCGCCATTTAATATTTCATTTTTAGTGTAGTTGTCTTCTCAGCTCGATTCGAATTGATATAACGTTTTCTAGTTAGACTGAATTGTTCTTGGTTGTAAAAACTTGTTTGGAATTCTATGTCTAATTGGCAAGTAGCAAGTAAAAAGGTAAAAATACACTTTTAACTACGTATACATACTATTCTAAAAAACACATTGCAATTTCGACAAATAAATGCACAAAATACAAAATGTAAAACACAAGTTTATACTACAAAGTAAAAATACCAAATACAAAATATAAAAGTAAACAAAAATTACAACTTTTAAAATCAGATTTCACAAATGAAATTTAATACTATCTAAATTTACAAAATCCAAAATAATAACTTGTTACTAAACAAAGCCCAATTCAACTACTGGCCCAAGTAACTAGTCCAATTACTACTAACTGACTAACCCACTAATTTCAAACCAAATCTAACTGGAAGGACCTAATTTGTAATCAGCTTAACAAAAAAAACTAACTGAACAGTGAACTTAACTGAAAATCTAACTAAAGGACATACAGACCTACTTGCTAGCTAACAGATCCTAACGGACTAACCATACGGACTAACAGCGTAACAAGAGTATAGGAAGTAAAGGGCTAAAGTCGAACTTTCCTAAAACTTCTGCAAATGGATTATAAAAAAACAGTAGCTATTTCAAATCTCAGCTTTTAGCATATTTTTCTCCTAATTTGTTCACTAATAAAGTTGTACTATTATATTTACCAAATCCTCAATAAACCTTCTAAAATCTACAGCCCAATAAACCGCTCGATAAAGGAATACAAGTGACTTAAACTTCAAACAGTAGATGTAATTCAGTTAACAAAACACTTTTATATGTAGAATTTTGAGCAGTTTATAAACTTGTAATAGTTAAATCGCATGAATCAGAAAACTAATCAATAACAGTTATCAAGAACATAACAGTCTAGTAAATAAAACAGCTAACAACAACTATATCTCTACAATGCAACACCTAGCAAATTCAGCTAAAATACAGAAAAATGTAAAATGCGCTTAACCATTACATCCGAAGCCAGCCCTTTGATGTCGAGAAGCGTGGCGCTGAGCCGGCTTAAAACCAAACACACCTCAAGTACGACTACTGATCTGCACTGAAACTGACATCAAATACCTGCACAAATGACATGAAAAGAAAACTGAATTTCTGAACTGAAACTCGCTAAAGCTGTGATGCTATTTTTTAGAAAAGCTATGAATCTTTACTTTCAAATGCTAGTCCTAAAAATGGTCAAAGATACGAGACAAAAAGCTGCCGATAAACTGTAAAGAGCTTATGAGCCTAATACTCAAGATTCTGTGTAACTCACTTAAACGTTCAAAAGCAGTAATCGAAAACAGGTTATGTAATCCTAATACCTACTGTTTGGAAAAGAAAACAATATCAGTGCTAATAGAAGAAAACTTAAAATCCCATAGAACTATTGTGTTTCTCTTCTAATTTTTTTTTTGTTTCTCTTGAACGAACTTCAACTACAAACCTGCGTGAACAGTTACGATAACTGATTTAAATGGTTTCTCTTCTAATATGAACAGTATTAAAACACGTGAACAATATTCTCATCAAATCAACCATCGCGAGAACAGAACATATTCGTTTAACAGTAACTAACTCATTCAGTAGCTTATTACTCGAACACTTAAACAAGTAAAGATAAGAAAAAGAGAAATGAAGTTTTTAAAAAGAATTCATTAATGGAAGAAAACGTACAATCTGTTATAACAGAAAACTAATCAGTTACAAAAGTTTAATAGAAAACTGAAAGAAAGTTGAACTACTTAACTATCTACACCTACAACTATGTGTAAACTACACCTATGCTAACCATCTTGAATGAGGGGGTCTTCCGGTATTTATAGGCGATTGAGAGTGGAGTCGAGGTGCTGATGACGCGTTTCTTCCAATCAGGAGTAGACACGTGGAAAATACGAGGATTGAAATTCGTTCTTCAAGTTAAATCTCATTTGGGGGTTTCTTTATTCTTCAATCTTGATCTAATTAAGTTGTATCATCGTGTAGAGGAGAAAGATGTGATCATTTTTGTAGTTAAACTCTTTGGCTGAAAACCCTTGTATCTACCTTGAATCTTGATTGCAGGTATGGTGGATGAAAGAATAAAATAAACCGTCTCTTCTTTCTCTCTCTTTGGGGAAGATGAAGACGTGTGTGGGTTTGTGTGTTAGCTTTGACCGGTTTGTTCAACTTGACCACATATAAATGAAAAGTTTAATAAACTTTCATCTTATTTCTTTTTGGTCCTTCTTTTTTCATCTTTCTTCCCAAATGTTTATAAACTTTTTAAGTAAATTCCTTTCATCCTTCATTTTGTCAAAAGTTGCAACTTGAGCCCTTGATCTTTGAAATAACGGCAAGTAAGGTCCTCAAAAGCTTTATCGTCCTTTTCTTCGTCTTTTGTGATATAAATCCTTGAAAACGCGTCTTTGTTCCAAAATGTATCTTTCTTACCTGAAAACACATGAAACACAAATACACGCATAATTATGATATTTTAAAGTTAAAATAATGTATTTGACTGTGTTTTGAGTGGTATTTGAATCATTATTGATGAGTGTTTTCACACTTATCAACTCCCCTAAAGATCACGGAGAAGTCTATCCAACCTAACAAGGTATGAGGATAAATTGATCCAAGTCCTAAAAGGAGGCGGATCGTTGTATATCAAAGTCTGAAATAAAGATTGGAGAAAAATTAAGAAGTCGTGGTCCAAAGATGAAGAATCTCTCAAAACTTCTAGTGAAGAAATTCCGATTATGAAGAGAAGACCATTATTTCATGAACGTCTCTCAAGATTTAAAGTATGAAGTCACTGCCAAATATCGGTCCGAGAAAGGTCTCAAATCGTGAAGCGAGTTATGCCAAGATATGAACTTTATGAGGTCCCGAGAAGCAGTTTTAAAATATTTTGTCCTTTAGATAACTATTGATTAAATCATCCCACTTTATTTTCAGCTTAAATAACTATCAAAATAAGTCAAACAATGCATCCTCGTGATCATTTAAGACAATATTAAAATATAAGAGATACACCTAGGAATAAGGGAGTCTAAGTGAAGAATTGGGCCACATGAGTTCGTGTTAGTTTACTAACTTATAATAACAATGAACTCGTTTTTAAGCTTGGTATGGGGAACGTGAAACTTGAGGATGATAATCATTCATGACATTTTTCAAAACCCTAAGGTATGTCTTTGATTTCTTTATTTATTTACTTCCTTTGAATGTTTTATAATTTTCTATCTTTTTAATAAAGGCCAATGTGGATTGATTATGATGGAAAATGTAAAACATGCTTTGTAACTAATGCATTGCATGAGGACATTGCAATGGTCAAGTGTAGGGGATTTGATAGGTGTGAAAACACCCATCCTTTTACCATTTAACTACAACAATAACCAAGCCCAAACGTGTATTTTATGACGTAAATGTCGGAATTATGCGTGGTTTGTGTTTTTGTTGTGATTTAGGACCAAAATATGAAAAGGGAAGAAAACACGGGCTTTCACGGGCTTTTATCGAAGAAAAAGACAAAAGACGAAGTCAAGAGATCAAAATGCAAAAAGAACGGAAGTCCAAGGCCTATTTTGAAGATTTATCGAAGAAAAGTCTAAAGAAGGAAGTTTAATAAAGCCAAAGAACTCAAGTCTAATTAATGAAGAAATTACAAGACGAGTTTAAATAATCCCAAGACAAAGTCGAAAAAGTCGAAGAACTTAAAAGACGAAAAGACGTGAAGAAAGAAAGAAAGAGGAGGAAACACATGCACCTCCCCATTTCCTATAAATACCCTCATAAACACATTAGGAGGGTTGGTTAGCTAGTTAGAAATTTAATTTAGTGTTCATTTTTGTAGGTAATTTTAGAGAGAGAAAGTGACAGTTTCTCTCACTAGGATCTTAATCTTTAATCTCCCTTTCTTGTTTTTAATCTAATCTTTACTTTTATTGTTGAATCTTTAATTTTAATCAAGTTATTATATTAACCTCTCCTTCTACCTTTCTTATTTTTGTTAATCTTTATGCTTATTATTTTACTGTCATGCTCATTTGATTAATTGTTATGTTTTTATGTTTTTGATTGTGTTAGCTTATTGATTTTATAGCTTATTGTGTGTTTGATTTGATTTTAGTTAAGAGTTTTTATTAGTTTATTTTATTAAAAGTTGATTCTTAATTTTTAATTTTATTAGTGTTTTTCAAGTTTTAATTTGTGGTTGAATTAGTTTTTCTTAAAAGTGTTTTAGATTAAGTTTTGGTAGATTTCTTAATTGATTCTAGTTTATTCGTAGCTTATTTCTTTAGTTTTGAATTTACGGTTTATCTGTTTCTGTTTCCTAACTTTTTCGGAAAAGGGTTAATTTTTCCGAAATTACCATTTTTTCTGAATTTATCATTTTTCTGAAAAAGCTATTATTCCGCAAATCTCTATTTTTCTGAAAAAGTACATTATTCCGAAGAAACCTTTTTTCCGAAATTATCCATTTTTCTGAATTTATCAATTTTTCCGAAGATTTCTATGAAAATGCAAGTATTCCAAAATAGTAATTTTTCTGAAAATGCAATTATTCCGAAATAGCAATTTTTTTGAAAATTACTGTAGCTTTTCCGAAGAAACCATTTTTCTGAAAAAACACTTATTGCGAAAAAACAAGATTCTCCGAAAAGTACTGTTTCATTTCCGAAATAATAGAGCTACCAAGTTGCCTGCTTATGGTATGTGGCGCCATTTTGACCAGTGTGGTTGGCTGCTTCCAGCAGCTAGCCTGATAGGTTGTTTATTTATTAGTATTGTTCCGTAATTGTTTAGTTTTGTCTGAAAGTTGTTCCGTTTTTAATTTTGAAAGTTACAGATTTTTAGTTAAATTTTTCGTCTATTTTTAAAATTAATATTTTTTCGTAAAGTTCAAGTTTTATCTTTTATTTAGTATCCGCTTTAGCTTTTGCCTCGTTTAGCTCTAAAGTACCCATTTAGTTTTATTTCCTCCTTTTTCATTAGCTAAACATTATTTTCAAGTCGATAGTTAATTTCGTCTTTTAATTTTATTTTTATTAATTGTTTCGCTTTAAATTCACGTTTTATTATTTATATTGTTTTGTTTTAATTAGTTAATCGCTTTTAGTTTATTGTTATTATTTTGCGCATTTACTTTTTAAGTAGAATAGATAACCAAACCATTTCATTTTCCACCAAAGACGACTGAGTCACACTTTTAACCGGTAATCAATTCGAATTGAATCAAGACGAACAAATTTTTATACTTGGCTAAAAACCTAGTTATTATACCTATGTATTGACACCTCTCTTTCCACCTTCTTCGGATGAGATTGTGCGGTTTATGGGCGAATCTTCAAGGTCTACTGAGTCTAAGTCTTATTTTCCCCTAAAGGAAAAGGTGTTCGATCCGGGTATCACAATTTTTAAGCCATCTCAGTATCCATCTGATGAAATAAAAGGAAAGACTTTTGGAAACAATAGAGATATGCTTGCACTTCATCATACTTTCTACCACCGTGCTCAACAACTACTTAAGGGAACCTTGCCTACTCTTATTTGGCTTGTCTTGTTAACCTTAAGCTTATGCTACTTGATGGATGAAAATCATGTATTTGACCCCGTTGGATGTTCTTCAAGGTTCTTACCATTCTAATCAAGGTCGAGTCAGGCTCACGACTCGGTGAACAAAAACAAGCACTTTTCGGGAGGCAACCCGATTATCTATCATTTTTATCTGTTTTTATAATAAGTGTAAGGGGACCCTAGTATGTGTTTGTTGTTTTCTTTCTTATGATGTGCAGGGATTCGAGCTTTCAAAGATCCATTCTTGATGACTTTTGACGACCCGTGATTCCGTGTTCTCATCTCCCCGGTTCTATCATAAACTCTTTTGATTCTCTATTTTGTATTCTTCAATATTAAAATAGGAATCACTTTAGTTGTCTCTTCCTTAGCAAGATTTAAACAACACGCACAATGTCCTAAGTGTAGGAGAGTTTACTCCCACATTCTTAAACATTGAGGACAATGTTTATCTCAAGTGTAGGGGGACTTCTATCGAAGTTAAGTGGGCTTTTCCTTGTATTTGTCCTCATTTTAACCGGAAAATTGATTTTTCGACATTTTTCAAAATTTTTGATCTATTTTAGCCTTGTTGTATTTCCTTTGTTATCGTTATTTTCTTTGGTTGTTAGAATAAATTTTAATAAATGGTTTTAATAATTTTAGTTATCTTTGATATATTAGGCACGTCATGAATCTTTTGACTCAACCCGAGCTTACTTATCTTAGTTTACTCTAGCTAGTATCCTTAACGTGTAAGTCAAGTTTTGCTAGGCTTTTATATAGGGAACTTTAAAACGCGAAAGTCTTAACTCTTACGGGTTAAGAACAAGAACTTTTCGCAAGTTACTATAATTGATCCTAGAAAGTCGTTTATCAAGGGAACTTTAAAATGCGAATTCTAAACTTGAAAAAGTCTAAGAAGTTGCAAGATCCTATAGATAACTTGAAAACACAAAACTTTGATTTAATAGGCTAAGCATCCACCAGTCTCATTCCTTGAGATTTTAAATTGTGGAGAACGAGAGATGATAGAGTCAATTATAAGTTTGGTATCCTTTCATAAATTTATGTGAGTTAATTATGAGCTTTTTCTCCCATCGCTTGCTAATAAATTTAATTGCAATAAATAAGGTTTTACGATTTGAAAAGTTACTTAGCTTCTAGCACAAGATCGTTTAAAAGTGATCGGTATTGATTAGAGTTCATAGCCAAGGCATAACTTATTAAAGCGGGATGCGAAAATTGGCGAGTCCAAAAAGGCCCTAACAAGGCATGAGGGCTACATTTTGTTGTTAAAGATCCCAAGTGATGTGAAGAATCATTTATCAAAAATCAATATGAAGGATCAAGACACACGACGAAAAGCAAATACTCCCGTAAAGATCATGGAGAAGTCTATCCGAAAAGACCCTATCAAGGTATGAGGATAAAAAGATCCAAGTCCTAAAAGGAGGTGGATCGTTGTATATCAAAATCCCAAATACAGATTGGAGAAAAATGAAGAAGTCGTGGTCCAAGTATGAAGAATCTCTCAAAAACTTCAAGTGAAGAAATTCCTATTATGAAGAGAAGACCATTATTTCATGAACGTCTCTCAAGATTTGAAGTATGAAGTCAATGCCAAATATCGATCCGAGAAAGGTCTCAAATCATGAAGCGAGTTATGCCAAGATATGAACTTTATGAGGTTTCGAGAAGCAGTTTTAAAAGATTTTTTTCATTTAGCTAACTATTAATTAAATCGTCCTACTTTATTTTCATCCTAAATAACTATCGAAATAAGTCAACAATGCATCCTCGTGATTATTCAAGACAATAATAAAATAGAAAAGATACACCTAGGAATAAGGGGGTCTAAGTGATTAATTGAGCCACATGAGTTTGTGTTAGTTTGCTAACTTATAATAACAATGATCTCATTTTTAAGCTTGGTATGAGGAACGTGAAACTTGAGGGTGATAAACATTCATGACATCCAAAGCCCTAATGGAAGTCTTTGATCTCTTTACTTGTTTTCTTCCTTTAAATAATTTGCAATTTTCTATCTCTTTAAGTTTCCTTAATGTCTTGTGTTTAATAAAGGCCAAGGTGGGTTACTTATGATGGAAAATATAAATCTTGCTTTGTAATTAATGCATTGCATGAGGGCATTGCAATGGTCAAGTGTAGGTGATTTAATAAGTGTGAAAACACTTATCCTTTTAACACTTAATTATAATAAAAACGAGACCAAAACGTGTATTTTATGTCGTAAAAGTCAGAATTATGCGTGGTTTGTGTTTTTGTTGTGATTGAGGACCAAAATGTGAAAAGGGAAGTAAATATGGCTTTCACGGGATTTTATCGAAGAAAAAGACAAAAGACGAAGTCGAAAGATCAAGAGCGCAAAAAAGAACAGAAGTCCAAGGCCTATTCTGAAGATTTATCGAAGAAAAAGTCTAAAGACGGAATTTTAATGAAGTCGAAGAACCAAATCTAATAAAAGAAGAAATTTAGAAGACGAGTTCATTTCATATCGAAAAATCCCGAGACAACGTCGAGAATCACGAAGAATTTAAAAGACGAAAAGACGAGAAAAAAGAACAAAGCATCAACATTTTCCACTCCTCCTATAAATACCTTCCTTATGTCATTAGGAAGGGTGTTAGCTAAATTCATTTTTAGTTCTCCACTTTTAATTTCAAGCACTTTTCATATTGTCTTTACATTATTTTTCTTCCTTTCAAGTTTATCATGTAAGTTTTTGTTGAATCTTTACCTTTAATCAAGCTTTTAATTAATCTCATCCTACCTTTCTTGTTTGTTTAATATTTATGCTTATTTGCTTATTGATATGCTTATTTGATTGTTCTTTATGGTTTTATTGTGTTGTTGTTTTAGCTTTATTGATCTTATAGCTTATTATCTGTTTGGCTTATTGTTAATTTAGTGTTTTTAAAAGTTTATTTCTTTAAAAAGTTGATTTTTAATTTTTTGATTAATTAATGTTTTTCAAGTTTTTGATTTGTGGTTTAATTAGTTTTTCTTAAAGTTTATTTACATTAAGTTTTGGTTGATTGCTTATTTGGTTTTAGCTTATTTCGTAGCTTAATACATGACTTTTGCTTAGCATGTGTGAACTCGATATCGTTCTCGGTATCTAATCGAATTGATCATGGTTAATGGTGGAATAGTCGGTAATGGTCACTAAAAGGGGGAGTTGATTTTCTATTCTATTAAAAAGTGTAAGTGCAAAACGTAATTAAAATAAGCTAAAAGAAAATCTAGAAAAACTAAATTAAAGCTTTGAAAATTAACTTAAAAATTACTAGAAAAATACTTGGTAAAAATAGAGATTTCGGGAATCGTGCAATTTTTGAAACTTAAAACTTTGTAAAACGAAAAATGACCCCATCGGAATGTTGTAATCGGAATCCCATCGGAAAGCCTTTGTCGGAAAGTGATCGGAATATTGCAAAAGGAAAGCTGCCGGAATAAACAGGCACAATCGGAATGTTAAATAATACCCCCGTCGGAATGTGGGTCGGAATGTCTAATCGGAATACACAAAATGAAGTGATCGGAATCCAAAATAGGAATCCTAATCGGAAAGTAAAACCCTTTTTCCGATCAAGATGATCGGAATAAGAAGCCCTGATCGGAATGTCTAATCGGAAAGGGGTTTACCCTTTTTGATGGTATATATTCGAAAATAAGCTAAGTTTTAAGCTATTTTTGATAAGCTCAATCCAAAACTTGATCGAACCTGTAATGAAACAAACTAAATAAGCACGAATAACAACTTTTCAAAACTTTAAATAAGCAAACTTTTAAATCAAACTTTAAAAACACTAAAACTTTAAGAAAACTTAAAATGTAAATAATCTAGACACAATCTAAGTCAATAAGCATGAAAAGCTCAAAACTTAATCCGTATTAAAACTTAAAGATTGATAAAAAGATAAACTTTTTAATCAATCAAACATTAAGATTAAGCAAAATCAAAGATTATCACTAATCAAGATCAAAATTAAAAACAAGAAAGGTAGAAGAAGATTAAGATCAAAAACAAGATTAAACTCTCAAAAGTAAAGATTTGATTCAACAAGAAAGGAATAAAAAGATGAAACTTTCCTAGTGAGAGAATGTTAAACACTTTCTCTCTCTAAAAACTAAAACTACTAAAAATTGAAAATGAACTACTTAACTAACACCCTCCTAATGTGTCATTAGGAGGGTATTTATAGGAAGTGGGAAGGTGCATGTGTTGCTTCCTTCTTTCTTTCTTCTCGACTCGATTTAAATGCTTTGTCTTTCTCGACGTCGTCTCGGGATTTGTCGATACAATTTGAACTTGTCTTATAATTTTCTTCTTCTATTAGACTCGAGTTCTTCGACTTCATTAAACTTCCGTCTTTAGACTTTTTCTTCGATAAATCTTCAGAATAGGCCTTGGACTTCCGTTCTTTTTGCACTCTTGATCTTTTGACTTCGTCTTTTCTCGTTTTCTTCGATAAAAGCACGTGATAGCCCATGTTTTCTTCCTTTTTCATCTTTTGGTCCTAAAACACAATAAAAACACAAACCACACATAATTCCGACTTTTGCGACATAAAATACACGTTTTGGTCTTGTTATTATTGGAAATAAGTGGTAAAAGGATAAGTGTTTTCACACTTATTATAGCTTATTCCCTGTTTATAGGATTTTCTGTTACTGTTATCTGATTTAAATCAATCTTCGGAAAAGGGTTTCTATAATCCGAAGATTGCCCCTTTTTCTGAATTCAATTTATCCGAGCTTTGCCATTTTTCCGAATTTTTTCCGAAGATTTTGATTTATTCCGAAAATCCTTTTATCCGAAATTAGGTTTTTATCCGAATAATTCCTTTTTCCGAATTCAGCTTATTATTCCGAAAAGTTTCTCTTTATCCGAATTAGTCCATTTATCCGAAGATATATAGTTTTTCCGAAATTCTTTATTTTTCTGAAAATTTATAATTTTTCCGAAATTCTTCATTTATCCGAAGATTCATAGTTTTTCCGAATTTATGCCATTTATTTGAATATGTAGTTTTTATCCGAAAATATTACTTTTTCCGAAAATCTTTATTATTCCGAAATAGTATTATTTTTCCGAAATTATGTGTTTATTCCGAAGATTATTATTTTTCCGAAATAGTTTGTTTTCTATTTAAATGTTTTATTTTATTATATTTTATTTTCAGTTTTAATTTTATTAAAGTTTTAATTTTTAGTCCATTGAATTTTAAAGTCTTTAATTTTTAGTTTTATATTGTCAAGCTTTCATTTTTACGTTATTTTGTTTAATTACTCAACGACAAATATTTTCTTTTCATCAAGAACGACTGAGTCACACATTCAACCTGGTCAATTCGATTAGACCGATTCAACGAACTTTATTTTTATACTAGGTAAATCCTTGTATCAACACACAAGCTCATTTTGGAGGGTTTTGATTATCCAACACACAGATATTAACTGCAACGGGGTTACTGATTGTAGTAAAATTACGACCTTTAGGAAAAAGAGCGTAAAAGCGGAAAGTATTAAACAAATGATTTTAGGAAAAACCAAGTGTTAATGACCCTAAGATGAAAGTTCGTTTCCCAAGGAGGTATATGTGTGTGAAAAACTTGTTAAATGTTTGTGATTAATGATTGGTTTAGAAGGGGGTGAGAAAAGAAGATGACGAAGACGTGAAAATTACTACTAGAATGTTAAAACGTAAAACCGTAAAAACTTCAAAAATAAAAACTAATTCTAAAAATTACCAAAACTTTACCAAAAATCAAATTTATTAAACTAAGAGTTTACCAATGATCAAAACTTTTTCAAACCTTTTAAATAATTAAATATTCAATTTTTAAATGCTAATTAAAGCCCTAAAAATCAAATAAATTATCAAAAAGCCCAAATAAAGATTTTTCAATTGGTAAACCTCTAAAATGACCTAAAAAGATTAAAAACTATTTTTAGAAATTTTTAAACTAATGAAAACTATTTAAAATGATTTAAAAACTATTAAAACTTACAATAATTATAAAAATTAATCCAAAAGTGATAAAATTATTCTAAAAGTTGCTAAATTCCTATTTTAATGTATTAAAGCTAAGAAAAATGTAAAAAGTTGGAAAATTTGAAATTTGAAAAATAATAATAAAATAATAATAAAATAATATTAAAAATCCAAAAATTATAAAAAAATTCTAAAAACTTGCAAACTAGTTTATTTTAACCTAAATAAACAGAAAATCAAACTGAAATGACCAGAATACCCCTAATGGACCCTCAAATGGGCCAAAACCAAAAACAGTCAAACCAAATGGGCTTTTGGGCCCAAAAAAGTCAAACTTGGCCCAATTGACTTGGAAAAGCCCTATCTGACTCAAAATTTAATTCTAAGAACAAAACTCTAAAGGCCCAAAAGCTGAATATGAGCTTATCACAGCTTATTAAGCACACAGCTTATTCTTATTGGGCTTTTCAGCCCATTAAGCAATAAGCCAATGCCATAAGCTCTAATTTGACACACAACCTTCTTTTGGGATGCTTATGAGATCTGTAAAAAGAAATTTTGAAAAAGCACACTCAATAAGCCAGAAATAAGCAAAGTATTATTTCACTAAAAGACAAAATAGTCGTTTTTGAGAAATAAGGCACCTCAGGACTTGATTCAACTTGCAAAATATCACAAATGGACTCAATAAGCCAAATCAATCAAGAAAATTCCAATAAACACAACCAATAAGCCAGAATAAGCACTTATGAACTTATGAAAAAGTCAATGAAGTTGGTTTTCTAGTCAAACCCTAAAGTCAACCCACCAAATGCTCCAGTATGAACAAATGGGTCAAATAATGAGCACCTATTACAAAATCCAAGTTGTTACTGGTTAAAATAAGCTATTATAGCTTATTGATAAGCTGAACCCAGTTTTACACTAGCAGTGGCAACTAGCAGGGGAAAGGAGTTCCCACTGCTTTGACTATTTGACTGAGCTTTTTAGAGAGTTCTAGTTGGATTCAATTGGAAACAAAGGCACCCTTGTGATCAGTGAACCACAAGGAGTCAATAGCAACAAGAAAATCACAATTTGGTTCACACAATAAGCCACAAATGATCAAACAGTCACCAGATACCACACAGACATGGAAATAAGCAGTTAAGCACTTAATAAGCAGATTTAGCAAGAATAAGCCAACCAAACTTAACAGGATGCATACACAAGCTATATAAACTAAGAATAAACACAAAGCAACAAGAATTAAACACTGAATCAAAGCAAACAACAAGATCTAGGCACAAACAGTTACTGATGAACAATGAGCAAATGCAGAAACAAGTTTGCTGATCTATTTGACATTTGATCCAATTTCAGGCCTCAAATCCTTCTTCCCTGGTGTGATTAACTAAGGTTTAGCACTTGTTAGCCCTAGCCTAAGCTTAGATCTAGGTGTCCTCAAAATCCTAGCCAATTTTACCAAGTATTCAAGATTTTATACCCTATTTTATGAATCTATGTGTTTCAAACCTTCAAACCTGCAAACATATGAACAATAGCACCCAAATAACAGATACCAACACTTGATAACACAATTCCACAACTTAACAAGCCACAATCCCAACATATGCAGTAGACCCAAACACCCTTTAAAAACTTGTTTTCACAATTTTTCAAAGGCTCATGCAGATTTTACCCACAAATCAGTCTAACAACGCTTCATAAACATCAAACAAGCCAGATAAACAATAATCAACCACAATATCACATATTCAAGAACAAATCCACAAAAATCACAAATAATCAGAAACTTAAAGAGAAAATGAAAAGGGAAGAAGATGCAAACCTCCAAGACCTACATCCAGGCCTTGGATTGTTTGAGCCGAGGTACTAGCAGAACAAGTACCAGCTTCCAAGCTGCTAAGAAGAACAAACCACAAAGTAAGATCAAACAATACCAAACTTTCTGATTTTTGATGCACAAGCTTTATCACTTAAAACCTTGCCTCAAAAACCTTCAAACATGAATATGGAACTCAGAATCAGGCTATTCTAACACCAACTTTTAACAAAATATAAAATAGATTTTTCAAAATTCAGAAAATCAAATTTTATTAATTAAAAAGGAATTACAAAGATTTAATAGCCTAAAACTGGAACAAAGGGACTCTCACATGTTGAGGTCTCCTTTTATAGGCAAATGCCTGGCTAAACACTATTCACAAACCCTAGAAGTGAATTCTCTATAATGCCCTTGAGTCTTCTAGACGTTTTGATGGAATGAGTTGTCCAAATGCATCCAAACCGTTTAAAATAGATTTGATATGAAGCAGGGATCCTTGGCTGTTGATTTGGACACGTCAGATTCCTTGGAGGCTAAGTTGCATTTTCATTGGTTGAGGAGGTTGAGTGTAGGGTCCAAGGAGTAGTGGGATAGAGGGTTTTGTGTGTGGGATTTCTTTCTGCACATGTAAATCACACAAGTGCCTGGGTAATTTGTTTTTACCCTTTGTTTTAAGTGGAGTAAATTCTGGGGTGAAGAATGGTAAACAGTAACATGTTTGATCCGAAATTGGGGGAAAGTGAGTTGTTTGGCACAATTTCGTTTCAAATATTTCAATAGCACACATTTGGCCCTTGTGTTTTGGGATTTTTGGTAAAACAAGTATTTCAGCCCTAAAACGAATTTCCCTTTGTTAATAAGTTTCAGCATTTGGTAGTTTTGGCACAATACTTTTCAAAAAGGTTAACAAGGGTTGTTTTTGACATTTTGAGATATTTCAAGGGCTGATCTTGGACATTCTTGATCTTTAAAGGTCTTCAATGTATCTTTGGCTTGATGAGGGACCATAATTGACAATTTGGAATTGTTGAGGGACTAATCTTGCCATTTCTTCAAAGTTGAAGGACCTTTTGTGTAATTTTGACAAACTTAAGGGACCAAACTTGTAAGTATCAATATACAAGGGTTTTAAGTTTCATTTCTTCAATAAATGAGGATCAATCTTGTATGTCTTCAAGTCTTCAAGGGTATTTGTTGAGTATTCCATGAATTAGGGCCTGGTTCTTTGTACGGCTTCGTTTCTCGTGCCCGTTTTTCCTTGTATCTTGTGATCTTTTGTCTTTTTCACGATATCCATACCTAAAATACACAAGTAAACAAACACAAGCATATATATGGTATATTATGACATTTTTATGCATTTAAAGCTCGAAAAGAACGATGAGATCATGTATAAATGCCATCTCATCACTCCCCCATACTAAGCCATTGTCGTGCCCTCACGCAATGCTATAATAAAGTATCTAAGCATCAACAAAGTTCAATTTTATTAACCTTTATTGAAGAGTAAAAGACTTGCAACATACTACGAAGATGTGTAAAGACATAATGTATGATTTTCATCACGAAAGTGACTTTTAGGGTCAAAGAATAGAAACAAGCAAATGTCCCTTAGAGCAAACTTCGTCATCCTTGATTGTCATACATTCCATGCTAAGTGCAAAAACGAGATCATTGTTGGTACAAGTCACAATGCTAACACTACTCATACGTCCAAATTGTGTAATACTTTTTCTCCCCGCAATCCTAGTTATTATAAAAGGAAATGGGTTACTAGCATTTTTTAACTATTTGTCATGGATCACAAGTGATTCATATTGACTTATTTGAGTAGTTATTAGTCCGAAAGAAAAGTAGGACGATTTGATCAATAGTTAGCCGAAGGACAAAATCTTTTAAAACGGCTTCTCGTGTATCTCCTTAAGTTCATATCTTGGCATAACTCGTTTCACGATTTGAGACCTTTCTCGGACCGATATTTGGCATGTACTTCATACTTCAAATCTTGGGAAGACGTTCTCGAAATTATGGTCTTCTCTTCATATATTTGGAATTTCTTCACTTGACGTTTTTGAGAGATTCTTCATATTTTGACCACGACTTCATCATTTTTCTTCAATCTTTACTTTGGATTTTGATATACAACGATCCGCCTCCTTTTCGGACTTGGATATATTTATCCTCATACCTTGTTAGGGTCTTTTTGGATAGACTTTCTCCATGATCTTTAGGGGAGTAATTGCTTTTCGTCGTGTGTCTCGATCCTTCATATTGATTTAGGAATAATGATACTTCACATCATCTTTGGATCTTTATCAAAAAATAGAGCTCCTCATGCCTTGTTAGGGCCTTTTTGGATGATCGCCAATCTTCGCGTCCCGCTTCAATAAGTTATGCCTTGGCTATGAACTCTATTCAACCCCAAGCAACTTTTAAACGATCTTGCGCTAGAGGCTAAGTAACCTCTCAAATCGTACGACCTTACTTATTGCAATTATGATTTATTCCTAATGCATTGATCTTATGGGAAGAAAAAGCCACAATTAAAAACATATGAGTTTTTGAAAGAACACTTTCATGTTCTACGTTTAGCATGATCACTTGTCTAACTCTATCATTTCTCGTTCTTCACTATATAAAGACCTCTAATTAAAGAGACTCGTGAATACTTAGCCATGCAAGTCAAAATTAAGCCAAATTTGGATTAGCTTTCATTAAGACTATATCAAATCAAAGTTTTTGGTTTTCAAGCCACCTATAGGATCTTGCACTTTCTTGGACTTTTTCAAGTTTAGAGAATGCGTTTTATAGTTCCCTTGATAAGTGACTTTCTAGGATCAATTATAGGAACTTGCGAGAAGTTCTCGTTCTTAACCCGAATGAGCTAAGACTTTCGCGTTTTAAAGCTCCCTATATAAAAGTCTAGAAAAACTTGAATTGAGCGGTTTAAGGAATGTAAATGGCTCCAAATGCCCATCAAGTCAAAAATTAACTCTTATTCTACCCATCGGAAAATATACATTCATGTCTTAAAAACACTTATGAAAACTAAGAAAAATTTAAAATTTGGCCATTTTTAGCCTTATTAGCAAAACAAAACATTGAAAGTTGGAAAGCGTGAGGGCGTAGCAAAGCAAGTACCTATTCACCCCCCCATACTAAAAGTAAACATTGTCCTCAATGTTTCGAGTCTAAGGGTGAAGCACCCCCATACTAGAGACGAAGAATTGAATGCTTAGGATCTAGCATGGAAAGGGTGATCAACAATATATCTAAAGCCGTTTATTAAGTATGCTAAAAGATAATTGGTAGAACAATAAAGGATATGTCATGGATTCGTGAAAAACTTCTTCAAGCAAACGATGGAGGCTCATGTAAACGAACACAAGAGTCTTCAATCGTAGATGATGATGATCTAGATAACACAATCACAAACAACCACGAGACAACGAGTTGAAAGGGTACAAGTCCCCTTATTAGTGAATAGTAAGCATAGAAGATAAGCATAGGATCTCCCCCACAAGGCACCTCGTTTTTGATTACCGAGTCATGAGCTCGACTCGATCCCCTCAATGCTAATTATCATTGGGGAAGGTAATTTGGTCGAGGGCAACCATTGAAGGAATTTCCCCACCAAAGTAGTGCTTAAGCCTATGTCCATTCACCTTGAAATTAGGACCATCATCTTGAGCTAGCTCAATGGTCCCATAAGGAAACACTTGTGTAATGGTGAACGGACCCGACCAACGATATTTCAATTTCCCGGAAAATATCTTAAATCGAGAGTTAAAAAGCAACACTTGATCACCAACGTTAAAAACCCGGTTTTTAATCTTTGAATCATGAAACTTTTTAGTCTTTTCTTTAAAAATTAATGAATTTTCATAAGCATTATCTCTTAATTCATCCAATTCATTCAATTGTATTTTCCGGTGATCTCCCGCGGTCTTCAAGTCAAAGTTTGCATGCTTAAGGGCCCAATATGCCTTGTGCTCCAACTAAATGGGAAAATGACAATTCTTCCCATAGACTAACTTATAGGGAGTGCAACCGATAGGTGTCTTATAAGCGGTCCTAAAGGCCCATAAAGCGTCATCGAGTTTGTCGGACCATGAAGCACGGTTTTCTCCAATTGACCTCTCTAAAATCCTCTTCAAAGCTCGGTTCGAAACCTCGACTTGCCCACTCGTTTGCGGGTGATAAGCCGTAGAAAGACGATGAGTAACTCCATATTTCTTTAGAACCTTTTCGAATTGGTCATTACAAAAATGGGTTCCACGATTGCTTATAATAGCACGAGGGGTTCCGAACCGAGAGAATAGTTGCTTCAAAAACTTCACTACCACACGAGCATCATTAGTAGGCAAAGCCTTAGCTTCCACCCACTTAGAAAGGTAGTCCACCGCGACGAGGATATATTTGTTGCCATGAGACGATGGGAACGGCCCCATAAAGTCTATTCCCCATATGTCGAAAATCTCACACACTTGAATTATGTTTTGTGGCATTTCATCACGTTGAGACGATTTTCCTTGACATTGACACGAATCACACGACTTCACAAGTGCGTGTGCATCACGATAGATAGAAGGCCAAAAGAAGCCGGCATCGAACACTTTCTTAGCCGTGAGATTAGCACCGTGGTGACCACCCGTGGGTCCCTCGTGACAAGCTCTAAGGATATTAGAAGCTTCGGCACCAAACACACAACGTCGAACGAGTTGATCCGCACAAACCCGAAAGAGATAAGGGTCGTCCCAAAAATAGAACTTGACGTCACAAAATAATTCTCGTTTTTGTTGTGTCGTCATAACCTTGATTATGAAATTGCCCGCATGGTAATTTGCAATGTCGGCAAACCATGGGGTGGTGTCTTTAGAATTCACTACACCGAGAGTCTCGAGAGGAAATGTTTCAGTGATTTCCTTGTTCTCGAAAACATCTTTGTGAGGATCTTCTAGACGAGAGACATGATCGGCCGCTAGATTCTCGGCTCCTTTTTTGTCAAGCACGGTGACATCAAATTCTTGGAGGAGGAGCATCCAACGTAGCAATCTCGGCTTAGCATCTTGCTTAGCTAAGAGATACTTAATAGCCGAATGGTCGGTATACACGATGCTTTTAGTCAAGACGAGATAAGGTCGGAACTTCTCAAAAGCATAGACCACGGCAAGGAATTCCTTTTTCGTTGTGGTGTACTTTAATGGAGCCTCGGTCATCGTCTTACTAGCATAGTGAATAGGACGGAAATGTTTGTCATAACGTTGCCCTAAGACGGCCCCTATAGCATAATCACTTGCATCGCACATGATTTCAAAGGGTAATTCCCAATTAGGAGCAACAAGAATGGGAGCTTCGGTAAGTTTCCTTTTGAGAGTTTCGAAAGCCTTAACACAATCCTCATTGAAGTTGAAAGGAGCATCCTTCTCGAGAAGGTGTGTCATAGGTCGAGAGATTTTCGAAAAGTCCTTGATGAAACGACGATAAAAGCCCGCGTGGCCTAGGAAACTCCTAACCCCCTTAACGGTTTTGGGATGAGGTAACTTGGCGATGACGTCTACCTTAGGTTTATCGACCTCAATCCCCGCTTTCGACACCTTATGTCCTAAGACGATTCCTTGTTTACACATAAAATGACATTTTTCCCAATTAAGCACAAGATTGGTTTCTTCACAACGTTTTAACATTTGCTCGAGATTAGATAAACATGACGTGAACGAATTGCCAAACACTGAGAAGTCATCCATAAACACTTCCATCGACTTCTCGATCATATCGTGAAAAATCTCCATCATACACCGTTGAAATGTACCTGGTGCATTACAAAGTCCGAAAGGCATCCTACGATAAGCGAACGTTCCATAAGGACACGTAAAAGTAGTCTTCTCTTGATCACGAGGGTCGATAGGGATTTGAAAGTAACCGAAAAAACCATCTAAAAAGCAATAGAATTCATTTCCCGCGAGTCGCTTCAACATTTGATCCATGAAGGGCAAAGGAAAGTGGTCTTTACGAGTGGAGTCATTTAACTTTCGGTAGTCAATACACACCCTCCAACCGGTCACAACACGAGTGGGAATTAACTCGTTGTTTTCATTAGGCACAACGGTCATTCCTCCCTTTTTAGGGACACAATGGATTGGGCTCACCCATGGGCTATCGGATATAGGATAAATCATTCCCGCATCAAGGAGTTTAAGGACCTCCTTTTTAATGACATCGTGAATTTTGGGATTCACCCTTCTTTTACTTTGAATTGCGGGTTCGTAGTCCTCCTCCATTAAAATCTTGTGAGTACAAAATTTTGGGTCAATACCCTGAATGTCGGATATTTTCCACGCAATTGCCCCTTTATGAGCCTTAAGAACTTTCAAGAGATCGGTTTTTTCATTATTAGCAAGACCTTTTGCAATAATAACCGGAATCTTGTCATCACCTTCCAAGAATGCGTATTCAAGGTGAGAAGGAAGATCTTTCAATTTAAGGATAGGTGGTTCCTCGATTGAAGATTTTGGTTCAACACTCATAACTTCCATCGGCGGAAGAAATGGTGGAATAGAAGTATCATCACTAATCAACACCTCATCTTCATTGTCGATTTCATTTGAAGTGAGATCGCCTCCTTGGAATGGAGTGAGATTTGGTGTGGAATTAGAAAGAATCGGATCCAAAATAGTGGGATTGCCACTTGACGAGCTATCAGAAAAACCTAACACTTCTTGTGAAAACTCATCGCAAACCACATCAACGATGTCAATGTGATTGCTGGTAGCGATTGCATAAACATGAGAAGGTTTCGAGTTTTGAGTAGCGTTTATAACAAGTTCCTCTTCGTTGAATCTCAAAGTGATAGTTCTTGCATGAACATCGATAAGCGATCTCGAAGTGTCTAAAAATGAACGACCTAAAATTAGAGGAACTTGAGGATCCGCGGGGATGTCAACTACTATAAAATCAACGGGATAGTAGAACTTTCCCACTTTGACGAAAACATCTTCGGCTACTCCACATGCTAAAATCGTAAAATGATCAGCCATCTCGATAGACATGTTCGAAGGAATGAGAGCCGGAAGCGAAAGCGATTTCCAAATGGAAAATGGCATCAAATTAATGCTCGCACCAAGATCGGCCAAGGCGAGGCATTCTTTCATATCTTGTATGTCACAAGGAATGAGAAACTTTCCGGGGTCACCAACTTTTTCCGGTATGCGGTTAAGATAAACCGAAGAACAATTAGCAAGCTTTGAAAGCTTTTCCTTATCGCTCATCATACTTTTAAAAGTGGAAGCGAAACGAGGCATATACAACAACGCGTCGGCTAAACTCACATCAAAATGCACTTGTTGAAACATTTTTATAAAAAGCTCGATTTGTTGTTTGTTACGTTCTTGAATTTTCTCTTTGTTTCGTCTCGAAGGGTAGGGTAAAGGTGGTGTGGGTTGGTCATTAGGCAACGGCCTTGGAAACTCGGGTTCCACAATTGGTATTGGTTCAACCGTAGGTGTGGTTTGAGCGGTACTTCGTGGGATTGCAATGTGCTCCTTTTCGACCATCACCTCGGGTTCTTTCTCGATTTCCTTCTCCGTAGAAGTACTTCGACGAGAGATTGGTTCCTTGAAAGTTTTACCACTTCGTGTAGTAATAACCTTCATTTCTCCCTTCGGGTTTGCAATGGTATCACTAGGAAGACCACCCGAGGAAGAGGGTTTACACATGATTGCTTCAAACATCTTAGCCATTCGGTCCTCAAATTTTGAATGCCTAGCATCCGCTTTTAATAACTCTTGCTTAATCTCATGTTGTCCTAATTCCATCTTTTGTTGGTTTTGTTGAAGACGTTGGACATTTCCTTCCATTTTATTTGCATGAGTTTTAAGTTCATTAGCAAGTTCATTTTTAAGCTCGTTTTTCAACTCGGATCTTAAGCTAATCATCTCACGTTGCATGTTATCAAATTTAGCATCATTTGCTTTAGCATAATCCAAAAATTCTCCTTGAAGATTTTTAGTGTGAGCATTTTGAAAACCTTGTGTAGTGTTTTGAAAATCACGGTTTTGATTTTGATTAGAAATTTGTCCATTCCCATTTTGATAATTCCCTTTGTTGTAGTTGCGTGAATTGCCTTGGTAATTACCACATTGGTTGTTGTTTCGATAGTTATTAGCATTTTGATTTGGTGGAGCTTGATTTGGGAGGGAACCTTGACCGTTTTGGTTGTAAGTTCCCGTTGCTACATAAGCACTCGAAGTGTTGCCATCCGCGGTAATGCACTCGGAAAGATCATGAGCTCCACCACAAGACAAACAACTCTTAGCAACCGCTTTAACCGAAGCGGAATTTGAAGCTTCTTGAGCTTTCCAATGGGACATTAGATTAGCAAATCTATCAAAAAACCGATTTTCCTCATTAGCTTCATCATGTAAGGCATTAATGCTACGAGACGATGACGATGAAGACGAACCCAAATTGGCAACACTCGGTGTGTTATGAGGGCTATAAACCTTAGATCTATTCTCGATGATTTGTAAAGCCTCATTTGTCGTCTTACACAAAAACTTACCACCTGAGGCGGCATTCAAATAATCCCGTTCATGATCATTAAGCCCATTATAAAAAGTATCAATTTGATGCAATTCCGTAAAATCATGGTGTGGACATTCATGTAACATTTCTTTAAAGTGTTCCCATGCCATTGAAAAACTTTCATTATTTCTTTGCACAAATCGTGAAATCTCATTTTTCAAATGTGTTGTTTTAGATGGTGGAAAAAACTTGTTCACAAACTTAGAAACGAGATCCGCCCATGTCAAAATCGAATTTGGCGGTTCTTTCTCGAGCCAAATTTTAGCGGGTCCATCTAAAGAGTATGGGAACAACATCATCTTAATGGCGTCGTGTGGAACATCCTTAAACTTGCTAGTAGCGGTGAGACGGTTAAAATTCCTAATGTGATAGTGCGGGTTGTCTTTCTCATGACCTCTAAACTTATTTGCTTGTAACATCGACATTAAACCCGTCTTAATCTCGAAATTCTCCGCAAGAATGGCGGGAATCACAATAGCCTCTCCAAAACCCTCGGTGGGTGCTTGTAGCAACTCCATCATAGTACGATTAGCCATGACGACTTCTTGTTCTACAATAGGTTCAACAATTGGAGGTTGTTCAACAATCAACGTCTCTTGATTGGCTTGCTTTTGAAGACGTCTACGAGCTCGTTTTGCTTGATTACGAGTGATCATAAACTTCACGAAGAATGGGAGGTGAGCAAAGAAGATTCTTTTTGGGTGTTTTGTGAATTTTTAATTTTTTTGTGTTTTTGATTGTATTTAATTTTTTTTGGATTTTGGTTGTATCTTCGTAGACAACAATCTAAAAAATCTCTCCTCGAATCAAACTCTTGATTAAAGAAGCCTCAAAGGAATGAAAACGATCACGTGGAGTGAACGCCTTCGAATGACTTTAGAACTTTGGTGAAAACCAAATTGTTCAAGAGGTTTTAATCATAAAAAAACCAAGCAAATATATTATACGTAATAATACTTTGGGCGGCAAAACCCTCGATTAGCCTTCAATCTCAAAATACTCACAAGCAAGCGGGGAAACGAGGCGGCGCGAAGCACTTAAGAGCCTTTTTCCTAAGGGTATATTTTATAATACCCGCCTTATACCCACCTTATAGTTTGTATTTTTCAAAATCGAGCTTCACGAAAGTACTTATCTATTTTTGCCTTTTTCTTTTTGTTTGAGATTCGAATACAATGATCGAGTGATGAAATCCCGAATCAAGGTTGTGTTTTCACACTTTTGGAGATATTGTTTATTTGTTGTGATACTTAATACAATATAGTAATAATACTTTCACAAGAAAAACCAAGAAAACCGATAATACGTATTAGTAGATTTCTACTAATACAAATACTATTTATGGTTAATATTAAAAACAACAATGCAAATTAATCACGACACACCTCCCCGGAAGCGGCGCCAAAATGATTGTAGTAAAATTACGACCTTTAGGAAAAGGAGCGTAAAAGCGGAAAGTATTAAACAAATGATTTTAGGAAAAACCAAGTGTTAATGACCCTAAGATGAAAGTTCGTTACCCAAGGAGGTATATGTGTGTGAAAAACTTGTTAAATGTTTGTGATTAATGATTGGTTTAGAAGGGGGTGAGAAAAGAAGATGACGAAGACGTGAAAATTACTACTAGAATGTTAAAACGTAAAACCGTAAAAACTTCAAAAATAAAAATTAATTCTAAAAATTACCAAAAATTTACCAAAAATCAAATTTAATAAACTAAGAGTTTACCAATGATCAAAACTTTTTCAAACCTTTTAAATAATTAAATATTCAATTTTTAAATGCTAATTAAAGCCCTAAAAATCAAATAAATTATCAAAAAGCCCAAATAAAGATTTTTCAATTGGTAAACCTCTAAAATGACCTAAAAAGATTAAAAACTATTTTTAGAAATTTTTAAACTAATGAAAACTATTTAAAATGATTTAAAAACTATTAAAACTTACAATAATTATAAAAATTAATCCAAAAGTGATAAAATTATTCTAAAAGTTGCTAAAGTCCTATTTTAATGTATTAAATCTAAGAAAAAGGTACAAAGTTGGAAAATGTGAAATTTGAAAAATAATAATAAAATAATAATAAAATAATATTAAAAATCCAAAAATTCTAAAAAATTCTAAAAACTTGCAAACTAGTTTATTTTAACCTAAATAAACAGAAAATCAAAGTGAAATGACCAGAATACCCCTAATGGGCCCTCAAATGGGCCAAAACCAAAAACAGTCAAACCAAATGGGCTTTTGGGCCCAAAAAGTCAAACTTGGCCCAATTGACTTGGAAAAGCCCTATCTGACTCAAAATTTAATTCTAAGAACAAAACTCTAAAGGCCCAAAAGCTGAATATGAGCTTATCACAGCTTATTAAGCACACAGCTTATTCTTATTGGGCTTTTCAGCCCATTAAGCAATAAGCCAATGCCATAAGCTCTAATTTGACACACAACCTTCTTTTGGGATGCTTATGAGATCTGTAAAAAGAAATTTTGAAAAATCACACTCAATAAGCCAGAAATAAGCAAAGTATTATTTCACTAAAAGACAAAATAGTCGTTTTTGAGAAATAAGGCACCTCAGGACTTGATTCAACTTGCAAAAGATCACAAATGGACTCAATAAGCCAAATTAATCAAGAAAATTCCAATAAGCACAACCAATAAGCCAGAATAAGCACTTATGAACTTATGAAAAAGTCAATGAAGTTGGTTTTCTAGTCAAACCCTAAAGTCAACCCACCAAATGCTCCAGTATGAACAAATGGGTCAAATAATGAGCACCTATTACAAAATCCAAGTTGTTGCTGGTTAAAATAAGCTATTATAGCTTATTGATAAGCTGAACCCAATTTTACACTAGCAGTGGCAACTAGCAGGGGAAAGGAGTTCCCACTGCTTTGACTATTTGACTGAGCTTTTTAGAGAGTTCTATTTGGATTCAATTGGAAACAAAGGCACCCTTGTGATCAGTGAACCACAAGGAGTCAATAGCAACAAGAAAATCACAATTTGGTTCACACAATAAGCCACAAATGATCAAACAGTCACCAGATACCACACAAACATGGAAATAAGCAGTTAAGCACTTAATAAGCAGATTTAGCAAGAATAAGCCAACCAAACATAACAGGATGCATACACAAGCTATATAAACTAAGAATAAACACAAAGCAACAAGAATTAAACACTGAATCAAAGCAAACAACAAGATCTAGGCACAAACAATTACTGATGAACAATGAGCAAATGCAGAAACAAGTTTGCTGATCTATTTGACACTTGATCCAATTTCAGGCCTCAAATCCTTCTTCCCTGGTGTGATTAACTAAGGTTTAGCACTTGTTGGCCCTAGCCTAAGCTTAGA
Organism: Glebionis coronaria; assembly: GCA_025667525.1. Lineage (NCBI taxonomy): Eukaryota > Viridiplantae > Streptophyta > Magnoliopsida > Asterales > Asteraceae > Glebionis > Glebionis coronaria. The sequence continues at coordinate 148,588,795 of CM046882.1, forward strand.
TCTAGGTGTCCTCAAAATCCTAGCCAATTTTACCAAGTATTTAAGATTTTATACCCTATTTTATGAATCTATGTGTTTCAACATTCAAACCTGCAAACATATGAACAATAGCACCCAAATAACAGATACCAACACTTGATAACACAATTCCACAACTTAACAAGCCACAATCCCAACTTATGCAGTAGACCCAAACACCCTTTAAAAAATTGTTTTCACAATTTTTCAAAGGCTCATGCAGATGTTTCCCACAAATCAGTCTAACAACACTTCATAAACATCAAACCAAGCTAGATAAACAATAATCAACCACAATATCACAGATTCAAGAACAAATCCACAAAAATCATAAATAATCAGAAACTTAAAGAGAAAATGAAAAGGGAAGAAGATGCAAACCTCCAAGACCTACATCCAGGCCTTGGATTGTTTGAGCTGAGGTACTAGCAGAACAAGTACCAGCTTCCAAGCTGCTAAGAAGAACAAACCACAAAGTGAGATCAAACAATACCAAACTTTTTGATTTTTGATGCACAAGCTTTATCACTTAAAACCGTGCCTCAAAAACCTTCAAACATGAATATGGAACTCAGAATCAGGCCATTCTAACACCAACTTTTAACAAAATATAAAAGAGATTTTTCAAAATTCAGAAAATCAAATTTTATTAATTAAAAAGGAATTACAAAGATTTAATAGCCTAAAACTAGAACAAAGGGACTCTCACATGTTGAGGTCTCCTTTTATAGGCAAATGCCTGGCTAAACACTATTCACAAACCCTAGAAGTGAATTCTCTATAATGCCCTTGAGTCTTCTAGACGTTTTGATGGAATGAGTTGTCCAAATGCATCCAAACCGTTTAAAATTAGTTTGATATGAAGCAGGGATCCTTGGCTGTTGATTTGGACACGTCAGATTACTTGGAGGCTAAGTTGCATTTTCATTGGTTGAGGAGGTTGAGTGTGGGGTCCAAGGAGTAGTGGGATTGAGGGTTTTGTGTGTGGGATTTCTTTCTGCACATGTGAATCACACAAGTTCCTGGGTAATTTTTTTTACCCTTTGTTTTAAGTGGAGTAAATTCTGGGGTGAAGAATGGTAAACAGTAACATGTTTGATCCGAAATTGGGGGAAAGTGAGTTGTTTGGCGCAATTTCGTTTCAAATGTTTCAATAGCACACATTTGGCCCTTGTGTTTTGGGATTTTTGGTAAAACAAGTATTTCAGCCCTAAAACGAATTTCCCTTTGTTAATAAGTTTCAGCATTTGGCAGTTTTGGCACAATACTTTTCAAAAAGGTTAACAAGGGTTGTTTTTGACATTTTGAGATATTTCAAGGGCTGTTCTTGGACATTCTTGATCTTCAAATGTCTTCAATGTATCTTTGGCTTGATGAGGGACCATAATTGACAATTTGGAATTGTTGAGGGACTAATCTTGCCATTTCTTCAAAGTTGAAGGACCTTTTGTGTAATTTTGACAAAATTAAGGGACCAAACTTGTAAGTATAAATATACAAGGGTTTTAAGTGTCATTTCTTCAATAAATGAGGATCAATCTTGTATGTCTTCAAGTCTTCAAGGGTATTTGTTGAGTATTCCATGAATTAGGGCCCGGTTCTTTGTACGGCTTCGTTTCTCGTGCCCGTTTTTCCTTCTATCTTGTGATCTTTTGTCTTTTTCACGATATCCATACCTAAAATACACAAGTAAACAAACACAAGCATATATATGGTATATTATGACATTTTTATGCATTTAAAGCCCGAAAAGAACGATGAGATCATATATAAATGCCATCTCATCAGTTACTATCAACACAATCACCACTGTCGCTTGCTTTCGAGAGACGTTCAAGATCGCTTTCCAAAACTTTAATTCTATAAAGAGATTCATCAGCCTCCTTCGCCAAAGATTTAAAGTCTTCAGTAAATTTGTCTAGTTCTTTTAGAAAAGCGTTTTCAAGATTGGTTATCCTAGCATCAACTTGATTAATAATCTGATTGATTTCGGTATGAAGCACTTTTTGTAACTCGACATGAACGGGTGATGTAAAATTTCCTCCAGTAATTTTAGAACTAACCACACGTTTTGAGCTCGTTTAGATACCTTCGTGCAGCACTCGGTTTAGGAGGATCATCCGACAATTCCTCACTTGGTATCAAAAGCATTTCAGTACTCGTTTTAGATCGAACAAAAACAGTCGGAGGATTAACTTTCGGATAATAAACGGGTGTCACTTCTTTATTAAGCTTTTTCATCCTTAAACCTGTCTCTACTGCAAGTTTAGTAGTTTCCTCAGAATCATGCACACTAGGAGGATCATGCTCATCAGACAAGAGCACACTACCATTATATAGAGTTTGAATTGTGGCCTGAACTTGTTTAAGATATCCGGGATTAGGAGGAAGATGACAACCTAAAGCCAATTTCTATCGAGTGTAGTTTATCTCATTCACTTTTGGTGCGAGCATATTTATCGTCTACATAGTTTGGCCACGTTTTACCAAGAGGTTTTCTAATTCCCTAATCCTATCCTGAGCTTTGCAAAAATCCTCAGGAAGCCCATCTTCTCGAATTTTGAAATCATGTTTCAGCTTTTTTCGTTCTTCTTTTAAATCTAAAATAATAGATTTTTCAGTTGAAAGCTGTTTATTAAGAGAGGTGATTTCATCATTCAATTCACTTATCTTTTTAGCACTACTTAAATTTAAGGCATTTAATTTCTTAATGGTGCATTTTTCTTGATAAACAGATGTAGCATGAGCTTGTTCAAGTTCCTTGATTTTAGCATGATGAATCTAAAATGTTTTCTCCCATTTCTTATATCCCGCAAGCTCAGTGGTCAATTTTGCATTATTAACCACATTCGCATGAGCAACATCCTTGGAAAGCTTATCAAATTATTATTTTGTAATATGCATGCGTCTCGTCAGGAAGGGTTGTAGTTTGGGCTACTTGATCTCCACTAAGGTACACACTGGGCGCATTAGAAATAATATGGCTATTATTCGTTTGAACCCCGTGTGTCTCAGTGGAAGGCTCAAGTGACTCAGCAGACTCTTCCTCCTGATTAGACATATTATATAACTCATTATCATTGAGACGTGGGTGTACCTCAGAGGAACCGTCTGAATCATACACAGGAGCTCTGTCAGGTTGAATTAGCGATGTTGATGATTATTGTGAATTAGCCATCAAGATGGAGTCCGTAGCCACCTCTTCTTCCTCATCATATGCTGCTGTAGATGCCATGAGATCAAAATCTTCAGCTAGAAGTGGAATTCATGCTTCTTCCTTTTGTGCTATAAGAATCTGAGACTGGAGATGGGCAGCATTCCTCTTCTTTCTTGCATGGCTATCACGATGCTCAATACCCGCAGCATCACTATCTTGTTGATACGTCATAGTAGAAGTCGTGTGAAAGACATGATCTCAATTCGTAGAAAGCGTGTTTTGGAGTCTCAACAAAATCAAACTTTGCCAAAAATTTCCAGCCCGACAGAAATTACATCAGTCCGATATAAAATAAACCAAAAAAAAATTGGATTACCAAATTTTGAATTCAAGTTAGAAATAGCCATTAACTAGTAGGGAAAAAAATTGAAAACGGAAAAATTTTGACAGAAATAAAACCGAAAGGTGGCCTAAAAATTTGAATTTTGTTCCGAAAATTTGAATTTTTGGTCGAGAATTTTTTCGCATCGCCAAAATTTAAAATCGAAGCTTAAATGGCCTAAAAATGTTCTAGGAAAAAATAAATTTTACTTGGGTTTTCCCGCCAAAAAACTTTTTTTTAATCTTTGTGTAAACTATGTTCCGGGACACGTCTAGATAGTGGCTAAGTCCGAAAAGTACTCGAACAAAATATCCATCAGAATACCATCGGAATGTTCTATCGGAATATGGATCGGAATGTTCTATCGGAATGTATCATCGGAATGTTCTATCGGAATGATATCGGAATACCTAACAGAATATGTATCGGGATAACTGAGTTCAACACCTATCGGAATCCGTATCGGAATATGTATCGGAATAAGAGCTTGCAACACCTATCAGAATAGCTATCGGAATAGTTATCGGAATATGTGTCGGAATGTATAAACCCTTTTCCGATGGATTCTGTCGGAATATATAAACCCTTTTCCGATGGATTCTGTCGGAATACGAGTACAGCTCTGAGACAATAGGTAAAAAGATGAGATTTTTTACAAGAAATCCGTTATTTTAACCAACCCAAAGCACCCAAATCTATACCACGACTATGTAGAAGATATATGGATCACTTGGAATAACAAAAACACGAAAAAATTTGATTTAAAGCTCACGAATTTCAAGAAAACAAGGACAACACCAAAGAGCTAACCACGAATCCCTTGGCGAATGATACCACTTGTATGACTTAATTATAGAACAAGAAATAGAGATGATGAAGAACAAGATTAAAACTAAGAATGGAATACTATATTAGATGAAGAAGAAGGAAGAAAGATACAAAGTAGGTGTTTCTAGTGAGAGAAACTAAGGAGAGTTTCTCTCTCTAAAACAAGAAGACTAGAAAACACTATGGGAGACATACACACAAAGGATGGATTGGCCTTTTATACTAAGGCTTACAAGTTTAGGAGGCCTTCCTCATTTGTATGTCCGGGACTAATTCCCGTTACATACATAACAATAACATAGAACTCTCGACACCATTACGTAGCATTTTACACGAGCTTTGCAACGGTATATTATATAACCATCACTTTAAATACTTCTAACAATCTCCCCCTAAGGGGTGGTCATATAATATGTGACTTCACTTCTTTGACCATCACTTTAAATACTTCTAACACAAACATTGATGACATGACCATACGTGAGATGATGAAGCTTTAGCAATTAAGCAAATTGTATTTGGTGAAGTTGTGTCTTGAAGAGTGACTGTGTAGAGATCAGTGCTACTAGAATCTGTGAGAAGATCATTCCCGTCGTAGTCTCTAACATAGCAAGTAGTTTTCCTAAAAGCCACTTCCAAATCTGCATCATAAAATTGATCAACCGAGAATAAATTGTGATTCAGTCCCTCGATGTAATAAACCCTTTTGACAGTGATATTCCCTTGAACCAAATCTCCATATCCAAGTATCGGTGCAAACTGATCATTACCAGACCACACCGTACTGAGAAACTTCTCCATAAAGTTAATTAGAAGCTTGAGATTTCCCGTCATGTGCTTTGTGCACCCAGAGTCCATTATTGTTGTCCCTAATATATGAATGATATACCACGAATTTAAAGAAAGAAAATAGGAGAAGAAGATGAATTCTAGAGAAAGAAAGTAGTAAGAGAAAGTAGAGAGAAATGGTTGGAACTTATGAAATATTAGATTGAGAAGTAAAATGAAATGAACCAACACCCTTCCTAACATGCTAGGAAGGGTTTATATAGACTTTGCTTACATGTAGCTTAATGGACTATATGATCATGGGCCGGGCTTTCCTTTTGGGCTTTGGTTACTTATGAATGAACCTTAGCTTAAATCTAAGCCCGTTATACACGACTAATCTACTACCTATTACAACGTTCTAATTTACGATACATAATAAACATATGACCGAGCATTCTTGTTTGACTCAATATTTTGAGGCTAACAATCTCCCCCAATGAGAGGTCATAAACCTTGGTCATTTAGGAAATTTGTAGAGATTACTAATCTGGCCATAAATGAGTCTTGAACGTGTAATTATAGTCTTGTTCCTTCATGTTGTGATCTTTGAGCCTTTGTCGTTGTCTTTCGACTTTGTCTTTAATCTTGAGATCTTAAAATCATCCTTGACTTGTCTTTGCCATCTTGCAATCTTGTGTCTTCATCCACATGCTCACACTATTAATTGTTGAATATGTCTTTAGGCATGAGTATGTGGTTTTGAATCTTTGACTTTGCTGAGTACACCATGACGCCACCTTCTCGAGACAAAACATAGACACGGACTGAATGGCTTTGACATTCGTCCTAAATCGGTAGCGTTTTACCTCCGGTCGGTGAAGACCGTTATACGATATTAAATATCGTACCTGTGATCAGGTAGATTCAATTAAGAATCTCCTTGACAGGGTTTCGCGGCTGTACTAGCCGTTCTCTTTACTCGACCATCTCAAAGCAAGACTACGAACATAAAGAGTGAATCAATTGGATAAATATCCGCTTGATTAAAGTCGTCAATTCAAGTTTCTGGAACAAGTTTGATTCATTAAGAATCTTACCATTGTTGCTTTCCAGTTGACACAAGCTTGATTCATAAGGATCTCGCAAGTTACCTACCGTAGCGCTGTTTGATGTTGACGCTAGAAGGATTTCCATTCGTCACTGTGAATATCAATGAATATCACTCTGAATGTTCCGGCAAGACCATAAAGATATTGCCTAGAAACCTGAAACGAGTTTGAATCAATTAAGAATCAAACCATTGTTTCTTTTTAGTTTTACATATGTTCAATTCATGAACAATCTTACATATGACCTACCACAGTGTTGTTTGATGTTAACACTGGAAGGATTTCCACTCATCATTGTGAATACTAAGTAGTATCACTCTGAGTGTTCTAGCAATATCACAAGGATATAGTGTAGGACTCTCTTGATCTTCATCCGTGTGTCCTAACGAGATTTGATTGATCTCTTGGCTCTAGACTCGATTTGTGCACTTTTAGTGGTCGGAGGCTGGAGCAGATGCCACCTATTCAATATCAACTATCTCGAAGTGAGAAAGTCAATAGAAGTCATGTTGTTCTCCGTGATAATAAAACAAACTTCTTTTGAGAGAAGCCTGAGTAGCTAGGAAAGGGTTGTGCATACATCACTGGGTCCATGATGAGTTTTTCTTCATGATGTGTTAACCCGGTTTCTGCCTAAGTTGTATGGAGGGCTTCTTTCTTTACACCCTTTATCCTTACATTTCTTTTTCATTCTTCAACCCCTTCAATGCTTACTAAGACATCATTACTAGCACCTTGTTGTGATTGTTCCAGTGCTAGCATCAGTACTTAGTCGGCATTCAGCTACGTTCACATTCTACTCCATCTTTCCTAAGGACTTCTAATAATCTATTGGATTGTCCCTGGGAAGATCCCTCCGGTTCTGGTTGGATCATAGGACTTAAACCTAACCACCCTTTTAACACGAATAACGTCGTGAATTAAAGATGTTGTGGGTATTTGATCGTCACCATAAAAACCACTTTAAATTCTAACAAAGTGTTTGAAAAACATTTAACACCTTGCTAGTTTTGTCATTTCAGAAAAGCTCCCCCTTCACATGTGCATCGATAATCGAAAGTGTTTCGCACATGTAGGTAAGAGTTAAAGTGCTTGAGTCTTATATAAGATCACATTTTACTCACATTTTTATTGTTGTCCCTAATATATGAATGATATACCACGAATTTAAAGAAATAAAATAGGAGAAGAAGATGAATTCTAGAGAGAGAAAGTAGTGAGAGAAAGTAGAGAGAAATGGTTGGATCTTATGAAATATTAGATTGAGAAGTAAAATGAAATGAACCAACACCCTTCCTAACATGCTAGGAAGGGTTTATATAGCCTTTGCTTACATGTAGCTTAATGGGCTATATGATCATGGGCCGGGCTTTCCTTTTGGGCTTTGGTTACTTATGAATGAACCTTAGCTTAAAGTTAAGCCCGTTATACACGACTAATCTATTACCTATTACAACGTTCTAATTTACGATACATAATAAACATATGACCGAGCATTCTTGTTTGACTCAATATTTTGAGGCTAAAAATTATGAAGAGGATGATCTCGACGAGTTGCATAAGAATTAGGAGACAATGTAGAGTTTGACAAATGGTAGCCCTTGATAGAAACGGGTTCCAAAATATTAGTAGGCCTAGATTCAAATCCAAGAGGCACTCTAACATTCATAGACCCAATTACTATAGTGGTTATCTTAGGTACCCATTTATATCCTGGAGGTGTGAATCTCGTGTACCCCTTTTACATGTCCTAATCATGTTCTCATAAAGCTTCCTCAACTAATTTTGTTTTCGCTGAGTAGTGGATTCTAACGCACTTTTTCTCTTAAGTGGTTTAGTAGTGGATTGGTTCAAAGGTCTCGTACGTTTTCTAGTACTAGTGGGCCCAGCCATAGGCTTTCTAGTTCTAGCATTCACACCATTATAGTTAAAAGCACAAGCATCATGATTGAAAATACGAACAATTTTTACACAATTAACACAAGCAAATTCAACATTCGAGGTCTTAACATTCAAACCTTCATTACATGCAGTTACAAACGTTGTATTCTTAGAAAACTAAAAATTCCTACGGTGGTCTTCTACTTCCATCTTATTCACAGCATGACCCTATCTTGTATTTTAGTGCTCTTAAGCTGTGGTCCGCTAACACTAGTAGTAAGAATTACTCCCGTAGAAAAAGACACACGTTGATTAGTTTTCCTAATATCCTGAGGTAACCGTGATTTTCCAGTTAGAGTGGGCCTAGTGTTCAACTTATACATTTTTGGTGCAATCACATTTGTGCTCTTATCATTTCCTATCTTAGGCAAATTCTGTGTCGGTTTTCACAACACGGATGATTTTTGACATTTAAACGCATTCAGTTGACAAACAACAGATGGTTTTCCCAAAACGGATCCTTCCACGGACTTTCCTTTCACTTTCCCAATGATTTTTTGTAACTCGTTGATGGCTATGTCATTTTCTTGTAGTTGAGCTCTCAAGTTATTATAAGTTAGCAAACTAACACGAACTCATGTGGCTCAATTATTTACTTAGACTCCCTTATTTCTAGGTGTATCTCTTATATTTTAATTTTGTCTTGAATGATCACGAGGATGCATTGTTTGACTTATTTCGATAGTTATTTAGGCTGAAAATAAAGTGGACGATTTAATCAATAGTTAGCTAAAGGACAAAATCTTTTAAAACTGCTTCTCGGGACCTCATAAAGTTCATATCTCGGCATAAATCGCTTCACGATTTGAGACCTTTCTCGGACCGATATTTGGCAGCGACTTCATACTTCAAATCTTGAGAGACGTTCTTGAAATTACGGTTTTCTCTTCATAATAGGAATTTCTTCACTTGAAGTTTTTGAGAGATTCTTCAATTTTGGACCACGGCTTCTTCATTTTTCTCCAATCTTTATTTTGGACTTTGATATACAACGATCCGCCTCCTTTTAGGACTTGGATCTATTTATCCTCATACCTTGTTAGGGCCTTTCTGGATGGACTTCTCCATGATCTTTAGGGGAGTATTTGCTTTTCTTTGTGTGTCTCGATCCTTCATATTGATTTTCGATAAATGATTCTTAACATCACTTGGGATCTTTAGCAACAAAATGTAGCCCTCATGCCTTGTTAGGGCCTTTTTGGACTCGCCAATCTTCGCATCCCGCTTCAATAAGTTATGCCTTGGCTATGAACTCTAATTAATACCGAGCAACTTTTAAACGATCTTGTGCTAGAAGTTAAGTAACTTTTCAAATCGTACAACCTTACTTATTGCAGATAAATTTATTTGCAAGCGATGGGAGAAAAAGCTTATAATCAACTGATATAAATTCACGAAAGAATACCAAACTTATAATTGACTCTATCATCTCTCGTTCTCCACAATTTAAAATCTCAAGGAATGAGACTCTTGGATGCTTAGCCAATTAAATTAAAGTTTTGGGTTTTCGAGTTATCTATAGGATCTTGCAAATTCTTAGACTTTTTCAAGTTTAGAAATCGCATTTTAAAGTTCTCTCGATAAACGACTCTCTAGGATCAATTATAGGAACTTGCGAAAAGTTCTTGTTCTTAACCCGTGAGAGTTAAGACTTTCGCGTTTTAAAGTTCCCTATATAAAAGCCTAGCAAAACTTGACTTAAACACGTTAAGGATACTAGCTAGAGTAAACTTAGATAAGTAGACTCGGGTTGAGTCAAAATATTCACGACTTTGAAAAATTTAAACGACTTTATTGAAAATTTATTCTAGCAAAGAAAGTAAATAACAATAGCAAAGGAAAATTACAAGGCCAAAATAGATTAAAAATTTTGAAAAATGTCGAAAAATTAGATTTTCCGGTTAAAATGAGGATAAATTCATGGAAAAGACCACTTACTTCGATAGAAGTCCCCCATACACTTGATGTAAGCATGTGGGAGTAAACACCCCTACATTTAGGACATTGTGCATGTTGTTTAAATCTTGCTAAGGAAAGGACAACTATAGTGATTTCAATGTGAACATAAAAGATATGAAATATTGAATCACGATAGTTTAGGATAGAACCAGGAAGACGGGTACACGGGATCACGGTTCGTCAAAAGTCATCGAGAATGTATCTTTGAAGCTTTAATCCCTACACATCAAAAGAAACAAGACAACAAACACATACGGGGATACCCCCTACACTTATTATGAAAACGGTAAAGGATAGATCACGGGTTTCCTCCCGAGAAGCGCTTGTTTTTGTTCACCGAGTCACGAGCCTGACTCGACCCAGAACTTAATTCAAGGGAAACGTGGTGAGGGATGGAATCATCTCATGAGAGATGTCCTCACCAAAGTACAACTTCACGCGCTGGCCATTCACCTTAAAATTGGGCCCATTTGGCTGAGAAAGCTCAATGGTGCCATATGGGAAGACTTTGGCGATGGTAAATGGACCAGACCAGCGGCTCTTCAGCTTTCCTGAGAAGATCTTCAACCAAGAGTTAAAGAGTAAAACTTGATCACCAACATGGAACTCTCAGTTCTTAATCCTTGCATCATGGATGATCTTGGTCTTCTCCTTGTAGATCAATGAGTTCTCATAAGCTTCATTCCTTAGTTCATTTAGCTCATTGAGTTGAATCTTCCGAAGATCGCCGGCTTTGTTGATGTCGAAGTTAGCCCATTTCAAGGCCCAGTATGCCTTATGTTCCAGCTCGATAGGGAGGTGGCATGCTTTCCCGTACACAAGACGATAAGGTGTACAACCAATCAGTGTCTTATATGCGGTACGGAAAGCCCACAAAGCATCATCTAACTTATCGGCCCACGAGGCACGATGATCTCCCATGGTACGCTCAAGAATTCGCTTCAATCCACGGTTAGATATCTCGGCTTGACCATTTGTTTGAGGGTGATAAGCGGTGGAAAGACGGTGATTGACACCGTACTTATCCATGACTCGAGCAAATTGATCATTGCAAAAATGAGTCTCGCGGTCACTGATTATAGCACGAGGAACACCGAATCGAGCAAAAAGCTGGTTCAAAAAGTTCACAACCACCCTCGCATCGTTCGTAGGGAGAGCCTTAGTTTCAACCCATTTGGAAACGTAGTCAACGGCTACGAGGATGTACTTGTTCCCTTTAGATGATGGAAATGGCCCCATAAAGTCGATACTCCATACATCAAAGATTTCACATTCTTGTATGAAATTTTGAGGCATCTCGTCTTTATGTGTGATCTTGCCTTGGCGTTGGCAAGCATCACAATTTTTAACCATCTCGTGAGCGTCACGATAAATGGTGTGCCAATAGAATTCATAGTTAAACACTTTCTTCGCGGTGTATTTGGGATCAAAGTGACCACCGGTGTGTCCTTTATGGCAAGCTTCGAGAATGTCTAAAGCTGCGGGTCCATCAACACATCGACGAATAATCAGATCAGCACATTGTTTGAAGAGATAAGGTTCATCCCAAAAGTAAGTCTTAACATCTTTAAAGAACTTCTTCTTTTGTTGGGATGTTAACCCTTCGATGAGAATACCACCCGCTAAGTAGTTTGCAATGTCCGCAAACCACGGGGTGTCATCAAGATTGGAACTGATAGACATTAAGGTCTCAAGGGGAAAAGAGTCATTGATCTCTTGATTCGGATGATCCCCTTGATAAGGATCCTCAAGTCTACTTAGATGATCTGCGGCTAGGTTTTCGGCTCCCTTCTTGTCACGAATTTCAATTTTAAATTCTTGAAGGAGAAAAACCCAACGAATAAGTCTTGGCTTAGAATCTTGTTTAGTCAACAAGTACTTCAAGGCGGAATGATCGATGTACACGATGGTGGTGGAAAGGACAAGATAGGGGCGGAACTTTTCAAAAGCATACACGACAGCTAAAAGCTCTTTTTCAGTAGTGGTATAATGCAATTGAGCCCCCGTCATTGTCTTGCTAGCATAATGGATTGGTTGGAAGTGTTTGTTCACACTTTGGCCCAAAACCGCTCCAATAGCAAAATCGCTAGCATCGCACATCAATTCAAAAGGTAGCTCCCAATTAGGGGTAACCAAGACCGGTGCCTAAGTTATCTTGTCCTTAAGAAGATTGAAGGATTCAAGACACTCTTTAGAAAAGATAAAAGGAGTATCTTTTTCCAAGAGGTGGATCATCGGGCGAGCGATTTTAGAAAAATCTTGAATGAATCGACGATAGAAGCCCGCATGACCAAGGAAACTTCTCACACCCTTCACGGTTGAAGGTGGAGGCAATTTAGCAATAACATCGACTTTAGCACGGTCGACTTCAAGACCGGCTTTGGAGATTTTATGTCCAAGCACAATGCCCTCTTTTACCATGAAATGGCATTTTTACCAATTTAGAACAAGGCGAGTGTCTTCACACCGCTTAAGCATGCGTTCTAAATTGGCAAGGCAAGAAGAGAAAGAATCGCCATAGACCGAGAAATCATCCATGAAGACTTCCATAGTTTCTTCAACCATGTCATGGAAGATAGCCATCATACACCTTTGGAACGTCCCAGGAGCATTGCATAAGCGGAAAGGAATTCTTTTATAAGCAAATGTTCCATAAGGACAAGTGAATGTGGTTTTCTCTTGGTCTTTGGGATCGATGGGAATTTGAAAATACTCGGAGAAACCGTCTAAGAAGCAGTAATAGTCATTACCTGCTAGACGTTCAAGCATTTGGTCCATGAAAGGAAGGGGAAAATGATCCTTTATCGTAGCATCATTGAGTTTGCGATAGTCTATACAAACTCTCCACCCTGTAACGAGACGAGTAGGAATCAACTAGTTGTTTTCATTGGTCACAACGGTGATTCCGCCTTTCTTAGGCACACAATGGACCGGACTAACCCATGGTGAATCCGAGATAGGGTAGATCATTCCCGCATCAAGAAGTTTGATAACCTCTTTTTTTATAACGTCATGGATCTTGGGATTCACCCTTCTTTGGTTTTGAATAGTGGGTTTAAAGTCGTCCTCCATGAGAATTTTATGTGTGCAAAAGTGAGGATCAATTCCACGAATATCGCAGATTTTCCATGCAATCGCTTGCTTATGATTGTTCAACACGGCGATAAGTCGAGATTTTTCTTCTTCTTTCAAGTCCTTTGCGATGATGACGGGTAGCTTCTTATTCTCTTCAAGGAAAACGTACTCGAGATGAGACGGTAGGTCCTTAAGCTCTAAATCCGGAGGATTTTTGATGGAAGGCATAGTCAAATTCGGATCATCGATAGAGATATCCTTAGGAGATGGTGGAGAAATATGGTACTCATTGAGAAGTTTCTCAATGGTACGAATGTCTTCATCCCAACCGGAGGGAGAATCGTCATATATTAAGTCCACATCTCCCAAAGTTGCTTCAAATTCTTTCAAAAGAAAATCACTTTCTCCAAATGGAGTTAGTGAGGGAGCAATATAGGCAACGGTCTCAACAATGGGTTGAGAAGAAGAACAACTTTTACAAGTGTCTTTGAAATATTCTTCACAAGCCTCATCAAGAACGTCAATGAAATTAACACTCTCGTTTTCAGAAGGCTGCTTAGAAAGTTTACCCATGTTAAAAACGATTTTATCGTCACCAACTCTCATGATTAATTCGCCCGCGGCTACATCAATAAGTGTGCGAACGGTCCTCAAGAATGGATGTCCGACAATTAATGGAACACGGGGATCCATCTCGTAGTCAACGACTACAAAATCTGCCGGAAAGGTGAATTTGTCGACACCGACGAAGACATCTTCGACTATCCCCACCGGATAAGCAACCGTACGGTTAGATAATTCCAGTGTCATTCGTGTGGGGACTAGCTTGGGTAGAGACAATTGTTTCCAAACGCTTAAAGGCATTAAGTTGATACTAGCACCTAGATCGGCTAGGGCCATACAATTCTCTACCCTGGGGAAGTTGCAAGGAATGAGAAAAAGACCCGGATCACCAAGTTTGGTTGGTAATTTCTTTAAGAGCACTGCAGAGCGATTCTCATTAAGTTGGGTCTGAGAGATATCAAGGAGTTTCTCCTTATCACTGAGTAGATCTTTAAACATTTTTGCATACTTCGGCATGTGAGCGAGAGCCTCGGCAATGGAGATGTTGAAATTCAGTTGTTTAAACATTTTAAGAAAGTTAGAAACCTGAATATCATCCTTGCTCTTCAACTTCTCTTTCCTCAACCTTGAGGGATAAGATATATTGGGTTGAGATGAAGGCTTTGGAATGGAATTCTCACTCACATCCTTGGGTGGTGGAGGGGTGGAAGTAAAAGGTGGAGGAATTGGAGAAGGGGACTCGTTCTCCTTTCTCACAATCACCGGTATAGGTGTAGGAATCTCGGGTTCCTTTAAACCTTTTCCACTTCGGGTGGTGATTGCTTTCATCTCCCCTCTTGGATTAGCAATGGTGTTACTCGGAAGAGAACCCGAACCAGAGGCTTGATTACTTGGGAAAAAGCTAGCCATCATATCCCTTAAGTTATTCGTTTGATTGCTCATAGAGTTTCTCATATCGGCTTGAAGAGCATTCCCTTGTTTTGCCATGTCATTCCTTAGCTCGGCTCGAATATCGTTCCCTTGTTTTGCCATGTCACCCTTCAAGTTATTTAATTGGCTTTGAACATTCGTCACCATCTCTCTATTGGTCCTCATGTAAGCTTCGAGGTCTTGGTTCAATGTCGTGGGTTGATTGAGAGGTGGGGCTTGGTAAGCTGAATTATTTCCTTGAGGTGGATATGGGTTTTTTGGGATTGATATTGATTGGTAGCTCGAGGTTGGCTTTGATTGTTGTGGTTGAAATTATTTTGGTTTTGGTTTTGGTTTTGGTTTTGGTTTTGGTTTTGAGGAGAAAACCCGGGTGGAGATAGATAGTTGTTGGAATGATAACTTAGCAAGTTACGGTCTCCTTGAGGACGTGCTTGGTAGCCTCCTGTAGAAAAGTTACCATTAGCGGCATACACATTTTCCGAATTGTCAATAGTAGAAGGACAATCGGTGTATGAATGAGAACCCCCGCAAATCTCACAAGAAGTTGCAACAGCTTTAGCTTGTTGAAATTGGTTTGCAGCCATGGTTAAGAAGTTTTTGTTCATCTCAGCTATTTGGCGAGTAAGTTCGGTTATCTCTGAGTTGGATGATGTAGAAGAAACATTGGCCCTATGGTTATTCCTTGAAGATGCAGATGAATCCCAATTTTTGTGGTGAGTGTTCATGTTCTCTATCAGCTCTCTACACTCCTCAGGTCTTCTCTTCATGAATGTACCACCGGCGGCAGCATTAATCGTATCACGATCACGAAAAGTTAGACCATTATAGAAAGTATCAATCAAAGTAACATGGAGCATGCTATGGTTTGGACAACGGTCGATCAAGACATTATAGCGTTCCCAAGCATCGATAAGCGACTCATCAGGTTCTTGTGTGAATCCACTGATTTGGTTGCGAAGACTAGTGACCATGGATGGTGGAAAGTAGAGCGACAAAAATTTTTGAGTCATGTCATTCCATGTTTGAATTGAATTGTTGGGAAGACGACCAAACCATTTTTCGTCATGGTGGGATAAAGTGTGTGGAAAGAGGTGAAGGCGAAGAAAATCCATGGAAGCACCGGGTAGTTTCATGCTTTGAGTGACGGTAATGAACTTGTCGAGATGTTTTTTGGCGTCATCATCCGGTAATCCGCGAAATGGGCAAGCGTTTTGAACTTGCTGGATCATGTGATGCTTCAACGAAAATTCAGGAGCCGTCATTTGCATCGTGCGCAATCGGTCCTCCGCCTCTGTTCATGGTTGGTTGTTTAAAATTATAATTTTAGAACTAACCACACGTTTTGAGCTCGTTTAGATACCTTCGTGCAACACTCGGTTTAGGAGGATCACCCCGGAAATTCCTCACTTGGTATCAAAAGCATTTCAGTACTCGTTTTAGATCGAACAAAAACAGTTGGAGGATTAACTTTCGGATAATAAACGGGTGTCACTTCTTTATCAAGCTTTTTCATCCTTAAACGAGTCTCTACTACAAGTTTAGTAGTTTCCTCAGAATCATGCACACTAGGAGGATCATGCTCATCAGACAAGAGCACACTACCATTATATAGAGTTTGATTTGTGGCCTGAACTTGCTTAAGATATCTGGGATTAGGAGGAAGATGACAACCTAAAGCCAATTTGTATCGAGTGTAGTTTATCTCATTCACTTTTGGTGCGAGCATATTTATCGTCTGCATAGTTTGGCCACGTTTTACCAAGAGGTTGTCTAATTCCCTAATCCTATCCTGAGCTTTGCAAAAATCCTCAAGAAGCCCATCTTCTCGAATTTTGAAATCATGTTTCAGCTTTTTTCGTTCTTCTTTTAAATCCAAAATAATAGATTTTTCAGTTGAAAGCTGTTTATTAAGAGGTGATTTCATCATTCAATTCACTTATCTTTTTAGCACTACTTAAATTTAAGGCATTTAATTTCTTAATGGTGCATATTTCTTGATAAACAGATGTAGCATGAGCTTGTTCAAGTTCCTTGATTTTAGCATGATGAATCTAAAATGTTTTCTCCTGTTCCTTATATCCCGCAAGCTCAGTGGTCAATTTGGCATTAGTTTCTCTAAACTTATTATTAACCACATTCACATGAGCAACATCCTTGGCAAGCTTATCAAATAATGATTTCTAATATGCATGCGTCTCGTTAGGAAGGGTTGTAGGTTGGGCTACTTGATCTCCACTAAGGTACACACTAGGCGCATTAGAAATAATATGGCTATTATTCGTTTGAACCCCGTGTGTCTCAGTGGAAGGCTCAAGTGACTCAGTAGACTCTTCCTCCTGATTAGACATATTATATAACTCATTATCATTGAGACGTGGGTGTACCTCAGAGGAACCGTCTGAATCATACACAGGTGCTCTGTCAGGCTGAATTACCGATGTTGATGATTGCTGTGAATTAGCCATCAAGATGGAGTCCGTAGTCGCCTCTTATTCCTCATCATATGCTGCTGCAGATGCCATGAGATCAAAATATTCAGCTAGAAGTGGAATTCCTGCTTCTTCCTTTTGTGCTATAAGAAGCTGAGACTTGAGATGGGCAGCATTCCTCTTCTTTCTTGAATGGCTATCACGATGCTTAATACCCGCAGCATCACTATCTTGTTGATACGTCATAGTAGAAGTCGTGTGAAAGACAGGATCTCAATTTGTAGAAAGCGTGTTTTGGAGTCTCAACAAAACCAAACTTTGCCAAAAAATTCCAGCCCGACAAAAATTACCTCAGTCCGATATAAAATAAACCGAAAAAATTTTGAATTACCAAATTTTGAATTCAAGTTAGAAATAGCCAATAACTAGTAGGAAAAAAATTGAAAACGGAAAAATTTTGACAGAAATAAAACCAAAAAATGGCCTAAAAATTTGAATTTTGTTCTGAAAATTTGAATTTTTGGTCGAGAATTTTTTCGCATCGCCAAAATTTAAAATCGAAGCTTAAATGGCCTAAAAATGGTCTAGGAAAAAATAAATTTTACTTGGGTTTTCCCACCAAAAAACTTTTTTTTAATCTTTGTGTAAACTATGTTCCGGGATACGTCTAGATAGTGGCCAAGTCTGAAAAGTACTCGAACAAAATATCCATCGGAATACCATCGGAATTTTCTATCGGAATATGGATCGGAATGTTCTATCGGAATGTATCATCGGAATGTTCTATCGGAATGATATCGAAATACCTATCAGAATATGTATCGGAATAACTGAGTTCAACACCTATCGGAATCCGTATCGGAATATGTACGGAATAAGAGCTTGCAACACCTATCGGAATAGTTATCGAAATAGTTATCGGAATATGTGTCGGAATGTATAAACCCTTTTCCGATGGATTCTGTCGGAATATATAAACCCTTTTCCGATGGATTTTTTCGGAATACGAGTATAACTCTGAGACAATAGGTAAAAAGATGAGATTTTTTACAAGAAATCCGTTATTTTAACCAACCCAAAGCACCCAAATCTATACCACGACTATGTAGAAGATATATGGATCACTTGGAATAACAAAAACACGAAAAAATTTGATCTAGAGCTCACGAATTTCAAGAAAACAAGGACAACACCAAAGAGCTAACCACGAATCCATTGGCGAATGATACCACTTGTATGACTTAATCACACCACTTATAGAACAAGAAATAGAGATGATAAAGAACAAGATTAAAACTAAGAATGGAATATTAGATTAGATAAAGAAGAAGGAAGAAAGATACAAAGTAGGTGTTTCTAGTGAGAGAAACTAACGAGAGTTTCTCTCTCTAAAACAAGAAGACTAGAAAACACTATGGGAGACATACACACAAAGGATGGATTGGCCTTTTATACTAAGGCTTACAAGTTTAGGAGGCCTTCCTCATTTGTGTGTCCGGGACTAATTCCCGTTACATACATAACAATAACATAGAACTCTCGACACCATTACGTAGCATTTTCCACGAGCTTTGCAACGGTATATTATATGACCATCACTTTAAATACTTCTAACAATCTCCCCCTAAGGGGTGGTTAGATAATATGTGACTTCACTTCTTTGACCATCACTTTAAATACTTCTAACACAAACGTTGATGCCATGACCGTACCAGAGATGATGAAGCTTTAGCCACTAAGCAAATTGTCTTTGGTGAAGTTGTGTCTTGAAGAGTGACTGTGTAGAGATCAATGCTACTAGAATCTGTGAGAAGATCATTCCCGTCGTAGTCTCTAACATAGCAAGTAGTTTTCCTAAAAGCCACTTCCAAATCCGCATCATAAAATTGATCAACCGAGAATAAATTGTAATTCAGTCCCTCGACGCAATAAACCCTTTTGACAGTGATATTCCCTTGAACCAAATCTCCATATCCAAGTATCGGTGCAAACTGATCATTACCAAACCACACCGTACTGAGAAACTTCTCCATAAAGTTAATTAGAAGCTTGAGATTTCCCGTCATGTGCTTTGTGCACCCAGAGTCCATTATGAAGAGGATGATCTCGACGAGCTGCATAAGAATTAGGAGACAATGTAGAGTTTGACAAATGGTAGCCCTTGATAAAAACGGGTTCCAAAATATTAGTAGGCCTAGATTCAAATCCAAGAGGCAAGCTAACATTCATAGACCCAATTACTATAGTGGTTATCTTAGGTACCCATTTATATCTTGGAGGTGTGAATCTCGTGTACCCCTTTTACATGTCCTAATCATGTTCTCATAAAGCTTCCTTAACTAATTTTGTTTTCGATGTGTAGTGGATTCTAACACACTTTTTCTCTTAAGTGGTTTAGTAGTGGATTGGTTCAAAGGTCTCGTACGTTTTCTAGTACTAGTGGGCCCAGCCATAGGCTTTCTAGTTCTAGCATTCACACCATTATAGTTAAAAGCACATGCATCATGATTGAAAATACGAACAATTTTTACACAATTAACACAAGCAAATTCAACATTCGAGGTCTTAACATTCAAACCTTCTTTACATGCAGTTACAGACGTTGTATTCTTAGAAAACTTGAAATTCCTACGGTGGTCTTCTACTTCCATCTTATTCACAGCATGACCCTATCTTGAATTTTAGTGCTCTTAAGCTGTGTTCCGCTAACACTAGTACTAAGAATTACTCCCGTAGAAGAAGACACACGTTGATTAGTTTTCCTAATATCCTGAGGTAACCGCGATTTTCCAGTTTGAGTGGGCCTAGTGTTCAACTTATACATTCTTGGTGCAATCACATTTGTGCTCTTATCATTTCCTATCTTAGGCAAATTCTGTGTCGGTTTTCACAACACGGGTGATTTTTGACATTTAAACGCATTCAGTTGACAAACAACGGATGGTTTTCCCAAAACGGATCCTTCCACAGACTTTCCTTTCACTTTCCCAATGATTATTTGTAACTCGTTGATGGCTATGTCCTTTTCTTGTAGTTGAGCTCTCAAGTTATTTATTTCGAACTTTTTCATTTAAGTGACGAAATGAAGAAGCTACAAGTTCTTGACATTTTATATGTGATGTTTTTATTCTCATATCCTTTTATGAAAAAGGAATATAAAGCGGGCAAGTATTAAACTCGACGGTTTAGGAAAACCGACAAGTCGAATAAGTGTGAGTTCGTTCTCGGCGGAGGTGTGTGAATTAGGTGCCAATTATATAAAAACAATGTTTGGATTATTGTCATTTTGGGTTTAAAGAGAAAAAAATTAACGACGAGTTACACTACGGTTAACTACGACGTAAGACGTAAAAATGTATACGAAAAGACGTAAAACGCGATGAAATTAAAATTTTAATCTAAAAACAAATTAAAAATTAAAACTAAGTCTAAAATAATATATATACGAATAAGAATTCAATAAACAAATTTTAAAACTTTTTATTAATTAAATATTCAATTTTAAATGTTAATTAAAGCCCTAAAATTAAATATAATTAACAAAAAGCCAAATTATTATTTTATCAAACTAAAATCTTACTTATATTAAATAAACACTAAAAAGTATTTTTCCTAGATTTTTAAAACTATTTTTCTATTTTTTAAACACTAAAAACACTTTTTAAACTAAAATAATGATTAAAAATAATAATATAATGAGAAAATTAATTTTTCTTTTTGAAAAAACCTAAAACACTTAACTAAACAGTAGAAAAATGAAAAAGTTTGAAAAAAATAATTTTTTTTCCAAATGAGACAAAACAGTTTATATAAAAACTAATTTTAACTTAAATTAACTATAAAAAATAATTAATTAATGTAAAAAATGAAACTTCTTTTCTAAAAATCTTAAATTATCTTACTGAAACTAGGAAAATTTGAAAAACTTAAAAATATTACTTTTTGACACTAAAAGACAAAAACAGTTTATTAAAATCCTAATTAACTTTAAATAAATATTAAAAATACCAAATAAACAGAAAAATAAAAATTATTTTAAAAATATTAAAATAAATAAAGAAACAAGGGAAATAAAAAAGAATGAAAAACACTGAATTTTTGCCACTAAATACAAAAATCAGTGTTATTTGAAAGTGACAAGCTAGGACTTTTGTCCTCTTGTGTAGCAGTGGGAAGAAATACACAAACAGTGGGAACTTCTACCCACTGATGACCCTCAGAAAATCGTTTTGTGATGATTAAGAGCTTATTTCTGGGAGTTTTTGGAAGACAAAGACACCCCTACACTCATGGGAGTGTGGGGAGTCAAGATAAGCACAAAAACACCAAAGTCAAGCAATCAAAAACACAAAAACTAGCATATTGCAGTCACTGTATTGCTATATAGGGTCTGATGAGAACTTTGCTGGTTCAATTGACACCTAGGTGAGATTTGGGCTAACAAAACCTACAACCTAGTATACCAAACTCACAAACAAGAGCTCACAAACTTGTACTAACACAAACCCTAACTGAATACAAGATTTCAAGAATCAAAACTCAAAATTAAACCTCTTAAATGAGTCTACTGATTTCTATGCAGATTTTAATGGACTAACATGCAAACTCTATTTTTATCCTAACAAACTCAGAGTAAACTACTGATATATCATTCCACTACCATTTTGAATATGTTTAAGCAGTTTATACCTAGTCCTTGTGTCACCCAAGTCTGGCAATCCACACAACCAAACACCCCTTTCACTATCTGATGACAATGATTAACAAACAGATTGCATACAAATTACTTCCAAATTGATAAATTCCTATCCTAACATGAATATCCTACTTAAAAAACCATAATAAAACAGAAAACTAACAAACTAGCAACACTTAACAAGAAATCACCAAAATCAAATCTCAACAAGCTTATGCAATCAGGAGGATTCAAGCCTAAGGGAATACCTTGTGGGACCTACTTCCAGGCCCCACTTTGGCTGACAAGCCATCTCCTTTTTAGCAAAAAAGTGAGCTTATGGCTGATGCAAGGTTGCTGTTTGAATGCAATGAAAGAAAAGGGGAGGCTACAACAGCCAAACCCCAATATGTCTTCAAAAATATGGTACCTGTTAAGAAAAACAAACAAGAAAACAAATGCAAATATCCGACCTCCAATAGCTCAGTCAAAAGCTGGTGTTAATAGCTTTTGGCTGAGTTGTTGAAACAGTAAGTGAAAACATAATTTAGACTTTTTAAAAACCTTTAAAAACCAAACTTGGAAACCAAATTTTTGTGAATAAAATGAGTAACCAACAATGAATTTAACAAAAGAAATTAACCCATTTGACAAAATTCGGCTGTCACTTCCTTTATACAAATGGAATCAAATTTTTTGGATCTTAAAAAGTTTTGCCAAAATTTTAGAAACCAAATAAATCCTTGATGAACCTAAAGTAATTTTGCAAATAAGGTAAATTTTACACTAAAATAAGTAAAAAGATGGAACACAATTAACATTGCAAGGTTTTAATGAAACTTTAACTATTTAATCAAATAAAAGTTTACAATATTAAAACTAGAACAAAAGCCCTATCCACAGGTTGGAAGGTGCTTATATAGCATATAAAAGACTATTCTAGAACTAACAAACCCTAATACATAAAATTCCAGGAACGCCCCTATGATTTGAATTCGAATTTGGTCAAAGTTGGAGCATGTGATGTGCCAGTTGTGTTTAAGTGATCTGAGTCGTTCTTGGGTTCCTTTGGGAGCATAAATAACGCTGAGAGTTGTTGATTTTCTGTAGATTCGAAGTTTGCCTCTTTTGGGAAGTAATAAGTGTGAAAACACTTATCCTTTTACCACTTATTTCCAATAATAACAAGACCAAAACGTGTGATTTATGTCGTAAAAGTTGGAATTATGCGTGGTTTGTGTTTTTATTGTGTTTTAGGACCAAAAGATGAAAAAGGAAGAAAACACGGGCTCTCACGGGCTTTTATCGAAGAAACGGGAAAAGGCGAAGTCAAAAGATCAAGAGTGCTTAAATAACGGATGTCCAAGACCTATTCTGAAGATTTATCAAGGAACAAGTCTAAATACGGAAGTTTAATGAAGTCGAAGAACTCGAGTCTAAATAAACGAAGAAATGTTAAGACGAGTTTAATTAATCCCGAGACGACATCGAGAAAGACAAATGAATTAAATCGAGTCGAGAAGAAAAGAAAGAAGGAAGCACCACACATGCACCACCCACTTCCCTATAAATACCCTCCTAATCACATTAGGAGGGGGTTAGCTAGTTTTTCATTTTTTTTTCACTTTTCTTTCTAGTTTTCGAGAGAGAAAGTCTTAAACTTTCTCTCACTAAGTTCCATCTTTTCTTTTAATCTTTCAAGATTATTCATTTGTGTATTGCTTATTTCATTAATCAAGTTCTATTTAAGCTTTTAATCATTAATCTCATTCTACATTTCTTGATTTACTTTACCTTTGATCCGATTTGCATACTTCATGCGTATGATTTAATGATTTCGTGATTGAAGGAGTAATCTTCTTTGGTTATACTTAAGCTCTTAAACGTATAAGTTGTAAGCTTTCAATGCTTATTGGCTTATTCGAGTTTTAGCTTATTGATTTTCGGATATAATAAAGATTTTAGTCATTTTAAAGTTCATTTCATTAAGTTGATAATCTTTTATGTTTTACAAGTTGTCAAATTTAAGCTTTTCGAGTTGTTTAAGTTTTGGATACAATATATTATTGATTGTGCGGAGTTTTACATTTGCCACCAATTTCGGATTAAGTTAGCTTCCATCGCAATCTTGGGGTTTTTGCACATTCCGATAGACCTCAGTGTTTTGATCGCAATAACCCATTAGGGTTCTACTTTGCGATCAGGTTGTCATTTCCCCCTTATTCCGATCTAGATTGCGATCGCTCATTGCGATCGCATATTCCGACGGGTCTTAAGGCTCTTGTTAAAACGAAACGCTACCCATTTTTCGATATCAACATTGCGATAGACATTATTCCGATCTGAATCATTGCGATAAGAGGACATTCCGACGATCAACATTGCGATAGACTTGTTGTAGTTGCATTCCGATGGGTAGTAAGTTTAACATTCCGATGGACCTTTGTATTGATTATTCCGATGGCTCTTTCTAGAGATATTCCGATGGTTATGATTTGGTGCATTCCGACAGAGATGATTTGCATTATTCAATTTAACTAAGATTTTAAGTTTTAAAGTTTTTCAAAGTTTTAAGTTTCAAGTAATTTCTTAATTAACTTTAAGTTTAATTTTGTCAAAGCTTCTACTTTACTCATCGACAATTTTCATACATGCTTTTAAATTAGACAACCAAACCAAACCATTCTCTTGTTCACCAAAAGATGATTGAGTCGCACTTTGAACCAATAGTCAATTCGAAAAGACTTGGGACTACGAATTTTGATACGTGGGGTAAAAGCCATGTATTAAATGGCGCCGCTGCCGGCTCTTTTCGTTACGATTAACGGTTTCTAGTGAGAGACGCATTGAATTTTGGGATCCGTTCTTTGAACGTCATTTTCCTTGCTTTAAGAATTTTCAAAAAAAAAAAAATCCTAAAAAATATAAAACTCTTCAAAAATACAAAAACATTAAAAAATCATAAAAAAGCAATTCTTTTCTACAAGTTTGCACCAAAAAAAATATTATATAGATATTCTCTGTGTATATTTTTCTTCTGCAGGTGTATGCGTACTAGATCTTCGAACTATTCTGAGCCCGAGACTCGTGAAGATTTAGATATGGCTGGTGTTAATAACAACAATAATAACCCACCTCTACCCAATCTCAATAACAACAACAACAACAACAACAACAATGTTCACCTACCTGATTTACGAACAATGGAGGAATTGTGTCAACCCACCATGAACGGACGCGGAGGCCCGATTGCGCCAATGCACATCACGGCTCAGGAGTTTTCGTTGAAGCATCACATGATCCAACAAGTGTAAACTAACCCATTTCGCGGAATTCCGGATGATGATGCCAACAAACACCTCGACAAATTCATTACCATTACTCAAAGCATGAAGTGCCCCGGTGTTTCTATGGATGACCTTCGCCTTCAACTTTTTCCCCACTCGCTTTCTCACCATGCTGAAAAATGGTTTGACCGTCATCCTAAGAATTCTATTCATACGTGGAATGACATGACTCAACGCTTTTTGTCACGCTACTTTCCCCCATCCATGGTCACTAGCCTTCGTAACCAAATCAGTGGATTCATGCAAGACAATGATGAATCGCTCTTTGATGCTTAGGAACGATACAATGATTTGATCGACCGCTGTCCAAATCACAACATGATCCCCGTCACTCTCATTGACACCTTCTACAATGGTCTCACTTTTCGTGATCGTGACACGATCAATGCCGCCGCCGGTGGTACTTTTATGAAAAGGAGACCGGAGGAGTGTCGAGAGTTGATTGAAAACATGACTACTCACCACAAGAATTGGGATTCATCCGCATCCTCAAGATCTAACTCGAGAGTCAATGTTTCTTCTACTACTTCCAATCCTGAGATGACTGAAATTTCTCGACAACTCGCTGAGATGAACAAGAATTTCATGACCATGGCCACAAACCACTTTCAACAAGCTAAAGCTGTTGCTATTTCTTGTGACACATGTGGTGGCCCTCATTCTTATAATGATTGTCCTTCTACCCAAGGCAATTTTTCTGAAAACGTTAACGCAGCATACGGTACTTATCCCATGGGAGGCTATCAAGCTCGCCCTCAAGGGGACCGTAGCTTGCTCAGTTATCGTTCAAACAATTATCTTGCTCCACCTGGTTTCCCTCCTGCCAACCAAAACCAACAACAAGGCTATAACCGAAACAATCAATCCCAACCTCGTGCTAACAATCAATATCAATCCCAAAGAAACCCATACCCAACTCAAGGAAATTCTCAAGCTTACCAAGCTCCACCTCTCAATCAACCGATGGCAGTGAGTCCAGAGGTCGAGACGTTCATGAAGACTAATCGGGAGCTGGTGACGAATCTTCAGAGTCAAGTCATCAACTTGAAGGGCGAAATGGCGAAACAAGGGAGCGATATTCGAGCCGAGCTAAGGAATGATATGGCAAAACAAAGCAATGAAATTCGTGCAGACATCCGAGATTCTTTCAGCACTCAAGCGCTTAACATTCGTGATATGATTGGTTCGCTCATCCAAGGTAATCAACCCTCTTCTTCGGGTACTCTTCCGAGTAATACCGTTGCGAATCCAAGAGGGGAGATGAAAGCAATCACCACTCGTAGTGGAAAAGGTTATACGGAACCCGAGCATCCTACACCTCCACCCGTGATTGTGAACAAGGACAAAGAGCAACTTTCCGCACCTCCTTCACCTTCTATCCCCATTTCGCCACCACCCGTGGTTGTGAGTGATCCTACTCCCCTTAAGCCTTCTTCTTCATCCAATATACCTTATCCTTCAAGGTTGAGGAAAGAGAAGCAAAAGAGCAAGGATGATATTCAGGTTTCAAACTTTCTAAAAATGTTTAAACAATTGAATTTTAACATCTCCTTTGCTGAGGTTCTCGCTCACATGCCCAAATACGCTAAGATGTTTAAAGATCTTCTAAGTGACAAGGAGAAGCTTCTTGACATTGCTCAGACCCAACTTAATGAGAATTGCTCCGCCGTTCTCTTAAGGAAATTGCCCACCAAACTTGGTGATCTGGGTCGCTTCTTGATTCCTTGCAACTTCCCGGGAGTAGAGAATTGCATGGCCCTAGCCGATCTAGGTGCCAGTATAAACTTAATGCCTTTAAGTGTTTGGAAGCAATTATCTCTCCCAGAGCTAGTCCCCACCAAAATGACTTTGGAATTAGCTAACCGTACGGTTGCTTATCCAGTGGGGATAGCCGAAGATGTCTTTGTTGGCGTCGCCAAATTCACCTTCCCGACGGATTTTGTTTTCGTTGACTACGAGATGGATCCTCGTGTTCCATAAATCGTTGGACGTCCATTCCTGAGGACCGGTCGCACTCTCATTGATGTAGTCGCGGGC
The DNA here is from genome assembly GCA_025667525.1 of Glebionis coronaria. NCBI lineage: Eukaryota > Viridiplantae > Streptophyta > Magnoliopsida > Asterales > Asteraceae > Glebionis > Glebionis coronaria. Next base: position 148,616,017 of record CM046882.1, read on the forward strand.
GAATTAATCATGAGAGTTGGTGACGATAAAATTGTCTTCAACATGGGTAAGATTTCTAAGCAGCCTTATTCATATGAGAGTGTTAATGCTATTGATGTTCTCGATGAGGCGTGTGAAGAACATTTTCATGATGCTTGCAAAAGGACTCTTTCTTCTCTACCCAATGTTGAGACCGTTGCCTCAATTGCTTCGGCATTGACTCCTTTTGGAGAAAGTGACTTGGATGATTTCGAAGCTAGCTTGGGTCCTCTTGATATTAAGTATGATAATTTGTCCACCAATTGGGATGAAGACATTCGTACTATTGAGAGACTTCTCAATGAGGACCCGTTTTCTCCTCCTTCTCCTAAAGAGGTGACTAATGATGATCCATCGTTAGTTACAGCATCTATTGAGGATCCTCCTACTCTTGAGCTTAAGGACCTACCTCCTCATCTTGAGTACGTTTTCCTTGAAGACAACGAGAAGTTACCGGTCATCATCGCGAAGGACCTGAAAGAAGAAGAAAAAGCCCGACTTATCTCCGTGTTGAAGAAGCATAAAAGAGATATCGCTTGGAAAATCTCCGACATTCGCGGAATTGATCCTCACTTTTGCACACATAAAATTCTCATGGAGGACGAATTAAAGCCCACAATTCAAAGCCAACGAAGGGTGAATCCTAAAATCCATGAAGTCATCAAAAAAGAGGTTATCAAACTTCTTGATGCGGGTATGATTTACCCTATTTCGGATTCACCATGGGTTAGTCCAGTCCATTGTGTGCCTAAGAAAGGTGGAATTACCGTTGTGCCGAATCAAAACAATGAGTTGATTCCTACCCGTCTCGTTACTGGGTGGAGAGTTTGTATAGACTACCGCAAACTCAATGATGCCACGAGAAAGGATCATTTCCCTCTACATTTTATGGACCAAATGCTTGAACGTTTAGCGGGTAATGAATATTACTACTTTCTTGATGTTTTCTCGGGTTATTTCCAAATACCCATCGATCCCCAAGATCAAGAGAAGACAACATTCACTTGTCCCTATGGCACATTTGCTTACAAACGAATGCCTTTTGGCCTATGCAATGCCCCCCCGGACTTTCCAAAGGTGCATGTTGGCTATCTTCCATGACATGGTTGAGCAAACCATGGAAGTCATCATGGATGATTTCTCGGTCTTCGTGGATTCCTTCTCTTCTTGCCTTGCCAATTTGGAACGTATGATTAAGCGGTGCGAAGACACTCGCCTTGTTCTGAATTGGGAAAAATGCCATTTTATGGTAAAATAAGGCATTGTGCTAGGACACAAAATCTCTAAAGCCGGTCTTAAAGTCGACTGTGCTAAAGTAGATGTCATAGCCAAATTACCTCCATCTTCAACCGTGAAGGGTGTGAGAAGTTTTCTGGGTCATGCGGGCTTCTATCGTCGATTCATTCAGGATTTCTCTAAAATCGCTCGCCCGATGACCCACCTCTTGGAAAAAGATACTCCTTTTATCTTTTCTAAAGAGTGTCTCGAAGCCTTCAATCTTCTTAAGGATAAGCTAACTAAGGCACCGGTCTTGGTTACCCCTAATTGGGAGCTGCCTTTTGAATTGATGTGCTATGCTAGTGACTTTGCTATTGGTGCGGTTTTGGGCCAACGAGTGAATAAACACTTCCAACCAATCCACTATGCTAGCAAAACAATGACGAGGGCTCAATTGCATTATACGACAACCGAAAAAGAGCTTTTAGCTGTTGTCTATGCTTTTGAGAAATTTCGCCCCTATCTTGTTTTATCCCCCGCCATCGTATACACGGACCATTCCGCGTTGAAGTACTTGATGACTAAGCATGATTCTAAGCCAAGACTTCTTCGCTGGGTTTTACTCCTTCAAGAATTCAACATTGAAATTTGCGACAAGAAAGGAGCCGAAAACCTGGCCGCGGATCATCTGAGCAAACTTGAGGATCCATATCAAGGGGATCATCCGAACAAAGAGATCGATGACTCTTTCCCCCTTGAGACCTTAATGTCTATAAATCTCAATCTTGATGACACCCCGTGGTTTGCGGACATTGCAAACTACTTAGCGGGTGGTATTCTCATCAAAGGGTTAACATCCCAACAAAAGAAGAAGTTCTTGAATGATGTTAAGACTTACTTTTGGGATGACCCTTATCTATTCAAACAATGTGCTGATTTGATCATTCGTCGTTGTGTTGACGGACCGACAGCTTTTGACATTCTCCAAGCTTGCCACAAAGGACCCACCGGTGGTCACTTTGGTCCCAACTACACCGCTAAGAAAGTGTTTGACTCTGGATTCTATTGGCCCACCATTTATCGTGATGCTCACGAAATGGTTAAGCATTGTGATGCTTGCCAACGCCAAGGCAAGATCACACATAAGGATGAGATGCCTCAAAATTTCATATAGGAATGTGAAAACTTTGATGTATGGGGCATCGACTTTATGGGGCCATTTCCATCCTCCAAAGGGAACAAGTACATCCTCGTCGCCGTCGACTACGTTTCTAAATGGGTTGAAGCTAAGGCTCTCCCTACGAACGATGCGAGGGTGGTTGTGAACTTTTTGAAGCAGCTTTTCGCTCGATTTGGCGTTCCTCGTGCTATTATCAGTGACCGCGGGACTCATTTTTGCAATGATCAATTTGCAAGAGTCATGGCTAAGTATGGTGTCAATCACCGTCTTTCCACCGCCTATCATCCCCAAACCAATGGGCAAGCCGAGATATCCAACCGTGGATTGAAGCGAATTTTGGAGCGTACTGTGGGAGAGCATCGCGCTAATGGGCAAGCCGAGATATCCAACCTTGCTTTAAGAATTTTCAAAAAAAAAAAAATCCTAAAAAATATAAAACTCTTCAAAAATACAAAAACATTAAAAAATCATAAAAAAGCAATTCTTTTCTACAAGTTTGCACCAAAAAAAAATATTATATAGATATTCTCTGTGTATATTTTTCTTCTGCAGGTGTATGCGTACTAGATCTTCAAACTATTCTGAGCCCGAGACTCGTGAAGATTTAGATATGGCTGGTGTTAATAACAACAATAATAACCCACCTCTACCCAATCTCAATAACAACAACAACAACAACAACAACAATGTTCACCTACCTGATTTACGAACAATGGAGGAATTGTGTCAACCCACCATGAACGGACGCGGAGGCCCGATTGCGCCAATGCACATCACGGCTCAGGAGTTTTCGTTGAAGCATCACATGATCCAACAAGTGCAAACTAACCCATTTCGCGGAATTCCGGATGATGATGCCAACAAACACCTCGACAAATTCATTACCATTACTCAAAGCATGAAGTGCCCCGGTGTTTCTATGGATGACCTTCGCCTTCAACTTTTTCCCCATTCGCTTTCTCACCATGCTGAAAAATGGTTTGACCGTCATCCTAAGAATTCTATTCATACGTGGAATGACATGACTCAACGCTTTTTGTCACGCTACTTTCCCCCATCCATGGTCACTAGCCTTCGTAACAAAATCAGTGGATTCATGCAAGACAATGATGAATCGCTCTTTGATGCTTGGGAACGATACAATGATTTGATCGACCGCTGTCCAAATCACAACATGCTCCCCATCACTCTCATTGACACCTTCTACAATGGTCTCACTTTTCGTGATCGTGACACGATCAATGCCGCCGCCGGTGGTACTTTTATGAAAAGGAGACCGGAGGAGTGTCGAGAGTTGATTGAAAACATGACTACTCACCACAAGAATTGGGATTCATCCGCATCCTCAAGATCTAACTCGAGAGTCAATGTTTCTTCTACTACTTCCAATCCTGAGATGACTGAAATTTCTCGACAACTCGCTGAGATGAACAAGAATTTCATGACCATGGCCACAAACCACTTTCAACAAGCTAAAATTGTTGCTATTTCTTGTGACACATGTGGTGGCCCTCATTCTTATAATGATTGTCCTTCTACCCAAGGCAATTTTTCTAAAAACGTTAACGTAGCATACGGTACTTATCCCATGGGAGGCTATCAAGCTCGCCCTCAAGGGGACCGTAGCTTGCTCAGTTATCATTCAAACAATTATCTTGCTCCACCTGGTTTCCCTCCTGCCAACCAAAACCAACAACAAGGCTATAACCAAAACAATCAATCCCAACCTCGTGCTAACAATCAATATCAATCCCAAAGAAACCCATACCCAACTCAAGGAAATTCTCAAGCTTACCAAGCTCCACCTCTCAATCAACCGATGGCAGTGAGTCCAGAGGTCGAGACGTTCATGAAGACTAATCGGGAGCTGGTGACGAATCTTCAGAGTCAAGTCATCAACTTGAAGGGCGAAATGGCGAAACAAGGGAGCGATATTCGAGCCGAGCTAAGGTATGCTATGGCAAAACAAAGCAATGAAATTCGTGCAGATATCCGAGATTCTTTCAGCACTCAAGCGCTTAACATTCGTGATATGATTGGTTCGCTCATCCAAGGTAATCAACCCTCTTCTTCGGGTACTCTTCCGAGTAATACCGTTGCGAATCCAAGAGGGGAGATGAAAGCAATCACCACTCGTAGTGGAAAAGGTTATACGGAACCCGAGCATCCTACACCTCCACCCGTGATTGTAAACAAGGACAAAGAGCAACTTTCCGCACCTCCTTCACCTTCTATCCCCATTTCCTCACCACCCGTGGTTGTGAGTGATCCTACTCCCCTTAAGCCTTCTTCTTCATCCAATATACCTTATCCTTCAAGGTTGAGGAAAGAGAAGCAAAAGAGCAAGGATGATATTCAGGTTTCAAACTTTCTAAAAATGTTTAAACAATTGAATTTTAACATCTCCTTTGCTGAGGTTCTCGCTCACATGCCCAAATACGCTAAGATGTTTAAAGATCTTCTAAGTGACAAGGAGAAGCTTCTTGACATTGCTCAGACCCAACTTAATGAGAATTGCTCCGCCGTTCTCTTAAGGAAATTGCCCACCAAACTTGGTGATCTGGGTCGCTTCTTGATTCCTTGCAACTTCCCGGGAGTAGAGAATTGCATGGCCCTAGCCGATCTAGGTGCCAGTATAAACTTAATGCCTTTAAGTGTTTGGAAGCAATTATCTCTCCCAGAGCTAGTCCCCACCAAAATGACTTTGGAATTAGCTAACCGTACGGTTGCTTATCCAGTGGGGATAGCCGAAGATGTCTTTGTTGGCGTCGCCAAATTCACCTTCCCGACGGATTTTGTTTTTGTTGACTACGAGATGGATCCTCGTGTTCCATAAATCGTTGGACGTCCATTCCTGAGGACCGGTCGCACTCTCATTGATGTAGTCGCGGGCGAATTAATCATGAGAGTTGGTGACGATAAAATTTTCTTCAACATGGGTAAGATTTCTAAGCAGCCTTATTCATATGAGAGTGTTAATGCTATTGATGTTCTCGATGAGGCGTGTGAAGAACATTTTCATGATGCTTGCAAAAGTACTCTTTCTTCTCTACCCAATGTTGAGACCGTTGCCTCAATTGCTTCGGCATTGACTCCTTTTGGAGAAAGTGACTTGGATGATTTCGAAGCTAGCTTGGGTCCTCTTGATATTAAGTATGATAATTTGTCCACCAATTGGGATGAAGACATTCGTACTATTGAGAGACTTCTCAATGAGGACCCGTTTTCTCCTCCTTCTCCTAAAGAGGTGACTAATGATGATCCATCGTTAGTTACAGCATCTATTGAGGATCCTCCTACTCTTGAGCTTAAGGACCTACCTCCTCATCTTGAGTATGTTTTCCTTGAAGACAACGAGAAGTTACCGGTCATCATCGCAAAGGACCTGAAAGAAGAAGAAAAAGCCCGACTTATCGCCGTGTTGAAGAAGCATAAAAGAGATATCGCTTGGAAAATCTCCGACATTCGCGGAATTGATCCTCACTTTTGCACACATAAAATTCTCATGGAGGACGACTTAAAGCCCACAATTCAAAGCCAACGAAGGGTGAATCATAAAATCCATGAAGTCATCAAAAAAGAGGTTATCAAACTTCTTGATGCGGGTATGATTTACCCTATTTCGGATTCACCATGGGTTAGTCCAGTCCATTGTGTGCCTAAGAAAGGCGGAATTACCGTTGTGCCGAATCAAAACAATGAGTTGATTCCTACCCGTCTCGTTACTGGGTGGAGAGTTTGTATAGACTACCGCAAACTCAATGATGCCACGAGAAAGGATCATTTCCCTCTACATTTTATGGACCAAATGCTTGAACGTTTAGCGGGTAATGAATATTACTGCTTTCTTGATGTTTTCTCGGGTTATTTCCAAATACCCATCGATCCCCAAGATCAAGAGAAGACAACATTCACTTGTCCCTATGGCACATTTGCTTACAAACGAATGCCTTTTGGCCTATGCAATGCCCCCCGGTACTTTCCAAAGGTGCATGTTGGCTATCTTCCATGACATGGTTGAGCAAACCATGGAAGTCATCATGGATGATTTCTAGGTCTTCGTGGATTCCTTCTCTTCTTGCCTTGCCAATTTGGAACGTATGATTAAGCGGTGCGAAGACACTCGCCTTGTTCTGAATTGGGAAAAATGCCATTTTATGGTAAAAGAAGGCATTGTGCTAGGACACAAAATCTCTAAAGCCGGTCTTAAAGTCGACTGTGCTAAAGTAGATGTCATAGCCAAATTACCTCCACCTTCAACCGTGAAGGGTGTGAGAAGTTTTTTGGGTCATGCGGGCTTCTATCGTCGATTCATTCAGGATTTCTCTAAAATCGCTCGCCCGATGACCCACCTCTTGGAAAAAGATACTCCTTTTATCTTTTCTAAAGAGTGTCTCGAAGCCTTCAATCTACTTAAGGATAAGCTAACTAAGGCACCGGTCTTGGTTACCCCTAATTGGGAGCTGCCTTTTGAATTGATGTGCGATGCTAGAGACTTTGCAATTGGTGCGGTTTTGGGCCAACGAGTGAATAAACACTTCCAACCAATCCACTATGCTAGCAAAACAATAACGAGGGCTCAATTGCATTATACGACAACCAAAAAAGAGCTTTTAGTTGTTGTCTATGCTTTTGAGAAATTTCGCCCCTATCTTGTTTTATCCCCCACCATCGTATACACGGACCATTCCGCGTTGAAGTACTTGATGACTAAGCATGATTCTAAGCCAAGACTTCTTCGCTGGGTTTTACTCCTTCAAGAATTCAACATTGAAATTCGCGACAAGAAAGGAGCCGAAAACCTGGCCGCGGATCATCTGAGCAAACTTGAGGATCCATATCAAGGGGAACATCCGAACAAAGAGATCGATGACTCTTTCCCCCTTGAGACCTTAATGTCTATAAATCTCAATCTTGATGACACCCCGTGGTTTGCGGACATTGCAAACTACTTAGCGGGTGGTATTCTCATCAAAGGGTTAACATCCCAACAAAAGAAGAAGTTCTTGAATGATGTTAAGACTTACTTTTGGGATGACCCTTATCTATTCAAACAATGTGCTGATTTGATCATTCGTCGTTGTGTTGACAGACCGACAGCTTTTGACATTCTCCAAGCTTGCCACAAAGGACCCACCGGTGGTCACTTTGGTCCCAACTACACCGCTAAGAAAGTGTTTGACTCTGGATTCTATTGGCCCACCATTTATCGTGATGATCACGAAATGGTTAAGGATTGTGATGCTTGCCAACGCCAAGGCAAGATCACACATAAGGATGAGATGCCTCAAAATTTCATATAGGAATGTGAAAACTTTGATGTATGGGGCATCGACTTTATGGGGCCATTTCCATCCTCCAAAGGGAACAAGTACATCCTCGTCGCCGTCGACTACGTTTCTAAATGGGTTGAAGCTAAGGCTCTTCCTACGAACGATGCGAGGGTGGTTGTGAACTTTTTGAAGCAGCTTTTCGCTCGATTTGGCGTTCCTCGTGCTATTATCAGTGACCGCGGGACTCATTTTTGCAATGATCAATTTGCAAGAGTCATGGCTAAGTATGGTGTCAATCACCGTCTTTCCACCGCCTATCATCCCCAAACCAATGGGCAAGCCGAGATATCCAACCGTGGATTGAAGCGAATTTTGGAGCGTACTGTGGGAGAGCATCGCGCCGTGTGGGCCGATAAGTTAGATGATGCTCTGTGGGCTTTCCGTACTACTTATAAGACCCCGATCGGTTGTAAACCTTATCGTCTTGTGTATGGAAAAGCATGCCACCTTCCCATCGATCTGGAACATAAGGCGCAATGGGCCTTGAAGTGGGCTAACTTCGACATCAACAAAGCCGGTGATCATCGCAAGGTTCAACTCAACGAGCTAAATGAACTAAGGAATGAAGCTTATGAGAACTCGCTGATCTACAAGGAGAAGACCAAGATCATTCATGACGCAAAAATCAAGAACCGAGAGTTCCACGTTGGTGATCACGTCTTACTTTTTAACTCTCGGTTGAAGATCTTCTTGTTGGGAATAAATTAAGGCCAGATCACTTGAGCGCTGACAAGAACAATTCAATCGTTGACAAGAACAAAACAAGCGCTGACAGCTCAAGCGTTGACAAGTTAAAGTCAAGCGTTGACACATTGAAGACAAGCACTGATGGAAGATATAATCTACACGTTTATTATATTCTAGAATACTTCTAGTAAGGATAGAAACGACAATGTATTTTCTATATTTATCTTTACCTAGAATAGCTGATACGTAGATTATTGTACAAGGCTTCTTATGTCTATAAAAGAAGGCTTTTAGGTTAAGTTTCATATAAGTTTTCATTCGTAAACATCTTTCATTGTAAGCAAGTTCGATATTCATAATCAAAGTGAAAGTTTGTTTACATCTTGTGTGTTCTTGTTTAAGTGTTAAATTCCGCATAACACTTAGATTCATAAATCATATACAAAGGTTTCTCTACGTGTATTACTTGATCTAATCTAGTATATACAAAGCTAATCGATCTAAGTTTGGGATCAACAAGTGGTATCAGAGCTTGTTGAGGAACTTTTGATCTTAAAGAACACCAAAAACCCTAATTTTCTCAGAAACCCTAAAAACACCAAAACCCTAACAACATCATGTCTGGAGCAATAACCTCCTCCTCCTCAGCCTTACCAAACATCAAGATTCCCATGCTTGATGCAACCAACTTTGACTTATGGAAGTTCAACTTTGAACAATATCTGGGGATCTATGACTACACACTCTGGGAGATTATTGAATATGGAAACACATTCAATAAGGCTCAAAAGATTCTTGATGCCATTAGTCAAAGAACAGCTGTTGAAGGATGCCCTGAAGAGGATAAGAAAGAAAAACCTGGAGATGGTAGAGCTGTAGCTGCTGATGATATTGCAAAGAAAAGGGTTGACATGAAAGCCCTAAATGTTCTGAAAGTCTCTTTGGGACAAGAACACCAACATAAATATAGAGGCTATGAATCTGCTAAGGATCTTTGGGAAGCTCTTGAAGTTGCATATGGTGGCAATGCAGACACTAAGGAAGAAAAGAAAAAGCAACTTCTACATGATTATGCTGTCTTCAAAGCTCAACCCAATGAGAAATTGAGTAGTGTGAGAAGCAGATTGCTTGACATCACAAGTAAGTTGTCCTTCATGGGGACACAAGTTGGTGATGTTGACCCAATGCTACCTTTCTTAAAAGTCTTGGTGAGGCATGGAAGATTGAGGCAAGATCTATTCTTGCCAACAATACTTACAAGAGCTCCTCGTTTGATGACATCTACAACAAACTAAGACTGTTGGAAGATGAAACTCTTTCAGAGCATGGAAGCAAATCTTCCACCAGCAACATGGCCTTCTTCTCTCATAGTGAAGGTCAATTCAATCAGAAGGACTCTTATATGCATCCAGTTACTGGATCATCATATGTCAGCGCTGGAACAAGTCTTGTCAACGTCTCCTTTTCAGACGCTGACACATTCAAGAATGACTCCCCAAGAGTTAAACCTGCTGGTTTGGATTTGGATACTGTTTGTGCTTACATTGCTTCTTTGCCCAATGGTTCAGTGATTACATATGAGGACCTTGAGCAGATAAGTGATGAGCACTTGGAAGAGATGGACATCAAGTGGAACATGGCTCTTGCTAGTATAAGAGCAAATAGGTGGAACAGAAGGTTTAAAAAGAAGATGACCTTCAATGCTAAAGACACAGCTGGATTTGATAAATCCAAAGTTGAATGCTACAACTGTCATCGTATGGGGCACTTCATGAGGGAATGCAGATCTCCTAGAAGATCTGATGCTGGTAAACCGTCAAGTCAGGTTGTTAAAGCTCAAGATTCCAAAGCTATGGTTGCAGTTCAAGGAATTGATGGTACAGGATGGGATTGGAGCTATCTGGCTAAGAATGCTGAAGAGGATAAAGCTTTGGTTGCTGATATTGAAGAAGAAGAGCATGTTGAATATGCTCTCATGGCACATTCCTCCTCTTCATCTGATAATGAGGTATATGATGATGCTTTTTGTAGCAAAGGTTGTAGGTTAAATACTGAAAGACTTAACAAAGAAGTGTTAAAACTAAAAGATGACATGAGTACTGAAAGATGTAAATTATCTAATTACCAACTAGCTCTTACTGAAACTGAGAAAACCGTTTCTGAATACAAGAAAATGGAATTTGACTTAAAAGATAAGATCAATATCTTAAAGCATGAGTTAGAGGGTAGTATGGATATTAGAAACATCATGAAAAAGGTTAATAGTGAATTGCAGACTAAGTTAGATGAGGCCATTAAGAATAAAGATAATGTTGACCTCAAAATTCAAAGATTTGATAGAGCCACCCAAACCCTAGGAGACAGTGTAGCTAAACAAAGGGATCCTAAGGACATGACTGGGATTGGGATGTGTGACAACCCGTCAATTTCAGGTCGTTATTTTAATCTCGACTATTACGTATTACGTGTTTACTTTAATGAGAATTTTAATTTATCGACTAACCGAGAAAGTTACGACTTGAAACTAGCGTAAGAATGTCGATTAGATGAAAACCGACAAGGAATATGTTAGGTATCGATATTATATTCTCAAATAATCATGAAAATGATTTTTATTATATTTAATCGTTATTTCTCGTATTTTACGTTTTAACGAAAGACGATAACTATTAGTGATCGCGATACCGACGGATGCCCAAAAATTTACGTTTTATTATCGATTGTCTCGATATTGTATATTTTCGACGTTTCCGATTTAATTGCGTTTTAAGTCGTGTCGAAGCTTTGTTATTATATTTTGAAGCATTTTAACGTTCGAAAAGTATTTTTACGAAACCCGAGCCCCGTAAATATTTTTAAAATTTACAATTTACATTTTATACCTTGTAAACTATTTACTTGCATTTTTGGACTAAAACTATGACTAAATGACAAAATCTACCCCACTACCTCACTATATATTAAATTTCCACTACACATTTCTTAATTAAAAACTCATTTAAATAAAAATTCATCTCATCTCTCTTTCTTTTCCTCTCTAAACCGTCCACCACCACCATCCCTAAACCCTTTGATCTTGATTTTCTACCTTGAATCTAAAGAAACTAAGAAAAGTCCCATCCTAGAAATTTCAAGAGCTTTCTATTGGTATAATTTTCTTCTACATGCATTCACTAAATTTTATTTTCAATTTTTGGTGAAGAACTTGATGTTTGATCCATTTTTGTGTTTATATATGGTGTTAATAATATAATATTCATAGTGGGTTATGGTTGCATGTAAGATTTTTGATGGTTTAATTCTTGTGAGATTAAATTTGAGGATGATATGAGTTAGTTAGATGTGTTAGTGTGATATTAGGATGATATTAGGACCATAGGAATTGTTGGAATGAGTCGAAAAATTGTTTTGGTATGATTTTTAGATAGTCTATTTTAGGCAGTAACTTTAAGGCCGTTTTTGAAATTGTTACTGTGATAAACTTGGTAAACTAATTAGATAGGGTCGTAGAGAATTTCGTTAGCTTCGATTTGAGCTAAAGTAGAGCTTCTAACTCATTACGAGCGAAAAGTTATGCTACTTTTAGTATTTGTGTACCGGGAGACGGGTATCGGCACAATCCGAAAATTGTTGTCGATATTTGGAACGAATCTCGGGGACTATAAAATGAGTTTTAAAAATGTTCAAGGGCTGTTGTAAGTTGATAAACCTCAGGTCATGAGTCTATTTTTAAACCCGAGTGTCGGTTTTGAAAACGGAATTGTTTAGATAAGTCAAAATGGTTTTACAAGTCAAAGGCGTAAAACTGTCCGGTTTTTGCAACACGAAGGTGTGTCGGGCAGAAGGTCTTAGAAGTAATATTTTTGAATGAAATTTAAAATGAGTCTTATTCATATTATGTGTGAGTTTGTCACCAAGTTTCGTCGAAATTGGACATGTCTAGATAGGTTAGATTGGTGTGTACATTTGGAGTGTACATGCTGAGTGGTATTTTGGACACGTAGTTCAATACTTGTATGGCGTGAGTTGAGTATTCACTATTGGACATAGTGACTTACTAGAGTATTAAGTCATTATATAAATGACTTAGTTACTGGTCCGAGGGAAGTAAAAATGATGGTTTGACTTGCGTTGACTTGGCGTCTTATGACGGGTCAATGTCGAGGGCGCAAGTGTTTTAAAAGAATAAGTGTTGAATAAAAGGGGTATAGAAGTACACTTACATTGTTGTTGTTTTTCGGGATTTTCATGGTCATTTGAAATTGACTTTTGTATTATTTAAGTATTATAAATATACTTGAGTCGTTTATTAACGAACGCGCCTTAATTGGTAGGTTGCGGTCTTCGTGTTTAACGGGCATCACAAATCGTCGGCGATCGTCACGTCACTACTATCGTACCAAGGTGAGTCTATAGCCTTGCTTTACATGTTTACTTGTTTTATAAAACCCGCGAGGGGGATAACATGCTTGTTTTATTAAGATAAAAAGGGGTACGACGAGAAGTTGTGGTAAACCCTCTTTCTTTTAAAATTGAACACAAAGGACCCGATTGTATGCTTAGATGAAAGTTGTTATATAAGTTTGTTTAGCCTTAAAGACCCATGAATCGTGAATTGTTAATCGAAAAGAACGCTAATACTATGGATAGATCTATCGGGGTGACACCCAGTCCGGTCGCGACTAGCTATCGCGTGGTGTTGTGATGCACCAGTAATGAAACATCGGATGCAATTGTATAAGAGAAATATACGCACTTGGCTAGGTGTGTTGGGCTGAAATAATATATGTTAACGTTCAATTTCACGAGACTTATAAAATAACAACGATAATTATGTCTGATCCACATGATTGTCAACCACGGAAGGTTTATTCAGAATACTTGTGTTCGTTTATTTAATTTCAAACTCTATAGATTCACTCAACATTTTTGTTGACTTTATAGCATGTTTTATCTCAGGTCCATGAAGAAGGCACTCAGGGAAGGCGGTTTCATGCAGCTTGCTAAATTAAAATGTTTTGGCCCGCTTTTATAAACTATGTTCATTCAAGGAAACTTTTATTATTTGGTTGGTTGTGTAAACCTTAAACTATTTGGGGACCGTGTGTGAACTGTTTTATCTTTAAAACTATGAATGGATGTATGTTTTGTTAAAACGACTCATTTTGAGGCGTTTTCTATGATATTGAGGTTGAATCATGACAGTAACACCCAATGACCCTTCCGCTGCTATGACCCGAAATTGGGGGTGTTACAGATTGGCATCAGAGCTCAAGTTATAGAGAACGAAAAGATTTTCCAAAAATAAAATTTTGAAATCTTTTGACTATAACATCTGCAAGCGAAACCTCCGAGTTGCCAATGGACGAGAATAAGAAAAGTATATATGTTATACATATTTTATTATTATTTATGCTTAAAGCATAATGGATTACATTTATTTATTTATAAATGTCTATTATTTTATTATTATAATACTAATACGTGATTTACAAACGACGCTGATTGTCACAATAGAAATCCCTGTCTTTTGACTCATTCCTCGTGAATCTTCGTTCCTTGTCTAAATTCTATCCTTCGTTCTATCATCCATTCTTGTTTCTTTTCATCTATCTATTCTTATTCTGTGTTATTCATGTTTTGTTATCACAAGCGTTGAATGAATACTCATTTTGATGTGAATTGTGTAACAGGATCATGCCGCCAAAACAGTTGACTGAGACTCAGTTATGTGCTATAGTAGCTGATCAATTTCAGATATCTATGAATGCATTTATGGCAAACTTGAATAATGGAGCTGGAGGATCTGGTGGAGCTGGTGGATCCGGTGGAGCTGGTGGATCTGGTGGAGCTGGCGATACTGGAGCTGGCAACACTGGAACTGGTGCTACTGGAGCTGGCGCTACTGGAGCTGGCGCTACTGGAGCTGGCGCTACTGGAGCTGGTAATGCTGGAGCTGGTAATGCGGGAGCTGGCAATGCTGGTGCTGGAACTGGTGATGCTGATAGACCAGTGATTCCTGAAAACAAGAAGTGCAATTATACCTCGTTCATGAAATGCAAACCTCTAACTTTTAAGGGTACTGAAGGCGCTGTTGGGTTAATGCAATGGTTTGAGAAATTAGAATCAGTGTTTCGATTTAGTGGAAGTGAGGAAGGAGATAAAGTGATGTTTGCCTCTGCTACTCTTCAAGGGCGAGCATTAACTTGGTGGAATGGAAGAATGGCATCATTGGGTATGGATGCTGCTTATGCTACACCGTGGGTTGAGGTAAGAAGATGGATGACTGAGGAATTTTGTCCAAGGAGTGTTATTCAGAGGTTAGAACAGGAATTATATCAGATGAGACTGAAGGGTACTGACATCGATGGATACACCAACAGATTCCATGAACTTGCTCTACTTTGTCCAAACAAAGTTAACCCTGAATACTTGAAGGTAGAGCAGTATATTCGAGGCTTACCGACCAACATCCGTGGTGATGTGACCTCCTCTAAACCTGCCAATATTGATGAAGCTGTTCGTATGGCCTACCAACTAATGGGTCAAATCATCCAAGACAAGGCTGATGGTGTTTCTGAAGGCAACAAAAGAAGAGCTGAAAATGACAATGATGATCGTGGTGATAACCGTCAATCTCACAACAGAAATCAGAACCGAAGGAGGGGCAATGCTAATGCGATGACTGAAGCTGCAACTGCGGACAAGGGAACCAGATGTCAACGCTGTAAGAAGTCTCATACTGGTGAATGTGCTAAGTGTGGAAAGTGCAACAAGTTAGGTCACAAGACTGAAGACTGTTGGGGACCAGGAAAGAAGGGAGTGACGTGTTATAACTGCCAAGGTAAAGGTCACATGAGGAACCAATGCCCTCAACCTCCGAAGAATGCACGTGGTGGAGATAACCAAGGAAAAGCTTATCAGTTGGGAGAAGCCGAAGCGAAGCAAAACCCGAAAGTTGTCACTGGTACGTTTTTACTGAACAACCGTTATGCTACATCTTTATTTGATTCTGGTGCGGACAAAAGCTTTGTGTCTACAAGTTTTAGTGCCTTAATTGATATCAAAACGGTCGAATTAGACGCAAGTTATGAGGTAGAACTAGCTGATGGTAAATTAGTGAGTACAAATCGTGCGCTCCTAGGATGTTCTCTAAATCTCTTGAACCGTATTTTTAAGATAGACTTGATGATTGTTGAATTGGGAAGTTTTGATATTATTATCGGAATGGATTGGTTATCCAAGTATAACGCGTCTATCTTGTGTGGAGAAAAGAAAGTTAGGATTCCTTTAGATGACAAGACCATGGTTATCGAAGGTGATCAACGTAGTTCACGACTGAAAATCGTTTCGTGCATTAAGGCTCGTAAGTATATCGAAAGAGGCTGTGAGTTATTCCTAGCTAAAGTAGTGGAGAAAGAATCGAAGGAGAAACGTGCTGAAGATGTACCTGTTATCCGTGACTTTCCTGAAGTGTTTCCGGAAGATTTGCCTGGACTTCCTCCCCCAAGGCAAGTAGAATTCCAAATTGACCTAATTCCTGGTGCTGCACCCGTGGCTCGTGCGCCATATCGTTTAGCCCCATCCGAGCTGAAGGAGTTATCTGTGCAATTGCAAGAGCTATCTGATAAGGGTTTTATACGACCGAGTTCGTCACCTTGGGGAGCTCCTGTCTTATTCGTTAAGAAGAAAGATGGTTCGTTTCGTATGTGTATTGATTACCGAGAGTTGAATAAGCTGACGATCAAGAATCGTTATCCGCTTCCAAGAATTGATGATTTATTCGATCAACTTCAAGGTTCTCGTGTTTTCTCCAAGATTGATCTTCGTTCTGGTTACCATCAACTTCGCATATGTGAGGAAGATATTCCTATTACGGCGTTTAGAACTCGTTATGGTCATTATGAGTTTCTGGTTATGCCTTTTGGTTTGACTAATGCACCTGCTGTATTCATGGATTTAATGAATCGCATTTGTAAGCCGTATCTTGATAAATTCATGATCGTTTTCATAGATGATATTCTAATCTACTCCAAGAGCAATGAAGAGCATGCCGAGCACTTAAGGATTATCTTGAACTTGTTGAAGAACGAAAAGCTGTACGCTAAGTTCTCAAAGTGTGATTTTTGGCTTAATTCTGTACAATTTCTCAGACACGTGATTGATAAAAGTGGAGTACATGTTGATCCTGCAAAGATCGAAGCCATCAAGAATTGGAGTGCTCCGACTACTCCAACTGAAGTACGACAATTTCTAGGTTTGGCTGGTTATTACCGAAGGTTTATTGAAGGATTCTCTTTGATATCGAAACCATTAACGAAGCTGACTCAGAAGAATAAACCGTATGTGTGGGGCGATGATGAAGAAGAAGCTTTCCAAACCCTGAAGATGAAACTTTGTAGTGCGCCGATTTTATCGTTACCTGAAGGAAGTGAAGACTTTGTTGTTTATTGCGATGCATCTCTTCGAGGATACGGTGCTGTTCTTATGCAACGCGAAAAGGTGATCGCATATGCCTCTAGACAATTAAGGAAGAATGAGGAGAACTACACTACCCATGACTTGGAATTGGGCGCTGTGGTTTTTGCTCTGCGACTTTGGAGACATTATCTGTATGGTACGAAGTGTACAGTATTCACTGATCATAAAAGCCTACAATACATATTGGATCAAAAGGAGCTGAATATGAGGCAACGTCGATGGGTTGAACTCTTAAGTGATTACGACTGCGAAATTCGTTATCATCCAGGAAAGGCGAACGTGGTAGCTGACGCGTTAAGTCGAAAGGAAAGGGAGAAACCGATTCGAGTGCGTGCTTTAGTAGTGACAGTTCATAATAACTTACCTGAGCAGATTCGGAACACACAAATCGAAGTGTGCAAGAAGGAAAATATTGCAGCCGAAAGATTTAGAGGAGACGGTGAAACATTTGAGACGCGAGCCGATGGTATCAAATGTTTGAGAGGTCGAATCTGGTTACCATTATATGGTGGACTGAGAGACTTGATTATGTTAGAATCTCATAAGTCCAAGTATTCTATTCATCCTGGATCGGACAAAATGTACCAATACTTGAAAAAGTTATACTGGTGGCCGAATATGAAAGCTGATATTGCAACATACGTCGCGAAATGCTTAACATGTGCAAAAGTGAAAGCTGAATATCAGAAGCCGTCAGGATTACTTGTCCAACCTGAAATTCCAGTCTGGAAATGGGAGCGAATTACGATGGACTTCATCACAAAACTCCCAAGGACACCGTCTGGGTTCGATGCAATTTGGGTTATTGTCGATCGTTTGACTAAATCCGCTCATTTTATTCCAATCAACGAGAGGTTCGGTTTGGAGAAACTCGCCGATATTTATCTGAAGGAAATCGTGTGCAAGCATGGTGTTCCTATTTCAATCATTTCCGATAGAGATAGTCGTTTTGCTTCCGGATTTTGGAGATCACTGCAAAAGTCGTTAGGAACCAATTTGGATATGAGCACAGCCTATCATCCGCAAACTGATGGGCAAAGCGAAAGAACAATTCAAACTTTGGAGGATATGCTACGTGCTTGTGTGATTGACTTTGGAAGTAGCTGGGATAAGCACTTACATTTGGCCGAATTCTCGTACAATAACAGTTATCACGCGAGTATTAAAGCTGCACCTTTTGAAGCACTGTATGGGAGAAAATGTAGATCACCCGTTAGCTGGAGTGAGGTTGGTGATGCCCAACTCACTGGACCAGATTTGATTAGGGAGACGACGGATATGATTTTGCAAATCAAGAATAGGTTGTTGTCTGCTCGAAGCCGACAGAAGAGTTATGCGGATGTGAGAAGAAAACCATTGGAGTTTAACGTGGGAGATAAGGTTATGCTAAAGGTATCACCATGGAAAGGTGTTGTACGATTTGGAAAACGTGGGAAGTTAAGTCCTCGTTATATCGGACCATTTAAGGTTACATCTAGAGTAGGACCCGTGGCATACCAACTCGAACTACCACAAGAACTGTATGGGATTCATAACACTTTCACGTGTCGAATCTGAAGAAGTGTTTATCCGATGAAAAACTCGTTATACCGTTAGACGAGGTTAAGGTTGATAAAAAGTTGCATTTTATTGAAGAACCAGTCGAGATCATGGATCGTGAGGTCAAGCAACTAAAGCAAAGCCGAATACCTATCGTCAAAGTTCGATGGAACTCTCGAAGAGGACCGGAGTTTACTTGGGAACGAGAAGACCAAATGTGGAAGAATTACCCTCATCTCTTTGATTTCAACAAGCGATCGGGCAAGAACGCAAGTTGATCTTCGAGGGCGAAGATCCTAATTTGGTGGGGATGATGTGACAACCCGTCAATTTCAGGTCGTTATTTTAATCTCGACTATTACGTATTACGTGTTTACTTTAATGAGAATTTTAATTTATCGACTAACCGAGAAGGTTACGACTTGAAACTAGCGTAAGAATGTCGATTAGATGAAAACCGACAAGGAATATGTTAGGTATCGATATTATATTCTCAAATAATCATGAAAATGATTTTTATTATATTTAATCGTTATTTCTCGTATTTTACGTTTTAACGAAAGACGATAACTATTAGTGATCGCGATACCGACGGATGCCCAAAAATTTACGTTTTATTATCGATTGTCTCGATATTGTATATTTTCGACGTTTCCGATTTAATTGCGTTTTAAGTCGTGTCGAAGCTTTGTTATTATATTTTGAAGCGTTTTAACGTTCGAAAAGTATTTTTACGAAACCCGAGCCACGTAAATATTTTTAAAATTTACAGTTTACATTTTCTACCTTGTAAACTATTTACTTGCATTTTTGGACTAAAACTATGCCTAAATGACAAAATCTACCCCACTACCTCACTATATATTAAATTTCCACTACACATTTCTTAATTAAAAACTCATTTAAATAAAAATTCATCTCATCTCTCTTTCTTTTCCTCTCTAAACCGTCCACCACCACCATCCCTAAACCCTTTGATCTTGATTTTCTACCTTGAATCTAAAGAAACTAAGAAAAGTCCCATCCTAGAAATTTCAAGAGCTTTCTATTGGTATAATTTTCTTCTACATGCATTCACTAAATTTTATTTTCAATTTTTGGTAAAGAACTTGATGTTTGATCCATTTTTGTGTTTATATATGGTGTTAATAATATAATATTCATAGTGGGTTATGGTTGCATGTAAGATTTTTGATGGTTTAATTTTTGTGAGATTAAATTTGAGGATGATATGAGTTAGTTAGATGTGTTAGTGTGATATTAGGATGATATTAGGACCATAGGAATTGTTGGAATGAGTCGAAAAATTGTTTTGGTATGATTTTTAGATAGTCTATTTTAGGCAGTCACTTTAAGGCCGTTTTTGAAATTTTTACTGTGATAAACTTGGTAAACTAATAAGATAGGGTCGTAGAGAATTTCGTTAGCTTCGATTTGAGCTAAAGTAGAGCTTCTAACTCATTACGAGCGAAAAGTTATGCTACTTTTAGTATTTGTGTACCGGGAGACGGGTATCGGCACAATCCGAAAATTGTTGTAGATATTTGGAACGAATCTCGGGGACTATAAAATGAGTTTTAAAAATGTTCAAGGGCTGTTGTAAGTTGATAAACCTCAGGTCATGAGTCTATTTTTAAACCCGAGTGTCGGTTTTGAAAACGGAATTGTTTAGATAAGTCAAAATGGTTTTACAAGTCAAAGGCGTAAAACTGTCCGGTTTTTGCAACACGAAGGTGTGTCGGGCAGAAGGTCTTAGAAGTAATATTTTTGAATGAAATTTAAACTGAGTCTTATTCATATTATGTGTGAGTTTGTCACCAAGTTTCGTCGAAATTGGACATGTCTAGATAGGTTAGATTGGTGTGTAAATTTGGAGTGTACATGCTGAGTGGTATTTTGGACACGTAGTTCAATACTTGTATGGCGTGAGTTGAGTATTCACTATTGGACATAGTGACTTACTAGAGTATTAAGTCATTATATAAATGACTTAGTTACTGGTCCGAGGGAAGTAAAAATGATGGTTTGACTTGCGTTGACTTGGCGTCTTATGACGGGTCAATGTCGAGGGCGCAAGTGTTTTAAAAGAATAAGTGTTGAATAAAAGGGGTATAGAAGTACACTTACATTGTTGTTGTTTTTCGGGATTTTCATGGTCATTTGAAATTGACTTTTGTATTATTTAAGTATTATAAATATACTTGAGTCGTTTATTAACGAACGCGCCTTAATTGGTAGGTTGCGGTCTTCGTGTTTAACGGGCATCACAAATCGTCGGCGATCGTCACGTCACTACTATCGTACCAAGGTGAGTCTATAGCCTCGCTTTACATGTTTACTTGTTTTATAAAACCCGCGAGGGGGATAACATGCTTGTTTTATTAAGATAAAAAGGGGTACGACGAGAAGTTGTGGAAACCCTTATTATTGGAAAAACATTATTATAAATGAAGGGTACAACGAGAAGTTGTGGTAAACCCTCTTTCTTTTAAAATTGAACACAAAGGACCCGATTGTATGCTTAGATGAAAGTTGTTATATAAGTTTGTTTAGCCTTAAAGACCCATGAATCGTGAATTGTTAATCGAAAAGAACGCTAATACTATGGATAGATCTATCGGGGTGACACCCAGTCCGGTCGCGACTAGCTATCGCGTGGTGTTGTGATGCACCAGTAATGAAACATCGGATGCAATTGTATAAGAGAAATATACGCACTTGGCTAGGTGTGTTGGGCTGAAATAATATATGTTAACGTTCAATTTCACGAGACTTATGAAATAACAACGATAATTATGTCTGATCCACATGATTGTCAACCACGGAAGGTTTATTCAGAATACTTGTGTTCGTTTATTTAATTTCAAACTCTATAGATTCACTCAACATTTTTGTTGACTTTATAGCATGTTTTATCTCAGGTCCATGAAGAAGGCACTTAGGGAAGGCGGTTTCATGCAGCTTGCTAAATTAAAATGTTTTGGCCCGCTTTTATAAACTATGTTCATTCAAGGAAACTTTTATTATTTGGTTGGTTGTGTAAACCTTAAACTATTTGGGGACCGTGTGTGAACTGTTTTATCTTTAAAACTATGAATGGATGTATGTTTTGTTAAAACGACTCATTTTGAGGCGTTTTCTATGATATTGAGGTTGAATCATGACAGTAACACCCAATGACCCTTCCGCTGCTATGACCCGAAATTGGGGGTGTTACAGGATGAATGATTACTCTCTGGTTCCACCACCAGCTGGTGACTTCTATGGTGTCCAGAGAAGGGACTTATCTTGGACTGGTTTACCAGAGCTCCAAGAGGAGGAATTCATTCCTCCACCAAGAGTTGTCACTCCAGTGGAAGAGTATCAACAAAAATTGACTGACCTAAATGAGTGGAAGAATGCTAACCCTACTTTATTTGTTAAGGGAGGTTTGCTATGTGAAAGTCTCAATGAATCACCACCCATTAAGGTTACTAACCCAATCACTGGTAAAGCTGTTGACCTAGGCTCAAACACTGTTAGAAGACCTACCATTAAATATGCAGAGATGTATAGGAATAATAGGTCACCCAAGAGCCAAGTTAGCAATCATGGAACAGGTTTCTTCTCTTCTAGACATAAGGTTGTGTCTAAGAAAGCCTGTTACACTTGTGGTAGCTTTTCACATTTGGCATACAAGTGTGTCAACGCTCCCAAAGCCAGCGCTGACAGGAACAATTTCAGCGCTGACAGGAAGAAAGTCAACGTTGTTAGAAAGTCAAACGTTGTCAGACCCAAACCTTGTGTGCAGCAAAGTCCACAAGTGATTAGACCTGCTCCATTCTTTTCTAGAAGGTCAAACACTCATGGACAAAGACCATTTCAAAAGACAAACACCTGGTCAAATAGGCAATGGGTTTCTGTAGCAAACCCTAGGTTCAACGCTGACAAGGGTAATTTCAGCGTTGACAGGACAAATTCTAACGCTGACAGAAACGTGACCTGACCTAAATATTTGCAGCCACAAGGTAAGGGGTCTAAAGCTTCTTCAAGCTTAACATGGAGACCCAAGAAAGATCAAAACCCTAATGATAATGGGATTTCAATGACTTGAAATAGATTTAATTACATTTCAAAGGTCATTACAAAACCTATTGGGGTTAACTGGGTATTTCATCCTAAAAAGGATGAGAATGGGGTTGTTGTGAGAACTAAGTCTGTTCTTATTGAACAACCAGATGAATCCAAGTCTTTTGAGACTTGGGTTCCCAAAGAAAACTAATTTGTTTTCTTTATGTGCAGGGCATTCAAAGACAGATCAATGATTATGGATATTGGGATAGTGGATGCTCAAGGCACATGACAGGGAAGGAAGACTATCTGACGAATTTCACCCCTATTAAAGATGGTGATAAGGTATACTTTGGAGGTGGTTATGGTACCATTAAAGGCAAAGGAACCCTTCTCACCAATAATCTGCGTTTTGAGAACGTCTTCCTGGTAAAAGAACTTGATTATAATCTGTTTAGTATATCACAAGTATGTGATAACAAAAATAAAGTTCTTTTTACTAATACTGAGTGTTTGGTGTTAAGCAAGGATTTTAAGATCCCTGATGAGAAATATAATGAGTATACAACACCTAGGCATAAGGACATATATAATGTGAATTTAAATAGGATTAAAATGAATACCAATATGTCTTGTTTTTATGCTAAGGCCTCAGTAGATGAGAGTAATTTGTGGCACAGGAGACAAGGTCACATAAATTTTAAAAATATAAATAGACTTGTGAGGCTTGGTTTAGTTGATGGTTTGCCTGAGAAGGCCTTCCACAATGACCACTCTTGTGTTGCATGTCTTAAAGGCAAGCAGCACAAGGTCTCATTCAAGTCCAAACAGGTGCATACTAGTTCCAGACCTCTTCATATGCTTCACATGGACCTCTTTGGTCTAACAAATATAGAAAGTTTGAATGGTAAGTCGTATTGCTTTGTTGTCACAGATGACTTCTCTAGATTTACTTGGACATTCTTTCTAGCTATGAAGAGTGACACAGCTGATGTTCTTATTGATTTTATCACTCAGATTGAGAAAAGGTCTGGCAATGAGGTTACAATGCTTAGGAGTGATAATGGTGGAGAATTTAGGAACAAAAAGCTAGATGATTTCTGTGCCAGGAAAGGAATTACGAGGCAATTTAGCATTGCTAGAACCCCACAACAAAATGGGGTTGCTGAGAGGAAAAATAGAACCCTAATTGAAGCAGCCAGAACAATGTTGGCTGATGCTCACTTTCCTATAGCCTTTTGGGCTGAGGCTGTTAATACAGCTTGCTATGTGCAAAATAGAGCATTAGTAAACAAAATTTAGAACAAAACACCTTATGAGTTACTTTGGGGAAGAAAACCAAATATTGGTTTTCTCAGACCTTTTGGTTGTCATGTAGTAGTATTGGATACTAGTGATGCCTTAGGGAAATTTAGTGCAAAAGGTGATGAGGGTTACTTCATGGGGTATTCAGTGCAGAGCAAGGGTTATAGGGTTTATCTTAAAGAGGACAAACGTATAGTTGAAAGAGTACATGTTAGGTTCTTAGAGAATAAACCTAGTGATCCTAAAAGTGGTCCTAATTGGTTGTTTGATTTGGAACCCTTATCTAGAACTTTAAATTATATGACTGTCTCTAATCCAGACATTGTGAAGGTAACTTCAAATGTTGTAGAGGAACAAGTTGTTAATGTTTCAGGTACACAGGTTCATGAGAAGGTTTGATCACAAGCAGAAAAGGCATCTCCTACATTAGAATATGTCACAATTCCCATTTGGACAGATACTTTTGCTGCTGCTGCTGCTGCTGGACAAGATAATGGTGGTTTCCAAATACCACCAGATACAAACATGCATGGTCCTTCAGGCGCTGACAAAGGCAAATCTAGCGCTGACAAGACCAATTCAGACGTTGATGGCTCAGACGTTGACAACAACATTTCAAGCGCTGTTAGCCCAGACGCTGACAACCAAGATTTAGACGTTGACAACACTTATGGGCATCTTTTCTCTTCCAGTTTTGAACAAGGTGGACCTTCCAATATTCTTGAAGAAGTTCACATTGATCAAAGAGAGTCTGATGAAGAAGATATTGGCAACATGGAGCGTGAGGTTGAGGATACCAGACTTTTTGAAGGAGGGGTTCTCACTTCCACAATGAAGAATCACCCCACATCCCAAATCATTGGTGATATTATGACTCCAGTTCAGACTAGAAGATCTCATCAAGGTCTTGGTGGGTTTATTGCCAATATACACAAGAAGGTTGATACCCCTCTTGTGCAAGCATGTTTGTTTGCATGTTTTCTGTCACAAGAAGAACCCAAGAAAATATTTGATGCTCTCAAAGAACCAAGTTGGGTGGAAGCAATGCAGGATGAGCTTCACCAATTTGCAATTCAGGATGTTTGGGAGCTGGTTGATTGTCCTAGATATGTCAGACCTATAGGGACAAGATGGGTTCTCAGGAACAAAAGAGATGAAAGAGGCATTGTGGTCAGAAACAAGGCAAGGTTAGTGGCTCAAGGTTATACACAAGAGGAGGGGATAGACTATGAGGAGGTCTTTGCACCAGTTGCAAGGATTGAAGCTATTAGGATTTTTCTAGCCTATGCCTCCTGCATGGGCTTCACAGTCTATCAAATGGATGTCAAAAGTGCTTTTCTCTATGGCACCATTGTTAAGGAAGTCTATGTAATGCAACCTCCTGGTTTTGAGGATCCAGAGCATCCAGATAAAGTGTATAGAGTCAAAAAGGCTATGTATGGCCTTCATCAAGCCCCTAGAGCATGGTATGGTACTCTGTCTACCTATTTGGTGGTCAATGGATTCAAGAGGGGCACCATAGATCAGACACTGTTTACAAGAAGAAAGGCAAGGATGTGTTGCTTGTGCACGTCTATGTTGATGATATCATTTTTTGGGTCTACTGATCCAAAGATGAGTGAGGATTTCTCCAAGCTTATGACAGACAAATTCAAGATGAGTGCTATGGGGGAGATGAACTTCTTTCTAGGTTTACAAGTTCAGCAGAAAGAGGATGGTATCTTCATCTCCCAGGACAAATATGTTGCTGATATCTTGAAGAAGTTTGGCTTTTCTCCACATGAAAAGAGGGCTACTACTCCTATGGATAGAGAACACCCTTGGGGAAAGATTGGAGATGGGAAAGATGTTGATGTCAGGCATTATAGATCCATGATTGGATCCTTGATGTATCTTACTGCTTCCAGACCTGACATTATGTTTGCTGTGTGTGCTTGTGCACGTCATCAAGTGACTCCCAAAGAATGTCACCTTTATGCTGTGAACAGGATCTTTAGGTATCTAAGATGCTATCCTAGTCTTGGTTTGTGGTACCCAAAGGATTCACCATTGGAGCTGATTGCATATTCAGATAGTGATTATGGAGGTGATAAATTTGATAGGAAATCCACAACTGGTGGATGTCAGTTTCTTGGGAGCAGATTAATATCTTGGCAATGCAAGAAACAAACAGTGGTGGCTAATTCTACAACTGAAGCAGAGTATGTGGCTGCAGCTGCATGTTGTGGTCAAGTTTTGTGGATTCAGAACCAGCTGTTGGATTATGGGTATAATTTCATGCATACCAAAATATTTGTTGACAATAATAGTACTTTATGCATCATTAATAATCCTGTACATCATTCTAAAACTAAACACATAGAAATTAGACACCATTTTATAAGAGATTGCTTTGAGAAAGGTTTAATATAACCAGATAGGGTTGACACTGAGGAAAATGTGTCAGATTTATTAACTAAACCTTTTGATGCTGGGAGATTTCAATACTTGGTAACAAGTATTGGAATGGTTAATCTCACATAATATGTGTTTTGGATTGTTTTTGTAAAAGTATGTACAGGATGATGCTTTATTATTATTGGTCTTATTGATGATTTAGATTTTCCACTATATTTTTCTAACACTGACAAAGGTGGCTTGAACACTGATAAGTGTTTTTGTAACGTTGTCAGCAATATAATTGTCTAACGCTGACAAAGCTTCCCTCAACGCTGTCATGTGTTATCGGGGCGTTGTCAGCAACAATGTTAGTTTTGTGGTTTTCAATCTAAATGTGCAGATGGTGTTAGCAGTATACCATTGGATACAGAGTTGCTTATGGATCAATGGAGAAGCATTTGTACAAGTTTTTATTTATGGATGATGGTTGGAATGTTTCATTCCTATCTTGACATAAATTTTTATGTTCATGCATGATTTTAGCAAACTTTTTATCATAGTTTAAGGGGAGGTTTTAGGAACCTTTAGGATGTTTGGGTATCCATATGATACTCTTATCACAATTCTAGATTGTGTCCACAGGTGAGTATGAGTTAGTTTTATTAAATCATGAGGCACTGTAGCATGCATAGTATATCAACTTTGCATGCTGCCAAGACATTTTTGGCCTAGAATTGGTTGTGGTCTGTTGGGAGACTTGGGAATGATTTTGATATGGGATTTACCTGGGAGTAACAAGGATTTTATAAGGTAACTTGGTTGTTAAGAGTTTTGGTTAGCAAGGGACACTAGAGGACTGTTATGTCTATCTTGCTTATGCAAGTGTGCATAACTGGACAGTGCTTGCCGCCCTATAATAATTATCAGCTTTTGGTTATCTTCTCTAGGATAAATTACTTGTTAAGGTCATTTTTCACTTTTTAAAATATTTTTATTTTTGGACGCTTACAAGAATTTTCCAAGCGTTGTTGTGACCAAATTGGACGCTGACATGGCTATAGGCAAACGTTGACAAGATTATAGCCGTTGGGCGTTGATAGGTTATTTTTTACCGTTGACACTCAATGGGACCTACCCAGTTGTTACTTTTTGACATATTTTCAAGCCGTAATTTTAGGAGTTGTTACTTTCATTTAATGCATGAGATAACTTATAACTTTTTTAATGTTTTCATGATTGATTTTTGAAAATCTTTGCCTATTTTTGGGCCAATCACATGCATTCTTTCTCTCCTATAAATTTGGCTCCTATTTTAAACAGGGTATCTATAATTCTTGTCTAACACTTTTCTCTTATCAACTTCATCTTCTTCACTTAAAATTAACAGCTTTCATCAATAGCACCAAAGTTTAAACCGACAGAATTAGAATTGGGGTTCAGATCACAACACAACATGATTGCTTATCTTGACGCTGATGATGCTCTGTTTCCCCAATACACACAAATGGTGGCGTATTTGAACGCATCCCCATTAAGGTATGCTCTTTCTCATGCACCACTCATTCCAGTCACACACATTAAGCAGTTTTGGAACACTGTTAGTTCCTCAACAGTTAATGGAGTGACCACATTGACTTCTATTGTTCATGGGAGATCTTGGGTGGTTACTGAGGCCTTGGTACGCCAAGCCTTGCATCTTGATGATGCTGATGGTATAGCCACCCTTCCCATAAATGAAATAGAACAAGGGCTTAGGGCTTTGGGATATCCTTTTCCTGATGAAGGTACTCTTAATAAGTATCATAAGCAGGAATTTCCCCCAGCTTGGAAGTACCTCATACATGTCCTCCTTCAATTTTTGAGTCCCAAATGTACTGCACACAATGAGATCAATAGATCCATTGCAAGTGCTATTGTGTGCATTGCAACAGGGCAAAGATATAACTATTCTAAAATGATTTTTGAGGGGATGTGTAAAAACAAGGGGACAAAAATGACTTTAGCTTATCCTCGTTTTCTGCAAATGGTTTTTGATGATCAAGGTTACTGCTCAAGGGATCACAATGATTTTTATAAGATCCCTGAGCAAAAGAAAGCTATTTTTATGAAGATGGATTCACCACCCCATAGAGACTTACCTTTAACCCAAGCCATGCTTGCTGTTATTGCAGCAGCACAACCCCAACCAGACCCCCAACCTCAAATTGACCCTCAACCACAACTTGAACCAATTCTTGAACCTTTACCCTCACCTGAACAAATGCAAATTGACTCTGAATCCTTCAACGCTGATACATTAAATGTTGGCGTTGATGTGCCTATTTCCAACGCTGACAGACAACCTTCACAATCCTAAACACCCCTTAACCAACCCACATCTACCCATTCTTCCACACCATCTTCCACACCCCCTGAATATAGGTTGATGAAACGCCAAAGGACTACTGGAGTGTTCTCCTCTGGTGGTCATAGACATGTAGCAGAGAGAACCACCACCACAAGTGTGGCTAGTGACCTGGATGAGGCTGAGACTATTGTTTCTGGCTTAGATGTTGGCCAAGGCAGTCCCAAAATAATTAAGTCCTCATCCATGCCCAATGAATCTGACTTGGGAGGTCAAATTCCCATTTTAGCAGAGGGCAGACTGGAATCAATGACTCTTTTAGAATTGACGGCAGTCTGTATAAGCTTGCAAAAGAAAAATGCAGACTTAGTACAAATTGTCAGCTCACAAGGCCTTGAACTCAAGCAATTGAGGGAGAGGATTGTTGTTTTGGAAAGTGATCGTGCTAGAAGGGGTATGGAGGAATCTTCCAAAGGGGAGGAAGATCAAATAAATCTGAGTGATAAGGGCAGCCAGGATGGTCAATCAATGGATGTTGCTGAGGCCCTTACAACTTTGAAGAAACAACCAGGTTTTGATACGTCCTTAGTCTCTCCCACCAATTTAAATTTATCATTTACATCTATGTTGAGAGAGGTTACACAAGGCGCTCTGGGAAAATATTTGAGCGTTGACAAGGAAAATTTGGACGCTGATAGAAGTATTTTGGGCGCTGATAGAAGAAAGTTGGGCATTGACAGACCTGCACATGAAGGTGATGTATCCCAGTCATCATCTATCATCAAGGAGGTTTCTACTCAGGTATTACCATCTACCTTACCAACCATTGCACCATCAGATAAGGGTAAGGGTAAAATGGTAGAAGAGATTGTTCCAAAAGATGCAGCTCAAGTTGAATTTGATAGAAGATTGGCTGAACAAATGATGGAACAAGGTGAAAAGGAAAAGTCACCATTTGTTGTGACTTTAGAAGAAGAAAGTGATGGAGCTAGCTCAGACTCAAGTGTGATGATTATAGAACCTGAAAGGCTTGAGTATGGTGATGAGTTTGCTAGGGAAAAGTTGAGAGAATTGAAATTGCAGGTTGACTTTGACATGCCAGAGGTGGTTCAAATGTACAATGCTTGGGAAGAAAGATGCATGGATAATCCAGACTTGACCATTTCAGATCAAATATGGGGTTTGGAGCTTCTTCTTAGAGTTCAGAAGGATTGTAAGGTAATTTTGAAACACAAGGCAAGCAATATTCTCTCAGAGTTGAAAAGGGATAGAAGGGAGCTCTACTTTATGTTGCTCAGATGTCATGGAGTTGGATGGACATATCAGAAGTTGAAGGCTTTGACATTTGATGAGTTGGAAAACAGGGCTTATCCCATTTGGGTGAGAGTGCAAGAAGCAAACACTCTCAGACTTCTTTCAGATGAAAGAAAGGAGCAACTTGCAGAAGAAATGGAAATCAAGAAAGCTATGATGATTCCCAGGCCAGTGAAGAAGGGATTTTCATTTGAGTTTCCAAAAGATATGGATCCACTATATCCAAGTGAAGCAGTTATAAGAAAGAGCCTCAAGCTCTCCCCATTAGAAGCTTCAGATATGGTGCAAGTGTTACCATTAGATTCCAGGAACCCAATTGTGAGCTATGAGGAAGATGAATGTGGGTTCTGGAAGATTGGCAGATTTGGCAAGGAGGTACACACTTTTACCACTCTCATATCTTTATTTGCAAGTTATGATAGAGAAGACTTGGTGGACCTTTGGAGGTTGCTGGAGACCAAGTATGAGGCTGAAGCACCAACTTCAGCTAATGGAATAAAACTTTGGACCACATTCAAAAGAATTTATGGGCCAAAAGATGAAGATCCTGCAATTTGGAAGGATCTTGAGGATGACCTCAGTGGTCTTCAATGGAGGTTATATTCAGCTGCTGGTGTATACCATTTGAGTTCTACAAAGTTTGCTGAGTATCTACTTGTGGATGCTCAGTATTTCATATCCAAGGCTGTTTTGGAGAAGATGAAGGACACTCAGCTGGAAATAGATTATTCAAGTAACGTGGCAAAAGATTTGATCAGATTTATTCATTACCAATATGAGAAGGTTTGTAAGATTCCTCCTAGTCCTTAATGCTTATTCAGAAACTTGATCATAAGAGTGGATATCAAGTTTAGGGGAGGATTGTTGGGAATAAATTAAGGCCAGGTCACTTGAGCGCTGACAAGAACAATTCAAGCGTTGACAAGAACAAAACAAGCGCTGATAGCTCAAGCGTTGACAAGTTAAAGTCAAGCGTTGACACATTGAAGACAAGCACTGATGGAAGATATAATCTACACGTTTATTATATTCTAGAATACTTCTAGTAAGGATAGAAACGACAATGTATTTTCTATATTTATCTCTACCTAGAATAGCTGATACGTAGATTATTGTACAAGGCTTCTTATGTCTATAAAAGAAGGCTTTTAGGTTAAGTTTCATATAAGTTTTCATTTGTAAACATCTTTCATTGTAAGCAAGTTCGATATTCATAATCAAAGTGAAAGTTTGTTTACATCTTGTGTGTTCTTGTTTAAGTGTTAAATTCCGCATAACACTTAGATTCATAAAGCATATACAAAGGTTTCTCTACGTGTATTACTTGATCTAATCTCGTATATACAAAGCTAATCGATCTAAGTTTAGGATCAACACTTCTCTGGCAAGTTGAAGAGCCGCTAGTCTGGTCCATTCACCGTCGCCAAAGTCTTTCCATATGGGACCATTGAGCTTTCTCAGCCAAATGGGTCCAATTTTAAGGTGAATGGCCAGCGTTTGAAGCTGTACTTTGGTGAGGACATCTCCCATGAGATGATTTCATCCCTCACCACGTTCCCCATGAACTAAATTTGGGTCGAGTCAGGCTCGTGACTCGGTGAACAAAAACAAGCGCTTCTCGGGAGGCAACCCGTGATCTATCCTTTACTGCTTTCATAATAAGTGTAGGGGGAGCCCCGTATGTGTTTGTTGTCTTGTTTCTTGTGTTGTGCAGGGATTCAAGCTTCAAAGATCCACCTTGATGACTTTTGACGAACCTTGATACCGTGTTCCCATCTTCCCGGTTCTATCCTAAACTCTTGTGATTCAATATTTCATATTTTATATATGTTCACATTGAATTCACTTTAGTTGTCCTTTCCTTAGCAAGATTTAAACAAAGTGCACAATGTCATAAGTGTAGGGGAGTTTACTCCCACATGCTTAAACATTGAGGACAATGTTTATCTCAAGTGTAGGGGGGACTTCTATCGAAGTAAGTGGTCTTTTCCATGAATTTGCCCTCATTTTAACCGGAAAATTTGATTTCTCGCAATTTTTCAAAATTTTTAATCTATTTTGGCCTAGTTGTATAGTTGTCTTTGCCTTTGCTATGATTATTTTCTTTCCATTGCTAGAATAATTCTTCAATAAAGTGGTTTTAGATTTTCTTAGTCGTGAACATTTTGACTCAACCCGAGTTTACTTATCTAAGTTTACTCTAGCTAGTATCCTTAACGTGTTTAAGTCAAGTTTTGCTAGGCTTTTATATAGGGAGCTATAAAACGCGAAAGTCTTAACTCTCACGGGTTAAGAACAAGAACTTTTCGCAAGTTCCTATAATTGATCCTAGAGAGTTGTTTATCAAGGGAACTTTAAAATGCGAATTCTAAACTTGAAAAAGTCTAAGAGTTTGCAAGATCCTATAGATGACTCGAAAACCCAAAACTTTGATTTAATAGGCTAAGCATCCACGAGTCTCATTCCTTGAGATTTTAAACTGTGGAGAACGAGAGATGATAAAGTCAATTATAAGTTCGGTATTCTTTCGTGAATTTATGTGAGTTAATTATAAGCCTATTCTCCCTTCGCTTGTTAATAAGTTTATCTGCAATAAATAAGGTTGTACGATTTAAAAGGTTACTTAGCTTCTAGCCCCAGATCGTTTAAAAGTTGCTCGGTACGGATTAGAGTTCATAGCCAAGGCATAACTTATTGAAGCGGGATGCAAAGATTGGCGAGTCCGAAAAGGCCCTAACAAGGCATGAGGGCTACATCTTGTTGCTAAAGATCCAAAAGTGATGTGAAGAATCATTTATCGAAAATCAATATGAAGGATCGAGACACACGACGAAAAGAAAATACTCCCCAAAAGAACATGGAGAAGTCTATCCAAAAAGACCCTAACAAGGTATGAGGATAAATAGATCCAAGTCCTAAAAGGAGGCGGATCGTTGTATATCAAAGTCCAAAATAAAGATTGGAGAAAAATGAAGAAGTCGTGGTCCGAATATGAAGAATCTCTCAAAACTTCAAGTGAAGAAATTCCTATTATGAAGAGAAGGCCATTATTTCATGAACGTCTCTCAAGATTCGAAGTATGAAGTCGCTGCCAAATATCGGTCCGAGAAAGGTCTCAAATCGTGAAGCGAGCTATGCCAAGATATGAACTTTATGAGGTCCCGAGAAGCAGTTTTAAAAGATTTGGTCCTTTAGCTAACTATTGATTAAATCGTGCACTTTATTTTCGGCCTAAATAACTATCGAAATAAGTCAAACAATACATCCTCGTGATCATTCAAGACAAAAATAAAATATAAGATATACACCTAGGAATAATGGATTCTAAGTGAATAATTGGCCTACATGAGTTCGTGATAGTTTGCTAACTTATAATAACAATGATCTCGTTTTTAAGCTTGGTATGGGGAACGTGAAACTTGAGGATGATAAATGTTCATGGCAGCCAAAACCCAATGTAAGTCTTTAATTTCTTTACTTGTTTCTATCTTTTCATATTTAGTATTTAATAAAGGCCAAGGTGGGTTATTAATGATGAAAATGTAAACCGTGCTTTAAAATTAATGCATTGCATGAGGGCATTGCAATGGTCAAGTGTAGGGGATTTAATAAGTGTGAAAACACTTATCCTTTTACCACTTATTTCCAATAATAACAAGACCAAAACGTGTGATTTATGTCGTAAAAGTTGGAATTATGCGTAGTTTGTGTTTTTATTGTGTTTTAGGACCAAAAGATGAAAAAGGAAGAAAACACGGGCTCTCATGGGCTTTTATCGAAGAAAACGGGAAAAGACGAAGTCAAAAGATCAAGAGTGCTTAAATAACGGATGTCCAAGACCTATTCTGAAGATTTATCAAGGAACAAGTCTAAATACGGAAGTTTAATGAAGTCGAAGAACTCGAGTCTAAATAAACGAAGAAATGTTAAGACGAGTTTAATTAATCTCGAGGCGACATCGAGAAAGACAAATGAATTAAATCGAGTCGAGAAGAAAAGAAAGAAGGAAGCACCACACATGCACCTCCCACTTCCCTATAAATACCCTCCTAATCACATTAGGAGGGGGTTAGCTAGTTTTTCATTTTTTTCACTTTTCTTTCTAGTTTTAGAAAGAGAAAGTCTTAAACTTTCTCTCACTAAGTTCCATCTTTTCTTTTAATCTTTCAAGATTATTCATTTGTGTATTGCTTATTTCATTAATCAAGTTCTATTTAAGCTTTTAATCATTAATCTCATTCTACCTTTCTTGATTTACTTTACCTTTGATCCGATTTGCATACTTCATGCGTATGATTTAATGATTTCGTGATTGAAGGAGTAATCTTCTTTGGTTATACTTAAGCTCTTAAACGTATAAGTTGTAAGCTTTCAATGCTTATTGGCTTATTCGAGTTTTAGCTTATTGATTTTCGGATATAATAAAGATTTTAGTCATTTTAAAGTTCATTTCATTAAGTTGATAATCTTTTATGTTTTACAAGTTGTCAAATTTAAGCTTTTCGAGTTGTTTAAGTTTTTGATACAATAGATTATTGATTGTGCTTATTGAGTTTTACATTTGCCACCAATTTCGGATTAAGTTAGCTTCCATCGCAATCTTGGGGTTTTTGCACATTCCGATAGACCTCAGTGTTTTGATCGCAATAACCCATTAGGGTTCTACTTTGCGATCAGGTTGTCATTTCCCCCTTATTCCGATCTGGATTGCGATCGCTCATTGCGATCGCATATTCCGACGGGTTTTAAGGCTCTTGTTAAAACGAAACGCTGCCCATTTTTCGATATCAACATTGCGATAGACATTATTCCGATCTGAATCATTGCGATAAAAGGACATTCCGACGATCAACATTGCGATAGACTTGTTGTAGTTGCATTCCGATGGGTAGTAAGTTTAACATTCCGATGGACCTTTGTATTGATTATTCCGATGGCTCTTTCTAGAGATATTCCGATGGTTATGATTTGGTGCATTCCGACAGAGATGATTTGCATTATTCAATTTAACTAAGATTTTAAGTTTTAAAGTTTTTCAAAGTTTTAAGTTTCAAGTATTTTCTTAATTAACTTTAAGTTTAATTTTGTCAAAGCTTCTACTTTACTCATCGACAATTTTCATACATGCTTTTAAATTAGACAACCAAACCAAACCATTCTCTTGTTCACCAAAAGACGATTGAGTCGCACTTTGAACCAATAGTCAATTCGAAAAGACTTAGGACTACGAATTTTGATACGTGGGGTAAAAGCCATGTATTAGGAAGCAGGGGAGCACGAGTGGGGTCCAAGGAGGTCACGGGGTTGTGTTTTGTAGGGTGGGTTTTGATGAGAGAGGGTGTAATTATGGATCTGAAGCTTTGGAACAAAAACCCCTTTGTATTAAGGCAATTAGGATGTGAGCCTTAGGGGATAATGAATAATGTAATTAGATTTGGGGTAGGGGTTAATATAGTTTAATATGTGTTTCCCACAATTTGTATTAAACAGATTTTAATAAATCTGTTATATAAAAAAGGTGGTGGGTGGATTTGTGACGTATAGTGGGAGAGGAATGTGATTGGTGGAGGTGTGGTAGTGGAGTGAGGTGGCAGTAGATGAGTGGTGAGGATAGTATGCTTGTCTGGTCAGATTTGGTCCTCCACGTTCCAACTTTTTATCATTTAAAGTTTTGGCAGCTATACTCATTTTTCCTTTGTATTTCAACTTTGGGCAGCTTGTCAAATATGGCACAAATGGTTTACAAACTTTTATCAAGGACCAAATATACAATGTTTGCATTCTTCAAGGGCTCATAATGTAATTTCTCATCATTTTAGGGACCCATATGCAATTTTTGAGTTTTGCAAGGGTATAAAATGTCAAGTCTTCAAAAGATGAGGGACCACTCTTGACAATCTTCAAAACTTCAAGGACTTCAATGAAAAATCATGATTCGGGTCCGGTTCTTTGTGCGGCTTCATTTCCCGTGTTCGTTTTTGCTTGATTCTTGTAATCTTTTTGTGAATTCACGATATCCATACCTAAAATACACAATGAACAAACACAAGCATATTTTGGGGTATTTTAATGATATTTTAAGCGTTTTAAGCCCGATTTGGACGACGAGACTATGTATAATTGCAGTCTCATCACTATGATTATGAGATTTATCACCACTTTGTAAAGGAAGTTTAAGAGAAATGGAGTGTTTCTCAAGTTGGATTTTTTTTTCGAAAGTTCGTTATTTGACCTAATTTGTGTTGAAAGCTCTACTTCAAGATTTTGACATTTTTCGTCTGCTTCTGATACTAGACATGCTACATGACAATATTGATCAAGGTCGCTATACACACCAAGTATAGCATTCATATGGTCAACATAATAGTATTCCTTAGAAAGTCAATCAATTTCGTTAGAAAGTTGGTGTTCTTGTGTCGTTAATTTAGATTGAAGAAAATCAACTTCGTCTTCAAGAGAGCTAACATATTTTAAATCAGTCACCATTTCCTTAATGAGAGATT
This sequence comes from Glebionis coronaria, assembly GCA_025667525.1. Lineage (NCBI taxonomy): Eukaryota > Viridiplantae > Streptophyta > Magnoliopsida > Asterales > Asteraceae > Glebionis > Glebionis coronaria. Next base: position 148,652,368 of record CM046882.1, read on the forward strand.
ATTAAACATTTGCACATTATTTGAAAGATCATCGATAGTAGGAACAATGCATTTTTGAATGACAACTTTCACTTGTGGGTTATGTTTAATATCCCAAAGAGTATCTCTTGACACTGTTTCATAATCTAAGACACCTTATACAAATCTAAAACCCCATGTTTAATAAACTCAAATTGTTGAACACTTTTACATTTTTCATACCATTTATGTTTTTCATCCGAAATTCTTTTTTCTAACAAAATTGAATGTTTTGTAAAACCCTTTTTTGAAGATACTTTCTTTTCCGTTTTATGATACGTTGGTGGAATATTTTAAAAGAACTCTTGTTCTTTGGAAAGTTCTTTTTGAGGAACAAAGTTAACATAGAGATTATTCCATGTAGTATAATCATAAGGTTTTATTAAATCACTTAGTTTGGATCGAATTTCTTGGAGATGATGAATGGTTTCGTCAGAGTCAGGGGCCATCATAAGGGCAAGATTATCATTATAACAACCAATATCATATAGGCCAGGTTGGATACTTTGAACTTTCTTGAGATACTTATGCTTAACAAAACTCATTTTCGTATTTCTATTGAGAATGTTCATTGTCTGAATGGATTTACTCTTTTTGTAAACAATGTCATTTAAAGTTTTAACCTTATTTTCCAAATCAACAAATTTTTCGATTTCCTTTTATTCATGAGTTTTATAAAGCTGAGTTTGTTCTTTGTTAATCGACTCTAGTTTAGAAATCTAAAGTTTATGTAACAACAGTTGCTATTCAAGTTATGATACCTTTTGTTTTGTCATATGAAGTTGATGTGCTGCTTTAGAACAATATTGTTCATTGAGCACCTTTCGTTCATATGCCAAACCATTAGTTATAGCAACTCGTCGATCAACTTCTTTTACATAATCACACTCTTTAAGCCTGCCGATCTCATCGGCTATGGATGTGTTTGCTTGCCTTAAACGTTTATTGGTCTTTTTGTTTTCATCAATTTCACTTTTCAAAGTATGAATAATAGAGGCAAGAAAAGCACGGTCCTCATCCGATTCAGTATCCTAGTCAACCTTTCCTTCATCATTACATATATCTGATGAATCAGAAGTGATATGATATCCTCGTTTTTCATTACATATGTGTCATTGATGCTTTTGGGTTTCTCGGGATGTTGTCGCTCATTTGCGAACACATTATAGTTATCGTGTGAATGTACCTTTCAATGTATCTACATCAAAAATAGGCCCAGAGTTGTCAGCAGTTTTTGGTATCACTTCTTGAATCTTTGCCATGTACATGTAATGCGCGTCCAATTCTTGATCATCGTGTTCATTATCAGTGTCCTCGCGCTAGTCAACTTCATCAGCAGTCAGCTGAATCCCTGCTTTTTCTTTCTTACACATCAACATCTTTTTCTTGTGATATGCAGAATCCTTAACCCGTTTTGGCTTCTTACATTCTCTAGCCATATGCCCAAGTTCCATACAATTAAAGCATGGAATCTCTGTCTTCTGCAAAAACCGGAGTGCCTACATTTTCTCTAGCCCCAACTTGATTTGACATCCTCTGATTATCATACCTAGCATCTCTATCATACCTTACATCGCGACCATACCTTGGAGTATTTTCAACTTCTTTATATCTCGCATTGGATCATGATCTGAGGTTGTTGTTGGTAGGTTTGTATTTCTTCTTGTAGGTTGTGGTGAGTAAAGACATGAGTTTCTCAATCTTCTTGTCCATTAAGGTTTTTTCATCATCACTTACATCACTAGCTCCATCAAACTCGGTGTCATATATTGGAGGTGGAGCTTGAACAACTTCTTTTGCTTTGTTTTTGGCATTTGCTGTTGGTTTGTGTGATGAGCTTTATGATCTTGAAGAGTGAGAAGGTGCTTGTTGATGGTTAATGGGTTGTGGTGAAGTTGCAGCAACAAGTGCAATTGAGTTAGTCGACCGTTCTACCTTTTCATCCCTAAGTTCATTTACTTCATTGATGTTGTTCAAGATATCATAAAGTTTGTGATATGAGATGGTCTTAATATCTTCCCTTTGCTTAACCAAAGTCAGAAATCTTTTCCATTCTGTCTTGAGTTGAAATAAAAATTGAACATTCGCATGATGATTGGAGATGGTGCACTGATTTTGGACAAGCTCATTCATCATTTTGTAGAATCTCAAGTAGTATGAGTCAATTTATTCACCATCTTGTGATGTGAATTTTCCTAACTCCCAAAGTAGATTTATCTCAGGATCTTGAACGTTGATCGATTCACATTGCTTCAACCTATGAATTGTATTCCACATTTCCATAGCATTAGGACACGCATCAACCGTGGAATAGATATCGTTATCGATCCTAGTGAGTATGTAGTTCACTGCCTTTGCTTCAACTTGGAGAAGTTTCCTTTTCTCAGGAGGACATGTGCCAAAATTTTCCATAGCTCTTGTAGTAGTTGAAGTACCATCCTCAGCCTGTGTGGTAATGGGTTTGAATTCAAATATAGGAGGTGAATTGTCAAGGAAACGACGAAGAGCGGTTCTGTTCTCATTCGTGTCGAAGAATCAAAGAAATCGAGATCTCAACTGAATATTGTAACACCCTCATTTTACCTTAACGCAGCGGAACATTGATCTAGGGTATTACGTCATAGAACACAAGTCATAATGATAGAAAACAACTTAAAAGAGTGATAAAATCAACTTTCTATATATATCATTTAAATATCAGAGTTTTACAATATGAGGTTCACAAAATCTATAATAATAATTTCAATCTTGTGCATCTTCATTCCATCCTCATGCTGCTCCATACTGGCAATCTTCAATACCTAAGTTATATGCTTAAAATTAACACAATGATTGAGTGAATTCATAGGTTTAAAATCATTTTTAATACAAGATACTTTTTCCTGAGCTACATTATTATTCGCTCGTAAGTTAAATAAATGAATCAATGCACTAAGCTTATGATACCGCTTCTAGACATATCAGAAACCAACAATTGCCCTTATGAGGAAGTCTGCCAAACTATCCTGTTTAGAAAAATAAAGTATGCATGTTTGACTACTGAGGTGCTAGCAAGTGCGACTTGCCCAGACAGGGGATGTCAGTCCCCAAATAATACTATTTATGATATTAGCGCTCATTTTCAAGAAACGATTAACGGTTTACAATTAAAAAGGGACTTTCAAGGCAGAAGTAAACATAGTGTCAATAATCATATCTGGGAAGCATACCAAAAATACTTGTATTCCAGTTTAGCATATATCCCCCTCACGGGTTTTTAAATCATTTAATAATCAACGCTAGTGAGGCTATGAATTCACCTGTGATCCATAAAGTCTGAGCTTATATCAGATATTTTTCATTCACAGATAAACAGCTTGATCAGACAAACCAAAACTTGGTCTCATAAACAACAGCTTGATCTCACACAAACCTCGATTAACACATTTTGTATAATATAAAGGCTTTTTGATCTCCTGTTCAAAGTTTTAGGTATTTGTTTGTGACATGCTTAAGGTTCATAGTTTAGTTATAATATCACATCATTGTTCAGGCCATCATACTCAAAAGCCTTCTATAAACGTTTGAGGAGCGAGGGCACTTTAAATAGTAAACCCAACCACTCAATCCGAATGTAAGATCGAGATGGAACATCTTTGCACAAAGTTCCCTACTAACATGACATGGTTATTTACTTTATATGTATAGTATAATATGTATTTTATATACTTTACTTTAAATATTGGCAAAAATAGCCCTTATAGTTACAGTTTAGCTTAATTACACTTTTAACCCTTATAGTATATAGTTTTAATATTTACAATTTCAACCCTCAATATTTAACCTTAGGGTCTAAAACTTTCCAATATTTATTATTATAGCTTTAGATTTCACAAAATGACACTTTTGGCCCAAATTGTTTAATAGTTTCAAAAATGACAGTTTTGGTCCCTATACTTGTAAGAATCACATAACAAGCTCAAAAAATGTACCAAATGATCTAGGATTTTAAAACAAAGTTTCAAAACACATTTATAATCATAATAACAACATTTTACTAGAATTATAGTTTTTAACTGTAGTTTTGCTCATTATTTCATGTAAATTACAAAACTAAGGTTTTAAGACATTTTTAGTTTATAACTTTCATTTAAAACTAGCAGGGTACCCGCGCGATGCGGCGGAGGCTGCCTTGTGACTAAATTATACGGTGTTATAATTCGTATTTTTTTAATTATAATCGATAGTTTTCATCTATAAACATGTTTTATATATTTTAGGGGCGGTAGGTACTCAATATACTAATTTGGTAGCTAGCATATGTTTTTCATTTATATGTTTTTAGCGGCAAATAATTTCCTTTTAACAAATACAAGTTACAAGCTGATCAGAAATGAAACCACCAAATGCAATATAGAATATTTATATCTTAGAAATATACGCGCTTAACCCCAACCAAAATCACACAATACGTGTCTATTATTCAAGATCCTTCCACACTCTCTTCCCTCCATCTCTTTTAAAATCTCCCAAAAAATAATTCACTTATCAAAAAATTTATTTTCCATACACAAAGTAAACGCTCACATAGCTTCGGATACTGAAAGAGACGTAGCAGCACTCGCAGCCATGCCCAACCACTTCTTCATCATAACCCGACCCAATCTGATCCGGAACCCTTCCCTACCAGATCATCTTGTTCGACGTGCACAGACAGTCATTCGTCGTTACCGGACCTCGTGGTGGTGGCGACGATGGCTGATGTGTCGAAAGGGGGAGTGGTTAACTGCTTTTAATGATTTTTATATATATCGATCAACCACCAAAACAACAAGATCTAACTGAAACCTGAAAAAGGAGTGGTTCTAATGTACTGTGGCGGCAGAGAGTTACGTGACAGCGGCTGAGGAGGAGATATTGAGAAGATGATTCAACTCAAACACCATACCCTTGGTCCGTATGGTAAATAAAGCAGGGTAGTATCGGATCTCAAGTATCCAAATATTGTATGTTGCCATTGCAGTAAGAGGGTGGTTGTGGAAATCTTGAGTAGTAACATGTGTTCGTGACTATTTATATCTTATAATATTTTAGGTTACAAAATAGAAAGGTTCTTATAAATATTGAAGTTGAATAATTAAAATACAAACTTTTTTTACCAAGCAATTAAAGAATTTTGACCAAGTAATTAAATGGCCCTAGACTTTTTTTAAATAATTAATGGGGCCATAAAAAATGCCCTTTAATAATATACCAGTTACAGGACATTGCATGTTACAGACTTTTGAATTTGAATCTTTAGTTTTTACATACTTACATTTATTTGAGAGATAAATTTCGTAATAAAATAATGTTTTAGTGGTTGAATTTTTATAAGACTTTTAAAATAAAATGGTTTAAATACTTTTTTAAATTAGTAGAGACGAAGATGATTAGAATTATTAATTATTATTATTATATTAATTATGTTTGTAATATACATATATGTTTTCATGGTTGTAGACTGTGTAACTATGTTTGTATATTTATGCAATGGGGCATATTAAATATGTGTATTAATTATACTAATTATGTATTTAATATGTTTATAGGCTTTTCATTGTTATAAAGTGTGTAATAATAATTGTACATTTAGGTAATAAGGTATATTAGTTATTTTAATTATGAGTTTTAGTTATTCTTATGTAGTATACTTGTGCAAGTTGTATATATGCATTAGTATCTTGTATTACTTCAATCTGATTTTTTTTATGCATTAATATCTTGTAAATTGTGCTTGGATTATTGTACCTCTTAAAAACTGAGCATTTAATAAGGAGAGAGGGACAAATATGCTTAATATGTAGTATAGATGATCATATGATCTAATTCTTTTCGGATTATCATTTTGACATTATTTTAGAATTATAACAAGATCAAAGCTTAGCCAACATAGAGATTACCTAGGTAGCTCCGAAATGGCTCCTTATGGCTTCCTATGAGCACAACTTGTTATCAAAGCTTCAAGAGCTTCAATGGCTTCCTTCTAGACCTGGGTTTTTTTTATCTTATGGGATGTCCTAGGACGTATATAGAGGTGGATATGAAGAATGGGTAGGAGATTACAAGGAAACGGGGTGCAAGTCTTCAAGGTATGCATTTCACCCCTATTTATAGTATTTCTAACACTTAGGATCCAAGTAAAGCCTTGAAACGTGTAAGCTCAATAGATATATGAATAAGGGATTCTAGGGAAGGTCTATACAAGTCTAAGAGTGAATATACAAGCTAGGGTCAAAGTTATATTGGTCTTGTGGCTAGAATGAACTCACGGCAAGGATAGGATGAGAAAAATGATGTGTCAACTATGAGTAGCTTAACCACCTACTAGAAAATATCCCAAAATATCTATTATTACCTATCCTAAGTTTAAATTTGGGAGGGAAAGTGTTTAAATTCATTTTTGGAGGGAAAAAACTAATCGGATAGGAAACTAGGGCTTGTAACTTTGTAATTTTGTTGATTAAGGGTTTAGGAATGTGATTAGTGATGGATTAGGGTTTATTTAGGGTGTAGTCATTGTATTTAAGAATCTTGGGTCTTTGGTTTGAAGGTTAATAAAGATTTGAGGTGAAATTGTGAAGAAAACTTAGGCGGGTTAGGGTTTCTAATGATTTATGATTAAGTCTTAGTAAAAGTGATTATCCTTCAATTAGCTACTACTGATGTAACTCAATTTATACATCCTAAATTTTCTTTAATGTGTTCATAAAGTCCCTACATTGGTTTTACTAAGTTATGTTGATCCCAAACTTAGATCGATTAGCTTTGTGTTAACGAGATTGAATCAAGACACGTAGAGAAAATTTGTTGTTATATGAACAATCCAAGTGTTATGCGGAATTAACACTTAGATTAAAGAACAAGTAAAACAAAAAAATCATACTTTCACTTTTGATTGATAATCGAACTTGAGTACAATGAAAGTTGAATACTGAATAATGTGTATATCAACTACAAACCCTACGATCTCCTATTATAACATAAGGAGTCGAGTACAAAGGATAACATATCAATTATTCTAGGAAAAGATAAATATAGAAAATATAATATTGAGTATATCTTTTCTTCAAATAATAAACGTGTTGACTAAGTTTTCCTATCAGTGGTTGGACTTCTTCTTGTCAGCGCTTGAATATCTCTTGTCAATGTTTGATCTGTCTGCGCTTGATTTCTTCTTGTCAACGTCCAATTTACTCTTGTCAATGTCTAAGTGGCTTGGCTCATTTTATTTCCAGCAATCCTCCCCTAAACTTGATATCTACTCTAGTAATCAAGTTTCTGAATAAAAACTAAGTACAAGGAGGATTCTTACAAATACAAATTACTTTTTAATTAGATAATAAATAAATCTAAGTAAGTCTTTGCCAACATCACTAGTATAATCCATTTCCAGCTGTGTAGACACCATCTTCTTCAAAACATCCTTGGACATAAGATACTGAGCATCCACAAGAAGATACTCTGAAAACTTTATAGTGCTTAAATGATAAACACCAGCTGCTGAATGTAGACGCCATTGTAGCCCACTGAGATCATCCAGATCCAACCATATTGGATCTGATTCATCTGGTTGAATCATCCTTTTGAAGGATGTCCAGATCTTTATTCCATTGACTGAAGTAGGTGCTTCAGCCTCATACTTGGCCTTCAACAAGTTCCAAAGGTCTACCAAGTCTCCTCTATCCAGGCTTGCAAATAATGAGATCAAAGAAGTAAAAGTATGTACCTTCTTGCCATATTTGGTGATCATCCAGAACCTACTTGCATCTTCTTCATAGTGAACTATTGGGTTTCTGAAATCCAAAGGTAATACCTCTACAATATGTGAAGCCTCCAATGGTGAAAGCTTAATGCTTTTTCTGATTACTGCTTCACTAGGATTCAACTGATCAAGAGCTAGGAATTCAATGGGAATTCCTTTCTTCATTGGCCTTGGTTCAATTGAAGCCCTCTGGATTTGCAAATTCTCTTCAATCTCTTCTCTCCTTTCATCTGAGAGAAGCCTCACAGTATTCTCCTCATAAATTCTTACCCAAATTGGATAAGCATGATGTTCCAATTCTGCAAAAGAGAGTCTTCTTAACCTATCATAGGTCCATCCACCTTGATGACACCTAAGCAACATGTAGTACAACTCTCTTCTATCCCTCTTGAGTTCAGAAAGCACCTTGCTAGCCTTGTGATTCAATATCACCTTACAATCCTCCTGAACTCTCAGCAATATCTCCAAACCTCAAATTTTTCAAGTTATAGACATATTTGGGTTCTCTTCAACCTTGGACTCCCATGCAAAATACATTTCCCTTACTTTTGGCATGTCAAAGTCCACTTTCATTTTCAACTCTCTTAGCCTCTCCTTGGCTAAGTCATCCTACCCATATTCCAACTTCTCTGGCTCCTCTAATATCATCACACTAGAATTTGAGCTCTCATAATCACCACTACCATCTTTATCTTTCTCTGTGGTAGCCCAATCCTGTTCTTGCAATTGTGCAGCCAAAGCTTGATCAAACTGTACCTGGGTTGCATTCTTTGGCACCTCTACTTCCACTAAAATTGCTTTACCCTTGTCTTTTGCTCCAATAGCTGGTAAAGTAGTTGTTGGTACCTATGTTGTAACATCCCTAATAATAACTGGTGGTTGGGATACACCAATCATACCTGTGGGTCTGTCAACGCCTTATTTGCTCTTGTCAGCGCTCAAACTCTGAACGTCAGCGGCTGACTTTGTAACCTGTTCCATCATCTCCACAAATGATAGCTTCTTTGGAGTGATCAATGAGACATCAATAACAGGCTTCTCCTTCAAGCTAGTCAAAGCTTCAGCAATTTCTACCTGTTTAGTACCAAAAGAACCACCTTCTTCTTCATGTGAGCCCTTGTCACTCAAATTGAAAGGTTTTGTTGGTGCATCTTCCTCCCCTTTGTAAGAATCCTCCCCTGATGAAAGGACTCTTTCTTGCCTCCTCCTAGCTTGGGCAGTCTCCGAAACAACTAGTCTCTCCCGCAATTGCGTGAGTTCAAGACCTTGACCTGTGACAACTTGTATAAGGTCTGCATTTTTCTTTTGCAAGCTAATGCAAAACGCCGTCAATTCTAAAAGAGTATAAGGTTCCAATCGGCCCTCCTCTATGATGGGAAGTTGACCTCCCAAAATAGATTCATGGGGCATGGATGAGGTCTTAATGATGTTGGGACTGTCTTGACCTGCATCTAAGCTAGAGCCAATAGTCTCGGCCCCACCCATGTCACCAACCACACTTTTGGTGGGTGGTTCCCTCTGCTACATGGCTAGGACCACTAGAGGAGAACACTCAAGTAGTCCTTTGACGTTTTTCCAACCTATAGTCTGGTGGGGTATAAGAGGAAGTGGATTGAGGGTCTATTTAGGTGTAAGGGGGTGTTTGGGTTTGTGGTAAAAGGGTGTCAGCATTTGGGTTGGTAGTGTCAACGCCCACAATTTTGGGTGTCAGCGTCGAATGGTTGTGGGTCAATATCCATATGTTGGGGTGATGGAGGTTGTTCTGGTAATGGGTCTGGTTGAGTTTGTGGTTGAGGTTGAGGGTTTGCTGCTGCCTCAATGACAGCAAGCATGGCTGGGGTGAGGGGTAGGTCTCTGTATGATTCTGTGTTCATATTACAAAAAATTATTTTCTTTTGAACAGGGATTGTATAAAAATTGTCATGATCCCTATTGTAGTATCCTTGCATGTCAAAAACCATTTGTAAAAACCTAGGGTAAGGAAGAGTGATAGGTGTAGAAATACGCGTTTAGGAAAACAACGTACAAATGGGGCAAGTATTAAGTCTTATGTTTTAGGAAAAACGTAAAACCGAATAAATGCGGGTTCGTTCTCGAAGGAGGTGTGTGGATTAATGTGCCAATATATAAAATCAAGTTTGGATTAGTGACGTTTTTGGTTTAGAAGAGAAAAAGTAAAGACGAGCAACGACTACGATTACACTACGACGAATTGACGTAAAACGCAAACGCAATTACGTAAAACGCGACAAAATTAAAAATTTAACCTAAAAATTAATTAAAAAATTAAACTAAGTCTAAAATAATATAAATAAGAATAAAAATCCAATAAATATATTTTTAAACCTTTTATTAATTAAATATTCAATTTTAAATGCTAATTAAAGCCCTAAAATTAAATATAATTAAGAAAAAGGCCAAAATATTATTTTATTAAACTAATAACTCATTTTTATTATTTAAAGACTAAAGTATTTTTCCTAAATTTTCAAAACTATTTTTCTAATTTTAAATCACTAAAAACTATTTTTAAACTAAAATAATCATAAAAATAATAAAATAAAGCTAAAAATAATTTGACAATTTTAAAAATCCTAATTTATACTAAGTAACAGTAGAAAAATGAAAAAGTTTGAAAAAAGTAAAAATTTTCACTAAAAGACAAAACATATAATAATTAAAACCCTAATTAAACTAAATTAATTCTAAAAATTAATAAAAAAGTGAACAGTAAAAACTTTTTAAACTAAAAATCTTAAACTATTTTTCTAAGTCTATGAAAATTTTTAAAACTGAAAAATATAAAGTTTTGTCACTAAAAGACAAAAATAGAAACTTAAAAATTAATTTAAAAAGCAATTTAATCTAAAAAATATTAAATGAACAGTAACTGAAAAGTTAATTAAACAGAAAAATCAAGAATAAAATAAGAAAAATTACAAAACTAAAATTAAGTCATAATTCCTATTTTTGATCACTAAAGACAAAAAAATGAATTTCTGATAGTGACACTTGGTCACTTTTTGTCTGGTAGCCAAGCAGTACCTAGAAATACACTAGCAGGGGTAACTGAGTTCCCACTGCTAGTGCAAAAAACAGGTCTGGGCACAAATAAGCTTAGGAAAGCTTAATCATGGGCTTTTTCTTGGATAATAAGGCACCCCCACAACCAGTTGGGTTGTGGGGAGTCCATAAATGCAATAAAACCAACAAGTAACAACACAAAATCACACACAAAAGGCACAAATAAGTGACTGATATAGCTAGGATGTATCTGATGAACAGTTGCTGGTGTTCTTGGCAATTGGACGAATTTCAACTTGTCAAATCTCACACAAATCCACACCAATCCACCCTAGACTAGCTCACAACCATAGATAGCACCTAAACCTAACAGATTACAAAGAAATGAGGGCAATATTACAGCTAAACAAGCAGATATGATGAGTTACTCATTTTAGCTATTTTTTACCACTTTTTAAACATGCAATTGCTCTTTCTACTTATCAAAACATGAAACATATTACTGAAATGACCTAAAACAACTATAACAAGCATGTATAGACTGCCCTTGGACCAAAAGATTGTCAATCTCCTAGCTTAACATGCAGACCCAAACACCCCTTTATACCCAGAAACCTAAAATTAACAAGCTAAATGTGTTCAATCCTAGACTAAGCTGTTTTTTCTCTACTCAAACATGCATCAATAACCTGAATGAACATGAACATACTCCTAAACAGGCATGAAAACATTCACCAAACAAAATCATACAACCACTTAAACAAACATACAAAAAATGCAAACAGGGTTCAAGCCTTAGATACCTTGGCTGAATGCCTTCTATTTGGACTTTTCAAGGCATAAGTGAGCTTATGCAATGTGTAGAGGTGCCTGGTGGTGGAATCCAAGTGGACCCAAGGCATAAAATGTCTTCAAACCCCAAGAAAAAATGAAATGGAAGGAAATGGAAATATGATAGACCTTGTTTCTTGGTTTCCTGCACAAGCAAAAACAACAAGCACTAACTACAAGCTTGAAATAAGTTGAACCAAAAGCTTGTCAGGACTTTTGGATTAGCTTATTTCAAGCAGTGAAGAAAAATATAAATGGGATAAACTGAAATTTTTTGAAAACCTTTAATAAAAGAAACCTTGCAACCTTTTTAAAAACGTTTTTAAATAATACTAAAATCACAAATTCAGAAAAACAAAGGTCCAAATCCACTTTCACTTCTTTGAACCTTTGAAATTTTTAAAAATCTGAAACCCCTTTGAAATTTCTGAAAATCTGGAACACTTTTGAAACTTAAACTAAATTTCATCAAAATTAAAATATTATACTAAAAGAACAATTTAAATGGAACACATCTTGAACTTGAAAGACTTTTAAAAAGCTTTAACTATTTCATTAATAAAAAATTTACAAAGAAAAAGCTGGAACAAAAAATATGGGATACATGCCATCCCATATTTATACTACTACAAAGAAGCTACTAGATACTGAATAAAATATTCAAATGCTAAAACCCTAGCTAAGTGAATTCCAGTTATGCCCTTGGAGTTGAAAATTTGAAATTAGTCAAATTGGCTCCCATGTGATTCTTCAGAAGTCCAGCTGTTTAAAAGTGATCTGGGACGTTGATATACTCCTTAGCCAACAAGTTTCATCCTTGATTGTTGATTTTGGTCGGTTTTTGGGAAAAGTGGACAAGGACGGGTGCAGGGGAGGTCCCCACAGTCACATGGGTGTGTTGTGAAGGGAATCTGGGTTGTGGGTTTGATTTAGGGGATGGGTAATTACAGTTCTGGAAAAGTGGACACAAAACCCCTTTGAATTAAACCTAATCAAGATTAGGGTTTATGATAGATAATTAGGGGTGATTAGGGGTGGGGGATGAACAGGGAATGTTTCCCACACTTTTTAATTTTATAAAACCGTTTAAAAAACTGATTAAATAAAGTATTAGTGGGGGTGTGGGTGGGAACTGACGTGGAGTGTAGGAGAGATATGATTGGCTGGGTGGGTGATGTGTCAGCTTGGGATAGGTGGGGAAAGTTTGCATGTCTGGTCAACTTTAGTCCCTGGACTCCCAAAGCTTCTTCACTTGGTAATAAATAGTCAAAACCCCTTTTTCCTTTGTTAATAACATTAGGCAGATTGTTATTTTTAGCCCAATTAGTTTATAAACTTTGTATAAGGACCAAAAGTGCAATAAATGAAATCTTCAAGGGCTTTTCTTGTATATTCTTGGTAATTTAGGGACCCCAATGTAATTTATGAGTTTTACAAGGGTATAAATTGCCAAGTCTTCCAAAGTTGGGGGACCATTCTTGCCAATCTTCAATTTTTCAAGGGTAATTTTGGAAATTCCATATTTGGGCCCGGTTCTTTGTGCGGCTTCGTTTCCCGTGTTCGTTTTTGCTTCATTCTTATAATCTTTTGTTGATTTCACGATATTCGTACCTAAAATACACAATGAACAAACACAGGCATATATTTGGGTATTTTGATGACATTTTAAGCGTTTTAAGCCCGTTTTGGACGATGAGACTATGTATAAATACAGTCTCATCAAAGAGTCATCTTGTTACTCTTATTGTAACACATTCCATCAAAAATCATTTTTGAAAAATTATAATTTTGCCCATTTGCAATACACACATTGGCACTCCCAATTGAACGGTTTATTTCATTGTGTGAGGATCATTTGGGACTCAAACATTGAAGGATGACATTTATAAGGTACTTACAAGCAGGGGGAAATTGTTGTTTTGTATACTTATTTAAATGGCCCACTGGGGGCAAATTATACCCCAAAACTCGAAGTCCTTGCTCTAGCTCTGCAAGGGGAAGGGTGGTTATTAAGTTGCAAAGCTTGGCGAACCAAAGCTTCAGTAACCACCCATGGAACCCCATGGATAGTAGCAGTCAATGTAATCACTCCATTAACTGTTGAGGAACTAACAGTGTTCCAAAACTGTTTAATGTGTGTGATAGGGACAAGAGGAGTATGTGAAAGTGCATACCTTAATGGGGACGCATTCAAATACCCAACCATCTGCGTGTATTGGGGAAACAGAGTATTACCAGCTTCTAAATAAGCCACCATGTTGTGTTGACTTCTGAACCCCAATTCCAATAGAGCAGGTTTAAACTTTGGTGCCATGAAGATTGATGCAAGAAAAACTGTGATATAAAAGTTATGGAGATATGAAGGTATGAGAGATTTTAGTTAGACAAGAATAGTTGTTACCCTGTTTGAAAGAAATTAGCCAAATTTATAGGAGAAGTGAAAACATACGATTGGTTAAAATATGAGGCAGTTATTTTCAAAAAGTAATGATTAAAATCTTGAAAAATATATAACTTATCTCATACATTAACTAAAGTTATCAACTCCTAAAATTACGGCCCATATTTTCGTCAAAAATAACAACTGGGTAGGACCCAATGTTTGTCAACGGTCAAAAACTAAACATCAGCGTCTAACGGCTATATTCTTGTCAGCATTGGAAATTTGCCATGTCAGCGTTCAAATTGATCTTATCAGTGTTTGGAAAGAAAAATGTCAGCGTCCACAAATAAAAATAATTAAAAAATAAAAAGGACCTTAACAAAGTAGTTTACCCTAGTGAAGATAACTCTTAGACTGAAAATGACTATAGGGTGGCAAGCACTGTTCAATCATGCACACTTGCTTAAGCAAGATAGACATAATTGTCCTCAAGTGTCCCTTGCTAACCAAAGTTCTTAACAGTGAAGTTACCTCATATAAACCCTTTGTAACTTCCCAGGTAAGCCGAATAAAAACGTTCCCAAGTCTCCCAACCGACCAAATCCAATTCTAGGCCAAAAAGTCTTGGCAGCGTGCACAATATATCAACTTTGCATGCTACAGTGCCTCACGATTTAGAAAACTAACTCGTACTTACCAGTGGACACAATCTAGAATTGTGATAAGAGTATTCTAAGAATACCCAAAAATCCTAAAGGTTTTCTAAACCTCCCTTTAACCTATGATATACAAAGTTGCCAAATAAAAAGTATGAAATAAAAATTTATGTCAAGATAGGAATGTAAACATTCCAACCATCATCCATAAGCTTTACCACATTCCTAGTAAGCTCCAAAGATCCATAAGAAACTTTGTATCCATTTGTACAATGCTCATATTGCCTGCATGATTAGATCAAAACCCACAAAACTAACATATTGCTGTCAGCGTCCATTTTAACACTTATCAGCGTTAAAATAACTTGTGTCAGCGTTGGAAAAATAAAGTGGAAAACCTAATCTTGTACAAAGACTAATAACAATACACATCATGTACAAACTATACAATGATTTCAAAAACACATTTAGGTGAGATTGATCATTCCAATACTTGTTACCAAGTACTGGAACCTCCTAACATCAAAAGGTTTAGTTAAAAGATCAGCCACATTTTCTTCTGTGTCTACCCTATCTGGATGTATTAAACCTTTTTCAAAACTATCTCTTATAAAATGATGTATAATTTCTATGTGTTTTGTTTTAGAGTGATGTACAGGATTCTTAATAATGCATAATATACTGTTATTATCTACAAATATCTTGGTATGCATAAAATTATACCCATAATCCAACAGCTGGTTTTGTATCCATAGAACTTGTCCACAACAAGCAGCTGCAGCCACATATTCTGCTTCAGTTGTAGAGTTGGCCACCACTGTTTGTTTCTAGCATTACCAAGATATCAATCTGCTCCCAAGAAATTGACATCCACCAGTTGTGGATTTCCTATCAAACTTATCACCTCCATAGTCATTGTCTGAATAGCCAATAAGCTCCAATGGAGAATCCTTTGGATACCATAATCCGAACGTGTGATAGCACCTAAGGTATCTAAAATTCCTTTTGACAGCATGAAGATGACACTCTTCGGGAGTCACCTGATGGCGTGCACATGCACACACAACAAACATGATGTCATGTCTAGAAGCTATAAGATACATCAATGACCCAATCATTGATCTATAATGCCTGAAATCCACTTCTTTTCCATCTCCAGTCTTTCCCCAAGGATGTTCCCTATCCATGGATGTGCTAGCCCATTTTTCATGTGGAGAAAAAACAAAGTCCTTCAAGATTTTTGCTACATATTTATCTTGAGAGATAAAGATACCATCTTCTTTTTGTTGGACTTGTAAACCTAGAAAGAAGTTCATCTCTCCCATTGTACGCATATTGAACTTGTCTGTCATGATCTTGGAAAAGTCTTCACTCATCTTTGGATTTGATGAACCAAAGATAATATCGTCCACATAGACCTGAACAAGTAGAAAATCCTTACCAATCTTCTTGGTAAATAAGTTCTGGTCTATGGTGTCCCTCTTAAATACATTTTCCACCAGATATGTGGACAATGTACCATACCATGCTCTTGGGGCTTGATGAAGTCCATACATTGCTCTCTTGACTCTATACACTTTGTCTGGATGCTTTGGATCTTCAAAACCAGGAGGTTGCATTACATAAACCTCCTCTTCAATTGTGCCATATAGGAAAGCACTCTTCACATCCATCTGATAAACTTTGAAACCCATGCAAGAATCATAGGCTAGGAAAATCCTTATTGCTTCAATCCTTGTAACAGGTGCAAAAACCTCTTCATAGTCTATTCCCTCTTCTTGTGTATAGCCTTGAGCAACTAAACGTGCCTTGTTTCTGACCATAATTCCTCTTTCATCCTTTTTGTTTCTAAGAACCCAACGTGTCCCAATAGGTCTAACATACCTTGGACAATCCACTAGCTCCCATACATCTTGAATAGCAAACTGGTGAAGCTCATCCTGCATTGCTTCCACCTAACTTGGTTCTTTGAGAGCATCAAAAATTTTCTTAGGTTCCTGTTGTGACAGAAAACAAGCAAACAAACATGCCTGAACAAGAGGGGTATCAACCTTCTTGTGGATATTGGCAATGAAACCTCCTTGAGTCTGATGAGACCTTCTTGTTTGAACAGGAGACAAAACATCACCAATGATTAGGGAATGAGGATGATTTTTTACAGTAGTTGTAAGTCTTCCTCCCCCAAGTAGTATGTTGTCTTCTATTTCAGTTTCCATGTTGCCAATATCATCTTCATATCCACTCCCATACTCACTTGAACGAGCCTCTTGATTAAGTATGGAAGGTTCACCTTGTTCAAAGGTATTGGAAGAGAATAAATGTCCAAACAGGTTGTCAGCGTTGGAGCTATCAGCGTCTAAATTTAACCTGTCAGCGTCTGACTTGGCTTTGTCAGCGCTTGAAGATTCATGCATGTTTCATCAACTGGCCTTTCTTGTGGCCCTACTTCCTCCTTTTCAGCAGCAGCAGAAGCTTGTGCAAATCCATCAGTCCATATGGGGATGGTAACATACTCAAGTATGGGGTCTGATTTGACTGCATGTGATCCTTCTTCCTTGGCAACCTGTTTACCTGTAATTTCAACAATAGGTTCTTCCACAACATTTGAAACCTTTTTCACAATATCTGGATTAGTAACAGGAAAATAATTCAAAGTTCTAGATAGGAGTTCTAGATAAAAGAACCAGTCTGGTCCACTCTCAGGATCACTAGGTTTACTTTCTAATAACTTAACATGTGCTTTTTCAAGAATACGTTTTTCTTTCTTATTGTAAACCGTATACCCTCTGCTCTGCACTGAATAACCCATAAAGTAGCCTTCATCACCTTTTGCACTAAACTTTCCTAAGGCATCACCAGTATCTAAAATCACTACATGACATCCAAAGGGTTTAAGAAAACATATGTTGGGTTTCCTATTCCAAAATAGCTCATAAGGTGTCTTTGTGGATTTTGTTGACTAATTCTCTATTCTGAACATAGCAGGCTTTATTCACAGCCTCAGCCCAAAAAGCCATAGGAAACTTAGCATCAGCCAACATTGTCCTAGTTGCTTCTATGAGGGTTCTATTCTTCTTTTCAGCCACACCATTCTGCTATGGAGTTCTAGCTATGCTAAACTGCCTAGTAATCCCTTTATTAACACAGAAGGCATGTAACAACTTGTTTCTAAACTCACCACCATTATCACTTCTAAGTATTTTAACCTCATTCCCTGTCTCTTCTCAATTTGGGTAATAAAGTTAATCAAAATAGTGGTTGTATCACTTTTTAAGGCCAAAAAGAAAGTCCAAGTAAATCTAGAAAAATCATCAGTTATAACAAAACAATAAGATTTACCATTTAAACTTTCTATATTAGTTGGGCCAAATAAGTCCATATGTAGCAAGTGAAGTGGTTTAGAACTAGAATGCACAAGTTTAGACTTAAATGAGACTTTGTGTTGTTTGCCTTTAAGACATGCAACACAAGAATGATCATTGTGGAAAGCTTTTGAGGGCAAACCATCAACTAAATCATGTCTCACAAGTCTATGGATATTCTTAAAGTTTATGTGCCCTAACCTTCTGTGCCATAGATTACTTTCATCTACTGAAGCTTTAGCATACAAACATGACAAATTGTTGTTCATCCTAATTCCATTAAGATTAACATTATAAATGTCCTTATGCCTAGGTGTTCTATAATCAATAAACTTCTCATCAGTCATCTTAAAATCTTTACTCAACACCAAGCATTCAGTATCAGTAAAAAGAACCTTATTCTTGTTATCACACACTTGTGATACACTAAACAAATTATAGTCAAGTTCTTTTACCATAAATACGTTTTCAAAACATAAATTATTGGTGATAAGAGTGCCTTTGCCTGAAATACTACCATATCCTCCTCCAAAGTACACTTTGTCACCATCTGTAATGACGGTGAAGTTAGTCAAATAATCTTTCATCCCCGTCATGTTCCTAGAGCATCCACTGTCCCAATATCCATGATCATTGACCTGCTTTTGAATGCCCAGCACATAAAGAAAACAAGTTAGTTTTCTTTAGGAACCCAAGCCTGAGCAGACTTGGATTCATGTAGTTGTTCAACTAGAACAGATTTAGTCCTTATAACAACCCCTTGTTCAACCCTTTGTGGCCTGAACACCCAGTTTATGCCAATTGGTTTAGTCATGACCTTTGAAATATAATGAAATCTGTTACAAGTCATAGAAATCCCATCAAAATTAGGGTTTTGGTCTTGTTTAGGTTTCTAAGTCAAACTAGATGAAGCTTTAGACCCCTTTCCCTTAGGCTGTAAGTACCTATTATTAGTTGGTCTAACACAAGAACCAACACCAGCTTGTTATGGAATTTGCATACCATACCTAGAGCTATCAGTTTTGGAATTGTTCTTGTCAACGTTAAATGTTTTCTTGTCAGCGTTGAATTTGTACTTGTCAGCGCCCAAATTAGGGTTTGCTACAGGAAACGATTGTCTGTTAGACCATGTGTTGGTGTTTTGAAAGGGTCTTTGTCCATTAGTATTTGTCCCTTTAGTAAAGAAGGGAGCTGGTCTAGTAACTTGTGGACTTGGTTGGACATAAGGTCTAGGTTTGACCATGTTTGACCTATTGTCAGCATTGACTTTTGAGGCACCAACACATTTATAGGCCAAGTGAGAAAAACTCCCACATGTAAAACAAGCTTTTCTAGACATAACCTTAGGTCTAGATTAAAAGAACCCTGTCCCATTAAAACTAGCTTGGCTTTGTGGTGACCTAGGTTTTCTATACATTTCAGCATATTTAACACTAGGTTTTCTCTTAACAGATGAGCCAAGGTCAATAGGTTTTCCAGTGGTAGGGTTGGTTACTGTTATAGGTGTAGGCTCAAATGAACTCTCACTAAGAATTCCTCCCTTAACAAAGAGAAAAGGGTTGTCTGTTTCCATTTTTCAAGGTCAGTTACCTTTTGTTGATATTCCTCAACTGGGGTGAGCACTCTAGGTGGAGGAATAAATTCCTTTTCTTGGAGTTCTGGAATACCAGTCCAAGAGAGATCCTTTCTCTGAACACCATAAAAGTTCCCAACAGGTGTAGGAACAACAACATATTCATTCATCCCAATCCCAGACATATCCCTAGGATTTCTTTGTTCACTAACGTATTTTTCTAGGGTTTGGTTGGCTTTATCAAAAATTTTAATTTTAATCCCTACATTTTCTTTATCCTTAATGGCCTCATCTAACTTAAGTTGCACTTCTTCTTTGGATCTCATCAGAGTGTCCCTATGTTCAATACTAACTTTAAGATCATAAGACAAAACATTAATTTGATCTTTTAGGTCAAATTCCATTTTCTTATATTCCTCTACAGTCTTTTCAGTTTGAACAAGTGCCATTTGATAATTAGATAGCCTGCATTTTTCATCAAAAAATCTGATTTTAACTTAAAATTTCTTTGTTAAGATTTTCAGTGTTTAAACGACAGCCTTTACTACATTAAGCATCATCATATACCTCATTATCTGGTGAAGACGAGAAATTGGCCATAAGAGCAAAGTGAACATGCTCTTCTTCTTCCTTCTCAGCAATCAAAGCTTTATTTTCTTCCACATCCTTTGCCAAAAAGCTCCAGTCCCATCCAACACCAGCAATGTCTTGCGTGGCAACCATAGCCTTTGTCTCTTCAACATTGATGACTTGGCTTGAAGCCTTTCCAGCATCAGATCTTCTTGGAGATCTGCATTCCCTCATAAAGTGGTCCATCCTATGGCAGTTGTAACATTCAACCTTGGATTTATCAAATCCAGCAGTGTCTTTAGCATTGAAGGTCGTCTTCTATCTAAATCTCCTATTCCATATGTTGTCCCTTATGCTTGCAAGTGCCATATTTCATTTAATATCCATGTCTTCCAAATTCTCATCACTGATTTGCTCAAGATCCTCATAGGTAATCAAGGAACCATTGGGCAATGCAGCAATGTATGCACATACTGTATCCAAATCAATACCAACAGGTATAAGCCTTGGTGAATCAACATTGTATGTGTCAGCGTCTGAATGCAAGGCACTGACAAAGGTTGATCCACCGTTGACATAAGGTGATCCAGTGACAGGATGTACATATGACTCTCTCTCATTGACTTGAGCTTCACTATGTGAGATGAAAGCCATGTTTCCAGATGTCGACATGCTTCCATGATCCAGTAAGATTTCATTCTCTAAAATTTTTAACTTATTGTAGACGTCATCAAAAGTAGAACTCTTATGGGCATTAGTGGCAATTATAGACCTAACTTCAATTTTCCATGTCTCACCAAGACTCTTAAGGAAAGTAGTAATGATGTCTTCATCATCATATTTTGTTCCCATAAAGGTCAACTTGTTAGTAATATCTAGAAGCATGCTTCTTACCTCACTTAGCTTCTCATTGGGAAGAGCTTTAAACACAGAATTTTCATGCAAAAGTTGCTTCTTCTTCTCTTTAGTAGTGTCATCATTACCACCATAGTTGATTTGAAGAGCTGCCTAAAGTTCTTTGGCAGACTCAAAGCTTCTATACTTGTGCTGATTATTTGGACCCAAGGAGTGTTTGAGAATGCTTAAGGTCTTCATATCATTCCTTCTTTTGGCTATATCAGCAGTTGATACCACTCTTCCATCTTTTGGTCTTTCTCTATGCTCTTCAGCACTAGAACCATTGTTAGTTCTTGCTTCAATAGCAGCAGTAATCCTAACAGCTTTATCAAATTGGTTTCCATATTCAATAATTTCCCAGAGAGTATGATCATGAATTTGAAGGTATTGTTCAAAATTGAACTTCCATTGTTCAAAGTTGTCACGGTCGAGCATGGGGATTTTTAGGTTGTGGTTTGATGAGGAAGAAGATTCTATAGCAGACATCTTTTCTGGTTTTAGGGTTTTGGTGTTTTTAGGGTTTATTGTTCTTCTAGATCAAAGTTCCTCAACAAGCTCTGATACCACTTGTTGATCCCAAACTTAGATCGGTTAGCTTGGTGTTTACGAGATTGAATCAAGTTTAACACGTAGAGAAACTTTGTTGTTATATGAACAATCCAAGTGTTATGCGGAATTAACACTTAGATTAAAGAACAAGTAAAACAAAAAAATCAAACTTTCACTTTTGATTGATAATCGAACTTAAGTACTATGAAAGTTGAATACTGAATAATGTGTATATCAACTACAAACCCTACGACCTCCTTTTATAACATAAGGAGTCGTGTACAAAGGATAACCTATCAATTATTCTAGGAAAATATAAATATATAAAATACAATATTGAGTATATCTTTTCTTCAAATAATAAACGTTTTGACTAAGTTTTCCTATCAGTGGTTGGACTACTTCTTGTCAACGCTTGGATATCTCTTGTCAATGCTTGATCTGTCAGCGCTTGATTTCTTCTTGTCAATGTCCAATTTACTCTTGTCAGCTTCTGAGTGACTTGGCTCATTTTATTTCGAACAAGTTATTCTAAGTAAACATGTTTAACGGGTGAAAATACCTATTTTGACCTAATTTAGAAGACATGCATTGACATTTTGTACCTTGTGCATTAGGATACTTGTACATTGTATTAACATAATCTTATAACCTTAATGAAGTGCTATGAGTGTTTGTAGACTTGTCCTAAAAGACTAGGTAATGATTCTATGTGGATTTCTTAATATATGGGTTTCTAGGTTACTAATCATTTTCTATTTTAGGTGATTAGTGTTTATATCATAAGTAAGATTATTATAGGTCTTATATAGTATGTTTATGACTTCTAGGGTTTCTACATTCTTGGTTTAATGGTTTGAATAGGGTAATTATAATCTAGATATAATTATGGGAGCTTAAGATCCTATGCTTTGATAACTTGTACTTTATGCTTTATTAACTTGTAACTTAGCTTGAGATAAATGTATAACCTTAATATGATACTTAGTTGAGTTTTATAATTGGTTGCAAAAGGTTAGACTCTAATTCAATGTGAAATGGATTTTATATGCTAATCTTGGTTACTAGGTCTTAATTTGTAATTAGCTTTGGATTAGTGAATATTAGTACTTTGTGATTGCTTATCTCTTCTTTATATAATAGATTAGAATTGGGATATTTTATTTGATACTTTTACATTTATATTATGTAATTATATTGCTTGAAACATTGTTTACTAAGGGTTTGTAGATGATGATCTAGACTATTATGTACATTTACTTGTACTTGGTTTTCTATAGTTTGTTCTTACCATTCTTATGTATTATTATGTCTTCAAAGTATAGTTTACAACATTTTTATAATCTATAATTACTTATTCATATGTACTTTCATAGTTTCTCATTCTTGAGTTTACAACTCATTTAAAAGGATTCTAAAGGAATTTAAGGCATCATAGTTATATTTGAGATGTTATTATCAATATTGAACTTATAAGATT
Source organism: Glebionis coronaria (assembly GCA_025667525.1). Classification (NCBI taxonomy): domain Eukaryota; kingdom Viridiplantae; phylum Streptophyta; class Magnoliopsida; order Asterales; family Asteraceae; genus Glebionis; species Glebionis coronaria. The sequence continues at coordinate 148,675,494 of CM046882.1, forward strand.
ACTTTTAGAACTTAGACTTTACATATACATTGTGTTTACAACACATAGGAATATGTTGAAGTAGCATTTCAGGTTGTGAGAATCAGTTCATCTTACCAAGTAAGACATAAAAAGCAAAAATTTCCAGCTAAATTTTCATATTCAGACAGTTATAGCACATAACACATATGTGAAATTTGAGGATTGTCATAGTCTCTCCCCCTTAAAGAAATCTCTTCCCGAGATTTAGATAAAAAGCGATGTCATAAGATAAAGAAGAGCATAATTCTCGCGTTTCTAAACATATTCATACCCTCTCTCACGGTTTCATAATTCAATAATTAGAAATATAACATTATATGACAGAATTTAGTTTATCGTTGAGCAGAAATTCTTTCATTGGGATGATAGGAGATTCATTAGATAAACATATCTTCAGATACACAATGCGAAAAGTATCATGAATATTACTGAGTTCTTTAGGAAACTCAAGTTAATATATCACTGCCAATTCAAAAATATTTGAATGATCCAATGTACTTTTGCTTTGCTTTTCGAATCGAATAACACCTTTACATAATAATATTGTGTTATAACTATTTATATGGTAGACCGACGTAACCTCACCTTGCAGTTCGTAACCTTTATTGGGTTTGAATAATCTTTTCAATAGTTTCATGAACTATTTTGGGTCTCGTAGGTTGAAAATCTCCAACTTTAGCCCAGCAGATACATAAATGGCACTTCTTTCCATAGATTACTTCAAATAGTACTACCTTAATTCTAGCATGATAACTATTGTTACACGAGAAATTTTACCAATGGTAAGTGTCCTTCCAAAATTTATAACTCATACATGTCGTATGTAGTTTAATGTTTGGATAGTTCTTACACTTAGTACATTAGTATACTTATGTTCTCATTAAGTATAACATATTACCCTCGGGTATTTTGTATATACTTGTAAGATTAAGATGTGAAACAGTCGTCAGATCTTAGAATATAGATATTGATTCTCTATGTCAACAGATTATATCTTGTATAACCTTGTCAGAGTTTCTATATCATTGTTTTTCTTGATAGGAATAAATCTTGTAGCCTTAGTAAAACAATCGATAATGGCCCAGATGGCGTCATGTCTATTTGAAGTAACAAAATCCTTATTGTTCTTTCCTATTTCTGTGGAGGAAATTCAGGTTGAGCTAGTAAGTCGGATGACTCCCAATATTCTGCTTTATTTGTTAGAGCATAATATAGGGATTTCATTGTTTCTTCGAATTAAATGGAATACTTCACATTCCAAGTCTTCACTAATTCTAAGTCTTCATAAATTCAAAGTCTTATGTTTAATATAATAAGACGAATATTCCAATATTTTGGCGTATTCATGAAATCTTTATCATAATTTACATAGGATTTAGATCTTCTTCATAATTCCGAAGAGGTATAAAATTCATATGAGACATGAATAAGACGTTTCTACATATAAAATCTAAGAACACTATATAGACGAATAACACTTAAATAGAAGTCGGTATTTTATTTCCTATAAAATACATAAATACACCAGATGGTGCAAATTTCTGTGTGATGCTAGGTGCATTTCTTACACAGAAGAAAATTTCCATCATATTAACTATAGATTGGATTAGTAGCAAGTTATGGTAGTTTCTTGTTTATTAGAATTTATAGACATTCTTTCCTTGCTAAATTTACACTTAAGATTTTTCTGATTTTTGCACAGGATTTTGCTAAATGGCCTTGTTCATCAACTTTTGGGATATGTTAATGACTTCTTCCAATATTTTGGGATTTTGTAAGTAGTAATCTTTCTTAAAAATATTTGATGAAATTCCTTGATAAAATCTTCTGATAAAATTCGCTAATGAAGTTTTCTAATAGAATTTTCTGATGAAATTCCATGCAAAAATCTTTATCATTCTATGGAATAAGATACAACTTTACTAACTCTTGAAATCTCCTCGTGTATGTCTCGAGGTTAATTCCCTTTTATCATTAGAAAGCGGAGTTCTTCTTTTACCTTCTTGATTTGGAGAATAATATCATCTTTGTAAGAGATATTTGAAATTTTGTCAAGCGATATAATGAACTTCTTTTATCTCAACAGGTTGAGTATAAATAATTCACCAAGATAACTGATGAAGTGCTATCTTCTTATAGCAAGCTTCATTTCTCAATTCTTAATATGATTACTACAAACGAAAACTGATTAACTTGGCTTCTTCAATCCAACGGGTGATACTAATAGCATCTTCTCTTCCTTGGATATTAAAAACTAACCAACCATAGAATCGTATTTTAAATTGTACTTCTCATTGACAATTTGTAATTGCAGGATTGCAGCCACATCATTGCCAATCATTTGTAAAATACTTTTAGGGTTTAGAATGATAGTTATAATAGAAAGAATTAAGGTATACTCATATCAGAAAACATCTATCACATATGTATATGGATACATATAAATGCTTATCGAACACAAAGTCTGTCTCTTGGGTATATTTGGTATATAGGAAATTTAATATATTGATTATCGTCCATATCTGAGGATAATAAATCCAACTATGAAACATAGTTCCAAAGTTTACAATGGATTTATAAAGATATGACATATACATAATCGTACCATAATTTTCCAGGATATGGAATGGAGGAATATGACGTAAAATGTAACAACTTGTCTTGTATAAGGCAAGCTTCTTTTACATATCATATATTCTATGTCGGAATAAAAGAATATTTTTGAGAGACAAAATCCAAGAATAGAGTAACTTTAGAAACCTTGCGACGTTTCCTTATCCTTTCTTCATACTTGCGGGTTATATTCAGCTGATAATTTGTATTATCATAGAAGATAACGGAAATTCTAAAACTATATACTTTATCAAGCATAGGTTTCCTTCTAGAATTAAGGCAGTTTAATTCATAATTATTTGTGAGAAAACCAAGAAATAGGGATTTCTTTACTTCTCAGAAATAAATATGAAACGACAAGGTGAGAAAACACAACTTTTATTTATTAACAACTTGTTTGTTTAAACTTACAAGACAAGCTTCACTGTTAATATAAAAGTAAAAACATAAGGTTTAAAATATTTACAAATTTTGGTCCAATGTCTTCATCTCTAGTTATTGTGTTCTTTGATGGCACCAAAAATTTTTCGTATATTGGCTCGATGTCTAATTTGAATGTCCTCAATGATTAACTCTAGAGTAGAAATCTTTAGTCGAGCTTGAATAATTTCTTCATCATGGATCATTTGTCTTCTCTGCAACTTAGCCTTAACTTCTTCAAAATCCTCTTCTACCTTCTCAAAATCTCGTTGTATAATTCTTCGGCCTTTCCTAAGTCCTTCAACTTTATCTTCAAGATCTTCAGTACGCTCGGGAGGAAGTTCTTTCAAATAGGGTAGGATATTTTTAAATTGTTGTTCATATGTATTTTTGAGTGAATTTTTAAATATAGGTGATGGTGTATTAATAGGGTAAGGTCATGGATAAATTTGGTGATGAGGTGTAAAATATATTTCTTCATTATATGCTAGTATGACTTGCATATAAGGGTCATCATCACAAGGCAAAACGGCTTTTGGGATTTTCTGATCTTTAGATGGATTTTCTTAAGTAGCATAGGGATTATTTGCTGGAAGATTGAAAATATACTTCAGGAAATCGTTAGGAATACTTGCAGAACATTCCTCATGAGAATCCGATAAGATGATAATAGGAGGAAGATAGGAATACGTATTTCTAGAGACGTCGATAATTAATATAATTTATTAATATTATATTACGTACATTTAAACATAATATCATTTATGTCTAAACATAATATCTCTTATGCATAGGCATAATATCAAATAAGCATAAACTTACACATAATTCTTGGAGAATGGAAGTACAGTCATCTACATCATTCTTGTGGTAGCACTGGCTTTGGCACTGAGGACTTTCTTGAAATTTTTTTAAAAGTAGTTATAGTTAAGATTAATTCTTGTTCTCTATAACCATGGCTCTGAGTACCAATCTGTAACACCCTCATTTTACCTTCACGCAGTGGAACATTGATCTGGGGTATTACTTTATAGAAAACAAGTCATAATGATAGAAAACAACTCAAAAGAGTGATAAAATCAACTTTCTTTATATATCATTTAAGAATCAGAGTTTTATAATATAAGGTTCCTAAAATCTAGAATAATAATTCCAATCTTGTGCCTCTTCATGCCATCCTCATGCTGCTCCATACTGGTAATCTTTAATACCTGAGATATATGCTTAAAATCAACACAATGGTTGAGTGAACTCATAGGTTTAAAATCATTTTGAATACAAGATCTTTTTTCCTAAGCTACGTTCGGCAAAATAAAGTATGCATGTTTGACCACTGATGTGCTAGCAAGTGCGACTTGCCCAGACAGGGGATGTCAGTCCCCAAATAGTACTATTTACAATATTAGCGCTCATTTTCAAGAAATGATTAGTGGTTCACAATTAAAAAGGGACTTTCAAGGCAGCAGTAAACATAGTGTCAATAATCATATCTAGGAAGCATACCAAAAATATTTGTATTCCAGTTTAGCATATATCCCCCTCACGGGTTTTAAAATCATTTAATAATCAACTCTAGTGAGGATATGAACTTACCTAGGATCCATAAAGTTTGAGCTTATATCAGATATGTTTCATTCACAAATAAACAGCTTGATCACACAAACCACAACTTGATCTCATAAACAACAGCTTGATCTCACACAAACCTGGGTTAATATATTTTGTATAGTATCAAGTCTTTTGATCTCTAGTTTAAATTTTTAGGTATTTCTTTGTGATATTTGCTTAAGATTTATAGTTTAGTTATAATATCACATCAATTTTCGGGTCATCATACTCAGAAGCCATTCTATAAACGTTTGAGAAGCGAGGGCACTTTAAATCATAAACCCAACCACTCAGTCAGAACATAAATCGAGATGGGACATCGTTGCACAAAGTTCCCTACTAACATGACATGGTTGTTTACTTTATAAGTATAGTATAATATGTATTTTATATCCTTTACTTTCAATATTGTCAAAAATATCCCTTATAGTTATAGTTTAGCTTAATTACACTTTTAACCCTTATATCAAATATGTTTCATTCATAGATAAACAGCTTGATCACACAAACCACAACTTGGTCTCATAAACAACAGCTTGATCTCACACAAACCTGGATTAACATATTTTGTATAGTATCAAGTCTTTTGATCTCAAGTTTAAAGTTTTAGGTATTTCTTTATGATATTTGCTTAAGGTTAATACTTTAGTTATAATATCACATCATTGTTCGGTCCTTCATACTCAGAAGCCATTCTATAAACGTTTGAGAAGCGAGGGCACTTTAAATCGTAAACCCAACCACTCAGTCAGAACGTAATATCGAGATGGAACATCTTTGCACAAAGTTCCCTACTAACATGACATGGTTATTTACTTTATAAGTATAGTGTAATATGTATTTAATATCCTTTACTTTCAATATTGTCAAAAATAGCCCTTATAGTTATAGTTTAGCTTAATTACACTTTTAACCCTTATAGTATATAGTTTTAATATTTACAATTTCACCCTCGATAGTTAACCTTTGGGTCTTAAACTTTCCAAAATTTATTATTATAGCTTTAGCTTTCATAAAATGACACTTTTGGCCTAAAATGTTTAATAGTTTCAAAACTGACAGTTTTGGTCCCTATACTTGTAAAAGTCACATAACAAGATAAAAGCTTAGCCAACATAGAGATTACCTAGGTAGCTCGAAAATGGCTCTTTATAAGTTCCTATGAACACAACTTGCTAACAAAGCTTCAAAAGCTTAAATGGCTTCCTTCTAGACCTGGTTTTTGGTCTTATGGGATGTTCTAGGACGTATATAGAGGTTGATATGAAGAATGGGTAGGAGATACAAAGGAAACGGGGTGCAAGTCTTCAAGGTATGCATTTCGCCCTTATTTATAGTATTTCCAACACTTAGGCTCCAATTAAAGCCTTGAAACGTATAAGCTCAGTATATATATATATATATATATATATATATATATATATATATATATATATATATATATATATATATATATATATATATATATATATATATATATATATATATATATATATATATATATATATATATATATATATATATATATATATATGACTGACGGATGCTAGGGAAGGTCTATTCAAGTCTAGGAGTGACTATACAAGCTAGGATCAAATTTATCTTAGTCTTATGGCTAGAATGAACTCACGGCAAGGATAGGATGAGGACAATGATGTGTCAACTATAATTACCTTACCCACCTACTAGAAAATATCCCAAAATATCTGTTAGTACTGATCCTAAGTTTAAATTTGGGAGGGAAAGTGTTTAAATGCATTTTTGGAGGGAAAAACCTAGTCGGATAGGAAACTAGGGCTTGTAACTTTGTAATTTTGGTGATTAAGGGTTTAGGAATGTGATCACTGATGGATTAGGATTTATTTAGGGTATAGATGTTGTATCTAAGAAGTTTGGGTCTTTGGTTTAAAGGTTAACAAAGGTTTGAGGTGAAATATGGAAGAAAACCTAGGCGGGTTAGGGTTTCTAATGATTTATGGTTAAGTCTTAATAAAAGTGATTATCTTTCAATTAGCTACTGATGTAAACTCAATTTATACATCCTAAATTGTCCTTAATGTTTTCATGAAGTCCCTACATTGGTTTTACTAATTTATTTTAAGTAAACATGTCTAAAGGGTGAAAATACCTATTTTGACCTAATTTACAAGCCATGCATTGAAATGTTTTATCTTGTGCATTAGGATACTTGTACATTGTCTTAACATGATCTTATAACCTTAATGAAGTGCTATGAGTGTTTGTGGACTTTTCCTAAAAGACTAGGTAATGATTCTATGTAGATTTCTTAATGTAAGGGTTTCTAGGTTACTAATATTTATGATTTTCTATTTGGGGTAATTAGTGTTTATATCATAATGTAAGCTTATTCTTGGTCTTATTGTGAGACCCCTAAAATCAGGCAAGGAAACATGTAGGCAGCAAGGGGGTGTCACATCATGGTACAAGAAACAATAAAATATTGTTGACACAAAGTTGACGTAATAAAAACATATACATTACATCATAAACATCAGAGTAATTAAACAAAGGTCCCAGAGTTTTATAAGCGGAAAAAATTATTATTTAATCATGGTTTTGTAAGATATAGTTACCAAGAATATCTGATAAACTTCTTACAGTTTTTACCAAAACCAAAGTTTAAATATACATAGAAATATCCAAGCTGTGATAATATCTTTCGGGCTCCATCCAAGCAAAGCTAAGTATTAATACCTGAGATTAAACATGTAAAATTGTCAACACAAAGTTGAGTGATATTCATAGGTTTAGAAGTAAAGGTGTGGAACACAACCATTCATTTGTAAAACAAGAAATAGGAGAAATGGTTATGTACATTAACCATAGTCTAAAACCATTATTATTGCTATTTAGTTTATGAACCGAAGCTTAACATCAATGTAAGTTCCTCTAGGGAGTATTCATCCCTAATACTCAAGTAACAAATCAAATGTTAAGTGCGTCAATGGTTAAACAACCGCAACATAGGACGGGGATAGTCAATCCCAATGGATCCACCCACAACATTCGCGCTTAGCAACACAAGTAAATTAATGGTTCATGATCAATAGAGGAAACTTAAGGGCTATTGACTAAAAGCAATAATATCAATCAAAATTGTTGGAAAGCATACGAGTTCTGGATAGCATACAAGTTCTGGATAACATACTGTTTTTAAATGGATGTGTTCCACCATGTAGAATCTCACCCCGAGTTTAGGAACAATGTGCATGTAAAAAGGGGATATGAACTCACCTTAGCCACGAGGTAAGTGAATCACGGAAACTCAGAAGCTGAGTAGAAAAATTAGCGGTAAGACGATCGTCGACGATATGGATGCCCGGTAAACACGAAAGCCGCAACCTACCAAATAAGGCGCGCACTTTATTAATAATTGACTCAAGTATAAACCATACTTAATAACTGATGAGACTGCTTTTATACATAGTCCCATCGTACAAAAAGGGCTTTAAATGCATAAAATATCATGTAAATGGCAAAATATATGCTTGTGTTTGTTGCTTGTGTATTTTAGGTACGGATATTGAGAAAATGACAAAAGATCACAAGAATCATACAAAAACGAACACAGGAAACGAAGCCGCACAATGAACCAAGCCCTAATGAAGAATTTTCCAAGACAAACCCTTGACGATTGAAGATTATGCAAGAAGGGTCCTCTAATATTGAATAATTGACACTTTATACCCTTGTATCTTCATAATTACAAGATTGGTCCCTAAAGTTTGTCAATATTACAAAAAGGGTCCTCCACTTTGAAGAATTGGCAATTTTAGTCCCTCAACAAAACTAAATTGTCAAAATTTATCCTCCTCAAAGTCAAACATACTGATATGAGTGTTTTTGCTCATATCATTTGTAGCTTAAAACAATGAAATATTGCATTAAATGTATCAAATATGCCTTGGAAATGCGTGTTTCTTGTTTTCATGTGTGTAGGTACCAAGTTCACGAAAACCGACGAAAACCGACACGAGAATGAAGAAAAAGATCTTAGAAGCCAAAACCGAGCTCGACATAAGTGGATTTAATCATTTGTCGAATAAACGGGCCAAGTGGGTCCCACAATGGGATAAATGGGCTCAAAAGCCCATTTAAGTTAAAAAGTTGCTTAAAGATCAAAATAAAATCCATTGGGCCTAAAAAGAGTGTTATTTTCGGATGGTATATTTGTTTTGGGCCTCAAGCCCAAACATTAAATAATGAAACGAATGAATGATATATTGGGCTTAGGGTTTCTTTGAAAAAAAACATGTAAACACGTTTTTCAGTCAACTCTCAATCTTTATACTCTCTTCACACACGTCATTCTCATAAATAAATAAAAACCAAAACGTCCACTTCACACACAACATTTAATACATAAAACGTTCCACCCACTTTTTCTTTCTTTTTTACCACACGTTTTATTCACTCCCATTCACACAATAAACTTTCGATAGAACCTATGCACCATCTTCCCCAATTTTTTCTTTCACCCAAACCAGTAAATCTACAATGTTCACAAAAACCCTAGGTTAATAAAAAGCAATAATAATAAGGGGCTTTTTATTTAATCAAGAAATTCATACCATGGGGAATAAAACCCCCATGGTTTAAGGGAGAGAAGATGGAGTAGATATGATACGTGGCTTAATTTCAGTGGAGGATACACCTCACATCTCCTAATCCACCAATCAAATCCCAAAGAAGAAGCACAACTAGCACACGGATGCCACGTTGGCGATCCGTGTGCTATTTGGAATCATCTCAGCCCACAGATTGAAGAAAGAGAAAAGAAGAGAAGATCAATGGCTACAAAGAAGAGAGGAATATGCCTCCAAAGATCCGAATATTCGCTTCAACAAGCCCTTGGGGGGGCTATAAATACCCCCAATTTATTCTGTAATTTCATCCTTTACTTTTTCTTTAATGTTACTCTGTAGAAATAGATTTAGGTTAATTACTGTATTTTCTTTTTAAAGCTTTGTAATGTTTCTTGAAAGTTAATGAATAATCAGCTTATTTCAGTATATCTTCTCTCGTTTTAATTATCTCATCTAAAATATTTTACTGCTTGAAAGTTATTTATGAATTAATCCTATTTTCTGTTTTATAAGATTAACATTGTGATGGTAAAAATAAGCTAATTAATAGCTTTATTTTTATTATTAAAAGTGAAAAGGATTTAAATAATCTTTCCCTACTGGAAAGATAAATAAATTTCGTGAGAGATTCGATGGCGTTTGTTGGTTTCGGATTGAATGATAATGGTGAATGGTGGTTGCGGTTCGGTTCATAGGTAGCTCAGCGCTATCCTACTCCTCAACGGTTTTCCCAAAAGGTTCCATGTCTTTTTAATATTATGTTTTTAGTTAAAAATATTATGTTATGTTTATTTGTGTAAGTTATGTTTAAATGATGTAGGTCTTGATTACTTGTTGTTTAATAAACTGGTATTCGAAATTTTATAAGATAGCTACTGTTAAGATTTAAATTTTTGCTTATTCTAAGATATAATGTGAAAGTTTATGATTGTTGAAAAATGTTTGGTTGAGGATTGATACAGTTTGGAGTCTGCTTAATAATTTGAGTTTTTAGGATTTTGTTTTAAACTGAAGATTTGAACGTAGTCTGATAGAGTTTCAGATTTGATTCAGTTAATCTATATCTGATAGTTCTGTTTACTTGAAGCTGTTGTTGATAGTCGTTTGATAACGAGATTGTTGGATTTGAATGAAGTTGATTACTAGCCATGCTAAAATCAGCTATATGTTTTTATTTTGGTGGAATTGGCTGTTTAATGATTGAGCTGAGCTAAGGTAGCAGGTTGTAGTATTCGGCTTAGTTCTTTTGCAAGTTGATTTTGGATCGTTTTGCTGGTATTTTTCTACTGTTAATTGTGTTCATTTCTTGACTGATTTTTGAATCTGACTTGTTGAATAAGTGAATCGTTTTTGTTTGAATCTGATTAGCTTTGTGCTTAATATAGATTTGGGGCCAGATCAGTTTGATCTGATTCTGTTTTGCTGTTACATTTTTGAGTTTAAACTGGATTGATAATATTAAGTTTTAATTTTAGAAATTACTTTTTGTTTGCTGATATGAAGTCCTATATGATTTTTTTAGTTAAATCTGATTTCTGAATCATTTTCTTGTTACTTATTTGTTGCTGGATTAGTTTTATTGATTTATTTCTTGAAGGTTCTTGTTATTTAAATTGTTCAGCAACTTCAGCTTATAAGAATTAATCATCTGATAAGCTCAATAAGTTGTTCCGAGCAGCTTTAGCAAATAAGCTATCACAAGTCTTTCCTAAGGCTTCTTTTTTGTAATCTGTCTTAAAAGGAAATTAATCCAAAAAAAATAATGTCCCTTACGGGACTTGAACCTGTGACCTCCTGGTCACACACCAACGTGATAGCCATCTGGGCGGCAAGCCCTTTTGAGTAATCTCTCAGTTTTCTCATTTATATTGTGTTAGTTGTAGCTTGGCTGGTTTTCTATTATTAAACTTTAATTAGTTTTAATTTCATTTTAAGTAAAGTTTTAAAAAATTGTTTTAGTTAAAGGATTTAATTTTAGATAAATAAAATAAAATAAAAAAAATAAAAAAAAATGTTTTTATTATTAGTTTAATTAGTTAATTTTATAATTAGATTTTGATAATTAAAATATAATAGTTTTTTAAAGTAGACTTGTTTTAAAAAGTTTCAATAGTTTTATTAGAATTTTAAAATAGCTTAAAAGTAATTTTAATTAAATAGTTTAATATTTTTCATAGATAATTAAATTAGTTTAAATTTTTATTTAGTATTTTAATTTTAAGTAATTGTTTAGATTTATTTTAAATAAGCGGGGTTTACGATTCATGCACTTTAGGTTAATTTTAAATAGCTTAAAATTTGTAGATTTTAATTGTAGTTTAAAAACCACGAATCAATTCAAATCGATTGTCCAAATCAAAGCAAAACGTCTCAAATTCATAAGATCTTCATGTACAACGAACTCGACTCACTCACGTGTTTAATTGAATTCGTCATTGGTATTATTAGTTTATTGCTTTTTCCTAAAGGTAATCTTCTAATTTACCCTATAACGTAATCTAATTATCACTATACTATCCACGACACATCAAAAATTTTGGCGCCGCTGCCGGGGATCTTGTGTACGATTCGCTTTTGTGGAGATTTGTTAATCATTGATTTGAAGACCCTTTCCGTCCTCGGAAAGTTTTGTTATTTTCTTATTATATAGTATGTATCGTTTTTATGAAAAATACCAAAAATAATCTTCTTAATCCTCTATCATGTTTAAATCTTTTTCTCCTCACCCTCTAAATTTTAATTCTTCCTTCGTCGATTGTGTTGGGTGTGGAGAACCGTTATATGGTTTTTTGCCATGTCGGTGGTGCACGTGTGAGCGTTGTGGAAATGACTTACGAAACGATATACGTGTTGGATTTTGTCCTTCTTGTAATGAAATTACTTCATGTGGAAATCTGAATTTTTCGAATAATTCTCTCGATTTCAATCCACCTCCACACCCCACATACGAGACACCCTCGAGTGAGTTTTGTGGAAACGATTCTCATTTTAGTAATGATTGTTCGCATCGATTCTCGCTTAATTACGAGCAAGAACCGAGCTACAATCAAAACTTTAATGATAATTGTTATCCACAATATTTACCGAGTTTATCACAACAATATCTTTGTTGTGAGTATTGTGGAGGACCTCACGAGAGTTTTTGTTGTCAACCGAGAAATCAAAGTTTTTATGAGCCTAATCCTTGCTATAATTCGATTCCTTCCGGTTTTGACCAATCTCCACAATATTCTTTTGATATTGAACAATTTGACACGATGAATCAAATAAATGTTGAAGTTGTTGAAAAAAGTATTGAAGATTTGTTGCTTGAAAAGAGACAAATTAATCAAGAGATTAATGACATTACAAATGAATTAGGAAGTCGTCGATTTCATGGAGAAATAATTGATGAGGGATTTAGACGAGATTGTGAGCTTAAGATTAGACAACTTTCGCAAGATTATAATGGTTTAAGCATTGAGATTCGAAAGAAAGAAAAAATTCAAGAGGAAGAAAGATATCTTGCTAATCGTGAACTCAAGCGTTCTCTTCTTTTGGATGATGACGAGGATAGTACTATTTCTTTGTGAGATCTTATTGCTCTACATCCTTCGTCTAGTGCTATCGTGTGTCCTATTCGTATCTTGCTGGCTATTGAGCCCGAGGATTCTCCCATCCTAGATGATGAGGAAATCTCTCATGACATCACCACTCCTATTCATGATTCTTCCACCGTGGAACCCGAAAATTCTCTAAGCAAGGGGGACGAGCATATTAGCACTATTCTTGTCCAAAACCCGAGAGTGTTCGACGGTATTTCCAGTGAGATGTGTGATTTGCCACATTGTGATGACTCGACTTCTTCCATTCACTTTGATATTTTATCCAAATCTAATGATGAAAATAGTGATGGAAATGAAGATTTTGAGGATGATTCTACTTCTAGTGAATTTTCTAATGAGGAGTTCTCCGATGAACTTTCTTATAAAGATGATATTCATGATTCGGATTTTGAGGGGTTCGCCGATGAACCTACTCTTCTTCACCCATTTCCACCGAGAAATGAGGATGATAGTGATCCGATTTTTGAGAGGTTCACTTTTGAACTTGCTCCTTTAGACCCATTTCCACCGGGAAATGAGGTTGATTTGACTATTCTGATCCTTGAGAAGTTCTCCGATGAACTTACTCATTTAGATGTGGAAGACGTGATTCTTCGTGAGAAGTTATCCAACGTCTATCTTCTCATTTCTAGGATCGAGGCTTTGAATTCTAAGCCTAATGCCAAGTCTTTCTCTCCATCTCCTATTCCCGTTGAGGATAGTGATCCGTTTATGGAGGAGATTGATACTTTTCTTGCTTCTCATGATTCGATACCACCGGGTGTTGATGATATCGACCCGGAGGGGGACGCTCTCTTTTTAGAGAATTTACTTGATGATGATGTCGTTCCAAGTCCTCCTCCCACCCACTTTGACCTTAATGTGTGGGTTTTTCATGTGTCTCATATTGAGTACCATGACCCTATTGATCACATTTTTAAGGGTGAAATGGTCGTTAAAGCTAAGAATGTTGTTTCCACTATGGATGAGATTTTTATCCCACCATTACTATGTGCTTCATATGATCATGGATTAGCATGGGGGGATGACACCGTGTTATCCTTTCCTTTCTCCACCGAGGACGAGGTATTTGATCCCAGAATCATTGATTTAGGGACATCTCGGCCTTTCACCGATGCAATAATTGAAAGATTTTTCTATCATCTTGGTGCGAGTTTATCTCGGGGAGCTTGCTTTATCCATACCATTCGTTGTGACTACCATCTCTTGTTAGAGATTTGTGTTGGAGTTTTATCCTTTCGTTTGTCATCCGACAACGAGGATAAGATATTTGACCCCGGCATCGCGCTTTATGTTGGATTTTATCCTAATATGCCGGTTTTCACCACTTTCCCTAAGGACCAATGAATGCGGGGATCGAGTCGAGCTCATGACTCGGTGAACAAAAACGAGTACTTTCTATCTTCTTTCTATTTTCTAACAACTAACAAGGCTTGATCTTTCAAGCTCGTGCTCGTGTTTTGTTGTGTTGTGATCTTAGATATGACCCTTATATTTGAAGACTCTTGTGTTTGGTTTTTGCCGGTCCACTTGATCTTCCATTATTTGAATGCCAAAAAGGGGCACACTCTTTACCCTTGATTTTTATTGACTAACGTTTTATCTTGAGGCATAATTAATAAACGGCTTTTAGATTTGCGTGCTCTTTCCATGCTAGGATTTTGCATTAGACTCTTCGTGTCTTAGCAAGGGGGTGTTACTCTTGAGCTAAGAAACATTGAGGACAATGTTTGGTTTTAGCATGGGGGAGTCAATCGATATAATCGCTTGCAATTGCTTTTGTCGTGTCCAAATATGTTGTTTTTCTCATTTTTCAATAAAATTTTAAATTTTTTGTGTTTTTAATAATAGAAAATAAGTGTTTTTGACACGAATGTAGGCTTTCAATAAGAATAGTTTTTGACTCGACTCGGTTTTTAACCTTAGCTTTTCCTTAACGTATTTGAATTAAGTTTTGCTAGGCTATTATATAGGGAGCTTTAAAACGCGAAGGTCTTAATTCATACGAGTTAAGAACAAGAACTTTTCGCAAGCTCCTATAATTGATCCTAGAAAGTCGTTTATCAAGGGAACTTTAAAACGCAAATTCTAAAACTTTAAAGAGTATAAGAAGTTGCAAGATCCTATAGATGACTTGAAAACCCAAAACTTTGATTTAATAGGCTAAGTATCCATTGTTGGAGAACAAAAGATGATAGAGCCAATTATAAGTTCGGTATTCTTTCGGGAATTTATGTGAGTTAATTATGAGCCTATTCTCCCATCGCTTGTTAATAAATTTAATTGCAATAAATAATGTTGAACGATTTGAAAAGTTACTTAGCTTCTAGCCCAAGATCGTTTAAAAGTTGCTCGGTATGGATTAGAGTTCATAGCCAAGGCATAACTTATTGAAGCGGGATGCGAAGATTGGCGAGTCCAAAAAGGTCCTAACAAGACATGAGGGCTATGTTTTATTGCTAAAGATCTCAAGTGATGTGAAGACTCATTTATCAAAAATCAATATGAAGGATCGAGACACACGACGTAAAGCAAATACTCCCAAAAAGTCATGGAGGAGTCTATCCAAAAAGACCAAAATAAGGTATGAGGATAAATGAAGCCAAGTCCAAAAAGGAGGCGGATCGTTGTTAATCAAAATCCCAAATAAAGATTGTAGAAAAATGAAGAAGTCATGGTCCAAGTATGAATCTCTAAAAAAATTCAAGTGAAGAAATTCCTATATGAAGAGAAGACCATTATTTCGTGAACGTCTCTCAAGGTTGGAAGTATTAAGTCATTGCCAAATATCGGTCCGAGAAAGGTCTCAAATCGCGAAACAAGTTATGCCAAGATATGAACTTTATGAAGTCCCGAGAAGCAGTTTTAAAAGATTTTGTCCTTTAGCTAACTATTGATTAAATCGTTCACTTTATTTTCGGCCTAATAAATTATCGAAATAAGTCAACAATGCATCCTCGTGATCATTCAAGACAACAATAAAATATAAGAGATACACTTAGGAATAAGGGAGTCTAAGTGATTAATTGGCCCACATGAGTTCGTGTTAGTCTACCAACTTATAATAACAATGATCTTGTTTTTGCACTTGGCATGGAAAAGTGAAAAGTCGAGGACGATGAATCTATTTGAGCTTTTATGATCCTTAAAGTTATTTTATGTCTTTACAAAATAAAATGTCATAAGTTGAATACTGGTATAGTTATAGTTTTATTTTTATCATTGCGTGAGGACACGACAATTGCTTAGCATGGGGGATTTTGATATGAGTGTTTTTACTCATATCATTTGTAGCTTAAAACAATGAAATATTGCATTAAATGTATCAAATATGCCTTGGAAATGCTTGTTTCTTGTTTTCATGTGTGTAGGTACCAAGTTCACGAAAACCGACGAAAACCGACACGAGAATGAAGAAAAAGATCTTAGAAGCCAAAACCGAGCTCGACATAAGTGGATTTAATCATTTGTCGAATAAACGGGCCAAGTGGGTTCCACAATGGGATAAATGGGCTCAAAAGCCCATTTAAGTTAAAAAGTTGCTTAAAGATCAAAATAAAATCCATTGGGCCTAAAAAGAGTGTTATTTTCGGATGGTATATTTGTTTTGGGCCTCAAGCCCAAACATTAAATAATGAAACGAATGAATGATATATTGGGCTTAGGGTTTCTTTGAAAAAAAACATGTAAACACGTTTTTCAGTCAACTCTCAATATTTATACTCTCTTCACACACGTCATTCTCATAAATAAATAAAAACCAAAACGTCCACTTCACACACAACATTTAATACATAAAACGTTCCACCCACTTTTTCTTTCTTTTTCACCACACGTTTTATTCACTCCCATTCACACAATAAACTTTCGATAGAACCTATGCACCATCTTCCCCAATTTTTTCTTTCACCCAAACCAGTAAATCTACACTGTTTACAAAAACCCTAGGTTAATAAAAAGCAATAATAATAAGGGGCTTTTTAATTAATCAAGAAATTCATACCATGGGGAATAAAACCCCCATGGTTTAAGGGAGAGAAGATGGAGTAGATATGATACGTGGCTTAATTTCAGTGGAGGATACACCTCACATCTCCTAATCCACCAATCAAATCCCAAAGAAGAAGCACAACTAGCACACGGATGCCACGTTGGCGATCCGTATGCTATTTGGAATCATCTCAGCCCTCAGATTGAAGAAAGAGAAAAGAAGAGAAGATCAAGGGCTACATAGAAGAGAGGAATATGCCTCCAAAGATCCGAATATTCGCTTCAGCAAGCCCTTGGGGGGGCTATAAATACCCCCAATTTATTCTGTAATTTCATCCTTTACTTTTTCTTTAATGTTACTCTGTAGAAATAGATTTAGGTTAATTATTGTATTTTCTTTTTAAAGCTTTGTAATGTTTCTTGAAAGTTAATGAATAATCAGCTTATTTCAGTATATCTTGTCTCGTTTTAATTATCTCATCTAAAATCTTTTACTGCTTGAAAGTTATTTATGAATTAATCCTATTTTCTGTTTTATAAGATTAACATTGTGATGGTAAAAATAAGCTAATTAATAGCTTTATTTTTATTATTAAAAGTGAAAAGGATTTAAATAATCTTTCCCTACTGGAAAGATAAATAAATTTCGTGAGAGATTCGATGGCGTTTGTTGGTTTCGGATTGAATGATAATGGTGAATGGTGGTTGCGGTTCGGTTCATAGGTAGCTCAGCGCTATCCTACTCCTCAACGGTTTTCCCAAAAGGTTCCATATCTTTTTAATATTATGTTTTTAGTTAAAAAAATTATGTTATGTTTATTTGTGTAAGTTATGTTTAAATGATGTAGGTCTTGATTACTTGTTGTTTAATAAACTGGTATTCGAAATTTTATAAGATAGCTACTGTTAAGATTTAAATTTTTGCTTATTCTAAGATATAATGTGAAAGTTTATGATTGTTGAAAAATGTTTGGTTGAGGATTGATACAGTTTGGAGTCTGCTTAATAATTTGAGTTTTTAGGATTTTGTTTTAGACTGAAGATTTGAACGTAGTCTGATAGAGTTTCAGATTTGATTAAGTTAATCTATATCTGATAGTTCTGTTTACTTGAAGCTGTTGTTGATAGTCGTTTGATAACGAGATTGTTGGATTTGAATGAAGTTGATTACTAGCCATGCTAAAATCAGCTATATGTTTTTATTTTGGTGGAATTAGCTGTTTAATGATTGAGCTGAGCTAAGGTAGCAGGTTGTAGTATTCGGCTTAGTTCTTTTGCAAGTTGATTTTGGATCGTTTTGCTGGTATTTTTCTACTGTTAATTGTGCTCATTTCTTGACTGATTTTTGAATCTGACTTGTTGAATAAGTGAATCGTTTTTGTTTGAATCTGATTAGCTTTGTGCTTAATATAGATTTGGGGTCAGATCAGTTTGATCTGATTCTGTTTTACTGTTACATTTTTGAGTTTAAACTAGATTGATAATATTAAGTTTTAATTTTAGAAATTACTTTTTGTTTGCTGATATGAAGTCCTATATGATTTTTTTAGTTAAATCTGATTTCTGAATCATTTTCTTGTTACTTATTTGTTGCTGGATTAGTTTTATTGATTTATTTCTTGAAGGTTCTTGTTATTTAAATTGTTCAGCAACTTCAGCTTATCAGAATTAATCATCTGATAAGCTCAATAAGCTGTTCCGAGCAGCTTTAGCAAATAAGCTATCACAAGTCTTTCCTAAGGCTTCTTTTTTGTAATCTGTCTTAAAAGGAAATTAATCCAAAAAAAATAATGTCCCTTACGGGACTTGAACCCGTGACCTCCTGGTCACACACCCAACGTGAGAGCCATCTGGGCTGCAAGCCCTTTTGAGTAATCTCTCAGTTTTCTCATTTATATTGTGTTAGTTGTAGCTTGGCTGGTTTTCTATTATTAAACTTTAATTAGTTTTAATTTCATTTTAAGTAAAGTTTTAAAAAATTGTTTTAGTTAAAGGATTTAATTTTAGATAAATAAAATAAAATAAAAAAAATAAAAAAATGTTTTTATTATTAGTTTAATTAGTTAATTTTATAATTAGATTTTGATAATTAAAATATAATAGTTTTTTAAAGTAGACTTGTTTTAAAAAGTTTCAATAGTTTTATTAGAATTTTAAAATAGCTTAAAAGTAATTTTAATTAAATAGTTTAATATTTTTCATAGATAATTAAATTAGTTTAAATTTTTATTTAGTATTTTAATTTTAAGTAATTGTTTAGATTTATTTTAAATAAGCGGGGTTTACGATTCATGCACTTTAGGTTAATTTTAAATAGCTTAAAATTTGTAGATTTTAATTGTAGTTTAAAAACCACGAATCAATTCAAATCGATTGTCCAAATCAAAGCAAAACGTCTCAAATTCATAAGATCTTCGTGTACAACGAACTCGACTCACTCACGTGTTTAATTGAATTCGTCATTGGTATTATTAGTTTATTACTTTTTCCTAAAGGTAATCTTCTAATTTACCCTATAACGTAATCTAATTATCACTATACTATCCACGACACATCACATACCATGAAGGACTTCAAGTTATAAGAAATTACAAGTTTGGTCCTTTAAAAATGTCAAAATTACCAAAAGGACCCTTGACTTTGAAGAAATGGCAAAAATGGTCCCTCATTAATCATGACTTGGCAAATTCAGTCCTCCAAGAAGTCAAACAAACAAGTCAAGACCATTATCAATAAAGAAAATGCCAAAACAGCCTTTCAAGAATCAAGAAATGGCAAGAAATACCCCTGAAATTACTTTACAAAACTTTTTGGGGCAAAAGTGTGAAGTTTGAAACTTCAGTAACAAAGAAAACGGAGTTTGGGCTGTTTATTTACAAAGTGAAAGAAATTTGAAAGAATGGGGACTAAACCTGGCAGACAACACAACTTACCTAGACTAATCACCACTTGACACCTGTCCTACTCACCCCTTACAACCAATCACACTTCACCAATTCTCCACCTCACCAATCCACTAATCCGATTTATTTATTAATAAACCTTGGCGCCTAAACACGTTTTTAAACATAATCCTAACCAAAAACAGATTAAAAACCTGTTCTTCATGTTCATAATCCCAATTGGGCATTTCATGTTTACCAAAAATTAGCCCCTAAATCTTTCCAGATTTATGATTAAGCATGTTTTAATCATAACCCCACTTTCAAAAAGCTTGCCACATCACCACCTTAGACACATGATTCCCCTGCTTTTCACCTTTGAGCAAGAAGCCAAAACTTGGACAGTCATCCAACGTTCCACAACATTGTTTGGAAGTTAAGCTCATTGTAAGCCCTTGGATACATTCCAACACATGCCAGCTCCACAACAAAACAAGAACTCGTCACATGATAAAGATAACTTCAAAACCCTCAAGGGGCATTTTGGGACTTCTACTGCATTAGGGTTCACATTTTTTATCTTTCACTAGTTCATTGTACGCTTATAAAAGGCATAGGACTCACTACATTTCAGTTTGCTCTTGAATTTTCCTTTGTTCAAAGTTCTGTAAATCCATATTCAGTTTAATGAAATGAGTTTGAATCTTTGAAGAAAAGTCAAGTGCCATTGTTATTCCCTGCTTGTTATTGTTCTTTGTTTACTAATCTTCAATCTTAAAACCTGTTTTCAAAGGAGTGTGCAAAAGTTTGCACATTTTCCATTAATCTTGATATTTTGCTAAGTCTTGTTCAAACCTTGGAATTCTTGGGCTATAAAGCTGATCATAACATCCTGATATTGTGATATCAAGGTGTTGTGAAGCTTATAACTTGGGGATAATCAAGTGTGGGGAACTAAGGTTGCATTAATCAAGGATTTTCACTTTTCTGTTTTGGTAACTTGTGCTTCTAACTTTGTTCCATCTTAGCAGGCTTTATTGTGGAAGCTTGTGCTTGTTCTTGCTAGCACATAAGCTCAAAATTCGTGGGTGTGGATGTACATCCATGAGGTTTGCACCCTTAATCTCAAAATCTGATAAAAAGTTGGATATTTGTGATATTTGTGTGTTGCTTGTGTTCTTGTGAAATTTGTGGCTTAATCTTGCTAAAATCTGCATATTACATCTGTTATTGTGTTGATTTGGGCTTGGGTAACCTTGGAATACAATTTTGATTTGAAAATTGTGATTTGAAAATTTAAAGGGGTGTTTGGGTTAATCTGTTTAAGATCATAAGTTGATATTGTGATGTTGGAAGTTTGTGTTTGTGCTTTGTATCTGCTAAATACTTGTTTTTGTGCCATTTGCTGCAAGTTTTCAACTTTGAAACACCAAATCAAAGATTGTGCTATAATTTTCTTGTTTTGACTGATTTTGACCTAAGACTTTGGGAACACCTAGAGTATATGCATGCTTAGGGCTAAAAAGTGTTTAAACATAGTTAATATAACCTGTTAACAAGATTTGGGGGTTTGAATTTGGCTTGGTGGTCAAATACATCAGCAAGTGTTCATAACTACATGTTCATAGTTCATCAGTAGCTTTTTGTGCTTGAATATTGATCTAGACTTTGAATCATTGCATGAAACTTGTTTAAACTTGTTCCTTTAAGTTTATTATAGCTTGTGTATGCATTTGGTTAAGTTTGACTGGCTGAATTGTGCTATAATTGCTTATTGAACCATAACTGCTTATTTGTTCATGTCTGGCTATATCTGGTGCTTAATTGAATTAACTGTACAAATTGACTGATTATGATTGTGATTTCTTTGTTGTTCTTGACTCCTTACGATCCATTGATCATTTGGGTGCCTTTGTGAAACTTGAATCCACAAAAAAGTCATATAAGACAAAAAGTCAAACAAGTCAAGCTGTGGAAAAAGTTCTCACTGCTCAGACACCAAAACTAGCCCCTGCTAGTGTAATTTTTCAGTTAGCTTATTAATAAGCCATATTGGCTTATTTAAACCTGCAACAACTTACTTTTTGAGATCAATCTTCATCATTTGACCCATTTGATTGAACTGGAGCTTATCAGACCTTGACTTTGACTTTTTGCTAGAAAACTCATAAAGTTGACTTTTAAAGAAGTGCTTATTTGCTTATTTCAGCTTATTGATTGAACTTATTTGAAAACTTTTTGTTTATTAAGCTTTTTTTTTTTTTTTTTTTTTGGGTAAAAATTTTGTTTATTAAGCTTATTTAAGTCATTTAAAAGCTTTTGAAACTTGAATCAGCTCTTGGGGTGGCCTAGAACTCGAAAACGACTATTTTGTCGTTTTGTGAAGATAGCTTATTGCTTTTTCAGGCTTATTCCTTGTGCTTATTTCAAATTTCTTTTTACAGAACTCTTAAGTAACTCAAAAGAAGCTTGTGTGTCTAATTTGAGCTTATGGCATCAGCTTATAGCTAAATGGGCCAAAAAGCCCATTAAGAATAAGCTGCTTTGAAATAAGCTAGCTTATACTCATTTTCAGCTTTTGGGCCTTCAGAGTTTTGTGTTTAAAATCAAATTTTGAGTCAGATAGGAGCTTTTGGGCCATTTTTATAATAATTTTTATTATTGGGCTTATTTTGGCCCAATAAGGGTCTGTTCTGGACTTTGGCCATTTGGAGGCCCATTAGGGGTTTTTTGTAATTTTAACTTCATTTCTGTGTTAATTAGGTTAAATTAAACTAGTTTGCAACTTTTTAGATTTTTTATAAATTTTGGATTTTTAATATTATTTTATTATTAAAAATTAAAATTTAGATTTTTCAAGTTTTTATATTTTTCTTAGGCTAAATACATTAAGTTGGGAATTTTACAATTTGTAGAATATTTTTATTGTCATTAGATTAATTTTTATAATTATTTTAAGTTTAAATAGTTTTTAATTTTTTTAAATAGTTTTAATTAGTTTTAAAATTTTCAAAAATAGTTTTAAATTTAGTTAAGTCATTTTAGAGGTTTACAATTGAAAAAATCTCATTTTGGGCTTTTTGTTAATTAAATTGATTTTTTGGGCTTTAAGTAGCATTAAAAAATTATTATTTAATTAAATAATAGGCTTGAGTGATTTTTGATTTTTTGTAAACTCTAATTGCATTATTTAGGATTTATTGCAAGTTTCTAGGAATTTTTAGGGTAAATTTGTAATTTTGTCACTTTTTACGGTTTTACGTGTACGACTTTATCGTCTTAGTTTAATTCGTCATCGTAACCGTCATTCTCTTCTTATCTCACTTCTATTTTCTCTTCTCATAAATATAATCACATAATTAATCATCTCTTAACACAACGCACTTGCCTCCTTGGGAAACGAACTTGAACCACATTGGTCATTAGTGCTTGGTTTTCCTAAACCGACACTTAATACTTTCCCTATTTTGCTCTCTTTTCCTAAAGGGTAGTAAAAACTCTACATCAATAACATAAAAGTCAACATTAAAAACCAAGAAAAACCCGACAGAACAACAATGCAAGTGGTACTACAATACCCTTCTATATGTTCACTTTATTAAACTACTTTGTCGATAAAAATCTACCGGCACATACCAAATGTACAAGCTCATCTCCCTTACTTAGACAACTCGGATTTTTATGAAACTTGGTGAGAAACTCAATCATAACCTGAATAAAACTAAAATTAAATTTCATCCAAAGATTTTCCTTTTAGAACCACCTGCTCAACACATTTCTAAACTTGAAAATCGGACATATTTGAACACTTGACTCGTGAAACCATTTTGACCATCATAAACTTTACCATTTGCAAATCTGAACATTGACTTTGAAAATAGACTAAAAATGCTAAGTTTAGGGCCTGAGTTCAGCCCTTGAACCTTTTGAAACTCATTCTATAGTCCCCAAGATTTGACCAAATATCGACAATAATTTCGTGTTGTGTCGATACTCGCCTCCCGGTAAACGAATATTCAAACTAGTGTAACTTCTTCCTCGTTTTGATTTAGAAGCTCTAATTTATACGAAAACGAGCATCTCGAGAACCACTGCAACTATATCCTATCATCTCAACCTATAGTCAAACTTGAACTCACGAAAACAGCCCTAAACCTGTTGGTCAAAAATACACTTTTGAAAATCACATTAGATCATCATTTTGACCTATTTTAACAAATCTCCCACTCCTAATATTGACCAAACATTATCCTAATCAATTTTCAACCATCCTAATCACTTGCATGTTACATATAACAAAAACAAAAAATCAAGATTTCAAACTTTTAACCATCAAAACAACATGATCATGGTAAGATCATCACATGCATGATCTTAAAACATTTCACCAACCCTTCTTCATCAGAAAAATTAAAACTCAATGCATGTGGCAAAAATTTATACCAAAACAATCACCTTTTAATTTCAAGAATGGGTCTTGAATTAGTTTGTTCAAATTCAAGCTAAATAATCAATGGTGGTGGTGTTTTTAGGTGATGGTTCTCACGGCAAGAAAAAAAAGGGCGGGAGAGAAAATTTTCTTTATGTTTGTTTTTTGTATATAGAAATGAGAGAAAAGTTGGTGAAATTTTTTATATAGTGGGGTTAGGGTGTAAATTGCAACTAGTGGACTAAAATACAACATATAAGTTAAAAAGCGGGAAATGACTATTAGTCAACTTTAAAAATATTCACAGGACTCGGGTTTTGTAAAAATACTTTTTCAAAAGTTAAAATGCATCAAAATATGATAATATGGTTTCCCGACACGACTTAACACGTCATTAAAAGAAGACATCGAAAACGTCAAACATTGAAACAATTGACAGTAAAACGTAAAATAACAGGCATCCGTCGGCGTCGCGATCACTAGTAGTTCTCGTTACTCGTTGATTTGAGTAAACTTTTGTAAAATGCATGTGGGTGCTTATAAATCAAAAACTTTGATTTAAATAAATATGGAAAAATAAAATAAGAAATTTTATAATTCCAAATAAAGTATTATAAACGATCAGAAAATACTTAAAAGTATAATTTATTAAAAATATCAAGATCTCAGGATTTATGTATGAAGAATACATGAAAATGTAACACGTTGGAAAATTCAAGGAGCACAATTAAAAGAATAAAATAATACTGGGAAAATACGAGTTCTCACAGTCGACCCCCTAAAGGAACTCTGGTCCCTCAATCAACTGGAGACGGAAGAAGATGCAAACAAATAGGGATACTTAGCTTTGTACTCATCTTCGCTTTCCCAGGTAATTTCTGCACCACGACGAACCTTAACAATTGGAATTGAACTACGCTTCAGCTTCTTAACTCCTTTTCGAACTTATTTCAAACTCGGATTGAAATAATAACCTTTCAGTATGAAGAAATATAAAGAGATGGAGTGAACACGAGAATTGCTTAAACGGGGAAGGTGCGCTAGAACGAGTTAAAATTGATAATCAACAAGGAATCGCAAATCGCGCAACTGTAAAAACACGACAAATCTTAAAACGTAACAATCTATTTACTCGAGAAATATAGGGGAAGTATGAATTACATATAGACATTTGAATTACAAATTGTCACAGTTATCTTTCTAGGATTTGGTATTACTTTTAAACTCAGCTTAAATATTTTCTTGAAAAATTTTCAAAGTAAAAGTAACTCAGTTCAAATAATTATTTCAATCAGCTTAAGAGCTTTTGGATGACATATATGAAATTATTGTTAAAAACTTAGGTTTATCGTTACCATTAGAGAAAATCAAATTTTCCACATTTTAGAATCATTGTTAGAAATTATAATTTAAATCGATAATTTTATTAGATTGAAAGTAAAATATGATACAATCAAATACTTTAAAAGATAAACCTTGATATCCTTTTAAACACTAGTTATAAATCTAGCAAAGAGGATGTATAGATCCAACATTAAACTTGAAACGGGTATTTTGGTAATTTAAACACTTGATAAAATGTGTAAAACGTTCTTAAAAATTTATAATAATTTTTAGAAATCCAAGAAGGTGTTTAATGCATCAAATGATATACATGTGACAAGTTCGGATTTTCAAAAGGTGACAAGATAGCAACTGAGTATGAAATGAATAATAATCAACAATTAGTATGCAGCAATAGCATGAGGGTATAAAACAAAATTCGTACCAAATTCTTAACGAACATGAGAGAATGGATGCATCGATGATAAGGAAAATAAAAAAAAGGATTTAGCAAGATTAATTCATGAGTGTGGTTGACATCACCAACAACGGCTTATTAAGTTCTCGGTGGTCGATACACGATCGAAAGAGAAAAGTCACACAACAAATTTTCGAATCAAAGAAAATTCTTAAGAAGTCACTTGAGAGTAATTCCAGTAAGATGAACAACATTAGCAATGAGAGGAGAAATCAACATATGGTTCACACGAATGAATTTCAAGACAACAGAGTCTAACACACATCATGAAAAATACATGAAATCATTGTTCACTTCCAGTCATAAATCGCTATTCGCGTCCGGAGATGTTTCGAAGGTCCAAAATAGATAGAGATGGTTGGTCGATGTAGAAGCATAACAACATTGAAACTTTCAAATCTGGTATCAATGGTCGGTAATTAGACGAACTGTAAACAGAGTTGTATCATATGAGAAAATGAGGTAATAAGTAGAACATCGTTAAGTAAAGAAACATGTACTCGCAGGCACATAATTCGTTCAAGGAAGAGGTTAGAAAACATGTGCATATGTTACAAATATCTGCTACTCGCATGATATGTAAATGTTTTCAAAATTTTAATTTATCTAACTTTTTCAAAAACACAAGTAAAAAGTTGGTTCTTGGCCAAATATTTAAGGGGACTACTATCCAGCCTCGCATGGCTCCTTCTAAATTACGCATAGGTGATCAGGCCATGCATAATTTAGGACTAGCAATGTGATGCTCAGCTTCGTCAAACCAGTATTACATGTCATATGATTTAAAATATGTATATAATGCCATTTGTAAAACGGGATTTAAGAATGATTTATGAAACTTTTCACAAGTAAGTAATTGGCTGAATATTTAATTCAACAATTTCAATGTCACAAGGATTCTTTATAAGACCCACGTTGAATAATTTGTGAAAATACATCGTAAAACAATGACCAATGTAGAACATTTTGTAAAGTGTTTCGCAAACAATACCAGTTTAAATTTATTTGGTGACATGATGATAGCTTACAAAATAGCGTGTGGTTAACACGAGAGTAATAAAGAGTAATCGATAAGACAATCTGTGAAATAGTTACAAGATGATATAATTTCAAAAGGTTTAGCCGGAATCGCCATGAGACACGTGTCCAAATGATAACGAAAGATGTGAAAAAAAGGACTTCAAACCTTGACCCAAATCAGTGGTACGATAAAAGAAAAGAAAGATAATATATAATGACAAATAAGTCATGTATAAAATAAAGGATAAAGGAAATCCGTATACGTTCATATCGTAATTTATTTGACATAAATATGCTTTTAAAAAAACTAGAATATCAGTTTTCGAATAATACAACTAACCCGAAAAGTTTCTATTTTTAAACGTTTTCAAACACAATCAATGTTTGGTAGTTGTAAAATCTCATTCCTTAAGTTTTACGAGCTCAAACGAACTCAACAACGCGTCAAATCTTAATTTCTCTCAGCTTTGACTTTTAAGTTTGACTTTTGGGTTTGACCAGACCAATTGACTCGCCAAATGATATTTTTAAGACTCGAAGTCTAAAGCAATTTGGTGTAAACGATGTGTTGAACAACTTTCTAATTTTACTCGAGACTTGAATCGGATAAAATAGACGAAAATGCCCTCACATCAAATCTGTCAACAAAATGATATTTTAGAAAAATACGCAGAAATAAATTCTTAAATTTTACAATTTCCAATGAGCGTAACTTGCTCGTTTTTTTTTAGATTTTCGGGTCGAATTTTATGTCCTAAACGAACGTCTCAACAAGTAGAAATATATTTTTATGTCTAAAGTTTATAAAAATATTTTCTCGACATCGTTAAATTACATGTATCGTTTCTGCAGAAAGTATATTTTTCGACACACTTTGAAATTTAATCAAACTTCATAGCGACCCGGAATTTATGTACACACATGACTTGTGGATTACATAAAGACGAAAGAGAATAAATTGTATAATTAAGCCTATAAATGAAAACATAGCATAAAAATGGTTCAAGAATACCAACGATAATCCTAGAAATAAAAAACAGCGCATGACGTTCGTGTCTTCGATTTCAAGATGCATTGTAGGAAGGTCTCTTGGCTGCGTGATTTTACAAAAACATAAAACATATCGAGAAAGAAATGAAACGTTAACAAGTCGCACTCCTAGAGCGAGGAGGTTTAATGAAAAGAGAGGATACAAGTTTAAAGAAGTAGAATCGTATTCCAAACAATCGCCACATAATAGAAGATGAATTACAAGATGACGATGATGTTTTCAAGGTGTAAACGGACGTTGTAATTCGAAGTCGAAACGTAGAATGGTCAATGAAGCAATATTTAATCGATATACAAGTGTCGCGTAAAACGATGACGTAATGGTCAATCAAGGTTACCAAAACCCACGATATTATTCAACACGGATTCAAGGAATACTTCGAGATGTGTGACTCATACGATGTCCTTTAGTCATTTTCGGAGACACATTGAGCTACATAATGGTCTACAGACTAATTTTCAAGGCATCCAATCACAGATGGTCGGAAAACAATTTGGATATCTAAATAGATATCTTAAAGAGGTTTAACAATGGAAATAACGCACAGGGTAGTAAAATGAAAATCTATAGTTTCATTGAAAGCAACACTTATTTAATCCCAAACAATGGTATCACGAGAATACACACAACATGTAACAATGATTCGAGAAAAACAGGTGGTTCAAAACGAACGAGTATATGAGGTCAGTCGTATCACGCATAAACAAGAGAGCAATAGTACTCAGAAAAATGAGTATGAAAAGTCGACAGCATACACGCTCCGAATACAAGTATGAAATGTCATAACAATATCAAATTATTGTAACAAGATCAATTCACAAGAACAATAATTCAAGAAATATAGTAAGGGCATATGTAATCAGAGTAGTATCCAATGATAACTCATTAAGCACAAAGTCTTTGAAAAGAGAGAGTAATTATCGTCATTAGGGCAATGTAATATTTCAAAATGTAATCAAGACATAATTTCAAAATGTAATCAAGAGATGAAATACTACAACGATAATTAAAGTAAATAATAAGGATTAGAGAGTTACCCGCGCAGATATCAAACAACATTGGCAGATTCTATGTTTGACACTTAAAACATGAAATATTTGAACTTTTGGTTATAGACTAAGTTTTGAAAATGACTCGGTTTCCTATAACCATCGCTCTGATACCAATATGTGAGATCCCAAAAATCAGGCAAGGAACACGTAGGCATCAAGGGGTGCCACGTCATGGTACAAGAAACAATGAAATACCGTTGA
Source organism: Glebionis coronaria (assembly GCA_025667525.1). Lineage (NCBI taxonomy): Eukaryota > Viridiplantae > Streptophyta > Magnoliopsida > Asterales > Asteraceae > Glebionis > Glebionis coronaria. Next base: position 148,704,794 of record CM046882.1, read on the forward strand.
CACAAAGTTGACGTAATTAAAACATATACATTACATCATAAACATCATAGTTTTTAAACAAAGGTCCCAGAGTTTTATAAGCGGGAAAAATTATTATTTAATCATGGTTTTGTAACATATAGTTACCAAGAATATCTGATAAACTTCCGACAGTTTTTACCAAAACCAAAGTTTAAATATACACAGAAATCTCCAAGCAGCGATAATATCTTGCGGGCTCCCATCCAAGCAAAGCTAAGTATTAATACCTAAACATATAAACTGTCAACACAAAGTTGAGTGATATTCATAGGTTTAGCAGTAAAGGTGTGGAACACAAGCATTCATTTGTAAAACAAGAAATAGGGGAAATGGTTATGTACATTAACCATAGTCCGAAACCATTATTATTGCTATTTAGTTCAAGAACCGAAGCTTAACATCAATGTAAGTTCCTCTAGGGAGTATTCAGCCCTAATACTCAAGTAACAAATCAAATGTTAAGTGTGTCAATTGTTAAACAACCGCAACATGGGACGGGGATAGTCAATCCCGATGGATCCACCCACAACATTCGCGCTTAGCAACACAAGTAAATTAACGGTTCATGATCAAGAGAGGAAACTTAAGGGCTATAAACTAAAAGCAATAATGAAAATTGTTGGAAAGCATACAAGTTCTAGATAGCATACAGTTTTTAAATGTATGTGTTCCACCATGTAAAATCTCACCCTGCGATTAGAAACAATGTGCAAGTAAAAATAGGCTATGAACTCACCTTAGCCACGAGGTAAGTGAATCACGGAAACTCAGAAGCTGAGTAGGAAAAGTAGCGGTAAGACGATCGCCGACGATATGGATGCCCGGTAAACACGAAAGCCGCTACCTACCAAATAAGGCGCGCACTTTATTAATAATTGACTCAAGTATAAACCATACTTAATAACATAAAACTCAACATTACAAAACCATGACAAACTCGACAGAACAACAATGTAAGTGGTACTACAATACCCTTCTATATGTTCACTTTATTAAACTACTTTCTCGATAAAAATCTGTCGGCACATACCAAATGTACAAGCTCATCTCCCTTACTTAGACAACTCGGATTTTTATGAAACTTGGTGAGAAACTCAATCATAACCTGAATAAAACTCAATTTAAATTTCATCCAAAGTTTTGCATTTTATAACCACCTGCTCAACATATTTCTAAACTTGAAAAATCGGACCGATTTGAACACTGGACTCGTGAAACCATTTTGACCATCATAACCTTTACTATTTGCAACTCCGACCATTGACTTTGAAAATAGACTCAAAATTCTAATTTTAGGGCCTGAGTTCAGACCTTTAACCTTTTTGAAACTCATTCTATAGTCCCCGAGATTTGACCAAATATCGACAACAATTTCGTGTTGTGTCGATACTCGCCTCCCGGTACACGAATATTCAAACTAATGTAACTTCTTCCTCGTTTTGAGATAGAAGCTCTAATTTATACCAAAACGAGCGTCTCAACAACCACTACAACTCTATCCTATCATCTCAACCTATAGTCAATCTTGAACTCACGAAAAACAGCCCTAAACATGCTGGTCAAAAATACACTTTTGAAAATCACATTAGATCATCATTTTGAACCATTTTAACAAATCCCCCACACCTAATATTGACCAAACATCATCCTAATCAATTTTCAACCATCCTAATCACTTGTATGTTACATATAACAAAACCAAAAATTAGAATTTCAAACTTTTAACCAGCAAAACAACATGATCAAGGTAAGATCATCACATGTATGATCTTAAAACATTTCACCAACCCTTGTTCATAAGAAAAATTAAAACTCAATGCATGTAAATAAAATTTGTACCAAAACAATCACCTTTTAATTTTAAGAATGGGTCTTGAATTAGTTTGTTTAAATTCAAGCTAAATAATCAATGGTAGTGGTGTTTTTGGGTGATGGTTCTCACGGCAAGAAAAAGAAAAAGAGGGAGGGAGAGAAAAAAAAAATTGTGTGTTTTTTGTATATAAAAATGAGAGAAAAGTTGGTGAAATTGTTTATATAGTGGGGTTAGGGTGTAAATTTCAAATAGTAAATAATTTTGGACTAAAATGCAACATATAAGTTAAAAAGTGGGAAATGACTATTAGTCAACTTTAAAAATGTTCACCAGACTCGGGTTTAGTAAAAATAATTTTTCCAAAGTTAAAATGCATCAAAATATGATAATATGGTTTCCCGACACGACTTAACACGTCATTAAAAGAAGACATCGAAAACGTCAAACATCAAAACAATCGATAGTGAAACGTAAAATATTGGGCAACCATCGGCATCGCGATCACTAGTAGTTCTTGTTACTCATTGATTTGAGTAAAGTTTTGTAAAATGCACACATGTGCTTTTAAATAAAAAACTTTGATTTAAATAAATATAGAAAAATATAATAAGAAATTTTATAATTCCAAATAAAGTTATCAATGATCAGAAAATACTTAAAAGTATAATTTATTAAAAATATCAAGATCTCAGGATTTATGTATGAAGAATACAAGAAAATGTAATGTAACATCCCGCCTACTCAGACCATAATAATGTCCGCTTTACCCAAAAGCTTATGGGTTTGTTTTGTTGTCCCTCTTGTGAAGACTTCCCGGCAGGTCACCCAAGCCAGTACTACTCTCCCATGAGCACGTTTAATTGCCAGTTCCTAAGAACCCCACTTGCAATAGACCACAAAACGCGTTGTGTCATGGTAAGACGAATGTTATCTTATGAACCAAGATCTCTCCTGGCCACATCCGATGTGGGATTTGCCTAGGGTGTCACAATCATCTCCCCTTCGGGACTTATCGTCCTCGATGAGGTTTGCCTCATCATTCCGAATGACTCAGGAGTGGCTCTGATACCACCTGTAACATCCCGCCTACTCAGACCATAATATTTTCCGCTTTGCCCGCAAGCTCACGACTTTGCTTTGTGGCCCTCTTGTGAAGACTTCCCGGCAGGTTACCCAAGCCAGTACTACTCTCCATGAGCACGCTTAACTTTCAGTTCCTAAGAACCCCACTTGAAGTAGACCAAAAAACGCGTTGTGTCATGGTAAGACGAATGTTATCTTATGAACCAAGATTCCTGGCCACAACCGATGTAGGATACGCCTAGGGTGTCACATGTAACACGTTGGAAAATTCAAGGAGCACAAATAAAAGAATAAAATAATATCGGGAAAATACGAGTTCTCACACTTATATAGCATGTTTATGTCTTCTAGGGTTTCTACATTCTTAGTTTAAGGGTTTGTATAGGGTAATCATAATCTAGGTATAATTATGGGAGCTTAAGATCTTATGCTTTGATAACTTGTACTTTATGCTTTATTAACTTGTAACTTAGCTTGAGATAAATGTATAACCTTAATATGATACTTAGTTGAGTTTTATAATTGGTTGCAAAAGATTATACTCTAATTCAATGTGAAATGGATTTTATATGCTAATCTTGGTTACTAGGTCTTAATTTGTAATTATCTTTGGATTAGTGAATATTAGTACTTTGTGATTGCTTATCTCTTTTTTATATAATAGATTAGAATTAGTATATTGTATTTGATACTTGTACATTGATATTATGTAGTTATATTGTTTGAAACACTGATTACTAAGGGTTTCTAGATGATGATCTAGACTATTATGTACATTTACTTGTACTTAGTTTTGTATAGTTTTTTCATACCATTCTTAGGTATTATTATGTCTTCAAAGTATAGTTTACAACTTGTTTATAATCCATAATTACTTATTCATATGTACTTTTCATTCATAGTTTAATATTCTTGAGTTTACAACTCCTTTAAAGGGATACTAGGGTTTCTAAGGGAATTTAGGGCATCATAGTTATATTTGAGATGTTATTATCAATATTGAACTTATAAGATTACTTTTAGAACTTAGACTTGACATATACATTGTGTTTACAACACATAGGAATATGTTGAAGTGGCAGTTTAGGTTGTGAGAAGCAGTTCATCTTACCAAGTAAGGCATAAAAAGCAAAAATTTCCAGCCAAATTTTCGTATTCAGACAGTTATAGCACATAACACATATGTAAAATTTAAGGATTGTCACAAATATAGCTACCAGTTTTCAGCACGGGTGGATTTCCATTTCCACCTTATTTCAAACGAACTTGGTTATAAGGAACAATGTAGTTGTTAGCCATTGTCGGTGATTGTGAATGGATTATGGATCTAAGTATATGTGTTGTAATGAGGTGTGGCTGGGATTTCGAAAAATCCCGATATTTTTCAGTCCCATATAAAATTCTTCAGTCAGATACTTTTTAGACCGAAATGTTTTTGAATAGCCAAACTTTGAAATCGAAGCAGAAATAGCCTAAAACTAGTGGGGAAAAATTTGATATAAGTTGACCTAAAAACTTTAACTCTTTTTTTTTTTTGGTAAATGATGCTTTGAGATCAAGTGTGAGGGTGGCTAATGATGAAAACTTGTAAAACAAAAAATTTCGTTATCTCTGTACATTTCTTAGACAAATCAACTCAGTTGTTTTTAGCAAATCCTCAACTGGGTAGTTTTTAGCAAATCCTCAACTCGGTAATTTTGGGAAATTCTCAACTCGGAATTTTTAGAAAATTCTCAACTCGGTATTTTTGGAAAATTAGCGACTTGGTATTTTATCTCGGTAGAGCAACTCGGTATTTTCCAAAAGTCGGTATTTTATCTCGGTAGAGCAACTAAGTATTTTCCAAAAGAAGCAACTCGGTATTTTATCTCGGTAGAAAAACTCGGTATTTTCCTGATTTCGCTATGTCGGTACTCTATCTCGGTATAGCATCCCGGTAAGGCAAATCGGTATTTAGGGTTTTTATTATTTCGGTATTTTGTTGAAAAATCGGAGAAAACCCTAAATTTTTCAATCTTCGAAAAGGCAACTTTTGAGATGATTTCCAACGAAACGATTTGTACTACCAAGTAATAGAACCTCAATAGAACCATAGAATTCAAAACTTTTTTATTTTTGAGATGAAAAATTTTGAATCAAGAAAAAGTACAAAAACTAATTTTCGAATAAAAAACATCAAAAAAGATGATGATCTTGAACGAAAATCTATTTTTTTTCTTTTACTTCTTGTTTATTCAAAGGTAAATAAACAAGAAAGTAACTGTTGATGCAAAAGTTGGGTGATCCTTGCTAGACCCGAATTAGGCTTAATTCAGGTTGGTTGGGTTCCGGCTCCTGCACCAAGTGAACTGTATGGTTGGGATCCTGCACACTAAACAACACGCGTTAGGCTTACCGTGGGAATGTTTCCCACGATTAGACTCTGGCGTGAGAGTAAGTAATCGGTTAGGGTTTATAGGAGTCGAGTGAGTTGAGAGTATATAGAACGTAATACCTTTGTGGAACCCTTGAGGGTTCCTTTTATAGGCAGTGACAACCCTAATGGGCTGTTACTGATGTTTCGGCCCCAAGGAAAGGATAAGACCAGAATTAGATTTGATTGTTATCTTCTAATTATGGTGAGTAAATATCCTCTTCTTTGGGGTGAATCCTATTCATAGATAGAATATGATTATGTCTAACCCTGTACCGGTCATGTCGGGCCGTGGGTCGCACACATGTGTGCGGTTACTGTTCATCCAAGCCCATAAGCTCAAATGACATTATTCCCACCCATCTGTGATGGGCCGGATACGGGTAGTGCCCGTGGGCCGGGTTCATGACCCGGCTGGGGACTATACGTCATCATGTCCCCCAGTCTAGTTGTTACAGCCGTAGGCGTAACCTCTAGACTATCAAGATGATCCCTGGACGTACCAAGAAAGATCTTTAGGGAATGATAATTTGTCCAAGAATTTGTTTTGGCCGCACGTGGCAACCGGATTTAGGAATTTATTCCATTAATATCTCAGCCGCACGTGATGACCGAGACAAATTAAATGTAGCATTGAACTTGGGTCTTACGTAAGACCGCATATCCCGACATAAACAACTGTTCACCTGCCATTGTGACTGACAAAGTGCAAACAGTCAGAACCTCGAGCAGCGTAAACGTCTGAGTCAGAAGTGACCCGTGGGTCCCACCTGACGTTTCACTTGCCACTTACACCCTAACCACACGATTAAGGATAGTGGCAAACACGTGTCACGCATCCAACAGACCATGACCCATGAGGCAACCCTATAAATAAGCCACCCCTACGGCTGTGTGAAACACACAGTCTTTATCTCCATTTCTGCCATTAAAGCTTTTCTTCTTAGCTTCACTTAAGCACGCACGGATCCCTTCCTCCGCAGGATAGAATACCACGTCCTTACGTTTTTATTTAGTAATGGCCCAAAGAAACAACCCCACAATTGGATCCGTGCTCAACATAATGACCCAGGAACAATTAGATCACTTTTGTACCAATTACTTCATACCTACCAACCTACACCCCTCGCTCCCTGGCGCCGGAGACCTCATAACTGAGGCTCCGCAGGGTAAAATAGGCCTATACACACGCCTTTTTTATGCGGCCAACTACCACATTCCGTTTACCCGTTTCCTCATAGATCTATTAGGATATTATGATGTACATATTAGCCAGCTTCACTGTATAGGCGCATGTAAGATAAGTCAATTCGAGATTCTTTGTCGTGCTAGAAGAATCCCCCCAACCGTAGAACTATTTCGGCTATTTTACACCCCCAGCATAGTAAATGGTTGGCTATCTTTTAAGAAACGATCTCCCAACAGCCCCCAGTCCCATAATAAGCCCATGGACTCATTGAAAAACTGGTACGACCATTAATTTTTCATTGACTCGATAGTGTGGTCGGCCGATTATGCCTTCAAACATAGGTTATCCCACGACCCCTTGCCGCATGTTAGTACATATAACCCCCAACACTTCCAAGAAATAGATCTGAACAGGACAGGATTCCATAGAAACCTCCCCGAAGCATTTCTCTGTTTGCTAGGGATTAGTCGCAACTATTTCGGCTCGTGCAACAGATATCTTGTGTTTTGGAGAAGGCAGGGTGAAGGTAGGTTAGCATCCGCACACCAAAAAGCGCATTCAATTATTTTGTAATGCCTAATATATTTTGTTGTTTGTGGCAGAAATGAACTTTTTTGGACTTCTACGTCAAGGCGACCCAAAGCTCGTACCAGAGGGATCTCGTCCCAGACGTGAGAATGAATTACCCCTCCTTGAGCACACCCGAAACGTGACGGTTGCTCTGGAAGCCGTGTCAGACCCCCACTCGGACGAAGAAGAAACAACTCTCTTGAGAACCCCCGTCGATTTTTCCAACGAGGATGGTGATAATAGGATGCTCGAAGGAGGAGTCGGGCCCTCCTCGCCGCCTAAGAATGCCACTCCCGCACATGGGGAAGAGCAAGGAGATAATATTGAGAGGACCACCTCCAGCCTTCGCCAGATGCTGGGCGACGATGAGGAGGAGGTGCAGCAAGTCAATGAAGAGGACGACGAGGAAGCCGAAAAAGAAGTTGAAGAGGAGGTTGAAGAAGCAGCAGCTCAGCCCGTCGCTAAGCGTACCCGCAGAAAAAATAAGCGGGTAAGAAGAGTCGCTCCGGCCGAGGTTGGCGAACATAATGCCCCCGCCAAAAAACTTCGAGAGGATCACCCCCTATATCAATCTGTTTGGAGCACCACCCAGGCCTCCGAGACGGTCCGGGCTGCACATGTCGATCCAGTTACTCAGATTCCCCCGACTGCATCAGAACTAGCAGGAAGTAACATGTAAGGCTTCATCTTGCTAAGTAAGAGCCACGAATTTCCCTTAATCAATACTTGATATGTATCCAAATGATTGTTTTGCAGGAATGAACAAACTGGTGTCGTGCCTCCGCCTGATGCCCAAATGGAGAAAGGAAAAGAGAAGGAAGTGGAGAGAGACCCTATGCTTCATACGGCCGTTAATAAGTGTGAAAACACTTATCCTTTTACCACTTATTTGCAATAATAACAAGACCAAAACGTGTGATTTATGTCGTAAAAGTCGGAATTATGCGTGGTTTATGTTTTTATTGTGTTTTAGGACCAAAATATGAAAAAGGAAGAAAACACGGGCTTTCACGGGCTTCTATTGAAGAAAACGGGAAAAAGACGAAGTCAAAAGATCAAGAGCGCAAAAAGAACGGAAGTCCAAGGCCTATTCTGAAGATTTATCGAAGAAAAAGTCAAAAGACGGAAGTTTGACGAAGTCGAAGAACTTAAGTCTAATAGAAGAAGAAAATTAAAAGACAAGCTCAAAACCCGAGACGACAAAGACGAAGAATTAAAGTCGAGTCGAGAAAACGTGAAGAAAGCAAGAAAGAAGATGCAACACATGCACTCCTTCCACCTTCCCTATAAATACCTTCCTAATAGTCATTAGGAAGAGAGTTAGATTTTTAGTTAATTTTTCACTTTTTAGTTTTCTCTAGTTTTTAGAGAGAGAAAGTCTTAAACTTTCTCTCACTAGTTCATCTTTTTCCTTTAATCTTTCAAAATTAAACACTTTGTATTGCTTATTTTTATTAATCAAGTTCTATTTTAAGCTTTTATTTCTTAATCTCATTCTACTTTTCTTTGATTTAAAGTTGATTTTGGTGCGTATATCATAAGATCCGTGTTGTTCTCATTGATTTCGTGCTAAAAAGTTAATCTTTTGATCATTTTATAAGTTTTCATTTGATTAAGCTTTAAGACTTTTGTGCTTATTGGCTTATTTTTATGATTAGCTTATTTTTCTTATTAAAAAGCTTTATTAAAAAGTTTATGTTTTTATTGTTTGATCTAAAAAGTTGCTTAATTTCGAGTTAAATAAGTTGAGATAAGTGCTTATTTGAATTGGTTAAGTATTCGGATTGATTAGTTTTGGATATTAGCTTATTGAACTTGGCTTATTTCCTAGCTTTCCCAAATCTCACAATTTTCGGAAAGGGTGGTAAAGCCCCTTTCCGATTGGTTTTTCCGACCGAGCATCCATCTAACCGATTTCCTTAATTTCAGGAAAGGGTTTAAAACCCCTTTCCGATTGGTCTTCATATTCCGACGGCAAGGCGTTTGTCCCGTATTCCGATTGTGGTTGTTTTGCAAGTATTCCGACGGTATCTCTTTTGAACATTCCGATTAGAGTGTTTCTTAACTTTCCGATTGGGGTTTTCTGCGTATTCCGATTGATGCTCTTGTGTAACATTCCGATTAGTAGCTTTTGTCCATTATTCCGATCGCTGTCCCACCCACTTTCCGATCAACCGATCGGAAAACATTCCGATCGGGACTCATTTTGGGCCCATTCCGATTGTTACACTTGTTTGATACTCCGACCTTACTTTCTTTTAGTAATTTTCTAAGTGTTAGTTTTTATTAAGTGTTTAAGAATTTTTCTAATCCTATCTTTATGTTTAGCTACCTTTTATTTTACTCGTCATTTGAAATTAATCTCAATTCTTCCATTTACTCAACGACACTTTAATTACTTGTTAATAGTTTAAAACAAACAAACCAAACCTTCCTCTTGATTCACCAAAAGACGATTGAGTCGCACTTAAGACCGGTTTTCAATTCGAAAAGACTTGGGACAACAATATTTTATATTTGGTGTAAAACCCAAGTATTAAATGGCGCCGCTGCCGGCTCTTTTCGTTAAGATAAACGGTTTCTAGTGAGAGACGCATTGAATTTTGGGATCCGTTCTTTGAACGTTATTTTCATTGCTATAAAAATTTCCAAAAATCCATTAAAAAAATATAAAACTCTTCAAAAATACAAAAACATTAAAAAATCTATAAAAAACCAAAAATATTATATAGGTATTCTCTTTGTGTATATTTTTCTTCTGCAGGTGCATGCGTACTAGATCTTCGAACTATTCTGAGCCCGAGACTCGTGAAGATTTAGATATGGCTGGTGTTAATAACAACAATAATCACCCACCTCAAAACAATTTGAATAACAACAACAACAACAACAACAATGTCCTTCTACCTGATTTATGAACCATTGAGGAATTGTGTCAACCCACCATGAACGGACGCGGAGGCCCGATTGCGCCGATGCATATCACGGCTCAAGAGTTTTCGTTGAAGCATCACATGATCCAACAAGTGCAAACTAATCCATTCGCCGGAATGCCTAATGATGATGCCAACAAACACCTCGACAAATTCATTACTATCACTCAAAGCATGAAGTCCCCCGGTGTTTCTATGGATGACCTTCGCCTCCAACTTTTTCCACACTCGCTTTCTCACCATGCCGAAAAATGGTTTGACCGTCTTCCTAAGAATTCTATTCATACGTGGAATGACATGACTCAACGCTTTTTATCGCGCTACTTTCCCCCATCCATGGTCACTAGCCTTCGTAACCAAATCAGTGGATTTATGCAAGAGAATGACGAATCGCTTTTCGATGCTTGGGAACGTTACAATGATTTGATCGACCGCTGTCCTAATCACAATATGCTCCCCGTCACTCTCATTGACACCTTTTACAATGGTCTCACTTGTCACACCCCACCATGGCGGAACATGGGGCGCGACGTATGGATATCATCACAACATGGCGTGTCTATAGAGACAACTATATGAAATAAGAAATGTCATAAAAATGGTGACGCGAAGGTCATGACAATATCTCAACAAAATGCAAGGGGTCTAGGTAAGTAAGTAACAGTCCTACTTCTTACCCAAGACAACAAATAACATACCAACAAACAAATGCGTGCCACAGTATCACTTATTAAAAGAACAATCAAATAAAACTAAGAAGGAAACGGGGATTCTCCTTCTATATGCAATCCTATGCTTCTCCCATCCTAGCCACTTATTTTCTCATGCTTAACCATAGTATCACCTGAAAGAGACACTAAAACACGTCAACATAAAGTTGGTGAGAGTCATAGGTTTAGACTCCAACGCTAAAAATCAGTTACAAGCTGTGAATAACAATCATCAACAAAAGAACATATGGACAATGCGTTACAATTATGTATTAACAACTATCAATCAAGACTAATCATACCAAACCAATCCAAGGCTCCTACCTTGCCAAACAACATCATGGTACCTTAGATGATCACCCTATGTACCTATCCCAAGGCCACTACCTTGGCAAACCACAAGGCCACTACCTTGTCAAACCACAATAACAAATCAAAAATCGCATAGCAGTTAATCACATAAGTGTACACACAAGTCCATCACAACCATAAAACATTCACAGCAACAATTTAGAAACAACTCAACACAGTGTCTCTTCCATCCCATCTGGAAGTCAAAACAAAAATAAACATGGGACTATGAATACTCACATGATAGCTCCTTCACACGTCCTTGCACTAGCAACAAGCTAACAAACCAAAAACACGAAATCAATAAACGAACCAATCACTAAGATGGCTCATTAACCTATGATGGACATCTAGCATATTCTCACATATATACCTCATTAATAAGCTCTAATTACCCCAATACCCTTCCTTAACAAGTCCTTAACTTGGTTAAGTTTAATAACTAACCCGTTCGTATTTTACCCAAAACAGTCCCAGTTTTAGGTCTCAAAACTTTAGGTCAAACGCCCACTTAAACCTACCCATGGTTTCTGTAAAATGAATATTCATACCCTTACATATGTTGGCTAACACCTCCCACTTGACCTAACCTTAAAGCTACTGTTAAGGCCCCGATATATATATATCTATTTTTGTCATTCCAGATTTCCTGATTTTAAACGTACTAAAAGTTTGTTACCATTAAGGGGTCTTACCCTAAACCACCACCTTAGCCCAAGTGCAGATATTAACTACAATATATAAAACATCTCTCACGTTCGTGAGAAGATCCCAATGCAACCCTAAGTGCCCCAAACAACCCAAAACTTAAAAAGAAAACAGGCTGAATTCAAAACTGTTTTGACCTCCGACTGTTGTAACCTGTTTTTGACCCACTTCCCGACCTTCAATTTAGTTCTCGTTTCTTGCATTGGAAAGCCACTTCAAATATCTTTCCAGGGGTACTTGGATCGTTTAATAAGAGTTTATAGAACTCCCGATATGATCAAAACAATTGACTCAAAATCTGCCCAGTTTTTAAAAACGGGTTTTAAACAAATTGAACTAATTAATTACCCATAACCCCATCTAATACAAGCCCTAGATTATATGATCATCATAATATGATTATAACATCATTAATTACAGATTTTATATAAACCCTAACCCTAATCCATCATAAGAATGATTAATTTAATCATAAAAACAATTAAATCAAAAAGGTTTAAGAAGGTTTACCTTTAATTAAATGGAGAATGAAAAAAAAAATACAGAAAACCCTAAAAACTCTCTTATGCCGTCGACTGAATGTTCCAGGAGAAAAAAAAAATATGATTTGTTTTGGTGTAAGGGTTCCTTATATAACCAAAAGTCCTAGCCCAACCCAAACACTACTTACCTTAAATTCCTTTTTCCCTTTTTTTTTCTTCTAAACCGACCCAAACACCTAAATTTCGTTTTTTTCTTTATTTTTTTTTTCTTTTTATTGTTAATTAATATCTTATTAATATTACCTTAATTTACCTTAATTTATTTCAGCTCCTAAAACTCCCAAAACCTCAAAACCGTAAAACTAGTCAAATTTACGCGTTTTACCGTAAAAGACGTAAAATATACACTTTTAAAAAAATCTCAAATTTTTAAATAAACTTTATAACTATGTCCTAAATGACTTAAAACCATCCCGAAAAATATCCATATGGCTAATTACCTTATCCGAGACCTCTAAATGCTATACCGTAAATCCTAGAAAAATACACTATTACTATATTACTTATACGTATACGTAACCACCAAAATACCACCATTTCATTTCATAGTCACCAATTGTGATCTTATGAACATGAATTAACCGTACCTCGATTTACTTATGAGTACTCTATACTCATAAACAATAACCACACCAACCTCATTCACACAACATAAACACGTAAGCACAAAAATCAAGTAGTCACACATAAAATAACCTAAAAGTAAGACCAAGGGACGAACCTCAAAACCACGGTTGTCACATCACTCCCTCCTAATAGAAATCTCGTCCCGAGATTTACTCCTTAGGATCGTCATTAACGAACAGCTGAGGATACTTACTCCTCATAAACTCTTCCCGTTCCCACGTGAACTCCGATCCACGTTTAGAATTCCACCTAACCTTAACTAACGGTATCTTACTTCTTTTCAAGGTTTTAACTTCACGGTCCATAATCTCTATCGGGTCTTCAATAAAACGAAGGCTCGCATCTATACTAATATCGTCCACCGACACTTGCAAGTCAGTTCTTGCTAAGCATTTCCTCAAGTTTGAGACATGAAACACGTCATGTACACTACTTAACTCTTCTGGTAATCTCAACCTGTATGCCACTAGCCCAATCCTTTCAAGGATTTCAAATGGCCCCATAAATCTAGGTGCTAACTTCCCTTTCTTCCCTAACCGCATCACCCCTTTCCATGGTGAAACCTTTAGCATCACCTTGTCCCCAACCCCAAATTCCAACAGCTTACGCCTCTTGTCCGCATAGCTCTTTTGTCGATCTCTAGCCGCCTTTAATTTTTCCTTAAGCACGGTAATTGCGTCCGTAGTCTCCTGTACCATCTCCGGTCCAATTAGTTGGCTACTTCCTACTTCAGCCCATAACAGCGGTGACCTACACTTCCTACCATAGAGTGCCTCAAACGGTGCACACTCTATACTAGCATGGTAGCTATTATTGTACGAGAATTCTGCCAACGCCAGATGATTCTCCCAACTTCCTCCAAAATCTATCACACATGCTCTTAACATGTCCTCCAGTGTTTGTATAGTCCTCTCACTCTGTCCATCCGTCTGCGGATGATAAGCTGTGCTCATATCTAGCCTCGTACCCAAAGCCTTCTGCAATAGTCCCCAAAATCTAGACGTAAACCTGCTATCTCTATCTGATATGATCGACACCGGTACTCCATGTTTTGCCACCACATGTTCCAAGTATTTCTTGGCAAACCTTTCCATCTTATCATCCTCCTTCATTGCCACAAAATGGGCAGACTTAGTCAGTCTGTCCACTATTACCCAAATCATATCATTTCCACTGTTAGACCTTGGCAGTTTTGTAATGAAGTCCATGGCAATATTCTCCCACTTCCATTTAGGAACCTCTGGTTGTTGCAGTAATCCTGACGGTCTTTGATGTTCAGCCTTCATCTTGGAGCAAGTCAAACATTCACTAACGTACAAAGCTACATCCTTCTTCATTCCTGGCCACCAATACATATCTCTCATGTCTCGATACATCTTATCAGCTCCTGGGTGTATCGAATACCTCGACGTATGAGCTTCATCCAATATCACCTTCCTTGTATCGCCAAACAACGGAACCCAGATTCTATCCAAGTAATACTTGCAACCATCTCCTCTTTCTTCCATGTACTGATCCATAGTATGTAGATTTTCTTCAACCAGCCTTTCTTCCTTTACGGCCTCTATTTGTGCTGCCCGAATTCTATCCTTAAGAGTTGTCTGAATTGTTATGCTCATTGCCCTTACTCTCTTTGGTTTTAGCCTCTCCTTCCTACTTAGCGCATCTGCCACCACATTGGCCTTCCCAGGGTGATACTTAATCTCACAGTCATAATCACAAAATAACTCCAACCATCGTCTCTGCCTCATGTTCAAATCTTTCTGATCAAAGATGTGCTGCAAACTTTTGTGGTCCGTAAAGATCACACTTTTCGTCCCATACAAGTAATGTCTCCATTGTTGGGAATAAAATATGGGTCAGATCACCAAACGCTGATAAGAAGAAAGTCAACGCTGATAGATTGACATTGGACGCTGATAGAAGTCAACGCTGACAGCCTTGAAGATTGACACTGATAGAATATCTTTTGTTTATTTGTTTCTTTATTTATGTATGGTAAAGATAAGCACAACATTGTATTTTCTATTATTATCTTTACCTAGAATAGTTGATTCATAGCTTATTGTACAAGACTTCTTGTTCTATAAAAGAAGGTCTTTTAGGTTAAAGTCATATATCAGTTTTCATAGTATTCGCAAGTTAAACCTTTCATTGTAATCAACACGATTATTCTAATACAAGTGAAAGTTTATTTAACATCATTGTGTTTTAGATCAAGTGTTAATTCTGCATAACACTTTGTTACTTCATTCATAAGCAAAGGTTTCTCTACGTGTAGTACTTGATCTAATCTCGTATACACAAAGCTTAATCGATCTAAGTTTGGGATCAACAAGTGGTATCAGAGCTTGTTGAGAAACTGTTGATCTTTAAGTACGCAGAACCCTAAAACACAAAACCCTAAAAACCCTAAAATTCTCAAAACCCTAAAAACATCATGTCTGGCACAAATCAACCTCCTGCTTTGCTTCAAAACAACTTCTCAAACCCTAGTATCAAAATTCCCATGTTTGATGCCAGGAACTTTGAACTCTGGAAGTCCAATTTTGAGCAATACATAGCTATTCATGACTACACTCTTTGGGAAATTATCGAATATGGGAACACATTCGATAAAGCAGCAAAGATTACTGCTGCTATTGCCACAAGGACAGCTGTTCCTAATTGTCCTGAATCTGATAAGGTGGAAAAGCCTGAAGATGGGAGAGCTGTTGCTGTTGAAGATATAGCCAAGAAGAGGGTGGACATGAAAATCTTGAATATCTTGAAACATGCCCTAGGTCATGAGAATCAGCACAAGTACAAACGTTTTGAGTCTGCAAAAGAGCTTTGGGAAGCTCTTGAAGTAGCACATGGTGGCAATGCTGATACAAAAGAAGAAAAGAAGAAGCAACTATTGCATGAGTATGCTGTCTTTAAAGCTCAACCTAATGAGAATCTCAGCAGTGTGAGAAGTAGACTTCTTGACATCACAAGTCAACTTTCCTTCATGGGAAAACAGATTGATGACCCTGAATTGAATGCTACTTTTCTCAAAAGCCTTGGTGATGTATGGAAGATTGAGACAAGATCTATTCTTGTCAATAACACCCACAAGACTTCCAGGTTTGATGACATCTTCAACAAGTTAAGGCTGTTGGAGAATGAATGGCAATTGGAGAGTGATAACAAATCTTCCAGTAGCAACATGGCCTTCTTTTCACAAAGTGAAGGCCAATTTGATTCCATGAACTTCTATGGACATTCAGCAACTGGATCTCAAGGTGTCAGCGCTGGATGTCAATCTGTCAGCGCTGGATCATATCCTGTCAACGCTTTGTACTCAAGCGCTGACACACACAATCATGGCGCTGATAGAATTAAACCTGCTGGTTTTGATCTTGATACTGTGTGTGCATTCATTGCTTCTTTGCCCAGTGATTCAAGGATTACATATGAAGATCTTGAGCAGATAAGTGATGAACAATTGGAAGAGATGGACATCAAGTGGACTATGGCTCTTGTGAGTTTAAGAGCAAACAGGTTCAATAAAAGGTTCAAGAAGAAGATGACCTTTAATGCTAAGGACGTTGCTGGATTTGACAAGTCCAAGGTTGAGTGCTACAACTGTCATAGGATGGGGCACTTTATGAGGGAATGTAGATCTCCAAGAAGATCTGATGCTGGGAAGCCTTCTAGCCAAATGATTAAGAACCCAGATCCCAAGGCCATGGTTGCTGTTCAACAAATTGATGGTGTTGGAGAATGGGATTGGAGCTGGATGGCTAAGAATGAGGAAGAGGACAGAGCTTTGGTTGCTGAAGTTAAAGAAGAGCATGCTGAATATGCTCTCATGGCACACTCCTCCTCCTCATCAGATAATGAGGTATATGATGATGCTTTCTGTTCTAAGGGTTGTCGTTTAAATACTGAAAAATTAAAACAAGAGATAGTTAAATTATTAGATGAGGCAAGTACTGAAAGATGCAAAGTATCTAACTATCAAGTTGCTCTTACCCAAACAGAAAAGACAGTATCTGAGTATAAGAAAATGGAGTTTGATTTAAAGGATCAAATAAATATCTTAAAACATGAGTTACATCAGAGTAAGGATGTTCAAGATATAGTAAATACGGTTAATCTTGATTTGATAGCTCAGTTAGAGGAGGCTAACAAAAATAAAGATAATGTGAGTCTTAAAATCCAGAGATTTGATAAGGCCACACAATCCCTAGGAGAGTGTGTTAGTAAACAAAGAGACTCTAAGGATATGAGTGGGATTGGGATGAATAATTATACTGTTGTTCCACCACCAGCTGGGGATTTCTATGGTGTCCAATCAAAGGACTTATCTTGGACTGGCTTGCCAGAATGCCAAGAGGAGGAATTCATTCCTCCACCTAGAGTGACTTCCCCAGTTGAGGAATATCAGCAAAAGCTGACTGACCTAGAAGAGTGGAAGAAAGCTAACCACACTTTGTTTGTTAAGGGAGGGTTATTGTGTGAAAGTCCAAATGAGCCCACACCAATCACAAAACCAATTGATGATCCTAAACCT
This sequence comes from Glebionis coronaria, assembly GCA_025667525.1. NCBI lineage: Eukaryota > Viridiplantae > Streptophyta > Magnoliopsida > Asterales > Asteraceae > Glebionis > Glebionis coronaria. The sequence goes on from CM046882.1 coordinate 148,722,294, forward strand.
ATTAAGATCACACACCCTACCACTGGCAAACCTGTTGACCTTGGCCCACAAAATGTTAGAAAACCTAGTGTTAAATATGCAGAGATGTATAGAAATTCTAGGTCACCAAAAAGCCAAGTTAGTAACCATGGAACAGGCTTCTTTGCTTCTAGACCTAAGACTATGTCTAGAAAAGCTTGTTACACATGTGGGAGCTTTTCACATTTGGCCTACAAATGTGTCAACGCTTCCAATGTCAACGCTGACAGGAACCATTTCAGCGCTGACAAAAGTCAACATAGGTCAAACACTGTCAGACCCAATACCTTTGTGAACAAAAGTTCACAAGTTGTTAGACCAGCCCCATTCTTTTCTAGAGGGTCTAACACACAAGGCCTAAGACCTTTTCAAAAGTCAAATACTTGGTCAAATAGGCAATGGGTTCCTGTAGCAAACCCTAGGTTCAACGCTGATAAGAGCAATCGAGGCGCTGACAGGAGTAATGTCAGCGCTGACAGACACACTGCTAAACCTAGGTATTTGCAACCACAGGGAAATAGGTCTAAAGCATCTACTAGCTTAACATGGAGACCAAAACAAGACCAAAACCCTAATTCTACTGGTATTTCTATGACATGCAACAGGTTTCATTATATTTCAAAGGCATTGTCAACACCAATTGGGGTTAACTGGGAATTTCATTCAAACAGGGATGAAAATGGGGTTGTTATGAGAACCAAGTCTGTTCTTGTTGAACAACCAAATGAATCCAAGTCTTCTAAGGCTTGGGTTCCCAAAGAAAACTAATGTGTTTTCTTTATGTGCAGGGCATTCAGAAGAAGATCAATGATTATGGATACTGGGATAGTGGATGCTCAAGGCACATGACAGGAAAGGAAGACTATCTGACCAATTTCTCTCCTATTCAAGATGGTGATAAGGTATACTTTGGAGGTGGCTACGGCACAATCACAGGAAAAGGAACCCTTGTCACCAACAATCTAAGGTTTGATAATGTCTTCTTGGTGAAAGATCTGGATTATAATTTGTTTAGTGTATCACAAGTGTGTGATAACAAAAATAAGGTTCTTTTCACAGATACTGAGTGCTTGGTGTTAAGCAAAGATTATAAGCTCCCTGAGGAGAAATACATAGATTTTAGAACACCAAGGCATAAAGACATATATAATGTGAATCTTAATGGGATTAATGTAAATAATAAAATGTCATGTCTGTATGCTAAAGCCTCAGTAGATGAAAGTAATCTTTGGCACAGGAGACTAGGGCACATAAACTTTAAGAATATTAATAGGCTTGTGAGGCTTGGTTTAGTTGATGGTTTGCCTGAAAAGGCTTTCCACAATGACCACTCTTGTGCTGCATGCCTTAAGGGCAAGCAGCACAAGGTCTCATTCAGGTCTAAACAGGTGCACTCTAGTTCTAAACCCCTTCACTTATTGCATATGGACCTCTTTGGTCCAACTAATATAGAAAGTTTGAAGGGTAAATCATATTGTTTTGTCATTACTGATGATTACTCCAGGTTTACATGGACTTTCTTTTTAGCCAAGAAAAGTGAAACTGCCCTAAGTCTGATTAATTTCATTACCCAAATTGAAAAGAAGAATGGTAATGAGGTCAAAATTATTAGAAGTGACAATGGGGGTGAGTTTAGAAATCAGTTGTTAGATGATTTTTGTGCCAAGAAAGGGATTACTAGGCAGTTTAGCATAGCTAGAACCCCACAGCAAAACGGGGTTGCTGAAAGGAAGAATAGGACCCTTATTGAAGCAGCCAGAACCATGTTGGCTGATGCCCACTTTCCAATAGCCTTTTGGGCTGAAGCTGTTAACACAGCTTGTTATGTTCAAAATAGGGCATTGGTCAACAAGACACATAATAAGACACCTTATGAATTACTTTGGGGAAGGAAGCCCAATATTGGCTTTCTCAAGCCATTTGGTTGTCATGTAGTTGTTTTAGAAACTAGTGAGGCCCTAGGTAAATTTGATTCAAAAGGTGATGAAGGCTACTTCATGGGTTATTCAGTGCAGAGTAAAGGATATAGGGTTTACATTAAAAAGGAAAAACGTATACTTGAAAAAGTACATGTTAGGTTTTTAGAAAGTAAACCTAGTGATCCTGAGAGTGGTCCAAATTGGTTGTTTGACTTAGAACCTTTATCTAGAGCTTTAAATTATATGCCTGTTACTGATCCAGACATTGTGAAGGTAACTTCAAGTGTTTTGGAAAAGAGAATTGGTAATGTTTCAGGTATACAGGTTGCTAAGGAGGATGGACCACCAGCAGTTGAATCATCTCCCACACAAGAATATGTTACACTTCCTATATGGACAGATGACTATTATGCTGCTGCTACTGCTGCAAGGAAAGATAATGGTGGTGTTCAAATACCACCAAATACAAACATGCATGATTCTTCAGGCGCTGACAAAGGGAAATCAAGCGCTGACACGACCAATTCAGACGCTGATGGCTCCAACGCTGACAACACCAGTTCAAGCGTTGTTAGCCCAAACGCTGACAAACAAGGATCAGACTTTGGAGACACCTTTACACAGCTTTTCTCTTCCCATTTTGAACAGGGTGGACCTTCCAATATCCATGAAGAGATTTCTGTTGATCAAGAAGAATCTGAAGAAGATATTGGCAACATGGAGCGTGAAATTGAGGACACCAGACTTTTTGAAGGAGGAGTTCTCACTTCCACAGCAAAGGATCACCCCACATCTCAAATCATTGGTGATGTTATGGCTCCAGTTCAGACAAGAAGATCCCATCAAGGTCTTGGTGGATTTATTGCCAATATACACAAGAAGGTTGATACCCCTCTTGTACAAGCATGTTTGTTTGCCTGTTTTCTGTCACAGGAAGAACCCAAGAAGATTTTTGATGCTCTCAAGGAACCAAGTTGGGTGGAAGCTATGCAGGATGAGCTTCACCAATTTGCTATACAGGATGTTTGGGAGCTGGTTGATTGTCCTAGGTATGTGAGACCAATTGGGACAAGATGGGTTCTAAGGAACAAGAAAGATGAAAGAGGCATTGTGGTCAGAAACAAGGCACGTTTGGTATCCCAGGGATATACACAAGAGGAAGGAATTGATTATGAAGAAGTTTTTGCACCAGTTGCAAGAATTGAAGCTATAAGAATTTTTCTAGCTTATGCCTCTTGTATGAATTTTACTGTTTACCAAATGGATGTGAAGAGTGCTTTCCTCTATGGGACAATTGTTGAGGAAGTATATGTCATGCAACCTCCTGGTTTTGAAGATCCTGAAAATCCAGACAAGGTTTATAGAGTGAAGAAAGCAATGTATGGACTTCATCAAGCCCCAAGAGCATGGTATGGTACATTGTCCACCTACTTGGTGGAAAATGGTTTCAAAAGGGGCACCATAGATCAGACACTATTTACAAAGAAGAAAGGAAAACATGTGTTGCTGGTGCAGGTCTATGTTGATGACATCATTTTTGGGTCTACTGATCCAAAAATGAGTGAGGATTTTTCCAAGCTCATGACAGATAAATTCAAGATGAGTGCAATGGGTGAGATGAACTTCTTTCTAGGTTTACAAGTTCAGCAGAAAGAAGATGGTATCTTCATCTCCCAAGACAAGTATGTAGCTGAAATCTTGAAGAAATATGGTTTTTCTCCACATGAGAAGGAGGCTTCCACTCCTATGGATAGACAACACCCTTGGGGAAAAATTGGAGCTGGAAAGGATGTGGATGTTAGGCACTATAGATCAATGATTGGATCATTGATGTATCTTACAGCCTCAAGACCTGACATCATGTTTGCTGTGTGTGCATGTGCACGCCATCAAGTGACTCCCAAAGAATGTCACCTTTTTGCTGTGAAGAGAATTTTTAGGTACCTAAGGTGTTATCCAGATCTTGGATTGTGGTACCCAAAAGATTCTCCCGTGGATCTTATTGCTTACTCAGACAGTGACTATGGTGGTGACAAGTTTGATAGGAAATCCACAACTGGTGGATGCCAATTTCTTGGGAGCAGATTAATATCTTGGCAATGCAAGAAACAAACAGTGGTGGCAAACTCTACAACTGAAGCAGAATATGTGGCTGCAGCTGCTTGTTGTGGACAAGTCTTATGGATTCAGAACCAGCTGTTGGATTATGGGTATAATTTTATGCATACCAAGATTTTTGTAGACAATAACAGTACTTTATGCATTATTAAAAATCCTGTACATCATTCTAAAACCAAACACATAGAAATTAGACATCATTTTATAAGAGATTGCTTTGAGAAAGGTTTAATACAACCAGATAGGGTAGATACTGAAGATAATGTAGCTGATTTATTAACTAAACCTTTTGATGCTGGAAGATTTCAATATTTGGTAACAAATATTGGAATGGTTAATCTCACTTAATATGTGTTTTGGAACCTTTTTGTAAAAGTATGTACAGGATAATGCATTGTTATTGGTCTTTGTGATGATTTAGATTTTCCACATTATTTTTCTAACACTGACAAAGGTAAATGCAACGCTGTCAAGTGTTATTTTGCCATTGTTGGAGATATTATTGTCTAACGCTGACAAGAGTTCCTTCAACGCTGATAAGTGTTGTCGGGACGCTGTCAGCAACAAATGTTAGTTTTGTGGTTTTCATCTAAATGTGCAGGTAATGGTAGCTTTATGCCATTGGATACAGAGTTGCTTATGGAACTTTGAAGAGCTATTTGGACATGTTTTGTTTATGGATAATGGTTGGAATATTTATATTCCTATCTTGACATAAATTTTTAATGTTCATATATATATTTTGAGAACTCATGTATCATAGTTTAAGGGGAGGTTTAAGGAACCTTTAGGACTCTTGGGTATTCTTATAATACTCTCATCACAATTATAGATTGTGTCCACAGGTGAGTATGGGTTAGTTTTACTAAACCATGAGGCACTGTAGCATGCAAAGGTGACAATCTATGCATGCTGCCAAGACACTTTTGGCCTAGACTTGGTTGTGGTCTGATGGGAGACTTGGGAATACTTTGGATATGGGTTTACCTGGGAGTTACAAAGAATTTCATGAAATAACTTTGTTGGTAAGTATTTTGGTTAGCAAGGGACTCTAGAGGACATTTGTGTCTATCTTGCTTATGCAAGTGTGCATAAATGAACAGTGCTTGCCGCCCAGTAATTATTATCAACTTGTAAGATATTTCCCTTAGGATAAATTACTTTGTTAAGGTCTTTTTCTTTTTAAATATTTTTATTTTTAGACGCTGACAAGTTTTTCTCCAAACGCTGTTACGTCCAATCGTGACGCTGACAAGGCTTTAGGCAAACGCTGACAAGAAAATATAGCCGTTGGGCGCTGATGGGCTATTTTTGACCGTTGACACCTAGTGGGCCCTACCCAGTTGTTATTTTTGACTAATCTTTGGCCGTAATTTTGGGGAGAAGTTACTTTTAATTAATGCATGAGATAAGTTATATTTGATTCAAGATTTTCATGATTGCTCTTTGAATATAACTGCCTCATTTTTGACCAATCAAAATCATGTATCTCTCCTATAAATTTGGCTAATCTTTTTATTCTGGGTATTCATATTTTCTTGTCTAACACTTTTTCTCCTAGATTTTTCCCATATCACATAACCTAAACAGCTTTCAATCATGGCACCCAAATTCAACTCAAAGAATTTAACATTGGAGTTCAAGAGCCAACACAATATGGTAGCTTACTTGACTGCTGATGATGCTTTATTTCCTCAGTATTCACAGATGGTGGCATTTTTAAATGCATCTTCATTGAGGTATGCACTTTCTCATACACCATTAGTCCCTGTCGCACACATTAGACAGTTTTGGAACAATGTTAGTTCCACAACAACTAATGGAGTGACCACATTAACCTCTACTGCTCATGGAAGAACATGGGTGGTCACTGAAGCTTTGGTTCGCCAAGCTTTGCGTCTTGATACCGCTGATGGTGTGACTACCCTTGCCATTGCAACAATAGAACAGGGTCTTAGGGAATTGGGTTATCCTATTCCTGCTGATGTCACTTTAAATAAATATCATAAGCAGGAATTTCCCTCTGACTGGAAATATTTGATACATGTCCTTTTACAATGCTTAAGTCCAAAATGTACTTCTTTTAATGAAATAAACAGGTCAATAGCAAGTGCTTTGGTTTGTATAACACGTGGGCTTAAGTATAATTTTTCAAAAATGATTTTTGAAGGGATGTGTAAAAACAAGGGAAGTAAAATGACTTTGGCTTACCCTAGATTTTTGCAAATGGTCTTTGATTTACAAGAATATTGTTCTTGGGATCATGACACTTTTTATGAGATCCCTAAACAACAGAAAACCATTTTTGCTAAAATGAGCTCCACCAATGAATCCATACCTCTTACCCAACCAATGCTTGAAGTAATTCAGGCTGCACAACCACAACCACAACCACAACCAGACCCTGAACCCCAACTTGAGCCTATTCATGAACCATCACCTTCACCAGAAAACATGGACATTGACCAACCCAGCGCTGACACTCAAAATGTGGGCGCTGACACAGCCAATCCCAACACTGATACACTTCCTGAACAATTCCAAACACCCCTTAATCAACCCACACTCACACAATCTACTTCATCTTCCACCCCATTACAATCTAGGTTGCCTAAACGCCAAAGGGTTACTGGAGTGTTCTCCTCTAGTGATCCTAGCCTTGTAGCAGAGAGAACCACCTCCACAAGTGTGGCTGGTGAAATGGGTGAGGCTGGGGCTATTGACATAGGCTTAGATGCTGGTCAAGACAGTCCCAACATCATTAAGACCTCATCCATGCCCCATGATCCTATTTTGGGAGGTCAAATCCCCATTCTAGCTGAGGGCAGATTGGAACCTATGACAATAATTGAATTGACGGCGGCTGTCATTAGCTTGCAAAAGCAAAATGTCAGTCTTGTACAAACTGTCAACAAACAGGGACGAGAACTCCAAGTTTTGAGGGAGAGAGTAACTGTTTTGGAGAATCCAAGTAGCAGGAGTCTAATGGAGGAATCTTCCAAAGGGGAGGATAAAGAGGATGAGGAGGATGAGTTGATTCACACAGCTAGTGAAAAGAGTTCAGAAAAGAGTTCACAATTTAGTGAATCTTTGCAGATTGTTGAAGCTCTCACCAACTTGAAGAAGCACCCAGTTGTTGATATATCCAAGATGACACCAAAGAACTTGGAAGGATCTTTCAAAGAAACATTGGGCGCTGATACAGGTTTGGACGCTGACACATCCAGCGCTGATAAAGGTAATCGTGGCGCTGATAGGAGCAACTTGGACGCTGACAAAGTTGCAGGTGGTGTTGATGTATTCCAGCCATCAACAATCATCAAAGATGTGTCCACACAGGTTTCTTCTTCTACTTTACCAATTATTGATCCAAAAGACAAAGGTAAAGGTATTTTGATTGAAGAAGATGTTCCAAAGAAAGATGCAGCACAAATAGCATTTGATGAACAGTTGGCTGCACAACTTGTGGAAAGAGATTTGAAGAGGAGTAGAAGATCACCATTTGTTGTTTCTGAGAGTGAGGAAGAAAGTGGTGATGATAAAGAAGGTGATAGCTCAGATTCAAGTATTCAAATTATTGAAGATCCAGAAAGGCTTGAATATGGGGATGAGCTAGCAAAGGAAAGGTTGAGTGAGTTGAAGAATCAGATTGATTGGGACCTACCAGAAATCACCAGAATGTACCATGCTTGGGAAGACAAGGTTATGGACAACCCAGGTATGAGTTTATCAGATCAAATTTGGGGGTTAGAAGTTCTGCTTAGGGTACAAGCTGACATAAAGGTGATTATGAGGTTTAATGCACAAGAGGTCAAAACCTGGCTTAAAAGAGATAGAAGGCAGTTGTACTATAAGTTGCTTAGATGTCATCAGCCTAATTGGACATCAAAGAAGTTGCTGGCCTTATCTTTTGAGGAGCTAGAGTATAGGGCACATCCTATTTGGAGGAAGGTGCAAGAACAGAATGTCTACCAGTTTCTTTCAGAAGAAAGAAAACAAGAGCTTGCAGAGGAGATGCAGATTCAAAAGGAAATAAGGATTGCTCAAAGACCAGTGAAGAAAGGAGATCCTTTCCAATTTCCTAAAGACATGGATGTGTATTTTCCAACTGAAGGTGTTATAAGGAAGCATCTCAAGCTTTCTCCCTTGGAAGCTTCAGATTTGGTAAATATAGTACCTCTAGATGACAGAAATCCAATCATCAGTTTTGATGAAGATGAGTGTGGATTTTGGAAGGTTGGACGATTTGGAAAGGAGGTACATACTTTCACTTCAGTTATTTCTATATTTGCAAGCATAGACAGGGAAGACTTGGTGCATCTATGGAGGTTAATAGAGGCCAAGTATACAGCTGAAGCACCTACTTCAGCTAATGGAATAAGACTTTGGAACACATTTATGACTTTATGTGGTCCAAAAGAAGCAGATCCTGCCATTTGGAAGGATCTTGAAGATGATCTCAGTAATCTTCATTGGAGGCTATATTCTACTTGTGGTGTATTTCATATGAGCTCTACAAAGTTTTCAGAGTATTTACTTGTGGATGCTGACTATTTCTTGTCCAAAGAAGTGTTGGAGAAGATGCTAGAGACACCCTTGGAGATAGATTATACTAGTGATGTGGCCAAGGACTTGATCAGATATGTTTATCACCAACATAAGAAGTTTTTGCAAGATTCCTCCTAAGCCTTTAGTTTTTATTCAGAAACTTGATCATTGGAGTGGATATCAAGTTTAGGGGAGGATTGTTGGGAATAAAATATGGGTCAGATCACCAAACGCTGATAAGAAGAAAGTCAACGCTGATAGATTGACATTGGACGCTGATAGAAGTCAACGCTGACAGCCTTGAAGATTGACACTGATAGAATATCTTTTGTTTATTTGTTTCTTTATTTATGTATGGTAAAGATAAGCACAACATTGTATTTTCTATTATTATCTTTACCTAGAATAGTTGATTCATAGCTTATTGTACAAGACTTCTTGTTCTATAAAAGAAGGTCTTTTAGGTTAAAGTCATATATCAGTTTTCATAGTATTCGCAAGTTAAACCTTTCATTGTAATCAACACGATTATTCTAATACAAGTGAAAGTTTGTTTAACATCATTGTGTTTTAGATCAAGTGTTAATTCCGCATAACACTTTGTTACTTCATTCATAAGCAAAGGTTTCTCTACGTGTAGTACTTGATCTAATCTCGTATACACAAAGCTTAATCGATCTAAGTTTGGGATCAACATCCATATCTTGAGAGCAAAGACTACAGCTCCTAGTTCCAAGTCATGTGTGGTGTAATTCTTCTCATGGTTTTTCAATTGTCGTGATGCATAAGCTATGACCTTGTCTCGCTGCATAAGAACACATCCCAAACCCTGGTTGGACGCATCACAGTAAACCACAAAATCTTCCACCCCTTCTGGTAAAGACAAGATAGGTGCATTACACAACCTATCCTTTAGTGTCTGAAACTCATGTTCTTGCTCTTCGCCCCATTCATACTTCTGATTCTTTTGGGTCAACAGTGTCAAAGGCTTTGATACTCTAGAGAAATTCTCTATAAATCTCCTGTAATATCCTGCCAAGCCTAAGAATGACCTTATTTATGACGGTGTAGTAGGTGCCTTCCAATCCTTTACTGCCTCAATCTTCTTTGGGTCTACATGTATGCCATCATTATCGATTACATGCCCCAGAAATTGTACCTCTTGCAGCCAAAATTCACACTTGGAGAACTTCCCATAAAGTTTCTCCTTCCTGAGCAGCTCCAATACCGATCTCAAATGTTGGTTATGCTCCTCCTCCGTCTTAGAGTAGATAAGTATGTCATCAATGAAGACTATGACAAATTTGTCTAGATATGGATTGCACACTCGGTTCATTAGATCCATGAACACTGCTGGCGCGTTCGTCAATCCAAATGGCATAACGGTGAATTCAAAATGTCCGTACCTTGTTCTGAACGCGGTCTTTTGTATGTCCTCCTCACAGACCCTTAGTTGGTGATAACCGGACCTAAGGTCAATTTTTGAGAAGTACCTAGCTCCTTGCAGCTGATCAAATAAATCGTCAATCCTTGGGAGAGGATAACGGTTCTTAATGGTCAGCTTGTTCAACTCCCGATAATCAATACACATTCGGAAAGATCCATCCTTCTTCTTGACAAATAGCACCGGCGCTCCCCATGGAGAAGAACTTGGTCGAATGAAACCCTTATCATGTAATTCCTTAAGTTGCTCGGCTAATTCTTGCATCTCTGACGGTGCTAGACGATATGGTGACTTCGCTACGGGTGTTGCCCCGGGTACTAAGTCAATCTTAAACTCTACTTGTCTCACCGGTGGTAACCCCATCAAGTCATCCGGGAATACATCGACGAACTCTCTTACTACTCGAATCTTATTGATTTGTGGCTCATCATCCTTGGCATTCATAAGGGACCTGGTCTTCTTCTCATTCCTTTCTCCGTATACGTATAACACCTTCATATCACCTATGGGTATCTTAACAATCTTTTCATGACACATTAGCTCAGCCCTATGCTTCGATAACCAATCCATCCCAATGATCACATCGAAGCTCCCATGTCCTAGAGGGATTAAATCTATGGTGAACTTAAATTCTCCCAACTCTAATTTGCAGTTCAAAAATATCTCATCTACTTCTTCTTGCTTACCACTAGCTATTTCAATCACATATCCTGGTTTCGCTACACTAGGGTTCATATCTAACAAAGTCACGAATTGAGACGACACAAAACTAAAATCTGCCCCAGAGTCAAAAAGAATCGTAGCGAGGTGATTGTTAACAGAAAACGTACCCGTGACTACATTCGGGTCCTGAACCGCTTCTACTGCATTTGCAAGGTAAACCCTGCCTCCATTCTGATTTCCCCTATTCTGATTTCCCTTGTTCCTGTTCCAGTTCCGATTCCCATTGTTCCCATTGTTGCGGTTAGCATTGTTCCGGTTTCCACCGCCTTGGTTTCCTCGACTTCCCTCCAAAGCTAACTGGCCTCTGCCCTGGTTGGTTGCTCAACCAATCTAGGACACTCCCTCTGGAAATGCCCGGGTTGTCCACACTCAAAAAAATTTCCCCCGGTGACATTCGTCCTTACAGACTGGATTGGTGTTGCGTTTCTGTTAGGTGCGTCACATTTTCTGGCAAAGTGTCCCGGTTTCTGGCAATTGTAGCATGTCTGGCATGGCGTACCTCTTGGATGGAACCTAGAGCAGGTTCGGCAGGCAGCATTGTTGTTGTTCGGATGTCCAGAACCTTGAGGTACCCTCATGGCAAAATTGCTTCCATCATTCGCCTTCTTAGCATTCTTCCAGTTGGTGTCAGGCGACTTCGCGGCTTCTGGCTCCTTTCTTTTATCTCCCACCTTGACCAAGATTCCACTAGATACCGCCTCCTCAGTAAGTATTCCTGCCGTTAGTATGGCCTGTTGTATTGTGTTAGGCTGAGTAGCCTTAATCATTCCCCTGATCTGAGGAGGTAATCCAGCAATGTATCGCTTAATCTTGTTTGCCTCAGGGGTAACCAAATGGGGAACCAACTTTGCCAATTCATGGAAGCGATCTGTGTAATCTGCATGAGCCGCTCCAACCATAGCATGTCCCCAAAACTCATTTTCCAGCTTCTCCATCTCATTGCTTAGACAAAACTCCGTAGTCATAAGAGCTTTAAAATCGACCCAAGCCATAGCATTTGCAGCAACTCTTCCCCTTGCTTGAACTTGAGTGTTCCACCAAGTTAAAGCCTTCCCTACCAGTGAACCAGTTACGTACATGACCATTTGATTTGGTAAGCATCCACTCATCTGAATTACATTCTCCATCTTCTCAATCCATTGGGTAAGTACTACCGCGCCGCCCTTCCCATCATACTCTCTTGCACCACAAGAAGTGAATGCCTTATAGCTACAACCATTGTTTCCACCTCCTCCTTGACCATTGTTGTTATTATTGTTGTTCAGGTTGTTAGTCACCTGCTGAACAATGGTTGGTATTATGTTGGCCATTTGAGCAGCAATCAAAGTAGCCAAGTCAGGATTTCCATCACCACTTCCACTAGCACCATTTCGCGTGTTCACCATGCTGATAGTAAAAACATGACACCCGTTAACAACTACCAGAATACTCCATATAGTATACTTACCACTATACATACGCCTAATCATAATCATACATACTACCAACATATGCTATACAAGCATGTATCAATTCTCTTTCATGCAATCATACTTGAAAGTCTAGTGGTGTTGTAGCACATATATAATTATGTAGGCCTCCATAATTATACATGTTCCCTTTCACCAATGTACTCCCTCCTATGATGACACTTATAAGAAATTAATACTACACATAACACATAATCCATCAACTCACAAGCACATAAACACACAAAATAAAATCCAAAACTCCATTTATTAAAATAACATAGTCAAAACTTGAAAAATCACAAATCCATGGTCTAGCTAAACTAGCGTAGACATAATCCAAACGAAAACATAAATAATTTTAAGGCATGCCGTCCATAAGAGTCGGCAAAAATTTAAAACAAATAATTATACATTTTCTAGCAATTACAAAGATGACTAGCGTGGACGATGGTAGTTAAACCCGCACTAGTCAAAACCCGAAAGGAAAATATTATGTGGTCAAGTATGAACCATATTAGTTCCTAACTTAACAACATCGCAAAATAACATCCAAACACATCAATTATTATAAAATGCACACATACTCCTATGACGCCTATATGCAGGGACCCTTAAGCTATAGACTAGGCTACGCGACTAAGCAACCTAATTCTCTATAACCATTGTCTCTGATTACCATTCTGTCACACCCCACCATGGCGGAACATGGGGCGCGACGTATGGATATCATCACAACATGGCGTGTCTATAGAGACAACTATATGAAATAAGAAATGTCATAAAAATGGTGACGCGAAGGTCATGACAATATCTCAACAAAATGCAAGGGGTCTAGGTAAGTAAGTAACAGTCCTACTTCTTACCCAAGACAACAAATAACATACCAACAAACAAATGTGTGCCACAGTATCACTTATTAAAAGAACAATCAAATAAAACTAAGAAGGAAACGGGGATTCTCCTTCTATATGCAATCCTATGCTTCTCCCATCCTAGCCACTTATTTTCTCATGCTTAACCATAGTATCACCTGAAAGAGACACTAAAACACGTCAACATAAAGTTGGTGAGAGTCATAGATTTAGACTCCAACGCTAAAAATCAGTTACAAGCTGTGAATAACAATCATCAACAAAAGAACATATGGACAATGCGTTACAATTATGTATTAACAACTATCAATCAAGACCAATCATACCAAACCAATCCAAGGCTCCTACCTTGCCAAACAACATCATGGTACCTTAGATGATCACCCTATGTACCTATCCCAAGGCCACTACCTTGGCAAACCACAAGGCCACTACCTTGTCAAACCACAATAACAAATCAAAAATCGCATAGCAGTTAATCACATAAGTGTACACACAAGTCCATCAAAACCATAAAACATTCACAGCAACAATTTAGAAACAACCCAACACAGTGTCTCTTCTATCCCATCTGGAAGTCAAAACAAAAATAAACATGGGACTATGAATACTCACATGATAGCTCCTTCACACGTCCTTGCACTAGCAACAAGCTAACAAACCAAAAACACGAAATCAATAAACGAACCAATCACTAAGATGGCTCATTAACCTATGATGGACATCTAGCATATTCTCACATATATACCTCATTAATAAGCTCTAATTACCCCAATACCCTTCCTTAACAAGTCCTTAACTTGGTTAAGTTTAATAACTAACCCGTTCGTATTTTACCCAAAACAGTCCCAGTTTTAGGTCTCAAAACTTTAGGTTAAACGCCCACTTAAACCTACCCATGGTTTCTGTAAAAGGAATATTCATACCCTTACATATGTTGGCTAACACCTCCCACTTGACCTAACCTTAAAGCTACTGTTAAGGCCCCGATATATATATATCTACTTTTGTCATTCCAGATTTCCTGATTTTAAACGTACTAAAAGTTTGTTACCATTAAGGGGTCTTACCCTAAACCACCACCTTAGCCCAAGTGCAGATATTAACTACAATATATAAAACATCTCTCACGTTCTTGAGAAGATCCCAATGCAACCCTAAGTGCCCCAAACAACCCAAAACTTAAAAAGAAAACAGGCTGAATTCAAAACTGTTTTGACCTCCGACTGTTGTAACCTGTTTTTGACCCACTTCCCGACCTTCAATTTAGTTCTCGTTTCTTGCATTGGAAAGCCACTTCAAATATCTTTCCAGGGGTACTTGGATCGTTTAATAAGAGTTTATAGAACTCCCGATATGATCAAAACAATTGACTCAAAATCTGCCCAGTTTTTAAAAACGGGTTTTAAACAAATTGAACTAATTAATTACCCATAACCCCATCTAATACAAGCCCTAGATTATATGATCATCATAATATGATTATAACATCATTAATTACAGATTTTATATAAACCCTAACCCTAATCCATCATAAGAATGATTAATTTAATCATAAAACAATTAAATCAAAAAGGTTTAAGAAGGTTTACCTTTAATTAAATGGAGAATGAAAAAAAAAATACAGAAAACCCTAAAAACTCTCTTATGCCGTCGACTGAATGTTCCAGGAGAAAAAAAATATGATTTGTTTTGGTGTAAGGGTTCCTTATATAACCAAAAGTCCTAGCCCAACCCAAACACTACTTACCTTAAATTCCTTTTTCCCTTTTTTTTTCTTCTAAACCGACCCAAACACCTAAATTTCGTTTTTTTCTTTATTTTTTTTTCTTTTTATTGTTAATTAATATCTTATTAATATTACCTTAATTTACCTTAATTTATTTCACCTCCTAAAACTCCCAAAACCTCAAAACCGTAAAACTAGTCAAATTTACGCGTTTTTACCGTAAAAGACGTAAAATATACACTTTTAAAAAAAATCTCAAATTTTTAAATAAACTTTATAACTATGTCCTAAATGACTTAAAACCATCCCGAAAAATATCCATATGGCTAATTACCTTATCCGAGACCTCTAAATGCTAAACCGTAAATCCTAGAAAAATACACTATTACTATATTACTTATACGTATACGTAACCACCAAAATACCACCATTTCATTTCATAGTCACCAATTGTGATCTCATGAACATGAATTAACCATACCTCGATTTACTTATGAGTACTCTATACTCATAAACAATAACCACACCAACCTCATTCACACAACATAAACACGTAAGCACAAAAATCAAGTAGTCACACATAAAATAACCTAAAAGTAAGACCAAGTGACGAACCTCAAAACCACGGTTGTCACATCACTTTTCGTGATCGTGACACGATCAATGCCGCCGCCGGTGGTACTTTTATGAAAAGGAGACCGGAAGAGTGTCGAGAGTTGATTGAAAACATGACTACTCACCACAAGAATTGGGATTCTTCCGCATCCTCAAGATCTAATCAGAGAGTCAATGTTTCATCTACTTCTTCCACCACCAACTCGTCTGTTTTGGAACATGCTATTCTTGATATTAACAAAAGTCTCCAAATTTTGACTTCTAACCAAACTCAACAAGCTAAAGTCGTTGCTATTTCTTGTGACACATGTGGTGGTCCTCATTCCTACAATGAGTGTCCTTCTACTCACGGCAATTATTCTAAGGACGTTAACGCAGCATATGGTACTTATCCCACGGGAGGCTATCAAGCTCGCCCTCAAGGAGACCGTAACTTGCTAAGTTATCGCTCCAACAATTATCTTGCTCCTCCCGGTTTCCCTCCTGCAAACCAATCCCAACCTCGTGCAAACAATCAATATCCATCCCAAAGAAACCCATACCCAACTCAAGGAAATTCTCAAGCTTACCAGGCTCCACCTCTCAATCAACCGATGGCAGTGAATCCAGATGTCGAGACATTTATGAAGACTAATCGGGAGTTGGTGACGAATCTTCAGAGTCAAGTCCGCAATTTGAAGGGAGAAATGGCAAAACAAGGGAACGATATTCGAGCCGAGCTAAGGAATGACATGGCTAAACACAGCGATGCAATTAATGCCAACATGCAAAACTCTTTTAACAATAAAGCTCTTCACCTTCGTGATATGATTGGTTCGCTCATCCAAAGTAATCAACCCTCTTCTTCGGGTACTCTTCCGAGTAATACCGTTGCGAATCCAAGAGGGGAGATGAAAGCAATCACCACTCGTAGTGAAAAAGGTTATATGGAACCCGAGCTTCCTACACCTCCACCCGCGATTGTGAACAAGGAAAAAGAGAAACTTTCCTCACCTTCTTCACCTTCTATCCCCATTTCCCCACCACCCGTGGTTGTGAGTGATCCTATTCCCTTAAAGCCTTCTTCTTCATCCAATATACCTTATCCCTCAAGGTTGAGGAAAGAGAAGCAAAAGAGCAAGGATGATATTCAGGTTTCAAATTTCCTAAAAATGTTTAAACAATTGAATTTTAACATCTCCTTTGTCGAGGCTCTCGCTCACATGCCCAAATACGCTAAGATGTTTAAAGATCTTTTAAGTGATAAGGAAAAGCTTCTTGACATTGCTCAGACCCACCTTAATGAGAAATGCTCCGAAGTGCTCTTAAGGCAATTGCCCACCAAACTTGGTGATCCGGGTCGCTTCTTGATTCCTTGCAACTTCCCGGGAGTAGAGAATTGCATGGCCCTAGCCGATCTAGGTGCCAGTATAAACTTAATGCCTTTAAGTGTTTGGAAGCAATTATCTCTCCCCGAGCTAGTCCCCACCAAAATGACTTTGGAATTAGCCAACCGTACGGTTGCTTATCCAGTGGGGATAGCCGAAGATGTCTTTGTTGGCGTCGACAAATTCACCTTCCCGGCGGATTTTGTTGTCGTTGACTACGAGATGGATCCCCGTGTTCCATTAGTCGTTGGACGTCCATTCCTGAGGACCGGTCGCACTCTCATTGATGTAGCCGCGGGCGAAATAATCATGAGAGTTGGTGACGATAAAATTGTCTTCAACATGGGTAAGATTTCTAAGCAACCTTATTCGTATGAGAGTGTTAATGCTGTTGATGTTCTCGATGAGGCTTGTGAAGAACATTTTCATGATGCTTGCAAACGTACTCTTTCTTCTCTACCCAATGTTGAGACCGTTGCCTCAATTGCTCCAGCATTGACACCTTTCGGAGAAAGTGACTTGGATGATTTCGAAGCTAGCTTGGGTCCTCTCGATATTAAGTATGATAATTTGTCCACCAATTGGGATGAAGATATTCGTACTATTGAGAGACTTCTCAATGAGGACCCGTTTTCTCCTCCTGCTCCTAAAGAGGTGACTAATGATGATCCATCGTTAGTTTCACCATCTATTGAGGATCCTCCTACTCTTGAGCTTAAGGACCTACCCCCTCATCTTGAGTACGTTTTCCTAGAAGACGACGAGAAGCTACCGGTCATCATCGCAAAGGATCTGCAAGAAGACGAAAAGCCCGACTTGTCGCTGTGTTGAAGACGCATAAAAGAGCTATCACTTGGAAAATCTCCGACATCCGTGGAATTGATCCTCACTTCTGCACACATAAAATTCTCATGGAGGACGACTTTAAGCCCACAATTCAAAGTCAACGAAGGGTGAATCCTAAAATCCATGAAGTCATCAAAAAAGAGGTTATCAAACTTCTTGATGCGGGTATGATTTACCCTATTTCGGATTCACCGTGGGTTAGTCCAGTCCATTGTGTGCCTAAGAAAGGAGGAATCACCGTTGTGCCAATGCAAACAACGAGTTAATTCCTACCCGTCTCGTTACTGGGTGGAGAGTTTGTATAGACTACCGCAAACTCAATGATGCCACGAGAAAGGATCATTTCCCTCTACCTTTTATGGACCAAATGCTTGAACGTTTAGCGGGTAATGAATATTACTGCTTTCTTGATGGTTTCTCGGGTTATTTTCAAATACCCATCGATCCCCAAGATCAAGAGAAGACAACATTCACTTGTCCCTATGGCACCTTTGCTTACAAACGAATGCCTTTTGGCTTATGCAATGCCCCTGGGACTTTCCAAAGGTGCATGTTGGCTATCTTCCATGACATGGTTGAGCAAACCATGGAAGTCTTCATGGATGATTTCTCGGTCTTCGGGGATTCCTTCTCTTCTTGCCTTGCCAATTTGGAACGTATGCTTAAGCGGTGCGAAGACACTCGCCTTGTTCTGAATTGGGAAAAATGCCATTTTATGGTCAAAGAAGGCATTGTGCTAGGACACAAAATCTCTAAAGCCGGTCTTGAAGTCGGCCGTGCTAAAGTAGATGTCATAGCCAAATTACCTCCACCTTCAACTGTGAAGGGTGTGAGAAGTTTTCTGGGTCATGCGGGCTTCTATCGTCGATTCATTCAGGATTTCTCTAAAATCGCTCGCCCGATGACCCACCTCTTGGAAAAAGATACTACTTTTATCTTTTCTAAAGAGTGTCTCGAAGCCTTCAATCTTCTTAAGGATAAGCTAACTAAGGCACCGGTCTTGGTTACCCCCAATTGGGAGCTGCCTTTTGAATTGATGTGCGATGCTAGCAACTTTGCTATTGGTGCGGTTTTGGGCCAACGAGTGAATAAACACTTCCAACCAATCCACTATGCTAGCAAAACAATGACAGGGGCTCAATTGCATTATACGACAACCGAAAAAGAGCTTTTAGCAGTTGTCTATGCTTTTGAGAAATTCCGCCCCTATCTTGTTTTATCCACCACCATCGTATACACGGACCATTCCGCGTTGAAGTACTTGATGACTAAGAACGATTCTAAGCCAAGACTTCTTCGCTGGGTTTTGCTCCTTCAAGAATTCAACATTGAAATTCGTGACAAGAAGGGTGCAGAAAACCTGGCCGCGGATCATCTGAGCAGACTTGAGGATCCATATCAGGGGGATCATCCGAACAAAGAGATCAATGACTCTTTCCCCCTTGAGACCTTAATGTCTATAAATCTCAATCTTGATGGCACCCCGTGGTTTGCGGACATTGCAAACTACTTAGCGGGTGGTATTCTCATCCAAGGGTTAACATCCCAACAAAAGAAGAAGTTCTTGAATGATGTTAAGACTTACTTTTGGGATGACCCTTATCTTTTCAAACAGTGTGCTGATCTGATTATTCGTCGATGTGTTGACGGACCGGCAGCTTTTGACATCCTCCAAGCTTGCCACAAAGGACCCACCGGTGGTCACTTTGGTCCCAACTACACCGCTAAGAAAGTGTTTGATTCTGGATTCTACTGGCCCACCATTTATCGTGACGCTCACGAAATGGTTAAGCATTGTGATGCTTGCCAACGTCAAGGCAAGATCACACATAAGGATGAGATGCCTCAAAATTTCATACAGGAATGTGAAATCTTTGACGTATGGGGCATCGACTTTATGGGGCCATTTCCATCATCCAAAGGGAACAAGTACATCCTCGTCGCTGTCGACTACGTCTCTAAATGGGTTGAAGCTAAGGCTCTTCCTACGAATGATGCGAGGGTGGTTGTGAACTTTTTGAAGCAGCTTTTCGCTCGATTTGGCGTTCCTCGTGCTATCATCAGTGACCGCGGGACTCATTTTTGCAACGATCAATTTGCACGAGTCATGGCAAAGTATGGTGTCAATCACCGTATTTCCACCGCCTATCATCCCCAAACCAATGGGCAAGCCGAAATTTCCAATCGTGGCTTGAAGAGAATTTTGGAGCGTACTGTAGGAGAGCATCGCGCCGCGTGGGCCGATAAGTTAGATGATGCTCTGTGGGCTTTCCGTACTGCTTACAAGACCCCGATCGGTTGTACACCTTATCGTCTTGTGTACGGGAAAGCCTGCCACCTACCCATCGAGCTGGAACATAAGGCGCACTGGGCCTTGAAGTGGGCTAACTTCGACATCAACAAAGCCGGTGATCATCGCAAGGTTCAACTCAACGAGCTAAATGAACTGAGGAATGAAGCTTATGAGAACTCGCTGATCTACAAGGAGAAGACGAAGGTTATCCACGATGCTAAAATCAAGAACCGAGAGTTCCACGTTGGTGATCAAGTCTTACTCTTTAACTCTCGGTTGAAGATCTTCTCTGGCAAGTTGAAGAGCCGCTGGTCTGGTCCATTCACCGTCGCCAAAGTCTTTCCTTATGGGACCATTGAGCTTTCTCAGCCGAATGGGCCCAATTTCAAGGTGAATGGCCAGCGTTTGAAGCTGTACTTTGGTGAGGACATCTCTCAGGAGATGATTCCATCCCTCACCACGTTCCCCATGAACTAAAATTGGGTCGAGTCAGGCTCATGACTCGGTGAACAAAAACAAGCGCTTCTCGGGAGGCAACCCGTGCTCTATCCTTTACTGCTTTCATAATAAGTGTAGGGGGAGCCCCGCATATGTTTGTTGTCTTGTTTCTTGTGCTGTGCAGGGATTAAAGCTTCAGAAAGCATCTTGATGACTTTTGACGAACCGTGATACCGTTTTCCCATCTTCCCGGTTCTATCCTAAACTCTTGTGATTCAATATTTCATATTCTATTGTTCACATTGAATTCACTTTAGTTGTCCTTTCCTTAGCAAGATTTAAACAAAGTACACAATGTCATAAGTGTAGGGGAGTTTACTCCCACATGCTTAAACATTGAGGACAATGTTTATCTCAAGTGTAGGGGGGACTTCTATCGAAGTAGGTGGTCTTTTCCATGAATTTTCCCTCATTTTAACCGGAAAATTTGATTTTTCGATATTTTTCAAAATTTTTAATCTATTTTGGCCTAGTTGTATAGTTGTATTTGCTTTTGTTATGTTTCCTTTGCTAGAATAAATTTTTAATAAAGTGGTTTTAGATTTTTCTTAGTCGTGAACATTTTGACTCAACCCGAGTTTACTTGCCTAAGTTTACTCTAGCTAGTATCCTTAACGTGTTTAAGTCAAGTTTTGCTAGGCTTTTATATAGGGAGCTATAAAACGCGAAAGTCTTAACTCTCACGGGTTAAGAACAAGAACTTTTCGCAAGTTCCTATAATTGACCCTAGAGAGTCGTTTATCAAGGGAACTTTAAAACGCGATTTCTAAACTTGAAAAAGTCTAAAAATGTTGCAAGATCCTATAGGCGACTCGAAAACCCAAAACTTTGATTTAATAGGCTAAGCATCCACGAGTCTCATTCCTTGAGATTTTAAACTGTGGAGAACGAGAGATGATAGAGTCAATTATAAGTTCGGTATTCTTTCGTGAATTTATGTGAGTTAATTATGAGCCTATTCTCCCTCCGCTTGTTAATAAATTAATCTGCTAATAAATAAGGTTGTACGATTTAAAAGGTTACTTAGCTTCTAGCCCCCGATCGTTTAAAAGTTGCTCGATAATGACGAGAGTTCATAGCCAAGGCATAACTTATGAAGCGGGGCGCGAAGATTGGCGAGTCCGAAAAGGCCCTAACAAGGCATGAGGGCTACATTTTGTTGCTAAAGATCCAAAAGTGATGTGAAGAATCATTTATCGAAAATCAATATGAAGGATCGAGACACACGACGAAAAGCAAGAACTCCCCAAAAGTCATGGAGAAGTCTATCCGAAAAGACCCTAACAAGGTATGAGGATAAATAGATCCAAGTCCTAAAAGGAGGCGGATCGTTGTATATCAAAGTCCAAAATAAAGATTGGAGAAAAATGAAGAAGTCGTGGTCCAAAGATGAAGAATCTCTCAAAAACTTCAAGTGAAGAAATTCCTATTATGTAGAGAAGACCATAATTTCAAGAACGTCTCTCGAAGATTCGAAGTATGAAGTCGCTGCCAAATATCGGCCCTAGAAAGGTCTCAAATCGCGAACCAAGTTATGCCAAGATATGAACTTTTTGATATCCCGAGAAGCAGTTTTAAAAGATTTGGTCCTTCAGCTAACTATCGATTAAATCGTTCACCTTATTTTCAGACTAAATAACTATCGAAATAAGTCAAACAATGCATCTTCGTGATCATTCAAGACAAAAATAAAATAAGAGATACACCTAGGAATAAGGGAGTCTAAGTGAATAATTGGCCCACATGAGTTCGTGATAGTTTGCTAACTTATAATAACAATGATCTCGTTTTTTAAGCTTGGTATGGGGAACGTGAAACTTGAGGATGATAAACGTTCATAGCCGCCAAAACCCAATGTAAGATTTTAATTTCTTTACTTATTTCTATCTTTTATGTTTAGTATTTAATAAAGGCCAAGGTGGGTTATTTATGATGGAAAATGTAAACCATGCTTTAAAATTAATGCATTGCATGAGGGCATTGCAATGGTCAAGTGTAGGGGATTTAATAAGTGTGAAAACACTTATCCTTTTACCACTTATTTCCAATAATAACAAGACCAAAACGTGTGATTTAGGTCGTAAAAGTCGGAATTATGCGTGGTTTGTGTTTTTATTGTGTTTTAGGACCAAAATATGAAAAAGGAAGAAAACACGGGCTTTCACGGGCTTTTATTGAAGAAAACGGGAAAAAGACGAAGTCAAAAGATCAAGAGCGCAAAAAGAACGGAAGTCCAAGGCCTATTCTGAAGATTTATCGAAGAAAAAGTCAAAAGACGGAAGTTTAACGAAGTCGAAGAACTTAAGTCTAATAGAAGAAGAAAATTAAAAGACAAGCTCAAAACCCGAGACGACAAAGACGAAGAATTAAAGTCGAGTCGAGAAAACGTGAAGAAAGCAAGAAAGAAGATGCAACACATGCACTCCTTCCACCTTCCCTATAAATACCTTCCTAATAGTCATTAGGAAGAGAGTTAGATTTTTAGTTAATTTTTCACTTTTTAGTTTTCTCTAGTTTTTAGAGAGAGAAAGTCTTAAACTTTCTCTCACTAGTTCATCTTTTTCCTTTAATCTTTCAAGATTAAACACTTTGTATTGCTTATTTTTATTAATCAAGTTCTATTTTAAGCTTTTGTTTCTTAATCTCATTCTACTTTTCTTTGATTTAAGGTTGATTTTGGTGCGTATATCATAAGATCCGTGTTGTTCTCATTGATTTCGTGCTAAAAAGTTAATCTTTTGATCATTTTATAAGTTTTCATTTGATTAAGCTTTAAGACTTTTGTGCTTATTGGCTTATTTTTATGATTAGCTTATTTTTCTTATTAAAAAGCTTTATTAAAAAGTTTATGTTTTTATTGTTTGATCTAAAAAGTTGCTTAATTTCGAGTTAAATAAGTTGAGATAAGTGCTTATTTGAATTGGTTAAGTATTCGGATTGATTAGTTTTGGATATTAGCTTATTGAACTTGGCTTATTTCCTAGCTTTCCCAAATCCCACAATTTTCGGAAAGGGTGGTAAAGCCCCTTTCCGATTGGTTTTTCCGACCGAGCATCCATCTAACCGATTTCCTTAATTTCAGGAAAGGGTTTAAAACCCCTTTCCGATTGGTCTTCATATTCCGACGGCAAGGCGTTTGTCCCGTATTCCGATTGTGGTTGTTTTGCAAGTATTCCGACGGTATCTCTTTTGAACATTCCGATTAGAGTGTTTCTTAACTTTCCGATTGGGGTTTTCTGCGTATTCCGATTGATGCTCTTGTGTAACATTCCGATTAGTAGCTTTTGTCCATTATTCCGATCGCTGTCCCACCCACTTTCCGATCAACCGATCGGAAAACATTCCGATCGGGACTCATTTTGGGCCCATTCTGATTTTTACACTTGTTTGATACTCCGACCTTACTTTCTTTTAGTAATTTTCTAAGTGTTAGTTTTTATTAAGCGTTTAAGCATTTTTCTAATCCTATCTTTATGTTTAGCTACCTTTTATTTTACTCGTCATTTGAAATTAATCTCAATTCTTCCATTTACTCAACGACACTTTAATTACTTGTTAATAGTTTAAAACAAACAAACCAAACCTTCCTCTTGATTCACCAAAAGACGATTGAGTCGCACTTAAGACCGGTTTTCAATTCGAAAAGACTTGGGACAACAATATTTTATATTTGGTGTAAAACCCAAGTATTAGCCGTCACAAGATCCGGTCCTGCATTCAAAGAAGGTACCCCCACAGCCTCCCAAGACCTCCCAACATCCGGCCCCCTCAATCGTTCAATCCTGTTTGGAATATTACCACTGCGTCACGAATGAGGGAAGCCGAGGAATGCCGTAAGTACCTCAATAACTGCATCCCACCAGGCTTGGTACGAGACGTGAATGCACTAAGCCATGCTGACCTGGTGGATGAGTATAACGGCGCCTTGGTGCATCAAATGGCAATGGGCACCTCGATGAGAGTGAGATTCGAAGTCGCGCTTGGGCATGTGGAGTCCCTCAAGAGGAAAGTTGGACGGAGGGAGAGGATGATCGAAGAGAATGAAGCTCAAATTGCTGCCCTCCAATCCCAACTTGCTAGTGCTGAGGCGACCGTGAAGGAACAATCAGCCCACGCTAATGCTTATGACCAACAGGTGGTCGAGCTCGAGGCAAAACTTGAGGCCGCAACAACCAAGGTACGTATCCATGACGCATCACTCTCATTCCATAAGAACCATAGTCTAACAAGTAATCTTTCTCATATAGCTGACTGTAGCAGAGGCGTCCGCCAAGTCCTCCTCCAGCCAAGTATCCGTGCTTACCAAAAAACTTGAGGATGCCCAGATAATAATCCAAGGCTTGGAAAAGGTACAAGAAGAGCTTGCTTACGAGAGGGTTACGACCAAGGAGCTAAGGGAGGCGTCCGCTCAAAAAAATGTGATAATAGATGCCCTTACCACCGAACGTGACGACGTGCTATGCCCCCAACTACTAGCAACCATTGCCGGCCGCAGGTGGATGGTAGGACACGGTGCACGTCTGGCCGTTACCAAGGTGCTGGAAGCCCCTGACTTTGTGCAACAGTTTGCGAGCCTTGTGTCAGATGGCATTGATCACGGCTGTCATGAAGGAATGGTCCAGCCCGTAGAGCTATTCAAGAAAAAGGAGAACTTCACCAGGCATGCTTTCTTTAATCCTGAAGCTGCTAACAAGATGACTGCTTCCATGGCCGCAATGTGAGATCTACATTATCCATTCTTGGCCGAGCTGGAAGCCACAAAGGATGCATCAAACATGGAGATCATGGAAAAGCTTAGTCTTGGTGCGTTCTCTCAAGATGAGGGTCATTCCCGTGCTTCCTTCACTCCCTCGCCCAGCCACCTTACACTTCCTATCTATGAGGACGTAACCAGGATCGTACTTGATGAAGAACCTTTAGGCGGGGTGCTGGAGAGGAATGCGGCTCAAGCCTTGAAGCGGAGGGAACGTGGTGAGAGGTTGCCTTGCTTGGCTGAAGAACAAGTGGAGATAGGTAAGTTTCTCCCCCCCATGTAGGGTGCCCCTACTTTGTTATCTATTTCAGACAATTTGGTTTGTAACCTTTAAACATTTATAGCTTTTATTCGTCCGTGCATGTACACGGCTAAGACATGTGTGAAATAACTGTCCTTTGTATGTAAGTCCGTGATGACCACGGCCATTTTGTTATTATTTGGAAACTTGTGTATTTTTATTTTGTTAAATATCGTATACCGATACTGCATGACATGTCACGTCTTACACAAAAGAGAAAATACATGCAAGTCTATAATTCACTAGACATGCGACGTGCGTCTTTACTATGCAAAGCACTGCGTGAGTACGGCATACGGGACTTACCACAACGTCTTGTGAGTAAGGTGTCTAGTAAGGATACATGATCCGCATCGCTGGGGTTGCATCCCTCTCACGCGACAAGTTGAATTAGTAGGTTCACTTAATCCTCTTACCCCGCCTGGAGGCGTATAGTACATGTACGGTGATTGAATGAATGCATATGAATGAGGCATGGCATATTATAATAACAACTAAAATTCACATGACTAACAAAATCCTAAAAAATAATTTGCACAAAATAAGCCGTGGAGCTAGCTAGGCACCACGGCATTTTATTAGAACGTTTACATTTTTTGTTTAAACAAGAATGGGAAGTCTTAAAACAAAAAAGGAACCTAGAAGAAACATAAGAGACAAAACAGATAGAGTACATGGATCTTCATTAAACCCAAGCGTAGCGAAGTATCCATTCGGAAGCCGTAGCTTTCAAAGATAGCACCTTTTGAGATTGGAGATGTTCCACGTGCGTTCCAGATCACGGCCATCCATGTCACGTAACTTGTACGCGCCTCGTCCTAAGGCTTCCGTGACCTCATACGGTCCTTCCCACTTAGGGCCCAGCTTTCCTGTATTCTCCGCTCGACTTGCTTCATTAGCACGATAGACATAATCTCCCGGTCGAAAAGAAACACCTTTAACCTTGTCGTCATAATAAGCCTTCATTTTAGCCTTGGACTTAGCCTCATTGATGGCTGCTATCTCCCTTTTTTCTGCCAACAAATCCAGGTTGATTCGCAGTTGCTCGTCGTTCGTGACGACATTAACCTCCGCCGTGCGGATGGTAGGCATTCCAATTTCTGCTGGTATAACAGCTTCAGTGCCGTAAGCCAATGCAAATGGAGTGTCCCCGTTGGCTGTTTTGATCATAGTCCTATGCGCCCATAGAACATGTGGTAGCTCATCCATCCATTTGGCATTTCGTTCCTCCAGACGTGCCTTGTTGCCGTTTCCCAAGCTTCTATTAGCTCGTTCCACAAGGCCATTTGTCTGCGGGTGCTTAACAGACGCGAAGCGCCGTTTCATATTCAATGATACGCACCAGTCCTTGAACGGATTATCCACGAACTGTTTACCGTTGTCCGATGTGATTTCTCCTGGTAAGCCAAAACGGCACACAATGTTCTCCCAAACAAACTTTTTAACTTGTTTGCCTGTGATGGATTTGACTGCCTTGGCCTCTATCCATCGTGTGAAGTAGTCCATCGCGACAATCAAGAACTTAACTCCCCCCGCAGCTACAGGAAATGGTCCTGCGATGTCAATTCCCCACTTATAGAATGGCCATGGGGATGTAATAGGTGTAAGCTCCTGTTGCGGATGTCGCGGTACTGGTTTATGCACTTGGCAATTACTACACTTGTGAATCATGTCGCGCGCGTCCCTATGCATGGTAGGCCAATAATATCCTGTTCGTAAGGCTCGAGCTACCACGGATCGTGGACCTGCGTGCATGCCGCATAACCCTTCATGTATCTCACTGATTACATAAGTAGCCTGACGTGGTCCAACACACCGCAACCACGGCTGCAAGAAGGAGCGCTTATAGAGGATACCTTCTCGAAGTTCGAAGTGCTGCGACTTCCTTCTGATGCGCCGCGCCGCTTTTTCATCGTCCGGAAGGGTTTCACTAGTCAAATAGTTGACGACCGGGGTCATCCATGTAGGTCCATCCTCCTCAACTATAGTAGCGACCTGCCCTTCTGTTATAGACTTTTCCTTGAGTATTTCCACCAAGACTTGCTTGGACAAGTGGGCGAAGCTTGTGGATGCTATCTTGCTAAGAGCGTCCGCCTTCTTGTTCTCACCTCTTGGTACCTGCTTGATAGAAAACTTGCTGAAAGCCGCGATGAGTGACTTGACTTTCTCCAAGTATCGGACCATGTTATCCTCCTTAGCCACATATCCACCTAGAATGTTGTTCACGACAAGCCGTGAGTCCACGTAGGCCTCAAGGTTGTGGACTCCCATTCTGGCGGCGATTTTTAAACCCGCAATTAATGCTTCATATTCCGCCTCGTTGTTGGTGGCTGTGAACTCAAAGCGGAGGGCGTACGTAAACTCCATTCCTTCCGGATTTGTGAGGATGAGACCAGCTCCTGACCCATCCGTACACGAAGATCCTTCTGTAAATAACACCCGTGGTTCTGCTGGAGTATCGTCTTGTTTTACGACTGGTCCTTCCTCATCCGGCTTCTCTATCAAGAAATCTACCAAGATTTGGCCTTTAACAGCCGTCCTTGGCCTATAAGATATATTATGCTCCCCCAATAGAATGCTCCATTTTTGTAGCCTTCCTGCCACATCCGGTCTAGATATGACTTGTTTTATTGGCTTGTCAGTAATGACTACAATTGGGTGCGCCTGAAAGTATCGGCGCAACCGTTTTGTAGCAAACACTAGTGCCAAAACCAATTTTTCCATAGAGGAGTAATTCAACTCCGGCCCTTGTAATGTTCTACTTATGAAGTAGACCGGAGTTTGTACCGTATCCCGATTCGTCATTAGTACCGCACTTATTGCTCCACGTGTGGCTGAGAGATACATAATGAGCTCCTCCTTTGGTCGGGGAGCTACTAACATAGGGAGAGATGCAAGGTGTTGCTTGAGTTGGCCAAAGGCTTCCTCGGCTTCCTTTGTCCACCGGAAGTCTCCCTTCATAATGCACTTCTTGAGTGTTTTAAATAGGGGTAGTGACTTCTCTGTGGACTTTGATAAGAACCTATTTAGCCCGGCCAGTTTCCCATTTAAGGATTGCACCTCTTTCCGTGTCTGAGGGGATGGTATCTGTATTACTGCGTCCGTTTTCTCTGGGCAAGGTTTGATGCCATTTGGATCAATCATATATCCATGGAACATTCCCTCTGTTGCCCCAAACGTGCATTTCTTTGGGTTTAGCTTCATATTAATCCTCCTCAGTGTGTCGAATGTCTCTTGGACATCCCGGAGAAGTGCATCCTCCGTATGACTTTTTATGACTAAGTCATCCACATAGACTTCCAGGTTGTGGCCTATCTGTGAGTCAAAGGCTTTGTCCACAAGCCGCTGGTATGTAGCACCGACGTTCTTTAGTCCAAACGGCATTTTCGTATAACAATATACGCCTTGACTGGTATGGAACGCCGTCTTCTCTGCGTCCTCCTCCGCCATCTGGATCTGGTGGTATCCTTTATATGCGTCTAGGAAGCACTTAAAGGGATATCCACATAGAGATTCCACCTTCCAGTCAATCTCCGGTAACGGGTAACAATCCTGTGGACAGGCTTTGTTCAGATCCGTGAAATCCACACACATGCGCCAACTTCCGTCATGTTTTTTGACCATGACTGGATTGGATAACCACTCGTGGTAGTATACCTCGCGCATGATACCCGCGTCTACTAGCTTCCGTACTTCATCCAGTATCACTAGGCTGCGTTCAGGTGCCTGGCCGCGCTTCTTTTGCTTGACAGGTTGATACCCCTGGCGGATCTGGAGCTTATGTTCTGCTATTGCGCGTGGTACGCCTGTCATGTGCTTTGGCTCCCATGCGAATATGTCTAAGTTTGCTTTTAAGAGAGAGCACATGGCCCTCTTGCCGCTATCCGTGAGTGTTCCTCCTATGGATACCTCCTGTTCCGGATAATCAGGATGGATTGCCACCTTCCAATTGGGAGGTGGTGATCCATCCTTGGGTGGAACGGGCGGAACCGGTGTTGTCACGGTATGACACTCGGATGCTGGTATGATTGTGTTGTAAATGGTGACGATTCCTCCTTCTACAGGGAACTTGATCATTCCGTGTGCCGTGGAAGGTACCGCACGTGTGGCCAGAATACGTGGTCTGCCTATGATCCCATTGTATGGAGAATGTGAGCGTATCACCATAAAGTTCATCCACGCAGTGGTGGAGTGTTCCTCATTCCCAATGGTTACAAGCAGACGCAGTTGCCCTATCAGCCAGATGGTGTCTCCACTAAAACCAATGAGCGGCGCCGTGGCCGGTACCAATTGGCTTCTTATTTCTGGTTATAACTGCACAAAATAGTGTTCATACAGTACTTCTACTGATGACCCTCCATCCACATACATGCGACGAACATTGTGTGTTCCAATGCTTATCTCAATAGTGAGAGGCGCATCAATCACATCGCTTGCTGTGATGGGAGGGAATGAGATTTCCCTGCCGCGTGAAAATTTTTGACCAATTTTCTGCCTCGTGCGGCGTTGTCTGGATTGGATCATGTATATGGTCGAAGGTTTGTCCTTTTGGGGATCCTTCTTGTCATACTTCTTGTTTTCTTTTCCATCCTTCCAATCTTTAACCAAATGCTTGAGTTTACCTGATTTGATCAGTGACTCAATATGCTTCTTGAGCTGGATACACTCCTCCGTGCCATGGCCCTTGTCGTTATGGAACTCGCAGAAACGATTTCCTTGGCGACGGTCCAGCGGAGTCGTCATTGGGGGAGGCCTCGGAAAATTTGCCCCTTCCGTCAGCAAGATCTCCCGGTAGGACATCTTTAGAGGGGTAAACTTATCGTCCGGCCGTCCTCCTTTGTTTTGGCTCTTGTAATCTGAGCCCCTACTATTGTTCTGGTTGCTTTGACCGCCCGACTGTCTCCTGGACTGGTCGTTCGATCGGTAGCCGTTTCCTTTGGAAGGGTAGGCCGCGGCAACCGCTGTTTCTCCCTCTATGAAGTTTCTGACCCTTTCCATGAGGTCATCATACCTCTCCGGACGCTTGTCATTGAGACGCCTGATTAATTCCATGTCTTTTATGGCATGCATGTAGTCGGAAATTTTCAGGAGTTCCGGCATTGTTTTCGTGCGTGTGCACTCGTCGTTGAAGCGCTCAGTGAAAGCTTCTGTAGACTCTCCCGGCCGTTGCTTGACAGTTGCCAATGAGACCGGATCCCTATTATACTTCTTCCGCTGAGTATAATTATTCTTGAACGCAGTGCGTAGTTCAGTGAAGCTATCAATACTTCGCGGAGGGAGTCCCTCAAACCAGTCACGAGCATTGCCGATCAAAGTTGAATTAAACATTTGGCACCATATAGGCATGGGCCATCGCTCGATCTTAGCCTGCGTATCAAATATTTTGAGGTGATCATCCGGATCACCAGTTCCATCATAGGTCTTGACACACGCCGGCATGCGACGTTTAGTGTCCTCGGAGTAGTTACGTATGCGGAGAGTAAAAGGATCTTCCTTGGGATCCGCCCATGGACGGGTGAGCCTAGGGTCTTCCCACGGGTCACACCACGGATGGGAAAGATCCTCCGCTTCTGCCTCTCGATAATAGGGGCCACCATAATACTCATCATTGTTTGGTGGTGGTGGAGGGGTACGCCTAGGTCGGCGATGCTTGGGCGGATGGTCATCCGAGTCCTCTCTTGATGGATCTGGAGAAGGGGGTGGTGCCCCATCTCTTGGGTGAGGACCGCTCTTTTGAGAAGAGCCAGGAGCCTTCTTCCCAGTGTTCATCCTATCCCACACACTTGTGCGGCGAGTGGCTTTGGTCAGTTCCAGATCTGGTCGCTCGGGTGAACCGTCGGACTTCTCTCCTCCTTCCCGAGACTGCGTTAGTTCCTGCATGAGGCGATCTCCTATGCGCTCAAACACATTCCTAGGTTGGGGAGTTTCCTCGAAGAGGCTCCGCTCCTGAGGCCGGGTCTTCCTTTTCCTCTGATTTTGGGAAGAGGTGCTTGGTCCGGCATTGCCAAAGTTGAGTCTAGATTGGAGGTTCCTTCCTAGATTCAACCTTGATGCAATCCCTGGGATGATCCTATCAAAGTTCTGCGTGAGAACCTGAGAGGTCTTCCTCGCTGAGTGGTTGGACTTCTACTTCTTCCTCCTGTCCTCGCCTATTTGGATTGAGAGAAGGATCCTTGTCGACTCTAAGACAATATAGTAGGGTCTTTGTACGTTAGGAGGTAGTAAGTAGAAAGTAGAGCGGATGACAAAAAAAAATGAGGTAGGATGACGGAACGAAAATCTACGAGCTCGAACATGGTAGTGGTCTAGGGAGCGTAATTGCTAGAGAACGGGAGAGTGAAGAGTAATGATTTCAACAAGAGCAGCCGGACGGACTACTATAGTGAGTCTAGTGACTACTAGAGTAGAGTTAAGTCAAAAGGTATGGTATAGAAGCCTTTCCGAGCGAGCCTCTGGGATCTCCTGTAAACCCCCATGATGTGGTAAAGGGAGGATATTAGGGGAAGCAGTGAGTGGAGATTCCCCCGCGGAGAGCCGGATGAGGGGAGACCCTCACGTCCGGTTCGGAGGGCGGGGATATCCCGACCCTACTATCATTATGCCTTTGCAATGTTACTTGGTTCAACTCTATTTGTGACATTTTCTCGTATGTGGGACTCTCTATCTTCTTGGGTAGATAATCGATCGTCTTTCATTTGGATAGTGAGTTGTTTTTATAATAAGTTAAGTCAAGAATCATAATCGAACTAGAGGAGCTTGCCAGGATGGCTTGGTAAGCAAGCAAGCAGTAGTCCAGGTAGTTGACTATAGGATCGGATCCTCTATCTTTGCCTGAAACTTTCACTGTTTGTCAAAGGAATAGCTGAACTACTACATTGATAATCGACGGTCTGCGCGGCTCCTTGTTAGGGGGATTGGGCGCACTCCCTGGGCCAGGGTTGTCCAGGGTCGAAGTAGGTGGAGGAGTCATGGAGATCGTGCACGTCACTCCCATAGACTGAAAACCACTGCGGTTGTTCTGTCCGCCCGTTGGACGGCTAGGGGATTGATTGGGGATGAGTATCCCTTCCCCTTGGGACTTCTGATTTCCAGGATTTATGTTCCTGGGATTAGCTTGCGGATGCCTCTTCGTCATTGAGAGTTCAAGATGAGATTTTGCTCTAGCTTAGTGTAATGGGTCCCACGGATGGCGCCAACTAAAAGAAGGTCGAAATCTCTTTGCTTATACAATAAGCTACGAATTCACTTAAGCAACTGTTGTCCCTATTATATGATGATATAGCACACGAATTTATGAAAGAAAGGTAGATATGAGAAGAATTCTAGAGAGAGAAAGTAGTGAGAGAAAGTAGAGAGAAAATGGTTGGTGAAACTTGTGGAATATTAGATTAAGAGAAAAATGAAATGACCAACATCCTTCCTAACATGCTAGGAAGGGTTTATATAGCCTTTGCTTACATGTAGCTTAATGGGCTATATGATCATGGGCCGGGCTTTCCTTTTGGGCTTTGGTTACTTATTAATGAACCTTAGCTTAAAGTTAAGCCCGTAATAACACGACTAATATACTACCTATTACAACGTTCTAAAATACGATACATAATAAACATATGACCGAGCATTCTTGTTTGGCTCAATATTTTGAGGCTAACAATCTCCCCCAATGAGAGGTCATAAACCTTGGTCATTTAGGAAATTTGTAGAGATTACTAATCTCGCCATAAATGAGTCTTGAACGTGTAATCGTAGTCTTGTTCCTTCATGCTGTGATCTTTGAGCCTTTGTCGTTGTCTTTCGACTTTGTCTTTAAGCTTGAGATCTTCAAATCATCCTTGACTTGTCTTTGCCATCTTGCGATCTTGTGTCTTCATCCACATGCTCACACTATTAATTGTTGAATATGTCTTTAGGCATGAGTATGTGGTTTTGAATATTTGACTTTGATGTGTACACCGTGACGCCGCCTTCTCGAGACAAAACATAGACATGGACAGAATGGCTTTGACATTCGTCCTAAATCGGTAGCGTTTTACCTCCGGTCGGTGAAGACCGTTATACGATATTAAATATCGTACCTGTGATCAGGTAGATTCAATTAAGAATCTCCTTGACAGGGTTTCGCGGCTGTACTAGCCGTTCTCTTTACTCGACCGTCTCAAAGCAAGACTGCGAACATAAAGAGTGAATCAATTGGATAAATATCCGCTTGATTAAAGTCATCAATTCAAATTCCTGGAACAAGTTTGATTCATTAAGAATCTTACCATTGTTGCTTTCCAGTTGACACAAGCTTGATTCATAAGAATCTCGTAAGTCACCCACCGTAGCGCTGTTTGATGTTGACGCTAGAAGGATTTCCATTCGTCACTGTGGATATTAATGAATATCACTCTGAATGTTCTGGCAAGACCATAAAGATATTGCGTAGAAACCTGAAACGAGTTTGAATCAATTCAGAATCAAACCACTGTTGCTTTTCAGTTTTGCACATGTTCAATTCATAAAGAATCTTGCATATGACCTACCGCAGTGCTGTTTGATGTTAACACTGGAAGGATTTCCACTCATCATTGTGAATACTAAGTAGTATCACTCTAAGTGTTCTAGCAATATCACAAGGATATAGCGTAGGACTCTCTTGATCTTCATCCGTGTGTCCTAATGAGATTTGATTGATCTCTTGGCTCTAGACTCGATTTGTGCACTTTTAGTGGTCGGAGGCTGGAGCAGATGCCACCTATTCAATATCAACTATCTCGAAGTGAGAAAGTCAATAGTAGTCATGTTGTTCTCCGTGACAATAAAACAAACTTCTTTTGAGAGAAGCCTGAGTAGCTAGGAAAGGGTTGTGCATACATCACTGGGTCCATGATGAGTTTGTCTTCATGATGAGTTGACCCGGTTTCTGCCTAAGTTGTATGGAGGGCTTCTTTCTTTACACCCTTTATCCTTACATTTCTTTTTCATTCTTCAACCCCTTCAATGCTTACCAAGACATCATTACTAGCACCTTGTTGTGATTGTTCCAGTGCTAGCATCAGTACTTAGTCGGCATTCAGCTACGTTCACATTCTACTCCATCTTTCCTAAGGACTTCTAATAATCTATTGGATTGTCCCTGGGAAGATCCCTCTGGTTCTGGTTGGATCATAGGACTTAAACCTAACCACCCTTTTGACACCAATAACGTCGTGAATTAAAGATGTTGTGGGTATTTGATCGTAACCATGAAAACCACTTTAATTTCTAACAAAGTGTTTGAAAAACATTTAACACCTTGCTAGTTTTGTCGTTTTAGAAATGCTCCCCCTTCACATGTGCATCGACAATCGAAAGTGTTTCGCACATGTAGGTAAGAGTTAAAGTGCTTGAGTCTTATATTAGATCACATTTTCTCCCCCTATCTCTAATATATAAAATCTTTTTGATATTAGAGATACCAAATTTGATTAAAATATATTTTGAAAAATAGTCTTGAAATCTCCGAGAGAAAGATGCGTTAATCTTTTGCATGAAGTTAAAATGATCCCCCTCAAAAATTGATCCAATTGAATTGTCATTGTGAGGATATGATCCACATTTCGCTTTTTGAGGATGGGAGTTGTTGAACACACAATATTTGAAAGATTTTGAATAATCATTGAGAAATTCTTGAAAAAATTGTGTTCAACGCTTTTTGAAAAATCATATTTCTTTTTGTCGAAGAGGTTTTTCTGAAGCATAAACTTGAGTTCATAGACTTTGAATGTCTTGACGGATCCACTCAAGTGTAAGAAGATTTCTCTTCTTTTGCTGAAGGTAAGAGCACGAAGTCGTACACTCCCCCGTGAATATAGAACCAGGTTGCAATCTGAAAGTGATTACAAGCCATTGTGTTGAGCTCAAAACGTTGAATGTTTTGTGAAAGCTCAACCCGTGATAGATTGCTCTACCCGTTGTTTGGAAATATTGTCCAAAATAGACAATTTCCTTTATTAAAAGAAGAAATGACATGTTTTGAAAAATATTTACAACTTTCATTCGAGCTTTATGTACAAACCCGTGTCGTTATTGAGCAACATTTCTAGGCACGTCCATATTATCGATACTGAAAGACATGTCGAGAAGAATATTTTTGGATTTTGAAAGATTTTTAATTTTGTGTTTTGCTTTTATGTGTTTTATATTTTTTTATTTTGCTTTTTCAAAGATATTTACAAGTTGATGTTTGATAGATAAATCAAGCAGGCACCTTTGCCAGAATCTCCAGGTCTGCTGGAGTCAAACATCTCATACCAATTTGCCTAACGAGGTACTCAAACCTATCTTTCGACAGAGCTTTCGTAAACAAGTCGGCTAATTGGTAATCTGTTCCAACAAAGTATAATTCAACGATACCTCTTTCAACTTGTTCCTTTATGAAGTGGTATCTGACATCGATGTGCTTCGTGCGGGAATGTTGTACCGGATTGCAGGAGATGGCTATGGCCGACTTTGAGTCACAGTACATAGGTACTTTATCAAAGTGGAAGCCATAATCCGTGAGTTGTGTTCTCATCCATAGAACTTGAGCACAACACGTAGATAGAGACACATACTCCGCTTCTGCTGATGAGAGTGACGTGCAATCCTGCTTCTTGGAAGACCATCCCACAAGCTTATCTTGACCTAGAATTTGTGCACCACCAGAAGTACTTTTTCGTGTATCAAGACACCCTGCATGATCAGAATCTGAATAGGCCGTTAGAAAGAAACCGGTTTCCCTCGGATACCAGAGTCCCAAATGAATGGTATTCTTGAGGTACCGAAAGATTCGTTTAACCTCCTTGAGGTGCTTTTCAGTGGGTCGTGCTTGATAACGTGCACAATAACACGTAGCATGTGAAATATCAGGTCTGCTTGCTGTCAAGTACATGAGGGAACCAATCATGGAACGATATCTCGTTTGATCGATGGCATTTCCCTCCAAGTCAGCATCTAGCGATGTGGTTGATAATGGTGTCCCAACGGGGTCACATGAAGTCATACCATGCTTTTTGATTATCTCTTGACAATACTTAGCTTGGTTTATAAAGATACCACTTGGGGATTGGTGAACTTGAATTCCTAGAAAGAATTTTAGTTCGCCCATCATTGACATTTCAAATTTGTTGTGCATTACTTTTTCAAACCATTTTGAAATTTTTGGGTTTGTAGACCCGAAAATAATGTCATCAACATAAATTTGCACAAGCAAAATGTCATCCCCATATTTATAAGTGAACAGAGTTAGATCAATGGAACCTTTTGAGAAACCTTTGGATACCAGAAATTTTGAGAGCTCGTCGTACCACGCCCTTGGAGCTTGCTTGAGTCCATAAAGTGCTTTGTGGAGACGATACACCTTGTCAGGATAATGAGGATTGACGAATCCTTCCGGCTGCGTGACATAGACTTCTTCCTTCAAAGGACCGTTAAGAAATGTCGTCTTTACGTCCATTTGATAGACAGTGAATCCCTTATGTGCAGCATAAGCAAGAAAAATCCTGACTGCTTCCATCCGAGCAACTGGTGCAAATGATTCATCAAAATCAATTCCCTCTTTCTGGCCATACCCCTTAGCCACTAGCCTAGCTTTGTTCTTGATGATCGTGTTTTCTTCATCCATCTTGTTTTTCCAGATCCAACGAAGATTTAAAGGATTCACATCGTATGGTCTGTCAACAAGTTCCCAGACTTTAAGTCTTTCAAATTGTTGAAGTTCATCCGTCATCGATTCAATCCAAGCATGATCAGCCATGGCTTCTTTGATGTTTTTCGGTTCAGCTGTACTCACGGCGAGTGCGAACATACAAACATCGCCATCGGTGGCTTGTTGTCGTCT
Source organism: Glebionis coronaria (assembly GCA_025667525.1). Classification (NCBI taxonomy): domain Eukaryota; kingdom Viridiplantae; phylum Streptophyta; class Magnoliopsida; order Asterales; family Asteraceae; genus Glebionis; species Glebionis coronaria. The sequence continues at coordinate 148,759,631 of CM046882.1, forward strand.
AGTACGAACGGGCTGTGAAGGGTTTCCAATTACGTGAACCAAAGGATGATCTCGAGTCCAATGATGTGTTGAAGGATGTCGTTGATAGAACGTATGCATATTTGACGGATCAACATGACGAGTAGAAGACTCTCCAGTTTCGTGTACCGGTGTACCGAATGGGTTGTGAAAATCGTCATCGTCAGATAATGCACCGTCTGCTTGATTTGTGTTCTCTGGAGCAATGACAATAGTTGTGGATGTTGTAGGATCGATTGTTAAAGTGATATTCTGAGGAGGTAAATCTGCAACAACCCGTGTTGAAGTAGATGAAGTTGTATCCTTTTGTTGACGATGAACGATATCATCATTTTTATCATGAGTGACAGCGGAAGACTTCGATGCAACTTGTTTCTCCCCCGTGAAATATTCATCATACATTGGTCCATATAACATTTCCAACTCTTCAAGTGTCGTGTCCACTGTCATATCTGCTCTAGGAACATGTTCAGGAACCAGCTTTGAACTTGACGGTTCATTGATGTGGTCTTGAGTTCCGAGTTCCGTGTGGTTGTGAACGGAAGTCGTTTGTCGTTGTGGATCGGGACTTAAACTGCTTTGTTCAAGTGCCATTTCTTGTAATTCATCAAATCTGATATGAATAGTCTCGACTATCAATTTTGTTCTCTTGTTGTATACTCTGTATCCCTTAGACTTAGTTGCATATCCCACTAAAATGCATGCATCACCTTTCTCTTTCATCTTGTCCGGATTTTCACCATCTCGAATAATGTAACACGTACATCCAAAAACATGAAGGTGTTTGAGTGAAGGTTTACGATCATTAATTATGTGATATGGTGTCTTTCCGTGTCTTGGGATAACTAAGGAGCGGTTTTGTGTGTAGCATGCGGTTGACACGGCTTCGGCCCAAAAGTATAGTGGAAGTTTTGAAGCGGATAATAATGTTCGAGCAGCCTCAACTAAAGTACAGTTTCGTCTTTCAACAACGCCGTTTTGTTCGGGTGTTCGAGCAATAGATGTTTCATGTTTAATTCCTTCGGCTTCAAAATAATTTCTCAGTTTTGAATTCAAAAATTTTGTACCTCTGTCAGTACGCACCACTTTAACTTGAGCTTGAAGACCACGTTGTATCACTTTAAGGAAGCTGATGAGAACATCGGGTGTTTCATCCTTAGACCTCAAGAAGTGAGTCCATGTGTACCTTGAGTAGTCATCGACAATTACCATAACGTATTTCTTCCCATTGATACTGTGAACACGCATGGGACCACACAAATCTATATGAAGAAGATCTAACCGTCCTTTAGAGCTTGGTGTAGTCTTTGTCTTGAAACTACTCCGTTTAGCTTTACAAAGCTCACAAGAAGAACAAAGATGATCTTTGATGAATTTCAAGTTAGGAAGGCCTCGCACAATATCTTTCTTGGAAAGCAAGTTGATGGTGTCAAAGTTAAGATGAGATAAACGTTGATTCCATAACCAAGCTTGAGTCGTTGAAGCTTTAGCCATGAAACAGATTGGAGTTAAAGATGTGGAGTCTTGTCGTGAAATAGTGTAGAGATCAGTACCCCGTGTTCCGGTAAGTAAGTCATTCCCATCATAATCACGAACAAAACATGTCTTCTTTCTAAAAGCAACCTCCAAATCCGCATCACAGAATTGACCAACCGAAAAAAGATTATGATTGAGCCCTTCGATGTAGTAAACCCTTTTGATAGTGATATTCCCCTGAACCAAGTCTCCATATCCTAGGATCGGTACAAATTTATCATTTCCGAATCGGACCGTACCCAGGAACTTCTCCACGAAGTTAATTAGAAGCTTGAGATTCCCCGTCATGTGCTTCGTGCATCCGGAGTCCATTATGAAGAGAATTATTTCGATCACCTGCAGAAGAATTAGAACACGATGGAGCATTTGCTAAATTGGATTCCATGTTAGTTATGATTTCCGATTCATTAGTTTCCCTAGTTTCATCACTTAGAGGCAAACTAACGCTCGTAGTCACATTTTCTGTCCCCTTAGGCATCCATTTATATCCCGGAGGACATTGATTAGCAAACCACCATTTCCAAGGCTTGCTAGCAGACTCATATAATTCCCTAATTCTGCTTCTAGGGTTCTTAGTGGTGGACTCTTATGCAATACTTTTCTTAGGGGGGGTTGCACCAGAATGGTTCACTTTGCGTTTGGGTTTTCTAGCACTAATAGGCATCACAGTTTGCTTCTTAGTTCTAGTTTCTACGCCTTTGACATTATTCGAAACACACATAGCATGATTAGCATTAGCACACTTTCCACATTTCACACAAACAAACTTAAATTTCATAGCATTCAAAGTCGAATCATTCAAATCGTCATTACACGCGATTACAGACGTTTTATTCTTAGAAACATTGAAAATCCTAGGGTGGTCTTCTACTTCCTTCATCTTCCCTTGACTTTTGTTTTGCCAGACCTTTTCATTCATGCGAGTGCTCTTAAGCTGGGGCCGGCTAACACTAGCAGTGGGGACTACTCCTGTAGTAAAAGACACACGTCTATTAGTGTTTCTAGAAGTCTGAGGTGATTGACTTTCTTTGTTTTGTGTGGGTTTAGTGGTCAATCTATACATCCCTGGTTTAACCACATTTGTGTTCTTAATGCTTAGTGATCGAATATGTGTTTTGAGAGTGTTTTGTGATAACCTATCCTTCCCATCCGTCTTGGGGGCAAACGCAGGTTTTGCAAATGCAGAATTAGAGAAAACAGATGCTTTTCCCAAGACAGAGGGTCTAGTCACTTTTTGAGCATTGGGTTGTCTTACAACAGGTTTCTTAACACTAGGTTCCACAATCTTCCCACCCATCTTAGCAACGAGTTTCTGCAACTCTGCTATCGCTCTGTCCCTATCTTGTAACTGAGCTTTCAACCCTTTAATTTCCAAATTCTGTTCGTTCATTTCTCGAAACGTTTGGGAAAGTTTTTCTTGCAATTTATTATCATGTGGAAAACTACCAACGTCTTTTTGCAAAGCAAGTTCAAGAGAATGGCAATGTTTTTGAAGGAAATCAGTTTTGTGTTGAAGTAACTCAAAAGCCTTTTTATCAACATTTTCTTTATGTTTCGAAAGCTCAAGTTCAAGACGCTCACACTCTTTGATTTTATCAAGATATTTGCATGCAACATCAGAATATTCATCGATATCAGCACAAGATTGAAGAGTAACACACAAAATATCTTTGGAGAGACATTCTTCTAAGAGTAGATCATATTCGTTTGAAAATTCTAATTTGTCATTTTGAAGGTCATCAATTTCTTTTTCAAGAGACTCAACATATTTCAAATCATCAAACATTTCAGACTGAATTAAATTTTCAAACTCAAGAACATGTTCTTTTATTATCTTCGTATTTGGTATTAAAAGTTCTTTCACAAGAACAGTTATGTCGTGAGGAATCTCGGTTTTCCACTTATCCTTTTGACGTTTCTCCCAATCGCTTTCAACAATTGATTGAACATTATTAACGTGGTGTTTAAGAAAACCAAGTATTTTTCTACTTTTGCTTTTAGAAGCATCTAGAGGCAAATAGTTAATATATTTAAAAAACATTAGTTTTCCTCTTAGTGGCAAAAGCTTTTTTCCATTGAATTCTTTTTTGTTTGCATTCTAAAAAGAATTCCTCACGAGACTTCTGTTTTTGTGGAGTGAAAAGACCATAAAGACTGTTTTCATAAGCATAGTTATATGGTTTCACAAAATCTTTATTGACCGGTGATCTACTCTCCTCATCCCAAGGGGATGACTCTTCACTATCGATGTTAGCTACTGGGCAGGCATTATCAGACCATTCGGACTCATCAAGATATAAGTGAGGGTTCACAGCTTGAGCTTGTTCGAGGTACTTGGGGGTGGCAAAGCTAGGTTGACCCTTGAAAAACGACCGAGGTGCTATCATTCTTACGGTTTGAATAGAGTCATGTGTATTATAAACAACTTTTTTCAAAAATCGACTTGTTCTTCGAGATCCTTTACTTTTTCAGTATCTTTGCTTTGTCTATTTTTGAAATCTTGTTTTAATGTTTCAACCTCTTGTTTCTTCTCGTCAAGAATTTTAGCAGAATCGGTGGTGTTCATAGAAAGCCTATGTTCAAGTTCATTAACTTTTGTTGTGGCAAGGTACGTTTTTTGACGTTCATCACTTAATAAAACATTAAATTGACGTTTTTCTTTAGTTAACAAAGCAAGAGCTTCATTGTATTTATTTTCAAAATCGTCCTTTTTAACGTTGATGACACGACTTTTGTACCCCTCAAGCTCGTTGGTATTTTGAAGAAGCTCAGCCCTATAACTATCAATAGTCTCACTAGATTTTATAAGAGCGGCTTTGCATTCTTCAAAGTTTTGAGTGAGCGCTGCGTTTGCCTTCTTTAATTGCTTTTGATTCTTTCTATTTTCATTGACATCTTTTTGTAAACTAGCAATTAAATTAGCAAGCGCGACACGCTCCTCGTCATCATACTCATTTGCATGTTGATCATCCTCAAACTCATTATTGCACATGTCTGATGAATCGGGTGTGGTATTGCTATCAACCGTTTCCATCATACATGAGTCAGTAATTGTTGTTGGTAGATCACTATGCGCATGTGTATCACCAAACACATTATATTCAGCATCATCTTGTACCTTATCAATTGGCTCGGTATCAAAGATAGGACCATTGTCATCTTCAGTGACGTTAAGGACCTCATGAATCTTTGCCATGTATGAATAATGTGCCTCGAGTTCTTGGTCGGAGAGTTCATCATCTGTGTCGTCAAGCATTTCTCCTTCCTCAGCTGATAACTTGATTCCAGCTTCCATTTCTTGCACAACAACATCTTTTCCTTATGATAACCATAATCTTTAACCCTCTTTGGCTGCCTGCATTCCTTAGCCAAATGCCCAAAACCTCTGTAGTTAAAACACTGAATCCCACTTTGTTGCACAACTTGAGTACCAACAGTTTCCCTATTTCCAACAACAGTAGCCACCCTCTGATTATCATACTTAGGTTGTCGATCATACTTTGGAGGACTCTCAGCACGTCTTCGTGTGTCATACCTTGGAGGACTCTGTGCATGGGTGTTCCTCGAGTTTGAAGATGTTCGAAGGTTGTTGTTGGTGGGTTTGTAGATTTTCTTATATTGCTTCATAACGAAAGCCATTTGTTGCTTGAATTCCCTATCCTTTTGAGCTATTTCTTCATCACTGTCTTCTTCGGATGATTGCTCAGGTGTGGGTGATGGTGCTCTTGCAACTTCTTTGCCTCGGGATCGTGTTGGGACATGTGACTTGGAGACAATGGCTGATCGTGGTGATGATGATTGAGTAGAGTAGGTCTTTGAAGTACGGGAGTGATAATCTGGGTAATGTTGAGTGGTAGACACCAAAGCAAGTGGATTGGAAATCTTTGCAACGCGTTCAGCTCGAAGTTCAATTGCCTAATTTTGAAATTGTTTCAAGATGTAAAAGAGCTTGTGATATGAAACTTCGTCTAACTTTTGTTGTTGTTTCACCAAGGTGACAACCCGTGTCCACTCTGGTTGAAGTTGTTGTAGAAATTGGACATTGACTTGCATGGTGGAAACTTGCAAGTTGTTTCGGGTCATATCATTCATCATCTTGTAGAATCGGGAGTAATAAGAATAAATTGATTCCCCATCCTTTGATGTAAACTTGCCAAAGTTCCAAAACATCTTAGTTTTCACATCTTGTTTGTTAAGTGATTCACCTTGTTGCAATCTTTCAATGGCCGTCCACATTTCTTGAGCAGTAGGACATGCGTCAACCGTAGAGTAAATTTCATCTCCAATGCCACTGAGAATTAAGTAGATTGCTTCCTTTTCTGCATCAAACCACGCACGGTTCTCTGGGATGAGGTCGGTCCTCTTTTCATCACATTCATATACGGGTTGTGCGTCACTTGTGTCTGTGGCTAGTACTGCAAGAACTTGAATCCTTGAGAGTTTATAGGGTCCTTCCAAGATACATTGCCTTAAAGCATCACCGTTAGGTTTTGTGTCAAGGTAACGTATAAAACGGGATTTCCATTGATCGTATCGACCCGACACAAGCATTGGTGGTCTTTCTTTGTTACCTGCCACCATTATGTTGTTGTTCGTCACACGATATTCAGCAGTAGAATCCATCTCAATATTCTCTGAAATGATGAATCGAATGTGGATCTTAAGTAGTTGTGTTGTGATTGTTTGGTTGTTGAAATTCCGAAAATTGCGAATTTTTTTTCTCAGCCCGACAATAAATTCCTCAGTCCGACAAAACGGTAGACCTAAAAAATTTGTAATCACCAAATTTTGAAATTGAGCTAGAAATGTCCTAAAACTAGTATGGAAAAAATTTGATTTTACTTGACCTAAAAATTTTAACTCAAACAAAATTTAGCTAAACATGTCATCGGAATGTGCCATCGGAATGCCCATCGGAATGTTACTTAGATCGGAATGTCCTTTAGATCGCAATGTGCACCTGTCAGAATCCTTAGATCGGAATCCTCAGATCGGAATGTTCAGATCGGAATGTGTACTTGTCGTAATCCCAGATCGCAATGTATACTTGTCGGAGTACCAGATCGCAATGTTCAGATCGGAATATGTTCAGATCGGAATGTTCAGATCGGAATGTTCAGATCGGAATGTTCAGATCGGAATGTGTCTAAAACAAATTTGGCAGAGTAACCACTCAAAAGTCCCTTGAAACCGTCGGAATCCCAGATCGCAAAGAACGATCGGAATGTCCAGATCGGAATAAGGTATCGGAATCCTTAGATCGCAAAGTAGAACCAGTTGGTTATTGCGATCAAACCCCTCTCAATTGTACTTTCCGATGGTGATACAAGCTAGAATTTCGGAAAGATGAAAAACAAGAAATTTTCAACTTTTGATCCAAAAAACTTGTGTTTAAGCCAAAAACCAAGATATCCAAGTCACAATGACACGAATAAAGAAGTTATACAAATCGAAAAACACTAAAAAACAAGAAAAAACTTGAATTCGTGGTAGAAAGAAGGATCAAAGCAACTAAATCAAATGAAAACTCAAAAAACCAATACAAAACTACCCCATAGCGATTGATACCAATTGTTGTCCCTATTATATGATGATATAGCACACGAATTTATGAAAGAAAGGTAGATATGAGAAGAATTCTAGAGAGAGAAAGTAGTGAGAGAAAGTAGAGAGAAAATGGTTGGTGAAACTTGTGGAATATTAGATTAAGAGAAAAATGAAATGACCAACACCCTTCCTAACATGCTAGGAAGGGTTTATATAGCCTTTGCTTACATGTAGCTTAATGGGCTATATGATCATGGGCCGGGCTTTCCTTTTGGGCTTTGGTTACTTATTAATGAACCTTAGCTTAAAGTTAAGCCCGTAGTAACACGACTAATATACTACCTATTACAACGTTCTAAAATACGATACATAATAAACATATGACCGAGCATTCTTGTTTGGCTCAATATTTTGAGGCTAACAGCAACCACAATAAGCTCAATCACCTATCCAATTTATGCTCTTGATATAAAATGTTATCCCCCTTTAATCCATAACACAATAAACTAGAAAGAGAAAGGGAAAGAGAAAGAGAAGAAATAGAGAGGAGTTAGGGAAAGAAAGTAGAGAGTTTGGATGAATACCATGTGTAAAACAAATGAAGCAACAACCCCTTTCCACACATGAAAGAGGGTTTTATACCCCCGGGCCTTTTTGGGTCACGGGGTGGGTTTCCTTGGGCCGGGTTTGGCTTTGCTTGGGCGTAAAGCCTCTAACTTAAACAATATTAGCTTAAAGTACAAGTCCGGTTATCCCGACTAACCTATTATTATACAAGACTTTTAACGACTAAAATGACCTATTATATTCTTATTCGACTATATAAAATATAGGGCTAAGATTATTAGATGTACGTTTTTATGTTATTTATGTAACATATTGAGATATAACATTATTAGAATTCTAAAGTAATAAATTAACAGATGAAAGGTAACATGCAACTTACCTATGCAAAGTCATTGAAACCATGGACTTTACTAACTACTAAAACACCATATTTACTTTCAAATTTGATAAAAAAAAAAATATGCAATATGATCTGTTGTTGACCAGTTAAACAAGTAATACAAATTATTAATTACACAATTGATCCTTGTAATGAAAGTTTGTTATACGATTCATCCTTTCCATAAACGTTCGTTAAAGGTCATTTATAAAACATGTTTCTAATAGTTTTCTAATGTTTTGTAATAAAGTTATAAAACTAACTAATTTTATAAGATATTTTTAAAAAGTTTACCGTAATATTTGATATTTTTTACAATTTGTTTTGTAAAAGTTATATTATGAACTAGTTTTTAAACATCTTAAAAACTACTTGATAATAAATTTATAATACGAATTATTTTTTTAACATTTAAAAAAATAAAAAAAATTAACATCACAAACTTTAACGAACGGTCGTGAAATAGATGAATCGTGTAACAAACTTTCGTTCAAAGAAGAATTGTGTAATTAGTACGGAGTAATGTTTATGACATGTTTGACTGGTTAATTAACATGTCATATTTCATGTTTTTGACTAAATTTGAAAGTAAATTTAATGTTTTAGTAGTTAATAAAATTCATTTCGTGTTTTAGTGATTTTAGTAAAGTAAGTAGCATGTTTTTAGCTTTCATTCTAAATTAACTAAAGCTTTTTTACATTTCATTACAATGAATTTTTTTAATTCTTGTGATTTCCGTGTATAGAAGGTCAATGATCTTGCTTTACATAAAATGGTAGATGGATACAACAAACTCACAAGATATATGTGTAAAATGACAACTAAGATTTTCTTTTTAATTATATTACGAGCAATATAACATACTTACAATTAAAACTTGACTTGAAATGATTTTTGGAATCTCAGTTAGTTTACTTTTAAGCAGTTTATGGTTTTCTTTAGAAATGAAACTCCACTACTGATATCATCTTTAGATGCCAATAGTCAGGGACGAAGGATAGCAATTAGCAAGGGCAGGAGTGGACCTTTGCTCTCCTAAATTTTTTGTCATTTAATGTATTTTTTTAATTAATAAAAAAGATGTTTTTCTAACAATGTATGTAACCTTTTAAAAGTATTATTTTAGCCCCTCCAAAAAAATGCTTTTTGAAAACCATCCAAAATCGACAAAACTTAATCCAACATCAACACATAATCCTTCCATTTGAACTTGCAGCGATACTTATCCTATGAGCCAATAGCCAAGAATTATACTGTACTTTAATAAACTCTTGGAGGTTGTTGATGTGATTGTAAGTAGAGAGTTCAACTCGATAAACCGAAAAGCCCAACGAGCTTAGTTAATAGTGTCCAACGATCTAAGTATGATACAGTTTAGAATCTAGGAACGTAAACAGGTGAGGCCAAGGACCACATGACCTACACCAACAGCCATAAAAGGACCCCTAATTATATCACTGTCTATTTCCATTCATTAACTCACATCCTTCTCAAAATCAATCAATATATGTACTTTGTCGACCTCTAAACCATTTATACTTTTTATTATTAATGATTATTTGAATTTTAATGAACGTTTAGCAAAATCCCATTGTTTTGAGTATCACCGTGATTCTTGAGAGTGTGATAAGTTCAAAAGCAAAACAGTCCCAAGAGATAACCATATTCATGTCGTATGATAGAGCTGCAATTAAGTCAAACTTTTAACAAGCAATTTGAGCTCGTGTTTAAGCTTGATTCGATCAAGCTAAGTTTTTATTAAACTCAAGCCTAAAAAATAGCTTGAAACATATATCAAGCTCAAGCTCAAGCTTTTGATAACTCGACTCGAACTTTTATCAAGCTTTTTCAAGTTTTATTAAAATGTGTTTTTATGATGAATTCATATAAGCACTTATAAATAATTTTAGTACTAACTTAATTATAAAGGCTTATTTCATAAATAAATAATATTTTCTGGAATTATTTTTAACTTTGATTAAATTTATAATTTATCTCATCGTATTCTGAATAATTTTTTTATTTTTAGAAGTTTATCACGTTTACTTGTTACTTGGTGAAATATAATATGTATAAATATTGTTTGCACTTTTTTCAATACGAAGGTGTCGTAATTGCGTTAACAGTGACATCATGCAATGACATTTGGTACCTTAATCGTATTGGATCGTAAAACCCATTTTGAAACCAAGACTGTACGATTATGTTACTTTTGATTTTATTAATGCTTAATGAATCGAATTTGGTTTTGAGTTATGATTTTTGTTGGTTTTACTTTATATATATGTTTTTATTGATGAATTTTATTATAAAAAATTAATTTTATACATATTCAATCTTTTCAAGCTAAACTCAAACTTTAATAAAGCCTTATCAAACCAAACTCAAACCTAAATTGTTAAAGTTTGACAAACTATCAAATCAAACTCAAGCGTACAATTATTTTATCAAGTCAGACTCAAGTCCTATAAAACTTGAGCTCAGCTTGACTCAACTCGATTACACCCTGACGTATGATATCCAATAACTACAAAACGGAAAGTCAAAATATAAAAGTAACAATACATTTTGTTAAAAGTCAATAAGAAAGAATCAAGTAACTTTTTATTTTTTTTTTAATTATTGTAGAAAGTTAGGTTGTAAGAAATCAAGTAAAACACCAACAATCTCACTCAAACAAGCAAACTTTGAAACAAAGACGATCATTCAACAACATATGATATAGTAATAAAGCGTACTTCTCAATTAATTTCATACCCGACATGCAAAAGAAGCTGCATATCCGGCTAATCTTACGGATTGAGTTTATATCTACGTTATATAAGTAATTTATTGTTTTTATATTGTAAGCTTATAACCTTTTTCTAAGTGTTTGAATTAACTCATGTTTAATAAAACTTATAAGTTTAAATGTTTGTTGTGACTTATGTTAATAGATGAACAAAAAAAGACATGATTTAATAAAGAAAAGAAGATTTATATAGTAAATTTAAGTAAAATAAAAGTAAAATTGTAATTTGCAGTGAGCGTTGATATATATAAACTTAAGAAAAAAATTTATGTTTGGTCTCTATCTTTTACACCAAACATCAAGTCTAGTCTCTATCTCAAATTAAGTCCACCAATAGTCCCTATAATTTACATTTTGGATCAAAATTCGTCCCTATCTTGGATGGGTGTTAATTTTGTCCGTTAAGTGTAATAATTAGAAAGGTATTTGTCTCTTTTCTATTTTATCCATAAAATCATTATTTTTTTTCTTTCTTATCTCTTTCCCTCTCTCACTGTCTATCTCTCTCTCTCCTGCAAATATTTCTCTCACATCTCACATCTCTCCTCTCACATGTCACGCCGCCACCACCACAAAACTCGCCGCCACCCGTTTTTTTTTTGGATCTGGGTTGTCAACCACGCCGCCACCATTCCAACACCAGTTCTATAATACTATATCTGAATCATTCCATCATTCCATCTTCATGTCTATGCCTAAACACTCATTCCCGCCACATGAGCAGAAGATCATAAATCAAAAACCCATATCAAACCTGGTTTCCAATAACAAGAGCATCCGGTAGATCGTTTCCGTGAACAACCGCCAACCAGAAAACAAAACCTTCATCTCACAGAAAAATTAACACCAAAAAATCAATCATCATCATTACAAACTGATGAAACCCACAACTCACCATTCATGAAACGCCCGTCGCTCATATAATTCAACAAATCCACTACACACCAAATCAATTACTTTAACACATTAAAGCACAAATAGATCGAGAAAGAAGATGAGATTTTGTGTGTGAGGAGTGACGGTGGATCTGTGTTTGGGATTTATGAAGATGAGATTTATGAAGATGGATCTGGGTTTGGGATTTATTCAATACCCGGTTACAAAACCCATTAGTCTTAATCGATTCTTCAAATAATCGATAAACAACTAATCGAACTCCCATGATTATCGACACCAGCATATTTCTACGAGTCCATTAAACCCCATGTATATGATTCACGAACTTGGAAGGTGAAAATGAAATTGGGTTGGGGGGATCCTTTCACACATACAGTACTAGAAGAAGAAATTGGGAGATATTTTCTCAATAATTAAAGCAGCCTTGAATGGACTGGTTTTAACAAACTACTAAAAGAACATGGTTTTGCATTTCTGCCCACTGATTCTATCTGAATTATTTTAAGCATATATGTTAGATATATGAAAGATAATGGCAACTTGATGAAAACAATGATACAATGTAAGATATATGAAAGATAGTGGAATTTGTTGGTGTGGAGGCGTTTCATACGCATGGATATATGGTAAGCAATATTTAGACATTTTAAAGTCTTATTCCTAGAATCTTGCACCACTGGGTGGTTTTTTTTTATGATAATAAAGAATATCAGTAAAAAAAGGTTTGTGTGTTTGATCTTGTGGGATGAAAAGGGGTAAGTGTTTGTATTTAATGAAGCCAAACAAGGAAAGGACCATAATGCCCCTTCATTTACACGATTTAACTGACAAAACTAACGTCCATCCAAGATAGGGACCATTCTTGATCTAAAATGTAAACGATAGGGATGATATGCGGACTTAATTTGAGATAGGGACTAGACTTGATGTTTGGTGTAAACGATAGGGACCAAACATGAAATTTTTTTTAAACTTAAACTCTTACAAAAAAGACGCACTGTTATGGTTTAATAAGAGCAGCTTCAATACTTACAAATGGTGAATGACTTTTTATTGTTTAAAAAAGTCTTTTGATGTGTTTTTTTCTATGGCAAGATAAGGTTTATGAAAAGCTTTTCACAAAAGCTCTTCATATAAAAAGTTTTTGATACAAATTCTAGTGATTAAATGATAGTTACATTAAATACAATAAATGGTCAAAGTCATTCTATCGCTTTAGCATCGTGATTTTTGGTTTTCACTTCCTTTCCTTCACTTTCACTCGAGAAATCATCTCGAGAACGTAACGTTAGTTTAAGCTTATATCAATCATGTAAGGTAATACACTATATAAGCTGAAACAAACACCAACATACGACCATTCAACATATATTATGAGTTTGTGTAGAACAATGATAATCTTTCTGAAACAAGGGGGTTGATGTTTTTCTAGAGAGAGAAACTTAGAGAGAGAAGTGAAAGAAACTTGTATATTGAAAAGTAAGAAATAAACAACCAACACCTCTTTCCATGGTGGAAAGAGGTTTAAATACCCCAAGTCCTTAATGGACTTGGGCTTCCGGCCCATGAACATGCTCATGGGTCGGGCTATTTAATAAATGAAACTAAACATAACTATGAGCCTATAACTACATTGTTGGAGTGACCGAGACTTTCTAAATGCGTAAAACGTATTTCCAACAATCTCCCCCAAAGGGAGGTCACTCCAAATTTACAAAGTCCTAATCTAGCATGTTAGATCTTGTTCTTGAGCTCGTAGTCTTCTTTTCTTTCTTTTTCTTTCCTTTTGTGAATATGTGTTGAATAATATCAGCTTTTTGCTTGGAACACATTCTTTTGGCCTTTCACGTGCAGTCTTTATTTTCTTGTGATATTCGCCTCTTTGTGACTTCATGTCCGACACACTTATCCTTTGTTTAATTCTTGAAAGTTTCAGAGTCGATACAGCGGAAGACTTTTTAGGTCATACTTTCTTGAATTTGCAGGAGTATTTGATGCAGAAGGAATAAGCATGTGAGGACGTCTTCAACAGGTACACCGCAACGTCACCGTCTTCAATAGGTACACAGCAACGCCACCATCTTCAACAGGTACACAGCAACGCCACCGTCTTCAACAGGTACACAGCAACGCCACCGTCTTCGAATGCAGCAACATAATAAGACACGAATAAAATGGCTTTGACATTTTATTCTAATTCGGTAGCATTTTACCTCCGGTCGGTGAAGACCGTTGGACGATATAAGATATCGTACCCGTGACGGATAGTTTCAATTAAGTAACTTCCTGACAGGATTTCGCGGGTAAACCCGTTCTCTTTATTCGACCGTCCAAAGCTGACTGCGAACATAAAGAGTGAATCATTTGGATTAAAAATCCTTATGATTGAAGCCGTCAATTCATGAAACCTGGAACAAGTGAATTTCAATTAAGATATTCACCATCGTTGCTTTCCAGTTGTCACAAACTTGATTCAAATTGAATCTTGCTTGTCACCTACCAAGTGCTGTTTGATGTTAACACTAGAAGGATTTCCACTCGTCACTGCGAACACTAAAGAGTGTCACTCTGAGTGTTCTGGCAAGATCATACGATAATGTGTAGAGGCCTGGAACGATTTTAAGTTCAGTTAAGAATTAAACTACTGTTTCTTTCCAGTTGTCACAAGATTGGTTCTTAAAGAACCGCACGTGTCACCTACCATGAGCTTGTTTGATGTTGGCTCAAGCAGGATTTCCATCTTCACTGTGATACTTGCGTATCACTTGGATGTTCTGGCAATATTACAAGAATACTGCGTAGGACTCATAAAAGATCTCTTACCTTTCACAGTGTGTGAAGAAGCAAGGAATAAATAGAAAGTGTCCTAATGAGACTTTTGATGATCTCGTGGCTCTAGACTCGATAGTGCGTTTTGATTTAGTGATTGATGGCTGAAGAGGAGTGCCACCTATTCAATATCAGTCTACTCGGAGTGAATAAACCAATAGATAACGTGTTGATCTCCGTGTGATTAAAACAAATACCTTTTGAGAGATATTTGAGTTAGTTGGGGAGGGTTGTGCATTGCATCACTGGGTCCATGATGGCTTTCTTCAATATCTAGAATCATTAACTAATGATCTCAATAGCATATGTATTGACTCGGTTTCTGCCTAAAGTTGTAAGGAGGGCTTCTTTCTTTACACCCTTTATCTTTACAATTCTTTTGCATTCTTCAACCCCTTCAATGCTTACCAATACGTCATCACTAGCACCTTGTTGTGATTGTTCCAGTGCTAGCTTAAGTACTTGGTCGGCATTTAACTACGTTCACATTCATTCTCCATCTTTCCTAGGACTTCTAGTTCTATCTAGGGACTTGTCCTTGGGAAGATTCCATCGGTTCTGATGAATCATTGGACTAATACCTATACCTACCACCCTTTTGTCACCACATCCGTCGTGAGTTTAAGTGTGTTTTGGGTTGATATAGTCACCATGAAAAATCCTTGAAAATCACTTAAAGCACTTGTGATATTAAAATCAAAGTTTTTGTGCCTTAAGTGTTTTGATCATCAAAAACGCTCCCCCTTAACTTGTGCATTACACATGTTAAGTTGGTTTATCTTTTAAGCCTTTTTCATTGTTTTAGCCGAATATCATTAAGTCTCCTTAATCCCATTTTCTCCCCTTTCCAAAATGTTAACCATCAATATTTTGGATATTAATGGATTAACCGGTCTTTGGGTAATAAAATAAAATTAGATGTTGGCCAAAGAACATATTAATGCTCCCCCTCAAATTAATGAGGGTAAGTTGTAGTGCTTGAGTATGATTTGTTTGAAAAAAATTTAGAATCTCGAGAGAAATTCTTGAAAAAAATATCATACTTTTACACTACAACAAGCCACAAAAGCTGACAAAGCAAAAAGATAACATATTCACAATTATAGACATATGGAGTTGACCTGTTATAGGACGAACCAAAATTAATTGGTTCGTTCTGTGAACCGATGGTGAGCTCCATATGGTCGTCCACCGACGAATCGTTCAATACTTCGTAGCAACCGGCGCTTCCTTAGAAGTTCCTCAATCTTCCTGATTGCGTACGATGCTCCCTTTCTGCACTGGGTTGTCCAGGTGTATTTGACTGCCGGTAGACGTAAGTTGGCATTGAGAACCGACAGATCATCTCGAACATTCTTTAGCGTTCCATCACTGAATTTGTGCAGTTCTGAGAAGCGCATGTATTGCATGACCCCAGTCTCATTAGGATAGAAGATCCCTGCTTCCGGCGTTGTTGTCCCCATGTAGACCTTCTTGTTCTTATGGAAATTACTGAGTGGAGTCGTATGGGGACGTTCCAGGTTTAGCTTCTTCTGATAACTTTCTACTCCAAGTTGAAAGTCTTCCACCCGGTTTTGAATGACGATTTTCCTGGCATATTGACGAAAGTTTGAACTCAAAGCTATGACAATCTCAGGTGACAGATGGTCAACTTTTTTTTGAGCCAATAGCAACAAAAGATCTTCGATGTCTTCAAGTTGAAGGTACTGGAGATCACTTTCGTCAATGCGGTACTCTTTCTCATCGGTACGTTTGAATACGATTACATTCAAGTAAACATAACCGAAGATGGTCTGAGTGGTTGCTCCTTGGATACTTTTGATTCTGTGAGCTGATACAATAGATGAACCCCTCTTAGGACGATGAAAATGATTGTAGGCTAACATTTTCTTTGCGGTCCAGTGAGAGATGCCAAGTAAAGCATAGGTATCATAAAACTTGAGTAGCTTCTTTCTCCATATTGAAACAGGCACTTTATCCTCTATCCATGGAACCTTCTCCAAGTTAACGGCCTTGAGCATTGTTAGTGACGTGGCATATTTCTTTGCTCCATTTTCAAGGTATTCAAGATCGTGAGAGACAAAATGCTCTATTGGGATAGTGGCAGAACCGGTGATGACCGTTGGTGTAAGAGGTCGCAACACGGGAGTCTGAATTCCTGTAGTTGTCGCTCTCATTGCTTTTGTAAGCTCATTCAGGTGATATTCTGCTTCATTATGGCTGATCTTTAACGTGTCAAAGAAGTCCACATTAGCAGCTGCCATTTTGATCAGATCCGGGGTCATCGTCGGTTTCCCATGAGAATACCTTAGAAAAGCCGAGAAGTCGATAGGGTTGTTGAGGAATTGGGTCAGCTCCATTTCAGTTTCAGTGTCAAATGGATACTGTGGTGCTGCATCTGTTAGCCAAAGTTGCTCTTGTACAGTATCATCAATGATAAGGGATTCAGCAAATGTCGGTTCTGGAACATTTAAATCTTCAACTTCCATGTCATCGTCATGCTGAACTGCAGATGATGTTGAAGGTTGAGTTTGCATCACCGGTATATCATCGTGAGGTTCTTCTTCAAGTATTGTCTCTGTCGGTTCTTCTGCTTGCATGTATTATACAGATTCAATGTGAGAATCAGTAGTGAATTCTGGTGCATTAGATATACCTGTAGCAACCTGCTGAGTTTCTGGGACTGTTGACTCCAGTGTCTTTTCTGTGGTGTCAGCAATCTTTTCTGCAGTTTCCTCTAAACCTTTCTCGGTGGCCGTAACATTGTCATCCTTGTTTGTCTCTTCGGCATTTGTACCGGTGTCGTCATTCTTATCACCCTTGTTGACTTCATTACCATTTTTATTATCATCATCGTCATCCTGATCATCATCTGTATCCTCGTCCTCGTCCTCATCTTCATCTTCATTCTTATCCTTTCCTTGTTCATCCTCTTCTTCCTCCTCATCTCCTTCCTTATCCTTATCCTCATCATCCTCTTCACCGTTTTCCTCGTCATCTTCCTCTTCTAAATCATTTTCATTGTCAGACTCAGAGTCGGTAGTGTCTGCAGGTTTCTCTTCAAGAATTGCTTGGTTGAGATATTGCAGAACTTTGCGTTTGTATTTCGATTTATGAGCTCCCAGATCTAGCAGACGTGTCTGTAGCAATGTCATTAGTTAAAGAGTAGATAAACCATTACCGACAAGATGTGGTAGTTGTTGATCAACATAAGACTTCACTTCGCGTCGAATGATCGTGGTCATCTGCTCGTCGATTAACCCGAGAAAAGCAGCATTTTCTTTATCCCGAGTTTTCTTCTCTTTAAGAAATGATTTATGTTGTGTTTTAAGCTTTGACACTTTGTCTGTTAGTTTCTGAAGAGTAGGCTCATCAGGTTGCTGTTCCTTGGAAGGAGTGGCAAACCTTTCAGTCAACGTAGCTATTTGTGTAGCTTGAGCCTCTAGTTGTTGTTGAAGAGACTGGATCAGTGGATCATTGACTGTGAGGAAAGGATTTAATGTGGATGATGCTTGTGGTTCTGTTGGTGGAGGTGTAACCATAACCGTTAAGGTGGTGGTGGATGATACTGGTTGTACAGGGATAAGTGTTGATGTGGATTCAGTTGTTGGGACGGTGGTTGATACAGGTTGTTCAACTCTGGATGACGGTGTAGATTCGGTGGTGATGGTGGTGGTTAATACTGGTTGTTCAACAAGTGTGGGTGTGATAGTGGTGGTTATGATCTCACTGATGACTGGGGTGGATAGTAGTGGAGTGGTTGTCGATGTAATAGTGGTTATAGGAACATCCACCATTTGTTCATTTGTTGGCGGATCAGTGTTTGTGACCTCAACACCCTCCCCTTCTAAATTGAGATATTTCATAACATCATCAGAGTTTGAAGTAGACTTACTTTGAAGTTGCGTGTCTGGTATGAAAGTTGCATGAGCATCTTCATTTAGCACCATGTGAGTCGGTTGTGGCAAAGATGTGGTGATATTGGCATCTCGATACATCAAACTTGTATCAGTATCAGCACTGCTCTCACGTTCTTCACTTGGCTCACGACTTTCCAAATGATAGTTTGCAGCATCTTCATACGCATCTTCATAAGTATCTTCCTCAGTAGGATCGTCATAAAATGCCGTATCATCATCAGGATTACCAAAATCTGCTAAATCGTCAAACACTCTTGAGCCTGATCCTCCAAAAGCTTCCTGTCGGCTTTGTTGAAGAACAATATGTAATCTTTTGGCTTCAGAAATTTGTTGTTTAGCAGATTCATTTGCAGCAACACTTGCCTCTTTGTCTTTAGCTTTCCTTGCTTTCTTAGGCCTGCGGAGTAGTACTTCATCTTGTTCTTCTTCAGTATGGATCAGCTCATCTTCATCAACAAGTTGCATTTTCCTGGGCCTTTATCTTTAGAAGCAGCTGATTGACGCTTTGAAACTCGTTTCTTGCGTTTACCTTTTTGCTTCTCTGAATGGTGTGAATTTGCACGCTTAAACTGTGCGTCAATATCATTAAGTATCTCTTGGTATTTATCACTCTCCTTGATTCCATCATTAAGCATTGTCTCGGGTACTGGAGCAGGAAGTAATGCATACTTTGTGGAATTAGTGTCTGCATTCATTGAGAGAATCACATAATCATCATCTTTGGTGTGATAGAAGAAATTCCCGCGAGTGTCAATGGTTAGGTCATTCTTCATAAAATGGTGGATAATGAGCTTGGTGAATCTCGGGAATGGAAGATGCGCGGATTTCTTCTTCGTTCCAGTAAACTGATAACAAAATTCTTGCCAGAGAAGAAGTGCATAGTCGACTTTGGATGCAGTATACAATCCCCAAAATAAGTGAGCCTGTGGTGGTCTCATTGCATCGGTGCCCCTAGTTTTTCCAGTAAGACACTTGACGATGATGGTGACAAGTGCTTTCCAGGGTTGCCCTATAGGTGAGGTGTTAAATTGTGATAGGTTGTTGATTTCCCCCTCATAATTCATGGCACGAATGACTCGAAGCATTTCATCATTATTTGGGTTAGCCACAAATTGTTCTCCTTGTGCCAACCTAGGAAGTTTAAACAATTTCCAAAAAATGCTCAAGTTGAGTACCCTTGGTGTTTTGTTCAGTTCAAAAGAGATAGTCTTTTTGGAGAAAGATGCAGTGTTCCAGAATTCATGCATGTATACTTCGGGAACAGATGCAGTACGTCTGAGTGTGTCTCTGATGGGTGATATGTCTAGGATATCCGTGGCTATTTTGAAAGATGGTAAAGCCGGATCAAAGTCATCTTGTAATCGAGAGTTGTTCTCAGCATATGGAAGCCTATTATTGAGCGAAACAAGTTCAAGATCACGAAGTCGTTGTTCTTCCTCTGTGATTGACATTTTCCTGCTTTGATGACATAAGCACAAATGATATACACAAAATATGTAGATGTCTTAAGTCTATGCCAGGTTAAAACATAGGGAAAATATCATTACAATTATTACCACAACATTCACACATACATCAGATGAACAAGATCCTTACATTTAGCAATACACTTAGGATAATGACATATATGCCAAAGACATTTTTATTCTAAAGAGATGACGACCTAGCATTAGTTCTTAAAATGTTTGGATTTCTTGGTGGTCATGACCAAAACCTCAGTAGGTTTAGGTTTGATTTCTACTAACACCTCAGTAGGTCTTGGTTTGATTTCAACCAAAACTTCAGTGGGTTTTGGTTTAGTTTCAACCACTACGTCAGGAATTGTAGGATTATCCTCAACCCAAACTATAGTGGGCTTGAACAAAGATGAAGCTTTGCCTTCCATGGCCTGGAAACAAAACACAAGACATTGACTAAGTAATTTGTATCTCTTTTGTTTACATAGGAATCAACTTATTAAATAAGATGAACTTCTGTAATAAGAAACCGTTCAAGTATTCTTATGAGATAAAAATTAACTCGTTTCAATAAAAAACTTGGTTTCGTGTTAGTGGCCCTAAAGTACTTAAAACCTAATGAGGAAGTAGTGCAAGCTAGGCCGAACTCAGTAGATAGTCTAAAGCAAGTGCATAAACATAAGAATCCTAATTCCATCGCTGTAAAACCCGCATGCTTTTACCATGAATAGTGCCCTTAAGATCGTACGTCCTAGATTAAAACTTACCTTATTCAGTATTGATCACATTCATGTGCTATTAATCAAGTAAGTACATACGTGTATAACATGATAAGTATCGTTTACGTACGAACTCATGATAAGCAGTTAATAAGTATTTCACGGGAACATAATTAAATCATGATCACCATTAAAACACGAACTAAAATAATCACGTAAATACATATAATATAATTACGAGCATAAATAAATACGTTAAGGTACGGTAAATATTTAACGAGAACACACTAAACATGAACACCAATAAACACGAATAAACACGTAACAAATTAAAACACGTAAAACACGAACACGAGAGCACACTATAATATTTTAGACACGGAAAACATTTGGGCTACCCCATGTGGGGCCCCATACCCACGGCTACAATCAAGAAATGGGCTAAGCCCATCAAGTTTACATGAAAGGGGGGTAAAGGGTAAAAACTACTTTCATTTTTCACTTTCCAAGGAAATAATCACAAAACCTAAAAAAGTTCTTCTCCCCTCCTCTCTTCCCTTTTGTAGCCGCCACCTTTAACACCACCTTAAGGGGGTGTTGGTTGATTTTGATCATAAAAACAAGTGCTTGAAACCGTGTTTGTTCATCCTCTTTCAAGCTACGTATTGGTATATCATTCTAAACCTTTCTTTACATTTCTTTTTAATCTTTAATTATTTTCATGAACATGTTATTTTTATTTTTGTGAAAACATGATAATTAAACATAGATCTAACATGTTTTGGGGTTAATTAAAATCAAAGAATGATATATGAGGGTGTTAGTTTTTGGCCGCCTAGTATAACCAACCCGAGGGGGGGGGTTCGGTTTGTTTTTAGCCGACCACCACCAAGACCATTTTGGTCTTGGTTGGTGCGTGTGGGACCCACGGCAGCAAGGGGACACAAGTACCCCGAGTTAGCTCGGGGTACGGTGTCGAGTTCATGCCCGATTCATGGTTCGTTGGTTAAAACATGATTTATGCTACATGTTAATATTATGAATTATGAACTTAGGATATAAATTAATTAATAACATGAGATATTAATTAAACCATGACTTAGGTTATTTTTAATTATTAGTTTAGCATGATATTAATTTAACCTAAGTATTTTATGTTATAAGTTATAATTAATTAATTATTTAAAACATGCCTATAATTAATTAATTTAGACATGACTTAGGTTATATTATTAATACATAATAATACACATTTTAACCTAAGTATTTTTTTCCATTTTAATTAAAACATGTCATACTTTAATTAAAATGCTTAACCTATAGTTTAATTAAAATACATGAAATAATAATTAAACTATACACTATATCATATGACTTAAGAAATAAGCTTATAAACACTTAGACTTATATTTTTAGCTTATGCAACCAGCTTAATTCTAATTATGGAAACTTCTAATTATAGAAACTTGATTAAATAAGGCAACTAATCTATTAATGGAAACCTTCTATATATGGAAACATATCTATTTCAGGCAGCTAATCTAATCATGGAAACCTTCTATATATGGAAACTTATTTAATTAAGGCAGCTGATCTATTTTTGGAAACTTTCTATTTTTAGAAACTAATCTATTTTAAGCAGTAAATTCTATTTCAGGAAACTTTCTATTTTTGGAAACTTTCTATTTTTGGAAACTTTCTATTTTAGGAAACTTTCTATTTTTGGAAACTTTCTATTTTTGGTAACTTTCTATTTTTGGAAACTTTCTATTTTTGGAAACTTTCTATTTTTTTGGAAACTTTCTATTTTTGGAAACTTTCTATTTTTGAAAACTTTCTATTTTTGGAAACCTGCTATTTTTGGAAAGTTACTTATTATTACACAGTAAGTATAATAATACATGAATTACCAGTAATACTTTATCAGATTAATCAGAGTACAAGGTAAACACAGATAGGGCTTTAAACAGTAAACCATGACTTAAAACATACAAAGTAAACTAAGATGAGACATAAAACCCAGTACGTAATCAGTGATTCGATACTTATACACGTGTGTATTCATGTAGCGTTAGTGATCCAGAAGTAGGAGTCTTTCTTCCGTTCATTCACTGGACTTGAGGTACGGATTCCCGTCCTTTCAGTATGGACATTCTTTCCTTATTAGGATTTCCCCGTATGCAGCCAACTGTTTTCCCCAGTATTTGTTTTATTGTTTTGAACTGCTTATGTTTAATTAGCATAATCTATAGCCATATACAAGCATGACCAGTTTCACCTAGTTATGGAGGTACCATAACCATAACATTGGAGGCACCAATGTTATGACTTCCCCACGGCGGAGTGATTGCTCGTGGCGTCCCTTTCAGTTTTTGCCATATTATTATATCATGTGGGGCGTATGGGTGCATCCTAGTTACATGTTTTATTCAGTATTTCATGGTGAATGTGGTGTGTGCCTTGCATCCTTCACAAGGAGTTGATCCCTCCTACCCAAACCAGTATATTAACTAGAGGCATCCCCTCTAATCAGCATGATGAGGTCACCCCTCCAAGTATTCATGCACGTGACCTTTTCATGACCTATATGGGCTATGGTATATTTATGTTAAAACAGTTTTCATAAGATAAACATAAGGCTTTTCAAACTATAAAACCAGTTTTCTCGATACTTAACCAGTCTACTCAGAACTTAGTCTTCCGCTGTTATATGTTACATGCTTATCCTATTTCATGCTATATTGTATATCCGTGCACTGAGCGTTTTGCTCAGCCGTTACTTTCCTTTCCATGTCCCAAAACGGCAGGTACCCAAGACTCGAGCATTTGGGGGACATGCATAGGATGGAAGCTGCCATAGACTTCTTCTCTTGTTTCCTTCATATATTTATGCTTGTTTAGTCTTTCATTCAGTTCATTTACTTGTTATGTTTTGGGCTTATGTTTGGGAACCGATGTTTGATTCCGGTTTTCCCAATGGTCATGTATGTTTTACTACATATTACCTTGCATGCTTTGATGACACGCCATAATTACGCGTGACATTCCATTTATCAAAATGGGGGTGTTACAATTATGGTATCAGAGCCAAGGCTTCGACCTGTAGGCTCTAAAACTCGACCTGTGACTAGTGGGTAGTCACCAGGAGCTTCCTAAGCCAACGATTGTTATTCCACGTATTGATGTTTCAGCGCGTTGTTGTTTTAACCATTACGTTTTCAGCACCTTGTTGTTTTCACCATGATGTTTTCACCAGTATCGTCTTACTAATATGGAATGAACAACCGTCATCCATACTTAGTTATGTGTCATTGTCTATGCATGATGTTCCTCGTGAACTGTGACGATGTGGACTGACCCCAGTAGTTCATAATTTTCACATAAAATTTTTTCTGTTAAGTTTTGACAATGACTTTTAATTATTATGTTCCATGCATTCATGCATTTATATCATATGTCATCTGTTGCAGGAATTTTGACTAAGTAATGGTTGGTACAGGACTGGCCCTATTTAGTCGCATGTGCTTTTATCGAAACTTTTAACTTTGGGACCGACCCATAGGCGTCCCCTCGCCATGTCTTTTGTTTTGGAACCGACCCATAGGCGTTCCCTCGCACATATAAAGGTTTTATAAACTACATTACGCATTCATGCACTGTTTTTCTTGCATAAAATTTTTCTCATGATTTAAATTGGCATAAATTTTTTTTTTTTCATGTCCCATCATAAGTTATTATGTCTTTATGTCAAGTATGCCTTCATACTGTCATGGTTAACTTCAGTTTCATGCTGATTATGTTATACACTTCTTCGTAATAGATGGTTTCATGTTTCCTCATGATAATTCCATCTTCATGTTGATTATGTTTCGCGCCTCTTTTGTTATTTACGTTGTCCTGCAAGACATTGTTAGATTTCTTGAATCATGCTTTCATGATAGTCATGGTTGGTTTCCATTGATCATGCTGTGAGGCAAATCATCGTTGAATTTTGTGTAACCACACTTTAGCGTTTCCCTATGCAACCAGAATGAGGTATTTACTGGCATTGCCAGGTTATCATGATGTTTTTCCTAACCGTTTAACTGATATACTTTCTTTAGATCATGATAAATGATCGACTCCATACCGATCATTTCATGTGCATTCCACGTGTACTCCACGTACCGTATTTCATGTGTATTACATGTACCTAAATCCATGTGTATTTCACTTGCAATATTTCACGAGTATTCGCTAGTCGATTCTGAATCACCTTAGGCGTATTTTCAATTGCTGATATTCTACAAGATTGTCGATGCCGCTCATAGCTTGGAGATGTTACTGAAGGTTGATGCTGCTGATGTTGGGAGACGCTACGAGATGCTGATGCTGATGCTGTTCACAACCTGGAGATCCTAAAAGACGAAGACAAAGGCGTCGGAGCAAAGCTATTGACGGGAAGGTGCTTCACCATCAGAAAATTCCCATCAATCATTGTCCCAAATTCATAGTTACATGTCACACGTCGTTCGGCTGTCATTTCAGCCATATGAGTGCAAACCGGCACCAACCGGCCACTCAGCTGAATAGTTACATGAATCACGGTCATGAGAATGGCCGTCATGGAACTAACAGACAGGACGATAGTAACCGCTACCATGACAGAAAATATCCTAGAAATCGCAACCGAGGCTCTGGCCGCGGACGTGATCAGACTTACAAATGATCAGTAGTACAACCGATCCACCAATTTTGGCATAATAACCTTATATTGTGGTTATATTTGTTTCACATCTCGAGACACATGTCAAGCCATCAGTCAAGACACATGTCTCACGTATACCTCCTGAAGACACATGTCAAGCCACCAGTCAAGACATATGTCATGCTTATTGTTCCAAGGAACGAGTCAAGACACATGACTCACGTCCAACTATGGAACATTTCTAAGGAATTCTGGGTACCCTCCAAGGGTATATCTATGTTGTTGTGCCATGTATTAATCAGGCCACAAGAATTTCAATACCATTATCGGCGCATCAGTGAGAACTGTCACGTTGCCGATGTCACTTTCATTTCTTTCACTATATTTCATATATTCATGACCATGTAGGACGCCTTTTTATTCCCACGCATACGAAGGTTTTCCTTCAGCTTAATGATAAGATCCAAGCTGCTAACGCATTTCCTCGGACAGACACGAGATGAATTTTATCCTAATTATGTACTATGAACACCACACCATGCTATGATTCATAATTATGTACAGTAATGTTCAGGCTCCTGAATACATTCAGCTTGATTTTCCATCAGGAAAATCTGTACAAATTATCTATGCTTTTCAAGCACGCGCTTTGTTAGCCATAATTGCTAAAATTTTCTAGCTGTCAGTAACACACGACTACTAAGGTCCTTTTACGCATAACCAACGGATTATTCCAAAATTGTTCCTTACACTCCAGAAGAACCTTCAAGGAGAAGGATGGTACCATGAGATTATGTGTCGACTACCGTCGACTTAGACAAATCACCATTCATGACAGTTATTCTCCTCCACATATTGACAACATGTCCAATCAACCGTATGGTGTTAATCACATTTCCAAGATCGAACTCACGATCATGCTGCCAACAGTGACGAGTGAAAAAGCAGGACATGTCCATGACTGCTATTCGTACACGACTCGGTCATGCTAGATTTATGATTTTGAATTAGTCTCATCAATGCTCCAACCGCATTATGGACTTAATAAATTGAGTTTCCATGAACTCCTAAACAAATTCATCAGCGTTTTCATTGAGGATAACCTGATTTCCTCTAAGCCTAGAGAAGAACAGGAAGACCATATCTGCACTATGTTGCAAATTCTATGACAAGAGGAATTCTACCCTGGAATTTTTTTTTTCCAATATCAATTCTGTTTGATTACAGTGACACACTAAATCACATGGGTTTCTATGGTTAATCTTACCATGACCCAGCTTATGCGTAAAGGAGAGAACCCTACACTACATTAGGTGTTCTAGAAAATTATACGCTAGGAGAAGTCTAGATTCAGAGACTCAGAGTTTCGCAAACTCCTAGGTATCAAGTTCTACGAAGCAAGATACAGTTACGTTCATATCTAGGTACTTGACATACCAACAGGTTAAGATAGGACACCAACAAACTGGGATGTTTTCATCATATGAAATTGTGAATCGAAAAGGGACAAGATCTCCATGGATTTTAGTTACCAGATTTCTGCAAACTCAGAAGAAGTATGATGCTATCTGGGTTATTGTCAACAGTTTGATCAAGTCTGCAGAATCCTTACATCCATACGGATTTCAGAACCAACATATTGAACGAACATGTTCCAGCCAAGGCTCATCCGATCACTTGGCAATCTCTCAGCTATCGTGTCAGACAAAGATTCGTAATTGTACTCCTAACTTACTTCACGTCTTCATTCTAATTCCACGACTTGCTTTCGCGCTCACGTTCATGACATTATTCACGTTCATGATCGTATTTTGGCTTACGATTTTATGTTCATTTCTTTTCTCATTCTGGGAAGTTTGCAAGAACTTGTGAGACCAGACCCAAGTTTAGTATAACTCTCCATCATCAGATAGACGTTTCACGTCATATTCCACGTCTCACCTTGTAGCGTTTGGCGTTACCGCCATTATATTCTATGATCACGATATGTCTCACATGTCATGATCATTCCACGTTCCTCATATCATGAACAAGATATGTTACACGTATCATGGATCACGATATGTTTACTCATACTACACTCGCCATATCTCCACGTAGCACGTTCAAAATTTTTCACGTATCACGTTCAAAATTTTTCACGTACTACGTTTGTTTATGTCTCGCGCATCTTTCTAATTATCAGTTAAGTCAGATGGTCTTGCATCGTAACGTTTCAGTTACCCTTGCACGTTAACTCTTATTTTCCTCGATCGAATTTAGGGGATCTACCTTCCGTTGATAACCAAGAATTTCTTCGTATTCCAAGTCAAGGTCAGGAGGACCAAGATTTATCATTAGTGTCAGGATCTTTTGAAGGAACCGTTCCAAGAGGGAGGCAACTTGGAAACGGACAAGTTCATCCGGACTTCTTATCCATTTTTCTCTTATCGATTAGATATGTCCTTTCAGTCACGTCACGTTCCATGTCTTTTCAAGACAGGTCACGTTCCATGTTCCCTTCTACCATGTCACCTTCATTTCCGTTATTTTGCATACCTTTCCAGTTTGATTCGGGTATGTTTCGCTTCCAGTTACGTTATCTATAATTCGGGGACGAATTATTCTTTTTAGGGGGGAAGAATTGTAAAACCCGCATGCTTTTACCATGAATAGTGCCCTTAAGATCGTACGTCCTAGATTAAAACTTACCTTATTCAGTATTGATCACATTCATGTGCTATTAATCAAGTAAGTACATACGTGTATAACATGATAAGTATCGTTTACGTACGAACTCATGATAAGCAGTTAATAAGTATTTCACGGGAACATAATTAAATCATGATCACCATTAAAACACGAACTAAAATAATCACGTAAATACATATAATATAATTACGAGCATAAATAAATATGTTAAAGTACGGTAAATATTTAACGAGAACACACTAAACATGAACACCAATAAACACGAATAAACACGTAACAAATTAAAACACGTAAAACACGAACACGAGAGCACACTATAATATTTTAGACACGGAAAACATTTGGGCTACCCCATGTGGGGCCCCATACCCACGGCTACAATCAAGAAATGGGCTAAGCCCATCAAGTTTACATGAAAGGGGGGTAAAGGGTAAAAACTACTTTCATTTTTCACTTTCCAAGGAAATAATCACAAAACCTAAAAAAGTTCTTCTCCCCTCCTCTCTTCCCTTTTGTAGCCGCCACCTTTAACACCACCTTAAGGGGGTGTTGGTTGATTTTGATCATAAAAACAAGTGCTTGAAACCGTGTTTGTTCATCCTCTTTCAAGCTACGTATTGGTATATCATTCTAAACCTTTCTTTTCATTTCTTTTTAATCTTTAATTATTTTCATGAACATGTTATTTTTATTTTTGTGAAAACATGATAATTAAACATAGATCTAACATGTTTTGGGGTTAATTAAAATCAAAGAATGATATATGAGGGTGTTAGTTTTTGGCCGCCTAGTATAACCAACCCGAGGGGGGGTTCGGTTTGTTTTTAGCCGACCACCACCAAGACCATTTTGGTCTTGGTTGGTGCGTGTGGGACCCACGGCAGCAAGGGGACACAAGTACCCCGAGTTAGCTCGGGGTACGGTGTCGAGTTCATGCCCGATTCATGGTTCGTTGGTTAAAACATGATTTATGCTACATGTTAATATTATGAATTATGAACTTAGGATATAAATTAATTAATAACATGAGATATTAATTAAACCATGACTTAGGTTATTTTTAATTATTAGTTTAGCATGATATTAATTTAACCTAAGTATTTTATGTTATAAGTTATAATTAATCAATTATTTAAAACATGCCTATAATTAATTAATTTAGACATGACTTAGGTTATATTATTAATACATAATAATACACATTTTAACCTAAGTATTTTTTTCCATTTTAATTAAAACATGTCATACTTTAATTAAAATGCTTAACCTATAGTTTAATTAAAATACATGAAATAATAATTAAACTATACACTATATCATATGACTTAAGAAATAAGCTTATAAACACTTAGACTTATATTTTTAGCTTATGCAACCAGCTTAATTCTAATTATGGAAACTTCTAATTATAGAAACTTGATTAAATAAGGCAACTAATCTATTAATGGAAACCTTCTATATATGGAAACATATCTATTTCAGGCAGCTAATCTAATCATGGAAACCTTCTATATATGGAAACTTATTTAATTAAGGCAGCTGATCTATTTTTGGAAACTTTCTATTTTTAGAAACTAATCTATTTTAAGCAGTAAATTCTATTTCAGGAAACTTTCTATTTTTGGAAACTTTCTATTTTTGGAAACTTTCTATTTTAGGAAACTTTCTATTTTTGGTAACTTTCTATTTTTGGAAACTTTCTATTTTTGGAAACTTTCTATTTTTTTGGAAACTTTCTATTTTTGGAAACTTTCTATTTTTGGAAACTTTCTATTTTTGGAAACCTGCTATTTTTGGAAAGTTACTTATTATTACACAGTAAGTATAATAATACATGAATTACCAGTAATACTTTATCAGATTAATCAGAGTACAAGGTAAACACAAATAGGGCTTTAAACAGTAAACCATGACTTAAAACATACAAAGTAAACTAAGATGAGACATAAAACCCAGTACGTAATCAGTGATTCGATACTTATACACGTGTGTATTCATGTAGCGTTAGTGATCCAGAAGTAGGAGTCTTTCTTCCGTTCATTCACTGGACTTGAGGTACGGATTCCCGTCCTTTCAGTATGGACATTCTTTCCTTATTAGGATTTCCCCGTATGCAGCCAACTGTTTTCCCCAGTATTTGTTTTATTGTTTTGAACTGCTTATGTTTAATTAGCATAATCTATAGCCATATACAAGCATGACCAGTTTCACCTAGTTATGGAGGTACCATAACCATAACATTGGAGGCACCAATGTTATGACTTCCCCACGGCGGAGTGATTGCTCGTGGCGTCCCTTTCAGTTTTTGCCATATTATTATATCATGTGGGGCGTATGGGTGCATCCTAGTTACATGTTTTATTCAGTATTTCATGGTGAATGTGGTGTGTGCCTTGCATCCTTCACAAGGAGTTGATCCCTCCTACCCAAACCAGTATATTAATTAGAGGCATCCCCTCTAATCAGCATGATGAGGTCACCCCTCCAAGTATTCATGCACGTGACCTTTTCATGACCTATATGGGCTATGGTATATTTATGTTAAAACAGTTTTCATAAGATAAACATAAGGCTTTTCAAACTATAAAACCAGTTTTCTCGATACTTAACCAGTCTACTCAGAACTTAGTCTTCCGCTGTTATATGTTACATGCTTATCCTATTTCATGCTATATTGTATATCCGTGCACTGAGCGTTTTGCTCAGCCGTTACTTTCCTTTCCATGTCCCAAAACGGCAGGTACCCAAGACTCGAGCATTTGGAGGACATGCATAGGATGGAAGCTGCCATAGACTTCTTCTCTTGTTTCCTTCATATATTTATGCTTGTTTAGTCTTTCATTCAGTTCATTTACTTGTTATGTTTTGGGCTTATGTTTGGGAACCGATGTTTGATTCCGGTTTTCCCTATGGTCATGTATGTTTTACTACATATTACCTTGCATGCTTTGATGACACGCCATAATTACGCGTGACATTCCATTTATCAAAATGGGGTGTTACAATCGCAATGTAGCAATCCATTGGAATCCTAACCAAGCCATCGCAATGAATCAAGCATCGGAATCCTATTGAAGTAACATCCTATCGCAATATCTATGTCCATCGCAATAAGTACATTTCCATCGGAATAAATGAAAATTCATCGCAATATTACCCATCGCAATACCTAGTGCGAAGCCATCGCAATGACGCATCGGAATAGGCCATCGCAATACGCCATCGCAATGAGCGATCGTAATGTCCATCGCAAGGAGCCATCGGAATGACCCATCGCAACGACCTATCGCAATGAACCATCGCAATGACACATCGTAATGAGCCATCGCAATGAGCCATCGAAATGACTCATCGCAATAGCCCATCGCAATGAGTCATCGAAATGACTCATCGCAATGACAGGCATCGCAATGATGGTATCGTAATGTGCATCGAAATCCGTGACAGGGATTCGATCTCAAACGTTGACTTCTCGATCTGGAACTCAGGCAATGTTTTAAGTGATTCTGGGCAAACCCAATGATCATCTAAGTATTTAGAACAAATCCCACAACCTAAATACCATATCCATAGCAAAAATACGAGACCCTAAATCTTGGATATGATCTAACGGTACTGTTTTGATGTGTTGAGATGAAACGGATTAAATGAGAGCAACTTAAACAAGATAGAATACCTAGATTTTATGCAGCAAGTGATAAGTCACGAATCAAAGATCAACTGGAGCTCAAGGTCTTAACAATGGCGGATAGAAGATGTGTTTGTGTGTTTCCAGTAAGGACGGGGAAGGGGGGGTGAAAGGTTTTGACTTGGTCAAATTGGTCAAGCACCCACCATTTTGCAAAAAGTGCAATAATGGTCCCCCTATTTTAGAATGTTTAGTTAAAGTTAAAATCAACTTAACAAAAATAAACCCGCTCACAAACACGACCACAAATACTTAACGCCAAAATTTTAGTGACCTATGCATAAGATTCTATATCACACAAGGCACACATAGCATAACCGATGATGAAGAATAGCTAATATTTTCTGATAATCCCTTTTAACGACCAAATTTGTTTCCACGAAGAGTTAATATTTGCTCCCCCTTAATCCCTGACCCGTTTTCTATTTAAAGAGTTGTAGTCAATGATTTTGAGGACACAACTATTAATGAGGACATTTGCCGGTTAAGTGATTTTATAGAACGATTCTGGTGGTAATAAGATTTCTCTTATTTTACAAAATAAGTGCACTGAAACGTACACAAATTTGTGTTAGACCAAGTTATAAAGTAAACTTAGTCCCTTACAAGGTTTTAAAGTAAACCTTGCCCGAGAAAATTAATTCCCGTTGTGAGACAACGTTTTCAAAAGAAATACGTGACTTTAATGCGAAAAACGGGTTGCAGTCTGAAATAACTACAAGCCATAATGGGCATGTTTTAAAACTTGTACAACTTTTATACGGACTCTATTTATGGCGCCGTGTCAATATTAATCGACATTTCTAAAGCCGTAAATATTACCGTACTAAAAGACATGCCCGATTTGAAAATAAAAATAACAATATTTTTGGAATTTCTTGATTTTATATTTTTTATGGATTTTCTATGTTTTATATTTTTTATGGATTTTCTATGTTTTCTATTTTTGTATTTTGCTTTTGATGGTTTAACTATGTACGATAATATACAAGATCACGATCAAAGGATACTCGAGAATAGTTTACCATTACTATTCTTCAGATTCTTCTGCCAACTCCTTAAGTGTCGCTGGTGAAAATGATTTCATGCCTAGCTTTTCGATCAAAAACTCGATACGTCCTCGATCTAAGGCCTTTGTGAATATATCTTCCAGCTGATACTCAGTGTTGACGAAGTACAGTTCGATCACTCCATTTTCCACTTGCTCCTTGATGAAGTGGTAGCGGATGTCAATGTGCTTTGCTCGAGAGTGTTGAACGTAGTTGCAGCATAGAGCGATTGCACTTTTGTTATCACAGTACATCGGGATTTTGTTGAATCCAAGACCGTAGTCAGTCAATTGTGACCTCATCCAAAGAACTTGAGCACAACAAACGGACATAGCAATGTATTCAGCCTCAGTACTTGATATTGCAGCGCTTTTCTGCCTTTTTGATGCCCAACTAACAAGTCTATCTCCAAGAAGTTGCACACTGCCAGAAGTGCTACGTCTGGTATCTTGACACCCGGCATAATCTGCATCTGCATATGAAATTAGTGCAATAGAGGAATCCTTCGGATACCATAGACCACGATGAAGTGTTCCTTTTAGATACCGAAAGATCCTTTTCATAACATGTAAGTGCTTTTCGGTAGGCCGAGCCTGATACCGGGCACACATGGCTATAGCAAATTGCAAATCAGGCCTGCTAGCAGTCAGATAGAGAAGGGTGCCGATCATTCCACGGTAAAGTTTAGGATCGACAACTATCCCTTCCTTATCTTCATCTAACTTGGATCTCTCCACCATTGGAGTATCCACGGGGTCACAGTTTTCAAAGTGATATTTCTTTAAGGATTCAAGAGCAAATTTGGATTGATTAATGAAGATGCCTCTGGGATTCTGAGAAATTTGCAACCCTAAAAAAAATGAAATTTTTCCCATCATCGACATCTTAAAGCGTGTGGACATAATTTTCTCAAAACGGTCAGACAAACGTTGATTAGTAGCAGCAAATATTATATCATCAACATAAATTTGTACCAGTATCATGTCGTTGTCCTCCTTGAGAATGAATAATGTTGGGTCCACTTTGCCTTTGGAGATGAGATACGACGATAAGAGATCGTACCACGCGCGTGGAGCTTGTTTCAACCCGTAAAGAGCCTTCTTGAGCTTGTACACGTGATTAGGATACTCTGAATTGACGAATCCATTCGACTGGCTTACATAGACATCTTCCTTTAATTCACCATTGAGAAATGCCGTCTTAACATCCATTTGGTAGACGATCATATTCATCTGAGCAGCATAAGCAAGGAATAGTCTAATTGCCTCCAATCGTGCGACAGGAGCAAAGGATTCTTCAAAATCGATACCCAAAGCTTGTTTGTAACCTCTAGCAACCAATCTAGCTTTGTTTTTCAGCACACTACCTAACTCATCGAGCTTAACCTTGTATACCCACAACAATGTCAAGATTTCAACGTTGCTGGGTAACGGAACTAATTCCCACACTTCAAGACGTTGGAATTCATTAAGTTCCTCTTGCATGGCTTCAATCCATGATGATTTGGTCATGGCTTGTTGCCAGTTTTTAGGTTCAGTGTCTGAAAGAAATGCATCAAAATAGCAATATAATGCATATTCTTGGAGTTGATGGCGTGTTAAGACTGGTCGATCGATGTCACCAATAATATTGCGGATTGGGTGATCCTTTGTCCATTTAGTGTTGTGAGTTTCAATCCGTGGTGGTCGGGAGTGAACGATTGCAGGAGCTTCCTCTGAGGTAGACGCACCGGTAGGGTCTTCAGGTATATGTGAACCAAAGAAGGGAAGCTCTTGTAAGTGAGCATATTCCAGATCGTGATCATATAGGTCCTCTTCAACATCATTAGGAACGAGTGGGGGTGATGATTCAGGTGTTGTTTGAGAATTGGTGGGGGATGGGACATCTTGTTCAAGAGTAACAGTAGATGCCTCGGATAGATTTCCATTATTTTGAGCAACAACTACGGGAATCGGAGCTACTGCTACAAGTGCTGGAGAATCATTACTCTGTGGATCGAAGAATTCATCAAACATAGGTTGAAATAACTTATCCCACTCGGACCTTGTTGGTGGTATAAATGATGGAGAAGTAGGATTGTTGGGAATTAATCCGGAACAGATTGTACCGGTTCCCATCTCGTGTAATGCGGGTTCAGAGCCGTGTTGCTCAGAAGCCATCGCTTTCAGCTCATCAAAATCGACATCCAAAGTTTCTACTATCTTGCCAAGACGAAGGTTATAAATTCGGTAAGCTTTCTTTGTAGGCGAGTAACCAATGAAAATTCCAATATCAGCCTTCGGTTGAAGTTTTCCCAGATTCTCACTATTTGTATTTGGATAGCAAAGTGCACCAAACACATGAAGATATGAAATATCGGGTTTGTGTCCATGAAGTAGCTCATATGGAGTTTTACCATGACGTTTGCGAATGATGGAGCGGTTTTGGGTATAACATGTGGTTGCCACTGCTTCAGCCCATAAGAATAAAGGAGCATTCGCATAAATCAACATAGTTCGAGCAGCTTCCATAAGTGTACGGTTACGTCTTTCAACGACACCATTTTGTTGTGGAGTACGAGCCACAAATGTTTCATGAGAAATACCAACCTTTTCATAATAATTTCGAAGAGTCTGATTAACGAACTCAGTGCCGTTATCAGTTCGAATGCGGCGAACAGTAGCATTACGACGTACTTGGATCATCTTTAAGAAAGTAATGATATACTCTGGTGCTTGATCCTTGGATGCTAAGAACTTTACCCATGTAAACCTTGAGAAATCATCCACTATGACGAGGATGTATTTTCTACCACTCACACTAGCCGTACGCATTGGCCCGCAAAGATCCATGTGCAAAAGATACAGTGGTTCTTGGTTGGTGTCTTCTGCTTTAGGTTTGTAATATTTCTTGGTGCTTTTCCCCAATGAACACGCGGAACATAAGTGATCCTTGTCGAACTTAAGTTTTGGAAGACCACGAACAAGTTCGTTTCTAGCCAAATGGTTAATAGCATCAAAGTTAAGATGAGATAACCGTCGATGCCACAACCATGACTTGGTCTTAGATGCTTTGGAGAGTAGGCAAACAGGAGAGGCGGCCATCATGTTTTGAATATACAAAGTATAGATATTATCCCCTCGAGAACCCTTTAACAAATCATTTCCTACAAGATCGCGAATGAAGCAAGTATGTTGTCGAAAGGCCACTTCAAGGTTTGAATCGCAAAATTGTCCTACTGAGAATAGATTGTGACCAAGTCCGTCTACATAATAAACCCTTGAAATCGTGACATTCCCAATTTGATATTGACCATAACCCATAATCTTTGCAATATGGTCGTTGCCGAATTTAACCGTTCCTAGAAACTTGCTGACGAAATTTCTGAGCATCGAGCGGTCTCTAGTCATATGTTTGGAGCACCCCGAGTCCAAATACCAAAGAATAATTTGGACGACCTGAAATTATTACCAAACACAGACGATGTATCGGATTCTAATTGTTCTTCTGAGTTAGCAGGTACAGATATAATTATCTTAGATTTGCTATCAGACGAAACTTTAGGTTTCCAGATTTTCTTACTAGTGGTTGGCTTAGATTCTAGTTGTCTAGTATTCTGAGATACTTTTTGACTGGGGACATTACCACTGGTAGGCACAATAGTGGGGGCAGACCTAGTTAAAGGGCGCTTTTTCCATTTCTTAGTGCTAGTGTTCCTATTTAAAGGACGCTTAGACCTAACTTCCGTGGATGTGATCCTAGTTAAAGGGCACTTAGTTCCATTTGTAGTAAAGGTCCTACCAGTGGGTTTCCATTGCCACCCAACTTGGGTAAATTTCTTCCCTGTTGGAATCCATTCAAGATTGTTCTTAATAGCATACATTTCATTCACGTGATCAACAAGGCATAAATCATGACGCTGAGAAAACATGCATTCATTACAATTCCAACATTTCGCATTAGAATTCACATTTTGCTTAGGTTTCCACTCATAAAGAGAACCTTTTGTCTTAGCTACATGATTCGTTTTATTTAAAACTGAAATAACGTTCCTAGGGTGCACTTCTACTTTCTTCTTCTCAGTCCTATTAGTGGAAGGCTTGATCCTATCTTTCTTGTCTTGAGATCCTTTAGCCTTAGTGGACACAATTACTCCTGTAGAAGTCAGGGGAACATTAGTTACAGATTTTGACTTATCCTTGATGGGTGTGTTTAAAACAGGCTTAGCTCCTGGGGTCTTATTGAATGGAGTAATGGCAATGGTGGTTTGTTGTTTAGATGGTACAGATATCGGTTGCCCAATGTACTCTAAGTTTGCTAAACAATCCTGAACGCGATCCACATATAATAAAAGCTCATATACACTATGACTTGTGGGATCACGTTCACGCATTTCATCAATAATCTCTCTAGCTAGATCAGCATGTTCTAAGGCATTTTTCATATATGTGGCAAACTTGGTGGGACTTTTCTTAAATTTAGGATCCCGATATAGCACACGTGGGTTGGGTTTGGGAGCACTAGAGGTCGAGGCAGAGACAGTAGCTTGACTATCAACACTTCCTCGTCCTTTGAGTTGAAGTGTTTCCTTTAATTCTGCTAGAACCATGTTTTTGTCTATGAGCTGAATTTTTAGGTCAAAGGTTTCCTCACATTTCTTGTTCAGTTTGTCAATTAAAGACTTTTGCTCTGTCGCATTAAATGCGAGGTGTTCTTCTATTGAACCAGAAATTTGTGAGTCTCCCTGTCTTACTTGTTCACGCTCTCCTAGTATAGAATTAATTCTATTTTCTAGGACATGATTCTTTGTCTCTGCAGCCTCTAGTTCCGTTTTTGTTTCTAGTAATTCTCTCTTAATTCTCATCATCTCTTCTTCTAAATTCTGAACCATCTGAATCATCTTGTCACTTGTCTCAACGGAGTTTCCACCATCATTTAGTTTTGAAAGAGTTTCATTTTTAGATTGATTCTCAATTTCAAGAGATATAGAATGTTGTTGAAGCTCATTAAAACTTTTTGAGAGTGTATTATACGAATCTTGAAGCTTGAAAAATTCAGCGTTGGATTCATGACAAGAATGATTTTCTACAGTATTCACATGTTCAACAGTATTCACAGATTCATGCACATCATCACAAATATTCACAGTAGATGAAATTTCATGAGTATATTTAACAGTAACAACTTGCATCACTTCGAGAGACACCATATGTTCTAAAAAGCGGTCATATTCTGATAAAATCTTTTCCTTTTCAATTAAGTGTTGTTCATAAGCATCATCCATTTTATTGAAAACTTTTTGAACTTCACCAACTTCAAAACTTAAATTACACGCTAGATCATAGACTCCTTGTTTAATATGGTCCACAAACTGAACGATCTCTTTCTCAAACACCGTTTTCATGTGTTCGAACGCCCATTCTCCAGCGGTTTGAGCCGTTGAAGTCGTACATTCCAAAATGACCTTGTCAAACTCGATAAGGTACTACCCAATCTCTTCCAAGCTGAGCTTTACCGTACTAACCGGTGGAAGATTCTTAGGAATTTCCTTTGGTTTGTCCGAGTTGACGAGTGTAGGAATTATACTAAGGCATTCTCTAGTAGGCATGAAAGTGGATGTTTGGAGAGTTCTCTTTTTCATATTAAAACGAATTCTAAGATCTATTGTGGCATTTTTTGCATTCATTTGAGCATAATCATATTCAGGATATGTAGAAAGTAATTTTAACTGCTTCTCATCATATGGTGTCATACTCTTAGAATCATTTGAGAACACAATCAGATCTAATACCAATCCTAACTTTGTTGCATCATAAAGTCGTGGGTTGTGGTTAAGCGCTTGCTTTGCATACCCCGGGTTAGGTGGTAAGTCTATAAGACGCGATAGATTGAACTCTTTAAATGATGCATGAAACAAGTGTACTAGACGTGAAGCAGCATATTGTTTTAAAAGCTTAGTTTCCGTTTCTTTTATTCTTTCAGACGTTTTAATTTCCTTTTCAAGCTATTTGGACTCAAGAATTTCAAAATCCGTTTAAAGTTGTTGAAAATTAGTAACGACTGACTCTTTTTCTTTAAGTTCATTCGAATGATTTGCTCTTAAACTCTCAATTTCTAGCAGATTGTCCATTTGAACTTTCCTAAACCTATCAAATTCAGGATTGGTTAAGGTAGTGGACACAGGAGTCATTTCCAAGGTTTTAACCTTGTCCTTATGCAAAGCAAGCTCGGACAATAAAGTCTGATTAGCATTCATGGTTTCAAGGATCGTACTATTCATTCTGCTAAGCAAAGATGTCGGGACCGTAACCAAATCAGGTTGAGCAGACGAATTGATAGTCATAAAAGCTCCCGGTTGTGGTTCACTCAAAGTCTGAGGACTTGCAATGTTATTGCTATCATTGTTTGTCTCGTCGATTGAGTTACTAACCACCGGAGGCTGTTCCGAATAGTCAGACATTTGCTCAACTTGATAAGGTACAATACTAGTATCTGTATCAGTATTTGGTACCTCAGAAATGGTATCAGCTCCATATAGTGAAAGGTTTGTCATAAGAGCTGCTTTGGCGGTGTTAAGATCATCACAATCAGAGTCATATGCATCCAAATCATCACATTGATATGCAGCATTGTTGGTGATGACTGTTGTGAGACCATCAGTTTCCGCTACTCCCGGATCTGCAAGGAATGCCAATTCTTCTGCATCAAGATCACGACCTTGGGCTTGAGCATTCACCAGGTAAATCTTCTCCTTAAACCATGTGTCGTCCCTTCTCCTCTTAGGTTGCTTGCATTCTCGGGCCATGTGCCCTTCCCCTTTGCAGTTGTAGCAAATAACCACCTTCATTTTACCAGTGCTGTTTGCCCTTGTAGCAGTAGTAGTGGATGAACGTGCACCAGCGGTAGACGAATTCTATCTCCCTTGAAGTGGTTGCACCATGACTCTTCCGTCCTGAATTGTTGCCTGTTGTCGAGAGTTAGACGAGTTCCTTAACTGATTGTTAGTTGTTGCTGGAGCTCGGTAACCTCGTTTGTTCAATGTTTGACTTAAATAAGCAGACATCAGAGCAAGGATTTCAGTAGGGCTATCTCCTTGTCTAAATTCAGGGACAGGGATGTCATCTTCACAGTAGAAAGCTGGTGCTGCTTGAGCTACAGACTGATTGGTTGGAGCACTGACTTGTTGTGAGTAATGAGGTTGAGGAGCCTCCAGTTGTGGATAGGTACTAGCAAGGTTGGTCGGAGGTTGATACGGTGAATACTGGTGTGAAGCATAAGGTAATGGGTGTGAATCTCCTTGTGATGATGATGTTGCTGGTTGGTGATAAGATGTTGGCGGTGGTGGCAGAATCGAGTACTGTGGGAAGCTTGGTGTTTGATACACAGGTTGATATGAAGATTTGTGTCCTAAAGCAAGCTGAGAGTTGTGGTATGACAGTGTAGGATGGTTTGCCAATAATGCCATTGGTTCATGATAAAGTCCTTGAGAAATTCGGTTTTGGATCACATGCTTCTCATGTTGTTGTAAGAAAGCATAGAGTTGATCTAAATTGGACTTGTGTAGATCACGAATCATTTTGACATCTGTGACATATTGACTCCATCCAGGGGGTAATGTGTTCAAAAACATGGTGTTTAACTGAAACTGTTCAATCCTAAGATTATAGACATTCATGTCATTCATCAGAGTGGTAAAACGCCAGTAAAAATCACGAAAAGTCTCCCCTGGAATGTATTTGAACCTATCAAACAAATCATACAGTTGACACTCTCGTTCTTGCTTAGTGAGAGATGTCCCTTGTAGCAAAACCGCAAGTCGATCCCAAAGATTCTTTGCTACTGTATTGTAACACCCGAGAAATTTTCATGGCTCGTTAAATGACTATTTTACCCCTTTGACTTTTTATTTAGTCAACTATGTGCTAAATTGCTATTCATCTGAGAAGCGCTCCCTTATTTTGTGAAATAACGCCTGTTGGCATGTATTATGCTTAGACTGTGCTGAGTCTGCGTTGCTGTGAACACTGCGAGTGTGTCACTATTGGTTGCATAATAATTTACGATCAATATTTAAACGTATCTAAATTTTTTTTATTTCAATACGTATACATAATCTGTGTAGGATTTAAGTGTGTCGCGTTTGCGCGAGGTATATGCAATTTAACTGATGTCTGCTTATCTCTATATATAAATACTTCCCTCGCGTATTTTATATGTTATCTTTATGTACTAAGTTGATTTTTAGTTCCTGAGTGCGCTCAATCAATGCCTATAAGAACA
Organism: Glebionis coronaria; assembly: GCA_025667525.1. Taxonomy (NCBI): domain Eukaryota; kingdom Viridiplantae; phylum Streptophyta; class Magnoliopsida; order Asterales; family Asteraceae; genus Glebionis; species Glebionis coronaria. Next base: position 148,800,666 of record CM046882.1, read on the forward strand.
CTGCGCGTGTTTAATATTACCCTCGTGCGCTCACGAGCTATACCCGTTATCCTTAGATTTATTTTATTTATGTACATGACTTATGTGTCACATGACTTACGTAACCTATAGTATTACAATTTATAATTAAGACTCACCCCGTTCGAGTTCATATCGTCACTGAATCGTCTTCGCATTTCTTAAATCAAGGACCTTTACTTACACTCAAATAATCTTATCCAAAATTACACTTTAGCACATGCGCATAGGATTCCTAAACAATTCACCTGCGAGACTCCCATTTATACCAAATTTGAAATTTGAAAACTCACTTGCACATCCTAAAGCTACTGCTATGGTATGTCCTCTCCTCTCATTCTACTAGTCGGATCAAATTGGTCCCCCCCTCATGCATATTGCGTTTTATACTATCCATCACCTCACTTTGATTCCTTTTCATCACACATTCACACACAATATACATATTCTTCACTGTAAAAAGAAAACCTTCACTTTCATTCTTCAATCTCCATTTAAACTTTCATCTTACCTTCAAAACCCCAAAATGACACTACTTACATAAATAACCAAGTTGAATGCATCACGGAACCTCAAGGGTTTCATACTTTTCGTGGGGTGTTGTCCTTGAACGAGGGTTTTCCTAGCTGTTGTTGCCCCGAAGTACGAGACAGCGAGTTTCTGGTTTTGTTGGAAGGGTTCTAGTTGTTGTTGCTGTGGTCGACGAAAGTACGAGCGAACGTGGGTTTCATAACTTTCAAAGTGGGTTTTATATTTCAAAGTCGGTTTCTTGTTCGAGGTTCCGAGCTGCTGTTGACGCAAGTACCAGACGAAGACGAAGAGGGTCACCAGTTGAAGGGTTCTAGCTACGGTTGTACGCGTTCTAATCGAGAGGGTTTCATTTGTTCGAAGCGGGTTTCGATTATAGACGCCGCTTATTATTGTTATCGTGGGTTCACTAGCTGCTCGTCAAGGTTATCCCGCCCGTCTTCTTGTTTCACTTTATTTGGTGTTTGTCATGCGTATGTACATCGTCACCATTACCACTATTTTCGGAAAGCAAAACTTTAAATCTTGTAAACGTGTCAGCATCACAAGAAGGTTTTAAAAGCTGTTGAAATGAGGTTTTACGTTAAGGTTCACAAGCTTTGTTTTAGAACTAGTTGGTGTGTCTTTTGGTGTGTGAGTTGAGCTAAATGGGTATGTTCGAAAATCAGTTTTGTGTCGTGATAGCTAGTAATAGCAAACGGGAGTTGAGAGTCTGTACATGTGAGGCCATGGCTGTGTAAACATGTGAGCATTGACATGAAGTTTTCTATAAATGGGTTTTGTTGCTACTGCTCTTCTTCCGAGAGTTTTGTGAGCATGAGTCGTCGCGAGTCGAAAACTTGTTTTTCAAAAATGGGTTTTTCAAACGTGGGTTTCTATTGATGTTTTATACGATAGCCGAAAGAGATTTACGAGAGTTTTGGCGAGAATCTTTATGAGTTTTGTTGAGTTTAAGTAAGGTGTTAAAAAAAATGGTGGATTGATGTTTTGATGCCTCGAGAGAGAGAAGGAAGTAATATATATTCGAGAGATAGAAAATGTTTTAAAAAGAAAAGCAAATGCCTGTCAAGTTTTATGTCTTGTCCAACTGTTTTCCAAACAGTGCTACCAAAAGCAAATTACAATTGGGTCACATGGGCTTTGTTTTGTGTCCATATTTTAATTTTCTAAGCATGTCGATTTATAAAAAGTGTAAGAAATATATACTTGTTGTGTAAATGTCGTTTTATAAAAAGTCTAAGGTATATATAGTTTGTTTTGGGTCGAGTTATTTTAAGTTAGTGAGTAAGACGTTGGATTTTGAAAGTGATTAGTCAATATTGAATTAATGTGAGTTAAGTGTCATTTAAAATGGATAAATTAAAAATATTGTCGAAAGGCTGTCGATTTATTTTAAAAAATTGTAAAATATTTTTACTAAGTTAAAGTGGATAAAAATAAATGTAGCGTCGGAAGGCTGACGAAATTTTGCTAAGACAAAGTAGTATTTTCTTTTTACTTAAAGTTGGTCGAATGTTACATCGATAAATGTTTTGAGTTGATTTTATTTATAAGTAAAATCGTGGTAATTGGATGACATGTGCGTGTGACGCGAATGCATTTTTGCATTCTTTGACTGCGATCTAACTTAACATTATATATTTAGGTTGCGACTTGTGTTTGATGCATCTGTGATTTTCATATTCTTGCTGTGAATCTTTGCATACTAAGGTGAGTTCATACCCCCCCCCTCTTTCTATTTCAGAATCGCTTTATAAATATTTTAAATCTCTTTTAGGGGAGATGCATGCTTGTTGATGTCAAATACGTGTTTTTACGTTTTGATAATTGTTTGTGATACATATGTGGTTATACTTTGCAAATATCGTTTATGCTACATATTCTGAATATGTGTGTGAGTCATACCTTCTTTTGATCTGCCTTATATGCTTAAAGTTATCTTTGTGGTGATAATGCTATGTTGCTTGCTTGTGGACGCAAAATGTGTTTTGTCTTGAATCACTTCGCGGAAGTTTTGTCATGAGCTTATTGCTATCGCGACTGGGTACCCAATATGCTTGCCATTATTTAATGGATTCATATGCTGCTAAACTTTATATGCTTGCCATTATTTAATGGATTCATATGCTGCTAAACTTTATATGCTTGCCATTATTTAATGGATTCATATGCTTCTAAACTTTATATGCTTGCCCTCGTATAATGGGATTCATATGCTCTAAAACATTTTGTTTGTGGTCCGCTTAATCTTGAATGTGAATCTTGGCTATGATCTTGTATTGATTTTGGCTGTGACTTTTACCGTGATCTTGTATTGACTTTGAGATGAACCTTGTTATGATCTTGTATTGATCTAGATGGTGAATCTTGCTATGATCTTGATATGTTTCTTATATGTGATCTTGATATGAATCGTGCATATGATGTTGATATGAATCTTGAACATGAACTGAATTATTTTGTGTTGGCTGTAATACCTTTGGCTAAAAGTTGGTATATGACTGAACTTTGTGGTAAGTGTTGCTTTCGTTGCGAAACTCTCGATTCCTAAACGGTTTTACAATACTACTTTTGGTAGTGGACTTTTTAAACTTTTGGAGTGCCATAAAGATTTTGATAAAACTTATGAACTCACCAACTTTATGTTGACCGTTTTAAGCATGTATTCTCAGGTACTTGACTGTATGATTATTTGGAGTCTGCATTGTGATATTTGGCATAGAGGTCGCTCTCTCGGATCAAGACTCGGATAATCATGACGTAACAGGCCCCAAAACTTGTGGGCTTCCGCCTGGGCCTAATTTGGGGGTGTTACATGTATGTTCACTTACCATTCGAAAGATATCAGGTGGAAGGGCTTGAAGAATTGTCTGAACAGCCCTTTCATCAGCATCTGCAATGATTTTATTGCCATCGGTTAACTCATGATACTCCCTTGGCCTTGTCACGTTGTTGAAGGTAACCTCTCCCCAATCTAATGGTCCTTTATCAATCGATTGAAGCATAATTCGACCATTTTGTTTGCCCATGATGTACGTTCTCATACGGCCTTGCCATGCTTCAAATAGATCTTTGATGAGCAAAGGCGGGCGAGTATCGGTACCCGAAATGATCGATATATCGGTGAGTGAAGTCATAGTTGGCATAAATGAATGTGAATTCATTTTGTGATCCCTTGAAAAAATATTATCAAAGATGATCGAACAATGAAATAAGGTTATGAGTTTTTTGTGTTGTTAACTAAAATATGTTATCTTGTTGTTGTGTTTGCTTTTGAAATTTTCCAAATTACCAAATTAAATGCCAAATAGAAGAAAATCCACCAAGTATCTAAAAACAAGTTCTATCGAAATGTTCTTTCTGTCAGAATACCCAGATCGGAATATCTTACTATCGGAATGCTTAAATCGTAATGCAAAGCTGTCGAAATGATTCAGATCGCAAAGTGTTTGTCAGAATGATTCAGATCGTAATGCTCAGATCGCAATGTAACCTTGTCGGAATGATGATGGTATCGGAATGCCTAGATCGCAATGCAAAGCTGTCGAAATGCTCAGATCGTAAAGTCTATCGGAATGCTCAGATCGCAAAGACTATCGGAATGATTCAGATCGGAATGCTCAGATCGCAATGTAGCTGACAAAATTTAAGCAGAGTAACGACTTAAAAACTTCCTTATAGCCGTCGGAATCCCAGATCGCAAAGTACGATCGGAATGTCCAGATCGGAATAAGTAATGAAATCCAAGTATCGCAATGTGGAACCAAACCCTTTCCGATGGTGATGGTTATTGTGATGGAAGCCCCTTTTCACTTGTACTTTCCGATGGAGATTTCTGCTTGAATTTCGGAATGAAGAACACAAGACCTTTTTGCACTTTTGATCCAAGAAATATTGTGTTTTAACGAAAACCAAGATACCAACAACACTTTAACACGAATCCCTATGTTACACTACGTGAAACTACGATCAAACACAAAAAATATTTGAAGATTCGGCAAAAACAAACCAACACCCTACGATATGTTTATAAAACAATACGCAACACAAAAACAAACCTATATCTCATCCCATGCTCTTGATACCAATTGTAGAACAATGATAATCTTTGTGAAACAAGGGGGTTGATGTTTTTCTAGAGAGAGAAACTTAGAGAGAGAAGTGAAAGAAACTTGTATATTGAAAAGTAAGAAATAAACAACCAACACCTCTTTCCATGGTGGAAAGAGGTTTAAATACCCCAAGTCTTTAATGGACTTGGGCTTCCGGCCCATGAACATGCTCATGGGTCGAGCTATTTAATAAATGAAACTAAACATAACTACGAGCCTATAACTACATTGCTGGAGTGACCGAGACTTTCTAAATGCGTAAAACGTATTTCCAACAGTTTGATTTCATAATACCAATTATACTCGAAAAGGCCTAACACATGGAAAACCCAATTACACTCGAAAAGGCCTAACACATGGAAACCCTTGATCCATATCTCTTAATATCAGCATTAATTTCCCTAAGAATTCAATTTCAAACAATAAGTTTATATCCCACTTGGATTTACACCATGGTTACTCCATGTATGATTGATAATCTGAGCATTTGTAGGAGAATTATTCATTAAAGCAAAGCCTCAATTGTTATATAGAATTCAATATACTAAAAACACTCAAACCCTATTTGGTTCTCGCAATCTTCAATATTCTGATAAAATTGAAATCTTATTCTATTTCATAACATGTCTGCCTGTCAGATTTAAGAAATTCAGAATATGAATTTTACTCCTTATTATGTTTAGTTGAAAAACAAAATTGAATAAAATTCCTTCAAAATTCCATACATGTAGAACTCAACATTCTATAACAAAATAAAAGGACTGTTTAAATTCCATAGAATTAGTTATTAGAAATCAATTATATTATAACTATTATTATTTAACTAATGAATATTATTCAACAATGTTTAATAATTACGAATGTAAATTATCATTTAATTAAAGTTACATATATTCATTTTAAATGAAAATAAAAATAATCATTTAATTGTATTTATTAATTATTATATAATATTATATATAAATCATATATTTAAATTTTAAATATTTTAATATAATTTATTTTAAACTAAAGTAGATTTTTTAATATTTAAATATAATTTGCTTTTTTCTCCCTAGTTGCTGAAGATGTTCCTGCTAAGTCTAAGGGGGATTCTTTAGCAAAAGATGATTATATAGAAGGGTTGACCAACAATGATGAATCATCCGATGAAGGTTTTCCAATACTACAACCCAAATACAAAAGTGATCACACACTTCATGAGAGACTGATCAAGTCTAGTGTGGTCACCCAAGAAGATATTAACAAAGTGATCAGAATTAATGAAGTTGAGAAACTTAAGAATATGAAGCAAGTTCTTTATCATGAAACTGGAGAGTCAGTGGTGGAAAGCATCTATAAGAGGAAGATGTTGTATGAGAAGTTCTGCTTGACCAGATTGAACAGGCAAAACACTTTAGCTATACAAATGTGGATATGCTCACTATAGGGTTCTATTGATCTAAAGATTTATAGAGCTAATAACACTGATGAAATTCTGGTTGACTTCCAAGCAAAGGAACTTTCTCTGACTGAATGGATGGAGCTGGAAAAGTTTGCTACCAAACGAACTTCAAGAAGTTGGAAGGAAGTTCTGACAAGGATCTCTCACTCCAAGAGAAATCATGACAGGAATGGTTAGCTCCTCAATATCAATGTTGAAAATCCACTAGAAGAACAAGACCCAATTCTATAGCTGAACAAATTAGCAAATCAAATTAAACCTGGTGTTGGTGATATCTTTGTCACTACAATGAAATACAAATGATTTGTTTAGTTTCAGACATCTTCCTAGACATATTCTTGAAGAACCAGAGCTAGTGATGATCCTATTTAATCATCCTGAAAGACAATACTTTGTGGGAATAAGTGACTTGGATGATATGAACAATGAAATGCTATGGAATGTAAAACGAGTCTTATTTATTCACCATAGAGGTCCAGTGTTAACTGAAGCTGCCAAGACCTTCAACATATGCTTGCTGAGAATGCTTAACGTGAGAAACATGAATCCCCTGGTACAAACTCTAGTGATAGAAGAACTTAGAGCTGAAAAGTAATAGGATAATCATTTGTACTTTTTGTTAATGCAATAATACCTAAAAAAGTTACTTGCATTCTTCGGTCTCGCTTAATTTTGATTACGACAATATGTAAAAACAGGCATTTACGAAAACAACGAAAAACGAATTCTTGAGTTCAAGTTTTTTTCATTTTACCCATTTTCACTTAAGGTATGAATAAACAAGTACTAACCTTAATCAAGTGATCAATTGATTTAATCTGTTCTTAAAACTCACTTTTTATTAAGTGTGACAAGTTTTTAATTAAACTTTCTTTTTAAGAAAATGTTTTATTAAATTAAATATTTGAAAATTTGAAAATTGCATATTCTCTTTTGATTTGGAATATCCTTTCTGGATATTTTTATTTTCAGATATGACCTCCACCACTAAAGGACAAAAAGGGAGCGGAGTCTAGTCCGGCGGTTCCTTAGCGCCTAGGCGGTTCCTTATCGATAAGGTACCGCCGACTGAGATAAGGAACCGCGGGAAGATATAGTCGTTGGCCCTTTGTCCTATAAATAGTGGACCTTTCTCAGATTTTCAATTCACCTCTTTTGCACACAAATTTCCAGATTCAAACATACTTCTTAAATCACTCAAATCCTTGATCATTTGATTGATTACTACTTGTTTAGAAGTGAATCTATCTCATCCATCTCTTCCTCTTCAAGTGCAAAGAGAAGAACACTATCATTGTGAAGTGTTGAGTCCACCACCAAAGATCCTTTGAAGATCAAATTTATACATTTGTTGTTGTGTAATAGTTGTGAAGATCCAAGTAGTTGTGTCTATTTGGAAGTTGTGTATGTACTAAGTATAGTTGTGTAGATTGGTCCTAGCTACGATTAGGGCTCGACTTTGAGCTTAGAGTCAGAAATTGGTTAAGCGACGTGTACGGTTTTCTCCAGCACAAGGAGCTTGTTGTGTAGTGAACTCTCGAGTAAGGAGTACTCGAGGAGTGGAGTAGGAACGAGGAGTGAGCTTCGTTGCCGAACCACTATAAATCCTTGATGTTTGGTTTGATCTTTCTTTACCCTTAACTCTTTACATTCTTTATTCTTTATGCATATATATATTAGTTAGTATTAGTTTAGTTACACTATCATAGTTCATATTATGTATAAGAAGATTTCACTTATTTCCTCAAGTCTAAGTTTTTGAGAAAAAGGATTTTTTGAAAACCATCATTTAACAAGTAAATATTAGAAATTATTCAACCCCCCCTTCTAGTTTCTACAATTGGTATCAGAGCGGGTTGCTCAAGTATTTTTAAAGTATATTGTATTTTAAAACTTGAATCGATCTATGGATTCCAACAAGTACCTAGAAGGGCAATCTATGCAAAGACCACCACTTTTTGAAACCGATAGTTTTTTTTATTGGAAAAATAAATTTGAGACTTATGTGAAATCAAAAGATTTAGATCTTTGGCAAGTTATTACCAACGGTGATTTTTTACCTTATCAATTTAATGAAGTTTCTAAAACAAAGGAATTGGTCACTTTTGACAAAGCTAATGATGATACTAAAAAGAAACTTTCGAAAAATAATGAGGCTAAAATTTTGATTTATAATGCTTTGCCTAAGAAAGAGTATGAAAGGATTTTTATGTGTGAAACTGCTAAATATATTTGGAACACTCTTTTAGTAACCCACCAAGGTAATAGCCAAGTCAAAGAAAGCAAAATCGATCTTTTTGTCCAACAATATGAACAATTTGTCATCTTAGAAGATGAAGCTATTGATAGTGCTTTTGCTAGATTTAACACTATTATTACTAGTCTAAAAGCACTTGATGAAGGTTTTTCTAGCAAGAACAATGTTAGGAAGTTTCTAAGGGCCTTACATCCGAAGTGGAGAGCAAAAGTCACGACAATCGAAGAATCGAAAGACCTCTCAACTCTATCACTCGATGAACTCATAGGCAACTTGAAGGTTCATGAGATGATAATTTTGAAGGACTCGGAGTTGGTGAAAACGAAGAGTGAAAGGAAGTCTCTTGCACTCAAAGCCAAGAAGGCACAAAGCGATCATGATAGTTCCTCGGATATTGATGACGAGGAGTATGCATTGGCGGTGAGAGATTTCAAGAGGTTCTTCAAAAGACGAGGTCAACACGTGAGGCAACCCAACAATGACAAGAAACCATTCTTAAAGAATGCCAAGAACGAAAAGGGTGATAGGAATTGCTTTAGATGTGGTGATCCAAATCATTTCGTTAATGAGTGTCCAAAGCCTTCACGTGATAAGAATCACACGGCATTCGTTCGTGGTTCTTGGAGCGATAGCGGTGAAGATGTTGATGATAACCCCAAAGAGGAGAAATGTCTCATGGCTCACACTTCTAAAGAGGTACATTCCGAAACCAAATATTATAGCAATGATAGCTCCACCTTAGATGATATTGAATTAGAAGGCCAATATGACAATTTACACAAACTTAGCCTTAAATTCATAGAAAAGAACAAACACTAAAATTAACTTAAACTAAGCTTGAAAATGAGATTAATGAACTTAGGGAAAAATTAGCCAAGCTTGAGAAAAATAAAGAAGTTGATATAGGTTGCTTAAGTTGTGAGAAACTTAGGTTAGAGAATGAAGATCTCAAGAGCGCCTCCATTAAACTGGAAAAGTTCATGAAAGGTACTAGTGCTCTTGATGATATGTTAAACAAACAAATTCATTCTAAGGAAAGACTTGGTGTAGGTTTTAACTCAAATGAAGCATCAACTAGTGAACCTAAACAAGTCGGATTTTCAGAAAACTATCTACTGTACGCGGTCCCAAACTGTATGGGGCGGTTCCTTATCACTATGGAAACGCCACCATAGATAAGGTACCGTGGCCAGAAAGTATTTTTGATGAAAATCCTGAACTTTCTAAAAAGTCAAATTTAGGTGAACATCCTAAGCATCTTATTGTTAACAAAGTGAAATTACCCATACTTTTACGCCAATGCCGTTGATAAGTTCTATAAGCCTTTGAGTAAACCTCTAATGGGAAATATAAGTTTATCAAGACCATCTTCTACTCCACCAAGAGTACGGAATGAGTGTAGGCCTAGAAGTAGAACGACAACACCTAGAAGAGATAGTCAAAACAATTCACGACCTAGAAGTAAAACTCCAACACCTAGAAGGAATGACCATAACTCTAAACCAAGATCAAATACACCTAGGAGAAATAATAAACAACAAAATGGTTATATGAATTATTATCCTCCTCCCTTTTGTTCCCCATGGGGAAACCCTGCTCCATTCATGCATCCCAACCAAATGCAAGGGATGTTTGGAAGTAACAATTTTGGACCCATGAGATATTGGGGACCAAATGTTTGATCGTGTATGTTGTTACCTAGATATGCTTGGGAATTGATTTGGAACCCGACGAGTGGATTAAGGATAGTGGTTGTTCTAAACACATGACGGGTAATCGAAGTTTGTTCTCACGGTACAAAGCATATGATGGAGGTAACGTCACATTCACTAGTAGTCTACGTGGTAATATCATTGGCAAAGGTACGGTTTCTCTTGACTCCATGACTATTGAAAATGTTGAGCACGTAGATAAAATAGGGTTTAACCTTTTAAGCATAGGTTAAATTTGTGACAATAAGTGTAAGGTCAGCTTTTCGGAAAATGATAGTGAAATCGTAAAAGATGGAAAAGTCATTGGAAAAGGTGTTAGAAAGCACGGGCTTTATGTCATGAAGGTCAATAAGAAGTCAAAAGACAACATATGTCTTGCGACTATAGATGATAGTTCTACTCTTTGGCATAGGAGATTTGGTCACGCTAATATGCGTCTAATTCAATCTTTAGTCTCTAAGACGTTGGTAAGACACCTCCCCAAGATGAAGTTTGATAGTCACTTTTGTGATGCTTGCAAAGTTGGAAAGCAAGTTCACTCAAGTCACAAAGCCAAGAATTTGGTTTCAACCTCTCGGTGCTTAGAACTCCTACATATGGATCTCTTTGGACCTACCGCCATACGGAGTTATGGAGATAACCTTTATACCCTAGTTATAGTTGATGACTATTCTAGATTCACTTGGACTAGATTTTTGGCATCTAAGAATGAAGCTTTCGATCATTTCGAAATCTTTAGTCGAAGAATTCAAAATCAACTAGGATGTCCAATTGTCTCTATTAGGACGGATCATGGTAGGGAATTTGATAATGAAGTGCAATTTGGTGCCTTCTGTGAAGCTCATGGTATTACCCATAACTTCTCGGCTCCTCGTACTCCATAATCAAATGGGGTAGTTGAAAGGAATGATAGGACCATCCAAGAGATGAGTCGGATGATGTTAAACGAGCATTCTTTGCCTCAAAAGTTTTGGTGCAATGCCGTGGACACATCGACTTATATTCTCAACCAAATTCTTATTCGACCTTTCCTAGGAAAGACCCCCTATGAGATTCTTAAAGGTAAGAAACCCTCATTGGAATACTTTAGGGTGTTTGGAAGCAAGTGCTTTATCCTCAACACCAAACACTACCTTACCAAGTTTGACCCAAAGTCTTACGAAGGTATCTTTTTAGGTTATTCCCAAACTAGCAAAGCCTACATAGTCCTCAATAGAACCTCGGGCGTAATTGAAGAATCACTTAACGTGACTTTTGATGAAACCCCTCCTTTAACCAAGACACCACCATTGGATGATGATGACTTGGATGAAGTAGAAGTAGTTAAAGCCAAAGAGGTTAGAAAAATAGGAGTTGAAGACCTTAGTGTTGAAAAGGAAGTAAACATTAAGGAGTCTAAGGATCATACTCTCAATAATATCATTTGTGACTTAAATCAAAGGACCCTAAGATCTCAAGTCCAAAACCAAAGCAACTTCTTTTGTTTCGTTTCCTTGATTGAACCAAAGAATGTTAAAGAAGCTTTGACGGATGAGAGTTGGGTCATTGCGATGCAAGAAGAATTGAATCAATTCATTGCTAATGATGTTTGGGAACTTTTTCCTCCACCTAGAAGTTCTACCATTATAGGAACCAAATGGGTATATAGGAATAAGCTAGATGAGAATGGTGTTGTGTCTCGTAACAAAGCTAGACTCGTAACACAAGGCTATAATCAACAAGAAGGGATTGATTATGACGAGACATATGCACCGGTAGCTAGATTAGAATCCTTTTAGCCTACGCTTGTGCCTTAGATATTAAGCTTCAACAAATGGAGGTAAAGAGTGCGTTTCTTAACGGTTTGATCAATGAGGAGGTATATGTGGCTTAACCTCCCGGCTTCATTGATTTTGAGAAACCGGATCATGTTTACAAGCTTAAGAAGGCACTTTATGGTCTTAAACAAGCACCCAAAGCTTGGTATGATATACTTAAAGCGTTTCTTGTTAAACATGAGTATACCATGAGAATGGTAGACAACACTCTCTTTACAAAGAAGAAAGGTTCTCACCTCATAATCATGCAAATATATATTGATGACATTATATTTGGCTCAACTTGTCAAGAATTGTGTGATGACTTTGCCAAAATCATGCATGATGAGTTCGAAATGAGTATGATGGGAGAACTTAACTTCTTTTTAGGACTCCAAATTAAAGAAATGGACGATGGTATTTTCTTTAGTCAATCTAAGTACGCTAAAGAAATGCTAAAGAAATTTGGATTAGAAGAATCTAGACCAATGAAGACCCCAATGGCCTCGGATACTAAACTCACCGTAGATGATGATTGTGAGTCGGTAGACAACACCAAATATAGAGGTATGATTGGTAGTTTGTTGTACCTAACGGCAAGTCGACCGGATATCATGTTTAGTGTTTGCCTTTGTGCTCGCTTCCAAAAGACTCCCAAAACCTCTCACCTTGAAGCGGTTAAGCGTATCTTCCGATACATAAGGGCACTATACATTTAGGATTATGGTATCCTAAAGGGACCGACGTAGAAACCATTGTCTACGCGGACTCGGATCATGCGGGATACTATGTGGACCGGAAAAGCACTACTGGATTTTGTACCTTCATGGTTTGTTGTTTAACTTCTTGGTTATCCAAGAAACAAACCGCTCTTGTGATATCCACCACGGAAGCCGAGTATGTGAGTGCTGGAAAAGCATGCCAACAAGCTCTATGGATGAAGCAAGCGCTTATTGATTACGGGATTCGTCTTGATGATGTTCCCATTATGTGCGACAATAAAGTTGCCATAGACCTTAGCAAGAATCCCGTGCAACATTCGCGAACCAAGCACATAGAAATTCGTCACCATTTTCTTAGGGATAATGTTAAAAAGGGGAACATTTTAATTGAGAAGGTACCCTCCGAGGATAACTTAGCCGACATCTTCACTAAGCCACTTAAGAGGGAACCTTTTAATTAATTGCGTCTAGGTCTAGGATTAATGGAACATATTCCTTAATTGCTTTCCCTTTATTGAGTCTCTTACTCTCCTTTGAGTCTTTTATCACTTTCAGTCTTTGAGTCTCCTAAACTCTTCTTGAAAATCTTCTCTTCTCTTTTTCAAAATCCTCAAAGTCTCTTTAAAAAATGGTCAAGAAATGTTTTGACATTGTTAATTCAATCTAAAAACGTTTTTCATAGATTCTTGCTATTAATCTCGAGCTTACATAATTCATATGTATGATTGTCTCAAACATAGCAAGAACAAGATAGAATCATGGAGGATCATTGTGTCATGACTTAAGGTCTTGTCTTACACACCTCCTACATCGATTTTTAAAATCCATGTATTGTGGTCAACCCCTATTTGGTGAGTTAGTATGTGTTCTCTTTGTCTATCTTTGCTTTTAAGCATATCCTTATGATAAGTTAGACTAGAAAAATAAGATTTGCTGAAAAATCTTCCATCACCACCAAAACTCAGCCACTGTAGGCGGTTCCATATATGAACCGCGGTCCCTTATCAATAAGGAACCGCCAGAAGCAATAGGGAACCGCGTACAGTGCTTCCTTTTTTTCAGGTATTTCTGAAATTCCAAATTTTTTCCAACATTTTTGAGAATCTTTGCTTCAACCCTTTGACCACCCCAAAAATACCTTGAGCCTTCCCTATTAAACCATAAGCATTTTGCCTTACTTCACATCCCAAAATGTCTTACTCTCCTAATGAAAGCCTTAATTCTCCTTCATTCTCCCCAATTACTTTTAATCCCAACTCACCCAATAACACTTTCAATCCAAATTCACCCAAGAGCACTCTTAATCACATCTCTCCTACCAAGAACGTTGAGTGTGGAACATCGTTTCTTCCACCACCACCCTTTAGTGTTCTTCCTCCTTCTCATGATAATGTCATGCACCATGGGACATATTGTCATTGTTGTCAATATCAACATCTTGCTATGGCACATATCTATGAGGAGTTGAGCTACATCAAGAGTCTCTTAATCAAGCCTCCTCTTCACTTTGATTATGAGATCTCCACCAAGCCACCACCACCACATTCCGCAAATACCTTGTCTTTCATATAAGCATTGGTTGCTTATCCACAAGACATCTTATTCAAGCAAATCTTAGAATTCTAGATTAACTAGGATTAGATTTATGCTTTTGGCTTGTTTCCTCTTTCATACATCTTTGTATGACTCTTTTTATTTTATATTACTTCACTTGGATCTTAGTCTTTATGTTCTCTTCTCTTTTTAATTTATTTTTTGTGACCTATAGCTATCTCTTGTTAGTTGTCTCTTTTGTTCAACTAACCCTTCTATGTAGCTTGTCACCATATCTCGATTCCTCGGTGCCCCAAGCAAGGGGGAGTAAGCACCAAGGGGGAGTCTTTGCAAAGTCTGTCTCTTCAACACCGACTTGTGCAACCTTTTTGCTTCGACAAAGGGGGAGAAATGAATAAACTCGTCTTCGAAAATCTTGTTTTTTGTGTGATTGAGTTTATGTATTGTCGGAATCAAAAAGTGGGAGATTGTTAATGCAATAATGCCTAAAAACGTTACTTGCATTTTTTGGTCTCGCTTAGTTTTGATTACGACAATATGTAAAAACAAGCATTTACAAAAACAACGAAAAACGAATTCTTGAGTTCAAGTTTTTTTCATTTTACCCATTTTCACTTAAGGTATGAATAAACAAGTACTAACCTTAATCAAGTGATCAAGTGATTTAATCTTTTCTTAAAACTCACTTTTTATTAGGTGTGACAAGTTTTTAATTAAACTTTCTTTTTAAGAAAATGTTTTATTAAATTAAATATTTGAAAATTTGAAAATGGCATATTCCCTTTTGATTTGGAATATCCCTTCTGGATATTTTTATAATCAGATATGACCCCCACCACTAAAGGACAAAAAGGGAGCGAAGTCTAGTCCGGCGGTTACTTAGCGCCTAGGCAGTTCCTTATCGATAAGGTACCGCCGGCTGAGATAAGGAACCGCGGGCAGATATAGCCGTTGGCCCTTTATCCTATAAATAGTGTACCTTTCTCAGATTTTCAATTCACCTCTTTTGCACACAAATTTCCAGATTCAAACATACTTCTTAAATCACTCAAATCCTTGATCATATGATTGATTACTACTTGTTTAGAAGTGAATCTATCTCATCCATCCCTTCCTCTTCAAGTGCAAATAGAAGAACACTATCATTGTGAAGTGTTGAGTCCACCACCAAAGATCCTTTGAAGATCAAATTTATTACATTTGTTGTTGTGTAATAGTTGTGAAGATCCAAGTAGTTGTGTCTATTTGGAAGTTGTGTATGTACTAAGTATAGTTGTGTAGATTGGTCCTAGCTACGATTAGGGCTCGACTTTTAGCTTAGAGTCGGAAATTGGTTAAGCGACGTGTACGGTTTTCTCCACCACAAGGAGCTTGTTGTGTAGTGAACTCTCGAGTAAGGAGTACTCGAGGAGTGGAGTAGGAATGAGGAGTAAGCTTTGTTGCCGAACCACTATAAATCCTTGGTGTTTGGTTTGATCTTTCTTTACCCGTAACTCTTTACATTCTTTATTCTTTGTGCATATATATATATATATATATATATATATATATATATATATATATATATATATATATATATATATATATATATATATATATATATATATATATATATATATATATATATATATATATATATATATATATATATATATATATATATATATATATATATATATATATATATATATATATATATATATATATATATATATATATATATATATATATATATATATATATATATATATATATATATTGATATATATATATATATATATATATATATATATATATATATATTAGTTAGTATTAGTTTAGTTACACTATCATTGTTCATATTGTGCATAAGAAGATTTCACTTATTTCCTCAAGTCTATGTTTTTTAGAAAAAGGATTTTTTGAAAACCATCATTTAATAAGTAAATATTAGAAACTATTCACCCCCCCCTTCTAGTTTCTACACTTTTGTTTTGTTATTTTGTAATTGTTATTAATGAATGATTATCATATTTTTATAACTATCTTCAGTCTCAGTGTAAGTAAGAAGAAGTTGTTATGCTCGCTTACTACTGACTTTAACTTATGCTATTTGTATATCCAAATAGGGGGAGATTGTTGGGTCAATATTTACTAACGCTGAAGCAACTCTAGGATTTGAATATAAAATCCCCTAAGTACTTTATGTTCAGCAAAATGGTGGCTCTGTTGAAGCATGCCCAGAGGAACAAAGATTACTACTGAAGAAAGTTATGCTGAATAAAGTTCAACCTTCCTCTTCCATGGAACTTAGAAGAAAATAAGTCTTTGCTTCAGTGACCAGGCGGTCTAGTTGCTGAAGAACAAGTCCTGAAGAAGAGCCTTCAGTTTAGTTTGGTATGTTTAACATCCCACTTTGACAAGTGGACCGTTACATGATAATTATGGCGTGTCATCAAAGCATGCAAGGTAAATATCTTAAAACATAAATGACCATAAAGGAAAACATCGGTCCAAACATAAGCTCACACACAATGCATAAGTAAAGAATGTATAATAAGGACTAAAAATGTCCAGAAAAGCAGAAGTATATAAATGCATTAAAAGAAATGAAGTCAACGGAGCCTCCATCCTAATGCACGTACTCTTGATTGCTTAACTCTACCCTTTAGTACCTACCGTATGGGGACATGAAAAGAAAATACGGTTGATCAATACGCTAAGTGCACGGATATATGACAATGATATGAATAACTGAAACATAAGTAAAGTATGAAAATGCAGCGGAATAAGTGTAAGTCCTGAAAAACCTGGAGCATGTTTTATAAACTGGTTTATTATCTGAAAAGCTTATGTTTAATTCATAAAAACTGTATTTTAAATGCCTAAGATCCCATATAGGTCATGAAGGTATCAACGTGCATGAATACATAGAGGGGTGACCTCGTCATGAAATTAGAGGGGTTGCCTCTAATTATAATAGTCTGGGTGGAGGGATCAGCTCCATGTAACATATGTAGAGCACACACCACAGTTACCGTGTAATCTGCAAAACATGTACTAGAAGGCACCCATTCGACCCACATGATAATAAAAATGGCCAATAACTGAAAGGGACGCCGCGAGCAATCACTCTCGTCTCGGAAGAGTCATAACACCGATGCCTCAAGTGTTATGGTTATGGTACCTCCATAACTAGGTGGACATGGTGTGACAATCTAACATTTTCAGGTAGTGAATTATTTTCTCGTATAATATTTTGAAACTTATTTTTGTGTTGGTTGACGAACTCACAATTTACGGATTTAAATTTGGGCTTACGTGCATAATTTGGCGTCCTTCACGACTAAACCGAAAATTTTAGGATTACGTATTTACGTTTTAAAACTCCGTTTTTGATGAGACAATTTTTATTGGATTCGTTTTGTGACGTTGATTCATAATTTATAAAAACGTTTTTCGTGAAATGACCCGAGGGCACGCAAATCGAGAAAACTAGAATCGAGGAATACCCGTAAATTAGTGAGGTGGGAAAAAATACATTATCCCACCCCACTAGCTTACATGGGACGATACAACATGACACCACAATAATATGTGGCATCATGTTAACTTGTTATTTAACAAGTGTAAGCTAAGCTTACACTTTAAGCTTTCCACTAGCTAAAACCATCAACTACTTCACACACCATCATTTCATACATGGAAACTACCTCAAACTCTCTCAAAACCCCCACCCTTGCCGTCCACTTCAAAGCACAAAACACCCCTTTTGATCTTTTCTAGCCATGAAATACTTGTTAACTAGCTCTATCATGGAGTTATCTTGAAGCCTTGATCATTTGGTGGCCATTTTAACAACAAAGGAGGTGATTTGCTTGTGTCCTAGGGCTGATTTCTCAACTATTGTTCTTGGTGTTTGATGATCTTGGAGTTACTTTTGGTGTTCATCAAGTTCTTGTCTTCCAAAAACAAGATATACACTTGGTTGGTAAAGAAGATCATCCTCTCCATTTTCTCTTGTTATTTTTGTAAAGAACAAATGTATTTTCTTTCTATTTGTATATTTATATGATGAATATATGATGATAAAAATGTTGTGTGGGGATCAAGTGTTGACAAATATGCTTAAAAAGGTTAATAACCATAAGAAATAAGGCTAAAATCATGCTTATTTAGTTGGCTGTATAAAAACAGTATGTAACTAAAACTTGAACTGATAAACTTGCATGGTATAATCCATTTACAGTAAGTACAAGATGTTATACACATGTGAGAGTTGGCCATGCAATGGAATCATTATAATGAGTGAGATATGATCAAAACAAGATGAGTGTGCTAATCTGAATAAGCTGTTTTGTAGGGACTGTTAAGCATAGATAAACTTAAAATGAGCAGTAGCTATAACTGAGTTAAATGTAGCACATAATAAGAATATCATGCCATCCAAAAATGAGCTTCTAATTCATTATAGAACTCTAGATATGATAAAAATGGTGAAGATGAAAATAAAAATCAGATTTTGAGAATTAATGTTTATTATTATTATATAAGCACTAAAATTTTATTGTATAAAATGTAAAATAAAAACCCACTAACTTATGAAATTTATTTATATAAATATGTAAAAGGTTAAATAAATGGATAAATTATATAAATGGCAGTGGAATAATACTTATAAGTAATAAAAACTATAAACTTGATTTTTACGACTTTTTCGGCTATTACCGTAAAATTAACGTTTTTCGCCAATTAAAACTTAGACGATCAAACCCGTCTAATGTAAAGTTTTTAAAAGTCATATACTGATATATAAGTAACTAATACAAGTAAAAACCGATAAAACCCGAACTATAGGACATACGGACATTAACGAGCTAACTAAACATATTGGACTAATAATTGGACTAAATAAGATAAACACTTATAAAAAGAACTTATTGGGCTTAACCCATTTGGGACTGATATGAGTGATTTTACTCATATCAATAGTAGCTTAAAACAATGAAATATTGCACAAAATGTATCAAATATGCCTTGGATATGTTGTTTTCTTGTTTGAATGTGTGTAGGTACCAAGTTCGCAAAAACCGGCAATTATCGACACGAGTTTGAAGAAAAGATCAAAGAAGCCAAAATCGAGTTCAATTTAGAGGATTCAATATTTAAATAAAGGATTTTGGTTAAGTGGGTCCCACAATGGGGTAAATGGGCTCAAAAGCCCATTTAAGTTTCTAGTTAATTTTTTGAGGTGTTTTGAAAACTTAAAAGGCCCAAATGAAGAATATGGGACGGATGGTATAATGAGTCTCGGGCCCAAGCCCAAACTGATTAGAAACAAATGCAAAGAAATGGGCTTAGGGTTTACATGTTTCACTTACACTTTTTACCCATTAAATAAATGATACCGTTCATATTATATCACCACAAAGATTAAACGACTCCCACCCATCCATTAAATACCCACTCACACGTTTTGTTTTTTCCCATTCATCCACTTTCACCCACACATTACACTTTTCACATATTAAATAACCTCTCACCCACTCACACGTTTTCACAATAAATAAAACTTTCGATGATAACTATGTGTTATCATCTTCCCCACTTTTCATCTCACCCCAAAACCTGCAAATATTTACTATTCATCACAAACCCTAGATGGTAAAAAGTAAATTAGATAAGGGGCTTTTGATCTCACGTGTTAATCACGTGTGGGGGAATTAATTCCACCAATTTTTAAGGAAGAGATGATGAGGACGAGCATGCTACGTGGCAGCGGATCATTGGCCTCAACACCTCATTCTTCCTATCCCACCAATCACAGGGCTTCAAAGAAGCACAACTAGCACATACGAATGCCACGTTGGCAATCCGTGTGCTAGTTGTGCTATATCCATCATCCAATCATGAGAGAGAAAAGAAGAATGAAGATCAAGGGCCAAGATTAAAGAAGAATATTCCTGAGAATATCCGAATATCCTCTCAGCAAAGCCCTTGGGGAGGCTATAAAAACCCCCAAATAATCTTGTATTTTTCATCCTTACTTTTCTTTTAAAAAGTTATTATGTAGAAATAATTGTAGGGTTAATTTATATTTCTTTTATAAAGTATTGTAAAATTTCTGAAATTAATGAAAGATTATTTGTTTTGACTTTAAATCGTGTCTTGTTTTATTTTCTGCTTGAATTGACATATGATTTAATTTCTATTAATTGTTTCACATAAATAATGTTGAGATGTTAATTATAAGCTAAGTAATAGTTTATAATTAATATTAAAAGTTAAAGTTTGGATAAAACTTTTCCCCACTGGAAAAGTCTCAAAAATCTGCTTGTTAATGATGGTTCGACTTGGTGGTTCGAATGGAGGAAAATGGTGGTTTCTGATTACGGTTCTTAGGTAGCTCAGCGCTATCCTACATCTCAAAGGAATACTTCAAAAAGGTTCTAATCCTTTTTAATTTTTATGTAATTACAGTTTCTTTTTATCTTATAATCTGCTTCTTTGATTTTTCTTTGATGTTGATTATATGTTGTTTGCTTATATGATGTTACATGAAAAAACGTTTAAATGATTTAATTGTTTCGTTCAGTTAGTTTGATAAAATCTGCATGAGTATTCATATGTTTTGATAACTTACTGTTGGATTTATAAGTTTTAGATGTTTTGAGGATTTAGAAATCTGCTCTTGTTGATTTTGGCTTGAATCTGCTTCTTTGATGTTACGGTGATGTTAGATTATATGAAGTTGAATGTTTGTGATGTTTCTGCCATGAATTATGTTATTGATGAGTTAAAGTAACTGAATGGATTGAGGATTAATCTTGTTTAGAAGTTTTTAGTTTTAACTAATAGGCTAAACTGAGTTAACTGGTTTACGAAATTGAATTGTAGCCTTAACTATTTGATACAGGTTCTAGCTTGATTTAGTTTATCTGCAACATTTGTACTGATTATCTGAGAAGTTGAAATATCATTGTGTTATTTTTGGTATGTAGATTTTTAAGAATTTCGTCATAGATTATTGTTGTAGTAGGACTTATTCTGATATATAAGTAGTAGATTGAATTCATTTATAGCTGTTTAAGGTTTTTCTCTTGTACTGATTTAATCTGCTCCTGGGTAATTTTATGTTATGATTTAGTTACTCTGGTTTGTAAGCTTTAGGTTATTGAGCTTTATCTGAATTTCCGTTTGATTATTTTGATATTACTTGCTGTTTAATTTGTTCAACATTCAGCTTATCAGATCCTAATGAGCTGATAAGTCTCATAAACTGTTTTCCTGACAACTTTTATCAATAAGCTTACTATATAGTCTTACCTGAGACTCCTTCTATTAAATCTGTCAAAAATAATTAAATCAAAAAAAAATGTCACTCCTGGGGCTCGAACTCGAGACCCCCAGGTTCAAGGTTCATTGTGTTAACCATCTGGGCTAACTGGCCTTTTTGGTTTTAATTCTCTCTGATTAATTAATATTATAGAATTGTAGTTGACAGGTTGCATTTAAGTAATTTTCGTATCACTTTACTTTCGTTTTTTAAACTTTTTAAACTAAAAAAAAATGTTTTTGTTAAAGTTAATTTTAGTTAAATAGAAATAAATTTAAAAAATAAATAAATATAATATTATAAATATATAATAAATAGAAAATGTTTTAATTAAATTTAAAAAAAAAAGTTTAATTAGTTTATTTTACTAAATAAATTTTTATAGTTTTAGATTTAAATTAAATTAGTCTTTAAATAAATTTGTTTTAAGTGAAATTTTAATATAGTTCATTAGTTTTTAAAGTAAATTAGTTTAAAAGTTAATTTTATTAAATAGATTAATTTTCATAGATTATTTAATTAGATTAATTTTTAAATAGTGTTATTTTTTAAGTAATTAATTAATTGTAGATTTTAAATATTGCGGGGTTTAACGATTCATGCACTTTAGGCTTATATTAAATAGTTTAAAATTTGTAGATTTAAATTGTAGTTTAAAAACCGAAAACCAATTCGATTCAATTGTCCAAATCAAAGCAAAACGTCTCAAATTCATAAGATCTTCGTGTACAACGAACTCGACTCACTCACGTGTTTAATTGAATTCGTCATTGGTATTATTAGTCTATTACTTTTTCCTAAAGGTAATTTTCTAATTTACCCTATAACGTAATCTCAAATTATCACATATACTATCCACGACACATCAGGGCCCAACATGGGAAGTATAGATACTGATAATATAAGTATAAAATGGATTAAAACAAGTTAAAGAACTTATACTAAGCTTATTGGACTTAAAATAGATAAATAGGTAAAACTAGTAAACTAGTAAAAAGTTACCAAAACGTAAACACTAAAATGAGTAAACAAGGATATATGAACCCACTTGATCATCATCATATGTACAAAATCATCATATGTATATTGTTATTTTGATAAAAGTCATTGGACAAAGTCTAAGACCGATTATTATTTATATAGGTTTTCGTGACCGAAGCACGCCCGTAGCCGATAATCCGCCTTTCATTATCAACGTGAGTTCATAGCCTCGCACTCTTTTAAATGTTTTATAAAATGATTTGTAAACCTGCGAGGAAGATAACATGCTAGATTTTATAAAAATAGAACACAAGTAGTCCCGATGGTATGCTTAATGATATGGACCCGAATGATGCTATGACCCTATAAACGAGACAAAAAGGACTATTAGTAGTTAGGTTATGTCACTTAAAGTCTCATTAGCATGAATTGTGAACTACCGGGATTTGGTAGACGCTTATGCATTTGATAGTACTATTTGGGGACGATCACCCCAGTTCGCGCCTTGACGGTTGATCCCTGTCGTACCACATTGATTGGTAAGCGAATTTATGTATGAGAAGATTCCATAGCGTGATTTTTGTGACGACACGCTAACTTAGATGGGCAAATTGTTTGTCGGGTTCGCGGCCCGCTGTTTTCATAGTAAGGTAACAATGTCATGCGGCTAGTAATAATCCAAATCAAATAAAATGTATCCTATACATAATGTAATCCAATAACGACGCTAATAACGATAATAATATTACCTATAATGGATGGTTTAAGATGTATGCTTGATTTATATATTGCCTGACTAGCAATACGTGGACTTACTTCCGATATTATACTTGTGTTCTGATTTTAATGATTGTTTTATAACGGTTTTTATTAAACTCTATGAATTCACTCGGCATTCACTGATATGATTTTTGCATGTTTTTATCTCAGGTGCTTGAAGGTAATCCGAATGGAGATCGACTCTGATGGCCCACATAATATTAAAAATGTTCATTTGATCTATGTTTTGTAAACTTAATGACCTGTATAATTTGGGACCTGTTGTACACTTTAAAACTTTTTATCGAATGAATGTATGTTGAACCTTGTACAACCATTTTTATGTGTTGTCTATGATTGGAGTTATTGTGCTATCCCGTAACACTCTGAAAGACCCTTCCACTGTACCGATACGAAAATTGAGAGTGTTACAGTTTGGTACCAAAGCTCTCATTATAGAGAACAAAAGATTTTAAAAACCAAGGTTTTGAACAAAACTTTTCAAAATCTTTTGACAATGAACATTTAAGAAAATATTTGAAAAATCTTTTGACTATAACGGTGCCAGAGATCCCCACGTTACCAACAAGCCCTATTGAGAAGATATATATTTTGATATATATAATTTAATTTATATATATGTATATATCGTGATTTCATTATGTAATTGTTTAACTAGTATGTTATCCTAATACGAGATATATATATATAAATGCAGATTGTCATGGCTGACCCTAATATTCCTGTAGAAAACCATGCTATTCCCGAACCTAATGTAGATGATGATCCTTATTTAGACTTAGTAGATTATGATATGGATGATGAGGAGGAACCATTTGAGGATCCCGAGCCCGAGTTAGGACTAGGAGATCAGATTGCCCCTCAGGTTGACTTGGTAGAGAATGAGATTGATAATGTTGATATAGAGAACGATGATGAGATTGGGTTAGATAATTTAGATGATGAGATTGACGACGAGGATGTCGAGGAGGATGTAGGTATAGATGTTGAGGTCGATGATGATGAGGAAGCCGAGCTTATTTATCCTTATGATGTTCCAGGGCGAGCCTTTACCCCCACCAGTTTATTTGTCTGATTCTGAGATTGAGCTACCTAGGGATGAAATGTCCGAATCGTCTGAATCTGATTCTGAATCAGAGGAGGATGAGGATGATAATGCACCTGACGGTACTGATGGTATTGCTACTCGTAGATGTGAGATAGGAGAGTCGTCTAGTGCTCGAGAGGCTACTCATATTGATGGTCTTGCACCATGGGCCTTGAGACGTGATCTAGATGCTTCCCGTGTTAAGAGTTGTATGACAAAGATTGGATTAGGTGTTGTTAAGACTCAAGTTGCTTATTTGGAGTCGAAGACTAAGGTTGGCGAGAAAGAGCGGGAATTGCTTAGTTTGGATTTGACTGATGTAGAACGTGGTTTGAATGAGGCTTTTAGGAGGTTATCGGTGTTAGAAAGTGGTGAGTTTGCTGCTATGAAGAGAAAGGTGAATTCAATGGAGATTCAGTTGAGTGTAGCTCGTGCGATGCGTGAGAAAGCTGAAAAGGAGTTGAATATATCCGTGGGTTGGAATAGTAGATTTTATGCTGACATGGTTGAAAGAGGAGTGATCCGTAAGCGCCCAGCTGAAGATGTGTCTAGTGATCGTCCGACAAAGATATAGAAGATTATGGAAGATGGACCATCTGGAGGTTCTCAGTAGACCAGTCTGTATTTAGTAGTGACCTTTGTATCTTTTGTGCTATTGTAGCTTTGACTGAACCGACTTGTTAGTAGTAGACTTGGCACGAATTTTGAGTATATATAGTGCTAGAACTTTGATATGGGATGTAACTAAGACAATACTTTTGTTTCAAATCGAATGAAATATGTATCTTGTCTTGAATTCCATATTGTGCCTTATTTGTATCTTGATTATGAATTTAATCCATATTATATGAATCCTTGTTGGATGAATGCTTAATACTTTGAAATTGTGAAATTATAGAACTATGCCGCCCAAGAAGGCTGTGACTGAGGATGATGTACGTAGGATTATTACGGAGCAAGTTACTGCATCTATGACTGAATTTATGGAAAATGCTAGAAATGAAGCTGGCGGTAGTAGAGCTGGCGGTAGTGGAGCTGGCGGTAGTGGAGCTGGCGGTAGTGGAATTGGCGGTACTAATGTGAATGTGAATGCTAATAATGTGAATGCTAATGCTGGAGGAAATGTAGGAGGACTTGGAGCTAATGCACCTGAAGTTGGTGGCTGTACTTATGTGACGTTCATGAAGTGTGAACCTCTACCTTTTAATGGAACTGAAGGTGCTGTAGGATTAAGCCAGTGGATTGAGAAGATTGAGTCGGTGTTTCGGATTAGTAAGTGTAAAGAGGAAGATAAGGTGACTTTTGCTATGGCTACTCTTAAAGGTCGTGCGTTGACTTAGTGGAACGGGAGGATTGCTTTCATGGGTCTTGATGCTGCTAATGCTACTCCTGGGGCTGAAATTAAGAAGTGGATGACTTTGGAGTTTTGTCCTCGTAGTGTGATTATTAGGTTAGAACAAGAGTTGATTCATCTGAGAATGAAAGGTGTGGACATTGATAGTTACACAAACCGATTCCATGAGTTGGCCTTGCTATGTCCTCGATTGGTTGAACCCGAAGAGATCTGAATTGAGCAATATATTAAAGGGTTGACCAGGAATATCTGGGGGACGTGACATCATCTAAACCACTGACCATTGATGATGCTGTTCGAATGGCCTACCAACTCATTGGACAGATAATTCAGGATAGGGAAGATGAAGCCCGTGTTGGTGAGAAAAGAAAGGGTGACGGTGATCGTGTAGATAGAGGTGATAATAGGAAGAATTTCAATCGTCGTCAGAACCAGAGAAAGGGGAATGCATATGCTCTTACCTACAACACACCGCGCAACGATGATAGATGTCCTAAGTGTGGCAACAAGAGGCATGTTGGCGACTGCTGGAAGTGCCGAAATTGCGGAAAGCTTGGACACAAGGTTGAAAGGTGTAAGAAGGGAACCATTTGCTTCAACTGTAATGAAGAAGGTCATAGGAAATCGGAATGCCCCAAGTTGAAAGCGATTGTACCTGGAAGAAACCCCCAGGGTGGTATCTATCAACTTGGAACAATTAAGGTGAAGAAAGAGGATCCGAATGTCGTTACCGGTACGTTTTTACTCAACAATCATTATGCTGTTGCTTTATTTGATTCGGGTGCTGATAGGAGCTTTGTATCCACTAAATTTAGTGCCCTTATTGACATTGAACCTGTTGAGATAAATACCAGTTACGAGGTGGAATTGGCTGATGGCAAATTAGTGAAAACTAATAAGCTATTAGAAGGATGCTCTCTAAATCTCTTGAACTATTCCTTTCCGATTGATTTGATGTTGATAGAATTAGGTAGTTTTGATATTATTATTGGTATGGATTGGTTGTCGTTGAATAATGCTACTATTTTATGTGGAGAGAAGAAGGTTAAGATTCCTTTTAGGAATAGGATGTTAGTAATTGATGGTAATCGAGGTGAATCCCGTTTGAAAATCGTTTCATGTATTAAAGTCCAAAAGTACATCAGGAACGGTTGTGAGTTATTCTTAGCTCAAGTGACCGAGAATGAGTCTAGGGAGAAACGATTGGAAGATGTACCTATTATTTGTGAATTTCCTGAGGTATTTCCTAAAGATTTACCCGGACTTCCACCGATAAGGCAAGTAGAGTTTCGAATCGATTTAATTTCTGGTGCTGCACCGGTGGCACGTGCGCCTTACCGATTAGCCCCTTCTGAATTAAAGGAGTTATCTGAGCAACTTAAGGAGTTGTCTGATAAAGGTTTTATTCGACCGAGCTCGTCGCCTTGGGGAGCTCCAGTCTTGTTCGTTAAGAAGAAGGATGGATCTTTTCGTATGTGCATTGGTTATAGGGAACTGAATAAGTTGACAATTAAAAATCGATATCCTTTACCTAGGATTGATGATTTGTTTGATCAACTACAAGGATCAAGTGTGTATTCTAAGATAGATTTGCGGTCAGGATATCACCAACTTCGCGTCCATGAAGAAGATATTCCTATAACTGCATTTAGAACTCGTTATGGACACTATGAATTTCAAGTAATACCATTTGGGTTAACTAACGCACTTGCGGTTTTCATGGATTTAATGAATCGAGTGTGCAAGCCCTACTTGGATAAATTTGTGATTGTGTTTATTGACGATATTCTAATCTATTCTAAGAATGAATATGAGCATAGAGAACATTTAAGGATTGTTTTGAATTTGTTGAAGGATGAAAAGTTGTATGCTAAGTTTTCGAAATGTGATTTCTGGTTAGATTCTGTGCAATTTCTTGGTCATGTGATTAACAAAGATGGAATTCATGTTGATCCTGCAAAGGTTGAAGCCATTAAGAATTGGTCTGCACCGACAACGCCAACGGAAGTGCGACAGTTCTTAGGATTGGCTGGCTATTATAGGCGATTCATTAAAGAATTTTCTTTGATAGCTAAACCCTTGACTAAGCTTACCCAGAAGAATAAACCTTTCGTTTGGGGAAGTGATGAAGATGGAGCATTTCAGACATTGAAGCAAAAATTATGTAGTGCGCCAATCTTATCATTACCCGACGGGAGTGAAGATTTTGTAGTGTATTGTGATGCATCTCTTAGAGGTTATGGAGCTATTTTGATGCAGCGGGAGAAAGTGATAGCTTATGCTTCTAGGCAATTAAGGAAGAATGAGGAGAATTATACTACTCATGATCTTGAGTTAGGAGCTGTAGTCTTTGCTCTTAGGTTGTGGAGACATTATCTGTATGGCACCAAGTGTACGGTATTCACCGATCACAAAAGCCTACAGTATATTTTCGATCAGAAGGAATTGAACATGAGGCAACGAAGATGGATAGAGTTGTTGAGTGATTATGATTGTGATATAAAATATCACCCAGGAAAAGCCAATGTTGTTGCCGATGCGTTAAGTAGGAAAGATAGAGAGCCTATCAGGGTACGTTCTCTAGTCTTGACCGTACACAATAATTTGCCTAAGCAAATTAGAAATGCGCAAATAGAAGCTTGTAAGAAGGAAAATTTTGTTAATGAAGGGTTTCGAGGAGAAGGAGATCCTTTAGAGGTTAGAGCTGATGGAGTGAAATGCTTAAGAGGTCGTATGTGGATACCTAAGTTTGGAGGCTTAAGAGACTTGATTATGTTAGAATCCCATAAATCTAAGTATTCCATTCATCCAGGATCTGATAAGATGTACCATGATTTGAAGAAGTTGTACTGGTGGCCGAATATGAAAGCTGACATAGCTATGTATGTTCTTCAATGCTTGACTTATGCTAGAGTCAAAGCCGAACATCAAAAGCCATCAGGACTACTTCAACAACCAAAGATTCTTGAATGGAAGTGGGAGCGAATTACGATGGATTTTATCACCAAGATTCCTAGAACATCATCTGGAAACAACTCGATTTGGGTTATTGTCGACAGACTGACCAAATCAGCTCACTTCATTCCGGTTAAAGAGCAGTTCCCACTGGAGAAGCTGACTCGTATATACCTTGAGAATGTTGTATGCAAGCATGGAGTGCCTGTATCGATCATTTCAGATCGAGATCCTAGATTCGCATCGAATTTTTGGAAATCTCTCCAAAGATCATTGGGAACGAATCTCGACATGAGCACTGCTTATCACCCCCAGACTGATGGGCAGAGTGAAAGGACGATACAAACACTAGAAGATATGTTGAGGGCTTGTGTGTTAGATTTTGGTAAGAATTGGGATAAACATTTTCCGTTAGCAGAGTTTTCGTATAACAATAGTTACCATTCTAGTATTAAGACTGCACCATTTGAAGCTTTGTATGGTAGGAAGTGTAGATCTCCTGTATGTTGGAGTGAAGTTGGGGATACCCAGCTCACGGGACCGGAATTGATCCGGGAGACTACGGAGATAATAGTTCAGATTAAGAATAGGTTGTTGACTGCCCGTAGTAGACAGAAAAGTTACGCGGATGTGCGGCGGAAGCCAATGGAGTTTAAAGTGGGTGACCGAGTAATGTTGAAAGTATCGCCATGGAAAGGCGTTATCAGATTTGGAAAACGAGGGAAATTGAATCCCCGTTATATTGGACCCTTTAAGATTTTATCTAAAGTAGGTCCGGTGGCTTACAAACTAGAGTTACCCCCAGAACTTCATGGTGTTCACAACACATTCCATATATCTAATCTGAAGAAATGTCTAGCAGTGAGTGATGAGAAAATTCCGTTAGCTAAGGTTCGAATAGATGGGAAGTTGCATTTTATCGAAGAGCCCGTAGAGGTTATGGATCGTGAGATAAAGCAACTGAAACAAAGTCGGATACCTATTGTCAAGATCCGATGGAATTCAAAGCATGGACCAGAGTATACTTGGGAACGAGAGGAGGAAATGTGGTAGAAATATCCGCACCTCTTCGATTTCAATAAGAAACGGACATCCAAATGAAATGGATCACGAGGACGTTGATCCCTTTTAGGAGGAAAAGCTGTGACAATCTAACATTTTCAGGTAGTGAATTATTTTCTCGTATAATATTTTGAAACTTATTTTTGTGTTGGTTGACGAACTCACAATTTACGGATTTAAATTTGGGCTTACGTGCATAATTTGGCGTCCTTCACGACTAAACTGGAAACCTTAGGATTACGTATTTACGTTTTTGAACTCCGTTTTTGATGAGACAATTTTTATTGGATTCGTTTTGTGACGTTGATTCATAATTTATAAAAACGTTTTTCGTGAAACGACCCGAGGGCACGCAAATCGAGAAAACTAGAATCGAGGAATACCCGTAAATTAGTGAGGTGGGACAAAATACATTATCCCACCCCACTAGCTTACATGGGACGGCACAACATGACACCACAACAATATGTGGCATCATGTTAACTTGTTATTTAACAAGTGTAAGCTAAGCTTACACTTTAAGCTTCCCACTAGCTAAAACCATCAACTACTTCACACACCATCATTTCATACATGCAAACTACCTCAAACTCTCTCAAAACCCCCACCCTTGCCGTCCACTTCAAAGCACAAAACACCCCTTTTGATCTTTTCTAGCCATGAAATACTTGTTAACTAGCTCTATCATGGAGTTATCTTGAAGCCTTGATCATTTGGTGGCCATTTTAACAACACAGGAGGTGATTTGCTTGTGTCATAGGGCTGATTTCTCAACTATTGTTCTTGGTGTTTGATGATCTTGGAGTTACTTTTGGTGTTCATCAAGTTCTTGTCTTCCAAAAACAAGATATACACTTGGTTGGTAAAGAAGATCATCCTCTCCATTTTTTCTTTTTATTTTTGTAAAGAACAAATGTATTTTCTTTCTTGTTGTATATGTATATGATGAATATATGATGATAAAAATATTGTGTGGGGATCAAGTGTTGAAAAATATGCTTAAAAAGGTTAATAACCATAAGAAATAAGGCTAAAATCATGCTTATTTAGTTGGCTGTATAAAAACAGTATGTAACTAAAACTTGAACTGATAAACTTACATGGTATAATCCATTTACAGTAAGTACAAGATGTTATACACATGTTAGAGTTGGCCATGCAATGGAATCATTATAATGAGTGAGATATGATCAAAACAAGATGAGTGTGCTAATCTGAATAAGCTGTTTTGTAGGAACTGTTAAGCATAGATAAGCTTAAAATGAGCAGTATCTATAACTAAGTTAAATGTAGCACATAATATGAAGATCATTCCATCCAAAAATGAGCTTCTAATTCATTATAGAACTCTAGATATGATAAAAATGGTGAAGATGAAAATAAAAATCAGATTTTGAGAATTAATGTTTATTATTATTATATAAGCGCTCAAATTTTATTGTATAAAATGTAAAATAAAAACTCACTAACTTATGAAATTTATTTATATAAATATGTAAAAGGTTAAATAAATGGATAAATTATATAAATTGTAGTGGAATAATACTTATAAGTAATAAAAACGATAAACTTGATTTTTACGACTTTTTCGGCTATTACCGTAAAATTAACGTTTTTCGCCAATTAAAACTTAGACGATCAAACCCGTCTAATGTAAAGTTTTTAAAAGTCATATACTGATATATAAGTAACTAATACAAGTAAAAACCGATAAAACCCGAACTATAGGACATACGGACATTAACGAGCTAACTAAACATATTGGACTAATAATTGGACTAATAATTGGACTAAATAAGATAAACACTTATAAAAAGAACTTATTGGGCTTAACCCATTTGGGCCTGATATGAGTGATTTTACTCATATCAATAGTAGCTTAAAACAATGAAATATTGCACAAAATGTATCAAATATGCCTTGGATATGTTGTTTTCTTGTTTGAATGTGTGTAGGTACCAAGTTCGCAAAAACCGGCAATTATCGACACGAGTTTGAAGAAAAAGATCAAAGAAGCCAAAATCGAGTTCAATTTAGAGGATTCAATATTTAAATAAAGGATTTTGGTTAAGTGGGTCCCTCAATGGGGTAAATGGGCTCAAAAGCCCATTTAAGTTTCTAGTTAATTTTTTGCGGTGTTTTGAAAACTTAAAAGGCCCAAATGAAGAATATGGGACAGATGGTATAATGAGTCTCGGGCCCAAGCCCAAACTGATTAGAAACAAATGCAAAGAAATGGGCTTAGGGTTTACATGTTTCACTTACACTTTTTACCCATTAAATAAATGATACCGTTCATATTATATCACCACAAAGATTAAACGACTCCCACCCATCCATTAAATACCCACTCACACGTTTTGTTTTTTCCCATTCATCCACTTTCACCCACACGTTACACTTTTCACATATTAAATAACCTCTCACCACTCACACGTTTTCACAATAAATAAAACTTTCGATGATAACTATATGTTATCATCTTCCCCACTTTTCATCTCACCCCAAAACCTGCAAATATTTACTATTCATCACAAACCCTAGATGGTAAAAAGTAAATTAGATAAGGGGCTTTTGATCTCACGTGTTAATCACGTGTGGGGGAATTAATTCCCCCAATTTTTAAGGAAGAGATGATGAGGACGAGCATGCTACGTGGCAGTGGATCATTGGCCTCAACACCTCATTCTTCCAATCCCACCAATCACAGGGCTTCAAAGAAGCACAACTAGCACACACGGATGCCACGTTGGCAATCCGTGTGCTAGTGGTGCTATATCCACCATCCAATCATGAGATAGAAAAGAAGAATGAAGATCAAGGGCCAAGATTAAAGAATAATATTCCTGAGAATATCCGAATATCCTCTCAGCAAAGCCCTTGGGGAGGCTATAAAAACCCCCAAATAATCTTGTATTTTTCATCCTTACTTTTCTTTTAAAAAGTTATTATGTAGAAATAATTGTAGGGTTAATTTGTATTTCTTTTATAAAGTATTGTAAAATTTCTGAAATTAATGAAAGATTATTTGTTTTGACTTTAAATCGTGTCTTGTTTTATTTTCTGCTTGAATTGATATATGATTTAATTTCTATTAATTGTTTCACATAAATAATGTTGAGATGTTAATTATAAGCTAAGTAATAGTTTATAATTAATATTAAAAGTTAAAGTTTGGATAAAACTTTTCCCCACTGGAAAAGTCTCAAAAATCTGCTTGTTAATGATGGTTCGACTTGGTGGTTCGAATGGAGGAAAATGGTGGTTTCTGATTACGGTTCTTAGGTAGCTCAGCGCTATCCTACATCTCAAAGGATACTTCAAAAAGGTTCTAATCCTTTTTAATTTTTATGTAATTACAGTTTCTTTTTATCTTATAATCTACTTCTTTGATTTTTCTTTGATGTTGATTATATGTTGTTTGCTTATATGATGTTACATGAAAAAACGTTTGAATGATTTAATTGTTTCGTTCAGTTAGTTTGATAAAATCTGCATGAGTATTCATATGTTTTGATAACTTACTGTTGGATTTATAAGATTTAGATGTTTTGAGGATTTAGAAATCTGCTCTTGTTGATTTTGGCTTGAATCTGCTTCTTTGATGTTACTGTGATGTTAGATTATATGAAGTTGAATGTTTGTGATGTTTCTGCCATGAATTATGTTATTGATGAGTTAAAGTAACTGAATGGATTGAGGATTAATCTTGTTTAGAAGTTTTTAGTTTTAACTAATAGGCTAAACTGAGTTAACTGGTTTTCAAAATTGAATTGTAGCCTTAACTATTTGATACAGGTTCTAGCTTGATTTAGTTTATCTGCAACATTTGTACTGATTATCTGAGAAGTTGAAATATCATTGTGTTATCTTTGGTATGTAGATTTTTAAGAATTTCGTTATAGATTATTGCTGTAGTAGGACTTATTCTGATATATAAGTAGTAGATTGAATTCATTTATAGCTGTTTAAGGTTTTTCTCTTGTACTGATTTAATCTGCTCCTGGGTAATTTTATGTTATGATTTAGTTACTCTGGTTTGTAAGCTTTAGGTTATTGAGCTTTATCTGAATTTCCGTTTGATTATTTTGATATTACTTGTTGTTTAATTTGTTCAACATTCAGCTTATCAGATCCTAATGATCTGATAAGTCTCATAAGCTGTTTTCCTGACAGCTTTTATCAATAAGCTTACTATATAGTCTTACCTGAGACTCCTTCTATTAAATCTGTCAAAAATAATTAAATCAAAAAAAAAATGTCACTCCTGGGGCTCGAACTCGAGACCCCCAGGTTCAAGGTTCATTGTGTTAACCATCTGGGCTAACTGGCCTTTTTGGTTTTAATTCTCTCTGATTAATTAATATTATAGAATTGTAGTTGGCAGGTTGCATTTAAGTAATTTTCGTATCACTTTACTTTCGTTTTTTAAACTTTTTAAACTAAAAAAAAAGTTTTTGTTAAAGTTAATTTTAGTTAAATAGAAATAAATTAAATTAAAAAAAAAAATATAATATTATAAATATATAATAAATAGAAAATGTTTTAATTAAATTTAAAAAAAAAGTTTAATTAGTGTATTTTACTAAATAGATTTTTATAATTTTAGATTTAAAATAAATTAGTCTTTAAATAAATTTGTTTTAAGTGAATTTTTAATATAGTTCATTAGTTTTTAAAGTAAATTAGTTTAAAAGTTAATTTTATTAAATA
The DNA here is from genome assembly GCA_025667525.1 of Glebionis coronaria. NCBI lineage: Eukaryota > Viridiplantae > Streptophyta > Magnoliopsida > Asterales > Asteraceae > Glebionis > Glebionis coronaria. The sequence continues at coordinate 148,835,056 of CM046882.1, forward strand.
GATTAATTTTCATAGATTATTTAATTAGATTAATTTTTAAATAGTGTTATTTTTTAAGTAATTAATTAATTGTAGATTTTAAATATTGCGGGGTTTAACGATTCATGCACTTTATGCTTATATTAAATAGTTTAAAATTAGTAGATTTAAATTGTAGTTTAAAAACCGAAAACCAATTCGATTCAATTATCCAAATCAAAGCAAAACGTCTCAAATTCATAAGATCTTCGTGTACAACAAACTCGACTCACTCACGTGTTTAATTGAATTCGTCATTGGTATTATTAGTCTATTACTTTTTCCTATAGGTAATTTTCTAATTTACCCTATAACGTAATCTCAAATTATCACTATACACATCACGACACATCAAAAATTTTGGCGCCGCTGCCGGGGATCTTGTGTACGATTCGTCTTTGTGGAGATTTGTTGATCGTTGATTTGAAGACCCTTTCCGTCCTCGGAAAGTTTTATTATTTTTCTATTATATAGTATGTATCGTTTTTCTCGTTTTTTGTGAATAATATATTGTATTACGTAGCACAATAATTTTACATATTTTTCAAATAAGCCTTAGTTGGGATTTCATCACCTAGCTATTGTAGTCGAATCCAAAACAAAAATAAAAGGCAAAATAGATAAATACTAATAAGAAGTTTGAACTCGATTTATACAAACTATAAGGTGGGTATAAGACGACGTGCTATAAAAGGCCGTCTAAGGAAAAAGGTTTTTAAGTGCTTTGTGCCACCTCGTTTCCCCGCTTGCTTGTGCGTATATTGAGAGGGACAACCTATTATTGGTTTGCCGACTAAAGTAGTAATAAATCTTATTTTTGTTGTTTACTTATTGAACCTCGAGACGTTTAGGTTTTCACCTATCGTTTCAAAGTCGACCGAGGGTAATTTACTTCCATAGTAGTTATCCTTATTCCTTATTTTTTATCGATCATTATTGATTGAGCAATACCAAATAAAATACCAAAAATAATCTTCTTCTTGTCTAATTTCTTTTCTTCAATCCTCTAAATTCTCGTCTTTGTAGTGTATGCAATTACGTTCTTCTCATCTTGTGATTGATTTTAATAGGCTTGAAAATATTCCTCGTAGAAATAGAAATCGTCAACAACGAATAGTGGAACCCGAGCTTCCACCTATTGTTGTAGAGATGGCCGATAACCGAACAATGGAGGAATTGCTCCGTGCACCCACCAAAGGGTATGGGGAAGCAATCGTTGTGCCAGCTATTTTGGCGGATCATTATGAGATTAAGACGGGTCTTTTATCGCTCATTCGTGCCGACCAATTTCGTGGCAATGAGACCGATAACCCGCACTCTCACATTCAGAATTTTCTTCGAATTACCTCGACTCTCAAGTTTAGAGATGTGCCGAATGACGCGATTAAGCTCATGCTTTTTCCGTACTCGCACGAGGGTAATGCTAAGCTTTGGTATGAGAAAGAACCACCGGGTTCGATCTTAACATGGGATGATTTAGTGTCTAAGTTTATGAATTATTTCTTTCCACCATCTAAGACAACACACTTTAAGAATGAGATCACTAGATTTGAACAAAAAGTGCATGAATCGTTTGGGGTTGCATGGGAAAGATTTAAAGATTTGTTGAGACAATGTCCACACCACGGTTTCTCGAAATTGCATCAAATAAATACTTTCTATAATGGGCTTAATATGATTGAACAAGATTCTTTAAATGTCGCCGCGGGTGGTAATCTTTTAAGAAAAACTCCGAGAGACGCGTGGGGAATAATTGAGAATAAATCTAGAGCACAATATTCATGAAACACACCGGGTGTTTCCAATGTGAATTCATTTAATCCCGAGATTGCTAGATTGGACTCTAAGATTGACACGATTTTGAATGAGCTTAGGAAGAATCCTCATGGATCGATTAATATGGTTGAGAATGTTTGTGTATCATGTGGTGGAGCACATCCTAATCATGCTTGTTTAACCACGGGGTTTGATCAAGCTAGTGCTTTTGCCGCGACGGGAACTTATGGCTCCAACGGTCAAGTTCCTCGTCAAAATCATGTTGCTCCACCGTTTTTTCCACCGGTTCAAAATAGGTATAACAATGGGAACAATGGGAATAATTTTAACCGTGGTAACCAAGGGAATTTTAATCAAGGAAATAGATTTAATGCTAATTAAAACAATCAAGGTTTTCAAAGCAATAATCAAAATGATTTGTCAAGCTACATTAAATCAAATGAGGCAAATATGAAAGCTTTACAAAATAACATCCAAGGGCAAATTAATACTTTGAAACTCGATTTTTAAAATACGATTAAAGGGCAAAATAACAAGATTGAGCTTAATCAACAAAGGTTAGAACAAAGTCAAAATCGTATGCACCAAAGTTTGGAACAAAGTCAAAATAAATTGCTTTCGATGTTTGAGGGATTCATGTCTAAACCATCTACTTCTTCGGGTTGCTTACCTAGTAATACCATTCCAAACCCGAAGGGAGAGCTTAAGGCCATAACCGTTTATGATGATTGTGAGAGTTTAGATGAAGTTGAAGTGATTGAGTTTAAGCCTCCACCTAAGGAAACTTTTCTAGAAGTCACTAGGGCTACTTTGAATGTGATTAGTACCTCAGTTTTCTTTGATTTCTTTCCCGAGAAATATAAAGATCCGGGTCAATTCTTGATACCTTGTGTTTTCAATGAGCTTGGGGTTTGCAAAGGCCTAGTCGATCTTGGAGCTAGCATTAACATAATACCCCTAGCCCTTTGGAAAATCATTGATTATGCACCACTTAGTACCACTCGTATGATCATTGAGCTTGCTAATGGAACCACCACTCGACCGGTTGGTATAGCGGAAAATGTCATTATGAAAGTGGGGAATTACTTGTACTTAGTCGATTTTGCTATAGTCGATTATGAGACCAATCCTCGTGTGCCTATTATTCTAGGAAGACCATTTTTGTGCACGGCTCAAATTCAAGTTGATATGAGGAAAGAGGAAATTAAATTGTTTTATGGAGATAAAAGTATTGTTTTTAAACCGAAAAAGATTCCAAGATTTGCTCCTAAGAAAATTGAAAGTGTTAAATGTGTTGAAACAATTGAAAGTAACAAGAAAGCTCTTTTTGATAAAGGTGTTTTTCCAATTTTGGAAACTCCATTTTGTGAAAGTAAAAAGTTAAAATCAAATGAAGAAGCTTGCTTTGTTGAAACATGTTGTAACCTTTCCTCATCTACACTCACTCCACACGAGGATGATAGTGCTAAGATTGAAAAACAAATTGATGATTACTTAAGTGAGCCATTTGATGCTAGTGAGTTTGTTAGTGAAAATTTTGATCCCGAGAGTGATATTGCTTTAATTGAACAATCTTTGAAAATGGACTCATTTTCACTCTCTTCTAAGGATCATGTTGATGTTCCTAAGGCACAATCTTCAATTGAAGAGCCTTTGATTCCTAACTTCACACCGAGTAAGGTTAGTGACTATTCATGTGATAAGTTCATCGATGAACTTTTTGCTATCATTGATCCACTTCCACGGGGAAGTGAAGACGTTTCCGATCTCGAGATCGAGCGTGATTCTCGTGCTTTACCTACCATTTTCGAGGAATTCGCCGATGAATTGCCTTCTAATGAGAATGATGATCTTGTATCCGAGTGTGATACACTCGATACTTTGTCGGATATTTCTTGTGATGACAAGGATGACGACACTTTTGTGACTTACTCAAATCCTCTCTTTGAAGTTTCATTGAACAATAATCCGTTGTTTCAAGAGGATTTTGAGAACATCATACCTCCTACATCTCACAACCTTTGTGATGATGATCTTCTTATGAAGGAGGTTGATGAGTTTCTTTATATAGACATTACTTCGGAATTTGAGGAAGAGTCTAATGACGGTGATGAAGACTCTTGGTTTGATCACCCGATTTATGATGATGACAATGTTGACCCGAAGGGAGAAATTACTTTTGCTCCTATTATCCTTCCCACTCGCTTTGATCTTAATGTGCGGGTTTTTCATGCGACTCGTTTTGAGTACCATGACCCCTTTATTCACATTCATAAGAGTGACAAGGTCAAAAAAGTCATGCAAGTTGAATCCACTTTGGTTGAGACTTTTGTACCACCATTACCATGTGCTTTATATGACTTAGGGTCAGCATGGGGGGACGACACCTTGTTGTCTATTCCTTTCTCCACCGAGGACGAGGTATTTGACTCCGGAATCATTGATTTAGGGAAATCTCGGCCTTTCACCGATGCAATAATTGAAAGACTTTTTAATCATCTTGGTGCGACTTTATCTCGGGGAGCATGCTACATCCATACCATTAGTTGTGACTACCATCTCTTGTTAGAGATTTGTGTTAGAGTTTTATCCTTTCGTTTGTCATCCGACAACGAGGATGTAATCTTTGACCCCGGCATCGCGCTTTATGTTGGTTTTTACTCCAATATGCCGGTTTTCACCACTTTCCCTAAGGACCAATGAATGCGGGGATCGAGTCGAGCTCATGACTCGGTTAACAAAAACGAGTACTTTCTATCTTCTTTCTATTTTCTAACACCTAATAAGGCTTGATCTTTCAAGCTCGTGCTCGTGATTTGTTGTGTTGTGATCTTAGGTATGACCCTAATATTTGAAGACTCTCGTGTTCGGTTTTTGCCGGTCCACTTGATCTTCCATTCTTTGAATGCCAAAAAGGGGCACACTTTCTATCCCTTGATTTTTATCGATTAACGTTTTATCTTGAGGCATAATTAATAAACAGCTTATAGATTTGCGTGCTCTTTCCATGCTAGGAATTTGCATTAGACTCTTCGTGTTTTAGCAAGGGGGTGTTACTCTTGAGCTAAGAAACATTGAGGACAATGTTTGGTTTTAGCATGGGGGAGTCAATCGATATAATCGCTTGCTATTGCTTTTTTCGTGTCCAAACGTATTGTTTTTTCATTTTTCAATAAAATTTTAAATTTTTCGTGTAATTTTTAAGTTTTAATAAATAAAATAAGTGTTTTTGACACAAATGTAGGCTTTCCGTTGGTGAAAATAAGAATAGTTTTTGACTCGACTCGGTTTTTAACCTTACCTTTTCCTTAACGTATTTGAATTAAGTTTTGCTAGGCTATTATATATGGAGCTTTAAAACGCGAAAGTCTTAATTCATACGAGTTAAGAACAAGAACTTTTCGCAAGCTCCTATAATTGATCCTAGAAAGTCGTCTATCAAGGGAACTTTAAAACGCAAATTCTAAAACTTGAAAAAGTATAAGAAGATGCAAGATCCTATAGATGACTTGAAAACCCAAAACTTTGATTTAATAGGCTAAGTATCCATTGATTTCACATTTTTGAAATTTTACAATATGGAGAACAAGAGATGATAGAGCCAATTATAAGTTTGGTATTCTTTCGGGAATTTATGTGAGTTAATTATAAGCCTATTCTCCCATGGCTTGTTAATAACATTATTTGCAACAAATAAGGTTGAACGATTTGAAAAGTTACTTAGCTTCTAGCCCAAGATCATTTAAAAGTTGCTCGGTATGGATTAGAGTTCATAGCCAAGGCATAACTTATTGAAGCGGGATGCGAAAATTGGCGAGTCCAAAAAGGTCCTAACAAGACATGAGGGCTATGTTTTATTGCTAAAGATCTCAAGTGATGTGAAGAATCATTTATCGAAAATCAATATGAAGGATCGAGACACACGACGAAAAGCAAATACTCCCAAAAATTCATGGAGAAGTCTATCCAGAAAGACCATAATAAGGTATGAGGATAAATGAAGCCAAGTCCAAAAAGGAGGCGGATCGTTGTATATCAAAATCCCAAATAAAGATTGAAGAAAAATGAAGAAGTCGTGGTCCAAGTATGAATCTCTCAAAACTTCAAGTGAAGAAATTCCTATATGAAGAGAAGACCATTGTTTCATGAACGTCTCTCAAGGTTTGAAGTATAAAGTCACTGCCAAATATCGGTCCGAGAAAGGTCTCAAATCGCGAAGCAAGTTATGCCAAGATATGAACTTTATGAGGGCCCGAGAAGCACTTTTAAAAGATTTTGTCCTTTAGCTAACTATTGATTAAATTGTTCACTTTATTTTCGGCCTAATAAATTATCGAAATAAGTCAACAATGCATCCTCGTGATCATTCAAGACAACAATAAAATATAAGAGATACACCTAGGAATAAGGGAGTCTAAGTGAATAATTGGCCCACATGAGTTCGTGTTAGTTTGCTAACTTATAATAACAATGATCTTGTTTTTGCACTTGGCATGGAAAAGTGAAAGGTCGGAGACGATGAATCTATTTGAGTTTTATGATCCTTAAAGTTATTTTTCAATAATGAAAGTAATACATTATGTCTTTGTAAAATAATAAGTCAAAAGTTGAATAATGGTGTAGCTAATGTTTTATTTTATCATTTGCGTGAGGACACAGCAATTGCTTAGCATGGGGGAGTTTAATATGAGTGATTTTACTCATATCGATAGTAGCTTAAAACAATGAAATATTGCACAAAATGTATCAAATATGCCTTGGATATGTTGTTTTCTTGTTTGAATGTGTGTAGGTACCAAGTTCGTAAAAACCGGCAATTATCGACACGAGTTTGAAGAAAAAGATCAAAGAAGCCAAAATCGAGTTCAATTTAGAGGATTCAATATTTAAATAAAGGATTTTGGTTAAGTGGGTCCCACAATAGGGTAAATGGGCTCAAAAGCCCATTTAAATTTCTAGTTAATTTTTTGAGGTGTTTTGAAAACTTAAAAGGCCCAAATGAAGAATATGGGACGGATGGTATAATGAGTCTCGGGCCCAAGCCCAAACTGATTAGAAACAAATGCAAAGAAATGGGCTTAGGGTTTACATGTTTCACTTAAACTTTTTACCCATTAAATAAATGATACCGTTCATATTATATCACCACAAAGATTAAACGACTCCCACCCATCCATTAAATACCCACTCACACGTTTTGTTTTTTCCCATTCATCCACTTTCACCCACACGTTACACTTTTCACATATTAAATAACCTCTCACCCACTCACACGTTTTCACAATAAATAAATTTTTCGATGATAACTATGTGTTATCATCTTCCCCACTTTTCATCTCACCCCAAAACCTGCAAATATTTACTATTCATCACAAACCCTGGATGGTAAAAAGTAAATTAGATAAGGGGCTTTTGATCTCACGTGTTAATCACGTGTGAGGGAATTAATTCCCCCAATTTTTAAGGAAGAGATGATGAGGACGAGCATGCTACGTGGCAGCGGATCATTGGCCTCAACACCTCATTCTTCCTATCCCACCAATCACAAGGCTTCAAAGAAGCACAACTAGCACACATGGATGCCACGTTGGCAATCCGTGTGCTAGTTGTGCTATATCCACCATCCAATCATGAGAGATAAAAGAAGAATGAAGATCAAGGGCCAAGATTAAAGAAGAATATTCCTGAGAATATCCGAATATCCTCTCAGCAAAGCCCTTGGGGAGGCTATAAAAACCCCCAAATAATCTTGTATTTTTCATCCTTACTTTTCTTTTAAAAAGTTATTATGTAGAAATAATTGTAGGGTTAATTTGTATTTCTTTTATAAAGTATTGTAAAATTTCTGAAATTAATGAAAGATTATTTGTTTTGACTTTAAATCGTGTCTTGTTTTATTTTCTGCTTGAATTGATATATGATTTAATTTCTATTAATTGTTTCACATAAATAATGTTGAGATGTTAATTATAAGCTAAGTAATAGTTTATAATTAATATTAAAAGTTAAAGTTTGGATAAAACTTTTCCCCACTGGAAAAGTCTCAAAAATCTGCTTGTTAATGAGGGTTCGACTTGGTGGTTCGAATGGAGGAAAATAGTGGTTTCTGATTACGGTTCTTAGGTAGCTCACCGCTATCCTACATCTCAAAGGAATACTTCAAAAAGGTTCTAATCCTTTTTAATTTTTATGTAATTACAGTTTCTTTTAATCTTATAATCTGCTTCTTTGATTTTTCTTTGATGTTGATTATATGTTGTTTGCTTATATGATGTTACATGAAAAAACGTTTGAATGATTTAATTGTTTCGTTCAGTTAGTTTGATAAAATCTGCATGAGTATTCATATGTTTTGATAACTTACTGTTGGATTTATAAGTTTTAGATGTTTTGAGGATTTAGAAATCTGCTCTTGTTGATTTTTGCTTGAATCTGCTTCTTTGATGTTACTGTGATGTTTGATTATATGAAGTTGAATGTTTGTGATGTTTCTGCCATGAATTATGTTATTGATGAGTTAAAGTAACTGAATGGATTGAGGATTAATCTTGTTTAGAAGTTTTTAGTTTTAACTAATAGGCTAAACTGACTTAACTGGTTTTCGAAATTGAATTGTAGCCTTAACTATTTGATACAGGTTCTAGCTTGATTTAGTTTATCTACAACATTTGTACTGATTATCTGAGAAGTTGAAATATCATTGTGTTATATTTGGTATGTAGATTTTTAAGAATTTCGTTATATATTATTGATGTAGTAGGACTTATTCTGATATATAAGTAGTAGATTGAATTCATTTATAGCTGTTTAAGGTTTTTCTCTTGTACTGATTTAATCTGCTCCTGGGTAATTTTATGTTATGATTTAGTTACTCTGGTTTGTAAGCTTTAGGTTATTGAGCTTTATCTGAATTTCCGTTTGATTATTTTGATATTACTTGCTGTTTAATTTGTTCAACATTCAGCTTATCAGATCCTAATGATCTGATAAGTCTCATAAGCTGTTTTCCTGACAGCTTTTATCAATAAGCTTACTATATAGTCTTACCTGAGACTCCTTCTATTAAATATGTCAAAAATAATTAAATCAAAAAAAATGTCACTCTTGGGGCTCGAACTCGAGACCCCCAGGTTCAAGGTTCATTGTGTTAACCATCTGGGCTAACTGGCCTTTTTGGTTTTAGTTCTCTCTGATTAATTAATATTATAGAATTATAGTTGGCAGGTTGCATTTAAGTAATTTTCGTATCACTTTACTTTCGTTTTTTAAACTTTTTAAACTAAAAAAAATGTTTTTGTTAAAGTTAATTTTAGTTAAATAGAAATAAATTAAAAAAAATATAATATTGTAAATATATAATAAATAGAAAATGTTTTAATTAAATTTAAAAAAAAAGTTTAGTTAGTTTATTTTACTAAATAGATTTTTATAATTTTAGATTTAAATTAAATTAGTCTTTAAATAAATTTGTTTTAAGTGAATTTTTAATATAGTTCATTAGTTTTTAAAGTAGATTAGTTTAAAAGTTAATTTTATTAAATAGATTAATTTTCATAGATTATTTAATTAGATTAATTTTTAAATAGTGTTATTTTTTAAGTAATTAATTAATTGTAGATTTTAAATATTGCGGGGTTTAACGATTCATGCACTTTAGGCTTATATTAAATAGTTTAAAATTAGTAGATTTAAATTGTAGTTTAAAAACCGAAAACCAATTCGATTCAATTATCCAAATCAAAGCAAAACGTCTCAAATTCATAAGATCTTCGTGTACAACGAACTCGACTCACTCACGTGTTTAATTAAATTCGTCATTGGTATTATTAGTCTATTACTTTTTCCTAAAGGTAATTTCCTTATTTACCCTATAACGTAATCTCAAATTATCACATATACTATCCACGACACATCAGGGCCCAACATGGAAAGTATAGATACTGATAATATAAGTATAAAAAGGATTAAAACAAGTTAAAAAACTTATACTAAGCTTATTGGACTTAAAATAGATAAATAGGTAAAACTAGTAAACTAGTAAAAAGTTACCAAAACGTAAACACTAAAATGAGTAAAGAAGGATATATAAACCCACTTGATCATCATTAATAAAAAATCATCATATGTATATTGTTATTTTGATAAAAGTCATTGGACAAAGTCTAAGACCGATTATTATTTATATAGGTTTCCGTGACCGAAGCACGCCCGTAGCCGATAATCCGCCTTTGATTATCAACGTGAGTTCATAGCCTCGCACTCTTTTAAATGTTTTATAAAATGATTTGTAAACCCGCGAGGGAGATAACATGCTAGATTTTAGAAAAATAGAACACAAGTAGTCCCGATGGTATGCTTAATGATATGGACCCGAATGATGCTATGACCCTATAAACGAGACAAAAAGGATTATTAGTAGTTAGGTTATGTCACTTAAAGTCCCATTAGCATGAATTGTGAACTACCGGGATTTGGTAGACGCTTATGCATTTGATAGTACTATTTGGGGACGATCACCCCAGTTCGCGCCTTGACGGTTGATCCCCGTCGTACCACATTGATTGGTAAGCGAATTTATGTATGAGAAGATTCCATAGCGTGATTTTTGTGACGACACGCTAACTTAGATGGGCAAATTGTTTTTCGGGTTCGCGGCCCGCTGTTTTCATAGTAAGGTAACAATGTCATGCGGCTAGTAATAATCCAAATCAAATAAAATGTATCCTATACATAATGTAATCCAATAACGACGCTAATAACGATAATAATATTACCTATAATGGTAATATTGAGGCTACGGTCTCATGGACGGTTTAAGATGTATGCTTGATTTATATATTGCCTGACTAGCAATACGTGGACTTACTTCCGATATTATACTTGTGTTCTGATTTTAACGATTGTTTTATATAACGGTTTTTATTAAACTCTATGAATTCACTCGACATTCGCTGATATGATTTTTGCATGTTTTTATCTCAGGTGCTTGAAGGTAATCCGGATGGAGATCGACTCTGATGGCCCACATAATATTAAAAATGTTCATTCGATCTATGTTTTGTAAACTTAATGACCTGTATAATTTGGGACCTGTTGTACACTTTAAAACTTTTTTATCGAATGAATGTATGTTGAACCTTGTACAACCATTTTTATGTGTTGTCTATGATTGGAGTTATTGTGCTATCCCGTAACACTCTGAAAGACCCTTCCGCTGTACCGATACGAAAATTGAGAGTGTTACAGTTTGGTACCAGAGCTCTCGTTATCGAGAACAAAAGATTTTAAAAACCAAGGTTTTGAACAAAACTTTTTAAAATCTTTTGACAATGAACATATAAGAAAATATTTGAAAAATCTTTTGACTATAACGGTGCCAGAGATCTCCGACGTTACCAACAAGCCCTATTGAGAAGATATATATTTTGATATATATAATTTAATTTATATATATGTATATATCGTGATTTCATTATGTAATTGTTTAACTAGTATGTTATCCTAATACGAGATATATATATAAATGCAGATTGTCATGGCTGACCCTAATATTCCTGTAGAAAACCATGCTATTCCCGAACCTAATGTAGATGATGATCCTTATTTAGACTTAGTAGATTATGATATGGATGATGAGGAGGAACCATGTGAGGATCCCGAGCCCAAGTTAGGACTAGGAGATCAGATTGCCCCTCAGGTTGACTTGGTAGAGAATGAGATTGATAATGTTGATATAGAGAACGATGATGAGATTGGGTTAGATAATTTAGATGATGAGATTGACGATGAGGATGTCGAGGAGGATGTAGGTATAGATGTTGAGGTCGATGATGATGAGGAAGCCGAGCTTATTTATCCTTATGATGTTCCAGAGGGCGAGCCTTTACCCCCACCAGTTTATTTGTCTGATTCTGAGATTGAGCTACCTAGGGATGAAATGTCTGAATCGTCTGAATCTGATTCTGAATCAGAGGAGGATGAGGATGATAATGCACCTGATGGTACTGATGGTATTGCTACTCGTAGATGTGAGATAGGAGAGTCGTCTAGTGCTCGAGAGGCTACTCATATTGATGGTCTTGCACCATGGGCCTTGAGACGTGATCTAGATGCTTCCCGTGTTAAGAGTTGTATGACAAAGATTGGATTAGGTGTTGTTCAGACTCAAGTTGCTTATTTGGAGTCGAAGACTAAGGTTGGCGAGAAAGAGCGAGAATTGCTTAGTTTGGATTTGACTGATGTAGAACGTGGTTTGAATGAGGCTTTTAGGAGGTTATCGGTGTTAGAAAGTGGTGAGTTTGCTGCTATGAAGAGAAAGGTGAATTCAATGGAGATTCAGTTGAGTGTAGCTCGTGCGATGCATGAGAAAGCTGAAAAGGAGTTGAATCCGTGGGTTGGAATAGTAGATTTTATGCTAACATGGTTGAAAGAGGAGTGATCCGTAAGCGCCCAGCTGAAGATGTGTCTAGTGATCGTCCGACAAAGATACAGAAGACGATGGAAGATGGACCACTGAAAAGTATTAACATAGTAATCACTGAAAAGTTTTATGTAAACTACTGGTGAAAACAGATGGCTGCAAACGTGGAATCCTAATAATAGAAATAGAATGTCCATAGTGAAGGACGAAATATCCGTACCTTATGTCCAGTAATGAAAATGAAGGGGAAGCGGAAGAACTACTCCGACTTCATGAGTGCTACATAATAAAGGGACATGAATGAGTTGACTGATTAATATATACTTACTAATTCTTAGTTTACTTTACGTGTTCTTAACTTGTTTTACTTGTTCTTGTCTTGTTTTACATGTTCTTGACTTGTTTTACTGTTTCATGTTTTATCATGTGTTTCTTAGTGTTTCATATGTTATTGATTAGTTTATTTCATGTTTTACGTGTTATTATACTTGTTGTTTCATAATGAGTAACTTTCTAAAAATATGAGGTTTCTATATATAGTAACTTTTCAAAAATAACAGGTTTCCAAATATAGTAACTTTCCAAAAATTGTAAGTTTCCATAAATAGTAAGTTTCCAAAAATAAAAAGTTTCCATAATTAGTAAGTTTCCAAAAATATAAAGTTTCCGTAAATATTATATTTCCAAAAATAGTATCTTTCCATAAATAGCATGTTTCCATAATTAATATGTTTCCATAATTAGCATGTTTCCATCAATAGTAATAAGCTTATTAAATAAGTATTTTATATAAGCTAAGGTTTAATAAGCATATATTATAAGTCTTGTTTATTTTGACATATGTAGGCGTGCTGGCTCTCCGCCAAGAAAGAAGCACCTGTGAACTTCTTGACTGACCCGTTAGATGGAAGATCCACACTCAGACCGGCGGATATTTTGGTTTTTGGATGGGCTGGAGGAAAACATGCGTGTGTTGATCTGACTGGGGTTTCTCCTCTAGTGGGGTTGGGTAGCCGTTTTACAGCGGGCCAGGCTGCTTTGAAAGCCGCCTCATGCAAAGTGACAAAACACGAAAAATCATGCATTGAAAATCAACACGTGTTTATTCCTTTTGCATTTGATACCTTCGGTTTCCTTGCACCTGAAGCGGTGGAGCTTCTGAAGAGAATTCAGCACGTTATGAATAGCAACGTTGTGACACCTAAATCTACAGATGTGGTTTTTCATAGAATTAGTTTCGCTATTCAGAAAGGGCTTGCGGCGCAGCTTGTTGCTCGCTTGCCTTCTACAGCTGTGTAATTAAATTTTAACCAATAATTGGAATTTAGATATTCATTTAATTAAACCTTGATTAAAAATATAATTAATTAATTAAGCTAAATTTTTAATTTAATTAATTAAATGTGACATGAACTTATACCTTGAATAATATAATTATTATAACCTATAGTTTATTTAAATAAATAGAACCATGTTTTTATGTCATGATAATTATATTAAATAATTATATGCTAAGTCCTTGTTTTAATTAATTAATTATACATGTACCATTTAAAATTAATTAATTAAATCTTAAAAATAATTTAGCAAAAACTAACCAAACACACCCTTGGTGTGTTTCAGTTATACCCGAGCCCCAAACCGAAGCCACACCGAGACCTTGGGGTCTCGGCTTTAGCTCGAACCACAAGAAAACATGTGAGAGCCCCAAGATCTGACATGGAACAACTAGGCAACGATGGGGTAACACGTCATAAAAACATGAAACAATGAATTACAGTTCATACAAAGCTGACGAAATAAAAACATGTACATTACATCATAAAAGGTCAGAGTTATTAAACATAGGTCCTAGAGTTTTAGAAGCGGAAAATTATATTATTTCGTCTCAATTTATAACATAAAGTTGCCCAAAAGATAGAATAAACTCCTGACAGTTTATATAAAACCAATCTTTCAAAAGCATTATAGAAATCTCCAAGCTGCGATAATATCCTGCGGGCTCCCATCCAAGAAAAGCTAAGTAATAATACCTGAGATTAAACATGTAAAATCGTCAACATAAAGTTGAGTGATATTCATAGGTTTAGCAGTAAACGTGTGGAACACAAACATTCATTTGTAAACATGTAGTAGGGGAAATGGTTATATACGTCAACCACAGTCCGATACTATTATTATTATTTTTGTTTAGTTTCATGAACCGAAGCTTAACTACGTAAGTATTCAGCCTAAATACTCAGGTATAAACAAATGTAATGCACCATGGTAAAACAATCGCATCGTTGGGACGGGGATAGTCAATCCCGATGGATCCACCCACAAAATTCGCGCTTCGCGCAATGCACACCGGATAATTAACGGTTCATGATCGAAGAGATCAAACTCAAGGCTAACGTCTAAAAGCAGTAATAATATCGAAAATCTAAAAATCTTACACGAACTGGATAGCATACAAGTTCTGGATAGCATACAAGTTCTGGATAGCATACAGTTTTTAAATGGTTGTGTTCCACCATGTAAAATCTCACCCCGTGTTTAGAAACCATGTACAAGTAAAAGGGGCTATGACCTCACCTTAGCCACGAGGTAAGTCAATCACGGTACTTAGCAACTAAGTAGAAACGGTAGTGGTAGACGATCATCAACGATATGGATGCCCGGGAAACACAAAAACCGCAACCTATCAAAATAAGGCGCGCATTAAGACTCGAACTCGAATATCGATATGTACCAAATATAATATGACTCTATTTTTTTAAAGTGATCATGTTTCAAAAACCATTGACACGAACCAAATGAATCTTTTTATCCAATGTTACTCGTTTAAAACACTTGTACACTTGAAAATGACCCGTCATACGACGACAAGTCAATACAAGTCAAACTATCCTTTACCCTTACTTGGACCAGTAGCTAAGTCATTTATACAATGACTAAGCACTTGAATAATTCATCATGTCTGATGATGAATACTCAAGCTCACGCAACAAAAACATTGAACTACGTGTCCAAAATAAAATCAGCAAGTACACCCCGAATGTACACACCGGTCTACCCTATCTAGACTTGTCCGTTTTAGATGGAAATTGGTGTCAAGGTCACTTATAACCTGTATAAGACCTCACCAAAGTTTGAGCCAAAGTTCACACTTTAAAATCCATCAGCTCGACACCTTACTCGACTTCAAATTTGGGACAGATTTGTGCACTTGTTTTGTAAAACAGTTTGGATCACTTTAAAAGTACAAACTCGATAATCCGTCTTTTGAAACCACTACTAGACTCATCAAACTGAGTTTGTAAACTTTGAAAACCAGTAGTATCAACTATCTAACCAAGCCTAAAGTCCCCGAGAGTCGACCCAAAATCAGCCACAATTTCGGATTGTGCCGACTTGCGTCTCCCGGTACACGAAAAGTAAAACTAGCATAACTTTTCACTCGTAATGACTTAGAAGCTCTATCTTATATTAAAACGAGCGTCTTGAGAAAATCTACAACAATATCAAATAACCTTAGCCTTTCACAGATCTTAAAACCACGAAAAATCAGTTAAAGACCTGTTGTCCCAAATTATACTTTTAGAAAACATGTCAAATTCATTTTTCAACCAAAACCAATCATTCCCATACCTATAGAATGATCATACTATCATACCCATCAACCAAACACTCCTAAAAACACTTGCATGTAAAATTTTAACAAATCAAAGATCAAAATAACCTTTTTAGAATGAAAACAAGATGATCTAGCCATGATCATCACATGCATGATGATCAAGACTCACCCCCCACCATAAAAATCATAGGAATATAAAATCTTGATGCATGTGGAAGATTTTTGTATCAACATAATCACCATTCAGTTCTAAGAAGGGGTCTTTAATTTGTTTTTAATGAATCAAGGTGGATGATGGTAAATTGTAGTGTTTTGTGGTGGGGAGTGGCGGCAAAGAAAGAAAAGAAAGGAGGTTGGTGTGTTTTTTTTGTTTAAGAAGTGTATGTGTAAAATGAAATAAAAAAATGAGTTTATATAGTGCTAGTTAAGTGGAGGGTTAGTTTTACCAACTTTAAAACTTGTAGACTTAAAAACAATTAATAGTTTTAAAGGGTAGAAAATGGTTATTGGTAAATATTGAAAATATTTACGAGGCTCGGGTTTCGTAAAAATACTTTTCAAAAGTTACAATGCATCATAAAAATGATTATACGATTTCCCGTCACGACTTAATACGTAATTAAAACGAAATCGTCGAAAGTATTAATTATCGAAACAATCGATAAATAAACGTAAACTTTTGGGCACCCGTCAATATCGCGATCACGAGGAATTCTCGTTGTACATTGATTTTGAATAAACTCGTTGTAAAACGCACGCGGGTGATTTTAAATCAAAAACTTTGATTTAAATTAAACATGGAAAAATAAAATAAAAATTTTATAATTCCATACAAAGTATTTATCGATGATCAAAAAAATACTTAAAAAATATAATTTAAAAATATCAGGAGGAGGTACAAAGTGTAGAACAAAATTCATTGCTTCCTAGGTAATTTCCGCATCACGACGAATCTTCACAGTTAGAATTCACTACGCTTCAGTTTCTTAACTCATTTTCGTATAACTTTTCAGTCTTGGATTAGGATAACGATCATTCAATACGGAGATACATCGAGAGATAGAGTTGTTGGAAATACGTGCGATAAACTAACAAGAATGAACACAAGAATCGCTTAAACAAGCAAAGTGCAATAAAATTAACCAAGATTGTAAATCAACAAGGGATCGCAAATCGTGCAACTGTAAAACGTGACTATCTTAAAATATAAGAATCTAGTCACAAGCGAAATAGAAGGGAAAAATGAATTACATATGATCATTCAAAATATAGGCTGTCAAAATCAGTTGTCTAGTATTTTGGTATTACTTTAAAACTTAGTTTTAAATATTTTATTTATTAAAAGAAAATTTTACCAGGTGTAGTGATTAAAAATCAAACTCTGTATAAAATGAGTGGATAAACAATTGTCAAATCTTTTTCTTGATCAGAATTTTCAAAGCAAAAGTAGAACAATTCAAAATAGTTATCCTGATCGATTTAAGAACTTTTGGGTGACTACATGAAATTATCGTTAAAGTTCAGGTTTATCGTTACCATTAGAGAAAATTCAGATTTTGAAAGTTATTAAGAAACATTGTTTAGAAATTATAATTTAATTTAATAATTTCATTAGGTTGTTAGTAATGTACGATATAATCAAATACTTTAAAAGATTCAACTTGATATCCTTTGAAACACTAAGTAAATTTCCCAAAGAAGATATATATCTGGTATTTAACTTGAAACAGTTATTTTGATAATTTAAACATTTGATAAAATGTATAAAACGTTCTTAAAAATTAATAATAATTTTTAGAAGTTCAAGAAAGTGTTTAAGATATCAAACGATAAACACGTAACATTTTCTGGTTTTTCAAAAAGTGACAAGATAGCAAACGATTATGAAACGAATGACGATCAACAATTTGTATGCGAGCAATAACACAAGAAAATAAAACAAAAATCGTATCAATTCTTAACAGGAGTGATAGAATAGACGCGTCGATGATAAAAATAATAAGAAACAAAGGATTCAGCAAGATTAATTCACGAGTGCGGTTGGCGTCAATAACGGCTTATTAAACGGCTTATTAAGTTCTCGGTGGTCGAAATACGATCGAAAGGGAAAAGCCACACAACGAATTTTTGAATCAAAGAAAATTCTTAAGAAGTCAACTGAGAATAGTTCTAGTAAGATGAACAACATTAACAATGAAAGGCAAAATCAATACATGGTTCACACGAATGAATTTTCAAGGCGATGGTGTCTTAACACATATCATGACAATTGCACGGAATTATCGTTCACATCCAATCGTAAATCATTAATCGCGTCCAGAGATGTTTCGAAAGTCTACCAAAATAGATAGAGAAGATCGATTGATGTAGAAGCATAATAACGTTGAAACTTTCAAGTTTGGTATCAATGGTCAGAATTTAGGCAAATGGTAACGAAAATTGTATCATGAGGATGATGAGGTAACAAGTAAGGCAATGATCGTCGAGTATGGAAATATGTGTTTGAGGGATGTACTTTGTTCAAGAAAAGATAAGGATTCATATGTGTATGTCGCGAACTCGGCTACTCGCATAAGATGTAAAAGTTTTCAAAACTTTCATTTTATCTAACTTTTTAAAGAACAAAATTAAAAAGTTGATTGTTGGTCAAATATTTAGGGCGACTACTATTTGGCCTTGCATGGCTCCTTCTAAATTAGGCATAAGTGATCAGGCCATGCGTAATTTAGGACTCGCAATGCGATGCTCAGCTTCGTCAAACCAGTATTACAGGTCATATTATTTAAAATATGTATATAATGCCATTTGTAAAAACGGAAATCAAAATAGTTTATGAACTATTCGCCAATAAGTTACTAGCTAGATATTTAATTCAACAATTGAAATGTTACAAGATTCTTTACAAGACCCAAGGTAGAACAATTTGTGAGAATACATTGTAAAATTAATATAAATTAATTTTATAAGATAGCATTCAATTATTTAAGAAAGCCCAAATGAAACCTTTTGTAAAATGATTCGCAAAAAAGACCAATTTGAGTTTATATGGTAACATGACAATAGTTTATAAAGTAGCAAGTGGGTTACAAGAGGGAAATAAGGAGTAGTTCAAGACAGTCAACGAAATGGTTACAAGGTGATAAGGTTTCAAGAGGTTTAGCCGAAGTCGTCAAGAGACACGTGTCAAGATGGTAACGAACGATACGAAAGCAAAAACTTCAACCTCGGTCCAATTCAGTGGTACGATAGAAGAAAAGAAAGACAATATAGAAAGACAAATAAGTCATATATAAAAGAAAGGATAAAGGAATCCGTATGTGCGCATCGTGATTTATTTGACAAAAATACACTTTTTAAAAAAAAAACGTAGAACATCATTTTGTCAAATCACTTTGTTCCTAAAAGTTCAAGATTTATGTATGGTTGCAGTAGTTTCACCACACCTTTAGGAAAAGAAGGGTAAATAGTGAAAAGTATCAAACAAATGACTTTAGGAAAAATCAAGTGTTAATGACCCTTAATGGTATGAAAGTTCATTTCCCAAGGAGGTATATGTGTGTGAGAAATTTGTTAAATGTTTGTGATTAATGATTGGTCTCGAAGGGGATGAGAAAAGAAGATGACGAAGACGAAAAAAAATGAAAATTTAAAAAAAAATCACTACTAGAAAGTTAAGACGTAGAACCTTAAAAACCACAAAAATAAAAATAAATTCTAAAAATTACCAAAAATTCACCAAAAATCAAAAATAATAAACTAAGAGGTTACCAATGATCAAAACTTTTTCAAACCTTTTAAATAATTAAATATTCAATTTTTAAATGCTAATTAAAGCCCTAAAAATCAAATATATTATCAAAAAGCCCAAATAAAGATTTTTCAATTGGTAAACCTCTAAAATGACCTAAAAAGATTAAAAACTATTTTTAGAAATTTTTAAACTAATAAAAACTATTTAAAATGATTTAAAAACTATTAAAACTTAAATAAATTATAAAAATTAATCTAAAAGAGATAAAATTATACTAAAAGTTGCTAAATTCCTATTTTAATGTAATTAACCTAAGAAAAATGTAAAAAGTTGGAAAATGTGAAATTTCAAAAATAATAATAAAATAATAATAAAATAATAATAAAATAATAATAAAATAATATTAAAAATCCAAAAATTATAAAAAATTCTAAAAACTTGCAAACTAGCTTATTTTAACCTAAATAATCAGAAAATCAAAGTGAAATTACCAGAATACCCCTATTGGGCCCTCAAATAGGCCAAATCCAAAAACAGTCAACACAAATGGGCTTTTGGGCCCAAAAAGTCAAACTTGGCCCAATTGACTTGGAAAAGCCCTATCTGACTTAAAATTCAATTCTAAGAACAAAACTCTAAAGGCCTAAAAGCTGAAAATGAGCTTATCACAGCTTATTGAACACTCAGCTTATTCTTATTGGGCTTTTCAGCCCATTAAGCCATAAGCTAATGCCATAAGCTCTAATTTGACACACAACCTTCTTTTGGGATGCTTATGAGATCTGTAAAAAGAATTTTTGAAAAAACTCACTCAATAAGCCAGAAATAAGCAAAGTATTATTCCACAAAACGACAAAATAGTCGGGTTTGAGAAATAAGGCACCTCAGAAGCTCTAGTTTGTTGCAAAAGCTCACAAATAGCTTAACTAAGAATAATCAATAAATAAAATCACAAAAAGCCAAGTAGAATAAGCTATAAGAACAGATAAGCTGGCTGAAAAAGCCAAATAAGCTAGTTTTCTAGCAAAAGCTTAACCAAAAGACTTGTAACCTTCCAGATTTGATATTAAGCTGAGAAAAATGATTTCTATTACAAAAGATAAGTTGTTGCATGTACCAATAAGCAAAACAGATTCAATAAGCTTATAAACCAAGTTTGACCAAAAGTCAAACGTTGATAAGTTGAAATCAAACGCTGACAGGAACAAAGTAGGCGTTGACAGACTTAATGAAGTGTAAGGACTTGTTTTTCACCCTGCTGGTCAAGGTTTGAGTGCAAACCTTGTGAATCAAGGCTTACCAGTTGGGTAAACTTGATGTGTTTTGGCACAAATAAGCCAATAAGCCAGTGGGCTTATAAGCTATGAACAAAGCAATCCAAATAGCCAAATATTCTCACAAGCAGCATACAAATAAGATCCAAGCAACAATACAACAATCCTAATGCTAGAAATCACAATGCAACACCAAATGAGGTGGTCACTTTGCTGATGCAAATGACCACTTCATCAGACTTTGATAAGCTATAAAAACCACAATAAGCCACCAATTTCAACAAGCAGATAACCAATAGATAGCTTATCACCCAAACTATTCCCAAACCAAATTTCAGACCTTAGATCCAACAAACAAAGAAGTTATTGGATCTGATGTGTTTGACCAAATTCAAAACCAATTTTATCAGATTTTTGCAAGACTTAGAATCCCTTTTCCATACTTTCAGACAGTAAACCAATGGCTAAAACTTGTGTATTAGGACTTGTTTAGACCACCCAAACCCTAAGAACCAAGGGCACAAGGCCACAAGGCCTTGATAACCAGTAATCCCAAACAACCCTTAATCAAGCACTTAACAAAGGAACTTGTGATTTTAACTAAAAACCTACTGATTTTAGTGATCAAAAACACTTAAACAATAGCAACTAACACAATCAAACTCAAAAATCACCAGCTCAAACACCAATACTCAAAATCAAAGCACCAAATCAAAATCAGTCATAAACATGAAATTTTGAGTGGAATCTTAACAAGGGATTATACCTGCCTTCCACAACATCCTAGGAAGGCCAGCAATGCTCCTTGGACCTTGTTCAACAACTAGAACAAGACCAAGGTACTTCAACAAAGATGATGCAAACTGCCTTGGTTGATGGTTCAAAGTAGAACCTCAAGGACTTGATGTCTTCAACACAAGAAGCAAACAACTCAACCAAGGGCTCTAATCCCTTCATAAGCTTGGTGTCAACAAGCTTGTAAGAGCTTATAGCAAATGGCCAAGGGTTAGTACACAAAATAAACCAAAACAGAACCTAGGATTTCAAGGTATTCAAACCTTAAAAACCTTATGAAACAAGACGTGCCTTAACCACAAGATTAAGGTAGGCCTTAACAATCAAATGGAACTCAGAATTAGGCTACTCAAACACCAAACTTTTAATTAAATCAAAAAGAGATTTCACAATTTCAGAAATTCAAATTTTATTTAACCTTAAAAAGGAATTACAAAGATAATAGCCTAAAACTGGAACAAAGCTCTCTCACAGGTTGAGGAGTCTTTATATAGGCAAATGCCAAGGCTAGCACTATTCACAAACCCTAGAAATGAAATTCCCTAAATGCCCTAAGTCCTTCTAGACGTTTTGATGGAATGAGCTATTCAAATTCATCTTGGACGTTCATTTCAGCTTTGATATGAAGCAATGATCATTGGCTGTTGATTTGGCAACGTCATTTTACTTGAAGGACAAGTTGTGTTTTCATTGGTTGAGAATGTTGAGTGTGGAGTCCAGGGAGTAGTGGGAGTGAGGGTTTTGTGTGTGGGATGGGATTCTGCATGTGTGAATCACACGTGGGTGTGGGTAATTTTGATTTACCCTTTGGTTTAAGTGGAGTAAAAACTGGGTGGATGAAGGTGAATAGTAACTCATTTGATCCGAAATTGGGGGAGTGGATGTGTTTAGCGCGTGTTTTCGTTTCAAATGTTTCAAATGCACAACTTTAGCCCTTCTTTTTCCTTTCTTTTGTCACTTGTGTTTAAAAGTCCATCAGCGCCCAAGTATACTTGTAACAACTTTCACAACTTGACATTTTTTGCACAAAACTTTCCAAAAGGTGTATCAAGGGTTATTTTTGGAACTTTTGCATTTTTGAAGGACTGATCTTGGACATTTTTGATCTTCAAAGGTCTTCAATGTATCTTTGGTTTGATGAGGGACCATAATTGACAATTTGAAATTGTTGAGGGACTAATCTTGCCATTTCTTCAAAGTTGAGGGATCTTTTGTGTAATTTTGACAAACTTAAGGGACCAAACTTGTAATTATTAATATACAAGGTTTTAAGTGTCATTTCTTCAATAAATGAGGATCAATCTTGTTTGTCTTCAAGTCTTCAAGGGTATTTGTTGAGTATTTCATGATTAGGGCCCGGTTCTTTGTACGGCTTCGTTTCTCGTGTCCGTTTTTCCTTGTAGCTTGTGATCTTTTGTCTTTTTCACGATATCCATACCTAAAATACACAAGTAAACAAACACAAGCATATATATGGTATTTTTATGACATTTTTATGCATTTAAAGCCTGAAAAGAACGATGAGATCATGTATAAATGCCAAATGGAAAATGGCATCAAATTAATGCTCGCACCAAGATCGGCCAAGGCGAGGCATTCTTTCATATCTTGTATGTCACAAGGAATGAGAAACTTTCCGGGATCACCAACTTTTTCCGGTATGCGGTTAAGATAAACCGGAGAACAATTAGCAAGCTTTGAAAGCTTTTCCTTATCGCTCATCATACTTTTAAAAGTGGAAGCGAAACGAGGCATATATAACAACGCGTCGGCTAAACTCACATCAAAATGCACTTGTTGAAACATTTTTATAAAAAGCTCGATTTGTTGTTTGTTACGTTCTTGCAACTTCTCTTTGTTTCGTCTTGAAGGGTAGGGTAAAGGTGGTGTGGGTTGGTCATTAGGCAATGGCCTTGGAAACTCGGGTTCCAAAATTGGTATTGGTTCAACCGTAGGTGTGGTTTGAGCGGTACTTCGTGGGATTGTAATATGCTCCTTTTCGACCATCACCTCGGGTTCTTTCTCGATTTCCTTCTCCGTAGAAGTACTTGGACGAGAGATTGGTTCCTTGAAAGTTTTACCACTTCGTGTAGTAATAACCTTCATTTCTCCCTTCGGGTTTGCAATGGTATCACTAGGAAGACCACCCGAGGAAGAGAGTTTACACATGATTGCTTCAAACATCTTAGCCATTCGGTCCTCAAATTTTGATTGCCTAGCATCCGCTTTTAATAACTCTTGCTTAATCTCATGTTGTCCTAATTCCATATTTTGTTGGTTTTGTTGAAGACGTTGGACATTTCCTTCCATTTTGTTTGCATGAGTTTTAAGTTCATTAGCAAGTTCATTTTTTAGCTCGTTTTTCAACTCGGATCTTAAGCTAATCATCTCACGTTGCATGTTATCAAATTTAGCATCATTTGCTTTAGCATAATCGAAAAATTCTCCTTGCAAATTTTTAGTGTGAGCATTTTGAAAACCTTGTGTAGTGTTTTGAAAATCACGGTTTTGGTTTTGATTAGAAATTTGTCCATTCCCATTTTGATAATTCCCCTTGTTGTAATTGCGTGAATTGCCTTGGTAATTACCTTGGTTGTTGTTTCGATAATTGTTAACATTTTGGTTTGGTGGAGCTTGATTTTGGCGGGAACCTTGGCCGTTTTGGTTGTAAGTTCCCGTTGCTACATAAGCACTCGAAGTGTTACCATCCGCGGTAATGCACTCGGAAAGATCATGAGCTCCCCCACAAGACAAACAACTCTTAGCAACCGCTTTTACCGAAGCGGAATTGGAAGCTTCTTGAGCCTTCCAATGGGACATAAGATTAGCAAATCTATCAAAAAACCGATTTTCCTCATTAGCTTCATCATGTAAGGCGTTAATGCTACGAGACGATTGTGACGAAGATGACGAACCCAAATTGGCAACACTCGGTGTGTTACGAGGGCTATAAACCTTAGATCTATTTTCGATGATTTGTAAAGCCTCATTTATCGTCTTGCACAAAAAATTACCACCCGCGGCGGCATTCAAATAATCTCGTTCATGATCATTAAGCCCATTATAAAAAGTATCCACTTGATGCAATTCCGTAAAATCATGGTGTGGACATTCATGTAACATTTCTTTAAATCGTTCCCATGCCATTGGAAAACTTT
This sequence comes from Glebionis coronaria, assembly GCA_025667525.1. NCBI lineage: Eukaryota > Viridiplantae > Streptophyta > Magnoliopsida > Asterales > Asteraceae > Glebionis > Glebionis coronaria. The sequence continues at coordinate 148,859,867 of CM046882.1, forward strand.
CATTATTTCTTTGCACAAATCGTGAAATCTCATTTTTCAAGTGTGTTGTTTTAGATGGTGGAAAAAATTTGTTCACAAACTTAGAAACGAGATCGGCCCATGTCAAAATCGAATTTGGCGGTGCTTTCTCGAGCCAAATTTTAGCGGGTCCATCCAACGAGTATGGAAACAACATCATCTTAATGGCGTCATGTGGAACATCCTTAAACTTGCTAGTAGCGGTGAGACGGTTAAAATTCCTAATGTGGTAATGTGGGTTGTCTTTCTCGTGACCTCTAAACTTATTTGCTTGCAACATCGACATTAAACCCGTCTTAATCTCGAAATTCTCCGCAAGGATGGCGGGAATCACAATAGCCTCTCAAAAACCCTCGGTGGGTGCTTGTAGCAACTCCATCATAGTACGATTAGCCATGTCGACTTCTTGTTCTACAACAGGTTCAACAATTGGAGGTTGTTCCTCAATCAACGTCTCTTGATTGGCTTGCTTTTGAAGTCGTTTACGAGCTCGTTTTGCTTGATTACGAGTGATCATAAACTTCACGAAGAATGGGAGGTGAGCAAAGAAGATTCTTTTTGGGTGTTTTGTGAATTTTCAATTTTTTTGTGTTTTTGATGATATTTAATTTTTTTGGATCTTGGTGTATATTCGTAGACAACAATCTACAAAATCTCTCCTCGAATCAAACTCTTGATTAAAGAAGCCTCAAAGGAATGAAAACGATCACGTGGAGTGAAGGCCTTCGAATGACTTTAGAACTTTGGTGAAAACCAAATTGTTCAAGAGGTTTTAATCACAAAGAAACCAAGCAAATATATTATACGTAATAATACTTTGGGCGGCAAAACCCTAGATTAGCCTTCAATCTCAAAATACTCACAAGCAAGCGGGGAAACGAGGCGGCGCGAAGCACTTAAGAGCCTTTTTCCTTAGGGTATATTTTATAATAACCGCCTTATACCCACCTTATAGTTCGTATTTTTCAAAATCGAGCTTCACGAAAGTATTTATCTATTTTTGCCTTTTTCTTTTTGTTTGAGATTCGAATACAATAATTGAGTGATGAAATCCCAATTAAGGTTGTGTTTTCACGCTTTTGGAGATATTGTATATTTATTGTGATACTTAATACAATATAGTAATAATACTTGTACAAGAAAAACCAAGAAAACCGATAATACGTATTAGTAGAGTTCTACTAATACAAATACTATATGGTTAATATTAAAAACAACAATGCAAATTAATCACGACACAACTCCCCGGCAGCGGCGCCAAAATGGTTGCAGTAGTTTCACCACACCTTTAGGAAAGGAGGGTAAATAGTGAAAAGTATCAAACAAATGACTTTAGGAAAAATCAAGTGTTAATGACCCTTAATGGTATGAAAGTTCGTTTCCCAAGGAGGTATATGTGTGTGAGAAATTTGTTAAATGTTTGTGATTAATGATTGGTTTAGAAGGGGATGAGAAAAGAAGATGACGAAGACGAAAAAAAATGAAAATTTAAAAAAAAATCACTACTAGAAAGTTAAGACGTAGAACCTTAAAAACCACAAAAATAAAAATAAATTCTAAAAATTACCAAAAATTCACCAAGAATCACAAATAATAAACTAAGAGTTTACCAATGATCAAAACTTTTTCAAACCTTTTAAATAATTAAATATTCAATTTCTAAATGCTAATTAAAGCCCTAAAAATCAAAAATAAATTATCAAAAAGCCCAAATAAAGATTTTTCAATTGGTAAACCTCTAAAATAACCTAAAAAGATTAAAAACTATTTTTAGAAATTTTTAAACTAATAAAAACTATTTAAAATGATTTAAAAACTATTAAAACTTAAATAAATTATAAAAATTAATCTAAAAGAGATAAAATTATACTAAAAGTTGCTAAATTCCTATTTTAATGTAATTAACCTAAGAAAAATGTAAAAAGTTGGAAAATGTGAAATTTCAAAAATAATAATAAAATAATAATAAAATAATATTAAAAATCCAAAAATTATAAAAAATTCTAAAAACTTACAAACTAGCTTATTTTAACCTAAATAATCAGCAAATCAAAGTGAAATTACCAGAATACCCCTATTGGGCCCTCAAATGGGCCAAATCCAAAAACAGTCAACACAAATGGGCTTTTGGGCCCAAAAAGTCAAACTTGGCCCAATTGACTTGGAAAAGCCCTATCTGACTTAAATTTCAATTCTAAGAACAAAACTCTAAAGGCCCAAAAGCTGAAAATGAGCTTATCACAGCTTATTGAACACTCAGCTTATTCTTATTGGGCTTTTCAGCCCATTAAGCCATAAGCTAATGCCATAAGCTCTAATTTAACACACAACCTTCTTTTGGGATGCTTATGGGATCTGTAAAAAGAATTTTTGAAAAAACTCACTCAATAAGCCAGAAATAAGCAAAGTATTATTCCACAAAACGACAAAATAGTCGGGTTTGAGAAATAAGGCACCTCAGAAGCTCTAGTTTGTTGCAAAAGCTCACAAATAGCTTAACTAAGAATAATCAATCAAGAAAATCACAAAAAGCCAAGTAGAATAAGCTGTAAGAACAGATAAGCTGGCTGAAAAAGCCAAATAAGCTAGTTTTCTAGCAAAAGCTTAACCAAAAGACTTGTAACCTTCCAGATTTGATATTAAGCTGAGAAAAATGATTTCTATTACAAAAGATAAGTTGTTGCATGTACCAATAAGCAAAACAGATTCAATAAGCTTAGAAACCAAGTTTGACCAAAAGTCAAACGTTGATAAGTTGAAATCAAACGCTGACAAGAACAAAGTAGGCGTTGACAGACTTAATGAAGTGTAAGGACTTGTTTTTCACCCTGCTGGTCAAGGTTTGAGTGCAAACCTTGTGAATCAAGGCTTACCAGTTGGGTAAACTTGATGTGTTTTGGCACAAATAAGCCAATAAGCCAGTGGGCTTATAAGCTATGAACAAAGCAATCCAAATAGCCAAATATTCTCACAAGCAGCATACAAATAAGATCCAAGCAACAATACAACAATCCTAATGCTAGAAATCACAATGCAACACCAAATGAGGTGGTCACTTTGCTGATGCAAATGACCACTTCATCAGATTTTGATAAGCTATAAAAACCACAATAAGCCACCAAATTCAACAAGCAGATAACCAATAGATAGCTTATCACCCAAACTATTCCCAAACCAAATTTCAGACCTTAGATCCAACAAACAAAGAAGTTATTGGATCTGATGTGTTTGACCAAATTTAAAACCAATTTTATCAGATTTTTGCAAAACTTAGAATCCCTTTTCAAAACTTTCAGACAGTAAACCAATGGCTAAAACTTGTGTATTAGGACTTGTTTAGACCACCCAAACCCTAAGAACCAAGGGCACAAGGCCACAAGGCCTTGATAACCAGTAATCCCAAACAACCCTTAATCAAGCACTTAACAAAGGAACTTGTGATTTTAACTAAAAACCTACTGATTTTAGTGATCAAAAACACTTAAACAATAGAAACTAACACAATCAAACTCAAAAATCACTAGCTCAAACACCAATACTCAAAATCAAAGCACCAAATCAAAATCAGTCATAAACATGAAATTTTGAGTAGAATCTTAACAAGGGATTATACCTGCCTTCCACAACATCCTAGGAAGGCCAGCAATGCTCCTTGGACCTTGTTCAACAACTAGAACAAGACCAAGGTACTTCAACAAAGATGATGCAAACTGCCTTGGTTGATGGTTCAAAGTAGAACCTCTAGGACTTGATGTCTTCAACACAAGCAACAAACAACTCAACCAAGGGCTCTAATCCCTTCACAAGCTTGGTGTCAACAAGCTTGTAAGAGCTTATAGCAAATGTCCAAGGGTTAGTACACAAAATAAACCAAAACAGAACCTAGGATTTCAAGGTATTCAAACCTTAAAAACCTTATGAAACAAGACGTGCCTTAACCACAAGATTAAGGTAGGCCTTAACAATCAAATGGAACTCAGAATTAGGCTACTCAAACACCAAACTTTTAATTAAATCAAAAAGAGATTTCACAATTTCAGAAATTCAAATTTTATTTAAACTTAAAAAGGAATTACAAAGATAATAGCCTAAAACTGGAACATAGCTCTATCACAGGTTGAGGAGTCTTTATATAGGCAAATGCCAAGGCTAGCAATATTCACAAACCCTAGAAGTGAAATTCCCTAAATGCCCTAAGTACTTCTAGACATTTTGATGGAATGAGCTGTTCAAATTCATCTTGGACGTTCATTTCAGCTTTGATATGAAGCAATGATCCTTGGCTGTTGATTTGGTCACGTCATTTTACTTGAAGGACAAGTTGTGTTTTCATTGGTTGAGAATGTTGAGTGTGGGGTCCAGGGAGTAGTGGGAGTGAGGGTTTTGTGTATGGGATGGGATTCTGCATGTGTGAATCACACGTGGGTAATTTTGATTTACCCTTTGGTTTAAGTGGAGTAAAAACTGGGTGGATGAAGGTGAATAGTAACTCATTTGATCCGAAATTGGGGGAGTGGATGTGTTTAGCGCGTGTTTTCGTTTCAAATGTTTCAAATGCACAACTTTAGCCCTTCTTTTTCCTTTCTTTTGTCACTTGTGTTTAAAAGTCCATCAGCGCCCAAGTATACTTGTAACAACTTTCACAACTTGACATTTTTTGCACAAAACTTTCCAAAAGGTGTATCAAGGGTTATTTTTGGAACTTTTGCATTTTTGAAGGACTGATCTTGGACATTTTTGATCTTCAAAGGTCTTCAATGTATCTTTGGCTTGATGAGGGACCATAATTGACAATTTGAAATTGTTGAGGGACTAATCTTGCCATTTCTTCAAAGTTGAGGGACCTTTTGTGTAATTTTGACAAACTTAAGGGACCAAATTTGTATTTATTAATATACAAGGGTTTTAAGTGTCATTTCTTCAATAAATGAGGATCAATCTTGTTTGTCTTCAAGTCTTCAAGGGTATTTGTTGAGTATTCCATGATTAGGGCCCGGTTCTTTGTACGGCTTCGTTTCTCGTGTCCGTTTTTCCTTGTAACTTGTGATCTTTTGTCTTTTTCACGATATCCATACCTAAAATACACAAGTAAACAAACACAAGCATATATATGGTATTTTTATGACATTTTTATGCATTTAAAGCCCGAAAAGAACGATGAGATCATGTATAAATGCCATCTCATCAATGTATGACCGAGCTCAAGTTACTGTTTGTAAACGTTTTCAAACACAATCAATGTTTCATGGTTGTAAAATGTTATTAGTTACAATTTTACGAGTTCACACGAATTTAATATGCTTCAAATCATGTTTTTAACTTCTATCAGTTTTGACCTTTGGGTTTGACTAGACCAATTACCTCACTAAACGATATTCTAAGACTCAAAGTCTAATGTTTTTCGATGTAAAACGATGTTTTGGAAAACTTTCTTGTTTTACTCGAGACTTGAAACGGATTAAAAATGGACGAAAATGCTCTTGCATTAAATCTGTCAGCAAAACGATATTTTAGAACTACGCAAAAATAAGTTCTTAAATTTCACAATCTCAAATGAACATAACCTGCTCGATTTTAATGTTTATTAGCCAAATTTTATGTCCTAAACGGACGTCTCAACAAGTAGAAGCATATTTTTATGTCTAAACTTATAAAAATATTTTTTCGACAGTGTTAAATTTCCCGTAAAGTTTCTGTACAAAGTATATTTTTCGACACAACTTGAAATTAAATCCAATTTCATAATAACCCAAAATTAATGTACACACAAGACTTGTGGATTCCATAAAGACGAAAGAAGATAAACTGTATAATTAATCATGTAAAGAAAACACAGTATGAAAATGGTTCAAGAATGCCAACGGTAATCTGAGAGATAAAAAACGACGCATATCATCCGTGTCTTCGGCTACAAGATGCAATGCAGGAAGGTCTCCTGGCGGCGTGATTTTTCCAAAATCACAAAATATACCGAGAAAGAAATAAAATATTAACAAGTCACACTCCTGAGGCGAGGAGGTTTAATGAAAAAGGGAGGATACAAGTAGGATCGTATTCCAAACAATCGTCACATAATAAATGACGATCATGTGTTCAAGGTACAACGGATGTTGTAAGTCGAAGTCGAAACGTAGAATGGTCAATGAAATAAGATGTAATCCATGTACAAGTGTCATGTAAAACGATGGCGTAAAGGTAAATCAAGATTATGAAAACCCACAATATTATTCAGGTACAACGAATGCTTCGAGATGTGTGACTCACATGGTGTCCTTTATCTTTTCCGGAGACACATTGAGCTACACAATGGTCAATAGACTTGACATTCAATCACGAACGGTCAGAAAGAAAATCTGCGTATCTATATAGATACTTTAAAGGAAATAGACAATGAAAGCAACATGCACGGTAGTAAAAATGGAAATTAGAAGTTTCATCGAAAACAACACTTATTCAATCCCGAACAATGGCATCTCGAGAGTATGCACAACATGTAGCAGCGAGTCGAGAAAAACAGATCATTCAAAACAAACGAGTATATGAACTCAATCGTATCACGCATAAATGAATAGCAATAGTACTCAGAAAAATGAGCAATGAAAAGTCAACCGCATACGCGCTCTGAATACAAGTATGTAACGTCGTAACGATATAAAATCATTGTAACAAGATCAGTTCACAAGAACTAAAATTCAAGAAATGCAGTAAGAGCAGATGAAATCACGGTAACATTTAATGATAATTCATGAAGCACATAGGCTTTGAAAAGACATAGTAATTATCGTCATTAAAGTGATGTAATATTTCAACATGAAACCAAGAGATGAAATACTACAACGATAATTAAAAGTAAATAATAAGGATTAGAGAGTTACCCGCGCAGATATCGAACAACATTGGCAGATTCTGTGATTGACACTTAAAACATGAATTATTTGAACTTTCGGTTATAGACTAAGTTTTGAAAATGACTTAGTTCCCTATAACCATCGCTCTGATGCCAATCTGTGAGACCCCCAAAATCTGACATGGAACAACTAGGCAACGAGGGTTTAACACGTCATAGTACAAGAAACAATGAATTACAGTTCATACAAAGCTGACGAAATAAAAACATGTACATTACATCATAAAAGGTCATAGTTTTTAAACATAGGTCCAAGAGTTTTAGAAGCGGAAAATTATATTATTTCGTCTCAATTTATAACATAAAGTTGGCCAAAAGATAGAGTAAACTCCTGACAGTTTATATAAAACCAATCTTTCAAAAGCATCACAGAAATCTCCAAGCTGCGATAATATCCTGCGGGCTCCCATCCAAGCAAAGCTAAGTAATAATACCTAAGATTAAACATGTAAAATCATCAACATAAAGTTGAGTGATATTCATAGGTTTAGCAGTAAAAGTGTGGAACACAAACATTCATTTGTAAACACGTAGTAGGGGAAATGGTTTTATACGTCAACCACAGACCAATACTATTATTATTATTGTTGTTTAGTTTCATGAACCGAAGCTTAACTACGTAAGTATTCATCCTAAATACTCATGTATAAACAAATGTAATGCGTCATGGTTAAACAACCGCATCGTTGGGACGGGGATAGTCAATCCCGATGGATCCACCCACAACATTCGCGCTTCGCGCAATGCACACCGGATAATTAACGGTTCATGATCGAAGAGATGAAACTCAAGGCTAACGTCTAAAAGCAATAATAATATCGAAAATCTGAAAATCTTACACGATCTGGATAGCATACAAGTTCTGGATAGCATACAGTTCTTAAATGGTTGTGTTCCACCATGTAAAATCTCACCCCGTGTTTAGAAAACATGTACAAGTAAAAGGGGCTATGAACTCACCTTAGCCACGAGGTAAGTCAATCACGGTTTTCAGCAACTGAGTAGAAACGGTAGTGGTAGACGATCACCGACGATATGGATGCCCGGGAAACACGAAAACTACAACCTATCAAAATAAGGCGCGTGTTAAGACTCGAAATCGAATATCGATATGTACCAAATATAATATGACTCAATTGTTTTCAAAGTATTCATGTTTCAAAAACCATTGACACGAACCAAATGAATCTTTTTATCCAGTTTTACTCGTTTAAAACACGTGTACACATAAAAATGACCCGTCATACGACGCCAAGTCAATGCAAGTCAAACTATCCTTTAGCCTTACTTGGACCAGTAGCTAAGTCATTTATACAATTACTAAGCACTTGAATAAGTCATAATTTCCGATGATGAATACTCAAACTCACGCAACACAAACATTGAACCACGTGTCCAAAATAAAATCAGCAAGTACACCCCGAATGTACACACCGATCTACCCTATCTAGACTTGTCCGTTTTAGATGAAAATTGGTGTCAAGGTCACTTATAACCTGTATAAGACCTCACCAAAGTTTGAGCCAAAGTTCACACTTTAAAATCCATCATCTCGACACCTTACTCGACTTCAAATTTGGGACAGATTTGTGCATTTGTTTTGTAAAACCGTTCGGATCACTTTAAAAGTACTAACTCGATAATCCGTCTTTTGAAACCACTACGAGACTCATCAAACAAAGTTTGTAAACTTTGAAAACCAGTAGTATCAACTATCTAACCAAGCATAAAGTCCCCGAGAGTCGACCCAAAATCAGCCACAATTTCGGATTGTACCGACTTGCGTCTCCCGGTACACGAAAACTAAAACTAGCATAACTTTTGACTCGTAATGACTTAGAAGCTCTATCTTATACCAAAACGAGGGTCTTGGGAAATTCTACAACAATATCAAATAAATTGGCCTTTCACAGACCTTAAACCCACGAAAAATCAGTTAAAGACCTGCTGTCCCAAATTATACTTTTAGAAAACATGTCAAATTCATTTTTCAACCAAAACCAATCATTCCCATACCTATAGAATGATCATACTATCATACCCATCAACCAAACACTCCTAAAAACACTTGCATGTAAAATTTTAACAAAAATCAAAGATCAAAATAACCTTTTTAGAATGAAAACAAGATGATCTAGCCATGATCATCACATGCATGATGATCAAGACTCATCCCCACCATAAAAATCATAGGAACATAAAATCTTGATGCATGTGGAAGATTTTTGTATCAACATAATCACCATTCATTTCTAAGAAGGGGTCTTTAATTTATTTTTAATGAATCAAGGTGGATGATGGTGAATTTTGGTGTTTTGTGGTGGGGAGTGGCGGTAAAGAAAGAAAAGAAAGGAGGTTGGTGTGTTTTTTTTGTTTAAGAAGTGTATGTGTAAAATGAAATAAAAAAATGAGTTTATATAGTGCTAGTTAAGTGGAGGGTTAGTTTTGCCAACTTTGAAACTTGTGGACTTAAAAACAATTAATAGTTTTAAACGGTAGAAAATGGTTATTGGTAAATATTGAAAATATTTACGGGGCTCGGGTTTCGTAAAAATACTTTTCAAAAGTTACAATGCATCATAAAAATGATTATACGATTTCCCGACAAGACTTAATACGTAATTAAAACGAAATCGTCGAAAGTATTAATTATCGAAACAATCGATAAATAAACGTAGACTTTTGGGCATCTGTCGGTATCGCGATCACTAAGAATTCTCGTTGTACATTGATTTTGAACAAACTCGTTGTAAAACGCACGCGGGTGATTTTAAATAAAAAACTTTGATATAAATTAAACATGGAAAAATAAAATAAAAATTTTATAATTCCATACAAAGTATTTATCGATGATCAGAAAAATACTTAAAAAGTATAATTTAAAAATCTCAGGATTTACATATAGCAATACAAGAAAACGTAATACGTTGGAAAATTCAAGAAGCACGGGTAAAAAGAATAAAATAATGCTGGGAAAGTACGGATTCTCACAAAACACCACAGCCGCAAGGCTGTGGCTTGCCACTGCCTGACCAACGCAGGCCCCGGCTACTGTTGGTTCCCCTTGCATGCAACAGCTTCCCAGCGAGAGCCATAAGGCTCTCGGTTTGCCACTGTTTGACCAAACTAGCCCCCGTTTGGGGTGTTTGGTGTTGCGGCTAGCAGCAATCAACAGCTACCGCCCCTTATAAGGGTGCGGCTGGCCGAGATAAAACACCACCGAGACCCTAATGGTCTCGGTTCCCGTGACAAACCAAACCCAAACCCTTGATTTACATGTTTAGTTTAATTACACATGTTCTTATTATTATTTTTAACAAATTCATGAATTAATAATAATAAAAGAAAAAGGTTAAGGTTTTTAGTGATACCGTACGCGTAACGATTAAAGGTTTAAGAACACGAACAGATACCCGTAAATAAACCAAAGATCAATAACTTGTCCTTCTTGTTTTTCTTGTGGGTGCCGCGGCCACGAGAGGACAAGGTAGGGTTTTGTTTTACTTTGATAAAAGTGGTAAATGAATTTCCCTGGGATTATTTGTTTACTAATCTAAGCTTAATGGGCCGGGCCAAAGGCCCTCTTTTGTTTCTTTTACACGCCGGCCAAACACCCCTTTATTATAGTTTTTCATTTTTCGTGTTTTAAATATTTATCGTGTGTGTTCGTGTTTTAATCTCGTGTTTTAAATTTTGTCATGTTTTAAGTATTATACGTAAATACTTATTGTGTAATAATATATATACGTAATACTTGTCGTAATTAATTAATATACGTAATACTTACATTAAATGTTCATGATACGTGTCATATATTAATTAATTGTTTGATTTATCCGTGTTTTCATGCATTTAATGTTCTTAGGTATTTTATGAGAGTTTTACCAACTGTTCCCTTCTAAAAGAATAATTCGTCCTCGAATTAGAGATACGATAAGCTGATAAGGACATACCCGAATCATAGTTGAAAATGAGGGTAAGAAGTCTGGATAGACTCCTCCGTTTCCCAAGTGGATTCCCGCTCGGTATGGTCCCTCTAGAGGATCTTGACAAATGGAATTGTCTTTCTCCTCATAACCTGATCTTGGCGATCGAGAATTGCTTCGGGTTCCTCAACATAGGATAGATCCTCCCGAATCTGATTGAGTGGATACGAGACAATGTGCAGATGATGATAGTTGTAGCCTTTAAGTAAGGACAAATGGAACACATTGTGAACATGAGATAGCTGAGGAGGTAAAGCCAGCCGATACGATACCTCACCGACACGTTCGAGAATCTCAAACGATCCGATGAAACGAGGACTGATCTTGCCCTTAATTCCAAAATGCTTGACTCCACGTGCTAGTGATACCTTCAGAAAAACACGATCACCGGGCTGAAATTCTAATGCTCTGTGATGTTTGTCAGCATAGCTCTTCTGATGAGCATGTGCTTCATGCAGCTTCGCCATAGCGATGGCGACCTTCTCATTGGCCACCTCTATCATCTCTGGACCTCAATGATTCGTTCACCAACCCGATCCCAGCAAATTAGAGCACGACACTTCCTGCTATAAAGCATCTCAAAAGGTGCACACTTGATACTCGCATGCCAACTGTTGTTGTAAGGAAACTCAACCAAGCAGATGTAGTCATCCCAATTCCATGTCCATTCCAACGCACAAGAGCGAAACATGTCTTCTAAGGTCTAAATAGTACGTTCTGACTGACCATCGGTTTGAGGATGAAAGGCGGTGCTAAGCCTGAGTCTGGTGCCCCAATCTTTCTACAAACCTCTCCAGAATTTAGACGTGAATCGCGGATCTCTGTCTGATATGATATCTGATGGAGTACCATGCACTCGTATGATCTCATGCTGGAATATATCTGCCAATTTGCTAACTGGATAATCTTTGCGAATTGGAAGAAAATGAGCAGACTTGGTTAAACGATCGACGACGACCCATATTGGATCGTGCTTCCTCTGAGTCTGCTGAAGGCCGGTGACAAAATCATGGAGATCTTTTCCCACTTCCATTCGAGAATCTCTAATGGTTGTAGTAACCCACTAGCTCGCTGATGTTCTATATTAACCTGCTGACTGGTCAGACATTTGGACACGAAGGTAGCAACATCCTGCTTCATGCCACTCCACCAAAAATATTGTTTGAGATCATGATACATTTTGGTAGAACCTAGATGAATGGAGAATGGAGAGCAGTGAGCCTCAGTCAATAAGGCTTCTTTGAGTGTAAGATCGTCCGGAACACATAACTTGGTACCCTGCCATAAGATGCCATCTTCGTCTATACGAAGCTCTG